>OX387210.1:8425607-10925607 GCA_947561695.1 Tyria jacobaeae
TTGTCAAACTTTGTAGGCATATGTTTCAGTGTAAATATAAGTGAAGCAACAACACTATCTTATGATGGTTCTTTACAAGATGTGGTAGATTGTTCATATAAATTAAGAATAAAAAAGGTCCTAAGTATAGAACCAGTAGCCTACCATTAATGTTAACTTTCTGAATCCTAATAAGGAGTAAGGAGATCCCGCACCTTGTTTCTAAAACCATATTGGTGTAATATAATGATCAACACAATCAAAAGTTTTAAACCAATCCCAAAAATTACCTAGTGATGAGAATCCTCCTTCCTAGCCTCATGAGAATCCTTCCAGGCATCAAAGATATGATTGACAAGCTCACACACACACACATACACACACACACATATGCATTAGATTAAAATGATTATTTTAAAATTTAACTGTTTACTGATAGTACCAAAATTGCTCTAATGTTGGGTTCTAAGATTCTCTCAGATTAAAAAATATGATTTTACTATATTTACTATATATATTTTACTATATAACATAAAATCAGGAAATGCACCACTATTCATATACTGGTTAAATATAAATGATTGGCAAGAACAGTTATCACATTTTTGGTGATGATTACAGAATTTTACCAAAGGTTGATTGTTTTTATTTATTAAATATATTAAAGGCTTTAATTATTTCTAGCGGATTGACATGGTTAATTCACTGTCAGGCCAGTCTACATTTTCCATAAAAAAATAACCTACAAGAGCATGTCAGGACTTTAAAGATTTAATAGTGGATACACAAATATTCATGAAGAAGATCTCAAAAGCAGTGGCTACTTCAATGTTTGTTGCCATTTTTTGTTATTTATATTCAATCTAAATTCATGATCACAATTTTTTCCAATGCTAGGTTAGTTGTAAAATATAATCATAAGTTAGTTACCTGGCTAAAACCTAAATAATGAAGTTATGCTTTTAAAGAATAGGGGACAAACAAGCAGATGGGTCAACTGATGCAAAAGACAACCACCCATAGACACCTCTGCAACTCAAGAGTCGCAAGTGCATTACGGTCTAATATATTACAATTTTTATTATTTCATTAAACATAGCTGAATACTTATAGTCTCTTAGTAAAAGCATTCATATAACACACTACTTTTTAAACTAACAGGTCGAATAAATATTAGCTAAGAGTAGTTTATGAAAGTATAACCGATTTTAAATTCAGTAATAAATATAACAAAACACTAATACCGACAGGAAAACGCATGCCATATTGATACAAATAACCATAAAACTGTAATAAGTAACATAACTGATTTTAGACCTTAAATGTGTCTGGTCAATTTTAATGCAATATCAATTACTAAAACGTGACTTACAGCGTCTTCAGCGTCACGGGGATCTTCAAACTCCACAAACGCAAAGCCGGGCGGATTTCTGGCCACCCAAACATTTCGTAAAGGGCCGTAATACGAAAATGCATCTTCAAGTTCTGGTTTACTTGCGTTATTACCCAAGTCTCCGACATACAATTTGCAGTCGCCATGTCGTGACATTTTAGCCTAAAAAATATTAATATTCAATAAATTTGAGTATGTACAAGCGGCAGCACTACAAAGCATCACCCACAGCAGCATGCTATATCATGGTTATCATTATATTAATACTTATAATATGCACTCTATTCATTTAATAAATTCCATTACTAATAAATCTTACCGAATTCCGAAAAACCGTTCAATGTCACTAGTAAGCGTTGTATTTTACCCAACTCCAGAACAATTAAGAACAATACAATATGGCGGTGCGGTAAGCGACGGTCGACGCTAAACGCGACTCGCTAGCTAACATTCTGAGTGTGACCATTTGTAACAATTATGGGACGCAGTATTTTTTATTACCACGTACTAAAATTGAGAATTAATAAAAATCTACCATTCGTTTTTTTTGGCATGTACTGAAAACTGAGACACTTAGGAGTGGAGCAGTACCTAAGCATAATGCAAGTGCTCTGTCTATAAGTACTACACAATTTTTTAAACACTTGTTAAAATATATGGTATATCTATGGTCTATGCAACCTGAATTAAAAGTTAGTATGATGTAGTATAGTAAAAGTTTTTATTGTTATTCTCTTTATTTAACATACACAATAGATATATTTCATTTTTAAATATAAAAAATAAATAACAAAATATATTTAAAAATTTAAAAAATGATGTAGTACCGGCATCGGATATAGGAACCAAGCTGTTGATTAGGGTTCCAGACATTATAAATAATTACAGGTATAACACACTGATTAATTAATTTTGTCTTGAGGCACTGTCGTAATGTAAATGAAGTACGTAATTTATTTCCAAATCCTACTAAATTTAATTTCGTGCAATCTATTCTTCTTCCAATTCTTGACTCCACCAACGTCCAATATTTTGATCGTGAGGAGGACAATCTTGATAAACTTAAGAGACTTCAGAATTTTTGTTAAGAATAGGTTTTAGCTTACGCAAATATGTAAGCTCTCTCTAAGTCTCTGTGGAATGCATTGCCAGAAGCTACTCGGCGCTCATATCACTGATGGTTTTTAAAAAATCTCGTCAAGTATAATATACTCATATACGAGTTCGTTTACCTATATGGCGGATTTTGAAAGTTAACTTCTACTTAAAAGTAAGTCAGTTTACGTATAAACTGGTTTAAGAATTTTAAATGGAAATAAAATATACTCAAATTTAAGGAAAAACTAAAACTTTAATTTCGTCATATAATTATGTGTCTCTGGTACTGAGCATGAATTGTCCATGAATTGTGACAAAATCTTTGTGCCATCAGTAAGCTAATGGTAACATTGTAAAAAAAAGTAAAAGCGATGTAGCGGACGGACGTCGTTGCGACTTTTCTTTCCGTCATGCAATAATTTTTGTCACTCATGAATTCGTCGATAATATATATTTTAGATGGTGTCACTTACGTGAGCGATAGTTCAAGTACAGTAGTAATGATGTGTTAGTATATCATTTCGCATAGTTCGTCTTAATAGTTATATATGGTAGGTGTGTGACAAGTTCGGTAATGGTGGCCATGTCATGAAAATCCCCACAGCCATGGATGATAGCTCCGTATCTCATCACAACGGAGGGCAAGTGGGATCTCAAATCGGAGTTAGTGTAAATAACAAACAAAATGACGAACCTAGTCAAAGTGTCCAGTATTCAATACCGGGAATTTTGCATTTTATTCAACATGAATGGGCGAGATTCGAGCTGGAGAGATCACAATGGGAGGTGGACAGAGCAGAATTTAAGGTGATTTTTTTTTTATTTTTATTTTGTGTGTTATTTGGTAGTATTTAATACCGAAAATTACGTTGATACTGTTTTTTTTTATGTTCAGTAGCTTCAAAACAAGCAAAATGTTCTATTTTCTTTCTTATTCGTTCGTTCGTTCTAATTATATGTAACTAACTATTGTAGTATTATTGTAACAATTACACTATTGTAAATACAATATACATACAAAATATTTGGTACTTTATTAGGCTTAGGTAAAACACCAAATTTTTTGTGTATGATTTGTAGGTATTTAAAGTAATATGCAAAATCTAAGTGAATTGTCATTGAAAATACTTCATAGAGTTTTTCATTAACATTTAGGTTTATAAAGGTTAACATTTATTGTGTTATGTCCTGCAAGTCCATTGTTTTCTAATTATTTGCTACTTCTTGTAATGTGTTTAAGATTTTTGTTAATAATTGTTGATAATTCATATATCACATCAGTGTCTCCGTTTCAGTAAATTTATATTTTCAGTGACAAAAAGCTATTATATAGTATTAATCTAAGATGATGTAATGTACATTACATTTACATGACCATCCTAATGTGACCCTTGTAAGATGTTTGGTTATCATGTAAATAAAAATTAAATAAAAAAGCAATAAAATAAATTTAATTTAAACAGATTTTTTGTAAGCTTAGTGTTATTTAAATATTTACCAATATTATTGACTTCTATGTTAACTCCTGTGTTCCTACTATATTATCTGCAATTATGATGATGATGCTTCATTACATTTCACGGAAATATATTTTATCAAGTCAAGTGGCCATAATTGTTATATGCCAGGCACACATATTATTACTTCATTCATACACTTAAAACTTAGTTAACATTATGACATTTTATACCCTGAATGAATAACTTATAGTAATATATATATATATAAATATATTTTATTAAGGAAAGACAAGAAAAGTGTGTAAAAGACAAGAAAATGGTTTTTCATGTAACCCATCCCACTCATACTTCTTTAGGCCACACTTGCCTAAACAGTGTATAGCCCTCAAAGTTTCGGTCTTAAGTAAATTACAATTTAATAAACTATTTTAAAAATAAGTAATTATAAAATAATCAGTAAGAAGGTAGCTCTGTTTAAATGTGCAGTTTTGAAGTTTTCTCCCCCTTGTAAACTTGACAGTGTGCTGTAGTTATGCTTTAATGCAATGTCAATTACTTGACAGTTGAGCTTTATTGTTGTCTTTCAGAATGTATACTAATGAAAGAAATAAGTTTAAACTATTGCTTGTACGGCAAAATATTTTACGTATCCTGGATTTTGTGAGTCGCTGTTTGAACCTAGATTTTCCTTGCCATTCATATGCACTTACTCTCCTTCCAATTTGGCAGTGACATTCATCAATGTATGTATCCGACAAGATCTACCTAAACCATTGGTCAGACTCACACTTCTCTAGTTATTCATAGATACATAGTATTTAAAAATCCTTATTTTCATAGTTAATCCCATCTGTGCATTTGCAAATTATTTATTTGATAATTAGCATTTTGATGGGTCTGTCTTATAAATATTCTGCAGGGTCATCAATTTTGATAAAACTTGCAGCACTGTCAAAGCCAGAATACCAATGAAATTGTTTTACCAAAAAAGACTAAGTAATTAATGACCTGTGTTAATGTTTTCGAAAAATAAGTGTATGTTTAGCTACTTTACATTTTTATAATAGCAATAGCTGTGCCCATCGCCAAGGTCGACAGAAAAATATTATATACATATATTTTGAAAACATTTGCAAAATGTATAATTATATCAAAATATATTAGAATATGTATATTAAGAGGATACCTTTCATGTAGTAA
Source organism: Tyria jacobaeae (assembly GCA_947561695.1). NCBI lineage: Eukaryota > Metazoa > Arthropoda > Insecta > Lepidoptera > Erebidae > Tyria > Tyria jacobaeae. Next base: position 8,430,738 of record OX387210.1, read on the forward strand.
TTTCTAGTTATGTAAACTGTAGAGGAAGGAGAATTATGCTAAAACAACCTACCACATTTATTTATATAAAACTTTCACTATTTTGTATATGAATATATGGACACATCCATGTTTTTAAGAATACTTATTCTGCAAAAATTAAGAGTCAAATTACGAGAACATTTCTAAAAATAGCCAAATCTCACAGAAAATAGAAGAATACTGTGAATTAAATAAAATATATTTTCATATTAAACATAAATATGTGTTCTGAAATCCACTATACCATTATTTCATTATTTATTATTCAATTATTTATCTAATGAATATAACCTGTATGAAGCTACAATAACAAGATCACTACGAAATGATGTGTTGGAGTTGAATCAACTAAAACTAAATGACTACTCCAAAGTGGGCTTAGTAAAGGTGCGGAACGAGAACAGCAGTCTTTTCTGTTGGCCATATATTATATTTGGTGCCCTTCCCATCAACTCATGCACATGGTTTCTACAGATCTGTTTACAGGATCACCTAACGGAAATGGTACCCATCCATTGTTTTGAATAATAGTTTAAGTTATTTTTTTTATGAACTAATCATAAAAAAATCATAAAATTATTATTATTAAAAAGGTTGTTTATAACAGATATCAATTGACGAGAATCTGTGATATGCTGTTATAAACAACCTATAATCAGACTTATACACATTCAAAGTAAGCTCATTCTGATAAAATCTCCCGAAAACTTTGATTTAATATGCTAGTGAAGAGCTTAATGTGCTTATGAAAATATGGCATGTGAAATTTGTTACACTGACAAACATTAACAATTTTTCTGATTACTTTGATTACAATTTGTATAAAGTGCATTCACTTTATACAAATTCTTAATAACTATACAAAATAAACTAATTTCTGTACTCCCACGAGACCTGGATCCCTAGTTAGACAGGAATTTATTTTAGTGTCACATGATAGTGACAAGTATAATATCTTATGATAAGTTATTAGGTGAAGTTCAAATTTTTTTGTATCTGTAATTTATGAAAATTAAGCTGTGCTAATGAACCAAGTTCAATAAAAAAAAGAAACTTGTGTATATGTGTATCTAAAAACACGTCAAAGATGAGCTTTAACATTCATCCACTTTCGTAACTCAAATTTGTTTTTATTTGTGAAATGAAAACCAATTTTATTACAACAATTTGCTTGGCATTATCTATCTTAATTATTCTAATAGATATTTATTATTTGGGATATTATCAAACCACTATATTGCTTCAGAATTAGGGTGCAACTTCACTAAGAAATATATGGTTACAAGTAATTTAATGAATTATGATATGGAATAAATTATGAGGAACAAACTGTAAAGTATTGTAAAAAAAAAAAAGTTTTTATTTAATACAGTTAATTCTATGTATCTCTCACTCTGCAATAACACCTTCACATATGTTTGTACATGGTCTGCACTCTGTCCCATATCATAATATTTCTGTTACCCAGACTTACAAGTATGGAATGTTACTACTATTATTAATGCAAAAGTTTGGATAGGCCTTTGTTTGTCCCTCTTAATTAAGCCATGATGTAAAGCCATAAATCTGGAGGAAATTTAGCACAGAGGTAGATTATATGCTGAAGTAGCACATAATAGGCTTTTTTAAGCTGGTAAAAATTATAGGTAAAAATTTCCACTACACACTAGTGTGATATATTTTTTTATATTACTTTCTTTACCTCATTTACCTTTCACAAAGTTGAAATGAGTTTTACAGGTTTATTAATAATATTTCCGTCATTGTATTCTGTTTATGTATTATTATAGATATAATGTACCTGTACTTTTATCTATAAATTTTAATTTATCATTATAACAGGCACGGATCGCCTTCCTCGAAGGAGAGAGGAAGGGCCAAGAAAATCTGAAGAATGACCTTGTAAGGCGAATTAAGATGCTTGAGTACGCACTTAAGCAGGAAAGGGCGAAGTTCCACAAGCTTAAATATGGTGTCGAGCTACAACAGGGCGATGTACGTCCGCCACCAGAGGAGCCAACTACGGAGCCCGAGCATGCTGACCGTGCTCAGTGGAAGCAGGGCCGACAGCTCATTAAACAGTACCTGCAGGTTTGTATTTTAATATTGTACGTTATCTTCAAATATATCTAAAGAGCAGCATTTTAATTAGACTGACTTGCTTAAATAGGCATCTTACAGGAGTAACGTGGTTGAGCACTTAGTTGGAATTGAATATAATGGGAATTGAATTTGCTAAAATGCCTAATGGTCAATAAATATTCATAATTTTTCTATTTCACGTTAGCTGTGTTGTGCCGTTAGTTTTGGCTACTTATTTTTTTTCTCTCTGATATACATGGCGTAAAACCTGCTTAAACCGACAACCAAACTTCACTATTTACATTCTTATTAACAGTGCCTGATAAAAAAATCTGTAATAAAAGGAAAAACATGTCCTATTATTAAATTAATATGTACTTAATGACTTCACAGGAAATAGGTTACACAGATACCATTCTTGATGTACGCTCGAATAGAGTACGCGCATTGCTGGGCCTGAACAACGAGGAAGTCGAGAACCCAAACTACAGAAACTATGACAAGCAACAACACGACAGATGTGATTACTCTATGAATCACATGGTTCGAAAATATGATTACGGTAGGTATAATTGAACAGATTTAAGTTAGAGGAAAAAGAAGATTTAATTAAAACAAAGTAATACTATCCCATTTTATAACGATAAATAATCCCGGTTGAATAAAACATTACATAAATCGTTTTAAATTAATCTGTGTGCCTAAATCTGAAATAAGGTATTCATATTTCTAAATATATTTGGTTTTACTTACTTGTGTATTTCGGGGATGCCCGATTAGTTTCGGACCCGACGGGGACCTTTATCAGCGTCTTGCAGCAACGGTGAGACGCCTGACGCCATTGCGGTAGGTCCTCCGTTTGGTCCGATACTGATGATACTGTATCATAAAATATAATAAAATGTGTGCTATATGATACAGGTGGTAAAGAAGCTCGTAAAAGTACGAGTGGAGGCGGATATAATGAGGAAGGCCTCTCAGTTCAAGAAACAGCGGCTGTTTTCGCTAATTTTGAGTTTCTTACCAACCAAGAGATGGACATGGATGAGATAGATGACCTTGATGCCAAACAGTCGCACCATATTTGTAGCAAAAAAGGTAATAAAGAAATAAGTACAGTTGTACATATATAATAAAACTTTTATTTCAAAAACAAAACTAATTAAATTATTTCTAATTTGTATTATTTTTATATAATAGAATCAGTCTTAAATACTCAATAACATTATACTGTTGAAACAGTCAAATGTACCAATATGATGTTTTACATTTCTTTGTGACTGGATTAGCTTTGTAAATAATTTTTAAAAGTCGTATTTAATCAACTTCTAAATGGAAACTGCCACGATATGTATAACCAATGATAATACAGAAATTATTCAATGTGATCTGATTATGGAATTAAGAGGTCAATAGTTAAACTCTTCAACATTTACTTCATTACAAAATGGTTATAATCACTATAATCATCTGAAATCATTCCAAATTTAATAGGTATTTCTTTATTTTCCGGAATGAAGGCGAGGACATTGACCTTGAAGCTGAAGAAGTCCTGAATGAGCTAAGTTTGATCACCGAACGAGAGGCTGATGGTGGTGGTCAAGGCGACGAATATCCTGTTGGTTAGTAGTTGTGTGCAAAACAAAGAAACACTTGGTGAAGAAGAGAAGAAAAAGTTTGTGTATATAGCTTTGGAAGTGTTTAAACTGTGGAAGACAACTGTAATAATTTTATGTTGTATTCTCGTACAAAGTAGGGTAAATGGCAATGACTAATATCTATGCTACGCGGCTTCCCCTGTTTTATTTTTGGCACGCATGGGTTGATTACCAAAAATAAAACAGTAGTAACAGTTTATTCACTTACATTCATTCAACAGTAATTTGTTTTGTTTACCGGGTGGAAGATCCTAATGGATGTCCCTCGCCCATTGGGGAGGGCGAAGGGGTCTGTCGGACTCTTACCGACTAAAAACCATCCCGGTGTTCCTCGTCTTGCCAATATCGGGGGCGAGAATCATAATACCAACCACCCACCACAGGCATAAACCCGTCTCAGCCATGACGGGTCTCGTCACCCTGTGCGACCGTCACCCTTCGGTCGCAGTCATTTCGTCGACAACTTACCCTAACTCCGTCAATTTAGTAGATTTATCGATTTGCACTTTTAATAGGAAAGAGGTTTCCCTAATTAAAATTATTTATGAAGCCCTCCTAAAAAAATTGTGACTTATAAAGCTTAGCTTTTATGACTTATGACTTGTATTAACTTATAAGTTAAAATAACTGTACAATTTTGTTCAGATATAAGATTTTCAAATACGTATGCGTAACTTAAGTATGCAAAACTTATGTTTATATTGTGAAAATGTAAATACATTTACACATCCATGCTGCTCTTTCTAATGATCAACGAAAATGCAAACTAGTGGACTAAACTTGATCATTCAGGATACAAGACTATTTTTATACTTATATGTTTCAACCCATGACTGCCTAGTTGGTCTAGCGGTTAGCGCATGCGACTGCCGATCAAAAGGTTCGATTCCCCAGGCCAAAAAAGTGATATTGGGTTTTTCTAATAGGAAATTAGAAATAGCCTGGAGTTTGGAAGAGAGGGGGAGGGCATGTTAAGCCGTCGGTCCCGGTTGTCATGAACACATATGACAGTCGATATTGGGAAGTCAGTGCACTCAGATATCCTGACAACTAGTCACACTTTCGAATTTAGGCAGCCCTCAGGGTTGTGAAGTTCAGATGCCAGCCGCTACGTGGAAAAAACTGATATTCAGGCAATAACTGGTTGTGGTAGCCCCAATAGACATGGGAATAATAAGGCTAGGGAGAAGAAGATAATGAGTCAACCCACCATATGTACATAAATAGTCATAACTAAGTCAACAGTGATGTAATTATGTGAGACGTGTCGCCAGGTGGGGGCGCAGCTGTAGCAGGCGCGGGAGCAGGAGCGGGGACGGGCTCGGGCGCGGGCGCGGGCGCGGGGGAATCTGAAGAGGAGCCGCTAGCGCTGGGCGAGCTGGCGCAGCTCACCGTCAGCAATGAGCCCGAGGCGTACGATGTCGCCAGCGCCAACAAGGAGTCCTTCCGTAAAACCTGGAACGCCAAATATACGTTGCGTTCGCATTTCGATGGAGTTAGTATATTTTAACGTAAAGGCTTATTTTAATGTAAAAGCCAGTTTTTTTTTTTTATACCTGGTCACCTGATGGTAAGTGACACCGCCGTCCATGGACACTTGCAACTCAAGAGTCGCAAGTGCGCTGCCCGCCTTTGAGGGTGATGAGGGATGGGGGATGCAGGGAGCGGAAAGAAGAGAGGAGGAGGAGGAGATGGGAAAGAGGAAAAAGGAGATGAGGGGTGAGAAAAGGGGGGAGGGGGAAGTGGGCCTCCGGAAACCACACTCAATTCGGGGAAATGCAACACAAGCGTTTCTTCACAACCGGTTTTCTGTGAGGCCGTGGTATCGCACCGGTCGAGCCGGCCCATTCGTGCCTAAGCGTGGCTCTACCACTACTTATATATTTATACACAAATTAAATGCAGAATATGATGTAAAAACTGGGTCATTGCAACTCCAATACTGTAATTATACTAATGTTAGTTAGAAACCCTTTACTGATCACTTTGTGGTGTTGCTGATTTCATCATCATTTTTAATATCTTAGTACAAAAGTAAACTTGTGTCCATGAAGGACTAAGATGGCTATCGACTGTCAAAACAAGTATTTCTCATGGTGTAAAATGCCATAAGGAATGAAGGTGTATATCGTGGTGGTTCCAGGTGCGGGCGTTAGCGTTCCACCCCACCGAGGCGGCACTTGTGACGGCGTCCGAGGACCACACGCTGAAGCTGTGGAACCTGCAGCGCACCGTGCCTGCCAAGAAGTCGGCCGGCCTCGACGTAGAGCCGCTGTACACGTTCCGCGCGCACACCGCGCCCGTCCTCTGCCTCGCTATGGGTGCGCCTCGCTCCGAGGAGTGCTTTTCTGGCGGACTCGACGGCACCATCCGCGTCTGGAACCTGCCGCCGCCCACCGCCGACCCCTACGATCCCTACGACCCTGCGGTGCAGGTGCGCTCTCACGTTCCATTGCTAGGATTATCTGAACTGAACTATCTTCTAATTATAAATTCCTGATGCGACTGTTTGAATCTTCTGAATTGATTGTAGTCAGTAATCATTTGCCTAAAAGTTGAAATGATTCCAAACGTAACATATTTTAGCCAATTCTTGGTGACACTTATAGCACAATATCTTAAGAATGTTGTATACCTGTAGGGTGCGGTGCTCCGGGAGCACACGGACGCGGTGTGGTCCCTGTCGGCTGCTCATGGGCGGCTGCTGTCGGCCTCGGCGGACGGCACGGTGCGGCTTTGGGCGCCTCGCGCAGCGCGGCCGCTGTTGGCCACGCTGCGCGCCGACGAGACGCCCACTGCGCCGGCGCCCGCCGCCGCCGATTTCGCCGACGCAGCAGCGCGCGCCGCCGTCGTCTACCGCGACGGCTCACTGCTGCTCTACGATCTCGAGACGGGACAGGTGCGTGTAGTGGCTCCCACTTTGATCCCGGGTCTTTTAAGCGGGTGACTACACTTGCAATGAAGATGGTGACCACCACTCCACTTATTGCTTTCCATCAGGCAGAGTGGACTCTTTATGGTAGGAAGCCACCTATAAAAAAAATGTACTGACTGGCTTTATACTGACTGGTTGCAGGCGGTACTGCGCGCAGGCTGCGAGGCGGGTGCGACGCGAGTGCGCGCGCACCCCACGCTGCCGCTGCTGGTGACGGCGCACGAGGACCGCCACATCCGCTTCTGGGACGCAGTGTCTGGGCGGTGCGCGCATGCCATGGTGGCGCACCTCGACGCCGTGACTGGGCTGGCGCTGGACCCCAACGGCCTGTTCCTACTGTCCGGCTCGCACGACTGTTCCGTGCGCCTGTGGAACCTGGACACGAAGACGTGCGTGCAGGAGATCACGGCGCACCGCAAGAAGTTCGACGAGAGCATCCTGGACGTAGCGTTCCACCCGCTGCGGCCGTACATTGCGAGCGCGGGCGCGGACGGGCTCGCCAAGGTGTTCGTCTGAACGCTACCGTCACCTATATATAAATAGTATATATATTACATGTAATTTTACTTTCGATACGAACTTTGTGTAACGCAGTAGCGAGTCGCGTGATCGCTCGTAGAGGAGCGCCCGGTACTTTTGGGTTATGTGTCTAGTCCCTTCGGTACGGTTTACGAGTAGCGACGTACTGCGGTCCGACGACGGCTGTATGTACGGACGGCGCGCCGATTCGTTTTCTCGTATTTAAATATTGTAACGTAATGGACGCGCGCTCGACGCTCGTTATAAGCGCGTAGTGAACACTCATCTATGTATAGACATTTGAAATTTATTATAATATATTTTTAGACTTTCAGTATGTGGATTTTAGGTTTTTATTGCGACTTTTTCACCGATTTTACTATACGCAGTGAGAATATTGTTCGTTTCTATGCATCATGTAAGCGACCTTATAATAAATATCATATGGACACCGATTATGTTTCCTTGATATGTTCGTTATTTTACATCGTGTCTGTACAGTTAGAATGTTATGCAGTATTTGCTAATGTTTTGCAAAGAACGAATGGTGTTTCTTAGCTAGATTATTTTTATTTAAATCGATTGGATTTCTATAGATAATATTTCTTGTTTTGTGACATGTAATATGTTAACATGTTCTCATGGTATCATAAAGCAATTGATGAGCTCTCGAACAAAAATAATGATTGAGTAGAAGTACTATATCGAAAATAACATAAGTAATGTTTGTTCGTAATGAGTACTGCAATGTAGAGTATATATATAATGAAACATTACGTATACCTTTATTTTCCTCGAGTTCATACTTGTACACATACATCCAAAATTGATAGTAAAAAGCAACATAACCGATTTGCATGTTGTTTTTTTAAATTTTGTTGTTTTTTTATTCCCTTCACCCCTATTTTAATATTATATATAGTAAATAAGATTTTTATTGACTGAATAACCTTATGAGCAAAACGAAAGTTTTGTGGAGATGATCTTACTTTATTTCGTAAATACTCAAATCATGCTATATATAATCTCATTTCTTTCATTATGTACATTACTCAATTTATAACAATTCATTAAAGTCAGTTCATTGGTTTGAGAGTTTTAATGACAATACTCTGTTAGTGATAAAATACGACCTTTTGATTTATCGACATAGTTTTGCTGCATATTTCATTATTCAAGTTTTGATATTTATGAGGTAACCCAACCTGAAACTATAATTTGATATTAATGTTTTGCATACGATGTCCATCATGTATCATCTTATTGCTTACTGAAACAACGGAACTTCAATAGTGTCTATGACGCTATTAGGATGTTAACTAATTTAACTAAGGAGGATTCGAAATGATTATAAAATTTTGTTCAGAGATTGACGTATCATGATTTGCTGTGCTGTTAGGTCAGGTCCTTTTCAGAGTCAGTTTTATGATTTTATTGATATTTAAAAATTACAACAGCTGGTAGATTACGGGTAAGGGTACTTCCTATTGACCATGAAGCATAAAGTGATAGTTTCTTTTGTTCGTTTTTTACACGCATATTTTGAAAGAAGTCTTATTTAAATAGGTAGGTACTTACTTTTGTATTTGATTAGTAACTATATATAGAGGAATGTTATAGGTTATGTAACATTTTACCAGTTACGACCCTTAAATAATTGAGCAATGAAAGCTCAATAGATTGCGTTTTTAGGTTTCCAGGTATTAAAAATAAATAAAAATCGGCGACTGTTGGTCGCTCCACCACAACATTTTTACAATACCACACACCGTTTGTAACGTATTTTCGTAACAAAGTAGTTCCAAAAACCGAATTTACTAATACATTAAATTATATTCTTGTTTTCTATTAAGCTAAAGCTACGCTCTTGTCTGTGGAGCACTTTTTCTATGACCTGGCAAATAGAAATGAAAGCAAAAGTGTTTATATTGAATTGAAATTATAATCTGTTTAAAAACTGTATTCATAAAGGCAATAGTTATATAAAAAAAATAGGTACCACTCTTGAGTGTTCTCCTTCTGTGGTTTTGGCTACAAGAAGCAGCAACGCCTTACAGTAGAAGTAAAGGAGAAAAAACCAAATGTTTATTTTGTTGCGATATCGATAAGATATCCGAACAAAAAGAAAGTTTTTTAGAATTGCACAGATGTCTTTTGAAAAAAAGCATTAAGTTATTGGAAAATCGATTCCCAAGATGGATTCACTATTTACATATAAACAATCTTGTTTGCTTACGGAACCCTCGGAGCGCTAGTCAGACTCACACTCGCACAAATAGTCGGCAATGATTGGAAATACCGATTCCGCCTATTCAGCTACTTTCATACTATTAGCAGAATACCGAATATCTGGCAGAATATCGAACATGTATTCGGGACATAGTAATTTTATTACATTATAATAGCTATATTATAATAAGGTATTCGGCATTACACAATTTGTTTCAAGCATGCCAGACTTTCAATTGGACCGATTTAAGCAAAAATGTTCCAACCCACAACCTCGACAATTTCGAGTTTTTGTGACCTATGTACTCCATATGAGGCATATTTTAACATATCAAAGACTCGTAACTCTTTGTTAATAATTGTCGAAAATCCGTATGGTCCAACCCACAGCTGAAATGTCTAAGACCATTATGTAAATTTAATAAGTGTTTCAAGCTATTAGAATCATTTTTGTAACGTGTGTTCATTTCTTTTTTGCTATAATGATTCAAACTACTTGGAAGAATAATGCTTTTATACAATATGGAAAATATTACAAAAATCAATCTGCTTAAATGTTCGAATAACCTTGAATCATTTTAACTCAATTCCAAAAAACATTCGACTACAGAACTATACTGATTCAGGCCACATTCATGTATTATTTAAATAAAGAAATACGAAAAAAATTTCTTAAAAAACGATTCACGGTTAATATCAAATTATCATTAGTATCTCGAAGGTTTAAGGAAGAAAATGAAGGAGGATTTTGAACAGGCTAAAACTTGTGAAAAAACTGAATGTCTGACTTACGATTTGGAGGAAACTTTACCATTACCTAGAATACCGACCAATGTCGTTTTCTATAAAAGGCAGTTATGGGTACAACTGCGGTATACACTCGGCTTCCAATGATGTTGCGAATTGTTATGTTTGGCTTTGTAATGCTTAACGTTGTTAATGCTTAATGTCTGACTTACGATTTGGAGGAAACTTTACCATTACCTAGAATACCGACCAATGTCGTTTTCTATAAAAGGCAGTTATGGGTACAACTGCGGTATACACTCGGCTTCCAACGATGTTGCGAATTGTTATGTTTGGGCTGAAGGCGAGGCAGGTAGAGGGGCCCAAAAAGTAAGTTCATGTTTGAGAAAATATATTGGACAAAACATTAATAAAAAAATCGTTTTGATTTTGAAGGCTTTATTAAATAGACACCCCCCCACTCTAGAGACAATCAGCTTCCGTTACCTAGAACCAGGACACACTTTCTTGCCCAATGACAACGATTTTGCTAAAATTGAGACTCGACTCGAGCAATATGAAAGGATATACTTCGTGGAAGATTATATTGCCATTATGAAACAATGTAAAAACAAAAACCCCTTACAGGTGCATAAAATGGAAAGTTGTGATTTTGTTGGATCTCAAATTCTAGAGAAGAAAATAGTTAATAGAAAAACATTTAGTGATAAGAGCAGAGTAAACTGGCTCAAAACAAAAGAAATATTAATCACAAAAAAGTCTCCACATTCTTTGTTCATGAGAACATCCTTCGATGAGGACTACAAAGAACTGAATGTTAAAAAGAAAAAAGGTGTTGATTTGGGTAATGTAGAAGAAGATTTGAAAGAATTATGGCCGTCAGGAAAACGGATTAACAAAAAGAAGTTAAACGATTTAAAATTGTTATTTCATCTTATACCAAATGATTGCATTGATTACTATAAAAAATTGAAGGGAGACGATGCAATAATAGATGATATAGATGGTTATTGTGATGAACCTGACTTTGATTTGGATGAGGAGTAGGGTAACGTTTGTACTTTTTTAAATAAAACAAGAAAAATAATCATTTTTGAGTTTCTTTTTTTGTCATTTTTGAAACATTTTTGGATTTTTCTTTCCGCAGCCTACACAGCAAAACCCATACAAAGTTTATTTTGTCAAAATGATCCAGGCGCAAGTTTCTTGAATATCTACTTAACTATTACAATTAATTCACTAAATACATGCATGTCAATTAGTTTAGTACACTTAGAATTACATAAAATTAAAAACACAACGTTAAGCATTACAAAGCCAAAGAAATACAGCAATAAACTTTAAAGTCAATTATCTCGAAATTAGGTTTTTGTGGTTTGGAACATTTTTGCTTAAATCGGTCCAATTTTAGGGGTAAGAGCTCTCGTGTAATTAGAACCTGAAATTATGTAATGGACATGTTTTGCGCTTTGATTAAAGCTATATTATAATTGTATTAATATTTCATCTTAGCTGTTTTCCTACCATATTGTCTAAAGTGTTGAGTTCAATTTTAGATTGAATAAGCGTTGCTCGGTCCGAGTTTAGGAACTCCCGCAACGGCCAGTTCGAGTTACCTCTACTCGCACGGGTATACCTACTGCTGCAGCATAGTTGATTGTTACCATCTTCTAGGTAGTGACAATCCCATCGCTTTATAATCTTGGATTTTTTTATCAAAAAAAATCTAGAGAGACCGACGCAGGTGAAAATCTGAGGGTTGAAAGGTGAGGGTTATATGGTAGATGCACTAACCTAACCTAACCTAACGTTGTCTGGCGTCATCATCATGAAAGACCAATCCTTTTCTGTTAATATCGGCTGTATTTTCTAAATGTCTTGCTTGAGTCTAATTAGACGTGGGCCGTAGAGATCCGAACCGGTGGCGGTAAAAGCTCATGATGAACTATGCCCTTCCAATCCCATCATACACAACATCACATTCAGTTTGTTCTGTGGTCTGTTCTGAGCTTTGACCATGATCTTTTTCGCACTTTATTATCGTAGGTGATCCAATTTTCATCACCGGACCGAACCATTTTTTGAAAGAAACCAAACAAAAAATGGTTTCTTTACGTTTCAATAGAGAATTGCGGATTCATTAGGTTTATTTCAGTAAGCTCGTGTAGCACCCAAATTTCGTGTTTTTCTCGTATATACAAACTTTTTAAATGGGTCAAAACTGTTTTGTGGTCAATCCTCAGTTCCTCGGCTATGTCGTAACTACTAATATGCCGATCGTTGGTCCTCTATCTGACACAGCATCATCATCATCTGATCTCCTCAAGTTGCATTTTTCCCTTTTCTTGCAATAAAATTTGAGGAGTGGTTTTTACATTTTCTTTTTCTTAATGTCCTATATTTATTGATACTAAGAGAGAGAGTTTATTGGCGCAATGAAAGATATTTTTTTAAATTTTACACAAAATACGAAGAGACTAAATAGAATAATATACATAAAAATGAATATGGCCTTTCGGTTAGAAATTAAGAGAGACGTGTTTCAGGATTTTCTGTAATTTTACCCTTAATGGTGTAAAATAGGGGATGAAACTTTGTATGAAAATCTGTAATTATTGAAGTTATATCCATAAAAAAATGATAATTAGACTTTCGGCCAGAAGTTAAGAGAGACTTATTTTTATGGATTTCTCTAAACTCGCGTAGAATTTTGTTAATTATATTTTATAAATAAGGTGGGTGGACCATGGAAGGCCACTCTAACGAGTAAACCCTTTTTATTCGTTTACTAACTGGATAAATGAAGGAAACAGATTATCAAGTAAAAATATGTTATATTTTTTTTTTTATTTTTTTTTTATACTATAGGGGGACAGACGAACAGATGATGGTAAGTGACACCGTCGTCCATGGACACTTGCAACTCAAGAGTCGCAAGTGCGCTGCCCGCCTTTGAGGGTGATGAGGGATGGGGGATGCAGGGAGCGGAAAGAAGAGAGGAGGGATGAGGAGATGGAAAAAAGAAGAAAGGAGACGAGGGGAGAGAAAAAGGGGGGAGGGGGAATTGGGCCTCCGGAGACCTCACTCATTTCGGGGAAATGCAACGCAAGCGTTACTTCACAACCGGTTTTCTGTGAGGCCGTGGTATCGCACCGGTCGAGCCGGCCCATTCGTGCCTAAGCATGGCTCTACCACTGTAGAATTGTGTACCATATAAATAACTTTTTTTTTAACCTAGCTTTAATCACCATTTATTAAACTTAAGTTTTATTAAGCTCTTCCAAATGGCCTTGCAAGGAACACGGCTCCAAACGGCCAATATTATACATCAGTCGTTCACCTTAAAAATAGAGTTGTAACAATTAATATATCCGCTTTTACTAAAACTACATAATAAGCTCTTTCATTTAAGCGAAACATTAAATGCTCTATATATTTTTATCATTTATAAAAATCTCAACGAACATTACTTGAACACCATCGTATAACTAAGAATATATTAATGGAAATTATTTAAAAATAGTAGTAATGAGTATTATATTGACATCAAATAACTTGCCAACGCGTTTTTTAATGAAATTAAAAACTATTTTTTTTACCTAAAATGGCCTTCTTATGGGTCCGTGTCTTGTAAGGCCAAAATGTTCCTAAGAAGGCCAAACTAACAATTATCAATGACTTTTATATATTAATAATAATAAAATAATAGACACTACAGACTAAGAACTGTAATTATTACAAACTTATCATGGCACATAGTCAGTCTTGAAGTCAGGAATGTCTAAAATCAACGATTCTAAGATTAAAAAACGAAAATAATTATAACAATAAAAATTAAATTTGGAAACAAACTTAGAAACTAAAAAAGATAATAATTTTGGATTTTAAATATAGGATCTTTTTAGTGAGACTACTTTTGACATTCGGTACATTGGCTCATGTCTTCCATTCTACTCTCGCCACATGCGTGACAGTATCATTGCTTTTCTTCACCTACTGCACTTTTCTTCATCTCTATTTTCGATCTAATACTGTTTTGTTGTTGCAATGTTCTTTTTAACCGTTTTACGGAATCATTTTTATTTTTGGTCTCGTTTAATTGTAGACTTTCCTTTTTTCTTAATCTTCGCTTGCTTCATCTAATTCTTCTTTCTTCAGTTTTGAATAAATCTTTAACTATACTTTGTCCCTTATAATTAATAGTTTTTTGCCGTAGACGTGAAGACTTTGTCGTAGCGTAGTTGCCCATGTACCCTAGCAAGGCCAACCGTCAAATTTTTGATTGGCCTTATAAGGAACCACCGGCTTTCCTAGGAACACTACCAATATTTTAACTTAAATCGATGCAAAACTATTTTTTTTTCTTTAGTACCAAAAACATATCTATAAACGACAATTCACAGTAAAAAATATGAGATAATAATTGGTTATTTAACTAAAAACTTACGTTTTGCTGTGCGCGATAATAACAATTATAACGTCGACGACCAAAGTCTACGAAGCGTGAGATCGCAGTGCCACAATATCGGCGCGAGCGACTCGCCGCTGCATCTGGTGGTCTTGAGTTGGATAGATCTTAGTGTATAGCAGAAATATGTCTTTACTTGTCAATAACTACGACTTTTCGATAGTTGGCTATCAAAGGAGCGTGGCCTTCCATGGTCCACCCACCTTACATTTATTATCTGCAAATGGTATTTGAAGTAGCTATCAATAAATTGAAACTGAGATGAAGACGTTGTCGATGTATAATAAATAAGGACCAGTGTAAACTTGGCAAGGCGAGGCCAGTTGCGGTTCTATTCACAGAACATGAGGTTCCTAAACGCCTTTAAGAGCCATCGAGAGCGTCCGGGACTGACTGACAGACCGGTGCCTAATGGTTTCAGTTGATTTCGTCACTTTTTAATTGCTGCTTTGTAGTACCTAAAAAAATATAGACAAAACTACGACGAAGACTGCATGTTCATCCATTGATTTATTATCATAATGTTTTATCTATATTCATTGAAAAGATCAATTTTCCATATTATTCATCATTACGGGTTGCTGTTTGATACCCAGTCATATGGAGGCGTATTATTGGTTTGATACTCTAAATAACCTGGATTATTATAATTGTTTCAATTAGTCTGGTTTATGGACAAGTGTGTAAGACTATGGGAAACACTACAAGAACGCATACCAACAATAACCTATATGTGGCAAGAAACTCCATACTCCGTACTCCATAGTGCGCCTGGCTATGGCTGGCGATGCAGATTATTGTTTTACATACCTATGTAAACATCTGATCATATGGGAAAAGCTCAGACTCATCTATATTCCAAGACAGTGCTATTAGGAGCCCAGAAAATAACACTAAATATACCAGGGCTGAAGCCACTGCCTGGAACAAATAGTCCAAAAACACGTCCAAACAAACATGTAATTGTGGGTGATCACCACCACAAAAAAATATGAAGCCATATTAGCAAACCAATTGATAGACTGAGCCGCAGTACACACAGTGACATTTGATATAACTTCAAACAAGTTCAGAGTATTTCATACACCTATTAATGTGGGTTTTAAGACCAGGCACTCTAAAATCTTTTCCACGCAAGCTCCGCCCCCATGCACCTGCAACTCCGCGCTTCATGTCCCGTGAGCGACCCGAGCGTCGACGCAAAAATTCTATGTATTTTGATTTTAAAATAGTGAACATAGATGGAATAGAGGCTCCTTTATTTATTATATGAAATAATATGTGTTTTTATATGATATGATTTTTCAATAAAAATATGAGTATTTATATAACGGTAGTTAGTTTATATAAAAACTAGCTGTATATATACATACAGCTAGTTATTACACATACGCATTATATACACTCGGCGGCAGTTTAAGCCGCATGTACTGTATGTTGAAGAAAATTATATCCAAATACTCGTTACATAGACCACAACTTGCCGCACTTTCGTGGGCTGTAAAAAGGGCAGTAAGCATCAAAATTAGGTCTTTCGAGTCATTCAGGCTCACCTGGATGACCTCGGACAGGACAAGGCGCCTTACTACGCCATCGCCCCACCGCACCAGAAGTCCCTGAAAATGGCTATCCGGGGCTTACCCGCCGACACTCCCACAGAGGAAATAGTGGAGGACTTGACTAGCAAGGGAGTGCCAGTCAAGTTCGCGAAGCACATCCGTGCTCGAACAAGCAGACCCCGATGCATCTTCTTCGCAAAAGTGGAGAAGAGCCCCACCGCAGCCAAGGCCTGCAATATTGATGAGGTCTTGCTCATGCCAGGCGTCGTCATAGAGGCCTGGAGAGGCGAGAAAGGACCCTCTCAATGCCACCGTGCCAAGGCTTTCGCCACAGTTCCCAGAACTGTACGTAGCGGTGGTGAGCACCAGGCGCACAACTGCCCTCGACCAAAAGGGGAGCCACCTACGTGCACCAACTGCCAAGGCCCGCATCTAGCTTGTAGCGCGACGTGCCCCGTCTACAAGCGGGAAGCCCGCACAAGAAGGCAGGACTCATGCCGAGAACTGGGCCGCCTAAAGTCATCGACCAACCAAACGTGGTCGGCGACTCGGCACCCACCACGCTGATGGCGGAAGCAAACCCGAAGTCAAAATCGACTAAAAAGAGGAGAAGGCACCGCAAAAAGAAGTCTGCCCAGGAAAAGCCACCCACAACTGCGGCCCATCCGCCAAGGACCCGGAGAGGGACCAACTCGCCGCCTTACTCATGCTGTTCTCACAGCGTGTTAAGGCAGGCGAGATAAATACAACAGGACTGCTGCATACCCTCTCTACCAATGGATAAGCCGCTCAGGGTGGTTCATTGGAACGCGGAGACTTTGAAATCCAAGATAGGCCTACTACGCCTATTCCTCAAGGAACAGCGGGTCGATATCATGCTTATAAGCGAGACCCACCTGAAGGCCGATAGGCCACTCAAGATCCCAGGGTACATTGTGTACCGCCAAGATGAGGTCTCGCCAAGAGGCGAAGCATATCGTGGTCTCGCTATCCTAGTAAAGAGGACAGTAGTGCATCAACCTGTCGAACCGAAGAGACTCGATCCCTTCTATGAGCTTGGTATCGATGTCCAAATCGGCAGGCGAAAGATGCGCCTCTACGCGGCCTATCGAGCTCCAAATCAGAGAGCCCGCGTCGATGAACTTCGGAGCCTTCTCCTACCCACGACGCCAACCATAATCGCGGGAGAGCTGAACGCAAAGCACCAAGCATGGCACAACACCACCAGCAACACAATGGGGAATCTCCTTATGCAAGACTCCGGTATGCATAACTATGAAATCGCTGGCTCCAGAGAACCCACTAGATTGGACCCAGCGGGCCATAGCGATACTGGACATCATAGGATTCAAAGGACTAAGAGCACCTCCGGCACAGGAAGTGCTCGAGGATCTTCCATCGAACCACAGGCCGGTGCTCCTTGTGTTCAGGGAGCCCGCGGCTACGGTTGGCCCACCGAAGCCCACAGTCCACACAGACTGGAGGGCCTACCAAGAATTCCTAGCAGGTTACAGCCGCCCTACGGAGAAGAAATTACCGGAACTATCCAAGCCGCAGTTCGAGTCTCCTCGAGCACTAGAACGAGCAGCGAGCGACAGAACCCTCTCCCCGCTCGGCTCCGTAAAATGCTCGAGGAGAAGCGAGAGGTTAAGAAGCTCTGGCAGAGAACTCGGCACTCCCGAGACAAGACCCGATACAACCGCCTTACCAACTAGTTCAAAGCCCGCTCTCTGGGAGCACAGAGGAGACGCATGGGTGAACTTTCTCATAGATATCGAAAACGAAACTACTATAAGGAGCCCAGAGCTCCAAATAGTCTCCCCACCCTCCCTCAACAGGAGTGAGATGATACCACTACGGAAAATTAGGTCATTCGACATCCAGACGTTGCAAAGAACACATGAAAACACAGAACACAAGAAAACAGCCCTTTTTTTATTTTTTTTTTAACGTGTGCAAACCCCCTCTGGCCGTCATCCCACCGGGGTTTTCAGTGGAACGGTGTGTCGGAATCGGACCGACTAAAACCACACGGTGTGCCATGCTGCGCTTAAAATAGGAGGAATCCGGGAACAGCTTTAGTAAGACATCCGGACCCCTCCTAGCGCTTTTGCCCGCAAAAGCGCGGGCACCACCTTCTGGTAACTCTCAATTAGGCAACGTCCAGGCACACCAGGACGTCGCCTCCTCGCGGCTGGCCTTTATAGCGGGTGGCGTTGAAAACCCGTCCCGACCACCTACAGCCACACTCAGGGCGGCATGAGGCGCAAGTAAGCGCGCCCAGTACGCCGGCGGCGAATTAGGTCCGAGTGGAGATCGTCCTCCGGGGCCCGTTCCGCCGCCTCCTTCTGCGAGATGACCTCCTCGCAGAAGGTTGCGACCGCGGTAAAATTCCTGTCAGCAAGCGTATGTTGGGCTGAGTCCTCAGTGCAGTCGCAGTGGTGGCAGACGGGACTCAATTCC
This sequence comes from Tyria jacobaeae, assembly GCA_947561695.1. NCBI lineage: Eukaryota > Metazoa > Arthropoda > Insecta > Lepidoptera > Erebidae > Tyria > Tyria jacobaeae. Next base: position 8,449,419 of record OX387210.1, read on the forward strand.
CTCCTAGCGACTGAATGCAGGTACTTTCCGAAGCAGCCGTGCCCGGAAAGAAACTGCGTCAGTCGAAAGGAAAGGGTCCCGTGTTGCCGCCCTGCCCACTCGACGATGACCGGCTGGAGCACCTCCACGGTGGCTAAGCCAGCACGTGGAGCCTCCAGCCGGGACGACCAACGAGCCATAGTGGCTCGGCGAGCGGCCTCACGCCACTCGCGTACGTGTCGTCGACCGGACAATCCCCGTGTACAGTCGTCTTGTAGCAACGCTGGGTCCACCCAAGTTGGGCAAAAGTCGCCCAAGGGCGGACGTAGCGCCGACCAACCTTGGAGCCAGCTGCAGGAAGTGCTCGTCGAATCGCCATCTTCCGTCGAGGATCAGGCTCAGATATCGTATCGTGTGGGCCTGAACCGGTACGAGGATTGAGTTGACCATTATGGAGGCGCCTCGACGGGGCCCATGGAATAAAAGGGCCTCCGTCTTATCTAAGGCCACCCGCAACCCTAGCGCCTCGATGCGCCCGACCACCAGTGAGGCTCCTCTGGTGGCCAGGCGTGCCGCCTCTTCAAAGTTCGCCCCCTGGGCTGTGACCAGTGTGTCATCGGCGTAACAGATTACGCCCAGCCCAGGGGGGAAGTCACCTCAAAGGGCCCAGTCGTAGCCCATGTTCCACAGGAGTGGTCCAAGGACAGACCCCTGCGGAACACCGCACGACATGGGCCGACGACTCAAATTTCCCTATCGATCCTCGTACACGACGGTACGCTCCTCCAAATAGTCTGCCACCTCAGGTACTGTGGCACCCCGTGATAGCGGAGCGCTTCCCTGATGCAGCTGAATGGCAGACTATTAAAAGCGTTGGCAATGTCCAAAGACACTGCTAACAACACGCCGCCACAGCTCACTACCTGTTCGGTCAGGGCCCTCAGGCGCATTACAGCACCGATCGTCGAACGCCCCGCTGGGAAACCGAATTGGGCGTCCGACAAATCGGGGCCGAACTCGCTCAGGTACCGGACGATGCGGGCAGAGAGGATCCTCTCAAACAATTTACCCGCCTCGTCCAACAGCACGATGGGCCTGTAGGCCGCGACCGAATCCGTAGGCTGTCCCGGCTTTCTTAAAAGATCCAGCTTCCCGCTCTTCCAGCAGTCAGGGAAGCGTCCAGATGCCAAGCATGCATTGTACACCTCCCTGAGGCGGTCCGACATGTGGTTGAGGGCTAGGGCCAATATTCGGGCAGCGATCCCGTCCAGTCCGGGGGCGGTGTTCTTAGAACGGATTCGAAGGACAGCCGCCCCTATCTCTGCCTTATTGATAGGTGGAACCTCCTCCTCCTCGAAGTCCCCGTCGTCTCCGGCCAAGGGGGCCATCGACGGGGATGAGTGCTCCACTCCTTGCGGGAAAAGGCCCTCAACCACTTCCTGCAGGAAGCTGGGCTGGAGAGTCTCAGTAAGGGGGGGGCCCAGCGTGCGGAGCTTTTGTTGCGCCGCACGATAAGGGCGACCCCAGGGGTCACGATCGAGACCCTCCAGCATCTCTTTTCTCTTCTTCTCTTTGGCGCGGCAAATGGCCAGCTTCAGAGTTTTCCGTGCCTCTCGGTACTCCTCAAGAAGCCGGTCCTCTTCCCCTTCATCGCGGTGACGCCGACGGCTGCGGGTGTAGGACCTCCGGGCACGAATGCAGGCAACACGGAGATCCACCAACTCCTGGGACCACCAGTAGACCTCCTTCCTTGGAGGCTGACTTCCTCGAATCCTGGGCATGGCCGCATCGCAGATATGCGTTACCGCATCGCAAAAGCGGCCTGCCCCCATGTCTACCTCCTCGGTCGGAGGCTGTAGAGACAGCCAAGAGTAAATTATGGCTGCCTCCTCAAATAGATCCCGGTCTAGCTTAGAAATAGCCCACCGCGGAAAGCGGTGTAGTGTGTAGAGGCTGCTTTCTTGGCAGCCTTCTGACCGCGCTTTCGAGACTTCTTAGCACCGACTACTTGCCACCCATCATTAGAGGGGGCAGACCTAGATGAGCCAGGCATAGCTTCAGCACCAGATGGAACGGACGAAGTGGGGAGCGTAGGGAATTCAGTCGCCACTTTTGTCGCTGCCTTCACCGGTCGTCCACGTTTCGGTGTGGGTGAAACCACCGGAGCGGAAGTCACTGCAGCATACGACACAGTCGCTCGGGCACTTGAGATAGGAAGCGCTGTCAATAACTGCGTCTTGCGTCTAGTCTTATCGGCGGTGAGAGACGGCCGAACAATGGGGGCTGCAGGCAGCCTTGCCTCCAGACCTGCGAGGCGCCCGTCCATCATCCTCCACACTGCGACAATAATTTTACGCAGGTGGGAATCCGGAACTTCTGACGGAGCGGGAGAGGGAGCAGCCTGCCGCTCAACCTGGCTCGGTCGCTCAGGGCAATCCGCCCGAAATTAGGCGAACTGAGCGCTGAGTTCTGTCATCTGCTCTGAGAGGTGGTCGTTTGCCGCTTGGAGACGCGCTACGTCCCTAATGAGAGATTGGACCACCCCAGAGATAGCGGAGGAGGAGTCCTTCAGGGCTCGAACAAAGGTGCCCTTCAGATTAGTGGACTTGGTGGCCACTTTATTTATAATTGCCACCGCCACATTCGTCCTTTCTCTCAACGCCACCGGTGTCAGAGAGACGGAACCCCCTTCAACCGGTGAACGGATTTTGATTAGGAGATCCGCGATCTCCTCCTCCGCGATGATTTCGCGATCCGCTCGAGCCCGTGCGTACTCTCCCGCCCTGGAAAATGCGGAACTTGCCAAAGGCGCAACAGGTGTAAGTGACCTAGGTCTTCCCCTTTGGCTACTTGCCAATTTAGGAGGAAGCATGGATGGTTCAGGACCGTCATCCCTCGAGCGACTGCGCTTTCGATTTCCAAGATCTTGGAACTCAATAACTTGTTTTTTAAAACGGTTGTAATTAATTGCATATTTCTGTATTTTACTCTTCTTATACCTACCAACCTTTCAAATAAATAGCATAAAACAACCATACAAAGGATTAACCGCGAAATAAACCAAATTGGATTGATTTTTTGCAAAGGTGCTATTTTTTTGACGCCGAGTGTTTTTCTTACTAGAGTAGTAATCTGAAACTATGGGAGATACAGGCAAACTGTTTTAGAAAGTAGGTGCAAATTGGTGTTTTATAATTGAAGTGATAACTTCTAATGGGAGGGTAAACCGCTGAATTACGTAACGCGTTACGGCGTCAGTCCGTCTGCCTTCCCTTTCTCTCACGCATACGGCAGCGGTTAGCGGCAGTTTAGTTTAAGTTATCACTTTTGTCGGGCTCTCCAAGACGCACACGTTTTTTTTATTTATTAAATTTGTTTGAAGATTAAAAAATAAGCATATACCTACATTAATTCGTCCGAATGATAAAGTTTGTAAATTGAATCTTATTCAAAAACAACAATAAGTCGAAATTTCAAAGGAATTTCGAAGAAGAACGTCGTTAAAGAACTTTCGGAGATTTAAGATTCCACTCCGCAGACGTGATGGGTATCGATATTTTTTCAAAAATGAACAAGCAAAAACTAAATTAGGTAATTTCTTTTATTTGAGGTCATCAACCGAAGCGCACTCGCAATATCAGATTGTTTTTTTATTAGTAGTTTTTAGTAGTATCGATATCTAAACTAGATAAATAAAAAAAATACGATTTCTCAACTCAGAATTTATTAAAATCTAGCCTTCTTGGCTTTGATATTGGACTGCATCTGATATATTTGCAGTTTCTAAGCTATACTTATTTTGCAATAATAATAATGATAATTAAAAAATGAATATTTCAATAAAAAAATAATTGTAAAAAGAAGTGAAATCACAACACGTAGGTAGTTTAAACAATATTTATAGTCACACAGACAGACAGAGTCAGAGACAGAGTTATTACTTATGCTAGTGCATATTACTGATTGAACCTTTCAAATGAGCGGTCCGGCGTTTTATACTATTATTGGACAGCCGGTTGTGACGTCAATAGAGATACACGTCATTGGCACGAGCTAGGCTGACAGTTCCGGCGCTAAACTGTCGTGGCGTGGCATGGCGTTAGCTTGGCGTGGCTTGGCTTGGCTGGGCTTGGCATAGCTCGGCATAGGCGTGGCGTTACATAATTGTGTTGCAATAAAAAAAAGAAAATATCAGAACAAGTACACATAATCATGACAATGCAATTTCTACCCGGCAACCTTTGAATAGACAGGAATGATAAAAGTGAATATATTCGTATCTTAAACGTATACTATATAATAATCTGTACTTGTGTACATCCATACATATACAGATATATAACCATACAGATATATAAACATATGTATAGGCTCATAAAATTACCAATAAAAATAAAATGAACTCTTCGTTTTCTGATATATAGAGGATCCCGTATCATTTTTTTTTGGAAATAGTGGATTTACTAACTCAGGCAGAAGACAATTTATATGAAAAGATACTAATTTAGGTTCCATCTCCTTGTTCCAAAATTCGTGATTTGAGCTTGATAATACCAGTCACATTCTTTGCGTAGTGCTTATTTGATATTAAAGGCACGAAGCTGCACGACGGCGAAGAATTCTCATGCCTGTTTTAATTATTTGATCTTTTATTGTTACTGCTACAATCAGACCTTAAAAAATCATTACCATTATTATTATCATCATAATTTGACGTATATAAGAGGTTCGATTATAACACATAAATAAAATAAACTTCAATGATGACAAATGACATTTTACACGTAAGGAAAGCAGCTACGAGCTAACTTATATTTATTTATCAATTTTAAAGCGATAAAAGTCAACATTCGAGACGGAACTTTCCGCGGCGGTTCCTTTCCACCCAGCAATACTCTGCCATCTGACCTATCTAAGGCGTATATATTCGAGACTGTTAGCTATCGCGCACAGTAATTTATATAAAAAAAATATTTTTTCCCATTATATGGAAATACGTAATAAAATGAGTTTTATTTAAAATAACTCCTCCAAATAAACTACCTATTGAACGTGCGCGTGAGCATTACAAACCCTCTCACATCGGCGCACAGCGCGTTACTAAAAACTGTTCAGGCTGTTTTGTACTAAACGTTAAAATTTCGGCAATAAAGTTGAATATCATAGTCGAATATCTTTGATCATGTTCGATCACGAAACTAAATGGCGTAAGTCTCAAATGTTATTTTGCTAATAACTAAAGTAATAATTGATTTAGAGAAAAAATATCTTGTAACTGGATAATAAACTATATTTTTTAACTATATTATACTTATTTAAGACATAAAAGCCCAGTAATTTAGCTTTTATTTGAACAATATTTAGAAAAAGACATGATTTTGGAATTAAAAATAAATCAAGCGAAAATGTTACAAGTACGTGGGCTGAAAAGTTAGTATGCTAGCATAGATTTTTTGTTTTGATAGAATTTGATTTTATTATTCCATTGTTCCCTTCGAGGCCGATACAACGATTTTAGAGGTCATCCAATTTTTCAATACCATTTTTATAATACGATTTGTTTTTAGTCTCAAAATAGGCTTCAGTTTCGGCGATTACCTCTTCATCGGAGCAAAATTTCGAGCATCCTCTTAAGGTCTGAGAACAGAAAAAAGTCGCTGGGGGCCATATCTGGAGAGTACGGTGGATGCGGAAGCAATTCGAAGCCTAATTCTTACAATTTCGCCATCAATTTCATTTATTTGTGACACGGTGCATTGTATTGATGAAACAGCACTTTCTTCTTCTTCAAATGAGGCCGCTTTTTCGCGATTTCGTCTATTAAACGCTCCAATAACGCTACGTAATAGTCGCTGTTTATGGTTTTTCTCTTTTTTAATATATTCAATGAAATGAATTATACTATGAGTATCCCAGAATACTGATGCCCGAACCTTGCCAGCCGACTTTTGCGTCTTTCCACGCTTTGGAGTCGGTTCATCAAGAGCAGTCCACTCGGCTGACTGTCGATTGGACTCCGGTGTGAAATGATGGAGCCATGTTTCATCCATCGTCACATATCGACGCACAAATTAGGATTTATTACGATCAATAGCTCCAAACACTCTCTAGAATAATCGATGCGTTGTTGTTTTTGGTCGATTGGGAACTCGCGCTCCACCCACAACAGAGCTTTCGCATATCCAAATATTCATGCGGTATGACCAACATGTTCCTTTGATATCTTTAGAGTTAAGCTATGTCAATCAACTTCACTTTACGGTTATCAAAAATTATTTTGTGGAATTTTTCTGGAATTTCGTTGGCAACAGCTTTTTGGGGCGTCCACTGCGTGCATCGTCCTCGGTGCTCATTTCGCCTCGTTTAAATTTAGCAAACCACTTCCCTACGGTTGATTTTCCTGGTGCAAAGTCCGAATAATGTTTATCAAGCCAAGCTTTGGTTTCAAAAGTATTTTTTTCTCCAAAAAGCAATGCTTCAGTAACACACGAAATTCCTTTTTATAATTTTTTCCAAAGTAACAAAAGTTCTTTCACTAAAAATGTTATAACTCCAATGCTAATAGTGCAACAACTGTCAAGTGTGCAAGCCTCAACCAATTTGTCAACAGCTGTCAAATTTATACACGCCTCTTTTGAAGGTTAGGACTACGAACTTTTCAGCCCATCTCTTAATTATCTTGTAAATGGATAGCAAAAGAACTAATAAATCATAAAGTTCCATTTTAATTGTATGTGTGACTGTTGCAGAATATTAATGTAAACTAACATAACATTTAGGGAGCCGGCTTGTTGCAAAGAATATATTTAAAGTATGCTGCGTATTGCATAATTTTATAAGAATTGCGATGGTTATCGTATTGATTAGAAATACCAACTGTGCTTAAAAACAGGTCTGGCCACGCTTTGCGAGAAGTTTTTGTTAAATACTTTTTGTGCCAATAGGTATGAGATAAAGTCAAGCTTTATGTAAATTTTAACTCTATATGCTTTGTTCGTCCCGTAGTGCCTACATACATCTATTCTGAGAAAATAAAATAACCACTTACCAACACTTGAAACATTTTTGAATAGTGCGAAAGTAATATCCTCCCAGGATTTGCGTCTTTATTTATATATAGTGGATCGGATGCATCCCACAATTGAGGCGAGAGTTAGGCTCAGGGTGGGGCTTGGAGAGGCTTCGATTGCAGTCCGGTCGCCATGTCCTCCGCGCATTTCAAGCGTTGATATCATAATATCATAAGCCAATGAATTGTGCTTGCGTAGTTACTTGTGGGAACATATATTTATATGTAGGTATCGAATTTTGCATTTACACCAAAAAGTAGCTAAGTTCACGGTAGGTATCTCTGCACCTAATCTGCAAAGAATAATAATATTCTATTGCACAACGGGAAAGAATTAATTATGAACTATGAATAACTTGTATTGGGTTACATATGGTAGGTATGCTTATTATGCTTTTGAGGATCGAACAATATAAGTTTCATTAGTTAAGTTAGAACCACAACACACTTATTGCTGCGATATTGTTAGCTATTTTTCTTGCCTTTGTGGCTTATAAATAAATAAAAAATAAATGACTTTGACTGCACTATAATAACTACATAGTATGTGTGTCCATTTGTGTAACTATACAAATGTATATGTAAAAATAAACCAGTTTCTAAGTTACGTGTTTTTAACGTTTACAAATTAAAAATATGGTGAAAATGAACATTCTAGCAATCTCGCTAGGAACTAAGTGGGGATGAGAGTAAGTTGCGACTTCAAGCAAGGCAAAGGATTCTTCCTTTTGTAATATGTTCCTCCGAAGTTGTTTTCCTAATAGGTATATAACTACCCAATAAACCTTAATAATTACATCAAAAATGTTTATTTACTTACTATGTACTTCTTTACTAGAGACTGACGAATACGCGTCAGTCTGTGAAGAAGAAATTGTTTATTAGCATTTACTCCAATCGAGTCCGCCAGGGCCAGGAGCCATACGTGATGGGCCGGTTTGACCTGCAAATCTATGCAATGCTTGCGTTTTGTTTCACCAAGTGAGTACGGTAACCGAGAAACCATACCCTTCTTCTACTCTTTCACTGATCCTATTTTCCTCCTTTCTTTCCCCCCTTTCAAAAATGTAAACTAAGTTCTGGGCTCGTAAGTATAAAAAAATTGTGAATATCAGTAAACATAGCATTAGCATTATCATCATTCATTACTTCTACTTTTGTAAATAAAATGAAAACTTTATAAATGAAAAAGTAACTTTCTGTCTGTTTTTATTAAATTTCGATGTAATTTGTCTATTATGAATTTATGACGCTGGTCTACTATATGTAGGCACAGCATAGCGTTGACTCCAATGCAAGCTTTATTATTAAAGAATTTGATTCCATTGTCTATTTTATTTGAGAAGTAGGAGGGACGTAGTATGGTGTAGGTAGGTATATATTGAGTTCCTCAATTGGGTTACCTCAATCTAAAGAAAATCCAAACGTAGCAATGGGGTTTTTTGTGTGAGTATTTACTTTTTTAATCTTGTATAATAAATGTTGCATATTCATAAGTTTATAAATCATTTGCACGAATGGCGTTCAAGTGGTCACCCTGCCATCATGGTGCCGCGCGTAGTGTTGTGGGTTCGATCCCCGTACGGGGAATGGGGAAATTACAAAATGTGTGTAATGCTCAAGTTGTTGTACTGAGTCTGGGTGTTCTCTGTGGCCGTTGTTTGAATGTTTGTAAAGTCTCCCGCAATACAGGAAATAATCCTAGTGCGGGAGTTGTCTTTTAAAAAAAAAAGAAGTAACAATACTAACAAAATATTAGGTTGCACTAAGTACCTGTGTTGCATAGGCCGGGAGCCAACTCACTGCGGAGGCTGTGACGAGGATACTGCATTCCACACCCTAGTGGAGTGCTGCAACAGCGACACTACCTCGTGATGGCTATTGGTGTGGGAAGACTCTCACTAGAGACCAAGGTTCTGTCCATGGTCCAAAGTGAGAGTGCGTGGGATTCTGCAAACACGGATCTCCGACCTCCATTAGCGCAGGCGGGCTGGGCTGACCGTTACCCCAGCAGAAGCAGGCCCGAGATGGTGGCGTGACGTACGTGTTCCACACGCGCCTATTTGTTGTTGGGCGTAAGTCTTCCAAAGTGTGGTCGCCTGTTATTCAGGTGGCCAAGGTCTGCTGGGGTTTCCGGATATTTCCTTCTGAGGGTATCCCCGGTCCCTAGTAATCGACGCTCTCGTGACGGAACACAGTGTTTTTTTAGTCGGTTCGAGTCCGATATACCGCCTCACCGTAAGCTCCGGTGAGGTGATGACCCAAGGGGGCTTCCACACGAAAAAAAAAAGGTTTATGGAACATTGCAAAAAAAAATAACATAATGTTATGATTTAATGAAACCAAAATAAAAATTGTAGTCTGGTATGTAGAAATGTCGGTGTGATCAATTGTGTTCAAATAGCGAAGCCAGCGAAGCTCATAGTAAATTTTAACTTTTCATAAGTTGAAATATCAGCATCATGCGAAGTACTAATGCGAACTCAATACAATGATATTTGAAAAGCCCGATTTCACTGTTGATTTTGGACTAATCAGTCTATAAATGAGAAATACGGACATTTTCTCGCAACAGTGAAGAATGTTTAAATGCTAAAAAACGGTAGCGGTATAAAGGTTCCCAAGTGGCGACTACTCGGGCTAGCGAGTTAAATCGGTCATACCCTCTACGAGTAGATTGACCAGTAACCTCATTAAAGTGTTTAAAGGATCAGGTAGCCGTTGAATGGACGCAAAGTATTACGCTTTAATTATGGTTTCCCTCTGAAGTTATAACAGACAGCGGTAGACAAAAAAGGCTTGCATTTGATTTGCCTGTTGGTCTAGCGTTTAGCGATCCTGACTGCTAAGCAGATGTAGTGGATTCGATTCCAGCCCAGGACAAATATTTGTGTGATGAGCACGATCATTTGTTCTGTGTCTTGGTGTAATTTGTCTATAATATGTATGTATTTAGAAATATATAAGCATGTTTATCAGCAGTCGGGTTACCATAGTACAAAGTCGGCTTATTTTGGGATTAGACGACCGTGTGTGAGATGTGTGAAGTATTTATTTATTTATTGTATTGCCATTAAGCGAAGCCCCTTTCCTCTTACCCGAACTTACAGCTCTTGATTTGCAGCAGTCTATTGGCGGCGGTAGTCACTTACCATCAGATGACCCATCTGTTCGTCTGTCCCCTGTATCATATAAAAATCTGTATTTACATAAAGAATGAGGAGAAGCAAGCGCGTTTAAGTGATTAAATTTTTGATGTTTTATTGCAGATTTTCTAGCGCTACTGTCGGCGCTTACTTCTTAATTTGGCTCTTGAAAGAGTTTGACCAATTGCCTGCCCCCCCAACCTACCCAACAATGATGACGACGACAGAATTTAACCGATATAGACCTCCCACGATACCCATGCAGGGGTGAGGGTACCAAAAATATAATGTTTTTTTATTATCATCGTGTGTTAAGATTTGACATTCTATTGTATTAAAACTGTAATTGCATTATAACAATGTCTTTTTTTGTTCTGCTTAAATACACTTATTCAATATAATAATACATATAAGGCAAGTTTCTAATAGGTGTATTAATTACTTTTCAACATTGTATAATCTAATGTTGACGTTGTTGAGGAGAAGTTTTCAAATATAGATATTTGTTGATTTACCTATTATTTGAAGTTTTAGCTTGACTAAGTAGCAAATAAAACATTTACACTTATCTCAGTCTTTATGAGTATATACTTACAGTACTGGGGTGGTAAAGAAAGTTGACTCAAGTTGAGTCAACTGATGCGTGATATAGTCATGAACTTCGCCTTCGCTTTCATTTATGGATTCTTTTAATTGACACCAGACCTGGACATCGTTTCAATTAAGAGGATCCATTAATGAACCTGAACCATAATGAGCACTTTCTTCTCGCTTAGTAAGTTAAAACTGATTTCCGAATGATAAGTAAGTGTCTATTATATATACATAAATATTCGGATAGTTAAGTGATAGTATTGTTTCTTCCAATTATTCATTCCCTCCAAAGCAGATGATTTAAAGGATTTAAAGTAAACGATTTAATATAGTAGATAGATGGTAGATAGGTTCCTGGTACCAGTAATGCAGTATTAACATTTACATCATGTATGGCTTAGGATATGATGTAAAAGTGTCAGATTCATACAAACAGTAATCCCTCATCATAAGATATTAGCAAAACCATTAATATGGCAGTTATTTTTCACTAACTAAAAATAATGGGGTCTATTGAAGTGAAATTCATAGAATTTGTTTTCTTTTCACATGCCTATAAAACTCGCAATAAATGATATAAAAAGTAAAAGGAGAATTCGTCATCGTATAATGAAAACAAAACTATTATTGAATATACATAACACAAATAAAAGCGCCGCGGTATTTATTTTCTTTTGCCTTGAATACGCGGGATGCATAAAGCATTAACTATATTAGTAATGGATGAGGTATATAGGAAAGAACACGATAACAAAATTCATATTGTGAATAACATGTAGGAATTCCGGCTATGTAGGGAATATAATCTTGAATATCTGTATAGAATGGGCATCAGGCATAAGGATTCAGGCACTCGCATCGGCCAATTTAGGTACTTTGTTGGATAATACCACTTTCCGCCTTGCTACTTACTTTCGTTTAGGATCTCATTGTGGATCCGCATCTTTGCTAATGTTGAGAAGCGGCTGACGGTCTCGGACATCATGTAGCAGAAACGATGGCTGTATGCAAACATCAATGACACAATCCAACGTGCTTTTGTCCTCGCCAACGTTTCAGGTGTACATGAATCCAATGGTCTGGTTCGAGACGATGGGATAAGACCAGATGGTATGCCATTACGTCCAATGAAGATGGGTAGACCTTTGGTATATAATGCCACTTGAGTCGACACTCACCACCACATCTTCCCGGTTCAGTTGGGTATGTCAGCGGTGCTGCTTCTTCCACAGAAAGCCTAATGTGGTGTTGGAGGGGGCCCTCGTGTGATCAAAAGACGTAGAGACACTAATAACACTTAATTAGTTCTATTCACAAAAATCCTTAAATAATGAAATACCTATCTATATATATACTAATTAAAGACGTGCTCAAGTAATAAAATACTTATCTCTTATTACAAGACTTGTCCCTTATCTGTTGAAAACGCTTCATAATTTCTACTGTTTTCCGCAAGACAGAACTGAGAATATGATCGAGATAAGACTCACTCACAATGACTGAAATACATAGCTCCTTGTGATCAAAGTATTGTTTAGGGGAAATTTTTAATCAGTGTAAATATTTGTAAGATCGAAATAAGGGAGATTTTAATGAATTTATAGGTAATCCCAGTACTGGAATAAATTTTTCTACGTAAGTTCACACGTGCCATATCCATCTAACACATTAAATTACACATCGATTCTATAAGGGATTCTTTATATATTGTTTCAGAATGAATAACATAGCTTGTTTTCAAAGGGATTTCTTCAGTCGAAGACTCAGTCGAAGATGGTTGTAGAGTAAGTCTGTTCTATTGTTTATTTTACCGTTAGCCGGTGCCATTGGATAAGGACTATATATAATCGTAATTTTATCAAATGACAGTTCTTTATATTTATTTTTTTAACACAAAAAGGGTTGGTTTTTAAAGTTTATTCACCATAGATAATCAGTTCAGACCAACTTTGGTTTAAGTTCTTTTAAAGGTGACTTTCTGAAGAGTATTCTCAATTAAATCTTGAGTCGGTTTAATTGTATTGTATTTGGTTTAACTCTATAGGTGTATATTAAAAAAAAACGCATATTGACATAAAGCTCAAAGCTTCGCAAATGATGTAAGGCTGATCTTTATGCCTTATTTTAAAAGTATATTTCATATCCTAATATCCCTATTTTTCCCATCCACTTAATGGGAACACCATACTCGTGAAGACAAAATAATGTTTTTAAGTAAAATAAAAAAAATGTTAATTCTTAAAATAAAAAAATAATAACTTTGTGCTTCGGTTTCAGTATCTCAAACTGAGCGCAAAGTTTCTGGGCTTGCGTCACATCCAATAACAGGAATGGCACCATTGTATGCCTTCACCCTTAAAGTGCGTTGCCGGCCTTCTAGGTAGGAGTACGCTCTTTTCTTGAAGGTGTCGAAGGTCGCACAGTGGTGGAGTGCCAATCGTCCAGGTGATGGGGATGGATATTTTGTCGCGTAGGACGATGGCGGAAACCAGCAGCGTATAAGTCCGAACAATTCCTCTGAACACTCCCCATGATACAAGCGATAGAGAATGCAGAGTGAAGCTATATCTCTACGCAACGCCAAGGTGTCAAGTCGATCAGAAATATCTTGGCAGTCGATGATGCGAGTCGCTCTCCGTTGAATGCGGTCAAGAGGGAGAAGTTGGTACTGGGGTGCACCTGCATAGAGATGAGAACAGTATTCCATGTGCGGCCGAACCTGCGCCTTATAAAGTTGCAGGCGGTGGGCCGGAGTAAAATACTGTCTCGATCTGTTTAGCACACCAAGCTTCTTCGAGGCTAGTATGGCCTTACTCTCTAAGTGACCGCGAAACTAGACTTCGCTTGATATATCGACGCCAAGGATTCCGATACTGGCTGATGCAGTTAGGGAAGTGCTCTCAAATTGAGGTGATACGACCAATGGCATCTTTTTAGCGGTGAACGCGCAATTCGTGGGGTTAAACTGGACTAGGTTAAGTCGAACCCAATCTGAAACTTTTGATAAAGAAGTTTCGATTTCAGACACAAGTTTGGGTCGGCTTTCGATGACGTTTACCCGAAAAAAGTTAGCGCAGCCGGTATAACGGGCATCACTCGTGCTATCGTTTGCATAGCAAATGATGCTGCTAATCTGCAGCATGTCATTGATATGCAGAAGAAACAGCGTGGGTGATAGCACACAGCCTTGTGGGACACCAGAATTAACAGACTTAGAGTCGGAGCATGCACCGTCAACAACGACCTTGATGCTTCTGTCTGTAAGAAAACTGGTGAGCCAATTGCACAGTTTCTCGGGAAGCCCATAGCAAGGAAGCTTCGCAAGGAGCGCTTTGTGCCAGACCCGATCGAAGGCCTTCGCCACGTCCAAACTAACGGCCAATGCTTCCCCCTTGGTCTCGATCGCCTGTGCTCACCGGTGAGTCAAGTAAACAAGAGGATCACCAGCTGAACGACCCCGACGGAAGCCGTATTGTCGATCATTGAGGAGCTGGTGGTCTTCTAAGTACCGGAGGAGCTGGCAGTTAACAATGGATTCCGTTATCTTGGAGAACAAGGAGGTGATGGCTATGGGTCTGTAGTTGGACGGATCCGAGTGATCTCCTTTTTTAGGGATTGGGTGCACTAGAGCTGTCTTCCATGAGTTCGGGACTACGCCAAGAGAGTAGGAAAGCCGATAAAGGCGCGTTAAAACCGGTGCCAACTCTGGAGCACACGTCTTCAGCACGATAGGAGAGATTCTATCGGGCCCACTCGACTTAAGAACGTCGAGGGAAAGAAGCGCTTTACGCACTGCCCTTTGTGTAAACCGGACTTCCGGCATGCGGCTCTCGCACTGCTGTATGGTCGGCGGTGCGTTTCCCCCGTCGTCCAGGGTCGAGTTGGACGCAAAGAGTTTGCCCAGAAGATCGGCTTTTTCTTTAGCGTCGTGGGCCAACGAATGATCTCCTATGTGCAGAGGTGGAAGGGATGGCTTACAAAAGTTTCCCTGTACAGCTTTAGCAAGAGACCAGAATGCACGAGTTCAGGAAGGGAGACTCACTAGTCTCTCGCCAATTTTGTGGCCAACGAGTGGCACTATACTCCTAATCAGGCAGTGGTCCGAAGAGCCAAGAGGGGCCTCAACGGATACTTTGTAGGCGTCAGATATTTGGAATTTGTAAAGTTCTACCAATTTCTACTATGGATATTAATAATATATTAAAAATAAATGCTGTGTCGTATTCTAAAACACTTTACACTTTCAGATTCTTTGCCACAGCGCTTGCTGCTGCTTCAATCATATACTCCATTACTTGGGTGACAAAGCAGTTGAGTGCATTTCTTCCAGAACCGATTATATCACCTACAGTTTTGATGCCTTACGACGTATTGGTTCATCAAAGCTATACAATCACGGCCCCCTTACAGGGTTAGTTATAGAGAAGCAATGTATGATAGTAACCTTTTATATTCATTGAGATGATTGTGGTAGCGCTTCTGTGACTTTATTAATAATACAATAAATTTACTTTAAAATAAATAACATTTTATTTACATGTTTTAAAATGAAATAATTCGAACGATAAGAAGCTCAGTATATGATAAAGAAGAAAATTACTTAATGGCTACATACCTGATAAAAATAGCGTGGAGTGGCTGCTAAAATTAGTGTAGGTAATCAATCATGACATGTGGAATCACTTTTAATGTGACCCCGTCATGTTGTCATTGCTAGTTATTCTGAATCTGGCTGAACGCATTGTAAGTTTGTTCATATCTATAATTATAGAAGTTATTATATTATAATATTATACAATTTGTGTACTGTACTTCAAGTAAAAATCAATAAAAGTGTATTAAAGTATAAATATTATCTTTATTATAAGGCGATTTGAGGGTACGACAAAATAGTTATTGTTTATATCGGGAAAAGTTCTTAAGGGTAATAATAGCAGCTAAATAAAATTATTAAAAATGCATAAAAACTGTATTACATTGAAGTATTTACTCAGTACAACTATTAAGAGGATTCAAATGTAACCTCACATTTTTTTTTCTGCTCTACCTCTGGCGTTAATGCCGCAGATCTTATCTAGCTAATCCTCTGTCTCATACCATTTTTTTAATGCTTTTTAATGCTTCTCGCACTTTTATGCTTCATACTATATCTTTCTCACATTCTGTCTCTTGCATTCTTATATATGGGTGGGATTTCCCATCTCTTTTCTATACTATTTGTTTTCCATACTATCTGTTTTCTATCCTATTCTTAACCTTATTTATATTCATTTTACAAGGAGGGAGGGTTGGGTGATTTTTTTATTTATCCTTTTTTATATACATTTTTACAAGTATTTCTTATCTTCTACTTACATTTCTAGCCTTATTTCTTATACAATTCATTTCATTGTATTTTATGTTCTTTCTGGTTTACACATCTTTGGAACTTATTTTCTAGTTTCTGAATACAGCTTAATTATACTACTAACACTTGTTTGTTCGGTAACTTAGTCTAATGCCATTTTATTCTTCTTATAATAACATAACATAACATTTTAAACATCTTTGTTTCTTTTATTTACTAGGTTACAATTTTTTATATAGTATTCCATAAATTTAAGACGTACTGCCTTGTTTAAGACCAAATCACCATAAACAATTGTTACGCCTTCACCCGTGTCTTGCTCAATGTCAAACCTTGCTCTGGAGAAGATCGAACATTCCGCCAATAGATGGGGGACTGATTCCACGACGTCGTCGTAAAAATAATTTAGTTGTTGATGCAGTGCTGCCTACCTCATAGCGTGAGCTCTATGAGAAGATTGAGTTGTCACGTAGGAGTTTTTTTCACATGTGAGACTGGGCACATGTCATAATCCGGCTTCCTTTTGCAGTTCAGGACTGCCTCCTTGGCTAGTTCATCCGCACGTTCATTACCATCGAGTCCTGCGTGAGCCTTCATCCAAAATAAAGAAACATATTTGCCCTGTTTCAAGGCCTCTTGCAAATTGTCCCGGGTCTTCAATGCGAGCGGGTGGAGACAGCCATGGTTTGCCACTGTTTCCAGAGCTGATTTAGAGTCACTGTACACTCAATAATTGTTCTCCGCCCTCTCAACGATTACTCTCGCTGCCTCGCATATGACCAGGAGTTCTGCCTGGTAAACCGTGCAGTACGCGGACAGTATAAGCTTTCGGTTCTGGATCTCGGCCTCATCTTCCAAATGGAAAGTGCGGCTCCGACCATTCTCTCTAGCTTACTGCTGTCGGTGAATATTCGCACACTGCTGCACATTGTGCCTGTCCACAAGGTGTTGGTTCACCAGGCTAGTGAACTCCAGGTTCATATGTCTGGCCGGGTGCGGAGCTTCCACGAACCCAACCCCTCGCCCTACCTTTCTATCGCCCATCAAAGTTCGGGACAACCCTCTCTTGGCTTCGTACAGGGCGGCTGCCTCCTGTACACGAAGGTCGAGTGGCAGTATTCCCGACAGCAAAAAGGTGGCGTGGAGAGAGACCGTGCGGTACGATTAGCAGAGTTTCTGTGCGAAACCTCTCTGTACAGTGTCGAGCTGCTTTCTTATGCCTAGCTTACTAACCGATGATGCCCATGCGGCTGCTGCCTACAGAATGTTGCACATATATCAAATATCACATGTTAAAATCCAACCGTTTAGGCTCATAGGCATTAGGCTCGTTTAAACATCATACATACATAAATACATATACATATATATATACCCTGCAGGCCAAAAGTTTAAGACCACCTTAATTAAAGTAGGAAAATATAATAAAACTCCAATAAAATATTAAATGTTTAATTATCCTGTTTAATCATTTAATGAAACACTCATTGACATGCAATATATTAGGTTGGCAACTAATAAACCGGCTATCTTTGTACACAAATTTATTTATTTAATACAAAATCAAAAAAAAAAAAGACAAAATCAAATTATTTCTCAACTATATAAGCACCGTCGTTTTCTATCACCTGTTGTCAACGCGCTGGCAGACATAATGCCTTTCTCGTAGAAGTTTTTAGGCTTTTGATAAAAAAAGGTGGTATGGTCACTTTTAAGCTGGTCTTCATTTTTTAATTTTTTATGGGCAAGAGCCCACTGCATCCGTTTTTTCTTATTTTGTAGCCTTAGCAGGTTTTCGACCAGCGACGCTACCATACAACTTCGCATCTTTCAGTCGTCGTTTTACTGTAGTCAATGATAAAGGTTTAACTCGGGTTTTGTTTACTTCAACACGGATTTCTAGTGCTTTTAAGCGTCTATTTCACTTGCTGGTAACAACAATGAAATTATCTTAACTAGACGTGGTAGCTCTCGGCCTTCCCGAGCGTGGACAATCTTGAAAACTGCCTGTCTCCCTATATACAGTTATTGTGCCATGAACACAAGTATTCGATAACTTTACTTGTAAAGCAATCTCACGTTCGGATTTGCCTTTATTATGTAAAACAAAGATGGCAGAACGCATTTCAGGGCTAATTTCACGTGCTTTTCCTATTTTAAGCCGTCTTCACTGTAGAAACCACAAGTTTAGACTAATTGATATTGTTTGTAAACAAACCCAAGTAAACTCAGATAAGTCAGAAATACTTATTTTCAGAAGCTAAATAATCCAAATTATTGACCAATGCGAAACAAAAGCAAAATAAGTAGTAATGAGCACATCATAAAAATATTATTACGACTCCACCACACCGGGCTCTAGCGCAGCGTTGGTATTGTCCAATAGATGTTTATTGTCCAATAACTTGAAAGTAAACAAGAGAATGTTAAATATTCGATATTAACAATAAAATATGCAGATGTGCATTTCTTTTACTTATCTTATGCGATTTTATTACAATAGATAGATAATTTGATTGTTTGAGCGTGGTCTTGAACTTTTGGCCGGCAGTGTATATATATACACTCGAAAATCCTAACCCTCGTTTTTCTGCAGTCGGGTAAATATATTAAGAATAAAGTACTGAAATACTTATATTGAACATGCTGAATAAGTTTTGTAGTAGGTGTTTTAAGTAGGAGAAACCGATTACAAAAAACGAAGTAACTTCTCTTTTTTGTTTATATTATATTATTCTTGCATTTATTTTACAAATATTATATTATTATATATTTTACATTATATACAAAACAATTCTATGTTTGGACTTACGTTAAAGATATTTTATATTATTTAACTACATTGTTTAGGACAATTATCCCTGGAGGGGTATAGGTTTCCCAAAAGGGCGATGTCGATCAAAGATTGTACTCGGTGGCTCTGAAGTAATGGGTGGGTATGTTGGTGGCGCTGGCAGATCGTTTAGTTTTTTCGCTATCCAGAGCATGACATACAGGAAGAGACCAATACCGGATACCCTGAAATATTAATTATAAGCTATAGTTATAGGTCGCGGTTCGAAGCCAAATCAGTGCTTTGGTAGACCCACTTATAATATAATTAGAATTAACTTGCAGAAAGTCTTGTTAAACTAGAGACAAATATTGTGCAGTATTCTGGATACTATTTGCTGTGAATTTACCATTTTAACCTGAGTTGTGTTTTATCATGAAAGTGTATTGCTGCGTTATATTTAAACAGCGTTACTAGATTTTTGTGTTAAAGTTCATCGGGGAATACAATCACTATAGGCATCGTTTGATGCCACTCCCGCAGGACATACGACGCAGAAATTATATAACATATGATTGCGATACCTATAAATTAAGTAACCCTAATGTTATTTAAGTAATATGTATATAAATTTATTATTAAATTACTCTCTTTGACACTCGGTTAAACTCACACACTTTAACTCAGGTGCAACAAAAAGGTGTCTAGGTTCCTTACATATGAAGAACAACAATTAATACTATAGGTAGACCGATTAATGTAGTCCTCGCCTGCGGGGTACAGGCACCTCGCACGATTGTTAGCACCTCTCCCCGTTCCCGTTCTTGAAATACCTCCGTCCCCTGTACCCCGTAGTCGAGGACTCAATTATAGGTCTGGTTTTATATGTGTACTGAATATTTAAAAAAAAACAAAAGATAAAAAAAAGGGTAAAATTGCCCGATGTGTCACAGCCCAAGTTTTAAGCAGCGAGTAGAGATGCTTTCTGTAATTAAGGGTAATGCACTTGTCTAATGCACTTTTTTCAATAGAACTTTAATTAAAGTTTTTCAAACATGATCGTTTCAAACAAAATCTAATTATCTAAAACACTTACACTCCCAACATTTTTGTAGTATTAAATCACTGTTTTATGTATTGATACCGTATGTATTATAAAATTCGTTTACAGAACGTTTTTAGGTGATATAAATTGCTATACAGAACTAGAATACGAGGATCTGCAGTATAAAAAAAAAAATACTTTTGTGATTACTGACTTCGCACTCTTTGAGCAAGAACTAACTAACTGACAAACTTATTTTTTAGCTAGCCTTTCATAACAGCAGTTAATTAAGCTAAGCGTACACTAAACGCTAAGCTATACATTGAACATTTAGCATCACGACTAAATTTATCTGAAAGAAAATGAATCGAGAAATATACCTAAGAAGTCCAAAAAAAAGTCTTTTTTGCAAAATTTTGTAGGAAAACTGTATAAAATATAAAAAAAAAACTATATTTAAAATTTTATAATCTAGTAGATGTCATAGCAGATTTTGAAAATATAGATTTATGACAAAATGGCGAACGTTTGAACATAAATAACAGAGAGGTTTGATCTCTGCTAAGTGGACAGACATGTATAGTATAGTATATTACAACAAGTGGACAGATATATAAGAAGTGAGGAAAGGTTTAATCATGGCAGACCCACGATTCACGGCCCCACAGAAAACCGGTACTGAAGCAACACTTGTGTTGCATTTCCCCGAAATTATTGAGGTTTCCGGAGGCCCTCCCCCTCTTCCCTCATCTTCCCTCTCCTCTTTACCCTCCCAGCATTCCCCCATCCATCATCACCCTCATAGGCGGGCAGCGCACTTACGACTCTTGAGTTGCAGGTGTATGAACATCTAGATCACCCATGGGGGGGGACGGTTGTCACTTACTATCGGGTGACCCATCCGTTCGTCTGCCCGCTATATTATGATAAAAAACATATTGCAGATTACTATGTCTTTGGTATTACTATGTCATTTGACGATACCCACAGAAAGAGGTGGGGTGGCCCTATTCGACTCCACCAAGACCCATACAGCTAAGTGGGACTAACTTATTGGTGATTGAGAGACGACACGACCTTCAAACCTTTAAGAAAAGAGCGTACTCCTACCTAAAAGGCCGGCAACGCACTTGTGACTCTTGAGTTGCGGGTGTCTATGGGCGGCGGTAGTCATTTACCATCATGTGACCCGTCTGCTTGTTTGACCCCTATCGCATAAAAAAGAAAAGAAAAAAAAAGACGTCTCTGTCTACCCCTTAGGGTATATAGACGTAGTATGTTTGTATGTATTATAGTAGATAGCGACTTAATCACAATTGTCTATTTTGTTTATATCGAACTTGGCGTTGTCGAGGGTGGACATAGTATAACATACATTATACCTATTTTTGGACATTTTATATAGCTAACCGAAAACGTTCGATATTTCTCATGAACATTGTCTATTACCAATTATATAAAGAGCCTATAAAATTGACGACGCTTATAGTTATGGGAGTTCCTTCTGTTTGTGATGCAAACATGAAAACCGGGAGCGGAAAAGAAATCTTTCTTATTCTATTGAAAGGAAAGTAATTTATTTCCTAAATACGTAATATAAATATTTATTTAAATATGCTTATTAAATTATGCGTCTTCGGATCTTGTATGCATTGTCCGTGTGGATAACTGAAAGCCTTAAATAAAGTGCCTTTTACTATAATCAGACCTAATATAGTTATTTTGTGGTTATATGCGACCATGTACGTCAAAAGTTTAAATCTTGAAACAGAACGAAAACTTCTATGAATGTATGTAATTATAGGCAAGTATAGCACAATATTCTTAGTAGATAGTAAGCCTTAGTATAACCTAAACAGAATTGTTTGATTACAAACATAAGAAAAAGGATGCATTCAAATCGTAACAACAACAAAATGAATTAATGTTTGACTAACTAGGTACATGACGGCCTAAAGAATGTCGTCAGTTCTAAACCTAATATCACCACCAAATTCACTGGTTTAGATTATAATTAAAAGGTAGTCTTTGGTGTATCTTATTAAGTCTAATAATTGTACAAAGAAATCAACTAATTTAAAAATCGATGATACCTGTGCGGTATGGTAACTTCTCTTACAACTTAAATACGTATGTTTTTAGCAGAAAATGTTTAAGATGTATGTTCATATAAACTATAATTGAAGTTTATACAAATACACTCTAAACTTTAACTAACTTTAAAAATACCTAGACTTTATTTCAAGTGTTAAATCTATCTCTCATTCTGAACAAAAATCCACGGGTTTACATATGTCATGTGTGTTTAAGAATTGAACCCCTCCCCCGTTTTGTGAATCGGGCTTTCTCAGGAATTGGTATCAGTTCCTGTGATTATGCAGTATGAGTCACTTGAGACCTTCTAAAGCAGAAAGTATATGCGTAGGCAAACCGGATACGTGGATATAAAATCCTAGTGGGCCGATATATTCAGAATCATGCCTTTCAAAGGGACGAGAGGTGGGTTTATAGAAGATGGGTGCAGCCTGACTTAGTGAGCGGCACCATCACCCAGATGTTGAAGTTACTAATACATTTTGGGGCAATATCTGGTCGATGCTTCTCGCTCATACTGAGGGTGATTGGATGCGAGATGTTGAACTTTCATGTGAGTCAATTACTACTACTATGGAGCCAGTATAGATAAAGCTTGTGCGGTTCATTCGTTGCGGAACTGGAATCAGCGGGACCGGACGGACTGTATAACTTTAACTACGGCTTTAGGAAAATCATTTATATAAATGAGAAATATTAAAGGGCCCAAGAAGTTACCTTGGGGCACACAATATTTAACTTGTTTATATTCAGTCGTAAATACTAATTCCTTCTCCATCGTATGGCTTAGTTTTGTGATTAGCGTAAATCTTGTTTTTTCAGAATTCTGTGCTCTACGCAATCGAAAGATTTGGTAAGGTCCTTTCTGTTTTTCTAAAACCTGTGTGCTTCTGTGATTATTTTATATTTTTCTAGGTAGCTATTAAGTTTTCATGTATATTTTTTTCTAGTACTTTGGAAAATGTAGTACTAAGAGCAATTAGTCGTTAGAAAGTCGGAAATTCGTATTCCAACGATCTTGTTTTTTGAAAAGTGGTTTTATATTACATGACTAATGGCGATCTCATCGTAACCCGTGCTAGTGCTGTTTTTCAAAGGTGGGATTCATAAATATAGAATTATAATTATTACATGTATTTAATTTAAATTTATTGATTAATGTTTAATGATTGCTTAGTGTTAAATTACTGTTTAATGTCAAATTACTCTTTAGTGTCAAATTACTAAAAGTTGTCAAATTATTGTTAAATATGAAGTAATTAATAGATATCCGTGATTCTACCTGGTCAATAAAGACCAGGTAGAATCACTGATATCTATTAATAATTGTTAAATTGTTCAGCAGTTTTGGTAGGAACAGTTATTATTTGTCACTTGAACCCTCTTGGGAACCCTTTTATGATATTATTTGCTGTAAAACAATTATTGTACTGTAAATTAATTAAATAATACGGAGCTTTTTCTATTAGGTTTTCACTAGACAGCGCCATCTAGCGATCCGATCAATCCGATCAAATTCGATTTTTCGCTTCTCCATAGCACTCCCTTTAATGCACTTTAAGCATAGTAAATCAAAGGACCGTGTGTTGATTGCCCCCTAACTTTCCATCCTTAAAAGTGGAGTATTTTCTTCAAATTAACATCAAATCTTCACTAAATCACTTCCAAACAGAATATGCACGAGTAACTATAACAATACCACAAATCTCTAAATGTACCTATTGTATTTATATATATATGATTCTCAACTGATTGTACTAGAATCATCTAGAAAGTATACTTGTTTTAACCTTTAAAAAAATATAACATTGATTTTGACGAACTGAGAACCTCTTGTTTTTTGGGTTTAAAATTGCCCAGCGCAGTAGCTAAGTCGGTACTTATGATAAGTAGTTTAAGCCGGACAGATTCCTATAATATTAAAAAAAAATGTAAATATTAAAATATTTTAAGTTATAATAAATTTATTATGACTGATAATATTTATGATTACATGACGTTGTTACAGTCGTAAGCGTTCGCATGCACGACAGCGGCATTCGGTAATCGCTATTCCAAGTCGATAACATGAAGATTGTCGCGATTCTGCATTTGTCTCACCATCATCCTTGTCTATCTTGTGACCACACTACAACAAGATGAATTACAAATCAATTATAGTACAAAAAAACCTACAAAAATACAACATAATAAGTGACTTTTAATCACTGTTTTAAAAGGCTGTATTGTTTGTGAGTTTCTTATTTTAGGAGTCAGTACATTTCACAGCAGTTGTTGCCATGACGGTGAAGAATTTGTCAAAAATTTTTTTTTGAGGAATGTAATGGCATTTTAATTCTAGGTTTTTCATGATTTAAAAAAAACTATTATGTGTATCATGATGGAACTCAAAGCTTCCTTTAAGATAGGAAGGTGCAGAATGGTTAAACAATATATTATACAATAAAGAAAGGAAGTGAGTATTCCCGCATAAATCCTCATGGATTTAACAACCTTTTAACCAATTAGTTATCAATTATTGGGGCATAATCATACACTGCCACATATGTATCTCTATTGTAAACCGCCTCAAGAGACAGCTTCCAGAATAAAGTTTATATTTTTAACATGTACGCATATACATATGTATGTACATAAATATTAAAATATATAAATACTAACCAAGGACGCCATTTTAAGGCAATAATGTCGTCTGGCACTAGGCTTGACACTGTTCGCGAGAAATGCCCAGGCACGGCCGGCCAGCCTGTCGCACTTCAGAGCTTGAACCGCGCAAGCGACTGCATTGGCATTGGGATCGGTTAATTGCTTTTCAGGTTTATTTATGGTATCGTTACGGTTAAGGAGGTTCTGCGATAAAAATACTTATAGTGTGTCATTTGTACATAATACATAACTACGTATACTCTGTATAATTTAAAAAAATATTGCAGTAATTATTATAAGGCAATGGTCCTACGACCAGCCAGACCAGGCTTATAGCCTACATGGCAACGTTAAAACTTATCCCTATCTATGTAAGTATATTAATATGTATGAGAATATGTAGTACCGTATTGAAAACATCTGCAAGTGCCATCCATGTGTATGCACACGGATGTCGACGCGCGAGGTCCCACAGAATGGCACGACGTTGAACAGGATCCGTATAAATCGGTAGCATCATTAGCAGCCTACAATAAACAACAACATTGGCCTCGGGATATTAACATTATGTTTTTGAGTTTGTCGAGCAATACAGAATTAGTGCGTCACTAATGGGAGTATACCATGTATGACAATCAAAAATACATGGAGTTGAATTTGTTGAACATTAAAGCTTTAGGAGATTCACACAACGCCCGTTCACTCATTATATGTCCACGCATGCATTGAAATAGCTATAATATATTTATAATTGAAATAGAACTTGCAGTCAGTACTGCACAAAAAGCTCCACTTAAATGTTGGAAATACATTGTAAAGTGTTTTGTCTGAATAATACCTGAACCAAGAACAGAAGAAACTAATGTAACTGTGAGCATTTAGAATGATTTACATAGAGGCATATTAAAATTAATTATATTACGTGTGTGGCCATCTACTGACGCTGCACTTTTCGTAAGATGCCATTGCATCAGAAACATTACCAAGCATATGATAACATTCCGCTTCTAAACTCTTCAAATACATGACCTAGAAAATTAAAATAAATGTATTTTGTGTTTATTTAAATATGGAACTAAATTTTGTAATATTAATTTGAAAACTTACATCCCCATATTTCTTGATGCCTACTTGAACATGGCACAGGGCTTCCTTATAGTCTCCACGTAAGCGGCAGCATAGTGCAACCATGTGATAGTACACAGCTGACTCTCCCACTTGAGACAACGAGCGGGCTAAGCATAATTCTGCCAACTAAAAGTATGTCTGTCTCAACAAGAAATTTAAAATTATAAAACTAACACCACAGTATGCAGCAGGAGCAGCAGCAGCAGCATATAAGGTGATTACATAGCTGAATTTGTAATCGCAGCGGCCAACCGGGAAAAATAGTGTGTCGTAGTAAAATATAATGCCCGTACTCAACCACATTGACTGCCAGTTATCACTATCTAGTGTGCCCCCACCTTCTAGAAGTGATATGTTCGATATAAAGGTCCATTATACAAACAAAGCCACGACTGTTTCATGATAAACATAGTACCTTTACTTATACTTCCAACATCTTGAATAGATGAGACGTTGATGTAAGCAAGTAAAGACACCGCCAACAGCACGCTGCCACAGCTCACTACCTCTTCGGTCACGGCCCTCAGGCGCATTACAGCACCGATCGTCGTACGCCCCGCTCGGAAACAAAATTGGGACCATAAACCGACAAATCGGGGCCGACCTCGCGCAGACGCCGCACAATGCGGGCACAGAGGACCCTCTCAAACAATTTACCCATCTCGTCCAACAGCACGATGGGACTGTAGGCCGTGACCGAATCCGTAGGCCGTGCTGGCTTCCTTAATAGAACCAGCTTCCCGCTCTTTCAGCAGTCAGGGAAGGCTCCAGACGCCAATCATGCGTCGAACACCCTCCTGAGGTCGTCCGACACGTGGTTGAAGCCTAGCGCTCATAATTGGGTAGGGACCCCGTCCAGTCCGGGGGCCCGCACCGTGTCTGAAGTTGACTGTGCGCTCGTTTATGTTTGATTCTATTTTCGCGTCGCAAAAGCACTTGGAATCGGCAAAAAAACTATTCGATCCATCATGAAGGAATAGTATGGGCCTTCCGGTACTGAAGAAAATGTATTACGTACGCCTAAAAAGAGGAAGAAAAGCAAGCCTGTCACAGGTATTGACACATTTAAAGCAGACGCTATTCGAAACCATGTGTATGCTTATTACACGAGAAATGAATACTCAACTGTTAGTAAATTGCTGATATTATCACTGAGAGAGTGTGGCCTGTTTAGTGGCAGTTCCAGATCTTTAACAACAATTATGAAGCAAATTACATTCAAATACAAGAAAACAGACAACAGGAAAATTATGATGGAACGATATGATTTAATTTTGCATAGAGTATCATTGTTGAGGGCGATAAACAAAATCACAAATTGTGACGATATCATAAACTATATATTATACTACACTATACCGTGCCGCAGTCGTGGACGGACAGATAATAAGGCATCTTGCTCAAAAGTGCCAATGGGAAAAGGTGGACGCCTGATGCTCTGCCACGCCGGATCAGCCGGGGGAGGTTTTGTGAATGATGCCTTACTCATTCATACATCATGGAAAATGGATTCAAATAAATTTACAGAGTTGCTTACTTACTTGTTAATAAACCTCCCCGAACAGTGCATAATCATTATGGATAATGCATCTTACCATTCATTTCAAATAGATAAAGCACCTATTCAAGTAAACAAAAAGGCTGATTTAGTGGCATGGATACAAAGATCAGGCGTTGAAGCTGACATGAAATTGTTGAAAGCTGAATTGCTGGAACTGGTATTAGAAAAAAAACCTGCGATACTAAAATTTAAAATTGATGAATTGGCACTTCAGCGTGGACACAAAGTGATAAGAACGCCGCCGTACCATTGTCAGTACAATGTTATTGAGTTGATGTGGGCCCAAGTCAAAGGATACGCAGCTCGCCACAATACAAAGCCGCCATGCTCCACTAAGAAAAAATAACATTGCTGAAAGAAGCTTGTGCCAAAATTACTAAAGAAGAAGGGACAAAACTGGTAGAAAAAAACTAGAAAAATAAGAAAGGAAGATTTTGACGACAAAGACGTCAATATCTATACAAATAAATAAAATGTGAGTTTCTGTTTGTAATATTAAAATAACCGCTTTTTACTAAGTGCATATGGATGTATACACTATATTTGTCTGTCTGTCTGTTCCGGCTAATCTCTGAATTGGCCGGACCGATTTTGACAGGACTTTCACTAGCAGATAGCCTATGTAACAAGGAGTAACTAAATGAAAACTGCGAACTGAACAATAACTTATTTTTTAAATACCACGCGGACGAAGTCGCGGGTAACAGCTAGTTGATAATAAAATTGAAAATGTAATATTTATATTTACAGGTGACGATAGCTCAACTGACGATTTTGGCTCATCATCCGAAGAAAATGATTGACTAAAAATTATTGAATTTCGCTTTCGCCACTTTCGCTTTTCTTGTTTTTTTTGTAATTGAGTGAATGCTGTTACTAAAAATATTAAATTAAAGACAAACTAACCTACCGTACTATTGTATCATTTCAAAATGCCTACAATATTAAAGTCGTAAGTTAAATTTTCTAATGAGAACTATAATCCAATGCACTTTACAATACACAATCAAATCAATCAAATACTCATAGAAACTTGAATCGATTTATCGTGAGTATCGACTACTGAGTCGTATTGTTACTTTACTTGTTACAAATCTCAAAACTGGCCTTTTATTTTTTGACAACTATAGTGGCTTGACGAGCGGCCTCGCGCCACTCGCGTACCTCTTTGAAGTGGGCCCGGGAGGATGACCTCCACTCGGACCCGATTCGCCGCCGGCTAGCCGCGAGGAGGCGGCCGTGTGTCTGGACTGGCACTATGCGGGCAGATTCTAGGAGGGGTCCGGATATCTTAATAAAGCTGTTCGCAGATTCCTCCTATTTTAAGCGCAGCATGGCACACCGTGACACGAAAAAAAAACTAGCAGTGCGTTGAAATAGGGAGCCACGGTATCGTTGACAACAAAAGGTACAAATTAGATTCTGTAACAGCTATAATCAAATGACTTTTTTTATGTAGCCATTTCATATATTTAATCGTGTTTTGGAACTGTATTACTATGCTTTTGCTAATGATACCCAATACTCTGCTCTACTCGATAATACTCAAAATTGTTGTATAATTAAAATTTTGTATTAGTATAACAGGAATGCCAAGGATCTTTTTTTTTTTATATTAGCCTACCATGGTGATCTCCTACGTTATAAAGTAATATTGGCCAGTGTTTTCAACAGACTAGTTAATAAGTTACTAACACCTATACATCTTAGTCTAAGCAATACATCCGCGGCATCGTAAAAAGGGCTCATTCCTGGCAGCAGTTGTGTAGAATCCCACCAGTCACCGAGTTCACGCTCCCATCCCCGGGCGTAAGGAATCTCCTCTGATTGTCCTTCTCGTTGAGTTCTGTTAAACATAACATTATATTATTAATATTTCAATTATTTACAACAAGCATCCATATTTCCCTACTATTTTTTGTTCCTACGAACAAGTGGGTGGGTCTAAAGTAGTCTGTGGGCACATTTCCAAATCTCCGTGATGCCACTGAGAAGTTCTTCATGTTACCTACATACAAAACCCAATTTGTTGATAACAAAAAAAATAACTACTATTGTAATAGTGCTAATATTTATTTAATATGTCAACTTACTTTTGAATAATTTTCAAAATTTTATCGTACATCAAAAACTGCTGACGATCGTGGTAATAAACACTCGCAACGATCCAGCCCATGATCCAGAATGGATAGAAAGAAAGAAGAGCCACGAAGAATTGTTCTGCATCAACAGTGTCCTCTTCGTACACCATACCACACGTTGAAAGAAGACTATGCATGGGAAAGACAAACTATTTGATTGAATGTTAAAATTGCAAATTGGTAGATGTGAATAAACAAAAATTATAGATGTAAGTGAGTGAAAGTGAATATCATTATGATGTTTTGGTGGGGGCGGTGGCATATGGTGCTTACTTAATGCAATAAAGACATGTATGGCTATAATCGGTGTAATTAGAGCGAAACACCGGTAGCATCACTTTAAACCAAAAAGTGTCTCATCTAATAAATATTAACGTGCTTAAGTTCAAATGTAACGTGGCCGTCTCATAGATTTGATCGCGCCATGATGCGGGCGACCATTTCATGAGGCAGTCTTTTTTTTTTCAGTCTTTTTCATGAAAATTTAAATTGTCCGTATGGGTGACCTGTCAACTATGGAATATAATATAGTCAATATTTTTTATGAATCTGTTTATATCGTAAATAAACTACACTACTATACTATATGTAAACGTAGTTGCATTTACATATTCTGAATGGTAAGGAATTAAGGATAAAATAAGCTACACAAAACCGCTGTTTTAAACAGCACAAAATGACGAATACCGAACAAATGAAACATTTATACCCATCTCGGTAAATAAAAAGAAGTATAGATAATAATAAACTATTTGTCCTAAATACAGCTGAACCTTCATACTGCATCAGTTTGGTTTTCAAATTGGCCATTCAACTATAGAAACGGTTCACTGGGTTGTTGAAAAAAATAAGAGCTCTCGAGAAAAGAGCAGTACTACTCTGCTGTCTTCCTTTTTTAAAAAAAAATGTAATTTAATAAATATGTAATCTTTAAAAAAAATTAAAATTTTATGTAATCTTTAAAAAAAATTAAAATTTTATGTAATCTTCAAAGCGTATACAGAGGATATTTTATTTACGGTTCAAGTCAATACCTCTTTGCCCTTGAAGATATAAAAGTGCCGCAATTTTCCGTTTTGGACCCTACTTTATATCTTATATACACTGGAAATAGCAACCGATATTATCCTATTAACCACATTCGCCGGACACTGCTGCACTTTGCAACCATGAAAATTCTTATCTTTAATTCTACAAAGCCGCCTGAACAAAGTTAGCGAATGGATGGAAAAGTGGCGCATTAAGGAAAGCTCCAATAAATCAGTCCATGTCACTTTCAAAGGACAACTGTCCTTCAATATAACTTGGAAGTTACACTGTACCTTGGAGTAGACTGTCACCTCCAAGTTTAAGTAAAATACCTTGGCATACCAAGGTATTTTGATTCTTGACGAAGCAAACTAGGAAAACACATTCATAAAAAATACTACGAGTTGAATATACAGCTCAGAAACCTAAACTAGACTAACTAAATAGAAGATCGCAAGTTATAAAACTTTAATCCAGCCAATCTGAACATTCTCAGAATGATTGGGATCAGCAAAAAATTCTTAATGTAGAAATCTTACAACGGTTCCACTATAAAGCCTCAGAACTGTAACTAATGCTCCTCTTTTTATCGAAACCAACAAGCAAATTGCATGAATACACAAAAATAAAAACTTACAAAGACCATTTGAAAAGTCACACTAACACCTTAACAACTATAAATAAGAGTAGGCTCAAAATGAAACACATATGGGACTTTGACCAGTGACAAATCTCTATGTAATAAGACGCTGTTTTCTCCCAGTAGGAGCAGATCTCTCCTGTGAATAAAACTCAACAAATCAACTAAAATTTTGTCAAGCCGATGATAATATACACAAAAAACAAAAATGCAACCAAGTCATTGTATCATTCTCTTACTTCAACTCTACAACTTCATTATGTTTAATATTTTGATTTAATTAAAATTCCAAAATATTTATACAATAATAGACAATTCTTTTAGAATATAAACAAATCTATGTTTTAAAAATCTTTTGCAGAATGGCTTTGTTAAAAATATGAAAGCTTACGTGAGCGGATGCCGTGGATTTAGCATTATAGAATTGTAAAGGCTGATTCTGGCCCAGTCTTTATCGATATCTTTGAGACAAGTAGACAATTCTCGCCAAATGTTGGCATCACGTGGACTATTCACTGCTACCTGGGGATAAATATGAACATATTGGTTTTTTAAATAGGTTTGTCTCATATGAGCTACAGATATAAATAAATTCATCGTTTTTGTATCTGTGCGATGTGCTACGAGTATCAGATATTTAAGTTAACCAATAAAGCAAATTTTACAAAACTCCAAAAATCCATAACAACGACTGTGGATTTATAAACATACAATAAGGTAGATTATGTTTAAAAGAAATTGGTTATATTGTCACGCAATAAAAATTATATAGGTAATCAAATATTATGTTGCAGCCAACCTATGAGCCGTTCATACGCCCGGACGTTCATTTAGTTGCACTATAATGTTAGCGGCCCGAATTATATTCAGCCATTCGTTCAAAAAGCTGGGCAAACGACTCGAATCGATATAGTTTAATTACTTGCTCTGACGTTAATGTTCCTCTTTCTGCAATATGGTCACGATAAGCGACGTTATGCCTTCATGCTTCTTACGGTTTAACGAAGAAGAAGAATACTAATAGACCAAATTACCAAATTAGACTTGGACGGTCGGCAGAAGTTATTAATGAAATAAAAAGCTCAGGTGGACTGTTGAGTTCTGGACAGCGATTATTGCAAATTATTTTTTTATTCATTTATTTTTGTACGTTACTTCAAACTTACTTAAGCTAACGGCTGATGTGGGGCATAATCACATATTTTATCATCCGTCTGCTCGTTTGCCCATTTTACGTCATGTGTCATAAATGTCTAAAAAATAAGTTTCCAATGTGTATTACTAAATCCTGCTGCACTGAAACAGGTGTGTATATATCACACGTATATGTATCACATTACACTACTAATGATCAGGGCTCTCTTCTGAGACAACAAATTCAGACTGACAGGCGGACTCAACATTTCCAACATAGCTATGCGAATATAATTTACGCTGACTGAACGTAACTATGAGGTTATGGTGTCCTTTTGAAGACAGTAAACTTGCTGACTGACAGTAAATAATATGCCCATACAGCAGATCATTTACTATTTCATGGCTTTTTTCATTATTTTGTTACAGGAATTGGACTGTGTTAAACAGTTTAGCCATATACTTGCCTGCAAATAAAGATCCATAGCATGTAGGTTGTCTCGCATCTGTCTTGCTTGTCTTGCCGCCTTCAATATTGGATCTGTATCTTTTTGTTGTTGGTTAAGCTCAAGAAGATGATTACATGCAAGCCTTACGAGACAAGCATGGGTCATCATGACCATTTCCTAAAATGAAGAAGTATTTATTTTTGTAGAAGGTATACAATTTATATACTAGGGTTTTTACAAATATATTAATTGGGTAGATGATAAATTATTTCACTAAGAAGGGCAATAAGATTACTGAATATAGTCGGTCTGTATTACTGTAACGTTTTCAATTTATTTATTTTTTATTTATTTTTCATCAAATTAACACGAAAAGAGCCTGATGTGACAATACGAAAAGTGTACCAATTCTCCCGTTTTACACATATACTAAAAAGATGCAGATAGGATTTGGCAAGAGTCATCTAGACGTACACTTAGGCTTACATTAATACAGCTGTTGATAAGTTGATTTTTTTATTATTTGCTAGCTTGTTTTCAAAATTTAGATAAATTCACACTTATATCCCGCAGGGGTAGGTTGGTGTACTTAACGCCCATATGTTGGACATTATAATTTAGTCTTATTTACGTAAAGGGAGGCAAGCCGTCATGCAGCAAGCAAGCAAGTCAGGATCGAACCTATAATCGGAACTAGCTGGTACCGGGAAGTGCGAGCCTTCTTTGATTTAAAGTCTACAATTATTTATTTAATGAATCCTTTTTGTAGGTAAATCATTGATAAAGTGAAATCTCTCATCGTCGTCGTATATCCCGTACCGTATCATATTACTTACTTCAAATATTTCTTCAGAATGCAGATACTGTTGCACGACAAAGTTGTTGTTTACAAATAGGGCGCCATCTTCCCAACACGTTGTTGAAAGTTCTACTCGAGTTTTGGTTTCACTCAGTTGACGAACGAATACAGAAAACTCAGTTGTGCCTATATAATTCAATCATACTGTGACTATGTGTACTATAATATAATGTTTAAATAAATGCTGTAAAAATTATCTCACTTCTCTCTTGTTAGGGCCTTTCTGTGTCGGTTGTCAGTATCGAGATGGAAAGTCTACTGCTAAACATGTATACAGAGACCTAGAAAGTTCCACAGAGAGTCTCTAGAAACGGTTCCATACAAGGGTTTGCCACTTCGACATGGTTCTTGGTAATAACTCTACTGAATACTAAGTAAAGATTTATATGAATATTTAATTATCATTTTGCTTTATTATAGCTATCCCGAAAGTGATGTAGATCTTAATTATGCGTATAGCTGCAAGTCAAGAGTCGTAAAGTGCACTGCCCAATCAGCAATATCGTACAAGCATTGATTGTCTACTGGTTTGCTATGAGGACGTATTTCTCCGCTCGTGCCGACCAATCAGGCTTTGTTACGTTAGACACCTTCGGAAGATTGTGCAAAGGATAGTAGCGGATGAGACTGACATTAAATATCAACAGTAGCACCTATAGTCCTAGTTAGTTGGATTAGTCTCGACTCACCAGGACGCATTGGGCAAGAGGTGGGTTTATACGTACATCAGTAAATATATCAGTAAATATGGATACACAAAATATATGATGGCCTCGCGTTCCCAGCTATACAGTGGGGTGTTAAGAATCACTGGGTTAACAGGAGCTGTCCAAATTCAAGTACTAAATTGGCGATAGCGTCTTACAGCGCAATAACCTTTAAACCGGAAGACAAAATAGGGGAATTGTTTTAGGAGCTAGACAACATTTTTACAAACGTCTCCATAACAACGTAAAGATCATCAACTCAGTCGATATTCCAAATTCGAAAAAGTCACCACCACCTCCATAGCTGCTGATTTAGAAGCTAAACAGGTCTATGGAGATATTAGTTCTTGTCCAAATGATATGAAAACTGTGTACATAATTATCACTGGCGACTTTAACGGCGAAATAGGCGTAAAACGGGATAACTCAGAAATCGTGATGGGTAGTTATGGTTACGGCAATAGAAATTCGAGGGGAGCCATGTTGATTAACTTTCTAGAACAACGTAAAATACCAGGTGCCAGATTCTAGAACGAAATAGACTATATTTTTAGCAGCCACCAATGTATATCATAAAAATGTATAGATTGACCACTCATAGCAAGGCTTCGACTCGCCAGGAGCAATTAAAACAGATTTAACAAGGTAACTTGATCTGGCACTGCTAGAATTGAAGCAAGTCACAATTATGTAATTGAAAAATTACATAAAAGTAAAGTGGGAGAAGAAACAACAAATATATAAAATTGGGAGAATGCTACGGTCATATTATTATATAAAAAGGGGAAGAAATTACACTTTCATAACTACCGCCCCATCAGTCTATTATCGCAGCTGTACAAACGGGTGACGAAAATGATCACCACTTGTTTAACTAACAAACTTGACTGCTATTAGCCAGAGGAACAAGCCGGTTCAGAATTGGTTTTAGCAACATGGATCATATATAAACTATAATTGAAGGCCAGTAAATACCAGTTACCGCTCTATTTATATTACAAGAAGGCATTTGATACAATCGAAAACTGGGCAGTGATTCAATATCTTCCGAATGCCCATTTTGATAACCGTTATACCAACCTAATTTAATTTAAAATATTTGATAATGTTGTTATTGAGAAAAGGATTGAAATAAAATCTAGGCTATGGCAAACATTTGTGTTTTTTTTAGTCTGTGGTTTCAATGAATAAAATATAATCAGTAGATACCGAAATATGGAACTCTTCGTAGAGCAGTTGTAGCAAACTGGACCGAGGACTGCCATTTCTTGGCGAATGCAATACGTCCGAAACAGTGCCGCTTAAGTGGTCCCACACTTTCAGATGTTTTCAACATTTTATCAATATCTGTTCTGCAATCACGTATCACTCGACTAAGATATACGAAAAGAAATCTAGGCATATATTAGAAATACAATGCTTTGCCTTGAATAACTTACGTTACGTTAAGTCAGCAAAATTACATATGCTTCATAGAACTTACTTCAGTATACGAGTAGGTACGACAACTTTGTGCAAAGGTCTTGCCAATTTAAGTTCGATTATCACAAAGGCGGGATTCCCATCATCGCCGGTATCAGTAAGTATCGGCATCGTTAGTTCAGTGCTCCCAGTGGTGGACTCAGTTTTAGTCCTGAAATTTTATAAACATAATCTCACAAAAGCTATAAGTCAGTGTGATTATATATTACCATTGTATGTAATTGACATGAAGCCCTAACTGTTTTAACAGCAATAAAAAATAAAATACCTATTTGAAGGTACAACTGTAATAGCCCATATGTTAATTTAATGTAGTGTATCCAAATGTTCAGCATATATTAAATATTGCTAAAGAAAAAGTGTCAAATGAACTTAGAACCTCTTCCATTTTTCAACTCGTTTATTAATGTCAACTTCATTATAAACTGACCTGTCTGGTTTCTGCACCGTGCCACTAGAAGAGAACGCCTTATTTTCTCCAGCATTTAACGATGCACAGTTACACTCTTGCATCATTATTTGTTCGTTTAGCCGCAGCAAAGGCACCGCAAGGCGCATTTTTTTTTCTAAATTATGATGAAATGTAAAGTAGATTAGAATATAGTATTTATATATGATTTTATAGAATCTAACGACAAGGAGAGTCAACATTGAAGTGCTTCACCTCAAATTATTTGGAAAACCACCTTTCTACTTAAAAATAAGTCCCAAAATTGTCATTAGACTTTAGTACTACAACGGTCATACGATATGTATTAATGGTTTGGCCCGTAGCGCGAGAAACACCTCTACCGTCAGGTGAGTAGGCGACTGAGACACTTTATAAACGCTGCGTGTTTAGAAACAAATTATTATTATTAAATATTGTAATTACAGTTTGTTAAATAAACATAACATAAACATAGTAATAGGAATATTTAATTGCTTATATTGTTGTTATGTATGCTCTTAAATTACCTCCTGGATAGAGTAACTGGAATATGTTTAATAAAGCCATAAAACTGTAAACACTTTCATTAGCTTGTATGTGAATTTCTAGGGGCCATTTATATTGCTGAATTTGGTTTGCAAACCAGTTTTCCGAGGATTTTTTTATTAACAGGCTTCGGTGAAACGATGTCCACACAATTGTGTCTGTAATAAATTGATTCAATTTGTAGTAGTTATAACTGATTTTTTGGCAGTTGGTTTTTTGATTTTTTTTTAAATATTATTTTATTTGAGACTTTAGTGTCCCCGTACACTTTTATGAACAAAAACTGTGTTACTTATATAAGCAGGAAAAATGTAGAGCTGACTGAGAATGATCTAACTAGGCTCAAAACGACGTAAGGCTGACCTTTATAGAAAATATTACTGCTTTAAACAACAACAGCCCTGTCTAAATTTAAGTACTGTCAATGCATTTTTCAAAAAATTAAAAGTGTACCGTTAAAATAAAATATAAAGTAGTTTTAGAATGTGCTTAGAAACGCCTATCGCATGCTGAATATTTTTAAATTTTCCACCCCATTTATAACTGTTCTAAATTTCATGTGATAGCACAAGGTGAGACATAAACATGTGTACGCTATCAAATTATTTAAAATAAACATTATTAATATTAAATTTAAAGATATAACTTAAAAAATACTTTTGTAATAAATAGCCTTGTAATGTCCTTTATTTTGATACCCTACTCGACAGGTCTGGTTATATTTTTTATTAATGTTTTACTGTTTCGAGCCAAAAAACCGCCATTGTGTTTTTTTTCGAATACCTTTCTAACACTTGGGTTTTTAATATAAATTAACTGTTGCAATCCATACAGCCGTTTGGAAGAAACGAGATAATGAAGAATTTTACAAACAAATATACATACATAATACGTGCGAAAAACATAACCCCTTCCTGGGCAGTCGGGTAAAAAAAGGGCTATTTGTATATCTACAGCAAAACTAGCTGTGTTGCTACCAATGGGCACTGGTTCTGCTCATTTTGTATACTTGTCACATATATAGTATGCCTTACATTTTACCAACGGCGGATGTCTGAGAGGCGGCACACGGGCTGCGTACCCGCGACAACTCTTTATAGCTCACTACTATGAATCATATAAATTTATAATTTAGATAATAATTATTCGCTGAGGCAAAAATTCAAAAACATAATCATAATGGTGGTGGCATGTCAGTATTTATATAAAAACTTGATTTACTTTCATAAAAATAAAGACTATTGTAACACAAAATAAGTATAAATTTGATTTTGTCCAAAAATCTAACAAGTCGATTCTAGGTCAAGGCAATTTTATAATAAAATGCGTAATAATATGCAAATGTGTAAGATTCAATACATGTCACGTCCACTGTAAAACAAAAGTCGTGGCTTAGAAGTTATTATTCAGTGGTGGATTAGTTGGGGGATAGAAGCGCTTGGGATGGAACTATTTGAAATTCACAGGCCAAATATGTAATCAATACAATGTAATGTGAGCTAGTATGTTTCCCATGTTCCATTTTTTTTTGTATTGTTTCTTTCTTCTTTGTTTTTAACATCTTTTTAATATCTTAAAATTCTAAATATTGTAAAATCGAACTGGATGGTTTTTTTTTTGCCGATTTCTTCGTAAGGCTCAACCATTTGGAAACGGGCTATTATAGATCAACATAGGCAGGTATTTAACTATCTCATCGTTTTAATATAAATTTCACAGGCAACAAAACCATATCTATAATTTTAAACATTTTTGAAAACAGGACGATTTCGAATAATTGTTGAGCAGTTTTATTAAGTAAGGAAATTAAATATGAATTAGAATTTGGAATATGACATAAAAACTTACTATCTTGAGCTAATTTGAACATGTAACGATTAAGATCTAATTGATCTACATTCCGTATGTCCGACAAATGATATGCAAACTTTTCGTCTCCTTTTGCGAAAGAGTTTTCCCCGACACTTAGACTCTCCCATTTTGCATAGAAATTTATAGGGTTAAATTTCTTGGGCGCTTTAGCACCTTCGTTGAACCGAGCAAGTCCCGTGTTCTGGAAACAATTAGAAATCACAGTTGACACAAAAAACCAATATGATTAGAGAAATGTCTAGGTTTTACGTACCACATGAACAAACGCCTATAGGTAAGATTAAAATTCAAATATTTGATGAACGCTGAAGGGCTTCTAGTACTTTGAAGGACACTGTTATCATAAATGGGCTTATTAATTGTCAATGGTATTGCTAATTATAATAACACAAAATGATCGAATGGATCAACGGGGCCTTGTCTATTAAACGAACTAGCTTTCAACTGTGCTTTTTCTTGATAAAGTGTACCCTTAAATCCTCTTCTGTATCCCAATGCAACGTTTATCCAATATTTAATGATAATGAAAGTTTAACAAAGAAACTCACTTTCTTATTAATAATATTATATAAATTTAAGAATATAATTATAACACTATACGGAATTAGGAGGCCAAGGTAGTAAATCTTACGAATTCACAATAGAGAGGGGTTTTTGATATTGCGGTATATATGAGTTCCTTGTCGGAGGGTACAATCATGTTGTACGAGGCGATTAAAGTTAACTGCAACCAGTTGGCTTCTTTAAGATGTTTGTGGTAAACTGCATTATCTTTGTGTCGAGTGGCTGAGATCTCTATCGTCAGCAGTGGTAAGCAATCCCAGCTCTTGCAATGCAAGACCGATGGTTTGATCATGGGCTCCATACGTTTTTTTACGCAAATTTTTGAGTTCTCTGTAATCATAAAAAAATATAATTAAACTTAAATTTTCTTTTTAGTTTTAGTCAAATTTAAATATTAAGGAACATACTTGAGTATAATAAATATAAATTCATAAGTAGTAAAATAAAAATAATAGTTATTGTAATTAAAATTAAGGCTAACGTTTTCAAGAATTAAATATGTAAGCAAGGTTCTTTAATATTTCTTCTATCGCGATTTTCTATAATGTACAACATTGACAAGAAAAAACAGAGTAGGTGTTTTGCGTTATTATGGAACGCATAATTATAAAATTTTGAATTCTGAACAAGAAAGCTATGTGTACTTAAATGAATATATATATATATATTTATACTTACTTATACTTATATATACATATATGTATACTTATCACTTGCGATAAGGTTTCCCGTGTGCTCATTTGCCCCCCCCCCCCTTATCCCATAAAAAATGCAGGTATACAAAAAGTTTCATTAAAAGTTTCTAATGAATAAACGTTCAATAAATAAACCTTCGTCTCCTAAAAAAAATTGTAAAATATCAATATTGCAACAGGAAAGATCTGTCGCTTTCGGTGTACTGCTGGACTTAGTTGAGTCTGATCTTGAGCGGCTCACACTTTGTGTTGTAGTCCATGATTGCTGTGAATCGATTGCATCCAAGTGCCGTAGAGGTTGCATTGTAACTAAAATAGAAATAATTTAACTAATACTTCATCATTTTTATGTACTAATACTTTATCGCTATATACTGAAAACCGTGGTGCAAGTACATACATACCGTGGCATTACCGTTTTTCTTGAAAGAAAGTCTAATGTGGAGATTAATTAACTAAAATTGCAATAGTCTCCACTTTACATATCTACACTAACATATTATGCACCTATATCTAGTCCAAAAAAGGCTTTGCGTATGTCGTTGCTGTAATATTGTAATATTAGATACATACATACCTACTTACACTCACGACGATATCTCTGAAGGAGTCGGCAGAAGCGTCTCAATCGTATACATTTGCCAATCATAATTTGATCCCACTTACGTAACAGTTGCGCAAGTTTATTGCCGCCATCAGTGCACTGTATGACTATATACATACTCCCTGATAGATAGTTGTCCGATGCCTTAGTGGCCGTTTACGATCCCACGGAGATGAGGAAGGAAGGAAGGAAAGAGATGAGGTGGTCCTATTCTACTCTATCGAGAACCACACGACGGGAGAACCACACGACGGGAGAACCACACGACGGGAGAACCAAACGACGGGAGAACCACACGGCTGGAGAACTACATGACTGGAGAACCACAAGTACTGTGACATGTAAAATATTGTTGCTGCATAATAATAAAATGTTGCATATTTATTTTATTATATTTTAATTTTATAGAGCAAGTTTTATCACCTACCAACTAATGGGCAATCTGCAAATAGGCACATTTTTTCATAATCTGACGGATCGTAGTTCATTGTTCCTTGAGCTAAAATATTAGTTGGTTCTTTATCTTTAGCAGCTATAGACTTTATTACAGCAGATACTATCAATTGATCAAAGTAAGTCACTTTTACAGCAAATAGTTGGGGATCTTCATCAGGGAGCCTTAGACTTCTTAGTTTGATCTTCAATGTATCAAGCGGGGGTTCATAATTCTCTATTGGGTCTTTAAGTGCCGCCGAGGAAAGTGAGGCTATGGAACGCGCCTTGAATGAAAATATGTTTAGTTATGTATATTGTCTTTCTAAAAGAGTTACTTAAAAGGTATTAACCTTTCAAGTAACACTTCATTATCTCTGTTTAAAATAATTTGATTCAGGAAACCGGTAACTACAGGCCCCTGACTATTCAGTATTACGCTTATCAAGAAAATATTAGAATGTTTATATACCTAAAACCTGTGAAGTTACCTAACCTAAGAATCTACCAGTATAGTCTATGTACTGGAACACCATTCTGTATTAGAAATAGCTACAATAGTACGGGACAGTTGTCACCATTGATAGAGGTTGTAATCTGTGGAATAGTATTTGATTATGATTAACGGTCGACACGATTTATTCACTTTACCTAAATTGACTTTCCAAGATTAGAAAGAAAGCATTAGGTTGTACTTACAGATTTCCTATTCATTGTGGGTATGTACGCTCCAAGTATTTAAAAAAATATCTTCCTTCAGAATTAATCTATTATTTTCGTAGAATTATTATTATTATTATTATTTGAACCTCTAAAAACCTCGACTTGTAATGTGCATATGTCAAATAATTGACATTGACTCTTTTTTTGTATTTATTATTTTTAGTTGTTTATGGACTCTCTCTCGCCTGTAAATTCAATGCAGAGATTCCGCCAATGTCAAGTATTTTGAGAAAGAAAAAGTAGTCTATGAAAATATAATCGCCATGTTCGTCAACCAATCACAACCAAGTCTCTTTTTTGTATATTTATATCTCAAATTTCGTATTACGAGTACACGTGCACACAACATAAAGTCTGCCTTTTGTAATGAGTTTCTTTTGTGAAAATCAAATAAGAAAATAAAGGGAATATACCTACATATTCGCATAAATCAATGTTGTATTTGCATTACAGCTGCATAAATGTTTGTTTTAACAAACAGGATAAGTGGGGTTTACATAATCTCACATAAACTCTAAGCCAGTTTGAGAAAATAAAATAAAATATATATAAAGAAGAAATTAAAAGATTTATTACATAAACATTTTAATTGCAGACAGAATAGACTTAATCTATCAATTTAAATAGATTTATTTACATACTTAAGTCATAGTTAAGTTATTAAATATGTGCCTTAGAAATAAACATATCTTATATTTGCCATCACTACTTAATAGATTATAAGTATTATTATATTAACTTAAAGTTATTCAGGAGCCAAAGGTTTGCGACCATACATTAAGACTGATTTGTAGTGAAATGTAATATCGTTTGAAGAGTGGTTACTTTTAAGTTTGTGGACCCTTTCAATGTCATCCATCACTTCTAGACAGTCCTTAATAAATACACCATTCTTGTCCTTCGGAATATCGAAAGGGCTGAGTGCTGTCAGAAGATCTGAAAAGTTCGTATTTTAACACATAGTTTTCAGACCAGGTAGGGTACGTAAACATTAAAAAGAATCTATTTGAAATTAATATCTAATAACTAATAAATTAATAGGCTCAAAGCAAAAAACAAGCCGATCTTTAATGTATAAATATGAATAGTTACAACTCACTCAGTCACCCGTATGCCTATGTCCCGGGAGACTTTACACACATTTAGTCAAAGGACACTCAGAACACCCACATTCAGGACAACTATTTGCACATGTTCTTTTTGTCATGTTGACACACAATGTTTGCCCCATGTTGCCACACCGGACAAAAACGAACAAATTAGTAGATCGAACCCACGACTACGACACTGACTGTAAGCTGTAAAATATATGCAAATACTAACTTTATAAAAATAACAATATAATAAGGAATTCAAAAAATTGTGTGTGATCCCAAATTAGGCGGAGCCCGTACTATGGAAACCGGACAGCTGATAAACATACGTAAATTAACTAGCTACTGGAATGTTGTCTGTATATTATTGCGGAATAAAAAGTAATGTATATGCTATTCAAGACTACAATCTATCTCTGTCTCAAACTTCATACTGTTCCGTCAATACAGATAAAATACACTTAGATACAGAACAAATAACACAAAAAGTAATCCTTTCAGTCACACATTTTAATTCTCATAAGTAGAAGTCGAACTAAAGCGTCTAATTGTTAGCGTAGCGTTAAGTGTGACAGATGGACCATCAAACAGACACCAAAGATACTGTTCGTGTGATTCTGAGTAAAGTATAAAATACTTACTTTTCCTCGTATCTTCATTATCAAAAAGAAAGAACTTGTCGTTACATGACACATTGACATCAACGAAGCCAATATCTTCCATCAATTTTGTTATATCTTTATCAGGTTCCTGACAGGTATAGATATATTATCATTAGTTTTAGAGTTCATTATATAAAGT
This sequence comes from Tyria jacobaeae, assembly GCA_947561695.1. Lineage (NCBI taxonomy): Eukaryota > Metazoa > Arthropoda > Insecta > Lepidoptera > Erebidae > Tyria > Tyria jacobaeae. The sequence continues at coordinate 8,493,003 of OX387210.1, forward strand.
TCACCTTAAAAATAAACTTCAGGCAGAGGGGGATCACATAAAATTTCTACCCGAATTGCTGCCAGAAAGAAAGGATATGTTGTGAATATCTCTAAGCACCCTGTAAAATTATATTTATTTACTTGTTTGTGACAAATTGGGTAGAGAGATATATTTTGCTATTGCCCCGGCTTAGAAAAATTATTTGATTGTTTTGCAGCTCAAAGGAGCGTCGATATAACTATGAAAGCCTTTATTGTTAATTAAAACCTAATTACTACCTCCGTTCCTAGAAGTAGTCAGATTTATTAAAAAGAATATTACACCATTCCACTTTTTTTGCAATGATTATATTGAAATCTTATACACGATATCACTCCCACTATTAAGGTGATTCAAATGGCACCTGACATGTCGAAATTCTTTTAGCTTCTAAGGCGTGAAAACCATAACCCTTCTTCTTTCTCAATCTAGTAAAAGGGGTTTTGATAAAAAAAGACACAGAAGGACAATGGAGCACTCTCGTAAGAGGTCGGTTGAATTTTTTGCGATTTATTTTAGACCACAAGCCAGGGTTGTAAATATTTGTCGAGTATCTGTAGGGAAGGTATAGTTAGGTAAATCATACCTGAGAGTCATGGTATGGTGAAATATATTTTTCCACGTCATATACCCAAGTACTCCATTTCTTGTTCTTTGCTAGGGCGCGGTACGCGTCAAAAATTGGGTTGTAAGCCACTAAAATCATAAAACACTCGCCATCTTGCTCCAGCAGATCAAAAATATTTTTAAAAGCTCGCCTGAAAGTTATAAAAGTCAATAAAGTTAAAGTACCCAAGGGATATTCTATTATAATTTTGACATATGATCGTTAATTATTGTTAATCAGAAATCACAACCAAAGGTGCATGCTTGCTATTGACTTGCTCGGATTCGGACATAAATAGAAGTGTCGCCTCCCAAAGTCAAATAGTAATAATACCTACAACATAAATAACATAGCGTATTAAAATACTAACTTCTGATCTATGACCCAGTTAAGAGTGTAAAAAGAAAACACGTGGCCGAAAGTTCCTTTCATCTCTTCGGGCATGTCACCTGCGATGTCCAGTACAGTAAAAGATATCTTCTCATTACTATAATGGTCAGTCGCGAACTTCACCATATTGTCGTTTACGTCACAGCCCAGTAACATGGAGTCAGGTGGAAGAAACTTATTTAGTATCATCGTTACGCTTCCGTCTGCGCTTCCTATGTCCATGATCCTGTTATTCTTTTTATTAAATTTCATCTTTTGTATGTGTTTTTCTAAATATTCTGGTACATCTCTTTTGTGAATAGTGTTGCTTTGATTATAAAGGTCTGCGTTGTGCATGGTGTATGGATCACTAGAATGTTATAGCCTTTTATAACGAATAATGTTGAACCCATTGGTTTTATACGGAGTGAGGTTTTGACGTCAATTGTAAGACATGTGTAATGAATTATACAAATATGTTAAAACCATTATAAGAAATAACACTTCTTATCAATTGACAAGCTCCACAAATTAAATTATTCATAGATAACACTCAAACTTGCCAATTTGTAAAATGCATGTTGATAAGTGTGTTTAAAACAAATACCAATTTTTTGAGAATTGAACGTTAAATTTAAAATGGCTGGCGCGTGCATCATGCTTTTTTTTTTTATACGATAAGGGGCAAACGAGCAGACGGTTCACCTGATGGTAAGTGACTACCGCCGCCCGTGGACATCCGCAACTCAAGGGTCACAAGTGCGTTGCCGGCCTTTTAGGTAGGAGTACGCTCTTTTCTTGAAGGTTTGAAGGTCGTATCGGTTCGGAAATACGGCAGGCGACAATTTGTTCCATAAGCTGGTTGTGCGAGGCAAAAAGCTTCTGGAGAAGCGCACAGTGGTGGAGTGCCAATCGTCCACAGCCGGAAACCAGCAGCCGGTATAAGTATGAACAATTCCTCTGAACACTCCCCATGATACAAGCGATAGAGGATGCAGAGTGAAGCTACATCTCTACGCAACGCCAAGGTGTCAAGTCGATCAGAAATATCTTGGCAGTCGATGATGCGAGTCGCTCTCCGTTGAATGCGGTCAAGAGGGAGAAGTTGGTACTGGGGTGCACCTGCATAGAGAAGAGAACAGTATTCCATGTGCGGCTGAACCTGCGCCTTATAAAGTTGCAGGCGGTGGGCCGGGGCAAAATACTGTCTCGATCTGTTTAGCACACCAAGCTTCTTCGAGGCTAATATGGCCTTACTCTCTAAGTGACCGCGAAACTGGACTTCGCTTGATATATCGACGCCAAGGATTCCGATACTGGCTGATGCAGTTAGGGAAGTGCCCCCCCCCCCAACTGTATCCCCACGTTGTCGCCGTGGGGGGGCTTGTGTGGGTCAATGATCCCTGGGGCTGTGCCGGTAGAGCCACTCATGCCGGATTGGCCCAGGGTGAGACTCCAGACAAAGCAGGATACCCTGTGGGACCCTTCCAAGGGTCACTCAGATCTTTTCCGCTGTCAAAGCGGAGGAACGAGTACGGGCTCGGCGTGCACTCTCACTGCCGCCGAGCAGGCAACGGAGATTTGGTCTACCTGCCGCCATCGACACATCGTAATCTCGAAAGGAGTATCGTGGTTTAGTCTCACGGCTCCGATCGGGGGCGAGGGTCTTGGCTTCGCCGCCCGGACTGCGAGGAAGAAAACCTCTATGAAAAATTACCCCGAATCTCGTGTTCTGGTGCGACCAAACTGCCATGAGCGACCGAACCCGGTTGCGCGGCAAGCTGTTCCCTCCCCGTCTCCCTCTGAAATCCCGGATTCGCGCCTGCGTCAAATTATTGACGCAGTGTGGCGAATGATGGACGGACGGCTTGCAGGCCTTGAGGCAAGGTTGCCTTCAGCGCCCATCACTCGGCCATCGCTTGCAGCGGATAAATCGAAATCGGTGTCGACGCCTCTCCCCGCATCGGGTGGCCGGGTTACCACTTCCTATGCGGCAATAGCGTCAGCACCTGCGGCCGCGCCGCGGCGCCCGGGGGTCGTTCGACAGGCTAAGGCTGCGACGAGGGTAACTAGAAATTTGCCCTAGCCCGCCTCTTCGAAAAATCCGAGTGCACCTCGAACACCATTTAGTGCTGAAGCTGTGCAAGGCCCTACCACATCATCTGCATCGGCCCCATCAACGTCTGCCCCCTCCAACGACGGGTGGCAGAAAGTTGATGAAAGCAAAAAGAGGTCCCGAAAGCGCAATAAGAAAGCCACTAAGAGTGTAGCTTCTCCGCCTCAGGCTTCTTCGGTAGAGGTGATCCCCACGAAAAGGCCGCGAAAACTAGAGACGCCCAAAACGGCGGCTGTGGTGGTCACCGTGTCACCAGAGGCGGCGAACACCGGGCTATCCTACGCGGCCGTGTTTAAAAGGGTCCGGGATAGCCTGGGTAACGAATTTGGGGTCTCAGGTGTAAGGCTGCGCCTCGCTCAAACCGGGGCTCGGGTTTTAGAATTCCCCGGGGCTGAAGGCGCAAAGACTGCGGACGCCTTTGCCGAAAAACTGCGAGGAGTATTCACCGCAACAGATGGTGTCAAGGTCGCCAGGCCCACTAAGTGTGTGGAACTGCGCATCTCGGGCCTGGACGACTCCGTGACTGCGGAAGATGTCCGCGTTGCCATTAGGGAGAAGTCAGGGGACAACGCGGACAACGTCAGGGTTGGCACCATCCGCCCCGGTCGTGGTGGCCTTGGTGCGGTGTGGGTCAGCTGTCCAGTTGCAACCGCCAAGATTCTAAGCGATGCTGGAAGGATCCTCATCGGTTTTGTAAAATTACAATTCTGGCTGCAAGACCGATGAGGTGCTTCAAATGCTTGGCATCAGGACACACTCGCGCCAAGTGTGGCAGCTGTTTTGACTGCAGCGGTCTCTGTTTCCGCTGCGGTCAAGAAGGGCATAGGGCAGCTGAATGCGTTTCAGCTCCTCACTGCCCTGCGTGTGCGGTGGGCAATTTACCCGCCAACCACCAGATGGGGCAGGGCGGTTGCAAACCTCCTCGCACTTTGCCGCAAACATCGGCGGCCAGCCAGTCGACCCAGGCTGTCCCCGATGCGAACCGTGCGTCACCGATGCAAATGGAAGAGGCTGTAGAGACAGTCCAATAATGGACCACGTTTCCAGCCTCCTTGTCCAGACGAACTTAAACCATTCCGCCGGTGCGCAGGACCTCTTCCTGCAAACCATGGCGGAGTGGTCAATAGGAGTGGCCGTAGCCGCGGAGCCCTATTATGTTCCTTCCCGGCCAAACTGGGTGGGTGACCGAGACGGCTCCGTGGCAGTCGTCAGCTCCACGGCTGCTCATTCCCCGCCCTTGTCGTTAAGAGACAAGGGTACTGGATATGTTGCTGCCGAATGGGGGGGAATCATCGTATACGGTGTCTACTTCTCCCCCAACCGGAGTCTGAATGACTTCGAGGTTTTCCTCAATAACCTGGAGACCTCGATACGGCGACTAGCGTCTGGGCAGTAGTTCTGGGGGACTTTAACGCCAAGTCCGCTGCTGGGGGCTCCCCCAGGACGGATGCACGGGGTGATGCGGTACAGGAGTGGGCGACATCGGTGGGCCTCTGTCTGCTAAACAGAGGCTCCACCAATACGTGCGTGCGGCAACAGGGGGGGTCGATAGTGGACCTCTCGTTCGCTACCCCTGTTCTCGCCGCACGAGTAAGGAACTGGCGTGTCCTGGAAGAGGTTGAGACGCTCTCGGATCACCTCTATATCCGATTTGAGCTCTCCCGGATCCAGGACCCCGGTAGAGGTCACACGGCGCGGCGTACATCCCGCTTTCCACGGTGGGCTGTCACTAAGTTGAATAGGGACTTACTAGAGGAGACAGCCATAATTTATTCTTGGTTGTCTCCGCTGCCTCCAACCGAGGAGGTGGACATTGGAGCGGGCCACTTTCGCCATGCGATGACACATATTTGCGGCCATGCCCCGAGCCTTAGGTCGTCGGCCTCCGAGGAGGGGGTCTACTGGTGGTCCCAGGAGCTGGATGACCTCCGAGCTGACTGTATTCGTGCCCGGAGGTCCTACACACGATGCCGGCGGCGGCGGCAAGGCGAAGAGGGGGAGGAGGACCAGCTTCATGAGGAGTACCGTGAGGCATGGAAAACTCTGAAGCTGGCCATTAGCCGCGTCAAGGAGGTAAAAAGGAAGGAGATGCTGGAGGGTCTCGATCGTGACCCCTGGGGTCGTCCCTATCGTGCGGCTCAACAAAAGCTCAGCACGATGGCCCCCCCCCTTACGGAGACTCTCCAGCCCAGCTTCCTGCTGGAAGTGGTTGAGGGTCTTTTCCCTCAACGGGCGGAGCATATTCCACCGTCAATGGCCCCCTTGGCCGTAGATGACGGAGAGGTTGAATAGGATGCTGTTCCGCCCGTCACGGTCCTCCGTGACGGGCGGAACAGCATCCTCCTGGAGCTAGGGGCGGCTGTTCTACGGATCCGGTCTAAGAACACCGCCCCTGGGCCGGACGGCATAGCCACCCGAGTGCTGGCCCTGGCCCTTAACCATATGTCGGATAGTCTCAGGGGAGTGTTCGACGCCAGCTTGGTGTCTGGACGCTTCCCTGACTGCTGGAAGAGCGGGAAGCTGGTGATCCTCAAGAAGCCGGGACGGCCTGCGCACGACGCGGGTAAACTGTTTGAGAGGGTCCTCTCTGCCCGCAGCGTCCGGCACCTTTGCGAGGTCGGCCCCGATTTGTCGGTCGCCCAATTTGGATTTCGGGCCGCAGGTTCGACCATCGGTGCTATAATGTGCTTAAAGGCCGAGACCGAAGAGGCAGTGAGTTGTGGCGGCGTGGTATTGGCGGTGTCGCTGGACATTGCCAACGCATTCAATAGTCTGCCATTCAGCTGCATCAGGGAAGCACTCCATTATCACGGGGTGCCTAAATATCTGAGGCAGCTAGTGGCAGACTATTTGAAGGAGCGTACCGTCAAGTATGAGGATCGAGACAGAAATTTGAGATGTCGGCCCATGACGTGTGGTGTTCCACAGGGATCTGTTCTTGGACCACTACTGTGGAGCATCGGGTACGACTGGGCTCTTCGAGGGACCTTCCCCCCCGGGCTGGGTGTAATCTGCTATGCTGACGACACATTGGTAACAGCCCGGGGGTGAATTTTCAAGAGGCGTCGCGCCTGGCTACTAGGGGAGTATCTCTGGTAGTCGGGCACATCGAGGTGCTGGGCTTACGGGTGGCCCTGGATAAGACCGAGGCCCTCTTATTCCATGGGCCTCGTCGTGGTCCTCCCTCCGGCGCCTCAATTGTGGTCAACTCGGTCCTCATACCGATTCGGGCCCATATAAATTTTTGGGCCTGATAATTGACGGTAGGTGGCGCTTCGACGAGCACTTCCTACAGCTAGCTCCGAAGCTCTTCGGCACTGCGTCCGCCCTTGGGCGTCTCTTGCCCAATTTGGGTGGACCAAGTGTCGCGACGCGGCGGCTGTACACGGGGGTGGTCCGGTCAATGGCACTGTACGGTGCACCGGTGTGGGCGGAGGCTCTGTCCGCCCAGAATAGGGCACGTCTTTGGCGGCCTCAGAGGGTCTTGGCGGTCAAGTCATACACGGCTACCGCACCGTATCCACGGAAGCGGCGTGCGCGTTGGCCGGAACTCCCCCATGGGATTTGAAGGCGGAAGTGCTCGCCGAAGTGTATCGGCGGACGGCTGAGTTCCGAGCGGGTAGCGGCGGTCAACCCCCGCCCGAAGAGGTGCGTGAATGGCGCGAAGCCGCCCGCCGAGCCACGTTGGCATTTTGGTCCTCTCGGTTGGAGGCTCCACGTGCTGGCTTTGCCACCGTGGAGGCGCTCCAGCCAATCATCGTCGAATGGGCAGGGCGGAAACACGGGGCTCTTTCCTTCCGACTGACGCAGGTTCTTTCCGGGCACGGCTGCTTCGGAAAGTACCTGCACTCGGTCGCTAGGAGGGAATTGAGTCCCGTCTGCCACCACTGCGACTGCAGTGAGGACTCGGCCCAGCATACGCTCGCCGAGTGCCCTGCGTGGGCGACGCAACGCCGGGCCCTCACTGCAGTCATCGGAGAGAATCTCTCGCTACCGGCCGTAGTACGCTCCATGGCCGGTAGCGAAAGAAGTTTTACCGCGGTCGCTACCTTCTGCGAGGATGTCATCTCGCAGAAGGAGGCGGCGGGGAGGGCCCGGAGGACGAATTCCATTCGGACCCAATCCGTCGCCGGCGTATCGGGCGGCGGATTCGCGCTTACCAGCGCCTCATGCCACCCTGAGTGTGGCCGCGGGTGGTCGGGACGGGTTTTCCCTTCCATCCGCCATATGGCCAGCCGCAAGGGGGTGAGGTCCGAGTGTGTCTGGACGTCGCCTTATTGATAGGTTACCCGCAGTTGGTGCCCGCATAGTGCGGGCAGGTGCTAAGAGGGGTCCGGATGACTAAAGCCGTTCCCGGACCCCTCTTACTTCAGGGGCAGTACGGCACACCGTGTGGTTTTAGTCGGTTCGATTCCGAAACACCGTTCTCCTGCAAACCCCGGACGGATGACGGCCCGAGGGGGTTTCCACACGTAAAAAAAAAAAAAAAAAAGTTAGGGAAGTGCTCTTAAATTGAGGTGATACGACCAATGGCATCTTTTTATCGGTTAACGCGCAAACCTGAACTTCGCCTTCCACGACGCTGATATTTAACTGTATGGCACTTCTATCACACTAGTTACGGCATTTACTGTCATCTTGTATGTAGTAGGTGTTGATCCTCTTTTGAGTTTACGACTCCAGAGAGTTTCAAAACATCAGCATAGATTTCATAGTGTAAATTATTAATCTAGTACTTAATGTAGTGGATGAACATCATAAGAAGTACAGGACCGATATGCAACCCATGTAGAACTCAAGATATAGGTTTGAAGACATCAGACGAAAATTCAGTAATAACCACACGAGCTCGTCGTTGTGTCAAATATGACCTAAAGCAAGTTTTGTGTGGTGGTATTGATTTTTGAATATTATAAACAGTATTAAGTTTATATATACAATTATAAGCCATAAATAGAATGGATTTTCGATGATATATACAAGATCCTAAGCCTGGGTTCCCATAACATGTAACGTGTTTGACTAAGAACTGATCAGACTCAGCAATAAGCTCTAAGGACGTTATGGCGAAACTCTTTATTGGTGATAAGTTGGAGTTCATCTGTGGTGATTTCAACATAAATATTTTGGAAGATATTTCAAATTATAATCAATTACTAAGCCCTCTTAAATCTTTTAATCTAGGAATATTTTTATAAAGCCAACTCATGTCACCCAGTCAATTGCTAGGTGATTAGATAATTGTGATTTTCTAGAAAAATATATTGTAAACTATCAGTCATCAGATCACTGTGGACCTACTGTCACCTATAGGTCCCACATCCTTGCAGAAGATGCAAAAAAGTTATAGACCTATAACATCTGAAAACCTTCAAAAGTTCGATTCTATTTTTAAAAGTAAGTTGGCTTTACTTAATAATAACGTAAACAATCGATTCCGCACAAATTTGTTTGCGGTAGTGCAAAACGAATTTTATAGCCTAGGCGACTATCGGCATTAGGAAAAGTAAAGTTAAGCTTTACTAACAGTAGGGCCTGCGGTTTCATTAATCAATACATTTAACAATTAATACATTCCCAATTATTCAAAAACTATTCGAAAAGTGTGTAGAATAGCTAAAGCTAATTATATTTCTAATCTGAATATGATACGATAAAAACAACCTGGAAAGTAATTAATAATGAAACCGGCAGAAGTAAATATTTGATAAAAAATTTAAATTAGGGACACCCTTTGGTACTTTAAGTTCTAACAAGGACACAACCCAGGAATTTGTTGATTTCTTTATTAAGATCTAGACTTCTCTCCTGCTGTCACTCTTCTTAGAAAAAAAAAATGTAGGCATCTGCTCCGTAGCATATAATTTTTGAACCTATTAACGCCACAGTAGTATTATAAAGATATTAAGGTGAAATTTTCTGAACATCTGCGGCTAAGCTTTTACGCCTTTTTAAATCCGACGACACTCAAAATGATAATAACTATAGATCTGTTTGAAAATGAAACAACATTATTCAAATGTAATTGGTTTTAGTTTCTGACATGCATGTATTTTCAAGAATAATTTAATTATTGACTTATAATTAAAGATATTTTTAGTGATTGTGTTGTTAATTTATCTGATGTATCTAAATCTGATAAATGCTGACTATTTCGACATCATTCATTCACTATGTATATATTATTATTATTAATAATCCTGCCGGTATTTAGCAAGGTTTTCGAAAAGATTATGCTCAATCAAATGCTACTTCATTTAAACGCCAACAACATTGTTCGTGATCAACAATACGATTTCACTATACAGCGTTGTACAACTGACGCCGGTATTACTTTGTTGCAGCATATTTTTACTGCTTGCGAGGAGGCTAAGAATGCACTTGATATCTTTTGTGACCTCTGGAAAGCATTTGGTTGTGTAAAATGGGCGCTCCGCAGCGACAGTCATTGGGCCCTTTTCTCTTTGTAGTCATCATCATCATCATCATCAGCCTACCGCAGTCCACTGCTGGACATAGACCTCTCCCATTGCACGCCTCTTCGATCTATTTTCGGCTTTTCGCATCCAGCTTTTGCCAGCCATCTTGCGCAAATCGTCACTCCACCTGGCCTGTGGCCGTCCTACGCTACGTTTGCCGAGACGCGGTCTCCACTCAAGAACTCGTTTGTATTCGCCATTGATGTTGATGCCACGCCCTTTCCAGTGCAGCGTCTTGAACATGTCCTCCATTGCATTTGTGAATAATTTCGGGGAGATAACATCCCCTGGTCTCACTCCTCGATGCAATGGTATTGGCCTTGCTGGCTCTGTACTTGGACGGACATGGTGGCGGCTTCATAGAGATATCTCATCCCTTGGATATATCGCCAATCTACTTGGCAACGCTGCAGGGACTCCATAACAGCCCAGATCTCGGTCGAGTCAAAGGCCTTCTCATAGTCCACGAATGCTAGACAGAGGGGCTGATTATATTCTTTGGTCTTCTGTATAATCTGCCGCACTGTGTGGATGTGGTCTATGGTGCCATATCCTCTCCGAAGCCCAGCCTGCTCCGGTGGTTGGAATTCGTCTAGTGTTCGCGCAAGACGGTTCGTGATGATTCTTGAAAACAGCTTGTAGACGTGGCTTAGAAGGGAAATTGGTCGATAGTTTTTCAACATTGTCTTGTCCCCCTTTTTGAAGAACAAGACGACCACACTCCTACTCCACGCCTCCGGACTTCTCCCTTCAAACAGGACAGCGTTGAAGAGCTTTTGGAGCTCCCTTAATACAGGTTTACCTCCAGCCTTTAGCAGCTCTGTTGTAACGCCATCCTTTCTAGGGGCTTTTCCATTTTTCAGCTGTCTAAGAGCCATCTCGATTTCGTTGGTGATGACTTCTGGCAGGTCTTCGGTGTAGTGGCGTGTTAATGCGGCTCTGGGGTCCTCATTTACGGGATCTGGTCGAGATGCATGCGAAGCGTATAACCGGCCATAGAAGCTTTCTACTTCCGAAACGACTGCCGGCTTCGATGCAACGACTTCTCCGGTTGCTGTGGTTAACTTCGTCAGGTGGCTTCTTCCAAGAGATTGTACGAACACTTTTGACCCCCGATTTTGCTCGTTTGTCCTGTCAATCGAAAGAGCGTTAAAGCCGGAGGTCGTGTCGTACGAGCTTACTAATCTCTCGGTTTAGAGTTAGGCAAACTAGCAGACGGGTCACCTGATGGTAAGTGACTACCGCCGCCCATGGATTTACGCAACTCAAGAGTCACAAGTGCGTTGCCGGCCTTTAAGGTAGGAGTACACTCTTTTCTTGAAGGTTTGAAGGTCGTATCGGTTCGGAAATACGGCAGGCGACAATTTGTTCCATAAGCTGGTTGTGCGAGGCAAAAAGCTTCTGGAGAAGCGCACAGTGGTGGAGTGCCAATCGTTCAGGTGGTGGGGATGGGGATTTTGTCGCGTAGGACGATGGCGGAAACCTGCAGCCGGTATAAGTCCGAACAATTCCTCTGAACACTCCCCATGATGCAAGCTATAAAGGATGCAGAGTGAAGATACATCTCTACGCAACGCCAAGATGTCAAGCCGATCAGAAATATCTTGGCAGTCGATGATGCGAGTCGCTCTCCGTTGAATGCGGTCAAGAGGGAGAAGCTGGTACTGGGATGCACCTGCATAGAGATGAGAACAGTATTCCATGTGCGGCCGAACCTGCGCCTTATAAAGTTGCAGGCGGTGGGCCGGAGTAAAATACTGTCTCGACCTGTTTAGCACACCAAGCTTCTTCGAGGCTAATATGGCCTTACCCTCTAAGTGACCTCGGAACTGCACTTCGCTTGATATGTCGACGCCAAGGATTCCGATACTGGCTGATGCAGTTAGGGAAGTGCTCTTAAATTGAGGTGATACGACCAATGGCATCTTTTTAGCGGTGAACTTACGTAGCTATTGTAAATATAAGTAGATTTTCACACAATAAGAACAAATAAACGAAATAAAAATTTATTATACTCTCTTCTGCCCTTTTATTTGGTTTTCTAACTACTTACTTCATAGACTTCATACACTTAACATATATAACGATCTCAACAATACACCTGGTATTACCACGTGCTAGGATTTTCTATAATTTAGTAATAACCTTTTTTCTTTCCCTTGAATACTACTCCGAAAGCGAAGGTTTGCGGCCATATACTATTAGTAGTTTATAATATATTGTAACATCTTTAGAGGGATCGATAGTGTTCCCGATATGGCTCCTTTCAACATCTTTCAATGCTCGAATATAATCATCTATAAAATCATCATTCTTGTCCTTAGGAATCTTGAATGGATTAACTGCTGTCGTGTGTTCTGAAACATTCAAGTGTTCCTGTACAGATGTATTCATATACCTGTATTTTTACAACTGTTAAGGCACATTATTATTGCATGTACCATATAAGAAAATGTAAAGTGCGTTGGAAGTAGATTAGTAGAAAGTGTTTTGAAATAGCGCGTTAGGAGTAAATTCAGGTGAATTTACCTGTTAATAAGTCTGAAAAAGGCAAAACGTTATGGTCCGTCCTCTTTTGTCTTCTCCTTGAAATATACTATCCTTTACTTTGCTTTCAAACTAAATTTAACCTTTGCCAGAATGAAGTATGTAATGTAGAAAATGTTGTAAATCATTTACTTCAATGCTAAAAGCTAAAAGACTTGCTATAAGCATTTAATATTATATCATTCACATGCACAAAGTAAGCTGATTTATTACTTGTTAGTATTTATTTGTGCGCATGATACAAGATTATAAATAAATTATCTGCCAGTATGCTCTTCTTGGTTATCTATAAATTTATCACAAACAACTTCTACTTAATAAATTGTTATTGTGTAATCATCTTAAAATATTTTACTGTTACATAAGAAGTAAGTTAAAAAAAAATTGTTAGTGGTGTTTGTGCATTCGCTTATACCGCCAGAACTTGGGAAGGAGTTCGCAACATATCTTACATACATAATACAACATAGGTATTTGAAACATGACAAATACCCACTTCTCAAAATTTCTTCATCGTCGTACAAAAATACCATATCTTTGCATTCCACATTGATGTTTACAAATCCAACAGTTTTCATCAGCTCCATGATTTCTGTTTCTGGTTTCTGAGAAATTGGTATAATGGTCAGTACTAGTGATATGAAAAAGTAAGATAAGGTGGCGGTAGCGTGATGGCTGAGGCGTCGGACTTGCGATCAAGTGGTTGCGGGTTCAAACCCTACCCAATACACTACCGTCGTAAACCCACCCTTAACATAAGCATTTAGCTTAGCTGGGGTAAACAGGAATACTAGTAATGTGTGACCCACGTTGCTAGTATTGTTTAAAAAAAAGATTTCGTTAAAATAAGTTCCTTTAACTAAACATTTGCCAATCGATCTTAAAATACTTTTATTTATCTAGAATAAACTCACTATAAAATTGTTAACATGTGTTTATTAAGAACAAACTTATAACTTCATTGCAAATTTAGCGATGTAGAAAGCCTTAAGCCCCAAAAAGATCACCCTCTACTTTTTCGATACCCCCCCAGCAGTGTGTGAGCAGTGAACTTACGACTATTCAGGTGCAGGTGTCAGTGGACGGTGGGTGTTACTTACCAAAAGACATATATTTTCTTCTGTCCTCCTATATCATAAAAAAAACAGTGGAAGAGATGGACGAGAGGCAGTAATGCATTTTAGATGGTGATTTCAGGTTGCTAAATTTTGTATCGAGTACCCACAAAATTTAGCAACCTGAAATAGTGTAGAAAAAGCGAGTAATGGGAACGAGATTTAGCTGTAAGTCAGTATAAGAAGAGAAGCTCATCTGAGAATTTACAGTTCAAAAAGTTATTATACGACCAACATTTTTTGTAGTTAGGAAAGATTCATGTGATTATTTACCGTTGAATCATGATACGGGGAAATATGTTTTTCAACGTCTTGCATCCAAGTACTCCATTTGATGTTTCTTGATAGGGTCCGGTAGACGTCATAAAATGGGTGGTAAGCTGCTAACGTCATTAAACACTCTCCGTCTTGGTCTAGCAAATGGAAAATATTTTCAAAAGCTCGCCTAAAACGCAAAAACTAAAAATTATGAAATGTACATATTATTCGTACTAAAATTACGAATATGTCTCTAGAAGCCCCGTAATCTGTTATATTATCTATTCAAGGAAAAGAATTGAAAACCCCACAATATAGTTTATAGATACATTAATATAAAGAGATACACTAAAATTCCACTGTTATGCAATAAATACTAACTTTTGATCTGCAACCCAGTTGAGAGCGTAAAACGAAAACACGTGATCGAAATTGCTTTTCATATGCTCCGGAAGGTCACCTGCAATGTCCATTACAGTGAACGACGTCTGCTCGTTGCTATGATGTTTGGACGCGAATAAGACCATGTTCTCGCTTATGTCACACCCTACCAACTTGTAGTCAGCCGGAAGAAACTTCTTTAAAATATTAGTGACACTGCCATCCCCGCATCCTAAATCTATTATTCTATCATTATTCTTTTTCCATTTTAGTGCTAATGCATGGTTTTTCAAACATACGAGTGCATCTCTTTTTGGAATCTCGTTGCTTTGTTGATAAAGATCGGGATCGTACATTGTGCTAACTTCAAGCACTAGACTAGATTAGACGTCCTTGTTTCTTTTGTAAGTAATTTTAAATCACGTGCACTTAGTCGACTTTGCAGTCCGATGTATACTGGAGATGTGTCAATTTAGTATAAGTACACTATTTTAGAAATAATTAAGGCTTCCTGCAGACGTAGCGGTCGCGCGGCATCGCCGTCGCATCGATAGTGTATAATAATAAAAAAAAAATGTATTGAACCGTCTATCACTTCTAGTTCACATCGACGTCACCTGTCGTTACTTTTGCATTTACTCATAAAGCTGTGCCCACATTGTAATTAGAACTGTGCAAATGTTTTTTTTTGCTACTACAATTTTAATTTTAATTTTAATTTTTTTCTGCAAGCCATATCGTAATAACGCGAATGTGTTGTGCAATAATATTCAATTGAATAAATACACTATTAGAGTACGTGTCCCATTATTAATAATAATTTGTTTAATAAAGTTGAAATATATATGCATATGGAAATACACACTAATACTTACACAATACTTATTATATACACATTTAGGCGTCATTAATATAGTTATTAATGATGCATAAATGTAGCCAGCTTATTGAGAATTTCTGCATCCAGGTCAAAATAACACATGACTATAGTCAATTGTAGCTTATAGCGAGGACTGCATAAGAGTAGTTTTAGTGTTTTGGGAGGAAATTCTTAAGACGATATAGTATTTGCAGGTTCCCAGTAGTTTTTGGCTAACGAGCAACTTGCGTTCGCTAATTAGGATTCGAGTCAATGAATAAACTTATTTCTTTGACTACGGGGCTAAAAGTTATAACAAATATGAAGACAACTGATAGAAGCGTTCACAGATAGTTCAAATATCGTCGACTGTGTCCGAGCCTGAAACCAGATTGGAATAGATTTAGAAGTGTTTATCGATAAAAGAACTGTGAAAGCTGCTAGTGTATACATGCCTCAAGTACGTTAAACAGAAAAGGAAGAATAGAAATGGGTCGTAAGTGTTCATGGAGTAAAGGATTATTTGTTTTAAGTAAAGGGATATTGATCCTCTTTTTATTAGAAATATATACTAAAGCATAGACAATCATTTTTTATTTCCCTTGGATCTAATTTAATGTTATTAATGTGACATTACATAACAAATCAAATTTTACATAATATCAAAACTAAATATTGTCAAATACGTTTATGCAGAGTATAGTCAGTGTTGATAGCTTCAGATTTTTTTATAATTGCCGCCGTTTTTTATGAACAGCTTTTGTTGGCCTCTATGAGTTTGATGTGTGGTTGCTCAACTTTAACTTTTATTAAACATAATGTGAAAAACTTGAAAATCATGTTATTCTGTTTTGTTCTCGCATACCTCTGTGTATAGAAGTTGTAGAGATTAGTTCACCGGAATGAAAAGTTTGCTTTATTAAATTTTACATAAGATGATGCAAGATAACAAAGTCATCGAAAGCGAGTACTTTCCAAATTGTAACTATACTCATTACTTACCAGCTAGGGCTTTTGGGGATTACCGTTTCATCCAAGGCTTCCAGGAAATTGGTAGTGATTTTAAAGTCCGGTCCTTCAACTGCAAAAATCTGCTTATTCTCTACAGTTATTGCACTTGATCAAACCTTTAATCAGCAAAATTCAAGGCTCAGTATTGCCAGATTTGATAGGGATATTGTGTTCTTATCGAAAAGATATGAGGCAATATGTACATCGCTATAAACTTATAGAAAACAACTAGAGTTGGGACAACTGTTTGTGGATCACACAAATTATTGTCCCGTGTAGAAATCGAACGCACGACTTTTGGTTCAGCAGTAAGGTTCACTAACCAACCAACCAGACCGACAGGCCCGTCAATGGAATACAATTTTACAGTGGTAGAGCCATGCTTAGGCACGAATGGGCCGGCTCGACCGGTGCGATACCACGGCCTCACAGAAAACCGGTTGTGAAGTAACGCTTGCGTTGCATTTCCCCGAAATGAGTGAGGTCTCCGGAGGCCCAATTCCCCCTCCCCCCTTTTTCTCCCCCCTCGTCTCCTTTCTTCTTTTTTTCCATCTCCTCATCCCTCCTCTCTTCTTTCCGCTCCCTGCATCCCCCATCCCTCATCACCCTCAAAGGCGGGCAGCGCACTTGCGACTCTTGAGTTGCAAGTGTCCATGGACGACGGTGTCACTTACCATAAGGTGACCCGTCTGTTCGTCTGTCCCCCTATAGTATAAAAAAAAAAAAAAAAAAAACAATGGAATAATGTCTATGAACAATAAATAAAGTACTGCAGTCATTTTTGGGATGGCTCAGTCAAATACCTTGAAGCTCTGTACTTAGTTGACCGAATTACCGAAAAGCCCGTGGGCTCATAAGTGATGATGTGCGCACGCTTAGGGAATTACGTACTCTCAACCATCGTCATAAAGCCGCGTGACAGAGAGATAGAGGTTCTATTGTTTCGTCATCTAAAAGTCGAAATAAACGCTACGACAGCCCCTTTTTGGGTGAGCCGATTTGCAATGATCTGATGCGTCCATTTGTACTAAAACTATACATACGCTTAAAATATTGCAGAAACTGTGCCATTTTTACATTATTACGCAATAGATTTATTTAACAATAATCATGTTACTACGTTAAGATTTTGATATGATAAAGTGTTGCTAAGGTTAATCTTTATCATCGAAAGATTAACCTTAGCAACACTTTATCATATCAAAATCTTAACGTAGTAACATGATTACGTAGTAAAAAAAATCAACAAATTCACGTAGAAAATATAAAGAAAAACATGGTTATCTTTATATTTTTTCATATGGAAATAATTAGTTCTTACATTTAACTTTTCTAACGTAATGCAATAAGAACCAATTAGTTGGTTATAGAGATATAAATGTTATTTTTTGACCACATGTGTACATTATTTAATTAGGTAAGTAATAAATTGTTACTAAAATAGATGAAAAATATGTAAATATTTATTTATTTACAGCATTGAACTTAACACGACTCTTATGTAGGCTGCCTTATCATGGTGTAAAATAACATTACTTATCAGTTGATAGGACATTTACGCATATAATGTTAATAAACATATCAAAGTTCATAGAGCGTAGGTAGCGATGCTATGTTATATGAACTTGAGCAAAATGCAATTAACACAATTTAATACGTGATATTTTACTAGCTTAAATTTAGTTTCCCCTGCCTTGGTTGGAGTGTCTGTTCTATTTGTAATAAAATGTTGTATGTTAAATACTATGACTTTCTTGCTGGTCATATGTACATCGGATGTCAATGTAGTCAATGTAACATTTTTTTTTTACTATGTCACACTTGATGATACATAGTGCCAATTTTTTTAAAGAATTTATACAGAAAAATCTGAAAGATGTGACTTAAGATTTATTTGTAATCTGTTTGTTACCGAATAGAGGAAGTGTGTGACGTGTAATACTCCTATTTTAAGAAAAGTTTGAGAGCGAATATCCTAACTTACTCAGTTTTTTTGTGGTTTTATACAAATCTCTTAAGTAGATCTGTCTACACAACATTTTTTTCCTATTACATTTAGTTTTTATGAATGGCGTAATCAAAAAATAAAAAAAATACATTATAAAATAGATAGAAGTGGCATGCAATGAGAGAGGCCTATGTCCAGCAGTAGACTGCGATAGGTGATGATGACGATACAACATCATACTTTTCTTTTTTTTTTCGTGTGGAAACCCCCTCGAACCGTCATTACACCGGGGTTTTCGGTGGAACGGTGTGTCGGAATCGAACCGACTAAAACCACACGGTGTGCCATGCTGCGCTTAAAATAGGAGGAATCCGGGAACAGCTTTATTAAGACATCCGGACCCCTCCCAGCGCCTGCCCGCACGCGGGGCACTCCGCGAGCGTATGCTGAGCCGAGTCCTCGAGACTCAATTCCCCTTCTAGCGACGGAGTGCAGGTACTTTCCGAAGCAGCTGTGACCGGAAAGGACCTGCGTCAGTCGGAAGGAAAGGATCCCGTGCTGCCGCTCTGCCCATTCAAATATGACCGGCTGGAGCGCCTCCACGGCTGCGGTCAACCCGAGCGCAGCCGTGAAGGCGTAGAGGTGCTCCTCTGGCTTCTCGCCCAGAAGCAACCACTTGGTGCGGGTGTGCCCTGTCGCCAAACATTTGAATCACCTTATCGGTCTCGCAGCCAGAATTGTGACTTTGGCGTTTACGAAACCGACAAGGATCCTTAGCGAAATTTAGCGACTGCCACGGGGCAGCTTACCCACACCGTACCAAGACCTCCTTGACCGGGGCGGATGGTGCCGATCCTAACATTATGCGAGGTGCAACCCGCCCTCTACTGAATTGCTACCCGGACATCGTTGACCGAAACGGAGTCGCCCAGGCCCGAGCACTTGGTGGGCCTGGTGATCTTGACACCATCTGTCTCTGCAAACACTAACCGTAACTTCTCTGCAAAGGTGTCTGCCGTCTTCGTACCCTCAGCCCCGGGAAATTCGAGAACGCGGGCCCCCGTCTGGGCGAGGCGCAGGCGAGCACCCGCACTTCCAAATTCGGTACTGAGGTAGTCGCGGGCCTTCTTGAAGACGGCGGCATACGTAAGGCTCTTATTAACCGCTTCCGGCAGCACTGTGACCACTACTGCTGCCGTTTTTGGTAGCTTTAGTTTTGCGTCTGTTTAGGTACCATCCCTTCTGCTGGCGATTGTGGTGAGGTGGCTTTCTTGTTTCCCTTATTCCTCCTCCTGCCAGACCTCTTACGTCCTTGAACTACCTGCCAACCGTCTTTTGTAGGGGTAGGTGTCGAAGGTCCAGGCTTAGGTGCGACGCTGGAATGAGTACGAGATGTACACGTACTTCTGGGCGATGGAGAGGAGAGTGGAGGGAACTCACTCACGAATCTTGTTATGGTTTTGGACGGGCGTCGTGTATTCGGTACAGGTGCAGGCGCTGGCACAGGTGCAGTTACCGCCGCTGCATATGAGGGATTTGGTTGCTCAGTGCAGCCTGAGCTCGTCCCCGAACGGAATCGGGAAAACTGGGCACTAATCTCAGTAACTTGCTCAGTCAAGCGTTCGTTTGCTGCCGACAGGCGGTCACTGGCCCCTTGAAGAGGCGAAACGTCCTCATTAAGGCTTTCCATGGCCTCGGACACCGCGGAAGAGGAGTCCTTCAGGGCCTTAACAAATGAGCCCTTCCTCCGCGATGATTTCGCCCTCCGCACGATTTTGCGCATACACACCCGCCTTCGAAAAGACAGAACCTGATGGGACTGAGACTGGCGTACGCGACCTCGACCTCCCTCTATGGCTGCTAGTCACTTTGGGAGGGAGCATTTCTTTGGACGTATCAGTATCATCGTCCGTCGAGCGACTTCACTTTCAAGTCTCGAGGTCAAGCTCCATCGCGGCAAACGTACGGGAGTCGGCTTTGTGAAGAAGTCGTTCCGACCTGCAACTGCTGGAGCTTCTCTTGTTCCCAGAAGTCATATCGACTTTTGGGAGCTCCACCGAGGTAGACGTGGATAAAACATCTTCCTCATCGTTAGACGAGGGTTCATCCGCCTTCTTCCTATTATTTTCCTCCTATTCATTATCTCCTCCTTTTTTCAACGTTTTTATTTTTATTTAATAATTGGTATTCCATTTTTAGACCCACGAGAGGGGGTTAATTAAGAGTCGACCTGAGCAGTGATCCCCCAATACCTAGGTAAGCGTATGCTTATGCCAAATCGAGGGGTCCGCAGGTCCCCGGCTGGGAGTGCGCTTGCGACTGAACCATCCATCAGCCATGCATCCCATGGTCACGCGCCAGAACAAGGGATTCGGGGTAATTTTTATAGAGGTATTCTTCCTCGCAGTCCGGTAAACCCGCTCTGTTGGGCTAAGCCTCGACCGAGTGGCCGAAGAAAAGGCCACCTCTTCTCGCCAGAAGATTAGCCGTTGGCGACGACGCTCTCCTTAAAAGTGGAGAAGGAGAAGGTTGCGTCGTCGCCAACGTTGCCCAGGGTGCACCACTTGGAGGTTTTCTAGCCCGCACCCCAACAACATCATACTTGTGTCAAACTTCATGACAATTTGTTGGCACATGCGACTCCTTTTATACACATAATATACAGATACATAGTATCATCTTCCTACCTTTGTCCCAAAGAGGAATGCCAGGCCACCATAGAGACTGGCCTGTTGGTCTAATGGTTAGCGACCCTGACTGCTAAGCCAGAGGTCGTGGGTTCGATTCCCACTCAGGACAAATATTTGTGTAATGAGCATGATCATTTCTTTTGTGTCTGGGTGTAATTCATCCATAATACGCATGTATTTATAAGTATATACGTATGATTATCAGCTGTTTGGTTACCATAGTACAAGCTCTACTTAGTTTGGGATCAGA
The DNA here is from genome assembly GCA_947561695.1 of Tyria jacobaeae. Taxonomy (NCBI): domain Eukaryota; kingdom Metazoa; phylum Arthropoda; class Insecta; order Lepidoptera; family Erebidae; genus Tyria; species Tyria jacobaeae. Next base: position 8,513,654 of record OX387210.1, read on the forward strand.
CGGCCATGTGTCAGATATGTCAAGTTATTATTATTATTATTATTATTATATAGAGTTTTAAACCCTGAGTGTGCCTGTGTGAGTGAATGTAAATATTGCTTTGAAATACAAATAATTTATATGTAAAAGAAAAAATTACAAGGGTTTCCAAGAGGTCAAGAATTTTAATATTGTTAAATGTACCACAACTGAAATAAAGTTCTTGGAAACTCTTTCTGTATACATATATCTAGTTCATATTCCGGAGTTGTCACTATCCGTAGGAGCGGAATCCATATGCAAGTCGTTGTCATCAGGTAAAGAAGAATCGTCAGAGTCAGTATTAATGGTGTGGCGCGATACAGTCCTTTCTCTCCGGCTCCTGCACTGAAGTTAAGTGACCCGCTTACCAACGGCCGGGCCACAATCGAAGCCTCTAGAAGCCCTGCCCTAAGCCTAACCTTATTGGTCAATAAATTCCTAATTGCTTTGTTTTCTAGGTTTTTCTGTAAAATTTTGTGACCTAGTGTTTGTAATTTAGGTCTGTTAAGTAGTGCGTTTCTCGAACTAGGCCGAGAAACGCACAAATCAAAATTATTATTATTAGTTGTTTAAGGCTCTACGTGTAGAATCAAAAACAGTCAATAAAAAATATAAATGCCATGTTGGTATCCAATCCACAGCCATCACAATGATGCAAAGGCATACAGAGCAATGAGAACTGGGTGGCTGTCAGTTTCAATAGTGTTGCCCATAAATAAACAAAATATCGACTTATCATTGGTCGCAACATGTAAACCGGTACTTTGTAAGCTTAATGCCAATGCATAATTTATAAATACAATGGAATTTTAAAATCCGCAAATGTATATATTAATAAATTACAAGTAAGTATATATCTAAATGTTTTGTCAAAAGACTATTTGATTTGTTTACCAAAGGTTGGCAGTCTAGCGCAATCGCAAATGCCAGGTTATTTCAATGAAATGGTTTGTCTTTTTATTTTGCAGAAAATGATTCTAACTTATATCGTTACATAATATATTTTTTGGGCGTTCGGGGCCTTTATCGGAATTCTCATTTACTCGGAGTTGGTGAAATGTGTACATATATACACTGAAGGTAGGTTTTGGTCAGTTTGTTTGCAGTATAACTTACTGGTCCGTACCAGTAAGTTATACTGCAAACAAATAATGTTCAATAATAACAATAATGTTCTTATAATTGACCGCATTATTTATTTGCTCGATACAATTCTAGGGCTGAATAGTCGTAGCATTGAAGAGTTAGTGTACTGTATCCGTTTACAAGTATATTTTTGACACGCAGTTATTTATTAGTAACAACTTATATTTATTTATATTCGACGGGTCCGTTGGTGTAGCGATTAGTGACCCTGACTGCTGAACCGGAGGTCGTGTGTTCGATTCCCCGCGACACAGGAACCATTCATAATGCGGGAGCTGTCTTGTAAAAAAAATCTTAATATTTCGAAGCCGATGGTTTGCGACCATAAACTATGATTAATTTGTAATACAGAGTTAACCCGTTCGATGAATTATTGGAGTAAGTGTTACGACGCATTTCAATATCTTTTAACGCTTGAATGTAGTCCTCTATAAAAGCATCGTGCATGTCCTCCGGAATCTTAAATGGGTTGACTGCTAGCGTGTGTTCTGAAATATTGCAAAATAACATAATTGTGTTATCTAGTGCAACTTTGACATATAAAAAAAGTTGCCCTTGATAGACGAAAGTAGTGTTAGTACAATCATCATCATCACCATTATGAGCCTATCGCAGTCCACTGCTGGACATAGGCCTCTCCCATTGCACGCCACTTCGATCTATGGTGATATGCAAATAGTAGCCGTGCGGTTCCGTGACATAATAGCCGTGCGGTTCGGTGGAGTGCGGCTGAGTGGAGCAGGGCTATCCCACATCTTCCCGTGAGGGTGTCGTAAAAAGAGACTAAGCAAATAGAACTGTTATTTATCAGACAGTATTTATACAGTCATATGGTGCCCGGCTGACGGTATTAGGCTTGCTGGAATGTTTGTATGAAAGTTGTTGTTGTTGAAAATTAAAAATAATTAATCAGAGCGTTTCAGAATTTAGATAAACAATCTAATGTAATTCATGCAATAGGCCGTAACCATAACTATTCCTGTTCTGGAAATTATCCCTGTTCAGATATGCCGATGAACCGTAAGGTCAAGTATTTTATAAAAGTATCTTATAAAATTATTAAGGAGTATTTAAGGAGGAGTGCCAACTATTCCTGTCTTTTGCAGATCGCATCCATCTGCTGCCAGCCACCTATCATGACTATCAAGTCTTTCCCAATCCCGATCAAAAACTTAACGTCTGTTTCAAATGTGATGGCAAACCACTTTTTATAACTGTTTACATATTTGTCATCGGTCATATATGGTGATTGTATGATACGGATAGTCAACCTGATTCTGGCTAGAGCAACCTGATCAATTCCACTGGCGGAATTACGTAATTGCATTATACCCATATAGATGCAGCCTGGACCCTCCCACAAAATACATAAAAGAAAACTAGAAGCCTTTGACTTTGTTTTTACCACCGTATTTTAAAAATCTCGTGGCGTGACTGAATTATAAATATTAAAGTACGTAGTATAAGCATAAGAAGAATCTGGAACTCTTTACTTATTCTTACACTGTAAAACGAAGTAATATATGTATGTATTTAGGTCACGTCATGAGAAATGACATTTACAGACTGTAAATTATTAAGAACCTAAGCGAATGCATTACACCTTCTCTATCTTCCGCAAAAGTCCGCATAGCCATGATACTGTCTAACCTCTGATAAGAGTGGACCATAATAAATATATTAAATACTTACTTCTCATAATGTCTTTATTATCATATGTAAAAATCATGTCTTTACACTCCACATTGCAGTCAACGAATCCTACAATTTCCATTTGTTTTATTATGACTGAATTTGGTGTCTGTAAAAGTTGAATAAGTAAAAAATTAGGAATGGGAATAGTTTAGCAAGCTTTGCAGCTTACGGTTATTCTCTCGGGATTATATTAGTTTTTTTAGGGTTGGAGTTTTTTTCTTACTAGACAAAAGAAGATATCATGGTACCTCTGAGTCGTGGTACGGTGAAATGAATTTTTCAACATTGGTCATGTATGTACTCCATTTGTTATTTCGTGATAGGATGCGGTAGACATCATGAATTGCGTGGTAACCCGCAAAAGTGAGGAAACACTCTCCGTCCGACTCTAAAAGATTTAAAATATTTTCGAACGCTCGCCTGAAAGACAAATATTTTTATTAAATTATGGATCTTGTTGAGCTACCGACATTTGACTATATAGTGTGTATTATTATAATTAATGTGTATAAATTACTATCCAAATTTATTCCTCTTTTTACGTTAAAAACAGGTAAATATTGTTGTTATACATAATAATCTTCTTTTTAAAAAGGTGTCACTGAAGTTATAAGGTATAAGATTTAAAAAACTTTTAATGATACCAACCTTGAGCATAACCAATTCAAGAACTTGTAGAAATCAATGAAATTGGCTTACAATGGCTAGTCAGTTTTAGTTCATTAGGCAAATGCGAGAGCAAAATAATATAAATAAACAAAATAATTGAGTATAGTAAAAACGGAATGAGTGCCGAATTGCGATTGTATACCAAGATAGCTGACTAACTAACTTTGATAACGATGAGTAGATAAAACATTAAGTAATAATATGCTAATTTTGCAGACGGAAAGTGATGAGATCTAAATGCGAAAAGCTAGTTTTTAATAATGTCTACTAGGTTGACCGTCATCAAACTATGGTACTTTCTCTGTGGGTATAAATCTGTACTATATACTCTTAGCTTTCTATGTATGGCAATATATGTAAACACACATTACATACACTCATTATAAGAAAACTTTTTTAGGAATAATCTTAGGTAAAAGGAGGATTATCTCTTTCGGATGTATGTATATACCTATGTATGTATGGATGGATATATGTTTAAGTATGTACGTAAAAGTATTTATGTATCTTTGTACGGTTGATGTATAAGATTTCAAGATGTCTTTCGAAACACAATGTAATACAGCCGCGTTTTAAATTACTTTATTTAATTTTAATTTTAATTAATTAACCGACTTCAAACAGGACCTTGCCCTATCTGAAGTCTTAATTGCACAGATTTTTTATTTTGTTACTCGATACCTTCGCGATTTAAAAAATAAATTTTCTTAATATGAGTAAATAGTGAAAATAGTCGTTTACGATCTTCTTCTTAAAGAGGGAGAGACTTTCTAAACAGGGGGCAGCCCCTTACCGCTGTGAATATAAATCCTAAAGAAATTAGTATGGGCACAAACAAAGGGGTATGTAGCCACGCTGAATAGTGATTAAGAAAGTTTGGTTTTATTATATTTAATATTGAACATTTCTATTAAAAATGATAATGGTAAAAAAGACAAATAACCACGTCTTGTCTATATCCATTTTCGTATTTTATCTAACTCTTCTCAATAATCAAAGGAATTGAAATGAACTACAATGGTTGAAAGTGGATAAATTAGCAGCAAGAAATTGAAACTACGCGTACAATGGCTAACCCATTGTACGCGTAGTTTCAATTTCTTGTTCCTTATTACAGCTTCAATTTTAACTAACAGATATAAGATGTTGATAACTGAGTGGAGAGAGAACACTGCAATTTTGTATAGATGTTTTAATTGGCACGCGTGGCTTAAGTTTATATTCTGAAAATATCACTACAATTATAAATCCATGCTACTCATACTACTGATTAATGTAAACTAAACTTGGTCATTCACGATGCAACATCAGTTTTGTAAATGACAATAACGTGGCAACCCACCAGATGTCAATTTAGTCTATCTAATGAAAATTAGTAAAAATCAAATCCAATGTCTTTTTAATTGATTGTACGTTGTTTCGGTTTAAATTAGAGGAAATATTCCACCTCTAATGTCTAAAATTAGGGGTGAATGTGTTATGCAACGTGTCACATAAGTTATGTGAAGTCGGTTGTATACTTTTTTTAAACACACACATAACTAGTATTTTTGTTCACCTCTACAGCTGAGCTAAATTCTTGTGTTAGCGGTGGGTCCAAGACGGTAGTGAACCCCACCCGGGTTTGAAACTGCAACCACTTAATCGCAAGTCGCCTTAGCCATTACGCTACCGCGCTGCTTAAATATATAATTAATTTAAATACTTAATTTACATTAGATACATCGAAGTCCGTTTGCATAATTATGGAACCTTCGGTCTCGAGTCACACTCACATTTCTCACATACGACGACGTACGACATTCTATTAAGAAAGATAAATACTAACAACTGACAAAGGTCAAGGTCAAAAATGTTAAATATGGTGGGTCTCAAGGAAGTATCTGCATCAATTAAGTAAGTATCTTGGGGCCATTACCTTTAATGTTGTATATTAATGACAATCTGTTTAATAGATATGACCGATAGCATTATAGATAAAATTACACTTTTTGCAGACGACTATATAGTAATTTATTCTGACAAAAAATTGTCATCCTTTGAATCTAATATAAATAATTCATTGACATCTATTTCATTTTATTGCCTGACATTGTATAATTTAAAATTAAAATTTATTTGAACAAAAATAATTAACTTGAAACATAGACCAATTCTTTCTATTGTAGGTAAATAGAAGACGATATCAATACAAAATTTTTAGGTTCACATTTGCACCAAACAATGAACTGGAAAATACGTATTGTACATATATGTAGGAAAGTCAGTCAGTCTACATATGCTCTATATAAACATAAAGATGTCATTAATAGAGATGCACTCACTAAGCTTATCATGGACAAATATATTCGATCCTGTACTATGTGCAATTTTTTGAGGGAACACGACTGACTGGGTACTCGCGTTTCGTGCTCAAAAGTGATGTAGATAAACGATGTTTAGCTCTAATAGGCCCTTAGAACCATGTAGGCATTTTTCAGGAAGCATATTCTAATGACGTTTCCAAGTCTATATATGTGTGAATGTGCATTATTTATAAAACAAAGTATTAATTTGTTTATTAAAGCCAAAGAGCACGCCATTAAGAAAAATTGTGTGTTGCACCCAGTAAAACTGCTATGATGCATTAGAGCTTGTTTTGTAGGTGACCTCTTATTGATAATAAGTTGCCTCTAGCATTTCGGAACATTCTCTTCATTCTCATTTCTTCAATCAACTTTCGTAATCTTACGAAATGCACATTTTTTATCATAGCTACTTGTTTACACAATGTCTCTGAAATTAACTTTTAGCAAATAACGCAATTATATTAATACATATTAATTGAAACTTGTGTAAAATTTACAGGTGTCTATAGAAATGTTTAATGCAAACAAAGGTAAATACTAACTTTTGATCTGGGATCCAGTTCAGAGCGTAAAATGAAAACACGTGGTCGAAACTTTCCTTCATACCTTCGTGCAGGTCACCTGCAATGTCCATTACAGTGAACGACGTCTGCTTGTTGCTGTGATATTTGGAAGCGAATAAGACCATGTTCTCGCTTATGTCACACCCTATCAACTTGTAGTCAGTCGGAAGGAACTTCTTGAGAATGTTGGTGACGCTGCCATCTCCGCATCCTAAATCTATGATTCTATTATTATTCTTGTTCCATTTTAGTGTAGATGCGTATTTTTCAAGACTTGACAGTGCATCTCGTTTCTGAATAATATTGCATTCCTGATAAAGATCGGGGTTGTCCATGGTGTACGCTTGTTGGGGTAACTTAGCTTTTGTCAAATAACGTTAAATTTTCTTGTTTCTACAAATCACATGTAGGTGCGTAGTGGTACGCAAACAGAGTTTAGCAGATTATCGTGAGATCTGCGTCTTTTATACTTTGTTAAGTAACATATTTGCATAATGCGCATCTGTCTGTCACGGTATATCATGTTTGTATAGAATGTTTAAAAATGATTATGAATACTTTCAAAATGAAATAATACACAACTTTCAAGAGGTAGGTAGAGCTGTATTTAACACTCACATTTTGAATTTTGTTCTAATAATGTAACAGGAGGCAAGCTTTTCTGAGAGAAAGCTCTTTTGCTTTATGGTAGACAAACAATAATATAGAGATAAAACAAGAAGATAAACATAAGTATACATACGGGGGTCACACTGAAAGTTTTTATAAAATTAAAAACGGGATGATATGCCCGTTAATATTTTTATTGCTTTTTGAAGTTGTCTCCATTCCTTTCTAAATACCGTCGCATGCGATGGAACCATTGACAGAAGCAGTGAGCGTCGCCGTGGTGGAGGGAGAAAAGATTGAGGCAATTATCTTTTTCCCTTGACTTCTGCCCTTCTTTACATTTGTCAGAAAATCTCTGATGGATGGAAATATCTATTAAACAGATTGTCTTTTGGTTTCAGGTTCTTAACAATATATCCAGCTTAAATCACATGTAACGATATTATATAAAGCATTTAAGCCACCTCCATGCTACTTCTCAAGCATTGAGTGGCACTAACCCAAACGACGGAGTTTTTGATCTTTTGTTAAAATATCTACCTAGTAGAAAACTTTCTAAGGGCTACATGTGCACGTGCACGAGACTTTTTGTACTTGACTCATACCTATTCCTAAAGCTTCTTGAATCTGTCGATATGTCACCTTCTATCAGCTTCAGTCACCGTAGAAGGACGTCCTTCTCGAGAATCATCAGTAAGTTTGCATCGACTACGATTAAACTGATTAAACCAGTTGTAAACAGTGACAGTGGCACGAGATCAGGCCTCGTAATGAAATGCCAATTGAGGTCTGTCGTAACTTTTTTGTTGAGTAAGACGGCAACGAAAGTAGCAATAAGTCATTAAACAAAGAAATCTCTAGTGAAGCTAATTCGTAAAAACAAATAATAATAATAATAATAAATGTTAGCGTGATATTATTTTTCAGACTATGGTTTTATTTATTGAAATATTAGTAAATTGACTGTAAGAATATAAAATTCACTAAATACATTTTATACTATTAGAATAAAAACTTTCGAGAAATTAGATTCATATTTAAAAACATACACAATAAACACATGATTAGTTACACATATGATTAGTTTCTCGACAGGAGGCCTTTTTCAAGGAGTAAGTCGTCCAGCCGCGTCGACGACGACGTGAAAAAGGCCTCCAATCGAAACCCAAACTAGTCGGGCATCCCCGAAATACACACGTGAGTAAAACCGTATATTTAAATAAACATTTTATACTAACTATATTATATTACAATATGAAAAGGATAATCAAGAAAAAAATCAAAGCAAACATTTTATCAAGATGACAGATATCACATCACCAAACCACTACCCAATCAAAATAGAAATTACTTGTATAAATGCTAGCAAGAGCAAAAGCCAGATTTAGAGATAGATGCACATCTTCTATCTCCGGAATCATCGCACAACTCCGTATCGCAACCTCCATCGCACACATCAGTGAGATCGGCAAGCAATGAGACGTCGAGTTCCACCTCCAGCGACGAGTATTTCTCTCCGGCGACGTCGCCAACACCTGTACGTCGACAGGGGAGAGGCCGGCCACCATCTAGTTTAGGAACCCGAGGACCACTGCCCTCGAAAAGGGCCCCCGCTGCCGGTGATGATGTGCGCCTCGTGAAATGGACATATTATCGGGCTACGGACTTGGGATCTAGCCTCACTGTGTACCCTATTCGTTTGGTGTCTCTGTTTGAAGAGCTCGAGCGGTTGTCAACGTGTTAGCACAACGACTATCGGATCAAGTGCGGGCTATACAGCGCTGTCACCTGCTTGATGATACCGTACTTGAGTAAGGAACTGTTCTGACGTAAGGAATAGTTTGGCTATCCCGTTTTCATCCCAAACTGTGACATTTGGTGACAAACAATACACCACATTTAATGTCCATATTACCTGTTGATGAAGTTTAGAAAGAGAAGCTTTATCTGTAAGTGCCCAATACCATGAGAGAACTAAGGAGTGCTTTGAAAGATACGATTCTGGAATATAGAGTCATCAGATTAGGGCATTATCCCGTTTGCCTATGAATAAAAAAAATATAGCGCTAATGTGTGCCATTGATTCGCTCTTGTCTAACTATTTGGATAACAGTGCAAATCTTAGTGATACACACTCTATTCTGTATTGTGCGGCTGTCGCAGTATGTCGAGTACCTAGAGTAAAATTTTCAATAAATACCGCTTCTACTAAATGTAAACCTGCTGTGCTAGCCTGGCAGTATAGAATTGAGCGACGTATCGCTGAGACTAGGCCACTCATTGGTAAGCTAATCAGCTTTCGATCGGGCAACATGAGACCGAGAGTGATGCGCAGAGACTTTCTGAAGCAAAAAGTTTATGCCTGGGCGAATACGATGCTACAAGTACACACCTATACAGTAGTTGACTGAATGCAAGCAAGCAATACAGCAAATTGAAGCTATCACCATAACCTCAGAGGACGTGGGTAGTGCAGTTCGTTCATTATCAAATTGGATAATAACTGCTCCAGACGGACTGCACAACTTTTATCTTAAATGGTTCGGTAGCTCACATGCTCGTTTGGTATCACAGTTACAGTCGCAGCTCTAGATTTAGGTTCATTAGCCCAGTTAATGACTACTGGCGTAACCGCCTTACTCTACAACTCTGGTAGTGCCACTGATCCCAAGAATTATAGACCTATATCATGTTTACCAACTGTCTATAAGCTTCTTACATCTACACTCACTTTGACCTTTTCGCTTCTCCCTATGGGTGAAGAACATCCATGAGAATCTTCCACCCCGTCAACAACAAAAAAGAGTTTACTTTAATTAAATTACTTTTATTTAATTCTTTCCTTCAGTTTTTTTTTTCAAACTTTTTACTCAGCCCATGAAGATAACATCTATAATTATTATAACCAAATGAGGTGACGATGTGTATGCATGCCCATGCATCTTAATGCTAGACCATGGACATAACCAAGTTCTCCAGCGATTGCATATCCACACTGATGGTCGACATGAAATCGAATTCGTAGATTACACAATCAGACTTTTGATTCCAGTGGTGGCACCCAGACGTTTTTTTTCCAACCTATGTAAAATGTACTAGTATTATCCATTTATAGAGTACGCCCTTACTTCTGTAGCTATTATTCCATGGCCATAACCTTACCGCAATAATAGTACCATGCCCTACGCTCCAATCCTCCTTTTCACTCAGCCACGACAAAGAGGAAGTCCCTTTAAAGGAAATCCTGGACGTGGTATGCTGTTATAGCCCTGATGGCCATCATTTCCAAAAGCCAGGTTTTTCCCCATATTAGAGTCAAACAAGGACATCAATACGTTCCGAACATGTAAACAGCTGCAGCGAGGACAAGAGAAAAATGTAATTTTGTATTGGCTTCATTATAATTTCTTAGTGTGATTTAGATTCTATTCTATTCTCTTATATATACGTATTAAACTATTAGAAACTAGAATTAATTATGTCATCAATACCATTATTTAGTATAATAACTTATTTATTTACTTGTCTTTATTACTTTTTCTCAAAATGGGGCTAATAAATACCTAACTATACCACGACTTTTAATTCGATTCCACATTTGACATTAGCTACTGTCATTTTGTAAAATAATGATACCACATATAATAGTGTAGTGATGAACACAAAAATTGATAAACAATCGCGATTTATGTTTAAGTAATCATAATATTGGTGTGCCAATTAAAGACAAAATTATTGATTTTTATTTAAATAAATACATAATTATTCATAATAATGATTTATTAATTAGTAACCGCTGCTTTATTTTATAAAAAGTTAGTATTTTTGTTTTTTATATTAAAAACAAAACTTATAATAAAAGAACCTAAATAATTTTCTGTATTGGCAACCCGTGCGCGCTCGTGCAGCTATCGCCATTTTGTTTATCTTGTCATTCGGCTTCATTCTCCCAGTCTGACTGCACGAATATCTTGTTTCATTGCGAATCGATATTTTGTTGGGTTTTTGTTAAAGTTTTGTAACGTTGTGTTTGTTGTTACGTTTATAGTTTTTTGTGAACTTAGAGTGAATCTATTTGTTTTGGTTTCCCATCAAAATGGATCCTCAGCCAAGTACATCACAAAAGGACGTGGATGTTTTCTTGCCCCCAAGAAAAAAACGTCCACGAAAAGTTTTCACTGTTACTGAAAAAGTAATGATCCGCAACGCCTACAAGTACGTGAAAAATGAAACTTCTGCGCAATTGGAGGCCTTTGAAGTTGTGGACGAAAATGAATGTATGAGCAAAGTTGCTGACATATTGGGAATAACCTCACGCTCTGTTTGTAACGTTTTGAAGGAAGGAAATAAAGGTGCGCCGCCAACTCCTCCTAAAAAAACTGGACCAAAGCGAAGTTTCAAAGATAAAATTGATGAATTTACATTCTCCGCAATACGAAGAATTGTTCATCAGTTCTTTTACCGAAATGAACCTCCAACCATTGCAAAAGTTAGTCAATCAGTCAGACAGTATTATTTACCTACATCTTTTATCTATATAAGCAATGATTCCAAACTATTATAAAATTTACTATTTTAGATTTTACAAGTGATGAACGATGATCCAGAAATGCCCAAGGTTTCCAAAGACACCCTCAGAAAAATTTTGAAGCATCTTAATTTTAAATTTGTTGCACGGTCACGCAAGAGCACACTTATTGATCGAAATGATATAATAACGTGGCGCCAGCGTTACTTGCGTTCTATATGTCAGTTTCGACGAGAAGAGAGACATATATATTATCAAGATGAAACTTGGGTTAACGCAGGTAAGGCTAACATTTTGAATTTATATACATTTTACATTAAATTTAATAGTAATATTAAATGTTCATGTACTATATTTATTTTTAGGTCATACTGTAAAAAAAACTTGGGTGGACAAGAAAGTCACATCATCTCGGCAAGCGTTTTTAGAGGGACTGACCACTGGATTAAAAAATCCATCTGGAAAAGGCAAACGTCTCATAATTAGCCATATAGGTAGTGAAGAAGGCTTCCTGGAAGAGGGGCTCATGATTTTTGAAGCAAAGAAAAATTATGAAGATTACCATGATGAGATGAATGCAGTTTGTTTTGAGGAGTGGTTCGCTCGAGTCTTACCAAAATTAAGACCAAACTCAATTGTGGTGATGGATAATGCACCTTACCACTCCCGAAAATTGGAAACGGCACCAAAAATGAGCTGGAAAAAAGCTGTCATTCAAGACTGGCTTTTAAATAGAAATATTCATTACGAACCATATATGGTTAAAGCTACGCTTTTAGAACTGATTCCACATAACGAGTCTTTTAATAAGTACGCTGTAGACGAAATGGCAGCACAACATGGGATCACGGTTTTAAGACTGCCCCCTTACCATTGCGAGCTGAACCCTATCGAATTAATATGGGCGCAGGTAAAGGGGCATGTGGCTCAAAATAATAAAACCTTCAAATTGACAGACGTGCGAAATTTATTTGAGGAAGGCATTCAAAAAATTACGGCTACCGAATGGTCTAAATGCGTATCCCATGTTGTCAAAGAAGAGGAAAAAATGAGTAGGCTAGATATGTTAATTGACAATATCACAGACACATTTATAATAAATGTTACAGAAAGTGACAGCGATAGCGATAGCGATGACGGCGACGATTTATAAAATAAAATATTACCATGATACATCTATTTGTTTTATTTCTCATGTTCCTTCATGATCACATTTTTTTATTCATTTCACACAATTATTAAAGAAAACTCTCAGATCCTTAATAAAATTAATCGTCATAACTAAATTATCCTTTCAGAAATATTTAATTTCCTGATATACTTAGTTTCTATTAAAGTAGTAGTTGCTTAGATATACTGCTATAAACCAGAGGAATCGATCTGGAAATATTCCATTTCCGTATCGAATAATTTCGCAACGTCACTATTTAGTACTTGTCATAACGTTGCAATACTGAAATTGTCAAATCTGGAATCGAATTAAAAGGTTTAGTATAATCTATTATTTTACATAAACATGATAAATATAAAGACGACTCAATTAATTGATATAAATATATGAATTAATTTAGAGCTTTTGAGCTTCAGTAGAGCAGGCCCATTCGTGTATACCACGGCCTCACAGAAAACTGGCAAACAAACAATGTGTAGCGATTAAGCCGTCCGCAGCCACTACGTCAATTTTCTGTAAGTTTTTTAGGAGTATACTCTTAACCCACTACAAATGCTTGTATTGTATTGGCGAATGAGTGAGAGTACCAGTGGCCCAAGTCCCCCTAATTAATATGTTTGTAAAGTAAAATGAAGAGAATAATAATAATAATAAATATATTGGCCAAAAAACTTATTATAAGTGACATGTAACCAAACTACCGATAAAACATAATACATTTTCTTTTGAGTTGATGTGGTAAACGTTGTTACGGCGCTAAAAGGCGCCTTCTTTACTGAGTAATGTAAATAGGATTATACTATGTTTTAAGAAAAATATTTACCACGAAAAGTTAAAAAGACGCAGTGATTTTATGTACAATTAAAAGATGACTATAAATTTAAAAATTAAAATAAAAGACATTAAAAAATTATACATGTATGCGAGAGAGTGTTTGAGTGTGTGTGAGTTTGTGTGTATGTGTGGGAGTGCGCTCTTTTGAAAGAATGCATATGTTTAAATGAAACAGATGTTATAAGATTATGTACCTAATTAGGTTTCCAGTTACCAGGTATGATTGATTTTGTAGCATTGTATAATATAATAATAATACAAAGTCGTATATCGTGTTTCAAATTTAGAAAAAGGTCAAATTGATCGCAATATATAATTGATCTTATTTTCGTTTTCTTTTTTGTATATATTCTTCTGTAGATAATTTCTGAGTCAGGAACAAGGTCTGCTGGTCATAAATTAATAGTTAAAAACAAACCGGGTGTCACAGTAAGTGTGGTCAAGTTATGGTCACATGAATTTTGTATCATATATTTCAAAGATTTAATTTATTAAATCCGGAAAAATCCGGATACTTCTTTGGTATTTAATACTTTCAGGTACATTTACGTGAGCTTACTCTCTTACGAAATATTAGTTCTATAGATCAATCTGTTCTATTTACTCTATAAATTGATTTTAAATTTGAGTTCTCAGTTTCTAAATAGGTTTTTTTTTAATAAAAATTATGAATTTTCCTGTTTTTCTTTATCGCTTTACGGGGTCTACCTGCTACCCTAAGAAATGATCATACCTTTGTGAGACGCCATGTACCTAGACATATACCATTAAGCGATTATAATGAAAATATATATGTTTAAATTTATAAAAAATATTATGATAAAAGAATCAATTATACTTTGTCATGCCAAAAATAGTAAAAAAATTACAAATAGCAAAAAAATTACACATTTAACATTAATGTAGTAAAAAGTAATGTATTAACTTATATCTTTGCCCACGTACGTATAGTTGGAGTATTACTGAAAATAGAATAATAAAATAACTTGCTTTAAGAATGAGTCATACTTTAAGTACTTACAGGATGTAATGTAAATGTTAATTGCAAATTAATATTTATAAACGCGGTTGTCGTTTTCACAAACAATGATTAATCAAGTCAGGACAGTAATAAAAAAAGGAAGCATAAGTAATTAAGTTTTATTTGCAATTGCGTGTTAATCCATATAATAGGTAGTTTAGTCACTGTTCCTACCAAGTCTTTCCCTTGTTGAAATCCTCCTCTCGAATTGGTTTTGGTGAACAACCAGATATGATCAAGAATTGGTACAATTCCTTTTTACACGACTGATCAAACAAGGAGTGTAAATATTTAATAGTTCATGTTTATATATATTTGAGATTCTTTATTGTACTACATCGTATTTACGAAATACCTGAACAGATTTGGATGTGTGTAAATTTTGGTTTTTGTTTTTATGTTGGCGACAACTAAAAATTGTTTAGGTAATTACATCAGTGTACGAGTTTAGTTAGCTTAACATGTTTAACTGCGCTTTTCAATATCTATCTTCATTCATCGGTTAATTTTTTTATTGATTTTTTAATTCAGATAACTAATTTAAAAAAAAAACGCAACTTAATTAAAAACATCATGAATCAATTTAAACATATATTGATATATGCAGATCACATCAAATCAATCAGCCTATCGCAAAAAATGGCCTTTGTCTAATTAGTTGGTGATGATGTTGATCTACATATTGCAAGGTCTCCTAAACAATGCTTCTCATCGTTTTTTTTTTTTCATAAGCAGCATGTTAAATGCTCATAAAACTATAATATCATAGTAATAATTTTCCACAGTCATTGTATAAATTTATTTGTAAGAAATGATATTAACATTCCTTTGTCTTTGTTAAAAATCCTTGTCCTTGTCTTTAAGTCCTGCGAGACTCTAATTACAACAGTAGGAAACAGAGCTAGCGATTTTTTTTTTATATCTTGTTACAATAATGTCATACTAAATAATGTAATATGATTGTATACCCTGCGATATGAGGTTTGCACCAAAACTGTCAGTGATCGTTGAGTTACGTTGTTACATAATCTTATAACATTTCAGGAACAAATTGTCGAATGCCGTATTTTCGGACCGGTGCGACCTTTAAACCTTCAAGAAAAGAGCGTACTCGTACCTAAAAGGCCGGCAACGCACTTGTGACTCTTGACTAGGCGGCGATAGACACCATCAGGTGACCCGTCTTTTCGTTTGCCCCCTATAGCATAAAAAAAAATACGAAGAAAATAACATTCCACTTACGGTAGAAATAAGGGACGAAGAAAACAGTTTATTACAAATATGAAACTAAACAATGATTGATGATTTATCTAAATAACCTTTTTTTGTACAATTAATAGTGTACGGAGCGTGCGGAGTACAACTAATAGCGTAAGTAGGAGGATGTGGACGCTTTATGGTCAGTATAAATGCTAATTTATACTGAATTTAGGTTGAAATCTTTTATGGTGTTGTTGAAATTGTTATTTGACCAAAGCGCGCGTCGATTCGACTTTGCAGCGACGTGTAAAAGTATTCATCAAAACATTAGCTAAACTATTCATTAACATAAAAGGGTGAAGATAGTCTCATCTGTGAGCCCAGTGGACTTTGTGAATGATGTTAATGCTTCCTAAAACCAAAAATTTGCCATCCTTTAGTAAAAAACTCCACGTCGGTATTTTTTTCAGAATACGAAACTACATCGCCAGCAGGAGCACCGTCCGCCGGAGCGGTTCCCATCTCGTTTTGAAGGGGGGAAGGATTTTACCTCTCCCCCACTATCACTTCTCCAAGCAGACAGACTTACTTTTGGGCACCACTTGATACATATAACTGAAGGGAATGGTGTAAAGGAAAGTAGTGTTTTTATGAACATGCAGATCCTCTACTGACTTCTTTCATTATTTTATTTCATATATACTCTCTCTCTCTCTCTAGATAATCCAATTTGAAATGTGATTAACAATAAAATTAATTACGATGACATCAAATGGTTATCATAAAACAACTTACAACTTCAGCGGAAACACATATATTACTTTTATCACACCCTCTCTTTAATTGGATATTTATTCTGTTGTATACTTATTTACATATTATCGCAAGTTTCGTGAATTCTTTATTTTAACTTCATTTCATATGACTTCCAATATATTAACGTACTTTCTACAAATTCCTTCTGTCAATTGTCAACATAGAAATTCATTGCCACGTTTTAGTCACAAGTTAGTAATTATATGCATAAAATATTTTGTTAGGTCGCTGGCAGTTCCAACTTTATTTTAAATTAAATTTTTATCTATACCATGGTATTCTTAATTAATTTATTTACAATTCATATAAGTAAACTTGTCTAGTTTTATCAGCTCTCGTAGTTCAAGTGGTTTTATATTAATTACTATATTTACAAATACCCAGATTTTGTTTTTATTGTGTTTCATTTTGTAAAATATAGTAATGATTTTTGTGATAAATTCTATATTGTTGCTTATTCAACCAATGCATTATTTATTTATTTGTTTTATACCTTCTATATTCTGTGTTCTTTTTTTTTGTAATTTATTATTGTAAAGCAGATTCTTCTTCTAATTTAACACGCAACTGGTAAGTGAGTGGGACTTCAGACTTTTTGCAGTTAACACTTTTTTATTTAGTAATTATATATTAAGTGTAATATTTATTTTAGCATATATCTACGTCAGGTATTACAGGCAAATAAAGTTTATACTTTTCACTTTTATAACATCAAATAGTTTGAATGATAGTTTTTTAGGTTTTTCCAAGATTTTAACGTAGTGCACTTAAACGCTCAGAGTATTCCCGCTTATTTCCCAGAGATGATATGAACTTCCCTCCCCTCCCCAGATATTAAGTAATACACTTTTACAAAATCCATAAGTCGTTTTGTACTAGAGTCTTTTGTCTTGAGAATATTTAAGTCACCTACTAAAACTACTTATTTTTTTTTTAATTTTGATAAATACTTATAAGCAGTTCTCATTTTTCAAAAAAATACTACAGCTGTCTCCTTAATTTTGAAGGAATCCTATAAATACAAAAAACTAAGATATTACTAGTCTCTACTTTGATTGCACATAGTTCAAAATAATTTATCAGCTTAAACTTTTTTCCTTTCTGTCTACTATAATATGTGTGATTCAATCTCATAGTTTAAGGTATTTAAATTCTGCTCAGACCTAGACTTTACAAAAATTTCAGTGAAACTTTACATATCAGGGATAGTTTTCTATCCAATTTCAGCTAATGTATTTTCCAGAACCTCTAGTGTTGATAACTAACCTTGAATGTTCTAGTGGAATAGAGTAAGCGAGTTTATTGAGTTAAGAACGAAACAAATAATTATTACTGTCAGGTATCGGTTCTTTCGGTTTTGTTTGAGTTACATTACTTTGCCTGTTACTCTAGGTTAGAAAAAGTAAGGTATTGTGCGCTTTTTATTTATGTCCTTTTGTTCTAAACATTTGAAACTATATTTAACATTGTTAAATGAACTATTACCTATATGTTTTTTAATTTGTCGATGTGACTTATATTTATTAAAAATAATATATCAATTTACTTTACTGCATATATAATAAACATAATTTAGATACGTATTATTACAGTAATACGTATTAGCAACAACGCTGTTTTTTTATATGTCGTGTCCACAATTTTAAACACTTATTAAAATTGTTTTCATTTTAATATCTACTTAAATATACTGGGTTTATATAGGAGAATATGAATTATTTTTCAATTTATTTAGGGCTGGGCTTCGGTTTTTGGTTATATTCGATAACCAAATCGGCAACACTATCACATTTGTCCAATATTTCCGTTATTCAAGTAGTGGTACAGTTTTAGAGCCATGCTTTGGCACGAATATTTGCACTTCTGCCTCTGGGGATACCCTTCAGTGATTTATAGTTGATGTACAGTGATGTGATTTATAGCGACCATGGAATAGATAATAAAATATATTGTAACAAGTGTAGTGCTCGAAAATCTTTGAAGATTAATGATGGGCCGAAAATTAAAAAATCGATATGAAAATGATAGTAAAATAACACGCTATTTCCATAATCTGGTTTGTAATATTAGGTTTTTGAGATATTTAGTTCAGATTTAATTTTGTCGGCATATGTGGTTTAGTTTTTTACGAAATTTTTTTAAATTTAAATGTGGGCGTTAATTACGCTTTTGCTTACCCCTTCGGGGATACAGGCGTGAGTGTATGTATGTATAAAATTTACTTAAATCAATTCAGAATTTTTGACTGATAGATAACATACTAAAAATTGACTATAGAGTTACTGGAATTTAGTGTATTGCCAGTAATGTTTTACATTTCGCAACTGAGAACATAATCTTAGATGAGTGAGTTGGTATTATCTGACGTTGTAGTCAATCGCAACTCGCAATACTGTTAACTATCTACATATTATTACAGTCAAAATCAAAGAGTTATAAAAGAGATATTTATAAAAGTGAGAAACATTATATTATTCAAAGATTTGAGCTACAATATCAAAAGTACTAATTATAATGTTATTAACACCTCATGAGATTCTTGCAATAGCCAATGATATCATTATACAACGTAATAGAAAGGTGATTAAAATTCTAAGAACAATGAGGAACGTGTTTAAAAAGTACTCAAATTAAATTAGCTGTATGAACAGCATAGGTAAAGATTGACTTTTTGGAGACTGATGTAACAATTTATAAATATTTTAAATCCTGTCTAATATAAGATAAAAAATGAATTATCGACTTTCTAGGATAATGATACCAAATGGAATGAATAATACCAAATGGTCCTCTCAAATACCTCATTATTTAAAATTTCGCTTGCCATTATATATTTATATGTATGTATGTATAAATAAGTTAATGGGAATTTACGCAATCACATAATGGGTATTATACACCCACTGTTTGTCTGGAAGAATACGAGAACACTCCACATTAACCTTTCCTCATGAAAACTCTCGCTTTTCACTGTAACACAATTAACTTTGACAATAATTGTTCAAACGTTACGCGTCATGTATGTAATAAAAATTTCACTCGAGACGCTACAACAAATCGCTTTATTCGCATCACTGAACTGTACTTTACCTTACGTTCCAATGGCATTTATTGATGTATAACAATTAAACTATATAGTAGTCGTGAGGATAACTTTCACTGCGCGCACGCATGCCACGCCTCCGACTTGATAGAATCAAGTCCAGTGACGTAATAACATGGCGCCCTAATAACTGCTATTTGTATTATATCACTGTGATATACTTACGTACTGTACTGACACCCCATCTCTTCCCATGGGTTGTGTTAAAGGCTACTATGGGATCGAACTGTTATCTATATATATAGTCATACAGTGCCTGGTTGTCGGCAATAGGCTTGCCACCTGTTATGTTACTGGGACCAAATTCTAATGGGCAAAATGTGAGTATTAATTCACCGTAAGCATATGTATGTATGTGATATATCGAAATCAATGATTTATCATCTATACAAACGAGATCATCATTTATTGGTTTGGTCAAATCTTAGGATATTTTGATTCAATGATTGTGGTTTGGCCTCCATGTTTAATTTCATTACGGTCCACGAGTGCTCTACTCTATTATATAATTTAATATGCGTATTGGTTGTATAAATACTTGAGGCTAATAATAATATGGCATATAATGTTGATGGAAATTGATGTCATCGAATAGTGGCTGCATTAAGGTTTAATTGAGGTGCTCTGTTTTGAGAGGCTAACTCACCTTTGTTATGTTGCGTTATGTTCTATTTAGATAAGAGTGAGATTTGGGTAAATATCGTAATGTTTTTTAGTGGTTGAAGTTTATAAGACAGCTTTTTTTTGTGGTTTGATTGCGCTACTAGCTTTCTGTTTTATTTTTAAAGTCTGTAGAAATTTGAAGAATCGAAGTTTTATATCAGAATCGTGACAAATTGCGCCTTATTATACCTACCTATCTCGATTGGGCGCATTACCTAAGATAATAATACTTACATATGTACATATAATAAGTGTGTATGTACATATGTAATTATGTATAACTTAGACATAAACACAGTTTTAGTTTCAGAAATAAACGAAATATTGGTTCGTTGGTTGTAAATAAAATAGTAAAATAGCTACAATTTTTTTTAAGCAGGCACACATACCAGTGCTCATATTACTTTACAAGATAATTGCTAACATTACGAAGGCCCCAAACATAAATTAACGCAACCTTGTACTGTAGTGCGACAGGGAATTGGATATCCATCGTAGATAATTGTTTTTGTTTCCTTTCACTTCCTTTTTCATTAAATCTAACACAACAAAAATATCTTATTAATATTATTATTTGAAATATCCATTTCAAATAAGTTTTTCTTATTCTCCATAGACAATTCTCACACTAATTAAACTCTCGTAAAATATCACCATTCATGGGACATAACTCCGAAAATACAGTTACCTTACACGAATATAGTTCTCGACACAGAATTCCTCAGCTATCGTTATTCGTTGGCCCACGACGCTAAAGAAAAAACCGATCTTCTGGGCAAACTCTTTGCGTCCAACTCGACCGCCGACCATACCGCAGTGCGAGAGCCGCATGCCGGAAGTCCGGTTAACACAAAGGGCAGTGCGTAAAGCGCTTCTTTCCCTCGACGTTCTCAAGTCGAGTGGGCCCGATAGAATCTCTCCTATCGTGCTGAAGACGTGTGCTCCAGAGTTGGCAGCGGTTTTAACGCGCCTTTATCGGCTTTCCTATTCTCTTGGCGTAGTCCCGAACTCATGGAAGACAGCTCTAGTGCACCCAATCCCTAAAAAAGGAGATCACTCGGATCCGTCCAACTACAGACCCATAGCCATCAGCTTCTTGTTCTCCAAGATAATGGAATTCATTATTAACTGCTAGCTCCTCCGGTACTTAGGACCACCAGCTCCTCAATGATCCACAATACGGCTTCCGTCGGGGTCGTTCAGCTGGTGATCTTCTTGTTTACTTGACTCACCGGTGGGCACAGGCGATCGAGACCAAGGGGGAAGCGTTGGCCGTTAATTTGGACGTGGCGAAGGCCTTCGATCAGGTCTGACACAAAGCGTTCCTTGCGAAGCTTCCTTCCTATGGGCTTCCCGAGAAACTGTGCAATTGGCTCACCAGTTTTCTTACAGACAAAAGCATCAAGGTCGTTGTTGACGGTGCATGCTCCGACTCCAAGTCTGTTAATTCTGGTGTCCCACAAGGCTGTGTGCTATCACCCACGCTGATTCTTCTGCATATCAATGACATGATGCAGATTAGCAGCATCCATTGCTATGCAGACAATAGCACGAGTGATGCCCTTTACACCGGCCGCGCTAACATTTTCTAAACGTCATCGAAAGCCGAACTTGTGTCTGAAATCGAAACTTCTTTATCATAAGTTTCAGATTGGGGTCGACTTAACCTAGTCCAGTTTAACCCCACGAAGACACAGGTTTGCGCGTTTACCACTAAAAAGATGCTATTAGTCGTATCACCTCATTTTGAGAGCACTTCCCTAACTGCATCAGCCAGTATCGGAATCCTTGGCGTCGACATATCAAGCGAAGTCCAGTTTCGCGGTCACTTAGAGAGTAAGGCCATATTAGCCTCGAAGAAGCTTGGTGTGCTAAACAGATCGAGACAGTATTTTACTCCGGCCCACCGCCTGCAACTTTACCATCTTCCCTTCTACTTTTTCCCTCCCCGCATTTCCACATCACTCATCACCGTTAAAGGCGAGCAGCGCACTTACGATTCTTGAGTTACAGGTGTTAATGGATGGCAGTTGTCACTTCTCCTCAGTCCCCAGACTCTCTCTCTCCCTATATTATAAAAAAAAGAAAAAAATTGTGTTAAATTTTTATAGTTCATAAGGATGTTGAGTGCTAAAAATTTAAAATTTGTATTCATAATTCATTTAAATTATATTATTTAATTTAAAGCTTAGTAATAAAATATATACAAATTTTAATTTGTGTTCGATTTAGGGTAGGTAGGCAAATAAACAGACTGTACCTAATTAGTGTTTAAAGCCAACAATACCTTAATATTAACGTGTAGTATTGTAGTACATTCAAGGTCAAAGGTAAAAGAGCTTCCCAGAATGTCCAAAGAAAAAGATTTAATTAAAAAAGAGGTAGTTCAATTTAATCAAAAAAGTAAGTGCTACTGAACATCCTTTAATGTTCGCTTAAAATCCTTAAATATCTAAAATTTAAATGCCATTAACATTTCGTCGTTGAGTCCTACTGATATCATTGACCATTACGATATTATATACGACCATATAAACGATGTAATACAATTAATGCACAGGTGATAATTTAGATGAACAGCTTCGAGAACAAAATGAGTTTAATTCGTAATAATATAAACTTCTTGCAAATGCTCAGGATATATGTATGTACTGGATAGATAGTCTGCGGATAATCATAATATCAGCGTAGCAAGTAGTTCTAATAAACATAAACTCGTCAAATTGCCCACAATTCAATTACCTACATTTAGTGGCACCTACGAGAACTGATGCTAGTTCTATGATACTTTGTCTGGCCTAATAAACTCCAACATCGAGATCGACGAAACAAACTAATCTCATTATTTAAGAGCCTCACTTAAAAGGACAGTTGCGGTAGATATAAAATCAAATGAATTATGAGGAAAAAACTATGAGGTTGCCGGGAAACTTCAATGTGATAGATGATAGAGATTACTGCATAGATGGCGTATAAGTGGCCACCTCGAAACCACGCTGCGCTGTTGGTTCGATCCCCGCATAGGACAACACTTTGTCTAATCCTCAAATTGTTGTTCTGAGTCTGGGTGTTCTTTGTGTCCGTTGTTTGAATGTTTGTAAAGTCTCCCGCCACACAGGAATGAATCCTAATGCGGCAGTTGTCTTTCTAGAATGTTTACGAAATGTTTACAAAGTTGAATGTATTTTTTTTTTATTTTTTTATTCGTAAGCCTACCATAATGACTCCACTTTGCCTGATGGTAAGCAACAAATGGAGTCCAAGAGTGGTGGTCACCATCCTCATTGCATGTCTAGTCAATGCAGCATGGTGACCCACACTATGGCGGCCTGGTGAGATGCTTTTTCACGCCCCGCTTAAAAGACCCGGGATCAAATTGGGAAGGAAACACGTGCGCTGGTAGGGAATTCCAGGCTTTCACTGATCGGCACAGGAAAGAAGAGCCAAACCGTTTCGTTCGGGATCGCATATCTTCGACTCGCAAACGGTGACTCCTCAGGCCAGCACGTGTAGTCCTGTAGAGGAAGGGAGAAGGTGGGACCAATTGGAAGAGCTCGTCAGAACACTCCCCGTGATGTAGGCGATAGAGAACTGCCATAGAGGCGACATCTCTTCGCAACTGCAGGGGCTCAAGAGACTGGGTGACCTCAGGACAGTCTATAATACGGACTGCGCGTCGCTGCAACCGATCGAGAGCGTCAAGCAGATACTGCGCATAGCTATCCCAAAGATGAGAGCAGTACTCCACGCAGGAGCGAACCTGGGTCTTACATAAAAGACACAGATGCTCGGGCGAGAAGAACCGTCTCACCTTGTTCAATACACCGAGCTTCCGCGAGGCCGCCTTAGTGACGCTCTCGATGTAATCACGCGGATTGAGATCCCGACAGATGTGAATACCCAGTATACTAAGCCTATCCTGTAGTGGCAGTTGAGTGTTCTGAAGAGTAGGAAGGGGAAGGAATGGAGACTTTTTGTTTGAAAACGCGCACGCCTGTGTTTTCTTGGCGCTGAACTCGATCAGATTCTCACAACCCCATTGAGAGATGCGGCTCAGGACCCGGTCGAGCTCAGCAACAAGCTCCTGTCGTTTTCCCTCAACGTCTGCTGGCTTGGCAGCAGGATGTCCGAAGTATCGCCCGTGTACTGTGCTGTCGTCTGCATAACAATGTATGTTGCCAAGAGCCAACATATCATTGATATGCAGAAGGAACAGCGTGGGCAATAGGACGGAGCCCTGAGGTACACCAGCGCTAACCTCCTGGAAGTCAGAGGCCGCGCCGTCACAGAGAACCCTAATGCGGCGCTTGTGGAGGAAGGCAGCAACCCAGTTGCATAGCTGAGATGGCAGACCAAATGCAGGAAGTTTGGAGAGAAGCGAGCGATGCCAGACCCTATCGAAGGCCTTAGCAATGTCGAGGCTGATGGCCAAAGACTCCCCATGCCTATCCATAGCCTCACCCCAAAGGTGTGTGACGTACGCTAGAAGATCACCCGTGGATCGGTTCGGCCTAAAACCATATTGCCGATCATTTAACAAGGAGTGATCCTCTAGGTGGCGGATTAATTGGGTGTTGATTATCCGCTCGAGCACCTTACAGAGTATGGAGGTGACGGCTATAGGACGGTAATTAGCTGGATCGGAGCGGTCGCCTTTTTTGGGAATGGGTTGGACGTTCGCCTCTCTCCAGGCCTCCGGAACAATTCCCGAGGAATAGGACAGGCGATACAGGCGCGTCAGTACAGGAGACAACTCTGGTGCACAGTTTTTAAGAACCACCGCCGGAATACCGTCGGGTCCACTGGCTTTCCGAACATCGAGTGACCGAAGCTCCGCACGGACATCCCTCTGCCGGATGCGAATATCCCGCATTGCGGAGTCGCAAGATGCAATGGTGGGCGGGTGAGCGCCACGGTCGTCGATTCGGGAGTTAGCCGCAAAGAGGTCAGCAAGTAGTTTCACTTTCTCTTGCGGCTCGTGGGCCAGTGATCCGTCAGGGTACTTCAGCGGTGGCAGCGAAGGCTGGCAGTAGTTGCACTGCACGGCTTTGGCCAATCGCCAAAACTTACGGCTACCCGTAGGGTATGCGACGAGTTCTTGACCAAACCGTGCAATGCGCTGGGCATCAGCTCTGATGTAAGCCCTCTTGCATTCCTTAGTGGCTTTGTTAAACGCTGCTTTTAGGCGATCAACGTCTGGGTCACAATGAGCGCGGGCCCTGATCCATGCACGGTAGGCTGACTGCTTTTGTGCGACAGCACGGGTGCACTCGCGATATACCAGGGACGGGTCTTTGTGCTGGCGACTTCACTGTAGGGGATATAGTACTCCATACCGACAGTGATTTCGTCAGCCACGGCAGACGCACTTTGCGACAGATCCCTGTCTTTAAAGCAGCGTTGAGCCCACGGGATGGATGCAAAATAATCCCACATTCCATCCCAGTCTGCTGACGAGTAGTGCCATAACCGTCGCCTTGTTACCACAGGCCGTGGTGGGGCAACAAGAGGCACCGAGGTGGACACCAGGCAGTGGTCGGAGGATCCCAGAGGGGCGTGAACCGTTACACTGTACTGCGCTGGGTGACTCGTCAGCAGAAGGTCTAGCAAAGAGGGCGCTTGACCCGATATGTCTGGTATCCTGGTAGGCTGGAGTACCAGTTGGGTAAGGTCATGCGTGAGAGCGAATGCGTGGGCAGTTCGACCAGCGTGGTCCGTTCTGGAAGATCCCAGCCAGAAGTCATGGTGGGCATTAAAGTCTCCCAAAAACACCAGTTCGGCGGTCGGGAACTGCTCCTGCGCTTTGTCCGTTGCGTGACTCATGTAGTCAAAGAGTCGAGTTGTCTCGGAGTCTCCGGAATGGGACCGATAAAGGCAAACGTAGATCCGGCTCATAGAGCCAAAATCCACGTGTAGCCAAAGGATGGAGAAGGATGCGTCTTCTAGGCAGTGCAGACGGCGACAACAAACATCAGCCCTGACGAAAAGACATACCCCAGCCCTCTCGAGGAAGCACTCCTCTAGAACGTAGCCGGGATAGTAGAGATATGCCGTGTCGGCAGGGCGGCGTATTCGTGTCTCCGTAAGAAAAAGCATGGCCGGCCGAGCCGTCTCAAGGTGCTGGTGTACGGCGCTGAGGCTTGCATGGAGTCCACGTATGTTAGTGAACTCCACCTCAAAAAGCGGGTTGGTGGGAGAGGAGGATGCCGCTGTTGGACCATTTTTCTTTTTTTGTACTGCCATGATAAGAGTTGGGAAAGGGGGCGTAAAAGGCATGACAGTCATCGTGACTGTGTAAACTGAGACTGAAAATACTGTGTCATCATGTAACGGTGAGGCATGGCGGAGACCGAACCGCCGGACGGAAGGGCTCCCGTACCCTCCCGGAAATGGACGCCGGGTCCCACCGTCCGGTCACCAACCGGCACGACGAGCCACTCCGTGGATTATGCGCGACCTGACGGGGCAGCCTCCCAGGGTGGTTAGCCGTGGTTGGGCCCCTCTCTATGCCGCGGGCGGCCAGCGGCACCACCGTTTCTACGGGTCTCCCTGGCCGACGGTTCGATCCACGCCAACCTCACAATGATTCAACGAGCACTCCACTGCTCACACACATACCACGATAACTGTCACCCCTGCATCATTGGGCCTCCGGCGCACTCACTCACCAGCGAAAGACGACAGCACGAATGATGTCGCTTTAGGCTGGTTTTCTGTGAGCGGGTAGTACTGCCCCGGTCGAGCCGGCCCATTCCTGCTGAAGTCAGCGTGGCTCTACTACCTAAAAAATGCTAAGCAGATAAATAAGACAGTGTTAGGTATAAATAATGTAATATGTCGTATCGAAAAGATGTGAGACCTATTTATCAATCAAGTCTTTAGATAATATATATTATTGGAATAATATTACATGTTTTGAGCTCTCATCGATTACCGACAAAGTTCCGTGTGCTAAAATAAATTCTACACTCATTCTTTTGTTCCCTGGCAATGGCGCGGTTTACTAGTGATACCTATGCCTTGACCCAGGTTTATTAACTTCTCTTCGACCTTTCTATGATTTCTAGTTCAGATAAAAATAAATCATAACATTCTACTCAATAAACTAGAGTGGCATATAGATGAGAATAATTTGCCATCGCCAAGCACAACAGGCTTTAGAAAGTGTCTCTCTA
Organism: Tyria jacobaeae; assembly: GCA_947561695.1. NCBI lineage: Eukaryota > Metazoa > Arthropoda > Insecta > Lepidoptera > Erebidae > Tyria > Tyria jacobaeae. Next base: position 8,541,216 of record OX387210.1, read on the forward strand.
AACAAACTTGCTTATCTAACTGGAACAATACGATGTGGATTTGCAAAACGAAAAATTACTGTTGGGTGCTTTGTTGACTTGGACAATGCCTACAATAATGTGGTATTATACAGTTCATTACTTTTTATTAGAGAATAGGTTCCTATATATGGTCTTTTTTAAAAAAACAAAATTTAAAAATTCGAGTCTTCGATTTCTATATATCTAGAACAGCTTATCGTGGCCTTGCACAGCCTGACCCTATATCTCCTTTTTTATTTAAAATTGCTACGATAGACATTTGTAAACAATAAAAAATTGTTTCTTTGAATAATGTGTAGATTATTTTATATTATACATTACACGTGACACTATAAATGAGGCCAAATATGAGTTACCAATAGCATTGGATCAATTCTGCACTTTAATTACCAAAATTGGCTTATCTATCCCGACAAACAAAATGAAAGTCCGTACCTTCATTGACGATTGTAAAAGCAATACTTTCATTCATCTAAAAATTGATAATAAGAAATTACAAATTGTTAGCAATGTAAAATAGTTAGGTGTTTCGATGGATCGATCTCTTAGGTACTAATGACATCAAAGAAAAATGTATGAAGTTTTTTAACGTTTTTAACCGCTGTCAAACTAATCTAAACAAATTAAAATTTATTAAAAATCAAAGTATGAGAGTGATTGGCGGCTTTATAAAAAGTACACCCATACATGTCATGGAAAACGACTACATCTGCCACCATTAGATATTCGCAGATATTACAAAGCAGCAAAATTCCCGCTAAAATTAAATCTGTCCGTAGTGGTGAAACATACAGAATAATTGTCAATTTTTGTATTTATTTAAATATACGGTTTTACTCACGTGTGTATTTCGGGGAACTTGTCAGTGCAAAATCTACAAAAGAACAGAAGTGTTACAATTGTAATACATTTGTCTATGATGACATGGGTCTGTGAATTAGAATGGTATTAGAAATTAATTGCTTCGACTCAAGATATGTCAATATTAAATAAATCATTGTCAATATTGTAAGGTTATACGAGTACTACTATTATCGTAAAAATAAAATATTATGACAATACTTTTAGTTACTTACTAGTTGTATGTATTTAATATTTTAGAATTAAAACTTTCATGAATTACATATTTATTTAAATATTCATCTTTTTTACTCACTTGCTCCTAGTTATAACAGTACCGCAACACATAGCCAAACAGCAACGCAACAGTATTCTTTTTGTCGCTATGTTCGAAAGAAATAAAAATAGATGCCAACGTCGATTAGTCAGTGTATTGTCTGGTACCACCATGAAAAAAGGCCTCCTTTCGAGACCAAAACTAGTCGGGCATCCCCGAAATACACACGTGAGTAAAACCGTCTATATAAATAAATCTGTTATTTCATATAATATCTGACTGTAGTATTTCAAATGACACAATGATTGGGAGGGATTTACTTACGGTAGTTTTTTTAATGGAAATTTTTGAAATAAAAAAAAGCCTGCTTAAAAAAATTAAAGCGGTTGTGATTGATTGACTAATGTCAAGAGATGATATTAAATGCAATGTGTGAGTGCCACATCTTTCGAACTTCATCTTTTATGGCTAGGCAGGTGATATGATTTGATCAGTATTCAGGGAATTCCTTTAATTTGATTTGATGAATGTCAATGATCAGTTCTACTCCTTTATCATAGGTATGAGATCCTTAAAACCTCTACTATTACAGGATGGGACAGAACTAAAGACTACTAGCAAGAGTATAACTATTCCTTTCAAATGTGTGAGGATCAATCGAATGCTTGGTTCCGGTACCCGATACCACTGGCGCGCTAGTATTTAATTTTTTTAAATAAATATTTTTTTTTTATGTTTATAAATGTAATTGATTGTTTGTATATGTTATATGTTATTTGCTATATGTTTTTAAAGTAAAATAAAGAGAATGATAATAATATACCCATTTACTGTACACCAATAAGAAACTTATGGACAAAAAAATCAAATAATCAATGATCACTAAATAAACATCAGTTCATTTCGCTTTAAGCATTGAAAGTACGAATTTGATTTGCTCGTTATTTCGAAAATTTCCATTAAAATGGACGAGTCTCTATTATCTTAAAAGACATGTAATTAATCTGAAGAAGGTTGAGTGAATTTACAAAAGCCGCAGAGAAGCGTTGGCTTCCTTCAAGCTGGGGGGGCCTAAAAGGCTAGCAACGCACTTGTGACTCTTAAGATACGGGATATACGATGAAGAATCCAGAAACAGTTAATAGATTACAAGATTTGATAAAAAAACTGGTCCTCATGGAAACCTTTACACCTCTGAAGCTGCTTAGTTACGCTAATTACTGCTATCTCTTAAATTTGAGATTTGAGAAAATCAACAATCCAACAAGGTTGATGGAGATCCAAAAGTTCCATCACAGTTACAGACAATTCAGCTACAATTTCTCTCAAAGCTCTTCTGGACTTAACAGTCAAAAGAATATTAAAATATTTACCAGAAGATTTAAATAAAAAAGAAATGATTTCAATTTCTAAATAGATTTTTGATGTAGCATCTACATAATCCAATCGGATTCTGTTCAAGATGACTTCAGTATTTTTATGACGTCATTGTGCCACTAAATATAAAACCTTGCTCAGCATTGTTTTGTCGTAAAGAAAGAAAGAAAGAAAGAAAATATATTTATTTTGTACTTATAGAACGCAAGTATAACAAATTTATCAGACGTTAGTGCTAACAAGTACCACTGTATGAGACTAAAATGGCCGTTAACTCAGCTTTGTGCTACCTCGTAAGAAACAGCTAACACCTAGTGAATATCGCGGACAGAGAGCCATCTTTTGGTATATATATATAAGAGTATGAGAGAGAAAGAAAGATTACCTACATAGTGTTATACATAACCAACTCAATCAAGGCTTACTAAAGTACAGGTTTTATAAATTACATTATTATGTGTATAATTGAATTTATTTAAAATATACTACTTATCCGATAATTAAACTATGAACATGATTTCTAGCGTATTCGTGTTATGTGCAGAGACTAAACAAAACGTCATGTCATTCCTATTTAACCCCGTACACGGGGTTTTCAGTAGGGTGTAGTTTACTTTTATTAAAAAAAAAAATGAAACAGCCGTAAAGGCAAAAGAACAAAAAATAAAGGCGTAAATATTGAAAAATTCAAAGACTATACGTACAAGACTGCTGAGAGATACATAGCATTATATAAATGGAACACACGATCTAACTTGCCACTTAACAGCTGAATTTCGTGAAATTAAGCGATCGGGCCGCTTCCACGTTGTCCAAATGCAATAAGTTGTTAAATGTTTACACCTTAGCTCGATAGGTCGCGTTGTGCCTGCGGGCTGAATCGCGGTATGGTATATTACGAGCCGATGTATATAAGGACGGCTTTCATTCGGCTGCCAGCGGACGTTGCGAAAGCACGTCTCATTCCGCGCCGCTCCCTGCGACCGCTACGCCCGCCAGCGTCGCGACAACGCCCCGACATTGCTTGTCGTGGCACGCCAAGGACGACGACTACAGCCGAAGTGGACGCGTAACAACATAGTGCTCTTTTTAGAGCGCGAAAGATTGTTACGAGTCTCACACGCTTTCTGTTTTTAATAAGGAAGTCACACCGGTGCCCCTTCAGGGAAAAGCCAACAATTTGTTGGTCCTCGGTGGATACCTACGGGTGCTAACGAAACCGAGTGGGCGAGGACCCGACTCGCCTGCCTTGCCCCTTCAGGGCAAAGCAAAAGTCGGCTGGGGCTAGATCACTCGGCCTTGGGGGATCTCCTAGTCGAGCCTAGCCATCACCCTCCCACCCCTACCCCTCTCCCTATTTTCCATCCCCGGGTACAAGTTTGGGTGTGCGGCATACACACACACAGGCCTATAACACCCCTGTACCTGGGCAGTAAGGAACCCTTCGCACAATAAGACTGGCGAAGGGATACAAGCTTAGGGTACACCTAATATAAAGAACATCCTCCCAACCTACCCCGGTTGGGAGGGAACAGTAAACTCACCCCCGGGTCGATCCACCCGGGGACTTTGTTTTAGGTTAAATAGAAATGGCAGCTGTTAGTCTGGAGGACCTCCTTAGCGATAAGGAGGTCTATGCCTTTTTAAAGCGCCGCTTTGGCGAGCGCATTCCCGATAGGGTAGCTAGAGAGCTCAAGTCGCGAACAAATTGCTCGCGACCCGCCCCGTATCGATCCCTGACTCTCCGCTATCACCGGACGCGGAGAGCGACAAGTGTGGACGTCCATCAAGCGCGATGGACACCACCGAAAAGCCCGAGGAGAGCAGTGGCTCCGACCTCGAAACGGAGTCCTCCGAACAGGTCTCCGAATTCACCTTAGTTGCGTCTAGAAAACGCAGCCGCCGCAGCCGTAAGGGTCCTAACAAGACCCTAAAAACTGACTCTGACAGCGTATTGACTGTCCAACCACCACCTCCCGCCTCTTCAAGGCCGATCTCGCCCAAGCCCAAGCCCACGGCAACCTCCGCTCGTAAAGAGCCAGCCCCTCCTCCGCTGTACATACAGGATAAATCCAAATGGACAGCGGTCTCTACCTGGTGCAACGAGCACCGTCTTAATTACACCGCTGCCCGGTCCACCCAACAGGGTATCAAGGTCACAGTACCTTCCTCGACCGACCACAGAGCCCTCACCAAACTCCTCCGTGAAAGAGATGTCTCCTTTCACACATTTACCCTTCCAGAAGAAAGACTTCTGCGCGTTGTAGTCCGCAACGTACCCAAAGAATTGTCCACCTCAGAGATCAAAGAATCTCTAATGGCACAAAAATACCCGGTGCACGAGGTCCACCGCATGGTACGAGGAAGATCGCACCTCGTCTACGACATGGTCATCGTGTCCCTCGACAATAACGTTGAGGGCAAGACCATCTTTAAGATGACGACAGTATGTGGCCTGACCGGTGTTACGGTCGAGCCACCACACCGCAGGGGCGGAATCTCGCAATGCCACCGATGCCAAATGTATGGCCACTCGGCAAGAAACTGTTTCGCTCGTCCTAGGTGCGTTAAGTGCCTGGATGACCACGCAACAGCCGACTGCAAGCGGCCCAAAGACAGGGCTCAATGCAGCGAGCCGGTAGCTTGCGTCCTCTGCGGTGAACAAGGGCACCCCGCAAACTATCGCGGGTGCCCCCGTGCACCTAAAACCCCCAAGGTGAGGAGCCCTCAGCCACCTCGCCCAGCCCCTCCCTCGTTCCGCCCCGCCCCCCCGCCCCGCGTAAATGCATGGGCCACTCCGCTTAATAAAGCAACCGCATTCCCTGCTCTACCGACTCGGAAACCCGGTGTAAGCCCTTTTTTTTTTTTTTTTTTTTTTTTTTTTTTCGTGTGGAAACCCCCTCGGGCCGTCATCCCACCGGGGTTTTCGGTGGAACAGTGTGTCGGAATCGAACCGACTAAAACCACACGGTGTGCCATACTGCGCTGAAATAGGAGGAATCCGGGAACAGCTTTATTAAGACATCCGGACCCCTCCTAGCGCCTGCCCGCACTATGCGGGCACCACCTACGGGTAACCTATCAATAAGGCGGCGTCCAGACACACGCGGACGTCACCCCCTCGCGGCTGGCCACTAAAGCGGGTGGAGGGGAAAACCCGTCCCGACCACCCGCGGCCACACTCAGGGCGGCATGAGGCGCTGGTAGGCGCGCCTCCGCCGCCCGGTTCGCCGGCGGCGGATTAGGTCCGAATGGAGATCGTCCTCCCGGGCCCGCTCCGCCGCCTCCTTCCGCGAGATAACGTCCTCGCAGAAGGTTGCAACCGCGGTAAAATTACTGTCGCTACTGGCCATGGAGCGTATAACAGCCAGTAGCGACAGATCCTCTCCGATGACTGCAGTGAGGGCCCGACGCTGCGACGCCCAAGAGGGACAAACCGCAAGCGTGTGCTGAGCCGAGTCCTCACTACAGTCGCAGTGGTGACAGACGGGGCTCATTTCCCTCCTAGCGACCGAGTGCAGGTACTTCCCGAAGCAGCCGTGCCCGGAAAGAACCTGCGTCAGTCGGAATGAAAGAGTCCCATGCTGCCGCCCTGCCCATTCGACAATGACCGGCTGGAGCGCCTCCACGGCGGCAAAGCCAGCACGTGGAGCCCCCAGCCGGGACGACCAATGAACCATTGTGGCTCGGCGTGCGGCCTCACGCCACTCGCGTACCTCTTCGGGCGGGGGCCGACTGCCACCAACCGCCCGGAAATCAGCCGTTCGCCGATAGACCTCGGCGAGCACTTCCGCTTCCAAATCCCACGGGGGTGTTCCGGCCAACGCGCATGCCGCCTCCGTGGATACGGTGCGGTAACCGCGTATGGCTCTAACCGCCATAACTCTCTGAGGACGCCAGAGGCGTGCCCTATTCTGGGCGGTCAGAGCCTCCGCCCACACCGGTGCACCGTATAGTGCCATTGACCGGACAACCCCCGTGTACAGCCGTCTTGTTGCGACGCTGGGTCCTCCCAAATTGGGTAAAAGTCGCCCAAGGGCGGACGCAGCGCCGACCAGCTTTGAAGCAAGCTGCCGAAAGTGCTCGTCGAAGAGCCACCTCCCGTCAAGGATCAGGCCCAGATATTTTATGTGGGCCCGAACCGGTACGAGAACCGAGTTGACCATGATTGAGGCGCCAGGGGGCGGACCACGACGGGGCCCATGGAATAGAAGGGCCTCCGTCTTGTCCAGGGCCACCCGCAGGCCCAGCGCCTCGATGCGCCTGACCACCAGTGAGGCTCCTCTGGTGGCCAAACGCACCGCCTCCTGAAAGTTCGCCCCCCGAGCCGTGACCAAAGTGTCATCAGCGTAACAGATTACGCCCAGCCCGGGGGGGAAGTCACCTCGAAGGGCCCAGTCGTACCCCATGTTCCACAGGAGCGGTCCAAGGACAGATCCCTGCGGAACACCGCACGACATGGGCCGACGACTCAGATGACCCTCTCGGTCCTCGTACATGACGGTACGCTCCTCTAAATAGTCTGCCACTAGTCGCCTCAGGTACTGTGGCACCCCGTGATAACGGAGTGCTTCCCTGATGCAACTGAATGGCAGGCTATTGAATGCGTTGGCGATGTCCAACGACACCGCCAACAACACGCCACCACAGCTCACCGCTTCTTCAGTCACGGCCCGCAGACGCAACACAGCCCCGACCGTCGAATGACCCGCTCGGAAACCGAATTGGGCGTCCGACAAATCGGGGCCGACCTCGTCCAGGTGCCGGACGATGCGGGCAGAGAGTACCCTCTCAAACAGTTTACCCGCCTCGTCCAGCAGCACAATGGGTCTGTAGGCCGAGACCGAATCGGCAGGCCGTCCCGGCTTCCTTAAAAGCACCAGCTTCCCGCTTTTCCAGCAATCAGGAAAGCGTCCGGACACCAAGCTGGCGTCGAACACCTCCCTGAGGCGGTCTACCATGTGGTCAAGGACCAGGGCCAAGACTCGGGCAGGGATCCCGTCCGGCCCCGGGGCGGTATTTTTGGAACGGATCCGTAGAACAGCCGCCCCTATCTCCGCCTCCGTGACGGGTGGAACATCCTCCTCCTCGAACTCCCCGTCGTCTCCGGCCAAGGCGGCCATTGACGGGGGTGAGTACTCCACCCGTTGCGGGAAAAGGCCCTCAACCACTTCCTGCAGGAAGCTGGGCTGGAGAGTCTCGGTAAGGGGGGGGCCCAACGCGCGGAGCTTTTGTTGCACCGCACGATAAGGGCGACCCCAGGGGTCACGATCGAGACCCTCCAGCATCTCCTTTCTCTTCACTTCTTTGGCGCGGCTAATGGCCAGCTTAAGAGTTCTCCGTGCCTCTCGGTACTCTTCATGAAGCCGGTCTTCCTCCCGCTCTTCGCGGTGACGCTGACGACTGCGGGTGTAGGACCTCCGGGCACGAATGCAGGCCGTGCGGAGGTCCGCCAACTCCTGGGACCACCAGTAGACCTCCTTCCTTGGAGGCCGACGACCCAAAACGCGGGGCATGGCGGCATCACAAATTTGCGTAACCGCATCGCGAAAGTGGCCTGCCCCTACGTCAACCTCCTCGGTCGAAGGCTGCGGAGACAGCCAAGAGTAAACGATAGCTGCCTCCTCCAGTAGGTCCCGGTCTAGCTTAGAGATGGCCCACCGTGGAAAGCGGGAAAGACGCCGCGCCATGTGACCCCTTCTGGGGTCCTGAGTCCGGGAGAGCTCAAATCGGATATAGAGGTGGTCCGAGAGCGTCTCAACCTCTTCCAGGACACACCAGTTCCTTACTCGTGCGGCAAGAGCAGGGGTAGCGAACGAAAGGTCCACTATCGACCCCCCCTGCTGTCGCACGCACGTATTGGTGGTGCCTCTGTTTAGGAGACAGAGGCCCACCGATGTTGCCCACTCCTCTACAGCGTCGCCCCGTGCGTCTGTCCTGGGGGAACCCCACGCAACGGACTTAGCGTTAAAGTCCCCCAGCACTAGAACGTGCCCAGACGCTAGTCGCCGTATCGAGGTCTCCAGATTATTGAGGAAAACCTCGAAATCACTCAGACTCCGGTTGGGGGAGAAGTAGATACCAAAAATGGTGATCCCCCCCCAATCAGCGGCAACATATCCAGCACCCTTGTCTCTTAACGACAAGGGTGGGGAATGAGCCGCCGTGGAGCCGACGACTGCCACGGAGCCGTCCCGGTCACCCAGCCAGTTTGGACGGGGAGGAACGTAATAGGGCTCCGCGGCTACGGCCACACCAATAGACCACTCTGCCATGGTTTGCAGGAAGAGGTCCTGCGCACCGGCACAGTGGTTCAGATTTGTCTGGACAAGGAGGCTGGAGACGTGGTCCATTATTGGATCGTCTCTACAGCCTCCTCCATAGGCGACGGCGATGACGCTCGATTGGCATCGGAGGCAGCCTGGGCCGAATGGCTAGCCACCGATGTTTGCGGAGAAGTGCGGGGAGGCTTGCAGCCCCCCTGTCCCATTTGGTGATTGGCGGGTAAATTACCCGCCGCACACGCTGGGCAGTGAGAGGCGGCGGAACATTCCGCCGCTTTGTGCCCCGGTCGACCACAGCGGAAGCAGAGTCCACTGCAGTCAAAGCAACTACTACACTTGACGCGGGTATGTCCCGATCCCAGGCATTTGAAACACCTCATCGGTCTCGCAGCCAGGACTGTGACTCTGGCGTTTACGAAACCGATGAGGACCTTGCCGGCGTCGCCCAAAATTTTCGCTGACTCTACGGGACAACTGGCCCACACCGCGCCAAGACCACCTTTACCGGGGCGGATGGTGCCAACCCTAACGGTGTCCGTGTGGCATCCTGTCTTTTCACGGATGGCAACACGGACATCCTCCTCTGTCGCAGAGTCGTCCAAGCCCGAAATACGCAACTCAGCGCACTTGGTGGGCCTGGCGACCTTGACGCCATCCGACGCTGCAAATACTCCCCGCAACTTCTGTGCAACGACGTCCGCCATCTTGGCACCTTCAGAACCGGGGAACTCGAGAACTCGAGCCCCCGTCTGGGCTAGGCGCAACCTCACACCGGAGGCCCCAAATTCGGTGCCTAGGCTATCCCGGGCCTTCTTAAAAACGGCAGCGTAGGATAGCCCACCTTTCTCTGCCTCCGGTGACACGGTTACTACTACTGCCGCTGTTTTAGGTGCGTGCAGTTTCCGTACTTTCTTGGAAGCCGTTGCTGCCACCAACGATGCCTGTGGTGGAGAATCCGCACTCTTGACCGTCTTCTTGTTCCGCTTCCTTGACCTCTTTTTACTTCCCTCCACTTTCTGCCACCCATTGTTGGAAGAGACAGCAGTGGTGGGGGCTGATGCGGAGGGACCAGCACCAGAGGGAGCGTCAGATATGCTCGTACCTTTCGGTGCCGGAGAGTGAAGTGGAGGGAACTCCATCGTTGCCCCCGTTGCGGTCTTAGCTTTTCGCTTGGTTCTAGGCGCAACCGCAAGGGCTGTCATCGACGCCGCTTCAGCATAAGAGACCCGACCACCCGAAACGGGGAGCGATGTTAGGGTTGAAACTGAGGCCTTTGGCTTATCCGAGGCGAGTGGTGGCCGGACGATGGGCGCTGGAGGCAGCCTTGCCTCCAAGCCCGCAAGGCGTCCGTCCATCATTCTCCACACTGCGTCAATGACACGACGCAGGTGGGAATCCGTCTCCTCGGGCATTTCAGGGGCTGACGAGGGGGGAGCAATATGTTGCATAACCGGGCTGTGTTGCCCAGGACGGCCTGCCTGGGCCCTGAATTGGGCAAACTGGGCACTGAGCTCAGCCACCTGCTTCGTCAGGTGGCCATTTGCCGCCTGGAGGCGCGCCACGTCTCCAATAAGGGTGTCCACTACCCCCGAGATAGCGGAGGAAGAGTCCTTAAGGGCCTTCACAAAACAGCCCTTAAGGTTTGTGGACTTGGTGGCCACTTTGTGGATGATGGCCACCGCCGCATTCGCTCTCTCCTGCATGGTTGTCGATGTCCGAGGGACAGAACCCTCTTCGACCGGACCCTGGATCTTCAGCAGGAGATCCGCAATCTCTTCCTCCGCTACAGTTTCACCCTCCGCTCTAGTGCTGGAGTAAACTCCGACTCTGGAGAAGGCGGAACCAGATTTTGCCGAGATTGGCGTGCGCGACCTCCCGCGTTTGCTAGCCACTTTCGGTGGCAACATGTCTTGAGACATGTCACCATCCCCGTCCCTGGAGCGTCCTCGCTTGCGCGTGTCGTGGTACTCGAGCTCCATTTCTTCGGCTGAGTCAGCTGTCGCACTAGCAGCTCTGGAACGCACTCTCTCTGACATTCTTCTGCTCCCAGGAGCCAGACTAACCTCTGGGAGCTCCTTCGATCGAGTCTGCAATCGGGCGACTTCTTCCACAGTCGACGAGGTTTCTGCCGCTAACCTCGTATTCCTTTCCGTTCTGACTTCTTTCTCCGTCTTTTTTTCCTCTACTTTGTTGTTTTTTTTTGTTATATTTGACAAATTCATAATTGACCCACGAGTGGGGGAGAAATAAAGGTCAACCCGGGCAGAGATCCCCCAATACCCGGGCAAGCGAAAATTTATGCCCAACCGAGGGGTCCGCAGTTACCCCGGCTGGGAGTGCGCTTGCGACTGAACCACCCATCAGCCATGCATCCCATGGTCACGCACCAGAACACAGGATTCGGGGTAATTTTTTATAGAGGTATTCTTCCTCGCGGTCCGGGCGATTAAGCCAAGACCCTCGCCCCCGATCAGAGCCGCGAGACTTAACCACGACGCTCCTTTCGGGATTACGATATGCCGACGGTGGCATCGAGACAAATCTCCAAATGCCAGCTCGGTGGCAGTGCAAGTGCACGCCGAGCCCGTCCTCTTTCTCCACTGTAGACAGTGGAGAAACACCGACCCGTGAAAGGGTCCCACTTTGGTGATTTTTTATTGAGGTTTCCTTCCTCACAGCTCCGAGGAGCGAAGAGCCAACAGAGTGATCGGCATACAAGCCCGCTCTGTTGGGCCAGGCCTCGACCGAGTGGCCGAAGAAAGGTGGCACCTCTTCTAGCCAGAAGATTAGCCGTTGGCGACGACACCCTCCTCAAAAACAGAGGTGGCGGCGTCGTCGCCGACGTTGCCCAGGATGCACCACGTGGAGGTTTTCTAGCCAGCACCCCACCCGGTGTAAGCCCTAAGCCAACCGTTGGGCAAACGAAGCCCACCGTGGGCCATCCTAACCCCCCTTCAGGGAACCACGTACCGTCGAACGTAGGTCTAGGGACCCAGGAGCTAGATCCGGATCTAGACCTTGTGGCGCGTTTCGCTAACCTCGTTGACACCAACGAAATACGACAGTTGGCAAAACTAATCAGAGAGAACGAGGGCAACCAACTAGCCCTACTCAACATTAGGATCAGACACTCGAGTGTACTCGAGAAGCTAGGTTCTTTTAGAGTCAACCCATAATGGATAGGTCCAACACAGGCAGAGTCAAACCCCGATCACTCAAGTTAGTGTTTTTCAATGCCAATGGCATTGTCAAACAACGAGACGAAATAGGAGAGTTTCTTAGGGCACACCAACCAGACATAATGCTGGTGCAAGAGACCTTTCTCAAACCATCACAGAGAAACCCTAACATCGCGAACTACTGCGTGGTTCGTAATGATAGGTTGAACTCGCCCCTAGGAGGCACCCTTATCTACTACAAAAGGTCCTTGCACTGCATACCTATGGATCCGCCTGCACTGACGTACCTTGAAGCGTCGATCTGTCGGCTAGGTATGACCGGTCACCAACCCATCACTATCGTGTCAGCTTATCTGTCACCAAACTCCACCCCAGATAGACCTAGGCAACTACTCGAGAGCGATCTAAGGGCACTGCTAGACCAAAGCGGCGCAGTTATCATAGCTGGCGATCTTAATGCCAAGAACACAATGTGGAACAGCCACACAACGAACCGCAGAGGCAGAACCTTAGAGTCCCTATCGACGTTACTAAACTTTGACATTGTAACACCACTAGAGCCGACACACTACCCGGCAAATGTGACTCACAGACCCGACATCCTAGACGTGGCGCTTCTAAAGAACATAAACCTACGTTTGTGTTCAGTAGAAGTGCTACACGAACTAACCTCAGACCACCGACCTGTAGTCGTAGAATTCGCTCCACGTCTAGGTCCCATCGACACAGGTCATGTCCCGACTAAGATGATTACAGACTGGAAGCGGCTAGGGGAAAAACTCGAGTCGGTCTCGTCTGTACATCTCGACAAAATACCGGACAGCATAGTTAGTACAGAGGACACTACGACCGCGATCGATACGCTCACAGATCACGTCCAATCGTTACTTAACGATTGTTCTCGGAGAGCCCCAGCAACGGGAAACCGTCGTTGGAACCTACCCGAAGACGTGCGTGAACTGCTGAGACAGAAGAACGCGGCCGTCCGTGCCTATGACAGATACCCTACTGAAGACCATAGGGTTAGATTACGGACTCTCGAGCGAACCGTTAAGGCACGCATGGATGAAATGCGTCAATCACGATGGGACGCAACATTAAGCGAGCTTGAGCCTTCTCATCTCGCCTTCTGGCAGCTGTCCCGATCTTTGAGTAAAGATATTATCACCACCATGCCTCCCTTAAACAGACCAAACCTCCCTCCGGCCTTCGACGACTCAGAAAAGTCGGAGTGCCTGGCCGACAGTCTCGGGGCGCAATGTACGCCAAGCTCCCTACACATTAACCATAGCCACCTATTAGAGGTAAACGAAGAGGTGGAACGTAGAGCATCACTCCCGTTACCACCACTAGTGACTGACCCACAAGACGATAGGGACCTCATCCCCCTAGTCACCCCAGACGAGGTAAAAACGATTATCAAGGACCTTCACACTCGAAAAGCACCGGGCTCGGACGGTATTACAAATAGAGTTATCAAACTATTCCCCGATAGAATATTAATCCTTCTAACATTTATATTCAACGCAGCGCTCGCAAACAACATCTTTCCCCAACAGTGGAAAGAAGCCGTGGTTATTGGAATACCCAAACCCGGCAAACCTAAGTCCGACCCAACCAGTTATAGACCGATAAGTCTGCTTAAAGGTTTAGGTAAAATCTATGAGCGTCTAGTTTACAGTAGGCTGAAAGCATATGCCGATGACAACCTACTCATCCCCCACGAGCAATTTGGTTTTCGAACCAAACACTCGTGTGTCCAACAAGTCCACCGCATCGTTGAATACACCAGCGTGCGGCTCCAAAGAAACCTATTTACGGGGATACTTTTCTTCGACGTAGCGAAGGCTTTCGACAAAGTGTGGCACAACGGCTTGATCTACAAGCTTTTCACAATGGGAGTGCCCCACAGACTCGTACTCATCATACGAGACTACTTGTCGAATCGTAGCTTCCGCTACCGCGTGGAGGGATCTCTATCCACCCCCCACCCTATTCTCGCCGGAGTACCGCAAGGATCCGTGCTCTCCCCCCTCCTTTACACGCTATACACCAGCGATATCCCGTTACACCGGTCTGTGCAAACAGCACTTTTTGCAGACGACACAGCGATATACTACTCAGGTATGAACCCGTCATCAGTCGTTAGGAACCTCCAATCTGCAGCTAACGCCCTAGGCGCGTGGTTTCGGAAATGGAGAATAGAGGTCAATCCCGAGAAGAGCCAGGCGGTACTGATTCACAGAAGACAGCTCAGCCTGTATCCCTTGGAGGAGATCCCACAAATAAGGATGTTTGGCACGCCTATCCCTTGGGCTAGGCAGGCCAAATATCTAGGTATAATCCTTGACGATCGTCTATCCTTCGGACCTCACATTAAGGCGGTTCGTAACAGGGCCGCCTTTGTGTTAGGTCGACTTCATAGCTTAGTGAACTCTCGTTCAAAGCTGTCGCTTAGGAGTAAAGTTAGACTTTACACAGCTTGCATTAGACCCATCATGACCTATGGTAGTGTAGTTTTCGCACACACTAGGGAACACAGGATCCATAGGCTACAAACACTACAAAATAAGTTCATGCGCCAAGCTACGGGAGCACCGTGGTATGTGCGTAATGTCGATCTTCACATCGACCTAGAGCTGCCGACCATCAGGCAATTCATAAAGCAGTGCTCCCTTAGCTACTTTGACTCTGCTCCGACTCACCCCAACCCTTTAGTGGTTGCGGCTGTAAATTACACACCCAGCAATATATCACGAATACGTAGACCTAAACATGCTCTCGGAGAGCTAGACGATAACATCACACTCGCTCAACGTAGAGCGCACACAGCTCGCGAAGCTATCACAAATCGTCCGCGATTTCGCCCCCGCCGCCGGGGCCGGAATACGCGTCGCGTTAATCATTTAAATGTGGGTCTTGGTCGCCCTAGTTTGCCAGCGATGCCCCAAGCCGAGGTGCGTACTCCACAGGGGGTGCCCTTGGGCAACGTCGCTTAAAAAAAAGACCGGTTGAGAGCCCTCAGCGCTCACCGTAAGCCCGTGCAAGGTTGTCGAGGCCATCTGCGGCCAACAGCCATACATCACACAAAAAAAAAAAAAAAAAAAAAAAAAAAAAAAAAAAAAAAAAAAAAATAAGGACGGCTTTAGTTAGTTTTTTTGAACACGTTTTTGCTGTCTTATGTGCCAATCTTAGAGTAATAAATTCCGTGGTACAGAGCAGTTTGTGTTTCACTTGAGGACCCGAGAGAACCAATTTGTACATGGAACTTCGTGGTCGGATACAGTGCGCATCTGAATAGTGCGTGCTTTTTGAATGAGTGTTTCTTTAAACAGTTAATTTCGTGATACGGTCTATCAAAGGACGCTACTACAGAATGAAGCGGTTTGGAGAAATATGCGCGTTTGGAATATCGGAAAACACGCGTAGACAAGTCAACCAGGGATACTAGTGCCATCTGGTGGACAGAAGGTATAGCACACAGAAAACTGTGAGTAACACACTTTTATCTTGTGAAAATATCAAAGTATTTGGAACTTTTAAGTGATTTTCATACTAATTGTAGTTAGGTTAATTGCAATAGTAGTTTAAGTTAAAACTTGTAATTATTTTAAGCTAAAGATAGTCCAACGGGGAACCTATGCCCAAATTTTCAAAATATTGAAACCATTCAAAGACTTGTAATATTTTTATCAATTGTCTGTATATTAATTTAGCCTGCCTAGTTTTCCAAGTTCTAAATACTCTATGCACTTGTAATATTTAGAAAGTTACCATACTTGACTGGACTTATAATTGTTTCAGATAAAAGGGTTCACCCACGGGGAACCTATGTCCGATTTTATCTCATTGCAATAGTTGTAACTGTAATCCTAAACACTTAGAAAATTTTAAAGATTTGACTCATTAGTCTAAATAAACTCCTAAACTCGATTTTTCATATTATTTGGAGATTTATATACATAATACCTAGCTATTAGTGAAAGATATAAACATGTCAGTCACAAAACAAAAGTTACGAGTCTTTAGTTAAATTGCAACTGGACACCAAGAAGTTAGTATTCCTATTTATTCTGGCAAATACACAGAGTGGACGTCTTTTCGGGATATGTTCATATCATTAATACATAAAAATGAATCAATTGATGATGTGCAAAAGTTGCATTATTTAAAGGGGCATCTGTCTGGTGAGGCAGAACAATTGCTGCGTTATATAACAATTGTTCTGCCTCGCCAACTTTTTATTAAACATACATGCGATTTGACAACACTTTGTGTAATCCTCAATTTGTTGTTCTGAGTCTGGGTGTTATTTGTGTCCGTTGCTTGAATGTTTGTAAAGTTCCCCCCGAATTAATCCTAAAGCAGTTGTCTCTAAAAAACAAAAAAATAAGTGAAGGATCAATCACCTTAAGAAAATTAGGGCCAATGGAAGAAAAGTTCTTAGTGCACTGTTTGCAATGCTATTTCATAATGTTGATATCTTTTGGTATGCACTAAGCCTTTTAAAACATTTCCAAACCATCAAAGTGGACATTTGAGCAAAAAGTAGTATATTCTATTCTATGCATGGCGTCACAGTGCATAATTTTGCCGCCCTCAGAAAGCCATATGACGCAAAACCAGAAGCCACATTTTTAAATATTTATGATAATATGTATGTATTCAGAAATATATAAGGATGTTTAACAACAGTCTTGCTCTCCGTAGTTTGGGATCCGCCACCCGTGGGTGACTACAAAACACAGTAATTCTATTTTATTTAATTGAGAAGATAAACAGTTATTTGATGAAACCTGGTTTCAGAATATTACATTCATGTTTGTTTGCTTACGAAACTTTTGGTGCGAGGGTCAGACACTCACCTTTTGGTTTTTTAAATAATAAATAAATCATGTGATTTTTACATTAGGTCTGCTATTATGAAATTTATAATTAAATTGTAAGATACAGGTCAGCATACAACTTCCAACTGTTAAACTTCAGAAGCGTAAGGTTTCCGACCATATATTGCAACTGACTTATAATGCAGCGTTGCATCTTCTGTTAAATTATTATCATTAATTTTGTGACCAATTTCAATATCGTTCAATATTTTTAAATAATCTTGCATGAAGTCGACATAGTTGTCCTTTGGGACTTCGAATGGGTTGATCGCTGTCATAAGTTCTGAAAAATGCAATGCGACATTGTAATACACATTCTTTAAAAAATCTTACATTCTTTACGAAGAAGTCTATTTGATTACGTTGTTTTGATTATAAATATGGGATTTGGTGACACACACTAGTGTTGAAGAAATAAATACCCACACAGTAATATTTTAAAAGAAGTAGCCTCTTCATTATATTTTTGAATGTTCAGTTTCCTTTCAATCAGATTAATTCAGATTCCATTCTGACATGAGGAAAATGCTCTGCGTCGAAAACAAGTCCAATTAAGATGAAGCACTTACTTGTTCTAATATGTTTTTCATTGAACATAAAAACCTTGTCTTTACACTCCACATCAATGTCAATAAAACCAATGCTTTTCATAAGTGTCATGATTTCACTATCTGGTTCCTGAAAAACAATAACAAAATTGATTATAAAAATAATTAAATCATTTCATATTAATTTATGATGAATTTAATAATTCATTTATCTAATGCACTTACATATATATAAATGCATGTCATTATTTACAAATAAAAGAAAAAACAAAGAAATAAGGCTTAATTTTACAAATTTATTATTTAAACCTCTTATTATTTTACAAGTATTATAGTTTTTTTTTAAATATGTATGTGATACCTCTGAGTCATGGTACGGTGAAATGTATTTCTCTACGTCATACACCCATGTACTCCATTTTCTATCCTTTGATAATGTGCGATAGACTTCGAATACTGGATTATAAGCAACTAAAACAATAAAACACTCGCCTTCTTCATCGAGTAGATCGAAAATATTTTCAAAAGCTCGCCTGAAAGGTAAAAAATATTTAAGAAAACAGGAAAGTGCAACTTATTAGTCGTTGGACAGATTTTCACTGTTCAATCTAAAGAAAGCTGTGGGAGAGAGATTTGTATAAGTTAAATAATAATTATAAAAATGCTGAAAATCCTCGATTAATACAGATTTTTTTCTTAGTTTCTTCTTTTTTAATGTTCAAAATCCATTTTTTTTTCAAGCTGAATCTTAAAATTAGATGGCTACACAAACTGCTCAAAAATTTGACTTTTTTATGATATGAAATATGGCTACGCTAAAAGTTAGCAACGAGACTTGGACAACACTATAATTAAATATAGAACAAAGATATAGGTACGAAAATGGAAAAATAATACTAACTGTTGATCTATCACCCAGTTTAGGGTGTAAAATGAGAACGCGTGGTCGAAACTTCCCTTCATCTCTTCTGGCAGGTGACCAGAAATGTCGAGTACAGTGTAAGTTGTTTTCTCTTCGCTATGATGATTGGATGCGAACATTACCATCTTCTCGCTTATGTCACAGCCCACCAATTTGAAATCTACAGGAATAAACTTCTTCAAAATGTCGGTGACGCTGCCATCTCCACATCCTATATCTATTATTCTATTCTTGCTCTCTTTCCATTTCATTTTAGGTACTCGTTTTTCTAAATATTCAGGTACATCTTTTTTGTGAATATCGTTGCTTTGTTCATAAAGTTCGGGGTTATGCATAGTATATACATATATACGCTTAAGAGCAAGCAAATTTAATTTAAAATCGGTTAATGTTAAATCAGCGTGTAAATGAATGGAAAACTCAACGCAAGTTTGGTAGACGATGTTGAGACGTGTGCAATTTATTTACGTATCTCCATAAAAAAAAAACAAATAGCAGTAATTACTTTGCACTAGTTTTAACAGATGTAAGTACATTCATAAATATTACGTGAGTAAATAAATCTCTATAGTAATTTTTAACTATTAGAAAACATAACTATAATAACAATGTTAAAAGTCTAAATCAGTGTAATTAAAATTGTTTTTTTTTATGCGATAAGGGGCAAACGAGCAGACGGGTCACCTGATGGTAAGTGACTACCGCCGCCCATGGACACCCGCAACTCAAGAGTCACAAGTGCGTTGCCGGCCTTTTAGGTAGGAGTACGCTCTTTTCTTGAAGGTTTGAAGGTCGTATCGGTTCGGAAATACGGCAGGCGACAATTTGTTCCATAAGCTGGTCGTGCGAGGCAAAAAGCTTCTGGAGAAGCGCACAGTGGTGGAGTGCCAATCGTTCAGGTGGTGGGGATGGATATTTTGTCGCGTAGGACGATGGCGGAAACCTGCAGCCGGTATAAGTCCGAACAATTTCACTGAACACTCCCCATGATACAAGCGATAGAGGATGCAGAGTAAAGCTACATCTCTACGCAACGCCAAGGTGTCAAGTCGAACAGAAATATCTTGGCAGTCGATGATGCGAGTCGCTCTCCGTTGAATGCGGTCAAGAGGGAGAAGCTGGTACTGGGGTGCACCTGCATAGAGATGAGAACAGTATTCCATGTGCGGCCGAACCTGCGCCTTATAAAGTTACAGGCGATGGGCCGGAGTAAAATAAACAATTGATAAAGAAGTTTCGATTTCAGACATAAGTTTGGATCGGCTTTCGATGACGTTTACCCGAGAAATGTTAGCGCGGCCGGTGTAAAGGGCATCACTCGTGCTATCGTCCGCATAGCAATGGATGCTGCTAATCTGCAGCATGTCGTTGATATACAGAAGAAACAGCGTGGGTGATAGCACACAGCCTTGTGGGACACCAGAATTAACAGACTTGGAGTCGGAGCATGCACCGTCAACAACGACCTTGATGCTTCTGTCTGTAAGAAAACTGGTGAGCCAATTGCACAGTTTCTCGGGAAGCCCATAGGAAGGAAGCTTCGCAAGGAGCGCTTTGTGCCAGACCCGATCGAAGGCCTTCGCCACGTCCAAACTAACGGCCAACGCTTCCCCCTTGGTCTCGATCGCCTGTGCCCACCGGTGAGTCAAGTATACGAGAAGATCACCAGCTGAACGACCCTGACGGAAGCCGTGTTGTCGATCATTGAGGAGCTGGTCGTCTTCTAAGTACCGGAGGAGCTGGCAGTTAACAATGGATTCCATTATCTTGGAGAACAAGGAGGTGATGGCTATGGGTCTACGGTTCGTTCGGGACTACGCCCAGAGAGTAGGAAAGCCGACAAAGGTGCGTTAAAACCAGTGCCAACTCTGGAGCACACGTCTTCAGCACGATAGGAGAGATTCTATCGGGCCCACTCGACTTAAGAACGTCGAGGGAAAGAAGCGCTTTACGCACTGCCCTTTGTGTAAACCGGACTTCCGGCATGCGGGTCTCGCACTGCGGTATGGTCGGCGGTGCGTTTCCCCCGTCGTCCAGGGTCGAGTTGGACGCAAAGAGTTTGCCCAGAAGATCGGCTTTTTCTTTAGCGTCGTGGGCCAACGAATTATCTCCTATGCGCAGAGGTGGAAGCGATGGCTTACAAAAGTTCCCCTGGACAGCTTTGGCAAGAGACCAGAATGCACGAGTTCCGGAAGGGAGACTCACTAGTCTCTCGCCAATTCTGCCGATGTGAGCCGACTTCGCCCCAGCAATTACTCTTTTGAGGGACCTGGAGGCAAAGTTAAATTGCTTCTTTAATGTGCTGGTCTTTACATCCCGTGCTGTCGCTGCATTACCCCATGCTTGGTAACATTCCTGCTTTCGGCGGGACGCCGCTTTGCATTTGATTGCAATCCTTTTTTTTTACTTTGAACTGTTCTATTTAATCCCAAAGGATAGTGCAGGTACATATGTATGTAGTGGTCATAAGCAAAGAAGATAAGAAAAAAGATAAAGGAAAGATGTTGGAATTTAAAACTTTTTCGGAAGAACTGAGTGAATATTTCACTGTAAATCAGTGAAATATTCACCCCGTCCGACACTTAGTAATATCTACAATTAATAAAGGGTAGAAAAAGATCAACCAATAATATGTGTTTACGGGTGTTGCTTTCGGGTGCTAAGTTGCCATTATACAAAGCGATTTTTCAAGATGACATGTCTTTTTATGATATGGTAAACGAGTAATTCCCATTTACGGTTACGTTTATAGTGGAATATTATAATGCCAAACAATTTAGAAACGAGAGTAATATCACTATCGTCTAAAAATAATGAACGGATGATAAAAAAATATAAATGCATATTTAAAATCTAAATGATTCATTAGTAGCGGTTATTGTCTTCACGATTATATCCAACTAGAGAAGAACTGTGTGATACAACAATTCAATTCAATTTATTGCTCTGAGTTTCATTAAGAGAGAAGAGTCTGAAATCCTTTGTATTAATCTCCCTATCAATCCTCCACAAAGATTCTAACGGCTAGTGCAAATTTAAAATTTTGATGCCGTGAGTTCTAATAGACCTACCTGGTTTGACACTAGTTCACGGAATATGCAATCGCCAAGATCACCTCGTGATAATACAGGATACCGCAGTAACGTACGTACGTACGTACGATTTAAGAACGTGGTTAGAGGGCAATGTTAATAGAATTTCACTTTCTAGAATTAAAGCACTCACCCCACGTACAACGAGGAAATATTTTCGACGAGGATTCGGCCAGAAGAATTAAATAAGGAAGACAGTAGCCAAGTCCGAATGTATAATGCGACTCCACGCCGCTTCAGAGAACATTAATTAGAGTCAGTTTCAAGTCAGTTAGTCAGTGTCAAGTAAGCATCATATGACTAATAGTGGTGCTTGGGTTAGTATTGTCGATGAGACTATGGCAAGCGAACTGTACTTGAAAATAAAGCGGACGAATGATCTGATGTAAATTCGAAGTCTAACAGGATCTATCATGATGCTTTTTAGTCAATCATCAGTCTTCGTCTCTTCGTCCTCTAGGTCCGAAAGACATAAAAATAGATGTTAACGTAGTCTACTCAGTGTGACATCCGATACCATCGCTGTTGAACAACGTACTCCTTGAGAAAAATCTTCCGTCTAGACCAAAACTAGTAGATTATCCTCGAAATACACACGTGAGTAAAACCGTATATTTAAATAAGTAAAATGTAACTTATGAAAGATTTATTGCAATATAGTTAGTCAATGTGAAATAAATATATAACATTTGCAGTTTTAAGTATAGATTTTGTTTATACCAATAATAATTCATGTTACATTAATTTGGCAGAGAGATGTTTGTTGTTAAAGAGTAAGTTTGTAATTCTTTTTCTGCTTAGAGATTTATATATATAGAAGTTCAACCGATAAGTTCGTTAAATGTTAGGAAGGAAATCGAGGACTCAGGTAATAATAATAAAGACCTTCTTAATCAGGTACTTACGACCAGTAGTACAAATGAGAACTATATTAATAAATCGATTAATCCCCAACTTTATAGTGTTGACAAAAAATCATTGTCGAATTTCTAGATAAACTTAAAGAAATACTTGCGTTTGATAACACTAGCTTAGGAAAATGTAATACTACGGAAGTTTGTATAAATACAAGAGACAATTTTAGTACACTTATGTCCTTCTAGATTAGCACCTAAACAATCAGAGATTGGTGACGAACAAGTTTCGGATATCATAAAAAACGTTATAATTGGAGAATCGCGAAGTCCTTACATGCTTGTTTAGAAAAACGATGACTTTTACAGGCTTTATGTTTATTACTGGAAATTTAATAAAAAAGTAATTTCTAATGCTTAGTCTTTGACAGGAATTGACGATTAAATATTGTATTTTACTGGAACGAAATATTTTAAGGATTTAGATCCAAATTCTGGTTATTTGCAATCAATAAATATAAAACGGCACTCGTAAATCCTACAGGCCTATATGAGTTTTAACGTGTTACCATTCGGTTTTAAAACGAGCCAACCTGTATTTCAATATACAGTTGATACAGTTCTGTTTACCATCCGGGATCCACTGGAGGAGGCAGCCATAATTCACTCTTGGCTGTCTCCGCAGCCTCCAACTGAGGAGGTAGACATAGGGGCAGGCCGCTTTCGTGATGCGATCACGCAGATCTGCGATGCGGCCATGCCCTGCGTTCAAGGTCGTCGGCCTCCAAGGAAGGAGGTCTACTGGTGGTCCCAGGACTTGGCGGATCTCCGTGCGGCTTGTATTCGTGCCCGGAGATCCTAAACCCGCAGTCGTCGGCGTCACCGCGGAGAAGGAGAAGAGGACCAGCTGCAAGAGGAGTACCGAGAGGCCCGGAAAACTCTAAAGCTGGCCATTTGCCGCGCCAAAGAAGAGAAAAGAAAGGAGATGCTGGAGGGTCTCAATCGTGACCCCTGGGGTCGCCCATATCGTGCGGCGCAATAAAAGCTCCGCGCGCTGCCCCCCCCCCCTCCTTACGGAGACTCTCCAGCCCAGCTTCCTGCAGGAAGTGGTTGAGGGTCTTTTTCCGCGACGAGTGGAGCACTCACCCCCATCGATGGCCCCTTTGGCTGGAGACAACGGGGAGTTCAGGGTGGAGGATGCTCTACCCGTCACGGAGGCGGAGATGGGGGCGGCTGTTCTACGGATCCGCTCCAAGAACACTGCCCCCGGGCCAGACGGGATTCCTGCCCGAGTGTTGGCCCTGGCCCTTGATCACATGGCAGACCGCCTCAGGGAGGTGTTCGACGCTAGCTTAGTGTCCGGGCGCTTCCCTGATTACTGGAAAAGCGGGAAGCTGGTGCTTTTAAGTAAGCCGGGTCGGCCGGCCGACTCGGTCGCGGCCTACAGACCCATTGTGCTGCTGGACGAGGCGGGTCAACTGTCTGAGAGGGTACTTTCTGCCCACATCGTTCGGCACCTGGATGAGGTTGGCCCCGATTTGTCGCACGCCCAATTCGGTTTCCGAGCGGGTCGTTCGACGATCGGAGCTGTAATACGTCTGAGAGCCGTGACCGAGGAGGCTGTGAGCTGTGGCGGCGTACTGTTGGCGGTGTCGTTGGACATCGCCAACGCATTCAATAGTCTGCCATTCAGTTGCATTAGGGAAGCTCTCCGCTATCACGGAGTGCCATAGTACCTGATGCGACTAGTGGCAGACTATTTAGAGGAGCGTACCGTCATGTACGAGGATCGAGATGGAATCCTATGTCATCGGCCCATGTCGTGCGGTGTTCCGCAGGGGTCTGTCCTTGGACCACTCCTGTGGAACATGGGGTACGACTGGGCTCTTCGTAGTGACTTCCCCCCCGGGCTGGGCGTAATCTGTTACGCCGATGACACTCTGGTCACAGCCCGGAGATCGAACTTTCAGGAGGCGGCGCGCCTAGCCACCAGGGGAGCCTCACACTGGTGGTCAAGCGCATCGAGGCGCTAGGCTTGCGGGTGGCCCTGGACAAGACGGAGGCCCTTTTATTTCATGGTCCCCGTCGTGGTCCACCCGCTGGCGCTGCCATCATGGTCAACTCGGTCCTCGTACCGGTTCGGGCCCACATTAAATATCTGGGCCTGATCCTTGACAGGAGGTGGCTCTTCGACGAGCACTTCCAGCAGCTTGCTCCAAAGCTGGTCGCCGCTGCGTCCGCCCTTGGGCGACTTTTGCCCAACTTGGGTGGACCCAGCGTCGCAACAAGACGGCTGTACACGGGGGTTGTCCGGTCAATGGCATTATACGGTGCACCGGTGTGGGCGGAAGCTCTGACCGCCCAGAATAGGGCACGCCTCTGGCGCATTCAGAGGGTCATGGCGGTTAGAGCTAACCGCACCGTGTCGGCGGAGGCGGCGTGCGCGTTGGCTGGAACTCCCCCGTGGGACTTGGAGGCGGAAGTGCTCGCCGAAGTATATCGGCGGACGACTGATTTCCGGGCGGGTAGTGGCAATCGACCCATGCCCGAATAGGTACGCGAGTGGCGTGAGGCCGCTCGCCGAGTCACTATGGCTCGTTGGTCGTCCCGGCTGGAGGCTCCGTGCTGGCTTAGCCACCGTGGAGGCGCTCCAGCCGGTCATCGTCGAGTGGGCAGGGCGGCAGCACGGGACCCTTTCTTTCCGACTAACGCAGGTTCTTTCCGGGCACGGTTGCTTCGGAAAGTACCTGCACTCGGTCGCTAGGAGAGAATTGAGTCCCGTCTGTCACCACTGCGACTGTAGTGAGGACTCGGCCCAGCATACGCTCGCGGATTGCCCCGCTTGGGCGATGCAGCGTCGGGCCCTCACTGCAGTCATTGGAGAGGATCTGTCACTGCCGGCCATCATACGCTCCATGGTCGGCAGTGACAGGAATTTTACCGCGTTCGCAGCCTTCTGTGAGGAGGTCATCTCACAGAAGGAGGCGGCGGAGCGGGCCCGGGAGGATAATCTCCACTCGGACCCAATTCGCCGCCGGCTAACCGGGCGGCGGAGACGCGCTTACCAGCGCCTCATGCCGCCCTGAGTGTGGCTGCGGGTGGTCGAGACGGGTTTTCCCCTCCATCCGCCATATAGCTAGCCGCGAGGGGGTGACGTCCGCGTGTGTCTGGACGCCGCCTTATTGATAGGTTACCCGCAGGTGGTGCCCGCATAGTGCGGGCAGGCGCTAGGAGGGGTCCGGATGTCTTAATAAAGCTGCTCCCGGATTCCTCCTATTTTAAGCGCAGTATGGCACACCGTGTGGTTTTAGTCGGTTCGATTCCGACACACCGTTCCACCGAAAATCCGGGTGGAATGACCGACCGAGGGGGTTTCCACACGAAAAAAAAAAAAAAAGTTCTGTAACCATGTTGATATTATAATTGTTTATGGAAAAAAGTTGAGGGAATTCTTATCAGCGTAAAAAGAGATACTTACAAGAGAAAAAAAAAATACCTGAAAACAAACCAAACAAATTAGTTTGGAATATTCCAAAATAACATTGTTATGGTAGCTGTTATTCGATCCTGAATGTTCACGCCGTGTCTTAAGCATGTTGCGGCTGACGGGGAGAAACCGGTTACACGCCGGTTATACGACCGCCCCACCCTTACCGCAGCGAACACATTCTACAATCTTTTTCTAATGTGCACACACGTGCACCCATGTATTACCTATATATGTTTTATTGTATTGTAATTAAAAATACAAATTGAATGCTTGGAACGTCTGACTTTCAATTGGCCAACCCAAGACACCAGTATTCAACATATGGTGACCCCGACGTGATAATCGAAGAACGAGGAGAATAAAAGAACCCGTGCAACAGCTTCCAGTCCACCTGCGCTTTAAGCCAGCCGGTCAGCAAACATCGCCGCAGCCAAGGTTTAGCCAGGGAAGTGTACCTACTAATCCTTTTATTCTAACGTCCCGTTATCTCCGCTTCTATTTGATTGTGTGTTTTTGCCAATTTCTATGCCTTTCCGTGCTTTAAATCTGATCGAATATGCGGCCTTGATTAAACTATTTTTTTTATTCTACACATATAGCTTACATATACCTAATACTTATTAAATTAATAGCTTCCCTTAATTCTACATCAGTGTATAAATTATTTTATAACTTACGAAAACGGCTACGAGTAAAACATATAAGTGCAGTGTAGGTAGGTGACTGTGTGCCGTTATCTATAGTGCGCACGCCGCGCCGTGTGCCACGCGCTGCTTACGACATTACTGTCTTATTTACAAATTTGTGCAATCCTAATTACTTTACTACTTATATAACTTTTTAAATTGTCTAACAATGCCTGACACAATGCCTCCAGCCGCACTTTCTGCGCTTGTGACCACAAGAAGTTCAATTAAGGGTCAAATAACAAAATTTAGAAATTATTTTGATAGATTACTAAAGTTCGAGACTATTTCATCTGAAGGAAAGACAGAACTAGCGTTGAGGTTGGAACGGTTCCGTTTGCTTTTTGATAAGTTTGACGAGTTGCAAACGCAAATCGAAATTTCATCTACAATCTCAATGCAAGGTGAAATAGATATACGAGAGGAGATAGAAAACGATTTTTTTACATTAATAGCAAGTGCTCAAAAAATATTGGATACCTCGAGTGATAAACCGGAATTTGATTTAGGGCAATCCCATTGTAGTCACCACGGCGCGAGCGGTGAGGTAAATTTTAGACTACCTTTAATTAAAATTGCAAACTTCGATGGTACCTACTCCAAATGGCTAGAATTTAGAGATACCTTCCACTCTCTGATTCACGGCAATGACCGTATAAAATCTATTCATAAGTTTCACTATTTAAATTCTTATTTGGAGGGAGAAGCATCTCAAGTAATTAGTAATTTAGAGGTTACAGATTCCAACTATGCGGAGGCTTGGCACCTTCTTTGCGACAGATACGATAACAAAAGGCAATTGATTAATAATCATCTCAATTCCCTTTTTAATATTCAGCATATAGGTCGCGAATCGACCAAGGGATTGAGGTACTTAGTTGACCACGTATCAAAAAACCTACGAGCTCTAAATACACTGGGTCAGCCCACTGATAAGTGGGACACATTAATTATACACATGGTCTCAGCAAAGCTTGATAGTAATACTAATTTTAAATGGGAGGAACACAGGAACTCGCTCGATGACATGCCCTCGCTTTCTGATTTTCACAAATTTCTGAAATGTCGCGCCGACGTTCTGGAGTCGGTCCAGCGAAACAGATCTGAGCGAGTCACCCCGCAGCCAAAACGAGACTCATTCAATTCACATAAGCTACCAGTAAAATCTTTGCAAATTTCAGTACCGTCTGGCGCTTCATCTGTGACTTCTGCTTATTGTGTCTTCTGCAATGGCGAGCACCGCATCTACGACTGCTCATCGTTCCTGCTCAAGTCCATTGAAGATAGGATTAAAGAGGCGGTAAAATTAAAACTTTGTCTCAATTGTTTACGGAAGGGACACTCTTCGCACCATTGTAGGTTAGGCCCCTGCTCCAAATGCAGAAAGCGTCATAATTCCTTGCTACATAGGGAGGTCTCTCAGGCTGACAATACTCCTGTAAGCCCACTAAGGCAACCCGATACTCAGGTCATGACTGGTGTGGCGACAGCTCTCAACAATCAGGTTTTACTGTCTACGGCACTCATTGATGTTTACAAGCCTGTAACCAACGCTTATCGAACCGTTAGGTGTCTTTTGGACAGCGGGAGTCAAACATCTTTAATCACTTCTAGCTTGAAACAACAGCTACAGTTGACTCCTCAGCTTAATAATACAAGCCTAGTAGGTGTAGGTAATATTACTATGTTATCTATGCCCGAGCGTTGTGATATAATAATAAAGTCTAAACATAATCAGAAACTCAATTTAAATACATCATGTTTAGTTTTACCTACTATTTCTAGTAACATGCCTCACAAATATTTTAATATTACAAACTTTAAACTCCCATCTAATATCAAACTCGCAGATCCTAATTTTAATAAACCAGCACCTATCGATGTTTTAATCGGTGCCGATCTGTTTTGGTATTTGATTGGGTCCGAGCAAATTGCATTAGGCAAGTGTTTCCCTATCATGCGCAAGTCAAAGTTAGGTTGGATATTGGCAGGGCCTATGTATGACAGAACTTCGTCAAAACAATCAACAACTCATTGCAATTATATTTCTACGAGTGATAATTTAGATAAACAATTAACGAAGTTCTGGCAGCTAGAACAGATCCCTCAGCCTACTGCTCATCACACGGATATCGAAGCTGAATGTGAGCAGCATTTTGTTGAGCACACATACCGCAACCAAGATGGTCGGTTTTGTGTGCGACTTCCATTAATTACCGAGAACGATTGCTTAGGTGATTCATATCGTCTAGCTAAGAAATGATTCATCGGATTAGAAAGGCGATTTAAAATTAATCCAAATCTTAAATCATCCTATCAACAATTTATTTCAGAATATGCTAACCTAGGCCATCTTTCTGAGTCCAAAACTAAATTACCTTATACTTCGTTTTTTGTACCGCATCACCCTGTACTCAAACCATCCAGCGAGTCAACGAAAATTCGTGTTGTATTTAACGGCAGTGCCGCCACAACATCAGGGTACTCAATCAACGATCTACAGATAGTTGGGCCCTGTATACAAGACTCACTTTTTAATATTTTACTTCGATTCAGAACATATAAATATGTATTGACAGGTGACATTGAAAAAATGTATCGACAGATTTTAGTTCAAGACTGTGACCGTGACTTACAATTAATACTCTGGCGAAATAATGAGAATGAAAAGTTAAAAACATTAAGACTCAACACGGTCACGTACGGATATTCTAGCGCCAGCTTCTTAAGTACACGTTGCTTGTGGCAGCTGGGTGAAGAATCTGCCGACATTTACATTAAAACTATAGTTCAAAACGATTTTCTAGTTGACGATTTATTGACAGGGGCGGACTCGGAGGATGAATTATTACAAATTAAAATTTCAATCGAGCGGACTTTGGCAGCCGGTTGTTTTCCTCCACGCAAATTTCGTTCAAACTCAAAACTAATTTTAAATTCTTGTCAAAGTCTCAATCCTCAAGGCAGTCTTATCCTGAGTTC
The DNA here is from genome assembly GCA_947561695.1 of Tyria jacobaeae. Classification (NCBI taxonomy): domain Eukaryota; kingdom Metazoa; phylum Arthropoda; class Insecta; order Lepidoptera; family Erebidae; genus Tyria; species Tyria jacobaeae. The sequence goes on from OX387210.1 coordinate 8,570,654, forward strand.
CTATTCACATACTCTGGGAGTAGGCTGGGAGTCTACTGCTGACGTCATACATTTTCCCACTCAATACACCACAAGAAACGTTTCCCCTACCAAAAGGTCTATTTTATCAGACTCATGCAAAATATTCGATCCTTTAGGTATTTTATCTTGTTTAACTATAGTGCCTAAAATTTTAATACAAAAATTATGGTTAGCTAAACTTAAATGGGACGAGCCCATGCCTGCCTCTATTGAGGCATCTTGGCGACAATTTGTGTTTGTTACAACGTAACGGATTGTGTTTGTTACAATCACTCCAGATACCTCGGAACGTGCTATGCGATTCCTCTAACTATATAGAAATGTATTGTTTTTGCGATAGTAGCAAGAGCGCATATGCGGCCTGTATTTATCTGAGATCTATGAATCATCGCGGTGACGTCGCAGTCCGGCTCCTCTGCGGCAAGGCGCGCCTGAGTCCGGTCGCACCCACTACTATTCCTCGCTTAGAGCTATGTGCTGCAGTGCTCGGCGCTCAGCTGACGACAGCGGTTGTGTGTGCGCTGCGTTGTCAGATAAATCGTAAATTCTACTGGACGGACTCATCAATTGTACTAGCGTGGTTAAAAACTAACCATAATAAGTTAAAAACATTTGTTTCAAACAGAGTAGCCACTATTTTGGAATTAACTGACGGCTCCGTGTGGCGTCACGTGCCCACCGCATGCAACCCTGCGGACTATGCATCTCGTGGTGTTGACGCGCATAATTTAGATAGCTTATATATGTGGTGGAACGGACCATCCTTCCTATATGAACCTGAATGTAATTGGCCACAATTACGTACTGATAAATTAAGTTCAAACGATATTCCTGAAATTAAAACAACTGTTATGTTAACAAATGAAACTAAGACTAATAATACATTAATTAATTTCGATAAATATTCTAAACTTAGAACTATTCAACGCTTTTTTGCTTATGTACTTAGGTTCCTGTATAACTGCCGTAATACACGTAACAAACATATAGGAGTATTGCAGCCTGAGGAAATAGAATCTTCTTTTAAACAATTAGTTAAAATGTCGCAATTTAATAGCTTTCCTATTGAATTAAATAATCTTCTGAATAAACAACCATTGAATTGTAAGAATTCCCTTATACCATTAAATCCCTTTTTAGATAATGAAAGCATTTTGCGTGTGGGTGGTCGCCTCAATTCATCCTTTTATTCCTTTGAAAAGCGCCATCCTATGCTTTTGCACGCCAAGCATAGACTTACGAGACTACTCTTTCAACAGGAGCATCTGCGTCTATTTCATGCTGGTCCCCAGCTTCTTCTCAGTTCCACGCGGGAGTACGTGTGGGCTGTGGGCGGGCGCGACCTCGCGCGCACTGTCACTCGGCAGTGTGTGACGTGTAGGCGCGTCGCTGCCAGAACCCTCACTCCTCTCATGGGAGCGTTGCCTTCTGAGCGCGTCACTCCCGACTTTCCGTTTATTAGTGTTGGTGTCGATTTTGCTGGACCTTTTTTAACAGACCACTGTCTTCAAGGGCCCCCAGGATGTTCACGCCGTGTCTTAAGGATGTTGCGGCTGACGGGGAGAAACCGGTTACACGCCGGTTATACGACCGCCCCACCCTTACCGCAGCGAACACATTCTACAATCTTTTTCTAATGTGCACACACGTGCACCCATGTATTACCTATATATGTTTTATTGTATTGTAATTAAAAATACAAATTGAATGCTTGGAACGTCTGACTTTCAATTGGCCAACCCAAGACACCAGTATTCAACACTGAATGACCGAAGAATGTGTCAAACCGGTGATGGGTTTGTTTTGTTACTATCGCAACATTATTGATAGTTTAGGAATTTGAAATTACTCTTCCGTTAACTGAATTGAATAAGAATGTTAAGTTTCAGTTGAGTGAACAACATTTAATGCGATTATTCAGGTTATAACGAATCCTCCTTTTTTTTTTTTTTTTTTAACGTGTGGAAACCCCCTCGGGCCGTCATCCCACCGGGGTTTTCAGTGGAACGGTGTGTCGGAATCGGACCGACTAAAACCACACGGTGTGCCATGCTGCGCTTAAAATAGGAGGAATCCGGGAACAGCTTTAGTAAGACATCCGGACCCCTCCTAGCGCTTTTGCCCGCAAAAGCGCGGGCACCACCTTCTGGTAACTCTCAATTAGGCAACGTCCAGGCACACCAGGACGTCGCCTCCTCGCGGCTGGCCACTATAGCGGGTGGAGGGGAAAACCCGTCCCGACCACCCACAGCCACACTCAGGGCGGCATGAGGCGCAAGTAAGCGCGCCTCCGCCGCCCGGTACGCCGGCGGCGAATTAGGTCCGAGTGGTGATCGTCCTCCCGGGCCCGTTCCGCCGCCTCCTTCTGTGAGATGACCTCCTCGCAGAAGGTTGCGACCGCGGTAAAATTCCTGTCGCTACCGGCCATGGAGCGTATGACGGCCGGTAGCGAGAGATCTTCTCCGATGACTGCAGTGAGGACCCGACGCTGCGGCGCCCAAGCCGGGCAATCCGCAAGCGTATGTTGGGCCGAGTCCTCACTGCAGTCGCAGTGGTGGCAGACGGGACTCAATTCCCTCCTAGCGACCGAATGCAGGTACTTTCCGAAGCAGCCGTGCCCGGAAAGAACCTGCGTCAGTCGAAAGGAAAGGGTCCCGTGCTGCCGCCCTGCCCACTCGACGATGACCGGCTGGAGCGCCTCCACGATGGCTAAGCCAGCACGCGGAGCCTCCAGCCGGGACGACCAACGAGCCATAGTGGCTCGGCGAGCGGCCTCACGCCACTCGCGTACGTCTTCGGGCGGGGGCCGATTGCCGCTACCCGCCCTGAAATCAGTCGTTCGCCGAAATACTTCGGCGAGCACTTCCGCCTCCAAGTCCCACGGGGGAGTTCCGGCCAACGCGCACGCCGCTTCCGTCGATACGGTGCGGTAACCGCGTATGGCTCTAACCGCCATGACCCTTTGAGGGCGCCAGAGGCGTGCCCTATTCTGGGCGGTCAGAGCCTCCGCCCACACCGGTGCACCGTATAGTGCCATTGACCGGACAATCCCCGTGTACAGTCGTCTTGTAGCAACGCTGGGTCCACCCAAGTTGGGCAAAAGTCGCCCAAGGGCGGACGCAGCGCCGACCAACCTTGGAGCCAGCTGCAGGAAGTGCTCGTCGAATCGCCATCTTCCGTCGAGGATCAGGCCCAGATATCGTATGTGGGCCTGAACCGGTACGAGGATCGAGTTGACCATTATGGAGGCGCCAGGGGGCGGACCTCGACGGGGCCCATGGAATAAAAGGGCCTCCGTCTTATCTAAGGCCACCCGCAACCCTAGCGCCTCGATGCGCCCGACCACCAGTGAGGCTCCTCTGGTGGCCAGGCGTGCCGCCTCTTCAAAGTTCGCCCCCTGGGCTGTGACCAGTGTGTCATCGGCGTAACAGATTACGCCCAGCCCAGGGGGGAAGTCGCCTCGAAGGGCCCAGTCGTAGCCCATGTTCCACAGGAGTGGTCCAAGGACAGACCCCTGCGGAACACCGCACGACATGGGCCGACGACTCAAATTTCCCTCTCGATCCTCGTACACGACGGTACGCTCCTCCAAATAGTCTGCCATCAGCCACTTCAGGTACTGTGGCACCCCGTGATAGCGGAGCGCTTCCCTGATGCAGCTGAATGGCAGACTATTAAAAGCGTTGGCAATGTCCAAAGACACTGCCAACAACACGCCGCCACAGCTCACTACCTGTTCGGTCAGGGCCCTCAGGCGCATTACAGCACCGATCGTCGAACGCCCAGCTCGGAAACCGAATTGGGCGTCCGACAAATCGGGGCCGACCTCGCTCAGGTGCCGGACGATGCGGGCAGAGAGGATCCTCTCAAACAATTTACCCGCCTCGTCCAACAGCACGATGGGCCTATAGGCCGCGACCGAATCCGTAGGCCGTCCCGGTTTTCTTAAAAGAACCAGCTTCCCGCTCTTCCAGCATTCAGGGAAGCGTCCAGACACCAAGCATGCATTGTACACCTCCCTGAGGCGGTCCGACATGTGGTTGAGGGCTAGGGCCAATATTCGGGCAGGGATCCCGTCCAGTCCGGGGGCGGTGTTCTTAGAACGGATTCGAAGGACAGCCGCCCCCATCTCTGCCTCATTGATAGGTGGAACCTCCGCCTCCTCGAAGTCCCCGTCGTCTCCGGCCAAGGGGGCCATCGACGGGGATGAGTGCTCCACCCGTTGCGGGAAAAGGCCCTCAACCACTTCCTGCAGGAAGCTGGGCTGGAGAGTCTCAGTAAGGGGGGGGCCCAGCGTACGGAGCTTTTGTTGCGCCGCACGATAAGGGCGACCCCAGGGGTCACGATCGAGACCCTCCAGCATCTCTTTTCTCTTCTCCTCTTTGGCGCGGCAAATGGCCAGCTTCAGAGTTTTCCGTGCCTCTCGGTATTCCTCATGAAGCCGGTCCTCTTCCCCTTCATCGCGGTGACGCCGACGGCTGCGGGTGTAGGACCTCCGGGCACGAATGCAGGCCACACGGAGATCCACCAACTCCTGGGACCACCAGTAGACCTCCTTCCTTGGAGGCCGACTTCCTCGAATCCTGGGCATGGCCGCATCGCAGATATGCGTTACCGCATCGCAAAAGCGGCCTGCCCCCATGTCTAGCTCCTCGGTCGGAGGCTGTGGAGACAGCCAAGAGTAAATTATGGCTGCCTCCTCCAGTAGATCCCGGTCTAGCTTAGAAATAGCCCACCGCGGAAAGCGGGAAGGATACCGCGCCAAGTGACCCCTTCTGGGGTCCTGGGTCCGGGAGAGCTCAAATCGGATATACAGGTGATCCGAGAGCGTCTCAACCTCTTCCATGACACACCAGTTCCTTACTCTTGCGGCGAGAGCAGGGGTAGCGAACGAAAGGTCCACTATCGACCCCCCCTGCTGTCGCACGCACGTGTTTGTGGTGCCTCTGTTTAGGACACAGAGGCCCACCGATGTTGCCCACTCCTCAACAGCGTCGCCCCGTGCGTCCGTCCTGGGGGAACCCCACGCAACGGACTTGGCGTTGAAGTCCCCCAGCACTAGAACGTGCCCAGACGCTAGTCGCCGTATCGAGGTTTCCAGGTTATTGAGGAAGACCTCGAAATCGCTCAGACTCCGGTTGGGAGAGAAGTAGACACCATAAATGGTGATCCCCCCCCATTCAGCGGCAACATATCCAAAACCCTTGTCTCTAAGCGACAAGGGCGGGGAATGAGCCGCCGTGGAGCCGATGACTGCCACGGAACCGTCCCGGTCACCCAACCAGTTTAGACGGGGAGGAACGTAATAGGGCTCCGCAGCTACGGCCACATCGATCGACCACTCTGCCATGGTTTGCAGTAAAAGGTCCTGCGCACCGGCACAGTGGTTTAGGTTCGTCTGGACAAGGAGGCTGGAGACTTGGTCCATTATTGAACTGTCTCTACAGCCTCCTCCATGGGCGATGGTAGCGACGCACGATTAACACCAGAGGCAGCCTGGGTCGATTGGCTAGCTCCGGATGTTTGCTGAGAAGCGCGGGGTGACTTGCAGCCCCCCTGCCCCATCTGATGATTGGCGGGGAGATTACCCGCCGCACACACAGGGCAGTGAGGGGCGGCGGAACAATCCGCCGCTTTGTGACCCGGTCGACCGCAGCGAAAGCAGAGACCGCTGCAGTCAAAACCACTTGCACACTTGACGCGGGTGTGACCCGATGCCAGGCATTTAAAACACCTTATCGGTCTCGCCGCCAGAACTGTGACTCTGGCGTTCACGAAACCGACAAGGATCTTGCCGGCGTCGCCCAAAATCTTGGCCGACGCCATGGGACAACTGATCCAAACCGCGCCAAGGCCTCCTGGACCGGGGCGAATGGTGCTGACTCTGACATTTTCCGCATTGCATCCTGTTTTCTCCTGAATGGCAACGCGGACATCCTCCACCGTCACAGAGTCGTCTAGGCCTGAAAGGCGCAGCTCAGCGCACTTAGCAGGCCTGGCGATCCTGACACCATCCGTTTCATGGAAAATACTCCGCAACTTCTCAGCAACAATGTCGGCCGCCTTCACGCCTTCAGCCCCGGGGAACTCGAGAACTCGAGCCCCCGTTTGGGCGAGGCGCAGCCTCACACCTGAAGCCCCGAACTCACCACCTAGGCTATCCCGGGCCTTTTTGAAGATGGCCGCGTAGGATAGCCCAACGTTTCCCGCTTCCGGTGACACTGTGACGACTACAGCCGCCGTTTTGGGCGCCTGCAGTTTCCGAGGCTTTTTGTTTGACGAAACGGCCACCGACTGCGATTTTGGTGTAGAGGCTGCTTTCTTGGCAGCCTTCTTATCGCGCTTTTGAGACTTCTTAGCACCACCGACTACTTGCCACCCATCATTAGAGGGGGCAGACCTAGAGGAGCCAGGCATAGCTTCAGCACCAGATGGAACAGACGGAGTGGGGAGCGGAGGGAATTCAGTCGCCACTTTTGTCGCTGCCTTCACCGGTCGTCCACGTTTCGGTGTGGGTGAGACCACCGGAGCGGAAGTCACTGCAGCATACGACACAGTCGCTCGGGCACTTGAGATAGGAAGCGCTGTCAATAACTGCGTCTTGCGTCTAGTCTTATCGGCGGCGAGAGGCGGCCGAACAATGGGGGCTGCAGGCAGCCTTGCCTCCAGACCTGCGAGGCGCCCATCCATCATCCTCCACACTGCGTCAATAATTTTACGCAGGTGGGAATCCGGAACTTCGGACGGAGCGGGAGAGGGAGCAGCCTGCCGCTCAACCTGGCTCGGTCGCTCAGGGCAATCCGCCCGAAATTGGGCGAACTGAGCGCTGAGTTCTGTCATCTGCTCTGAGAGGTGGTCGTTTGCCGCTTGGAGACGCGCTACGTCCCCAATGAGAGATTGGACCACCCCAGAGATAGCGGAGGAGGAGTCCTTCAGGGCTCGAACAAAGGTGCCCTTCAGATTAGTGGACTTGGTGGCCACTTTATTTATAATTGCCACCGCCACATTCGTCCTTTCTCTCAACGCCGCCGGTGTCAGAGAGACGGAACCCCCTTCAACCGGTGAACGGATTTTGATTAGGAGATCCGCGATCTCCTCCTCCGCGATGATTTCGCCTTCCGCTCGAGCCCGTGCGTACTCTCCCGCCCTGGAAAAGGCGGAACTTGCCAAAGGCGCAACAGGTGTAAGTGACCTCGGTCTTCCCCTTTGGCTGCTTGTCAATTTAGGAGGAAGCATGGATGGTTCAGGACCGTCATCCCTCGAGCGACTGCGCTTCCGATTTCCAAGATCTTGGAACTCAATTACTTCCTCGTCGTTCAACGAGGTGTCTGTCTTCTTTTTGCTTTTCTCTTTCTTCTTCAAATTCTCCTTCTTTCTTTCTTCATTTATTTCTTTAATGTTTTTCAAAGTTGATGAATCCATAATTATTCCCACGAGTGGGGGAGAACTAAAGGTCCACCCGGGCAGAGATCCCCCAATACCCGGGTAAGCGTAGATTTATGCCCAACCGAGGGGTCCGCAGGTGCCTCGGCTGGGAGTGCGCTTGCGACTGTACCACCCATCAGCCATGCATCCCATGGTCACGCACCAGAACACAGGATTCGGGGTAATTTTTTATAGAGGTATTCTTCCTCGCAGTCCGGGCGGTTAAGCCAAGACTCTCGCCCCCGATCAGAGCCGTGAGACTTAACCACGACACTCCTTTCGGGATTACGATATGCCAACGGTGACATCGAGATGAATATCTAAATGCCTGCTCGGTGGCAGTGCGAGTGCATGCCGAGCCCGTCCTCTTTCTCCACTGTTGACAGTGGAGAAACTGCTACCCATAAAGGGGTCCCACTTGTGGCCGATGTATAGGCCACCTCTTCTCGCCAGAAGATTAGCCGTTGGCGACGACGCCCTCCTGAAAAGTAAAGGAGGAGAAGGCTGCGTCGTCGCCAACGTTGCCCAGGGTGCACCACGTGGAGGTTTTCTAGCCGGCACCCCATAACGAATCCTCCTATTGTAAGGTTTTATTCGAATGACGTAAATATATTAACTAGTTTATTTGTGGATGCGTCAGAGGAAGCATTAGGTGCATGTCTGATGAAGCATCGGTTCACTTGGGTGGTCTTAGCGGCCTCAAAATTTCTGATCTCAGCCTTCCCGTATTTCTCTCATTCGTCCATGACATAGAAGAGCTGCCTTGCAAGACCGGTGCCATTGGAAGATGGCTTGTCCCAATTTATTACTTTATTACCTGTGAATCCGTACTCTCAGAGGCAATGGGACGAGCAGCTTAGCGCTTTAAAGAGGGTTGCTTTGACACCTCATCCAATGTTTGTGAATAGTCCCTATTTTTTTTCTTTTTAATTGCATTAGAAGGGGGATAGTAAGAATACATTTATATTATTATGATAAAAAAATATGATCTAGAAAGTATACATTTTCAAATATTTTTTGTTTTCAGTTTTCAGTTTGTTTAAGCCAATTTTTTTCTTTGTTTTATATTGATATTATAGCTAAACAAAAGTTCATAATAAATGATAAAGATGTGTTATAGAGAGAATATACCTTTGCCCAGAATATATTGTATACCCTGTAACTCGTGTAAAAAAAGGTTAAAAGATTACTAAATGTTATCTTGTGGAACACATACTAAAGGTAAGACACGATAAATCAAAAAGTCTTGGTCGGCAAATTAGTGTTTAAAGTTTTTAGCGGTATTTTACCAATTAGATTAATTAGAACTATAGCATGATTGAAGTAAACTTTTTTTGTTTGTTCATGAATAAGTGACCCACTTTTATCATCATTATGAAACATGCAAGACGTTAGCCTTGTGTTTTGACTATAATTTATTATTTAAGATTAAGACATATTAACGTTTTTTACACTTGCTTAAGAAGGCCATTGTTTCCCACGAACACAGGGGTGTATCACCCATGTTTCATTACCAGTGCCACATTGTATTGTAGTCGTTTTAATTAAGTCTATGGTACATTATTTCCCGCTTTACAATGATATGTTTTTGTCTTTTCAAGCATAACTTTTACGCACAATTTTTAAAAATTTTGGTGTAGGTAATCTACGTTCGTAATAAGATTCGCTTTTAGGCACATTACTGACTGTGATGCATGCTACCAGACTGCAAAATATATACAATCTTTAATAATAAGCCTTTATAATAAGATAAGCTATTTAAAAGGTTTTCCAGATTGACTAGTAATTCGCTACACTTGATTGAAATCAAGAAGTTGTAAGCAGCAAGTAGCTTGCAAGTGCAGAAGAATTTTGTTCTATTTTTTTTATTTGGTTAATAAAAATAACATTCATTAATTTGAACGTCATTGATACATCATTTGGAGAAAAAATAACACACAAAAGATACACGTGACCTTCGTTCCTAAAGATTTGCTTCGTTTTCGGTCCGAACTTCGTTCGGTTGAACTGGTCAACAAAAAAGTAAATGACAAAACTGGTAATAACTCGAATGCAATTAAATTGAATATTATTGACATTGTTTAAAATTAACACACATCTTCGTGTGTGTAATATGTATTAACCACAGACTGTATAGTCTGGTAAAAAAATCATTTGTGTTGAAGGTTTTTTGGGTTTAAAACACGCCTTGTAAAGTACGTTCGTGGACCCCAGAATGGTATAATGTATAGATCACAAGTAAGTTAAGCTTCTAAAAGTGGCTATAAGTATCTCTGTCTCTGGAGGTTTTTGACTCGTTGTCTACCATCCATTAAAAATGTATTTCTGAGTCAGAACTCAGAACAACATTTTTAAGGATTACACAAAGTGTTGTCCCGGGAGGAAATCGAACCCATCTTTAATATGAGTGGCTAAATGAGTGGTGAGGGGGGAATAGTCTAAGTAACATTTATAAATTCATTTATTTTGTTTTCTGTATCCCTAGCAAGGTGTTTATCGAAGTATGTTACGTGGTAGAGCCATGCTTAGGCACGAAGGGGCGATACCACAGCCTCACAGAAAACCGACCGGTTAAAGCCTTTAACTCACTACCAGCGCACGTGTTTCCCTCCCATTTTGATATTAAGAGATTATCATAGTAAATGTTGTAAAATACATATCGTACGAAACTTGTAATTTTATTAATAAAACATTTTTTTTATAGTAATTTTATCGTTTTAATTAAATTCCAAAAAAGTATCAATTCAATTTATAGGTATTTAATCAAATATATACACTACCGTCCAAAAGTTTGGAAGCAACAAGATAAAATCAAATAAAATAAAAGTAAGCCATCTTAAATTTTTTTTATTGATACAGAATTAAAAAAATAGACAAAACACACTTCTACAACAATGAAATTAAATAAGTAATATAAAAATTAAATTAAATTTTAGCTTCATCGAAGTGTCCACCCCTCTCTTTAATTACCTTCTCGCATATTCTAGGCATCCTACTAATTAATTTCATAAAATACTGTTCATCTAACTTCTTCCATTCGCTCTGTAATAGTTGCCACAAATGTTCTGAGCTCGTAGGAGATTGATTTTTCACCCTTCTATCTAGTTCATCCCAAACAAGTTCAATGGGAGAAAGGTCAGGTGATTGAGACGGCCACTGCATGATTTTCACATCTTTTTTCTTCCTTAAAAAGTTCTGGCACAGTTTGGACGAATGTTTCGGGGCGTTATCTTGCTGAAAAACGAACCCAGGACCAATAAGATTCAGTCCACTGGGTATGGCGAAATCCTTAAGAATTTTCAAATAGCGTTCCTTGTTTAGTTTTTCGGTTATCCTCACAAGACTTCCGAGTTTATTGTTGCCGAAACACCCCCAAACCATGACATTACCACCACCATGTTTGATAGTAGGCACTGTACAAGCTTCTGAAGCTCTCTCTCCTTTAGATCGGCGCACAAAAACACGTCTATTGGACCCGAAAAATCTGTATATATCTTATATAATATTACTGAAATCACATTATATTCATATAAAATAATATGTTAGACTAATTGTTACTACTTCTAAGTAGTCTAATAGCATAAAAATACACACTAATGGCATCTACAAAATATCAGGATAATTTCCACTAGTTCCGTTGTCCACAGTTCCCCGGAACTAGTGGGACTCGTAAGTATTGGCATGTAAACATGGACAGCAAATAGATTTTGAATTATTTTCATAGGATTATATACAAAATAGTATTTTTTTTTTGTTAGCAATGGCTTTATAGTGATTGCATGATGTCGTCTATAGACCGAACGCAAGGTTTCTGTTGCGGGTATTCACTATTTTTTATTTCTCTGGGCCAGCAACGCACCTTTTGAGTTGATCCTTTTTTCACTATTTACAGTTTATTTTTCTGATATTTGACTATTTATTGTGATAAAATAAAATACAGATTACAATAAAAAAACAAGTGGGTCTGCACGGGTTTTTTAAATTAATTGCGAAACTGAAATGCTTAAATAAATTATGTAAGTACAGTTTATGTTTAATTACATGATGTATCATAAACACCACCACCACCACCTTGAGACAGCAAAGCCGGCCTTGCTCTTTTTAACCGAGACGCAGATATCGTCTCCAGCGGACATATCCTACCTCTGCTACCCTGGGTACGGACTGGAACACTCCTTTGTTCCTAAGGCTGGTGTATGCGTGTACGTTAGAGATGATATCACTTCTCGCCGCCTCGGCAATCTTGAAGGTAGGGACCTCTCCATCTTATGGCTACGTGTAGACTGCGACGACCATCCCCGCATCTACCTATGCCTCTACAGGTCCCATAGTGGTGATGCCGAAACGGACCGACTCATCGACCACGTCCAAATGGCTACAGACTCAGTGCTCCAGCAGGTCCCATCCGCATAGATCGTGATTCTTGGCGACTTAAACGCCCATCACGCCGAATGGCTTGGTTCGCGCAAAACCGATCATGCGGGAAGATCTGTTCACGATTTCGCCTTGGCATATGGCTTGACGCAGCTGGTAGCAACGCCTACGCGAATCCCAGATGCAGAAAGCCACGTGCCGTCAGCAGACTGGGATGGAATGAGAACATTCTTTGCATCCTACCCATGGAGGCAGGTTTGCTTCTCGCCGGATGATCCCAATGTCGTTGCTGACTCTGTCGCGGATGTTGTGCTTCAGGGTATGGAACTTTTCATTCCATTCTCCCTGATTCCCACAGGTGGCAAGTCCCAGCCCTGGTTTGGTCGAACCTGCAAAGCGGCGTCCCGCCGAAAGCAGGAATGTTACCAAGCATGGGGTAATGCAGCGACAGCACGGGATGTAAAGACCAGCACATTAAAGAAGCAATTTAACTTTGCCTCCAGGTCCCTCAAAAGAGTAATTGCTGGGGCGAAGTCGGCTCACATCGGCAGAATTGGCGAGAGACTAGTGAGTCTCCCTTCCGGAACTCGTGCATTCTGGTCTCTTGCCAAAGCTGTCCAGGGGAACTTTTGTAAGCCATCGCTTCCACCTCTGTGCATAGGAGATAATTCGTTGGCCCACGACGCTAAAGAAAAAGCCGATCTTCTGGGCAAACTCTTTGCGTCCAACTCGACCCTGGACGACGGGGGAAACGCACCGCCGACCATACCGCAGTGCGAGACCCGCATGCCGGAAGTCCGGTTTACACAAAGGGCAGTGCGTAAAGCGCTTCTTTCCCTCGACGTTCTTAAGTCGAGTGGGCCCGATAGAATCTCTCCTATCGTGCTGAAGACGTGTGCTCCAGAGTTGGCACTGGTTTTAACGCACCTTTGTCGGCTTTCCTACTCTCTGGGCGTAGTCCCGAACGAACCGTAGACCCATAGCCATCACCTCCTTGTTCTCCAAGGGGGAAGCGTTGGCCGTTAGTTTGGACGTGGCGAAGGCCTTCGATCGGGTCGTGCACAAAGCGCTCCTTGCGAAGCTTCCTTCCTATGGGCTTCCCGAGAAACTGTGCAATTGGCTCACCAGTTTTCTTACAGATAGAAGCATCAAGGTCGTTGTTGACGGTGCATGCTCCGACTCCAAGTCTGTTAATTCTGGTGTCCCACAAGGCTGTGTGCTATCACCCACGCTGTTTCTTCTGCATATCAACGACATGCTGGAGATTAGCAGCATCCATTGCTATGCGGACGATAGCACGAGTGATGCCCTTTACACCGGCCGCGCTAACATTTCTCGGGTAAACGTCATCGAAAGCCGATCCAAACTTGTGTCTGAAATCGAAATTTCTTTATCAAAAGTTTTAGATTGGGGTCGACTTAACCTAGTCCAGTTTAACCCCACGAAGACACAGGTTTGCGCGTTCACCGCTAAAAAGATGCCATTGGTCGTATCACCTCAATTTGAGAGCACTTCCCTAACTGCATCAGCCAGTATCGGAATCCTTGGCGTCGATATATCAAGCGAAGTCCAGTTTCGCGGTCACTTAGAGAGTAAGGCCATATTAGCCTCGAAGAAGCTTGGTGTGCTAAACAGATCGAGACAGTATTTTACTCCGGCCCACCGCCTGCAACTTTATAAGGCGCAGGTTCGGCCGCACATGGAATACTGTTCTCATCTCTATGCAGGTGCACCCCAGTACCAACTTCTGCCTCTTGACCGCATTCAACGGAGAGCGACTCGCATCATCGACTGCCAAGATATTTCTGATCGACTTGACACCTTGGTGTTGCCTAGAGTTGTAGCTTCACTCTGCATCCTCTATCGCTTGTATCATGGGGAGTGTTCAGAGGAATTGTTCGGACTTATACCGGCTGCTGGTTTCCGCCATCGTCCTACGCGACAAAATATCCATCCCCATCACCTGGACGATTGGCACTCCACCACTGTGCGCTTCTCCAGAAGCTTTTTGCCTCGCACAACCAGCTTATGGAACAAATTGTCGCCTGCCGTATTTCCGAACCGATACGACCTTCAAACCTTCAAGAAGAGAGCGTACCTCTACCTAAAAGGCCGGCAACGCACTTGTGACTCTTGAGTTGCGGGTGTCCATGGACGGCGGTAGTCACTTACCATCAGGTGACCCGTCTGCTCGTTTGCCCCCTATCGCATAAAAAAAATAAAATAAAAAAAAAATAATAATAAACAAAACACTTCCAATTCATTTTTATTTTTATTTTCAAAATAAAAAGTACATTTTTTTTAAATAAACGATCGATCGAAGCGTAGGTATGACGTAGGTAGCTACTTTTAATAAATTGTTTTACCACAAATTCATGAAATAAAATTAAATCAAAACTTTTATTCTAATTAATTTTAATTTGTATTACCACAGTAAATATCAGTAGGTATTAAATTATATAGGTACGATAATACTAACTATAGGTATACAAAAATACACTTCTCATCAAAAAAGAAAGAAACAGTGCTGGAAGTACTATTTAGGAGGCATTTAACTAAAAAAGAGGACTGATATCATTGAAAAAATACGCAAATATATAGCTGACAGTTTAGTCTTCACAATGGTGTATCACAATTCCAAATTTGAATTTAAGTTTTCCAATTTTATCCAATAAATTATTGTAGAGATGGTTGTCAAAGAGTATTCCGTCTGAATTTTTCATTCAATCACATATTTTTGCAAAAATTATAGTTTTTTTAATAGTGATTGTTAACTAAGTAGTTAACTAAGCCCTGTAACATCCTAGCCAAGATATTTTTTGCAAAAAATGATGATGGCCCACGGAAGCCGGCGCAAGTCGTGGCTTTGGATTCAGGGTATATAGTCAGCTGGCTGCTCGATTGCACCCTAGCCTCTTTTTTGTATCTTGACCTCGCTTACCGTCATTAAATGGGACCCGTCGCATTATATTGGCAAGAGTTCATTTTTATGGAGGACAATGCCAGGGCTCATACCATAGGCATTGTAAATGAATGTAGAAACCTGAGTGAAATCGGTTTTACTGTTGTGGGCTGGTCAACAAGAAGCCCAGATATAAACCCCATAGAACATCTATTGGATAAGTTGAAGAGATGAGTCAGAGTGAAAGATCCTACTCCGGAGATGCTTGGCTAGCTTAAAACATACAAGAAGAGTGGGATTACATCCCACAACACAAGATTGTTGTTGGTGTGGATGGTTGACCATAAACCATTTTTTTACATTTTTTTTGTTTTACGTCCTTGTTTCTAATATTTTAAAAACTCTTCTTCAAGGGTAAAAATATACCTGTTAATTCATTTTAAATTATAAATTGCATATTAATTTGAAACATTAATTTTCAATAATGTAATTCGATTTCGATAATTCATTAAACTATACTTTATAATATGAATTTACAATATCATTATTATTATTTTTGCATAATGTAAAAAAATACATAAAACTAGTACAAAACCAAACTTCAGATGTGTTTAGACTTCTTTTGATTAGAAGTGTATTTCATTAATTAAAAATAGATAAATAGATTTTGGTGGCGATATTAATCTGAATAGAATTGTACAATACAGTTTTCAGTATCTTACATTCTGACTGTTTTTTATTTCAAATTATACTATAATAATAAACACAACAAACACAAACAACAGATAATTTGTTCTGTATCTTGGTTTAAGTTATCTACAGTGACAGGTGTACAACGTGCCACCTAAATACACGAATTTGTAATATGAGGGTCACTAATATGACCTAGGTACAAGCATACTGTTCCTACAATATGACTCAAAGACTTAAAGATAAACTCCAAATAGATAACCAATATAGTGACAGACTTGGTGCATCTCTCTGGTTATATAATGGGTATTAAACGTTATCATGGAAGAGCCATGCTTAGGTACGAATGAGTAGGCTCGATCGGTGCAAAACTATGGCTTCACAGAAAGAGGTTGTGAATGGTTGCATTTTACTGAAATTAATAAGGTTTCCAGGGGGCCCACCTCCCGCTCTCCTTTTTCCTCCCCCTTCACCCCCTTCACCCCCTCCCCTCTTTCCTCTCCCCGTATGGGAGGCAGCGCACTTACAACTCTTCAGTTGCAGGTGTCGATGGACGGTGGTTGTAGTGAGTGTGTAACCATAAGATGACCATAAGATGAAATAAAGAAACCCTTTACTTACAGTCGGTGGTATCAAGGGTCCGGAAGGAAATAAAATTATGGGGTTATTGTACTTTTAAAACACTTCTATTTGCTTCCTATGTAAACAAATCTTGACATCACTAATGATATATATACAAAGGGAGATCCTAAGATCAAGAGAGGCGATCATGCCGTGCGATTGCAGACCGCGGCTTAACGGTTCGTATTGGGAAGTTTTTTATACTATGTTGTAATAAACGCAAGATTTTTTATATTGTAATGCAGGATTTAATTATATAAAGTACCTACTACGTAGTTCAGGTTGATGTTGATGTATGTATGTCTCTGCTCTGTGTGGAGGTCTCCACATGCTGATCTGATGCTGCTGCTTACACTCGGTGACAAAGGGTATTTTCTAGTTTTTTAAACTAATATACTTATTTGTGTTTCATCGTTAAATTGTTATCACTTGCCGGTGCCTGTAAACACATTAGCAACAAAACCATCACTTCTAAATCTTTAATCATTGGGGCGGGTTTTCAATTAATCCGGTAAAACATTAGAAAGTTTATTTAACTATATTCTTCGTTTATTGCTCGTAGGAAAAACAGAATGCCATTCCCACATCTTCGTTTCTCAGAGTAGAGATTTAAAAATTCATAATTTTATTTTAAACTTCTAACATGTCGGTATCACGTTTGTGACCGTTCACTATCAGTAATTTATAATTAAGTGTCAGAAATGTGTTCGATATATTTATTTGGTTCCCTTCAATATCTTGCAAGATTTTAATGCAATCCTCTAAATAGTCATCGTATATGTTTCTTGGAATCTCGAACGGATTAATAGATTTTAAATGATCTGAAAAGAAATATAAATAAAAGAAATAAGTGAACCATGTGCAATGGTTTGTGCGTACATATACGGCGGGCTTTACAAACATACACCCAGCGAACGTAAAGAACAACCAGACTCAGGACAACTAACAGTGACTCGCGTGGGTGTGGGTGTGTGTGCGTGTATGCGCAATTAAACCGTACAAACTTTCATTTTAACCTAATAGTCCAGTCAATTAATTTCTAACTTTGCTATTTTGAGCTGAGTGGCTGAAACCAACATTTTTATTCATGATTCCGTAACAACATATCAAAAATTCAGGGTCGTGAATCACCGAGGTCATTTGCAAAAACAATGCAAAAGGGTGAAATAATGACTTTTTCCCAAATATATCGGAAACTATAAGAAGAATAAATAAAATAAGGCATTATTCCACCCTTTTGCAAATCCTTGTTTTATTTGTATGAATATGCTTTTCGTTTGGTCCTATTTAAATTTAAAGAAGTATTAAAAAAGAAAATTCAATGATAAAGTATACAGCTCTCCACGTCTTATTATGTTAGGTGCATTGAAGGCGGTTATCTATTTTTAACTGACTTTACAAAAATAAGGAGGTTCTATGTTCGACGTGTATTTTATTTGATGATTGTAATCGATTTCTTTGCCAATTGTCAACAAAACAAATCGGTTTTTTTTTCGAAAGATTATACTCCTTTGGCGGTCCAGTTGTAACCAAGTCAGGATTTGATGGTAGGATCCCAGGAAATTAGAGAGAAGCCTTAAAATTCTTTAGGCTCTAATAATGCTTTTTCATATACTTTTTAAAGTTATTAAGGTATTTGCTTCTTATGTTGCTGAAGTGATGGAAGGTACAACTCCACAACGGTTTGAAGTTGTTACGAGTCCTTAATTGCACGTTTTAGGACGTATTTTTATTCGGCGACCTGATGGCGATTGTCGGATAAGGGAGGGGTTTTAATCTTAAGGATTTTAGTGTCAGTAATTTCTCAACCTATTCGGTATCAGACTTGTGAATATAATGGACCTGCTATGAAATTATATACTTGTCTTAAATGCCCTGCTATATTAAAAAATTGAAGACGATTTCCTCAACACAGGTATGATTGGTCAGGGACGTTATAAGGGCAATTTTATAGTTAGGACTCGAAATACGTATAGGTAGAACTAGGTACCATAGGATCAAGTAGATCATACGTCATCTCAAATTAACACCCAACTACCAACATATAAAATGGATACTTACTTTTTAAAACATCTTTATCATCAAACAGATAAGTGAGGTCCTTACACTCGACGTTGATGTTAATGAATCCAATGTTTTTCATCAGTTTTATTATTTCTAAATCTGGTTTCTGAAAGATAACAAACATTTCTTAGGAACTAAAATATCTTATAAATATGTACTACAGTACGTACAGTACTACACTAGTAGTAGTACCAGTATTATTATACGAGCAGAACCGATGACTAGATGTGGTCAGCGGGTCTGCTCCCTTTTTTTTCAATAACCCGAATATACTATGTTCGACATATACATGTGTATATCATGATGTAATAATAATATATATATTTATCATCATCATCATACATCACCTACCTGTAACATATTAAAATAGTCGAATAGCTGTTTGACCAGGTACCAGATACCAGACATCGCCAGACAATCAGTCGCCGCATATTTAGCCAAACAATGTCTGCCCTAAGTGTTAGTTTACCCTACCCCCGGATTTCAAAATTGATTTCACTTACTTTAAATTGCAAAATATAAATCTGAACATAAAAATTACGGGAACTATGAGATTTCACATGAGTCTCAAATTGAGAACCGAGTGTACACGGTATACGACTACGGTTAGGGAATGCAATCTCGACTCGAGATCGCAAAGTCGAGGATCTCGGATAGTTTTCAAAAAAACTATGAATAAATTGACTAAAAAGCGATTAAAACTGCTCGGTTGTGAACTTGTGATTATGAGGTTAATTAAGATAAAATATTAAATGAAAGAAAAACATATATTCTTTCAATTAATTACCGAAATCAATAAACAATGAAAGTACGCTGTTAGGCCAATCACAAGGAGAGAAAAAAAGTCTAGTAGGGTAAAAGCCAGATAGTTGCCTCGGACGGATACATGCCCCGGTTTTTAATACACTATGTTAGGAATATAAGTTGTGTTAGCGCTTTACTACAATAAGTAGTGACCCCCCACAGGCCTTAGTGCCGTGTAAGACATCGGAATAGGCGCACGTGTTTTGTCCGTGTGAGCAAATATCTTCCGCGGCGAAACTTTGACGGGCGTTATAAGTATATTGGTAAGTAATTTTTATTGAATTTTTTTATTAATGATCGTGGTTTCAGTCAACTTTTTGTTTGTTTGCATGCATTAGAGTTTAAATTACATTGTTTGTTATGTTTTATTGCAAAATATTTTTTATTTATTTTGCAAATGTAAAGGGCAAGTATCCGCATCAAAAAGGATAGTCGCCCTACTTACTTTCGCGGATAGTTGCCCCTAGAGAAACTAAACATTTTTTAACAAGTAAAGACGGTTTTCATTTTTTGTTGTTTTTTCGAATTTACTGTGACTCTAACTTGTTGTAATTAAAATAAATATCTACTCAACTGTTTTATATATTTATTCTAGATAAGCAAAATGCCTCGTAAATATGAGCGAAAACCAGGCGTGGACAGAACATCAACTGGACAGAAGATAGCTTAAAACTTGCCTTGCAAGAATTGAGACAAAAAAAATTAAAGTGAACACCAAAGTCAATTACCAAATTATTATATTTTTAAGATAAATGCTAATATTTTATAATAACGTACATAACTTTAAGTTTGAATAATATTTTCATAATTAAAATCATTAAAAATGAAAACTATTTAATAATGTTATGATTAATATTTCACATTGTACTTAATAAAAGATCTCAGTAAATTATAAGGACTGTTAAATAAATAATAAAGACTAATTTAATTGATATAAATTTGTTTCTATCTAAAATAAAAATTTTACCGAGGTTACTATCCCCGCACGAGGCAAGTATCCCTCGAAGCATTTTCCACGCTAGGCTACTATCCGCCATAGTAGGCAACTATCCCTTTTCTGAGAGGTGAAATAAAACAATATTTATTCAAAAACATTGTTAATTATGTACACAAAAATAGGCTATTATAGAAGATAAAAGGCCTATGTTTTGAGATACTTACTAAATAATTTCCAGCAAGTTCATATTTTCAAAAAATTAAGCTTTTTCTTTAAGTGGGGCAACTATCCGGCTTTTACCCTACTAGGTGTTTTGTAACTGTGTCTAGTTGATTTTGGAAAAGGCTTCTCAATAAAGCAAGAGTATTAAGGCGGCACCTTATGTCTGTATGGTATTATGTATTATGTTCCGGCCGTCATTCAGCGCATCGCTAGTGTACCGAGTCGCTGGCTAATCCCACCCAATTCCGTCGAATGTCGGACGAGATCGTTTTATTAAACTTCGAAATTGATCTCGAATAAATCACGACATCCGGGATTGCATTAAATAATTACGGTACAGTAACTATTTCACTGTATTTTTATATTTTAAATGTTTCCAGTCTACAGACTCGATTGGTACTTGACGTATACTTGAGTATTTTACAAAAGAAAAGTGTTTTAGGCTTCCTTCAAACACCACAGAGGTAAACAGTTTATTATGACGGCTAATGATATGGCAGTACAAAAAACGTGGCAAATTTGGTTTTAGCTGGCATTCATGATGCACATTTTAATTATAGAAACAAGGTTTGTGGTTGAGACTTACAATGACACAATCACGGAAAAGTTGAATGTAAACAACCCTTTACTTATAACAGACACACACTTTGCGACACACATACTACATTTACCTTCTAAAAGTGAATATACAGGCATTTTAACCAGTTTTAACTGTTAAGTTTGTTTACCTTCAATAGTTTTTTTGAAACAAAGTTTCAAAACACTTGAACAAAAACACACTTGAACAAACACTTGAAACAAAGTTTCAAAAAAACTCAGGCGCTTTGATGTCTTGATAAGTATAAGAGAAAATAGCTATCAGGCAAAACGATTTCATCGGAATTCATGGAGGCGTGCTGGTGATTCTACTGAGCGTCTCTTATAATTATGTAAGAATAAATGCAACAACAACTTCTATTTGCGACTTTAAGTAGTAGTGGTATTAGTATAGTGAGCAACAAAATCATAATTAGTTAATCATTTAAAAATAGTTTTGATTGTGATTTTCAATTAGTTATGGTAGTTATTTAACTGTATTTGCAAGGTATTTAAAATGTTAAATACATAGGTAGGTACGTTTTCACTGCGAAATTTGATATAGTTGTTATTTTGTTTTAAAATTAACAAGTATTGTTAAGTCTTCTCGTGTCATAAACTTACAAAGTAAGTCTACTTTTTATGTACTTACAAAGTAAATAAAAAGTAGATAACTACTTTCTTTTTATTTGCTTAAAAGTATAAAATTTTCTATGGTCACATATCTATATTTTCTTTTTTATAACTTATGTTTCTTAGTGAAGCTGCACGCCAATTGCGAAGCAATGTAATTTAAAACAAATCGATTAAGGTTAATTGGTGTAATTTGAATGCATTAAGTTTAACCTTATTCAGTCTACATCTATATACAATTTTAGTTACGAAAACAGCAGGTACACAACAAGACAAGAACATGATTCAAGTTGGACATGTGCTGGACTTCTAATTTCGATTACATAAGCGACATTGCAGTATTTATTTAGGTGTCATTGAGATAAAATAAGTTGGTTTGAATAAAACTAAGTTTCACGTCGAAAGTAGTGCTGAAGAACCTTTAACTAGTTTCTGTCCCTATATTTGAGCTGTATTGCATACAAGAAGTCTCAAACTATAAATAAATAATAAAAGTATAACTTGAATACTATACCTCTGAATCGTGGTACGGGCATACAAATTTTTCAACATCTTGTAGGAAACTGTTCCATTTACTTTGTCGAGATAAGGCTCGATATGCATTATATATTGGATTAGATGCCAAGAAGATCAGAAAGCACTCGCCATCATGTTCCAGAAGATGAAATATATTTTTGAACGTTTGTCTAAAAGTAAATAAAAATAAATTTAAAAAAAATAAAGATATGCTGTAAATACTCTGATGGAGAGTAGGCTACTCCTATTAGTGCTCACAGTGACATACGTTTTATAGGTACCTATGTATATGTTATCAGAAATGTATGTTACTTATCATTATAATTATAGAATTTCTAGGTCTTGTGTAAAATTAGAATAAAAACTTTCGTGGTTTTTTTAACTTCTTTTTTAACTTTCGTGGTCCTTTCGTAATTTGTGGATGTGGAGCCAGAATCAATAACCAGTGTAGATGTAGCTAATGCAGTTCGTCCGTTGCTGAACTGGAAATCAGCGGAACCGGACGGACTGCTGCTGCATAGCTTTTGGTTAAAGTGGCTCCGTAGCTTACATGAATATTTGGCATCTTAATTTCAGTCATGCTTAGAATCAGGTTCGTTGCCAACTTTTATGGCCACAGGCGTAAATCCCCTACTCTACAAAGTCTAATAGTGCCATGGATCCCAAAAACTACAGACCCATTACATGTTTGCCCACAGTGTACAAATTATTTACGTAGATACTGAGTGTTAAAATAAAAAAAAACCATAACTAATAACAATATCATGGCCTTCTCTTTGAATGGATGTAAAAGTGGGGCACGTGGCACTAAAGAGTTCCTTATTATTGACACGACTATTAACCAACAAGTTCGCCGTAACCGAAAAGATTCAGCGACATGTTGGATAGATTATACAAAAACCTATGATTCTGTACTGCATACGTGGCTCCTGAGAGTGATGCGAGTTGTATAGCATTGACCAAACTCTATGCACTTTCTAGGTGGCATGTATGCAGTAATTGAGAACGGTTTTATACTACCCAGGATGTCGACAATCTTAAAGTGACAGCGAGTATATAAAGATCAAGCGAGGTATATTTCAGGGTGATATTTTGAGTCCCTTGTGGTTCTGTTTAGCCTTGAATCCTCTTAGTACTATTTTGGAGGGCTCAGAGCTAGGCTATCGTTTACGGAGGGGAGGTTAGGTAATTGCCCACCTCCTTTTTATGGATGATTTGAAACTATTTGCGTGCAATAATTTTCAATTAATATTATTAGATTTAACTGAAACAAATAATATTACTAGAATGAACTGAAACCTTCAGTAAGTGTATTAATATGTCAGTCAGTCAGTCATTCGTCATCGTTCGTTCTGTGCGCAGTGTGTATAAGTCAGTCCTACTAAAATATTTAAATACAGTGCTAAAACATTCAAAAGTTAATTATATTTCTCTAATACAGCATAAATAAACTTTAATTCTACAAGTTTTTGTGCAAAGTGTAACAAATCTGGGGCTATTTAACGCGATTTTTTACATAAAATCAGTTCAAATCTATCTATAACTTCAGAAAAGTGTTAAAAGTTAAAAGTGGGTAAATAAAATTCAATTTGTGACTGATAACAGGGGAGCGTCATAGAAACCAGTTTTGTAATAATAGTAACTTTGATTTTCATTTGAAACAACTACCGATACTGGTCAACATTTTCGAAACGTTGACATAGCAGGGTATAACCGAGTGTACTATCAGTGTGCTTTTTGTCTTCTAAGTCGCACCGAGTGCCGCGGGTTCAAGCCTCACTTGACCCAACCAAGCACTTTATCTATTTACAGTTTGTTTGTTATTGGATTTGTTTCGAAGTGTGACACGAAGAATATAATGTCCTCCTCAGCCGATAACAAATCTAATTCTGACACAAATCTAAGTTTATGTTCGCTGACCAAAACAGAAAAAAATGTTGCAGTTCGTAATAAGCGTAAATAAGAAGGAATGGTCGCAAGCGATTGTTATGTTATCGTGAGTTTAAAAGTACTCTAAATTAATGGCGGCGTGATTTAGAGATAAGTTTATCTAAAATAACTGATAATGTCATTACAATAAAAGAAGACCTATCCATGCTCACTCAGACCACCTCAGAAATTAGACAGGATATACAGTCTATTCGTTCTGAGCAAAGTTTCATAAAACAACAAGTGTGTGATTTGGATGCAAAGTATGTTGATATTACGCATGAAATTGATAGCCTTAAGGCATCTATTCGATTTACTTCTAATGAGCAGTCTGAACTCGCAAAAACCGTTGAAAATTTATCCAAGCAGATTAGAGAGACTGTTCACACGAACCACGCCATACCATAACTCGTAGCTAAGATAGACTACCTGGAGCAGAGTGCACGAAGCTGTAACATTGAGTTATGTAATGTCTTGGAACGACGAAACGAAAACCTATTATAAATTATAGAGAGTATTGATACTAGGACAAAGTACAGTGTAAAGAGAAGTGATATAATATCGATTCATTGAGTCCCACATGCGCATCTCGAGAGCGATAAGCCGAAGAACATCATCATCAAACTAACATCGCGTATATTACGGGACAATATTTTGAGCGCCTATCGCTTAAATAAGGGTCTCACTACTGAACAACTGGGTATGACCGGTACACCCCTGCCTGTTTTCATGCATGAGCATCTCACTATTAAGAACAAGCAATTATTTCGAGAGTGCCGTGACGCAGCGAGGAAGAACAGTTTCTTAAGGAAAGAGGAAGAATAGTTCTTAAATTTTTATGGGTTAAGCATGGAACAATTCTTGTTCGGGAAAAGGAGGGAAGTAAGTCTTTCGCTATTAGATGTCAGCAAGATATCGCTAAAATTAAACCTCAATTGGGATCGAACAATTAGTTTCAAATGTAACAGACTTAAAGTTCTTAGTTTCTCTGTTAAAGTAGATACCATAAATTATAGTCGAATAACGTTAGGTTTGCTATTTTATGTAATCCTGAATTTGTGTATTTTCTGCATGTCTACTAGATACACCATAAACGTATGCTTTTTTAATTTCCAAATGTCTAAGCTATGTAAATACTTTAATAGCTGTTTGTTATTGTATACTCTATTATTTCTACAGTTTCCGTTATTTATACGTATATTATCGAGGCTTTGTTATGTTTACATGTTGGACCGCTACACCTTAAGTTTATTTTTATTTAATGTTCAAACACGTAGCCCAAGTACATATAAGCACATTTATTCGCTGTTGTCAAAATATTACGTTTTAATATTTTACTGCTTTGATCGTACAAGTGACAAAAGAAGAACACTTCTAAAAATCATGATAATAATGAACTCGGACATTGTACGTGTAAAAAAAGCGCCTCAATGATTTTATTTTGTCTACATACATATATGTATCACTTACATACTTATAGTTAACTTTATTTGGATTCTTAATATAACCCTGTTTCTATGGATGTTTGTCAACTTATTATCTCGCGGTGCCATTGAGTTGCGGTGTGTTGAACACAGATACTGTCTACTAGAGGTATACAAAATAATTGTAATGGATAGTGCTGGCATAATGTTTTATTATTTTATTATAATAAGATATAATGTCTAGTAATTTAGTTGTATATTATCAAAATTGTAGGGGGATCCGCACCAAACTGCATATACTATATATGAATATTCTGTCTAATAGTTATGATATAATTGTTCTTACCGAGACATGGTTGACAGCAGAGATATTTGATAATGAGTTTATCGATGCCCGTTACGTAACATATCGATGTGACCGCGATCGGATAGCTACTGGTAAAAAAGATGGTGGTGGTGTACTCGTATCGGTATTGAAAGGTTTACGTTCAGTAAGAATCTTACCACAACCTTTCTTGGAGGCGAAGATGGAGTGGGTCCTTCTGCAGATACCCGGTTCATCCACAGCCAAAAATGCTAACATTAGTGCAGTCTATATACCACCCAATACACCTGAATATGTATATGTTCAGCACTTTGATTTGTTGTAGCCTCTTCTTGGGGACACCGACGACGTTGAAAATTTTTATATGGTAGGCGATTATAACTTACCTGATATTTCTTGGTAACCCAGTAGCAATGATGTTTCATCATTGGGCCAGTTATGCAGTGGTAACTCTTCGGTTTGTCAATACCTCAGTGTGTTTATGTCTTACATAGGTGCTTGTCAGTACAACACACTAAAAAATTGTAGTGGAAATTTATTAGATCTAGTTATCAGTAACAGTGACTGTTCGTTGTTCGCGCTCAGTATTAATTTGCTACCACTTGATAACAGATTTTACAAATTTATACTCACGCGCCAATTAATAGAATACACGAAGCCTTTTCTATTGTAAATTGTGATTTGGAACGTATTTGTGAATGGAGTGTTAACTATGGTCTCCAGGTGAACCCTGCTAAAACTCAGGTCATCATGGTGGGCAGTTCTAGGATGATTTCTCAAATCGATTTTACTCAATTGCCTCAAACAATTTTCAATGGTACGCCGCTGTATATTAGTGATAGTGTAAAAAATCTGGGTATATTAATTGATAGAACTTTATCCTGGGGCCCACAACTACAAGAGGTTAGTCGCAAATTGTTTGCCGCAGCTGGGTCCTTACGAAGACTACGGAACTTTCTTCCAATCGCTACAAAGATTTCGCTTGCACAGTCACTCTTACTTCCAATACTAGACTATGCTGATGCCAGTTATCTCGATCTCACTGAGGAGCAACTCAATAAGCTTGAACGGCTTCAAAACTTTTGCATAAGGTTCATATTTGGTTTACGCAAATATGATCATATTTCAGAATATCGCAATTCGCTCAAGTGGCTCCCAATTCGCCTTCGGCGGAATACTCACATCCTGTCTCTACTTTATAATATACTATTCAATCCCTCCCTTTTACCTCAAAGAACGTTTTAGGTTCCTCTGTGACACACATTCAAGGTTCTTGCGATCATCTGAAAATTTGCAACTTCAAATTCCAGTGCATTCTACAAAGTTCGCCGACAAATCCTTTACTGTTGAAGCTGCACGCCTTTGGAATGCACTACCACTATCTATTAAACAAGCGCGAACTTTAGCATCATTCAAAAAAATGGTAATGCAACATTATCTGTTAGAATAATCCAGCACATCAATCATATATAAATTTTTAATTTATTATAGATATAATTAAGTAATCTATGTAAATGTTTAAGTATGTAGGTATATATACCTTGTTTATATTTATATATATATGTATGTATGTATGATACACCTAAATATACAAACGTCATTATATTTATGCATCCATGAAGCTCCACTTTATATTTTTACACCAAAACCCACGTCTTTCATCACGTTCCTGTCCATCCTAAGGTTGCCTGGAATATATTGCTTCTTAGCGATAAGGCCGCCCATTGTGCATTTCTTGTTCTTTTATATTATTCTGTTTCTGTGTATTTCTTTGGTGTACAATTATTATTATTATTATTATTCTTTTTATTTACTTTTTTCTCAGCTCTTTCGCCGGTTTTAACCACATTTACGGGTGGGAACCAAGTAAATGTGGAGTGTGGTGTGTTACGTTTTTATGATGTGTTATGAGGAGAGCCTGTTTCATTTTCATCAATCTGCATGAATTTTCTAACTATTCTACATGTATTTAAGATGGCAGCTTTTTGTAGGGTTGTGTAAATATTTTCTTTAAGGTCTAAAATTTCAGGCTATGGAGGAGATGATTTGGGATAATACCAGTTGTTGAGATGACTATAGGCACTACATATACTTTTTGTTGTTTCCAGATGTGTGAGTCCAGTGACTTCTTCTTTAAGTTCTGCATATTAGCTTATTTTTTCAGTGATTGTCTTCTGTAAGTTGTGTGTATTGGGTACTGCAATATCTATGAAGTATGTTATTTTCTTTATTTTATCTTGTAGCGTTATATCGGGTCTATTGTAATGTACAGTTTTGTCGTTGAGTATAGCGCGGTCATAGTAGAGCTTGTGGGTATCATTTTCCAAGACAGTCTGTGGTGTGTATTTGTAATAGGGTGTTTTTTGTCCTGTATGAGTGTATATTTGAGCGCTAATTTTTGATGAATAATGTTTGCTACTTGGTTATGTCTGTGAGTGTAGTCTGTTTGTGTGAGTGCTTGGCATGCTCCAGTTATGTGTTGAATGGTTTCCGACTGACTGTGGCATCTGCGACATTTGTCATTTGTTATTGTTGTGTCTTTTATTATAAATTTCTTATAGTTTTTGGTGTTAATAATCTGATCTTGTATAGCTATTATAAATCCTTCAGTTTCTGGGAACAAATTACCTATTTTCAACCACTTATTTGAAGCTATTTTATTCACATGTGATTGATTATTATTATTATAACAGTCATCCGTCATTCTGTGTGTTATTAAATTTTGAAGTACGTCACACTACTAAGACAAGAAAGCCTATTAAAAAATATAACTATTTGAAGGCTGACTACAAAAGAATTAATGGCGAGTTGAGCAATGTGGATTGGAGTGAGGAGATTAAGAAGGATCAATGCGTTAATGAATCTTTGAATACATTTTATAACATTATTTTTAATATAATAAAAATGCACGTACCATTTCTTAATGTTAGGTCATCAAAGTTTCCAATTTGGTTCACGCCTGCCCTTATACGCATACATAAAGACAAAGCGTCAGTCAGTCGTGGATCAAATGGAAAAAGTATCAAAACATATCCGATTATGAACAATTTTCATTGTTCAGGTCCAGATTTCGTGCCGAATGTAAAAATTGTTATAGTAAATATATAAACTCAGTTGAGGAGGGTATACATAACAATGTTAAATATTTCTGGTCGTACGACCAATATACTGACCAATATACCAATGATCCTACTGAGATTTGCAACTATTTTTTTTGGATTTTTTTAAATCGGTCTATGAGCCGTCGACTATTACCTCCGATACAATTTTGAGTAAAAGTTGTTCTGAAGGTTGTTCAATACTTAGCAAAATTCAATTTAGTGATAGTGATGTATTACGGGCACTTAAATTGTTAGATCCTACCAAAGGGCCAGGACCAGACGGTCTTCCGGTAATATTCTTTAAAAAAACGGCCGAATACCTTTGTGTTCCTATACGAATACTGTTCAATCAATCTTTAATTCAAGGGATTTTTCCCGAAGAATGGAAACGCGCTAATATAACACCTGTCTACAAATCGGGTCCTAAGCAAAACGTTGAGAACTATCGCCCTATATCAATATTGTCTGCTTTGTCGAAACTTTTTGAAAGAATAGTCCATAATAAAGTATATCCCGGGCTTCATAATATTATAATTCCACAACAGCATGGATTTGTGAAGAGAAGATCAACTACCCCAAATTTGGTGTCCTTCATGGATTATTTATTTAACAATATGGATTCTCGCGTACAAGTAGATGCTGTATACACAGATTTCCGAAAAGCATTCGACAAGGTAGACCACCAGTTATTATTGAATAAAATTGCCTACAATGGCATACGTGGCGATCTGCTGCGGTGGTTTTCTTCATATGTTTCCAACAGAACGCAGCGAGTAGTTATTAATGGATTCCAGTCTTCTGCGGTTTGTTTAACCTCTGGTGTGCCCCAGGGGTCAATCCTGGGTCCTCTTTTGTTTATTTTATTTATAAATCACGTTAATACATGTTTTCATAATTCTAAATTACTGCTCTATGCGGATGACATCAAAATTTTTAGACCAATAAAGAGTGTGCTTGATTGTATGTTGCTTCAAGCAGATTTGGATCGCTTCAATGATTACTGCCAATCTAATAAACTGCAGCTTAGTATATCTAAATGTTGTTATGTTAGCTTTACAAAAAATAAAAATGTTATAAAACATTCATATTCATTGAATGACACGAACCTGACCAGACTATCACTAGTTCGTGATCTGGGTGTTCTTCTGGATGATAAACTCCATTTTGATCAACACATTGATAACATCGTTAACAACGCCTATCGGATGTATGGTTTTGTAACAAGAACAGCTACAGAATTTACGCGTCCTTCTACTTATTTACATCTATTTAAATGTTTAATTAGATCACAATTGCAGACGAATTGCAGACGACAGTACAGTGCACGGGCGATATTTCGGGCATCCTACTGCCAAGCTGGCAGACGTTGAGGAAAAACGACAGGAGCTTGTCGCTGAGCTCGACCGGGTCTTGAGCTGCATTTCCCAATGGGGCTGTGAGTTCAGCGCCAAGAAAACACAAGCGTGTGTGTTCTCTAACAAAAAGTCTCCATTCCTTCCCCTTCCTACTCTTCAGAGCACTCAACTGCCACTGCAGGATAGGCTTAGTATTCTGGGTATGGATATTTGCCGGGATCTCAATCCGCGCGATTACATCGAGAGTGTCACTAAGGCAGCCTCGCGCAAGCTCGGCGTTTTGAACAAGGTGAGACGTTTCTTCTCGCCCGAGCAACTGTGTCTTTTGTACAAGACCCAGGTTCGCTCCTGCGTGGAGTACTGCTCTCATCTCTGGGACCGCTATGCGCAGTATTTGCTTGACGCTCTCGATCGGTTGCAGCGGCGCGCAGTCCGCATTATCGACTGTCCTGAGATCACCCAGTCTCTTGAGCCTCTGCAGTTGCGAAGAGATGTCGCCTCTATGGCAGTCCTCTATCGCCTACATCACGGGGAGTGTTCTGATGAGCTCTTCCAATTGGTCCCACCTTCTCCCTTCCTCTACAGGACTACACGTGCTGGCCTGAGGAGTCACCGTTTGTGCGTCGAAAATATACGTACCCGAACTAAACGGTTTGGCTCTTCTTTCTTGTGCCGATCGGTAAAAGCCTGGAATTCTCTACCAGCGCACGTGTTTCCTTCCCACTATGATCCCGGGTCTTTTAAGCGGGGCGTGAAAAAGCATCTCACCAGACCGCCATAGTGTGGGTCACCATGCTGCATTGACTAGACATGCAATGAGGATGGTGACCACCACTCTTTGACTCCACCTATTGCTTTCCATCAGGCAAAGTGGAGTCACTATGGTAGGCTAATATATAAAAAAAAAAAAAAAAAAAAAAAATTGGAATATGCAGTACCGGTGTGGAATCCCTTCTATAACAGATATATAGAACACATTGAGAAAGTTCAAAGTAAATATTTAAGAGCCATGCATTACCGTTGTTTCCGCAGATTTACAACTTCTGATTTGTAAAATGATGATGATATAAAATGTATAATTTGCATAGCCTTAAAAGTAGGCGAACTTTATTGGAGACAGTGTTTTTTTTTTATTTGTGTAGCAAAGTATACAACTGTATTGGTATTCGAAATAAATTATGTTACATAGTACCTAGAACATCAGCACGACGAGAGGCACGAGCGCAAACTACATTTGAGGGGTGTAATTTCAAAACCCTCTAAATCATCCTAAAGAAATATTTCACAAGAAGATTATTTTGAATATGTTGTAGTAAACATAATTCATAAGGCAATAAATTATATTAATTTGATTGACACTTCATGCTAATCCTAAAACAGATGAAAAATCTTAGATACTTATGTGCATTTAAAAAAAATTAAAGATTAAAGTTTATTATAGAGGAATTTGCAAGTCACTTTTCATTTTAGCGGATTTTGAAAGTCAACTGTCTTACTGTAGAGGGTTTTGCATCTTATCTATACTGCTCGGTGGATGATGTTATGCTATATGTTATGTAGCTAAGGTATTAAATCAATAAATGAAAAACAAAATGTATCGGTATTAAAATATGTTATTTCAAAAAATAAATCAAATATGTACAGTTATGTCTTCGAAACCATGCTCACAAAGGTCACTATTAATAGTATTTTCACCTGTGCATGTTATTTGAGGTTGGTTTTCAATATCGACATAGAATTTTAATTCCGGTAAGCTTCTCCATTCTTGACCGAAATGTTTTTGCAGTAAATCGGTCACATCTTTGAGTTTATTTTTTTTAGGTAAAATATCGGGGGTTATGATCAGAGGGGTAATCATCGTAATTTTTTTATTTTTCTTGGTAATAATTTTTTTGGCATTAATTTCATTCCTGTAGGTCTCTTCTCCTTGTACCAAGATATTCTCGGTTTTAGTACGAGTGAGGAAAAATCTTTTACTCCTCATGAATGGGAAGTGCCAGGATGACGTTGGTTTTATCACGGACTCATAAGCAGCTTTCCAATCATAGACTGGTATCGTTGTCAGATTGACACATGTTCCATTTTCCTGCAGTACCTCCGTATATTGTGAGGGAGAAACAATAACTTCTTTAGTTCTTAGTGTCTTCTCAATTTTTGCAAATACACGGTCAGGAGGAATGAAAGAATGACCTACCACGGGAAATATAATTTCTATTTTTTTTACACTGCGAGGTGCTTCACTATATAGCCATTTCCCAAGCATACTTATCATTCCCGTATTTTTGTTTAGTCCGGAGCATCCATCACTTACTATCCTTAATATTTTCACGTACGGATCTATTACAATTTCTTGTAGAAAGTGATAAACTGCACTTATAATTTGGTTGCTGCCTTTAGTATGATCCAACTCAGTCCAATAATATGAATGCACATTTTCCGTAGTCAGTTTTGCTTTTGAATTTCCTTCTACTATAGCAAAGTGGTAGAAGTTAAACTGTCTGCTAAAATAAGCCGACTGATCAGGTAGTTTTGGGAGTGCTTGATTTTTTTGGCAATCAAATGTTATAACTTTGATATCTTCATTGTCCTCTTTTAAAATATTATAAAATGCTTTATACTTAAGCCTGTGAATCCGCTTCTCTAACATCAGCTCATTTCTCTTTGTGGGGTCTTTTTCAGTTTTCAGACGTTCTAGTAACGAAATGCACGTGGAGCATACATCGGTTCTGGGGGACCCAAAACCAAAGTTGTATGTAGTATTCACAATTTTTCGAAAAAAAATTTGCTTCACTTTTAAATCCTCATCTCTTTCTTGGTTATACATTCGCCACATCTTTCGGATATTTAACCCTGACGGAAGATAAATTCTGTTTGTTTGCGATCTACAATAGTGACTTTCAATGCCTTTAAACTTTTCCAAGAACCATTCAACTGACAGTCTCTTCGCTTCATATTGTACACTCTTTCGGTCTCCTCCTCTATTTTCTTTTAAAGGCGAACCACTAAAGTAAGAACGGTTCATCACCCCCTGAACCCGATCTTTTTTTATCTGTAACGCGTTCAAAAATGTTTTTTGACACACAGGTTTTTGACTGCCTCTATTGGTTGGAACACTGTATTTGATGGTCAATTTTCTCTTACTTTTGAAACTGTTTTTTTTGGGTTCATTAACACGACAGTATCTTAACAAAAAATTATCTTGATCGAGTTTTGTTTTACATTTATAAAAATGTGTGTGAAATTTCCGGATATCTTGATTAGTAACAAGGTCGCAACGAAAAGCCTTTTGATTATGACCACAGGAAGGAAACTTTGGGAGTGATTTTGATTCATATCTAAAACAAAAATTAAGCATTAACTCAATAAAAATTTGAACAGTGACAAAGAGAAATGATAGAAAGATATATATACTATAATAGAAAAGAGGAGCCACAGACTTATGTAACTCAAGTAACCATATTAGACCACGTAAAGATCTTAAAATGGCTTGTTGTGGATGCTCCGCACAAAAAACAATACGGGAACAATTAGTACCCTTGGGAATTGGAAACAAGTCGCAATGTTAAAAAAAAACAGTGGTAAGACACTCATACCTCCCAACCATTGCAAAAAAATGGGAGGACATTAAAACCAAAGAAGTGATTTTTTCTCTCTCCGAAGACACTGAGGTCAACGATTGGAAAGCCACTTATGAGCCCGTGAAAAACTCAACGTCATACTGGCAGTTTCCATTCATAAGGTGTGAACGATTTTTCCTTACTTGTACTAAAACCGAAAACATCGTAGCGAAAAGATCTACAGGAATTAAAATAATTGTTAAACAATAATAACGAAAAAAATACTAATTTTAACCAACCTCCCCACCCCTCTGCCCTCTAACTATAACCCAATATTTTACTCAAGAAACCAAACTCAACGGTGACTGATTAAAAAAAAAAAGTCTTATTTTACATAGTTTTGTACCCTAAACTATAAAAAACATAACATACATGTTAATTAATGAAAATTCATCTGCCTTTTTAATATACCTACTACTAAGACAGTAGTGAGGATTAGTCGATATATAGAAAAAATCATTGTAAAATATCATCGTTATTTTAGTCATCAATGTTGATTAAGAAAACTTAATAGTATTCACAAAAAAAACTGAAACATTTCTCACAAACTGAGAGTAACTAGAGATTACCTGCTCTACGACATGTTGCATAAAACTTTTTAACGAACTTTCAAAGTAAGTTTTAGGTAATATTTTACTCACCTTTTTCGGCGCTCCTGTTCTCGTTTCCAAGATTGTGGATTGCGTGAACGTTTCCGAGCATATTTAGGATCGCATTTTTTTATGAACTGCGCTAAATCCTCCATTATTTCTTATGAATTTCAATTAAAATCCACGATGAACTTTAAACAATACGACGAAAATCACCATATTGTTTTAAAAGTCATCTGACTAGAATGCCGCGCTGTCATTGGTCGATTTCATTTTAGAGGATTTTGATTGTGACGTAGGACGTTATAGCTG
The DNA here is from genome assembly GCA_947561695.1 of Tyria jacobaeae. Lineage (NCBI taxonomy): Eukaryota > Metazoa > Arthropoda > Insecta > Lepidoptera > Erebidae > Tyria > Tyria jacobaeae. The sequence goes on from OX387210.1 coordinate 8,605,092, forward strand.
AATTTGAAACTAACATTACTTTTTAGATTGATTTTGCTGTATATTGAAGTGGGTTATGAAAGTCAACGTATAAATGTATTAATAGTAAAATTTTACACTTTATTTTTATGTAAAAATATGTAAATGTGTCCGAAATCATTATAGGGGGTTTTGAAATTACACCCCACATTTGCTGTTCGACTTCTCGTAATGCTGGTCTGCGAGCGCCTCTACGTAGAATTACTAATAATTATAACCTGTACTTTCACGATATAGACATGTTTGCAATATCTTTGAGAACATTTAAAAAGCTTGTGACACAAAGATTAAATCATTTGAATGTTTAGATTTTTTAAGTTAGTTAGTAGGTTTGTTTTGAATTCTTTTCAATTCGTCTGGGTACGAACAAGCATGATACTTGCAGAAAAATGTTAAAATATTACGTGGAAAATGTTGTTAGTCTCACAAAGGTATTTCTTTATTTTAATGTTTTATTGTAATATTCTGTGTGACTGTTTATTTTCCCAAATAAATAAATAAATAAATATGGAATTTGGTGTAGCTAAATGCGCAGTCATGCATGTAAAGATAGGCACAATTGTGGCAAAGACATCTCACCGCAAATGAAACGAACAAGTTTCTAGGTGTGTCACAGGCGTTGGATATAAATGAATTGACGATGAAGCAATCGCTATAGGAATGGTTCTTTGTCCTCCTACTATATTCATATTTATTTAAATATGAATATAGTCAAACACTGGCTATGGAGCCAGTATCAATAACCAGTGTAGATGTAGCTAAAGCAGTTCGTCCGTTGCCAAACTGGAAATCAGCGAGACAGGATAGACTGCATAACTTCTGGTTAAAGTGGCTCCGTAGCTTACATGAATATTTGGCATCTTAATTTCAGTCATGCTTAAAATCAGGTTCGTTGCCAACTATTATGGCCACAGGCGTAAATCCCCTACTCTACAAAGTCTGATAGTGCCATGGATGAAAAAAACTACAGACCCATTACCTGTTTGCCCACAGTGTACAAATTATTTACGTCCATACTGAGTTTTAAAATAAAATTTGCCGGCCACCGACTTTCTTGGGACCCCGAGGCCAGCCGGCTTCGAATAAGGCCCCCGCTACCGGTGGTAATGTGCATCGCATGAGATGGACGACATCCATAAACGAGAACGTCATGTGAGCATATTTTGTGGCTACAGAGGGAGGAACCAACCTCACTGCGTATCGTAATCGTATGCTGCCTTTGTTTCAGGAACTTGAACCAGCTATTAATGTAAAGGCACAAAGACTATCGGATCAAATACGGGCCATTCAGCGATGTCATCTGTTGGATAATTCCGTGCTTGAGAGGCTACGCTTGGACTTACAAAATAGCCTTGTTGTAATTGTATGCTGCCTTTGTTTCAGGAACTTGAACCAGCTATTAATGTAAAGGCACAAAGACTATCGGATCAAGTACGGGCCATTCAGCGATGTCATCTGTTGGATAATTCCGTGCTTGAGAGGCTACGCTTGGACTTACAAAATAGCCTTGTTGCCCCACCTACATCACAAATGGAGACTCTTATTGACGCTGGACTACTACCACCTAGTCCTATTGAGGGAGGGGAGGATAATACTGCTTTAACTGTAAGTACCCAATATTATGATAAAGTAAGGAACGCTTTGGAAGGGGCTGCAGATTTATGTTCCGGCGTGGCAATACAGGTTTGAGCGACGTATTGCTGAGGCGAGGGCACTCATTGGCAAGCTTATCTGTTTCAGATCGGGTAATACACGCCCGAGAGTAATGCGTTTTGTGAATCGCGCTTTTTCAGGAACTGATATCAGTTCCTGTGATTATGCACCACGTGCCACAGAGCGCATTGACTTTCTGAAGCAGAAAGTTTATGCATGAGCAAACCGCATACGTAGATTTAAAATCTGAGTAGACCGATATACTCAGAATCGTGCTTTTCAAAGGGACGAGAGGTGGGTTTATAGAAGATGGGAGCAGCCTGACTTACTGAGTGACACACATCTCCCAGATGTTGAACTAACTAATACATTTTGGCGGTGAATGTGTGTGGTGAATGGATGCGAGATGTTAAACGTTCATGTGAGTCAATTAATACTATGGAGCCAGTAGAAATATCAAGTACAGATATAGCTTGTGCGGTCCGTTCGTTGCCGAACTGGAAATCAGCCGGACCGGACGGACTGCATAACTTTTGGTTAAAGTGGCTTCATAGCTCACATGTATGTTTGGCATCTCAATTTCAATCATGTTTGGAAGCAAGTTCGCTGCCCGCTTTTATGACAACTGGTGTAACTCACCTACTCTACAAGTCTGGTAGTGGATCCATGGATTCCAAAATCTACAGACTCATTAACTGTCTGCCAACAGTTTATAAATTATTAACGTCCATTCTGAGAGTGAAGATAACAGAGTTCCTTATTATTGACACGGCTATTAACCAACAAGATCGACGTAACCGAAAGGATTTGGCGACATGTTGGATAGATTATAAAAAAGCCTACGACTCTGTGCCGCATACGTGGCTCCTAAGGGTGATGGAGTTGTATAAGATTGATACAACTTTATGCACTTCCTTGGAGGCATGTATGCAGCAATGGAGAACAGTTCTTTGCTATCCAGGATGTCGACAATCTCAGAATGACGCCGAATTTATAAATATCAAACGGGGTATATTTCAGGGTGACAGTTTGAGCCCCTTTTGGTTCTGCTTGGCTTTGAATCCTCTTAGCACTATGTTAGAAGGTTCGGGGCTAGGCTATCGTTTGCGGAGAAATGGCCAAGTTATATCCCACCTCCTTTTCATGGACGATTATCTACTACTATTATTTCACTAGAGGTAACTGAAACCTTTAGTAAATGTATCAACATGGAATTTGGTGAAGATAAATATGCAGTCATGTATGTAAGCAACGGCAGGATTGTGGAATCTAAAGGAATTGAACTTTCACGTCTTTCTACAAATGAAACGTACAAGTATCTAGGTATGACACAGGCGTTGGGTATAAATGGAACGTTTCTTTGGCCGCCTGAAAAAAGTACTCAAAAGTCTTTTGCCGGGCGGTAATAAGGTGCGTGCCTATAACGGTTGGGTCATACCAGTCTTTACCTACTCCTTTGGCATACTTAGATGGACTCAGAAGGAATTGGACGCCCTGGATAGAAGAGTCCGTACACACTAACTACGTACCGAATGCACCATCCACGTTCAACAGTAATGAGAGTGTATATCCCGCGGAAATGCGGGGGTCGTGGTTTCTTAAATGCCAGGACCCTTCAGAATCGCGAAGTATGCAATCTTAGAGATTACTTTCTCTCTGTCAACGTGGAGGTAAAGCGGGATGTAGTGGCAGTTGATAACGGACTTACTCCGCTTGGTCTAGGGAAAGAGAACTGGCGCAAACCTGTAGTACTTAATGTTACAGACCGTCGGAAGATATGGAGTAGCAAAGCGCTGCATGGACGTTTCTACCGGGCCTTAAACGGGCCCGATGTAGATCTATTATCATCTGTGTCTTGGTTACGTTTCAGTAAAACTTCTCTCTTCGGAGAAACTGAAGGTTTTATCTGTGCAATTACAGATGAAGTTGTAATGACGAATAATTATCGGAGACATATCCTGCAGGATGGCACAATTGACATTTGTCGGGCATGTCATCGCCCCGGTGAAATCCTCAGGCATATAATTTCCGGTTGCTCTCGTCTTGCAAATAGTGAGTACTTTTACAGACATAACCAAGTGGCCAGGATAGTCCATCAGCAACTTGCTCTTCGATATAACCTTGTGGATGTCGAGTTACCGTATTATAGGTATGTGCCTGACTCAGGTCTTGAAAATAGTCGTGCAACATTATATTGGGATCGATCTATCATCACTGATCTATCATCACAGGATAATTGGTGCCAATAAACCTGATATAGTGGTGATAGACCGACTAGAGCGCCGAGCAATGATTGTAGACATTACCATTCCACATGACGACAATCTCATAAAGGCTGAAAAAGATAAACACATAAAATATTTGGATCTAGCCCATGAGGTGGTCGACATGTGGGATGTTAGTTCTGCAATCATTGTGCCGATAGTCATATCAGCTCATGGGTTGATTGCTAAGAGCCTCGACCAACATCTGCAGAGGCTCACGTTACACAGCAGAAGGGCCTAATGCAGAAGGCAGCCCTTCTTGATATGGCACGTATTGTGAGGAGGTTCCTGTCTCTGGAGCCCTAACCACCGGTAGCTTGGTCCCTGTACCCGATACCGGTGGGACACAATTTTTTATATTTTGAAATATATTTTGTTTTTATTTTATATTTAAAAATGTAATTTGCATATTTATAAATGTGAATAAAGAGAATAATAATAATAAAAATAAACACAGATCAAAACCTGATAAATAATACGGATACCAAAGACATCTACGATAAATTTACAAGAACTAAGCACTATACTCTGGGATGGATCCCTTACTTAGACCAAAACTGCCTAAACTGAGGTCCTAATCTTAGCCGTTTAGTTAATTTATTTAATGTGTCATCGGATATGTATGGTTTTAGATTGTTATCATTCTAAAACCATACATATCCGATGACACATTAAATAAATTATATATTATATATATTATATATATATAATATATAATTTATTATTTATACTATATTCATATTTATTTAAATATGAATATAGTCAAACACTGGCTATGGAGCCAGTATCAATAACCAGTGTAGATGTAGCTAAAGCAGTTCGTCCGTTGCCAAACTGGAAATCAGCGAGACAGGATAGACTGCATAACTTCTGGTTAAAGTGGCTCCGTAGCTTACATGAATATTTGGCATCTTAATTTCAGTCATGCTTAAAATCAGGTTCGTTGCCAACTATTATGGCCACAGGCGTAAATCCCCTACTCTACAAAGTCTGATAGTGCCATGGATGAAAAAAACTACAGACCCATTACCTGTTTGCCCACAGTGTACAAATTATTTACGTCCATACTGAGTTTTAAAATAAAATTTGCCGGCCACCGACTTTCTTGGGACCCCGAGGCCAGCCGGCTTCGAATAAGGCCCCCGCTACCGGTGGTAATGTGCATCGCATGAGATGGACGACATCCATAAACGAGAACGTCATGTGAGCATATTTTGTGGCTACAGAGGGAGGAACCAACCTCACTGCGTATCGTAATCGTATGCTGCCTTTGTTTCAGGAACTTGAACCAGCTATTAATGTAAAGGCACAAAGACTATCGGATCAAATACGGGCCATTCAGCGATGTCATCTGTTGGATAATTCCGTGCTTGAGAGGCTACGCTTGGACTTACAAAATAGCCTTGTTGTAATTGTATGCTGCCTTTGTTTCAGGAACTTGAACCAGCTATTAATGTAAAGGCACAAAGACTATCGGATCAAGTACGGGCCATTCAGCGATGTCATCTGTTGGATAATTCCGTGCTTGAGAGGCTACGCTTGGACTTACAAAATAGCCTTGTTGCCCCACCTACATCACAAATGGAGACTCTTATTGACGCTGGACTACTACCACCTAGTCCTATTGAGGGAGGGGAGGATAATACTGCTTTAACTGTAAGTACCCAATATTATGATAAAGTAAGGAACGCTTTGGAAGGGGCTGCAGATTTATGTTCCGGCGTGGCAATACAGGTTTGAGCGACGTATTGCTGAGGCGAGGGCACTCATTGGCAAGCTTATCTGTTTCAGATCGGGTAATACACGCCCGAGAGTAATGCGTTTTGTGAATCGCGCTTTTTCAGGAACTGATATCAGTTCCTGTGATTATGCACCACGTGCCACAGAGCGCATTGACTTTCTGAAGCAGAAAGTTTATGCATGAGCAAACCGCATACGTAGATTTAAAATCTGAGTAGACCGATATACTCAGAATCGTGCTTTTCAAAGGGACGAGAGGTGGGTTTATAGAAGATGGGAGCAGCCTGACTTACTGAGTGACACACATCTCCCAGATGTTGAACTAACTAATACATTTTGGCGGTGAATGTGTGTGGTGAATGGATGCGAGATGTTAAACGTTCATGTGAGTCAATTAATACTATGGAGCCAGTAGAAATATCAAGTACAGATATAGCTTGTGCGGTCCGTTCGTTGCCGAACTGGAAATCAGCCGGACCGGACGGACTGCATAACTTTTGGTTAAAGTGGCTTCATAGCTCACATGTATGTTTGGCATCTCAATTTCAATCATGTTTGGAAGCAAGTTCGCTGCCCGCTTTTATGACAACTGGTGTAACTCACCTACTCTACAAGTCTGGTAGTGGATCCATGGATTCCAAAATCTACAGACTCATTAACTGTCTGCCAACAGTTTATAAATTATTAACGTCCATTCTGAGAGTGAAGATAACAGAGTTCCTTATTATTGACACGGCTATTAACCAACAAGATCGACGTAACCGAAAGGATTTGGCGACATGTTGGATAGATTATAAAAAAGCCTACGACTCTGTGCCGCATACGTGGCTCCTAAGGGTGATGGAGTTGTATAAGATTGATACAACTTTATGCACTTCCTTGGAGGCATGTATGCAGCAATGGAGAACAGTTCTTTGCTATCCAGGATGTCGACAATCTCAGAATGACGCCGAATTTATAAATATCAAACGGGGTATATTTCAGGGTGACAGTTTGAGCCCCTTTTGGTTCTGCTTGGCTTTGAATCCTCTTAGCACTATGTTAGAAGGTTCGGGGCTAGGCTATCGTTTGCGGAGAAATGGCCAAGTTATATCCCACCTCCTTTTCATGGACGATTATCTACTACTATTATTTCACTAGAGGTAACTGAAACCTTTAGTAAATGTATCAACATGGAATTTGGTGAAGATAAATATGCAGTCATGTATGTAAGCAACGGCAGGATTGTGGAATCTAAAGGAATTGAACTTTCACGTCTTTCTACAAATGAAACGTACAAGTATCTAGGTATGACACAGGCGTTGGGTATAAATGGAACGTTTCTTTGGCCGCCTGAAAAAAGTACTCAAAAGTCTTTTGCCGGGCGGTAATAAGGTGCGTGCCTATAACGGTTGGGTCATACCAGTCTTTACCTACTCCTTTGGCATACTTAGATGGACTCAGAAGGAATTGGACGCCCTGGATAGAAGAGTCCGTACACACTAACTACGTACCGAATGCACCATCCACGTTCAACAGTAATGAGAGTGTATATCCCGCGGAAATGCGGGGGTCGTGGTTTCTTAAATGCCAGGACCCTTCAGAATCGCGAAGTATGCAATCTTAGAGATTACTTTCTCTCTGTCAACGTGGAGGTAAAGCGGGATGTAGTGGCAGTTGATAACGGACTTACTCCGCTTGGTCTAGGGAAAGAGAACTGGCGCAAACCTGTAGTACTTAATGTTACAGACCGTCGGAAGATATGGAGTAGCAAAGCGCTGCATGGACGTTTCTACCGGGCCTTAAACGGGCCCGATGTAGATCTATTATCATCTGTGTCTTGGTTACGTTTCAGTAAAACTTCTCTCTTCGGAGAAACTGAAGGTTTTATCTGTGCAATTACAGATGAAGTTGTAATGACGAATAATTATCGGAGACATATCCTGCAGGATGGCACAATTGACATTTGTCGGGCATGTCATCGCCCCGGTGAAATCCTCAGGCATATAATTTCCGGTTGCTCTCGTCTTGCAAATAGTGAGTACTTTTACAGACATAACCAAGTGGCCAGGATAGTCCATCAGCAACTTGCTCTTCGATATAACCTTGTGGATGTCGAGTTACCGTATTATAGGTATGTGCCTGACTCAGGTCTTGAAAATAGTCGTGCAACATTATATTGGGATCGATCTATCATCACTGATCTATCATCACAGGATAATTGGTGCCAATAAACCTGATATAGTGGTGATAGACCGACTAGAGCGCCGAGCAATGATTGTAGACATTACCATTCCACATGACGACAATCTCATAAAGGCTGAAAAAGATAAACACATAAAATATTTGGATCTAGCCCATGAGGTGGTCGACATGTGGGATGTTAGTTCTGCAATCATTGTGCCGATAGTCATATCAGCTCATGGGTTGATTGCTAAGAGCCTCGACCAACATCTGCAGAGGCTCACGTTACACAGCAGAAGGGCCTAATGCAGAAGGCAGCCCTTCTTGATATGGCACGTATTGTGAGGAGGTTCCTGTCTCTGGAGCCCTAACCACCGGTAGCTTGGTCCCTGTACCCGATACCGGTGGGACACAATTTTTTATATTTTGAAATATATTTTGTTTTTATTTTATATTTAAAAATGTAATTTGCATATTTATAAATGTGAATAAAGAGAATAATAATAATAAAAATAAACACAGATCAAAACCTGATAAATAATACGGATACCAAAGACATCTACGATAAATTTACAAGAACTAAGCACTATACTCTGGGATGGATCCCTTACTTAGACCAAAACTGCCTAAACTGAGGTCCTAATCTTAGCCGTTTAGTTAATTTATTTAATGTGTCATCGGATATGTATGGTTTTAGATTGTTATCATTCTAAAACCATACATATCCGATGACACACAACTTATAGACTTACATACTCTTATTTATTGCACGGCATTAGTTATATCCGAAGAACTTAACTTTAAATCACAGATTGCACAGGAAAAACAAGACCAAGACACGGTAGTAAACCTCCATGGCAACAGAGGCTGGAGATCGACATTGAAATGTTAAGAGCAGACTGTGGTAGACTTACGCAATACATCAACAATAATAGGTCAAAAAAGCAGTCAAGAGAGTTGAGGCCATATTTAAAACGAGATTAGTCCACACTAGACATGAAAATAACAATAGAAAGCCTGAAGAATTTCTGGACACCTTAAAACAAAAACTAGCACTTAAAGTTAATAGACTCAGACGATATGAAAAAGCACAGCAACGTAAACATGATAATGCTATATTTTCTACCAACGAAAAAATATTTTATAGGAACCTAAATAAACCGCATATTGGATCAAACGCAGAGAATGACATAGACATACCTTCCCAAGAACACTTAGAAACCTTTTGGTCTAACATTTGGGAAGGACAATCACTACATAATGCCACAGCATCCTGGATAACAGAAGAAGAAACAAAATGGGGTTCAATAAATGAAATGGAGTTTGAAGAGATAACAGAGGGTGATATCGCATACATAACAGGTAGATTACACAACTGGACACAGTCACCCGGTTTAGAAAAAATACACAATTTCTGGTACAAAAAATTAACTTCGTTACACAAACTTATATCAAAAAATTTTACAGACATAGTATTAGGCAAACAACATATACCCCAATTTATTGCAACAGGAATCACTTACATGCTACCAAAGTCAACATACTCACGACAGCCTTTCCAATATAGACCTATAAAATGCTTACCCACAATATACATAATTTTAACATCAGCAATAACAGCAAAAATCAACTCACATATCGTACACCACAATATAATGGCAGAAGAACAGAAGGGATGTAGACGAGGCCACATGGGATGCAAAGAACAGTTAATTATTGATTCAACTATTCATAAACATGTCACCTCCAAGAACAAAAACCTTCATTGCACATGTATAGACTACCAAAAAACTTTTGATAGTGTCCCGTATTCCAGGTTGCTACATATATTAGAAATTTATAGAATTAACTCCATAATAACAAATTTCCTGCGTGATATCATGTCATATTGGAACACTACACTTCAAATAAATTACAATGATAAAACAGTTACAACGAGCCAGATATCCATCAAGAAAGGCATCTATTAGGGTGATTCATTGAGTCCCCTGTGGTTCAGCCTCTCTCAACCATACAACTGGAAAGACAACAATATCACATCTTATTTACATGGATGATATTAAACTTAACGCACAAACTAAAACAGACATGAATAAGTTAGTCAACACTACAGCAGAATTTAGTCGTGATATATGCATGCAATTTGGAATCGATAAATTCAAAACACTTCATATAGTGCGTGGCAAAATACAATCTGGTGACTATACAATAAATAACACAGAAATAACCACAGCATTGGAATCGACTGACGTTTATAAATATTTAGGATACACACAATTGAAAGTTCTAAATCACGTAAAAATTAAAAATACACTTACCGTAGAATACAAGAAGAGACTTAACTCCATATGCAAAACCCAACTATATAGTCGACATCTTATAAAAGCTATAAACACCTTTGCCATTCCTATACTTACATATTCATTCGAAATTATTATAACAACTTACACCCCAAATCAGCAATAGAAAGACTCACTATCAAACGACAATATGGAGGGAGAGGTCTTATAGATATTCAGAATCTTTGGCAAAAACAAATAAATAGACTACAAGTATTTTTCGACGCTAAATCTGGATCTAGTAATATCCATAAAGCTATAAAATTACACAATCTGAACTACACTCCACTTAACTTAAATAGGGAAACAGGCACACAACCTACTCATAACGATGACTAGCAGAAACAAAAAATTGATAACTGGAAAAAGAAAGTACTACACGGGTGGCATCCTCATGATTTAGAACAATCACATGTGAATAAAATAGCTTCAAATAAGTGGCTGAAATAGGTAATTTGTTCCCAGAAACTGAAGTATTTATAATTATAATAAAAGACACAATAATAACAAATGACAAATGTCGCAGATGCCACAGTCAGTCGGAAACCATTCAACACATAACTGGCGCATGCCAAGCACTCACACAAACAGACTACACTCACAGACATAACCAAGTAGCAAACATTATTCACCAAAAATTTGCGCTCAAATATACACTCATACAGGACAAAAAAACACCCTATTACAAATACTCACCACAGACTGTCTTGGAAAATGATACCCACAAGCTCTACTATGACCGCGCTATACTCAACGACAAAACTGTACATTACAATAGACCCGATATAACGCTACAAGATAAAATAAAGAAAATAACATACTTCATAGATATTGCAGTACCCAATACACACAACTTACAGAAGACAATCACTGAAAAAATAAGCTAATATGCAGAACTTAAAGAAGAAGTCACTGGACTCACACATCTGGAAACAACAAAAAGTATATGTAGTGCCTATAGTCATCTCAACAACTGGTGTTATCCCAAATCATCTCCTCCATAGCCTAAAATTATTAGACCTTATAGAAAATATTTATACAACCCTAAAAAAAGCTGCCATCTTAAATACATGTAGAATAGTTAGAAAATTCATGCAGATTGATGAAAATGAAACAGGCTCTCCTCACAACACAGCATAAAAACGTAACACACTACACTCCACATTTACTTGGTTCCCACCCGTAAATGTGGTTAAAACCGGCGAAAGAGCTGAGAAAAAAGTAAATAAAAATAATAATAATTATCCTTTATTTGCAAGAATGGGTAGGTACAAAGGTGTTATAATTAACTAATAAATCTAATAATAATGACTCATTAAATTATCAAGAAAACTTTCTTATTTAAACGTCACATACATCATAAGTCAAGGGTATACCTAAATAGATTTTGTTATTTTTTTATTATTTTTGTTGTTAGGTACATACTATGCTATGATATACCACTAATTAAATAAAATAAAAAATGTTCATGTGCCTTTAACGATTCTTTTATTAATTCTCGTACCTGCCAATAACAAAGTTATTCAATAGGTGCATGTTTTTTTGGATTCATATAATCGTCATAATTAATCTACTTATAATACCTTTATAACACAAAAATTAATATTAAATCAAAACGAAAAAAAAATACTCACTCTTGATTTTGGATCCAGTGTAGAGCGTAAAATGAAAACACGTGGTTGAATTTTCCCTTCAAATTATTAGGCAAGTCGTCTGCTATATCCAATACGGTAAAGGAAGTATTTTCATTGCAGTGATGTTCGTTGGCAAACTTAATCATGCATTCACTTATATCAACCCCAAGTAACTTGTAGTCGGTCGGAAAATACTTTTTCAATATATTTGTGACAGTGCCATCGCCGCATCCTATGTCTATGATCCTGTTATCCTTTTTCCATTTCATTTTCGGAGCGTACTTTTCCAAGCATGTTAGTGCGTCTCGTTTCTGAATACCATTGTTTTGTTCATAAAGGTCAGCGTTGTGCATCGTCTAAGCCTATAGGTGCGCTTCAATCTGTTAACCGTACTGTTATGTTCAAGTCTAATTTGTAATCCGAATTTATACCTGTGATGACGTGCGTGTCTCTCAAGAATGATATACCCATACGCCAATACGCGTCATTAACACCTCCTTTCGTTCGCCCGGAGAATAATTCTCTTCTATTTAGATATTTATCGAGACGGAAGCGACTAGTTTAAATTCACTGCGTAGGCTTATATAAGAGCACTAAGAAGGGTAAGGTTAGGTAGTTGTTAAACAGATATTCAAAACAATTAATAGAAATAGAAATAATCTTTTGTTTATAAGGCACAATTACACCATCTTCCAATATTGATTACATGAAACTGTTAATTTAAGGAATGAATATTATGTGAACATCAAATATTTAACTTGCACATGGCTCTAAATTAGTCTAAATGAATGCGACCAGTTTTTTGTATGATGATAACGCTTATCGGCTACGCCCATTACGTCTTTACGATATGCTTATAAATACACATTTAATGACACTTTAAATTGTTTTTTTTTTTATTGTAGACAGAGGCGTATTAAGCGTCCTCATTTTGCTAACACTTACGTAATAGCCTATTGCCGTCAACCGGGCACTTTTGTTTGCAGGCACAAATTGTTACTTACGCAAAAGTAATAAATTTTGACGATATGTTATTGCTTACGTCATTGGCGTAGCTAAGGATTGTTCCTATCGGGGGCCATGGCCCCAGCCATGAATCGGCCGGTCACGGCAAGGTGGTCACTGACTATCAGCACATGCGCAACTATTTATAGGTATCAAGTATGGATTTTAGTTGTCCTATCCTATTATATTATACTATTCTTTTTATTTTATCAATGTCTTGACCAAAACTATGTAGTTTAAGTCACTAATATAGCTAGGTATACACCGAAAAGAGTCCGCTCTTATATTACTAACAACAAGGTAAATCAAATAGATGGTATATTATTATTATGTATAATGTTATTTATTTGTTACAAATAAAAAAACGGAAAAATCAAAAATATAAATATCTCCACTCCACGACACTGAAATAAGAAAAAAATGTTTTCAAACCCTTAAGTTTTCTTTGTTTTTCGCTAAACCGGTTCAAGACTGCCTCTGACGTTATTGTATTTTTTTAAAGCATTTTTTAAAGAACGTTTTCTATATTTATTAAAGAAACTTGAGAGAAACGATTCTGGAGCAATGTTGTCCTCAGCCAGGTTTTTATTCGCCTCATTGCAGAAAAACTCCTTTCGCAACTGGCGGAGCAGTGGTAGAGCCATACTTAGGCACGAATGGGCCGGCTCAACCGGTGCGATACCACGGACTCACAGAAAACCGGTTGTGAAGCATTTCCCCGAAATAAGTGAGGTTTCCGGAGGCCCAACTCCTCCTCTCCTCTTTCCTCTCCTCTCATCCCCCTCTCCTCTTTCCCATCTCCAATAATATCAGCTCTGTACCTACCACTCGGGGAACACATACTTAGAATGTTCACAATTAGGTTTTTTCTCGATACGCTTTTGTCTAAAATATGGTTAGCGACAAAAGCGTATCGATATTATAAATATGGTTTCCACCATCTCCTCTACATCACTCATTCCATTCCAATCACTCGTAGAAAGCAACGAGGACAAGAAAGTATAATTACTAATATTTACAGAACACGAATATAAATTAAAATTGTCTGTCACTATAACTTCATTATATTTATCAGAAAGTTTTTGAATTAGCGAAAATAAAATCATAGAATCATTCTCCGAACTGTTAAGTGTAATATAAATAACGCAACACAAAAATAGAATTCTATAATTTAATATTGAATACCTTTGAATCTATTATTTAAATTAACCTGTTTGTACAACATACCACTTTAAACACAGGTGTTGATCGACGTGTCGTCCATAAGTACCTACTTGCAGTAGCTTGAACCGGTGTGGCCACGAGAAGCGCGCCACCCTGTACCGTCCATCCGCTTGCAACGTAATATTTTATATCCTTGTGGGACGATTTCCACGTCGGTGATAGATTCGTTGCAGCTAGATTCCGTTTGTAATGTTATCTAATTTGGTACAAGGACCCCTTACATTTTGATAATATCTTTCTATATTATTATTATTATTTTTGCTCGTAGACATTTTTCTTGGATGATCTACGAAGCCAAATCCCATCATTGAATTCCGCGTTAAGTGGCCAGGTTTCCGCTTTATTTAATTCTTCATATACTTGCGCTGTTGCTCCTGTTATAAAAGAAGAATAGGTTTTATTTTATCAACTTTTACAATCCCTGCCTCCGTCGTAGTATCCTGCTGTAAATCCCACTCATGTAAATACTTCTTACACTCTGTTCCTTGTAATGCCTTCACCTTAGTATTTTTTCTATCCCGTACATCCTCGGACAATCAATGGGATTTCTTATGTTGCACAGTGGTTCATTCCGCTTGTTTACGTTCATTACCGGCATCGATACTAGGTGACGAGTTATTTTGGCTAATTGCTTCGGCAAAAGTACGAGGAGAATCATCGTTTACCTTCTTCAATTCTGGTTATATATTATATAGAAACCATTAAGAGTTGACTTGACTTTTTGTTCGACTACAGTAATTATTTTGACCAGCTTGTCTAGATGGGCTTGTTTTGTGACAATTGGTATTGCAAGTGAACTCTTGCATTAGCCAAGCCTGTCCAAGCGGGCTGTAATATCTGAAAGATCGTCGCTTGGCAATCATGCAAAAGCACTCCGGGCATATCGAGGATAAGTTAAGAGTGTATCCACGTATGCCACGCGCGTCGTTTCGTCGCACGGTTTGCTGAAGTGCAACAAGGACGAAATATCTATTACTTAGTTTCTTTCACACGAGGTGCCTTCCTCAGCTAGCCTTGTAGCTAGCTCAGTAGCGATCTTTTGTAAAGAAACATACTAGGTATATGTAACATACATACTAAGACATACATACTACGAGTAACTAACAGATTTATACAACGTGCGCAGTCGCGCGTCGGGTTGGCTTTGGTCCTCAACACACAGGGTCCATATGTCTTACTATAGTTGTTCCCGGAATCCTCCCACTTCAGGCGCAATACGGCACACCATCTGGTTTTAGTTGGTTCAATTCCGACACACCGCCCCACTGAAAGACCCAGTGGGGCGACGGCCAGTGGAGGTTTCCAAACGTAAAAAAAAAAGGTCCTCAACACAAACTGCATTTCTCTCCAATACATCGCCATGGTTTTTGACGGCAATATACATATAAGTTCATAATCACATGTACGTATTTGATGTTAAAATACGGGTAGTTATTATAAATCAGTACAATATTTTGTTGAATATTGTTTTAATAAAATACTACTGTACGGCTAAGGTTTAAGTACTGTTATTTTATTATGCAGGATGATTACGGTGACGATAGTTATGAAACAGAATATGAATATAGAAGTAAAATTGACATTTGAAAGTATAAACACAAATAAATTATTTATTACCTTCTCCTCTGCCTTTTAATATGTCAAAACCGAAATCTGTATCTCATGTATATCATTACTATTCATGATGGTTTAAAACTCTTAAATCAGGTAACAGTTATGTATAGATTAATTTGTGGTCATGTAGAAAAGGACAACAATAGACTAATTCAAGTACTTACGTCCCTATTATTCATAATAGTGTACCTTGTGTCTTTACAATTGTAGATAAGTCAATTTAAATTAAGAATTCCTAATTCTATATAAATAATGATAATTAATTACATATAATTATACTAATGATATGTAAACTCCGTAAATTCATTTATTTTCTTTATAACATTTCTACAATAGTCAACTAGTGATAAGAACGAGGACCCAAGGTGTTCCCGATTCGAATAACAATCTAAGTATTTAATTTAAGAAAGAGTTGGTTATACAAAAAAATATATAATTATCTAAAAACTTGGTTTATTTTAAGATATTTTAATAAAGACTTGACAGACACTATCATGTGTAGCAGTGGCAGTCTGGTGTCCTACGAGCAAATGGGCGACGAATATGGATTAGATCAACTTTAGCACAAAAGCTAATTGAAAAGAATATAATAGAAATAAACTTTATTGTACACGAAAGACAGTGGTAGAGCCATGCTTAGGCACGAATGGGCCGGCTCGACCGGTGCAATACCACAGCGGCACAGAAAACCGGTTGTGAAGTAACACTTGCGTTGCATTTCCCCGAAATAAGTGAGGTTTCCGGTGGCCCAACTCCCCCTCTCTTCTTTCCTCTCCCCTCATCCTCCCTCTCCTCTTTCACATACCCTCATTCTCCCTCTCTTCTTTCCCCTCACCGCATCCACCATCCCTCATCACCCTTAAAGGCGGGCAGCGCACTTACGATAAGTGCGCTGCTGTTCGTCTGTCCCTCTACAGTATTAAAAAAAAATGTACACAAAAGATAAAACAGATAATCATGTATGCGCAAAGGGCTTAATTAAGGGTAGCTTTGTTGTCAACAATAATATAAGGTGAGAAATGTTTTGTGTATGTTATGAAAACTAGGAGTACTAACTATTACATAATATGCAGTAATTCCTAACAATACCATATTCCATAAATTATATCTCGTTTCGTCTAATAGACAGAATAAGAGCATTCCAAAGTAGAAAAGCTTGTCAGTAAATTATTTGTTATAAAACTTATTTGAATGAGTAGATGTTGCCAGTTCAGTGAATCAGACGACCTCAAGGATCTTGAATGTATGTCATTGAGGAACTATCATCGTCGTTTTCGCAAGAAATCCGCCGACGCAAAATAATTTGCGACTGACTTCACGCTATTGGGTGCCTCAAGATAATGTACCATCAATAAAAATATCCAGATTTTTACACTTGTACTCATTAGTAGGGGAGTACCATTGAACAGTAGTTGAGCCCAACCTATTCTAACAAACAACCTGGGACTGTCCAAAATCATAATATAATAATATCCTAAAATAAGTTCTGCCTTTAGGTTTTAAAAACCAGTCCATATTGTTAGACACGTACGCCATATACTTTCAGTAAAGAAGGCTTAGGGTGAAGCTAACGACTTCGTGATAAAATTTATAAAAACTGAAAAATGAAGGATACAAAACTTCACGCCAGACGTATTACACCAGGAAGAAAAAGACACTTCAAAACGCACACGCAGCCTACCAAACAGGTAACTTTAAACCAATCAATTACTGTTGGAGATATGTGTAATATGCCTAACAGAATGTGGAAATCTACACTAGTAAAAGCATTTCTAGAATATGGTAAGGAAATTGCCAAAACAGTGACATTTCCATTGTCCATACCTGGCTTAATGTCATCTGAAACTTTGATCAGCTACCTAACCGTGCTACGACAGACACGAAAGCCTGATTGTAGAGTAGTTAGGAGTTGGGTCTCAGTAAGGAAAGAATTTAATTGGGAGTGCACGGACGATACTCGGAGAAGGATAAGGTTTTTTGGGTGAGGGTACAATTTGTGCCTCTTTCCAGGTTTCCGGAAATAGGCTGCTAGAAAGAAAATAATTTAAAGTATGGCATATCTACTCATTTAGAATTGGTTGGATTATTTTACGACTTATGCAATCGCTACCAACAGCGATGGAAGTTATTGACATTATACACTTTTCAACATCACAAGCAGATAATTGATATGACCATGTCTCTGCTTTACGTTCCCAATTGAAGTGGCTCCCTATTCGGCAACGTCGCAGTTTGCGAGCACTAAATTTTCTATACACCTTCTTGAACTCCCCGTCTCCCCCTTCTTACTTAAGTCCCTACTTTCAATTTTTGTGCTCCACTCATGACAGGGACCTTCGTTCTTCAAACAATTTGCTTCTCTTATGTCCTCCTCACACCTCTAACTTTGACAACTCATCTTTCTTCTTGAAGTTCTTCTATGGAATGCGCTTCCTCTCGAGCTTAGAATGTCCGAAAGCCGTTTGACGTTTAAGAACAAAGTACGTGAACTTCTCCTCGCTGAATTAGCAGAATAACCACAATGCACTTGACTGTATACCTATTTATATGTGTATGTTAGTACAATATATATATATATATACATATATATTCTTCCATATATATTTTTTTTATGTATGTGTATATTCGTTATGTATTTGTAACTATAGTAAATATATGTAACTACAGTTGTTTTCAAAAACAAGTAAATTCCAGATGTCTGCACCTACCTTATCGCTTTTCTTCACCACCCCAAGGTTGACTGGTAGAGAATGTCTTAGGCATTAAGTCCGCCTATGTACACGTGTGCATGAAGTTTATAAATAAAATAAATAATAAATAAATAATTGATTTAAGAAAAACGGTGGGTAATGAGTATGAAGCGACGAAAGAAACTGTAGTGTTAGTTTTACTCGTTTGATCATATTGAGATGAAGACGAGAAATGTTGATTAAGCAACTTAATGTAAATTTTCCTAGGTACAGAGTCAGAGAAATTTTTTGCTGGGTGTCCGTTCTCGACCGGATTGTGGATATAATGGCGTTGTACTTCCTACAAACCTTGCTGCAGTGATTTCGCATAGTAATATATTTTGTTACGGTTACTAGGTTTAGGCCGAGATTTAAACTTGCGCTTAGCTGCCACTTTTTAAATATTAAAGATTTGAGACAGGTGTAAGCCATGGTGTAGGTAAATGTCCAAAATCTTATGACCCGGACTGGCGCAAGTATGTCGTAGAAACAAGTCAATTTAATTTTCAATCGAATTTTCAATTGATTGATTTGAAACGAAACAGCTCCGTTTCAAAAAACCGACGCAGTCAGTTGTTTTTGTACTACAGCGCCTAGTAATATCAACAACGCAACAGACAGTAGCGAAGGCGTGGGAAAAGTGGGCCCTAGTCCACGGCCTCGCACTTAAAGGGGCCCTAGCGAGGCCTCTTTAAATGCCATGCTTTTAGACTTAAAATACACAATTATTTTTAAATTAAATAAAAACCTAAATAATATTGGCCAAACGTCACAGACTGGCAGCACATCTTAACTTTGTAAAACTTTTCTTTACGCGCATAATTCATATAAAACAGTGTAGGTGGTAAACATTTTGGAAAAAAGGGAGGATTTCAAAATTTCTAGAAGTGGGTAGAGAGAAGACAGTTAGTTTATGCACTGGGGATTGTTCATTGTTGCATTGCTATTGAGACTACATCATAAAACAATACATATATTTTATTTTATTTAAAGTGTTACTGAGTATACCGATTGCTTAAAAGTTATTTAAAGTTGTGTGTGTAACTTTCTTCATAAGGTAAGTAACAAAATTTTACAAATTTTTCAATTGAATGAATGCTATTTAGCATGTTAGAAAATACATATATAGAGGAATGTAGGAATGCTCAAACTAGATTAGATATTATACTCCATAAAATTCAATATTTTTGATCGAACTGCACCCACTCATTGCAATAGGTATCGCTAGTACCATATCGTTATGATACTCAATTTATAAAGGGTAATGATTTGAGTATACCTGTCACAAAATATTTTTTTGGGAAAGTATTCTAAATTATATTTATCACCGAAATTAAGTGGTAAATTTTATATATTGCATGACCAAAATAATGACTCCAAGGTGTCGCTTTAGAAGTCTATAATCTAAGAATTACACCTAACAAGTAATTAAAAATAACATGCATATGTTCACCAACACGCCGCGTTGCATACCGTAGTACATCAATGTGTTGTCTTTTATTATATTTAATAATTTATTATGTTCTATATATCGTCAGTAACGAGTGAAAACCTCATCAATTTAATTTTTGCCCAATATATATTTTTCATCATATTATTTACAAAACCTCTCAACGCTTATTATATAGGCGTAAAGAGAGAGCTTATTTAGACTATTATTTAGCGCTTATTAGCTAGAGTTTATTATATATGCTTATATTAACTTAAAAATTACCAAATAGCATTCATAGTAAAATTGGGAGACGGTTTTTACTCTCCTGTATAAAATTTGGTTTTTCAAATTTACGAAGTTGCCGACGATATTGTAATGTTATCTTAATTGAAAATACAATTCAACATAATTCACATTGATAATAAACTCAGATATCGCAGATATCATGTCCGGCTCCCGAAGGGACGACAGATAAGTGCAAAACAGAGGTGGCCGTAGCTAATAAAGCTCTTGGTGCTAGTGTTCTGAATTTTTCATTTTATAACACAAATTTCGGCTCAAATGAATGAAGCGAAGTTATCGTCAGAAGCAGTTGAAGTTAAAAACAAGTTTGACAGTGCAGAATCGGAAAAAAAAATCAAAAGAATGATGATAAAACGAGGTCAGTTGTTCTATAGTTTCATCCCAAAAATGTGTTCTTTTTTCCAAATTCAGCAAGAGATGGGAATTAGTAAAGGATAAATTGAAGACAACCTTGAAATCGTTGAAACCAAGGAATCGTAACTGAAATACTAACTCTGGAATTTATTATCTCGATTCGCGTGTGGTACGAAATACTAAACCGCAATTTTTGTAACTGGTTCCACAAATTTCGGTAAACAGGCAATTAATGTACAACAAAAATCTACGAATGCGTAGAAAATAGCAGTTGTGAGATACCTGTGACTTTTAGAGAGAAAAGTGTTGTGAAAAAAGTGAGGCTAGAAAAAGAAAATGAGGTGGGACCATGGAAGGCCACTAACGAGTAAACACTTTTTATTCGTTTATTAACAGGAGAAATGAAGGAAACAGATTATCAAGTAATACTTTGTTTTATTGTGTACCATATAAATCACTTTTTTTTTAACCTAGCTTTTATCACCATTTATTAAACTTAAGTTTCATTAAGCTCTTCCAAACGTCACACCACTCCTCACTCTCTTCATCAATCTGACATTACACATACTTCTCAGTTAACACAAATCTACGACTTTAATTTTACTCTCATGTTTCTTCTACTCTACCCAACTCTCGCTGCCATACATCAAAATGTTACAGCACTCCCTCATGAACAGCATAACATGCTTTTATTAACATCTTCTGCTTTTTCACAATGGAGTTAAAGACACCATTCAGATTTTCCTTTTGGACTTCTCTCATCTTTCTCATACATGCCAATTCTTGCAAAACATACTTCCAACATAAACAAAATCACTCTTTGATTTATCACCTTAGTGGTCTCTGGTCTCCCAAATTAAACTGGAACACTAATGGCCATCCCAGGATCCCGTTCTTATATCGCTGGCAGCAGCAGAAACATTTCTTTCTTTCATTTCTACTTTGTTTTTGTATGTACAGTATCCAGTGAAATTAAAATCCAACCAACTGCTAGCTGTTCGAAAAAAAATCTAAGGAGAATGAAAAGAATACTAAATTTGTGATTGTCAATTTATTGATTTTCAAATCAATAATTCTTAAACTTATAGTCAAATACAATATCCAGGAATGATAAATCCTACCTGACAAATAAAAGGCGAACAGTACTTTGTCAATGTGTTAAAAGACTAATACAAAATTATACTGATAAACAGACAAAAATAGTTTTAAATTTCTGTATAATATTTTGAAGTTTAGTTAGACTTTTTGGAATCTTTTGAAACAGAGCGTGATCTTGAATGCGATCTGGATCGTGCCTTAGAGCGAGAGCTGGATCGCGCCTTGGAGCGAGAGCGAGATCGGCTGCGGGAGCGGGAGCGGGAGCGAGAACCAGAGTGCGGCGAGCGGGAGCGACTGCGACGGCGGGACCTCGACCGGCTGTCAAATGCACAATAGAATATTATTAGAAGCATACCCCTAAACTGACAAGATACTCCAACCAGTTTGGCATACCGAATACCGTAAATAATAATAATAATAAAAAAATAGAAATTCAGATAAGCATTTTATTTACAGATAGTAATATAACGTCAGTCAGGATCAAAAAGATTCGCCATTTCTGCTCATAATTGAGATTTGAATGAAAATTTGACAAATTTGCCCTCTTATTAAAAAACGGCCAATTGATTTAATTACTTAGGAAATTACATTTGTCTTTATTAGATAGAGTAGGTATTGTTATCAGAATAATGCATAACTAAGTACTGTATGAAAAATGTATGGTAGTGCATTCTTTAAGATATTTTCCTGTATATTTAGGATACTCTTTCATAAGTAACATTTGGGGTTTTGTGTATTATTATGCATGTTGTAGAATTGATCACTTCATGATATAGCCCCAACCATTGTATGAAATGATTGGGTTTCATGAAATGGTTAATCACATAATAATATGGTTGGACCAGATCATAGAATAATCTGTGTTTAACTGAATGAACAGCTAAGATGACCATTTCAAGATTTGGCCAAACATTAGTGTGTACAATAACACAAAACAGTAACATTATAAAATGTTAGAGTGTTGAGTGATTTCGTTTTGTTTCTGTGAAAGCGAATAATTATATTATTATGCTAGAATTTTTATTAAAAACTAGCTGTTACCCGCGACTTCGTCCGCGTGGTATTTAACAAAAAAGTTATTGTTCAGTTCGCAGAGTTTACTATAACTTATTAATTCTGTATTTAAGAAATACCTATCTATACTAATTTTAATGAAATTCTTTTAATTGAATATTATAAAATTTTAATTGGGTTTTAATTTTTTTTGTGAGGTCCTATTTTTTTTCTAAATTAAAAGTAGCCTAAGTTACTCCTTGTTACATCAGCTATCTGCCAATGAAAGTCCCGCCAAAATCGGTCCAGCCATTTCAAAGATTAGCCGGAACAAACTGACACAAAAATTAAAAAAAATCTTGTTTTGGTATATGCATTGTGTATACATCCACATGCAATTAGTAAAAAACGGTTATTTTAATATTATAAACAGACACTCCAATTTTATCTATTTGTATAAATTAATACACATGGTGGGCTTCCTAAATGAACAATACAGCCAAATGTGGACTAACATATCTTTAAAATGACAATATTTAACAATATGGTCAGGTTTAGCTGACCAATTCAATCGGGCATATTATGAAGTGGCCAATTCTATGATACACATAAACACTAATTTTTCAAATGTCTTGACTGCAAGAAATGTAAGGAAGGGAAGTAAATGTAATGGAAGTTTTGTTTGGAGTACAAAAAACCTCCTTTTCAAGCAGCATAATGTGAGACAAAAGTGCTAGAACCTGCTTTCTTCCTTGATATTTAGAAAAGCCTGTTTCTGTCTGTCACTGACAAGCATTAACCTTTGTTAAATTGCTATTTCTCTAGTAAGTCCTCAGCTTAGCAGATATAGAGAAACAGTACAATTTTTACAAAAGATAAGCTCTTCCTCAGTGTTGTAACATATACTAGACCAATAAAAAGACTATCCTAGCACTAAGCATGTGTAGTTACTGCACTTTAATATAAGAATAAACTTCCTAGATATTAATCTATGCATTTGGCTTTATGCAAGGTTCTGCCAAAAACGTTTACTGTTGCTTTATAAAGCAATAAACAGTAATTAAATTTAAAGTGTGCATAAGAAATCATTTAAATTATTATGCTAAACTAAAATACCAGTATCATTTATTGAAATATATGTATATTTTACCTTACATATAATTTCTTGATAACTATTTTTGTACTAATTAGCATACAGAATATATTATTCAATTAATTCATTTTCAATGACTACTTCAAGAAAATTTTAGTGACTGGCAATGCTATGATTATTTTAATTATTACATATTAAATAATATTTTAAGGATGTTTCCTACTTTTTGTATTATTTTTTTTAAGTTTTTTTTGGAAAATCTTAATTTGTAAACTATACCCCTTATTTTATTTATCTTAGAATATTGCTGAATTTTATAGATGAAACAGCACGGGCTGCATTTGAAAACAAAAATGGGATAATAATGTGTAACTCACTGAGTGCATGCAGTGATTACATTAGATGTGCGTTGCGACGCGTAGAACGAACATTACTCTTAATGAAGTTCTCAACAAGTGAAGTGTGCACGTAGGGTGGAGCTACGTAGTATGCAGTTACCGAAGCGACAAGTCAATCGGCGTACACGCCGTGGAGGGAAAACTACGTAGCGCAGACAATAAGAAGTGCAGACACTGAAGAGTTCGTTCTCGGCGCACAGGCCAATGATAACCTATAACATAGTTATCATTGGTATAAGTGACTCAAATACAATGGGATAGAATCTTTATATTGTGTACTTCTGTTTATATTTTACTATACTACAGCGGAATTCAAAAATTTCAGATACGATCCATTTTTATCGAAAGATTCCATACCAGTGCTGTGTACCGTAACACACCCCTATAAAATCATTTAAATTGTCACCTGCGACGGCGACGGCGTGTACAATCTCGAGCATAGTGTCCTCTGTCTCCACAATCGTAACATCGGTCATCGTAAGGACGAGAAGGTAACCGAGATCGGGGTGGTGGCCCTCGCCCACCATGTCCTCGACCTCCGTTTGACATTTCAACACGAGCACGACGTCCACAAATTGTTCGACCATCTAAACCGCGTGTCTGAAAACATATTTAAATGTTTTTATGGCATGAATTGGCTTAGGAACAAGCCTACCTAGGAGGTAGAAGAATGAGAAAGTAGAATTTCTAAAGCTAACAATTGTCAGTTTCCAGTTTCATCAAGATAAACGTGGGGTACTTCGCACTGAATTAATTATACATATTAGACACAGAAATGCTTAAAAATGTGCAACAAACAATTAAACTTACAGCATCTTCAGCGTCACGGGGATCTTCAAACTCAACAAATGCAAATCCGGGTGGATTTCTAGCAACCCACACGTTTCTCAATGGTCCGTAGTATGAGAAAGCATCTTCCAGTTCTGGTTTGCTTGCGTTATTACCCAAATCACCGACGTAAACCTTACAGTCACCATAGCGTGACATGATTACCTACCTAAAAATAATAAAAAAATGAGAAAATATTGCAAATGCACAAAGATGACCGCGGAATAATTATTGTAATGTATACATAATTTAAAAACATATATTATTGAATACACTCAGTATTGCTCTTAAGTTCAGTATAATATAGAAATGTTTACCAAGATTATACGACGCAATTCAATAAATCGTAGTTACACGCATTCCACAACAAAATGGCGGCGATAGGCGCAGTAGCGCACAGCACACGTTCACTTGACAGATAACTACCTACCTACTTCAAAGTTCTACCTTTCAAAGAAATTGGACTGAAAGCACGTCAGGACTCGGTAGCATGATGACATTTAGGCTAGCGGTAGGCGATTATGAAATATACTTATGTAATCATTCGATTATGAAGATGTCTCGATTACAGCAAATTAGTAGTTACTAATTTAGATAGTAGTAGTAAGTAGACGCAAAGCCAGACAGGCTTGCCTACTAGAAGTTGGGAGTCAACATCGAACTGCAAACACAGAAATCGTCATAGAAGTGTACAACAATAATGTAGTCGTCGTCTTTTTCATATAAAAATAATTGCGAAAAATGTATTAATTCTGACTATATGTGGATGAAATTTATATGAAAACGTTTTATAAATGTAACTTCTTCCTTACATAGTCTTGAAATGGCAATGAAAATTTTAAAAACTACACAAAACATTTTTATATTTAGTAAATTAAATTCCCTATCAACCTGAGATTAAATCAATTTTATCTTATTGTGTAAAAATTAACTGTAATTAAAAAACACAAATTTTATTTCGGTGAGTAGTTAATTTTCTTAAATTCATGCAGCAACAAAAGAAAAAAAATATTTTGTCACTAAAACTTGTATGTTTTCGATTCTTTTGGTTTACTTGTAGATAATAAAATCATAAACTATTCTAGAAGAAATTTATTACCACTTCGTAATAATAAATCACCATGATTTGAGATCAGCGTCAACGTCAACTAAAATTACATCAAGGCAAAAAATCTGACATAATGTAAAAATTAGTAACATCATTCGATTATAACTATAAATAATAGATGAAGAGTATTACTTGTAGTAAGTAATTTGAGTATGACAATCATTCATAATCGCCCGCCACTAAATTTGAGCGTGCACTGCCAAAGACAAGCAAAACTAAAGTACTTGCTAAAACACGTACTGAGTTTTACGAGTACGAGCATGGGCGTACCCAGCTTCTGGCCTAAGAGCCTAAGTCAGATTTTTTTTGGCCAGATCGTCCGCTGCTGTTTTGTCATACACACTACACAAAGGCACCTACTTGAAACATTAGGTATATGTAGTGTAGTGTGTAGAGCAAACAGCTGCAAATGATCCTGCTTTATAGGTAGTTAAATAAATGAAAGTAAATTTGACTATACATTTTCATTCTATTTAAATTGTTTAATTCGACTTCTACTTTAAAAGTTACTTTCGAGGATCTTCAACAAAACGGTATGACGTCTTCCGTGAAAGAATCACCCATACTCTTTACAAGTTTTTTATGAACACTAAGCATAAAAAATCCATTTAACCTGTCTTCTTCGCATTCGTCCTTTTGGCATGCCATCTGAAGTTGAAACTTCAGATGCCTTGCCTTCTAATTCATAAAATTGGGATACTTCGTCCATACATTTTCTTAATTTTGGAGCTGTAATTTTCATTATTTGAGCAGGGTGTAACAATGAAAGAGCCAATGCTGGTGAATGGTCCTTACCGAATCTCGCCTCTAATGACGACAATAAATCCAAATAGGGAACGTACAAAGATCAGCGAAAATATTCGCTTAACGAACCAGCTGGATGATTTGCCCTATATTGTTGCCGACTTGCTGTCCTTGGAGGATTCAGCTCAAGACTCAAAACCTTAGCAATTTCATAAGCTGATTTCAATAATTCTTCAGCAGAAAGCCTGTGTTCCGTAATTGCTGTTGCTATGGTTTGAATGTGCTCTGCACACTTAGTTACGTCTAGGGTTTTAGACTGGAATGTGTTTGCGACGGGTTGAAGCACGGAATTGTATTTGTCTATAATACATAAAGCCAATATGAATGTGGTTTGTCCTGCAGATAACAACTGGAAAGCTACTTTTCTTGTCCCAGAATTCCCTTCCTAAGAAAGCTTTTCCAAACCTTCCAAAATTTCCACAAAATGTTTTTAAACACCGAAATACTTTTGTATTTAGGCGACCACCTTGTTTCACACAGCAATAGTATTTTCGGTGCATATTTTTGACGCAAAACTGATTCCTGAAAAAATTATCGTATTTTTAGCTATGACGAAATTAATGAGTTCATCAATATTTAAGGCATTGATGAACTCATAAACTTAAGTAGTTATTGTTTGAGCATCCATTTTGTGTAACTCGACAAAACCGATAAATTCTTCCTTAACATTTTTTTTCCCTTTGATCGTAATATCTAAGACCTATTGATAGTTGTTCTTTTCCTGCAATATCAGCTATTTCATCAACCAAAATGCTGTAGGCACTTACAGCCTTGACATTATCGACTAGTTTTTTTTTAATTAGAACTTCACATACATATATTTAAAATCTCATTTTGTATTTTTGGTTACGTATATTGAGCATTTTTATGGCCTTTTTCTAAGTGTTTTCGCAAAACTTCATCACCAGGATCAATTTTTAGTTTCAGTAAATCTCGAAAAACGCCTTCATCTTTTTCTTTTCCTCTCAATGGCAAATCGTGAGCTCCGCAAAAAAATATTGTATTGAATATACTTTTCTCTTCAATAAGTTTTGCGTGACCTGTTTGCAAAGCAATCTGTACATTTGTTTTTGCGTTGCCAAAAAAATTGGCAGCTGCACTTGATTCTCTATGCCCTTGACTATCTTTGTGTGCTTTACAATAACGTCCAACCCATGGGCCGATATCATTTTATGACAATTATCTCCATCTTCCAGAATGGATGTAGATACAAATGCTGACACTGGAATTATCCTCATTCTCATTACTCGTTATTTTTCTCTTTTATGGTTTTGTAGCTGCAAAAATAAAGCAATAAGGCTAAAGAATCGCGAAAGCTGGCTATATCAATAATACATTAGACTTGACATTCTCACTGATCGCTATTTTAAACTGACTTAAGAAAGAGATTTTTTCGACCTACACGAACGTGCCAATGGAAAATATATTCCACGATTTTCTTAATAAACAATAAATCGATCATATTTGTGCACCATGTATTTTTGTCAGCAGTCCCTTTAATTGACCAAATAACAATAAACGAAATTTTAACTTTTAACGTTTGAATTGAAGACGTTTCAAAATCAAATTAATCTTTATTTAAATACCTACTTATTAGAGTAAAATAGATTATCATTAAAACAAACACATGGACAAAAACTAAATTTAATTAAATCAGATATCAAGAACATCACGTCTACTAACATAAACAGTTTCATATTAAAAGTTCACATTTGAATTGTTTGGTGTTGCTTGACGTTCGTAAAACGTAAGGTTCGGTTTAGATGCTAGGTTAGGAATTAAATCTAAATCCTAAATCATTTCTAGCTGAATAAATCTATAAGATGACAAAGAAAGAGTACACGTAACCTACACTTAGGTACAAACAACATTGCTTTCTTAAAAGAAAGCAATGTTGTTTTAACAGTTTATTCCTAAAGGAATAAACTGTTAACAGATAGAATTAGTAAATTGTCTTATGAACACTTCAACACCATGATCTTTAAAAATAAACTTTAATAATCTTTTTAAAGTCTATTGTTGTTCGAAATCGGGACTCACCTCTCTCACTCACACATACTTTCATATACGCTTTGCAAAGTTAGGAGTATTATCTACGTTTTAACGCGTTGAAAAATCGGTCTTATTTCTAACGGCACAGACTTAATTTTCTTTCGGTATTTTAGAGTTTGACTCCTCGTATCGTATTGTCTATTGAGTGAGTACCTATGCGTTAAATGCGTGCATGCGTGGGATCGGTGTCCTCGGACTCTTCGGTACTTCTAAATACCTTTAATACGTGTTTGTGTTCCCGTTACGTATACGTACTCGTACGCGAGACGTTTATATAAAACCTAGTGTTGAAACCTGTAACAGTATAAACGCCTTACCTTTAAATCATATCGTAATATCAACAAGAAACGCAACATTTGTGAACAAAAAAATACTTTAACGTATTTTAATATAATACGACATAAAATGCAGGTCAAATTCCTATGCAACTATTTTGGAACTGATAAAAATTTGACACAAAACTTTTACTTCATCGAATACTGTACATAACAAGGTATGTATTACTTCTAGCATAAAATAAAATAAATGGCGCGAAATAATCATGCAGTGCGGCGGGGCTTGGACCATCTTCAGGTGGCACAGATTACTTTGATATAGCGGGACGCGCAGGGGAGTGTGAGGTGAGATGCCATGCCAGAGTACCTATTTCCGACGAAGGTCAAATATATATAATATGTATAAGGAATTAATGCACGTGCTATCCGATCGGGTCGGGAACTTGTCAATCAGATAGGATAAAATTTATGCAACAAATTAAGTAACATAATTGTGGGAACTATTGTTAACATTAGCATTCCTTAAAATTCATTATGATTATTTCACGCCATTCACCTTTATATCTATGATTTAAAGACACATACGTTATAGTGTATATTTTATGTTATATTTGTAAGAAATAATAAGTACATAGCTATGTTCACTATTCGAGGAAGTAAAGTCCAAAAGTAGTATTTAATAATAAAATAAACCAAAATATTAACAAAAAAAAAAACAAACAAAACTTACAAAAAAACACAAGACCATATTTTTGTTTTTATAGTGCCCAGAAAGAAGTCTTAACGCTAACTTAATTCCTACTAACTTGAACATCATCAAACCTCGGCTCCCGAGTAGGCTCATCCTAAATTACTTTATATCAGATACCTCTATATTTAAAAATATCATTAAAATTAGTTTTGCCATTTTTTGAAACGAAGTAATTTAAATGTCCTTGTATATTCACAATAATCTGGCATAAATGACATTTTATCACCCCTGTCAGCTGCAACTTTTGACAAACGATCAGCCTCCTTGTTGCCCCTTAGACTTATATGTACCCACTGCAGTATCACCTTTATCTCCTCTTTATAGAGGATATCAAGGAGTCTGAGAATATCGTAGGCTATCTATGCACCTT
Source organism: Tyria jacobaeae (assembly GCA_947561695.1). Lineage (NCBI taxonomy): Eukaryota > Metazoa > Arthropoda > Insecta > Lepidoptera > Erebidae > Tyria > Tyria jacobaeae. The sequence continues at coordinate 8,635,334 of OX387210.1, forward strand.
TGCAACCAGAGGCGCATCGAGCCACGCTGCAAAGCTATCAACTATCAGCAGTGAGTATAACAACTCTCACCCAGTTTTGTCCAAGTGCTAAGAATACAGCTTGATATATTGCAATAAGTTCGGACAAAAAAAGCAGCACCACCACCATCACTATTCTTTAATCCGTCTGTGAAAATGAAAAAATATTAAGAGTCAATTATACCATACTACAGTTTAGAAATTTACAATATATATGTCGCTTATACGCAATTACTTAAATCTAATCTCGAATTTGAAATGTCGGTTATGCCCGACTACCATTTACTACTTTAATACAACTCTCGATAACTCAACAACTGACCTGCTGTTATGCAATCGATTTGCCTGACGTACTGAGCTTTTACGATAAGATTTATGGTCTAAAAGACTATTAAGTATAATAATAGTTTCTTTAAACTTTCAACCTTTTATTTCGATGTAATAACTAGCACACTATGTGACTGATTGTTTGTAACTTATAGTTTTTAAGACACATTATTATTATCATATTATTGTAACCAATAAAAGTTTCTCATAGTGGTCAAATTAACATACATACATACATACATAAAGTACATGGTGAATGAATAAATAGTGATTGTGCATGACACAGCATGGTGTTTACATGTAAGTAAAAATTAATATTTTGAGCGACTTGTAATATTGTTGCCCTGAAGGCCGTTATGTTCTCAAGGATTCTATATACGTAGTGCTATATAAATTAAGTTGCAAAAACTCTTTATTTTTGAATGTGCCTTTTATATACTTTTATAATAACAGTACTTAATTCGTGAAATCTACTTTACAATTATAACTGTTATATTTCAATAGATTAATATTTTAGAATATTTTGGGGAATAAAACGTATTTTTTCACTTAATAACAATGACCTTATTATATATTTGATAGTGAGCATTATATAAAATAGTAACGTAAGTACTTTTTACTTTATTTCATTTTCTCTTGTATATTATTATGATTAATAAACACTCCGTAATATAGGTAAATAACCTAGTAACTCAGCCTGTCTATACATAATTTACGACGACCTAACACCTTTAGCACATCCGCATTAGTATTTAAGGGTGTATTTTGTAAATTAGATTGTTGATGTAAGTTGGTGACATGGTTATCATTTGTATTTGTATGGTTTTGTTGATTTGTATTTGTAGCATTCGAACTAGTAGAATTAGGTTTGTAGTTTTTTAAATGTAGTAATGTATTATGTTTTTTGTTACAGATCCTACAATGTCCAAAACTACAACGTGAGAAGTCATGGCCACCGCGTAAGCAGTTACTGCAAAGCCTGAGCTTATTTACTAGGCTTAGTCTAGATTCAGGTGTCATTGATTTAAATTGCTGACACTCATAAAGGCGATGATCTTGTTTACTAGTTTGAATTGAGGAAGACACCAGTGATGTATGATGCCTTTTGTCGGTGTTACCAGTGGTAGTACTACATTGTACAGTCTCGATAACATCAGCGCGATTGCGCAAAAACTTGTAAAAATCTTCTAACTTAATCGTATGTAAAATGGTACCTTTGTATTCTTCTCATTTAAAACTTGTGCTGCCATCTAGTTTCATAGCCATCAAAAAAATAATTAATGTATCCCAATGTTCAGTTGGTTCATCAAAAGCACCTATTTTTTTTTGATATATGATCAATTAAGTACTGCAGTGATTTGTGTGTTTCTATAGTCATTTTGTCCAAATTGAATAATGATTTCAAATGGTTATTTACTAATATTTTTTGTTATTGAATCTCTCATTTAGTAAGTCCCATGCAATTTGATAATTTTCACTGGTAAATTCAATGGGTTTTATTATAACAGAGGCACCACCTTCTAAAGAAGATCTCAAATAATGAAATTTACTGATGGCCGGAATTGAACTATTATTATGTATTAACGAATCAAAAGTGTCGCGATATTCCAGCCATCTCAAATAATTACTATCAAACGTCGGTAACTTGATCGTCGGTAGCTTAATATTATGTTTTGACATCAACGCTGCACCATCATCACTGCTACTTAACCTAGACGGCTCTGAGTCGTTTTTAAATTTTGAGCAAGAAATAATTTCAGTTCCAACAGAAATAACAACTGAAAAGGTATGCTCCACCCTCTCCCGTTCATTAAGCTCGTCATCAATTTTAGATGATGAGGTAAATTTTTTTAAGCTTAAATTCTAACTCTGTAACCTGTAAGCTAGGCAATGGTTTTACATCCATTTTCTTAATCCCATTTAATTAGCTTTCGAACTTAGTAATTCGCCCTTTAATGGTCCCATGTTGATGGATCAATGATTTTAATTCCTCTTCCATTCTCACTCGTAATATTATGTGGGAACAAACAAAGAAATAAAAACTGTAGTTTTAACTAAATCAAATAGTAGGTACTTATCGCAAACGCAAACCAGTCAGCAAGCAGCAGCAGCAGCGTTAGAAGCAGAAGCACTGTAGTCAAGCCCCTGCTCACGCGTGCAGCGGCAGCATGCATAGAATATAAGCGGTAGTAGTTCTCCGTTACACTCTGGAATGTTCGTTGAATACAAGTTATATTTTTTTTTGTAAATAAGTAGGTAAATTGAACACCTTTGCAGTTAAATCTATTCATTAACTCATTAACAAGAACTTTATCTTATTATCAGATAGTTTACAAGTGAAACAATTTAACAATATAAGAATTAAGTTCCTATAATCAACGCAATAAAAACCAAGTTAATTTCAATTTAGTAAGAGGGAACCGATCAAAGAAAGGATCGCCAGCAATCCGCACTTGAAAACAGATTGAGATAGCAGAGTTGAGTTATTAGCAAGCAGATAGGAGATCGATTTACGAATATGCAGCAATCCAAGATCGAATTCAATCTTGGATTATATATACATTATTAATTTTGGGTGTAAATCCTCTACAAACAGGCTTAGGTGCCGGTCATAGTACGGTTAGTGCGCTGATCAAAGTTACAGACGACATCAGCCTAGGTATGGAGAATCGAAATCCCACTAATTTTCCCACTCTCCTTACTAGATTTTAGTAATTATTTTAATAGTGTAGATTGAACGCCCCAGGAGGCTTCTGCGCTTCTGGAAGGAGCTAGGCTGGCTCAACTAGTCAGCCTACTGAACGCATAATGGACCGAACTTGAGTCTAAATGCGGAAACTGAGCCCTTAACCATTACTATTACCATTTACTGCCCACACTCATGATATTGAAAGAATCCAGTTAAGGATTTAATGAACCTAAACCTCTTCTCTATATGCTTTTATTCTTATTCAGATATCTAATTTCCTCCTGAAATGCTTGTCTTTGACACTCTCTAATTCAAGTATCCAGTGATAATCTTAACTCTTCAACTCTCAAGTAAGACGTGTTTCTTTCAATTTTAGGTCTCTTCCACTCCAGTACCCGATGACAATAAGCTACAATTCTTACAAGCTTGGTAAGAGAAAGCAGTGTCATGTATATTTCTGCTGAATACGCCGCCTTCGACGCATCACAGAACCCATGCAGCTCGACCCGCTTGGCAGTGCTTCTAGTCCCTACCCACCGAGGTATCGACAGCTCTGCTAACTGTGGCAACTCGTAACGGTAAGTATACCAATCATGTTTAATTTCTTCAGGAATAACCTCGTCCCACCCAATACCAGTAATCCACAATTTTTGAATATAGATTTTTGCTATAATAATTACGGGTGCAACCCAACCTAAGGAATCGAACAGTTACGAAATGTCAGGGTTACTGTAAAGGTTGAAGCTAAACCGAATACTAAAAGACGTCTCTGCTTCGGTTCCAGGTAAATCATAGTGTTTTTATTACGTCATATTGTTTAATTCTTTTTCCTTTATCTTCGTAGTTACCTTCCCTCTCGTTGCTATCTATCAGTTTCTCTAGTAGTTCATTGTTGTTACCTTACCATTTCTATAGTTCAAACCCTGCTTCATTCAGTAATTCATTCATTAGATTGTAGATATCTATACTTAATTCTATCGATTCACACCCTGTCATTAGATCATCCATGTAATAATCCTGTAGGACTCTTTCAGCAACTAATGGATAATTCTCGCCTTCATCATAAGCTACCTGGTGCATGGACCGAACACCCAAGAACGGCGCTGAAGCTGTTCCATAAGTCACGGTAAGTAATTTATAATCTTCGATTTCGTCTTGCTTGTTGTCTCTTCACACGATTCGTTGAAATTCCATATGCTCGAATAGTCTACGTATTCAGTATTCCATGTGCGGCCGAACCTGCGCCTTATAAAGTTGCAGGCGGTGGGCCGGAGTAAAATACTGTCTCGATCCGTTTAGCACACCAAGCTTCTTCGAGACTAATATGGCCTTACTCTCTAAGTGACCGCGAAACTGGACTTCGCTTGAAATATCAACGCCAAGGATTCCGATACTGGCTGATGCAGTTAGCGAAGTGCTCTCAAATTGAGGTGATATGACCAATGACATCTTTTTAGCGGTGAATGCGCAAACCTGTGTCTTCGTGGGGTTAAACTGGACTAGGTTAAGTCGACCCCAATCTGAAACTTTTGATAAAGAAGTTTTGATGTCAGACACAAGTTTGGATCGGCTTTCGATGTGCTATCGTTCGCATAGCAATGGATGCTGCTAATCCTGCAACGACCTTGATGCTTCTGTCTGTAAGAAAACTGGTGAGCCAATTGCACAGTTTCTCGGGAAGCCCATAGGAAGGAAGCTTCGCAAGGAGCGCTTTGTGCCAGACCCGATCGAAGGCCTTCGCCACGTCTAAACTAACGGCCAAGGCTTCCCCCTTGGTCTCGATCGCCTGTGACGGAAGCCATATCGTTGATCATTGAGGGCTGGCAGTTAACAATGGATTCCATTATCTTGGAGAACAAGGAGGTGATGGCTATGGGTCTGTAGTTTTACGGATCCGAGCGATCTCCTTTTTTAGGGATTGGGTGCACTAAAGCTGTCTTCCATGAGTTCGGGACTACGCCAAGAGAGTAGAAAAGCCGATAAAGGCGCGTTAAAAGCGGTGCCAACTCTGGAGCACACGTCTTCAGCACGATAGGAGAGATTCTATCGGGCCCACTCAATTTAAGAACGTCGAGGGAAAGAAGCGCTTAACGCGAAAAGATCGGCTTTTTCTTTAGCGTCGTGGGCCAACGAATTATCTCCTATGTGCAGAGGTGGAAGGGGTGGCTTACAAAAGTTCCCCTAGACAGCTTTGGCAAGAGACCAGAATGCACGAGTTCTTGAAGGGAGACTCACTATTCTCTCGCCAATTCTGCCGATGTGAGCCGACTTCGCCCCAGCAATTACTCTTTTGAGGGACCTGGAGGCAAAGTTAAATTGTTTCTTTAATGTGCTGGTCTTTACATCATTAGCCCATGCTTGGTAACATTCCTGCTTTCGGCGGGACGCCGCTTTGCAGGTTAGACCAAACCAGGGCTGGGACTTGCCACCTGTGGGAATCAGGGAGAATGAAATACCATGGCTCCTAATCAGGCAATGGTCCGAAGAGCCAAGAGGGGCCTCAACGGATACTTTGTAGCCGTCAGGATGTGAGGTCAGCAGAAGATCCAACAGTGAAGGCACGTGGCTTTCTGCATCTGGGATTCGCGTAGGCGTTGCTACCAGCTGCGTCAAGCCATATGCCAAGGCGAAATCGTGAACAAATCTTCCCGCATGATCGGCTTTGCGTGAACCAAGTAACGATATCTGCGGATGGGACCTGCTGGAGCACTGAGTCTGTAGCCATTTGGACGTGGTCGATGAGTCGGTCCGTTTGGGCGTCACCGCTATGGGACCTGTAGAGGCATACGTACATGGTCGTCGCAGTCTACACGTAGCTATAAGATGGAGAGGTCCCTACCTTCAAGATTGCCGAGGCGGCGAGAAGTGATATCATCTCTAACGTACACGCATACACCAGCCTTAGGAACAAAGGAGTGTTCCAGTCCGTCGTCCGTTCCGTCCGTACCCAGGGTAATATCTGCGTCTCGGTTAAAAAGAGCAAGGCCGGCTTTGCTGTCTCCAGGTGGTGGTGGACAGTGTGGAGGTTAGAATTTAAGCCCCTGATGTTACAAAAATGCACGGTAAACGTGACAGGGGGTGCCATGGTATGCCTTCTCTTGCCCCGAGCAGATTTTGAGAGCGCAGTTGAGCCCCCTCCAGAGTACGAGAGGCAGCCTGGGCGTCCACGCTCATTTATATTCCGTACTGAGGATGGACGTCAAGGGGGGGATTCTCCAACGCTTGCGCTGGTACCCCCCTGGGGTATCCTTTTTGTTAACAGCGCTATTAATTATTAGGGGGGTTGGGGGATTTAGGGCCTCCGGAAACCTCACTCATTTCGGGGAAACGCAACGCAAGCGTTACTTCACAACCGGTTTTCTGTGAGACCGTGGTATCGCACCGGTCGAGCCCGCCCATTTGTGCCTCAGCATGGCTCTACCACGTAAAAAAATTTGTTTATTTTTGTTTTATGAGGTTGGCAACTAATAAACCCACCACTTTTTTCGATCAGTTTCTAAAACGTTATAGAACTATCTCGAATTTCTTGGAGTAGTATAGAGTATATAAATAAAGCAAGAGTTGTATGTCAGATCAGTTGACAACTGGATCTCGAATAGTAAAACTACAGTAAATTATGTATCTCGTAGAGAACTTCAGCTGCTTTTACTTTACGAATTTCGCTAGCTCTCTTACGATACCACCAAACATTGTTTCAGAAGATTTAAGGACGGAAATTATAACCTATCTGATGAACACATCCAGGACGACCTCCTACATTAGATGTCGATGAGCTAAAAAGACTCATAGAAATATATCCCAGGTTCACTTCACGTTGTCTGGCAGTGCAGCTTCAGTGTTCTCATAATGCAGTAGAGAAACAACTTCAGCTTTAGAAAAGACCACGAAATATTCAGTTTGGTTGCAACATGAGGTGACGCCGTTTTAACTTCAGAAGAGAGCTAACGTGTTCATGGAACGACTTAGTTATCATCGTACCAATAAGTGGCTGAGAGATGTAATTATGGGGGATGAAAAGTGGGTTAAGTATATATTTTTTTTGCGTAAGCGCCAGTGGCTTAGACCTGGAGAAGCAGGAGTACCGCCGCCAAAATCTGACACGAGTAAAAAAGTTCTTTTAAGTGTGTGGTGGGGATTAAACGGAATTATATACTGGGAGCTGTTACCATCTAACACTACAATCACGCCCAATATTTATTGTGACCAACTGGATAAAGTAGCAGCGAGATTACCGAAAAATCAAAATAAAGTATACTTTTTGCACGATAATACTCGACCTCGACGATAATAGCAAAAGAGACTCGTGAAAAATTACTCTCGCTTGGCTGGGCTGTCCTTCCTCACCCACCGTACTCTCCAGACATTATGCCTTCAGAGTATCAAATAATATTTCGTTCTCTAGCCCACTACTTAGCAGATAAAATATTTAAAAATGATGACCAGCTTAAAAGTGACCACCTTTTTTGATCAAAAGCCTAAAAACTTCTACGAGGAAGGTATTATGTCTCTGCCAGCACGTTGACAGGTAATAGAAAACGACGGTGCTTATATAGTTGAGAAATAATTTGATTTTGTATACTTAAAAAATTAAATAAATTTGTGTGCAAAGATGGCGGGTTTTTTAGTTGCCAACCTAATATTAGCAGGACCAGAACAAATCCCGAAACGTTGACCATTCAGTATACTTGCCAGAAAATGTGGAAATTGTTATGCGAGGTAACTTAATTGATGTGTTTTTATGCTCAGCGATTCCTTGAGCTGATGAACTGGAAGTCTGTGACACACAACCGTATTCTGATTTTTTTAAAGCTGATTTCAAATTCACATTTAAAATCTATGTATAATTCTTCAGTCTTATAATATACCTCACTAGTCGTGTAAGGTGAAGCTAACAAATCTGTACTTTTAACATCCCTAACAATCTTAATATGGTTGGCATTAAATTGAGACCACAACTCCTCAATATTTTCTAGCCTTGTCTTAATACATTGTTTAGTGAGTCTTTCTTTAGGTAACTTCTTATAATTAACTTTTGCTTTTGACAATCTATTGTAGAAATCATTTTGTACTTGAACTAATGATGTTAAAGTCGTTATATTATATATACTTCAATACTTGTAAATATTGTAAATAAGCCCAACACAATCACTAATGATATAACTTTCTACAAAATGTTTTACAAAGTTTCTAGTTAAACAAAAAATTTACAAGCATATGTACACAAATACGAAATTTTTCGATGTGTTTTTAGCTTAAAAAATCGCTTTGAAATAGGGAATGGGTTCCCCGTCTGAATAATATTTGCCTTAAATCTAACTAAGTATAAGCATGCACCCAATAAATTATTCTAAATCCATACTCTATCTAAATGTTATAAGTTTATAAGTTCTTCACTTTAAGGTTTATTATTGCAATTTTTTCTAACACATTAATTGTGTACCTCTATTGATGATATCACATGCCTAAGTTCACGATTTTGAATCAAGTTAATTTGCTATGTAAATAAGGTTCACTTTCGTGTATATTTAAGAAACCCGTAGGTACTTACGGTTGCATCTTCACAGTCACCTTCCTCATCCTACCAAACTTATACGGTACCATAATACATAAGTTTGGAAGGTCACCATCCTTCCAAACTTATGTATTATGGTACCATAATCTGCCAAAAGATGGCGTTGTATAATATTGATCATTTGTAGAACTCGCTATCAAGATCTACGGAGTGTAGTACATAAGTATTATATTGTTTTATTTATTTTTGTCCATTTAACAGACTTGGAGCGTTCCTCTAAGTAAGAAACCTGTTCAATTTTTATTTTATTATCCACTTAACCCCATAGTTTCCCGGCGGTTAGATATGGTCCTACGATCCGGATTATTTGGCAAGGGTTGTCAAAGTAATTTTCAGATGTTACACAGTGAAGCCTTATACAGGCAGTAACATCAACCTCTCGTATCCCTCAACATAAATATCTTCGGTGGACCTGTGCTGGGAGTTACGGAGGGCGGAATACGGAAGCGGATATAAACAGTGTCAAGTTGGAGGGAGGAGTTCTCTGCTCCGGACACAGACTATAGTCAGTCGTAAGGATATCTACAAATAATATAAAGGAAGGGAGTGACTGTGAAGATGCAACCGTAAGTACCTACGGGTTTCTTAAATATACACGAAAGTGAACCTTATTTACATAGCAAATTAACTTGATTCAAAATCGTGAACTTAGGCATGTGATATCATCAATAGAGGTACACAATTAATGTGTTAGAAAAAATTGCAATAATAAACCTTAAAGTGAAGAACTTATAAACTTATAACATTTAGATTGAGTATGGATTTAGAATAATTTATTGGGTGCATGCTTATATTTAGTTAGATTTAAGGCAAATATTATTCAGACGGGGAACCCATTCCCTATTTCAAAGCGATTTTTTAAGCTAAAAACACATCGAAAAATTTCGTATTTGTGTACATATGCTTGTAAATTTTTTGTGTATACTAGAAACTTTGTAAAACATTTTGTAGAAAGTTATATCATTAGTGATTGTGTTGGGCTTATTTACAATATTTACAAGTATTGAAGTATATATAATATAACGACTTTAACATCATTAGTTCAAGTACAAAATGATTTCTACAATAGATTGTCAAAAGCAAAAGTTAATTATAAGAAGTTACCTAAAGAAAGACTCACTAAACAATGTATTAAGACAAGGCTAGAAAATATTGAGGAGTTGTGGTCTCAATTTAATGCCAACCATATTAAGATTGTTAGGGATGTTACAAGTACAGATTTGTTAGCTTCACCTTACACGACTAGTGAGGTATATTATAAGACTGAAGAATTATACATAGATTTTAAATGTGAATTTGAAATCAGCTTTAAAAAAATCAGAATACGGTTGTGTGTCACAGACTTCCAGTTCATCAGCTCAAGGAATCGCTGAGCATAAAAACACATCAATTAAGTTACCTCGCATAACAATTTCCACATTTTCTGGCAAGTATACTGAATGGTCAACGTTTCGGGATTTGTTCTGGTCCTGCTAATATTAGGTTGGCAACTAAAAAACCCGCCATCTTTGCACACAAATTTATTTAATTTTTTAAGTATACAAAATCAAATTATTTCTCAACTATATAAGCACCGTCGTTTTCTATTACCTGTCAACGCGCTGGCAGAGACATAATACCTTCCTCGTAGAAGTTTTTAGGCTTTTGATCAAAAAAGGTGGTCACTTTTAAGCTGGTCATCATTTTTAAATATTTTATCTGCTAAGTAGTGGGCTAGAGAACGAAATATTATTTGATACTCTGAAGGCATAATGTCTGGAGAGTACGGTGGGTGAGGAAGGACAGCCCAGCCAAGCGAGAGTAATTTTTCACGAGTCTCTTTTGCTATTATCGTCGAGGTCGAGTATTATCGTGCAAAAAGTATACTTTATTTTGATTTTTCGGTAATCTCGCTGCTACTTTATCCAGTTGGTCACAATAAATATTGGGCGTGATTGTAGTGTTAGATGGTAACAGCTCCCAGTATATAATTCCGTTTAATCCCCACCACACACTTAAAAGAACTTTTTTACTCGTGTCAGATTTTGGCGGCGGTACTCCTGCTTCTCCAGGTCTAAGCCACTGGCGCTTACGCAAAAAAAATATATACTTAACCCACTTTTCATCCCCCATAATTACATCTCTCAGCCACTTATTGGTACGATGATAACTAAGTCGTTCCATGAACACGTTAGCTCTCTTCTGAAGTTAAAACGGCGTCACCTCATGTTGCAACCAAACTGAATATTTCGTGGTCTTTTCTAAAGCTGAAGTTGTTTCTCTACTGCATTATGAGAACACTGAAGCTGCACTGCCAGACAACGTGAAGTGAACCTGGGATATATTTCTATGAGTCTTTTTAGCTCATCGACATCTAATGTAGGAGGTCGTCCTGGATGTGTTCATCAGATAGGTTATAATTTCCGTCCTTAAATCTTCTGAAACAATGTTTGGTGGTATCGTAAGAGAGCTAGCGAAATTCGTAAAGTAAAAGCAGCTGAAGTTCTCTACGAGATACATAATTTACTGTAGTTTTACTATTCGAGATCCAGTTGTCAACTGATCTGACATACAACTCTTGCTTTATTTATATACTCTATACTACTCCAAGAAATTCGAGATAGTTCTATAACGTTTTAGAAACTGATCGAAAAAAGTGGTGGGTTTATTAGTTGCCAACCTCATAAAACAAAAATAAACAAATTTTTTTACGTGGTAGAGCCATGCTGAGGCACAAATGGGCGGGCTCGACCGGTGCGATACCACGGTCTCACAGAAAACCGGTTGTGAAGTAACGCTTGCGTTGCGTTTCCCCGAAATGAGTGAGGTTTCCGGAGGCCCTAAATCCCCCAACCCCCCTAATAATTAATAGCGCTGTTAACAAAAAGGATACCCCAGGGGGGTACCAGCGCAAGCGTTGGAGAATCCCCCCCTTGACGTCCATCCTCAGTACGGAATATAAATGAGCGTGGACGCCCAGGCTGCCTCTCGTACTCTGGAGGGGGCTCAACTGCGCTCTCAAAATCTGCTCGGGGCAAGAGAAGGCATACCATGGCACCCCCTGTCACGTTTACCGTGGATTTTTGTAACATCAGGGGCTTAAATTCTAACCTCCACACTGTCCACCACCACCTGGAGACAGCAAAGCCGGCCTTGCTCTTTTTAACCGAGACGCAGATATTACCCTGGGTACGGACGGAACGGACGACGGACTGGAACACTCCTTTGTTCCTAAGGCTGGTGTATGCGTGTACGTTAGAGATGATATCACTTCTCGCCGCCTCGGCAATCTTGAAGGTAGGGACCTCTCCATCTTATAGCTACGTGTAGACTGCGACGACCATGTACGTATGCCTCTACAGGTCCCATAGCGGTGACGCCCAAACGGACCGACTCATCGACCACGTCCAAATGGCTACAGACTCAGTGCTCCAGCAGGTCCCATCCGCAGATATCGTTACTTGGTTCACGCAAAGCCGATCATGCGGGAAGATTTGTTCACGATTTCGCCTTGGCATATGGCTTGACGCAGCTGGTAGCAACGCCTACGCGAATCCCAGATGCAGAAAGCCACGTGCCTTCACTGTTGGATCTTCTGCTGACCTCACATCCTGACGGCTACAAAGTATCCGTTGAGGCCCCTCTTGGCTCTTCGGACCATTGCCTGATTAGGAGCCATGGTATTTCATTCTCCCTGATTCCCACAGGTGGCAAGTCCCAGCCCTGGTTTGGTCTAACCTGCAAAGCGGCGTCCCGCCGAAAGCAGGAATGTTACCAAGCATGGGCTAATGATGTAAAGACCAGCACATTAAAGAAACAATTTAACTTTGCCTCCAGGTCCCTCAAAAGAGTAATTGCTGGGGCGAAGTCGGCTCACATCGGCAGAATTGGCGAGAGAATAGTGAGTCTCCCTTCAAGAACTCGTGCATTCTGGTCTCTTGCCAAAGCTGTCTAGGGGAACTTTTGTAAGCCACCCCTTCCACCTCTGCACATAGGAGATAATTCGTTGGCCCACGACGCTAAAGAAAAAGCCGATCTTTTCGCGTTAAGCGCTTCTTTCCCTCGACGTTCTTAAATTGAGTGGGCCCGATAGAATCTCTCCTATCGTGCTGAAGACGTGTGCTCCAGAGTTGGCACCGCTTTTAACGCGCCTTTATCGGCTTTTCTACTCTCTTGGCGTAGTCCCGAACTCATGGAAGACAGCTTTAGTGCACCCAATCCCTAAAAAAGGAGATCGCTCGGATCCGTAAAACTACAGACCCATAGCCATCACCTCCTTGTTCTCCAAGATAATGGAATCCATTGTTAACTGCCAGCCCTCAATGATCAACGATATGGCTTCCGTCACAGGCGATCGAGACCAAGGGGGAAGCCTTGGCCGTTAGTTTAGACGTGGCGAAGGCCTTCGATCGGGTCTGGCACAAAGCGCTCCTTGCGAAGCTTCCTTCCTATGGGCTTCCCGAGAAACTGTGCAATTGGCTCACCAGTTTTCTTACAGACAGAAGCATCAAGGTCGTTGCAGGATTAGCAGCATCCATTGCTATGCGAACGATAGCACATCGAAAGCCGATCCAAACTTGTGTCTGACATCAAAACTTCTTTATCAAAAGTTTCAGATTGGGGTCGACTTAACCTAGTCCAGTTTAACCCCACGAAGACACAGGTTTGCGCATTCACCGCTAAAAAGATGTCATTGGTCATATCACCTCAATTTGAGAGCACTCCGCTAACTGCATCAGCCAGTATCGGAATCCTTGGCGTTGATATTTCAAGCGAAGTCCAGTTTCGCGGTCACTTAGAGAGTAAGGCCATATTAGTCTCGAAGAAGCTTGGTGTGCTAAACGGATCGAGACAGTATTTTACTCCGGCCCACCGCCTGCAACTTTATAAGGCGCAGGTTCGGCCGCACATGGAATACTGAATACGTAGACTATTCGAGCATATGGAGTTTCAACGAATCGTGTGAAGAGACAACAAGCAAGACGAAATCGAAGATTATAAATTACTTACCGTGACTTATGGAACAGCTTCAGCGCCGTTCTTGGGTGTTCGGTCCATGCACCAGGTAGCTTATGATGAAGGCGAGAATTATCCATTAGTTGCTGAAAGAGTCCTACAGGATTATTACATGGATGATCTAATGACAGGGTGTGAATCGATAGAATTAAGTATAGATATCTACAATCTAATGAATGAATTACTGAATGAAGCAGGGTTTGAACTATAGAAATGGTAAGGTAACAACAATGAACTACTAGAGAAACTGATAGATAGCAACGAGAGGGAAGGTAACTACGAAGATAAAGGAAAAAGAATTAAACAATATGACGTAATAAAAACACTATGATTTACCTGGAACCGAAGCAGAGACGTCTTTTAGTATTCGGTTTAGCTTCAACCTTTACAGTAACCCTGACATTTCGTAACTGTTCGATTCCTTAGGTTGGGTTGCACCCGTAATTATTATAGCAAAAATCTATATTCAAAAATTGTGGATTACTGGTATTGGGTGGGACGAGGTTATTCCTGAAGAAATTAAACATGATTGGTATACTTACCGTTACGAGTTGCCACAGTTAGCAGAGCTGTCGATACCTCGGTGGGTAGGGACTAGAAGCACTGCCAAGCGGGTCGAGCTGCATGGGTTCTGTGATGCGTCGAAGGCGGCGTATTCAGCAGAAATATACATGACACTGCTTTCTCTTACCAAGCTTGTAAGAATTGTAGCTTATTGTCATCGGGTACTGGAGTGGAAGAGACCTAAAATTGAAAGAAACACGTCTTACTTGAGAGTTGAAGAGTTAAGATTATCACTGGATACTTGAATTAGAGAGTGTCAAAGACAAGCATTTCAGGAGGAAATTAGATATCTGAATAAGAATAAAAGCATATAGAGAAGAGGTTTAGGTTCATTAAATCCTTAACTGGATTCTTTCAATATCATGAGTGTGGGCAGTAAATGGTAATAGTAATGGTTAAGGGCTCAGTTTCCGCATTTAGACTCAAGTTCGGTCCATTATGCGTTCAGTAGGCTGACTAGTTGAGCCAGCCTAGCTCCTTCCAGAAGCGCAGAAGCCTCCTGGGGCGTTCAATCTACACTATTAAAATAATTACTAAAATCTAGTAAGGAGAGTGGGAAAATTAGTGGGATTTCGATTCTCCATACCTAGGCTGATGTCGTCTGTAACTTTGATCAGCGCACTAACCGTACTATGACCGGCACCTAAGCCTGTTTGTAGAGGATTTACACCCAAAATTAATAATGTATATATAATCCAAGATTGAATTCGATCTTGGATTGCTGCATATTCGTAAATCGATCTCCTATCTGCTTGCTAATAACTCAACTCTGCTATCTCAATCTGTTTTCAAGTGCGGATTGCTGGCGATCCTTTCTTTGATCGGTTCCCTCTTACTAAATTGAAATTAACTTGATTTTTATTGCGTTGATTATAGGAACTTAATTCTTATATTGTTAAATTGTTTCACTTGTAAACTATCTGATAATAAGATAAAGTTCTTGTTAATGAGTTAATGAATAGATTTAACTGCAAAGGTGTTCAATTTACCTACTTATTTACAAAAAAAAATATAACTTGTATTCAACGAACATTCCAGAGTGTAATGGAGAACTACTACCGCTTATATTCTATGCATGCTGCCGCTGCACGCGTGAGCAGGGGCTTGACTACAGTGCTTCTGCTTCTAACGCTGCTGCTGCTGCTTGCTGACTGGTTTGCGTTTGCGATAAGTACCTACTATTTGATTTAGTTAAAACTACAGTTTTTATTTCTTTGTTTGTTCCCACATAATATTACGAGTGAGAATGGAAGAGGAATTAAAATCATTGATCCATCAACATGGGACCATTAAAGGGCGAATTACTAAGTTCGAAAGCTAATTAAATGGGATTAAGAAAATGGATGTAAAACCATTGCCTAGCTTACAGGTTACAGAGTTAGAATTTAAGCTTAAAAAAATTTACCTCATCATCTAAAATTGATGACGAGCTTAATGAACGGGAGAGGGTGGAGCATACCTTTTCAGTTGTTATTTCTGTTGGAACTGAAATTATTTCTTGCTCAAAATTTAAAAACGACTCAGAGCCGTCTAGGTTAAGTAGCAGTGATGATGGTGCAGCGTTGATGTCAAAACATAATATTAAGCTACCGACGATCAAGTTACCGACGTTTGATAGTAATTATTTGAGATGGCTGGAATATCGCGACACTTTTGATTCGTTAATACATAATAATAGTTCAATTCCGGCCATCAGTAAATTTCATTATTTGAGATCTTCTTTAGAAGGTGGTGCCTCTGTTATAATAAAACCCATTGAATTTACCAGTGAAAATTATCAAATTGCATGGGACTTACTAAATGAGAGATTCAATAACAAAAAATATTAGTAAATAACCATTTGAAATCATTATTCAATTTGGACAAAATGACTATAGAAACACACAAATCACTGCAGTACTTAATTGATCATATATCAAAAAAAAATAGGTGCTTTTGATGAACCAACTGAACATTGGGATACATTAATTATTTTTTTGATGGCTATGAAACTAGATGGCAGCACAAGTTTTAAATGAGAAGAATACAAAGGTACCATTTTACATACGATTAAGTTAGAAGATTTTTACAAGTTTTTGCGCAATCGCGCTGATGTTATCGAGACTGTACAATGTAGTACTACCACTGGTAACACCGACAAAAGGCATCATACATCACTGGTGTCTTCCTCAATTCAAACTAGTAAACAAGATCATCGCCTTTATGAGTGTCAGCAATTTAAATCAATGACACCTGAATCTAGACTAAGCCTAGTAAATAAGCTCAGGCTTTGCAGTAACTGCTTACGCGGTGGCCATGACTTCTCACGTTGTAGTTTTGGACATTGTAGGATCTGTAACAAAAAACATAATACATTACTACATTTAAAAAACTACAAACCTAATTCTACTAGTTCGAATGCTACAAATACAAATCAACAAAACCATACAAATACAAATGATAACCATGTCACCAACTTACATCAACAATCTAATTTACAAAATACACCCTTAAATACTAATGCGGATGTGCTAAAGGTGTTAGGTCGTCGTAAATTATGTATAGACAGGCTGAGTTACTAGGTTATTTACCTATATTACGGAGTGTTTATTAATCATAATAATATACAAGAGAAAATGAAATAAAGTAAAAAGTACTTACGTTACTATTTTATATAATGCTCACTATCAAATATATAATAAGGTCATTGTTATTAAGTGAAAAAATACGTTTTATTCCCCAAAATATTCTAAAATATTAATCTATTGAAATATAACAGTTATAATTGTAAAGTAGATTTCACGAATTAAGTACTGTTATTATAAAAGTATATAAAAGGCACATTCAAAAATAAAGAGTTTTTGCAACTTAATTTATATAGCACTACGTATATAGAATCCTTGAGAACATAACGGCCTTCAGGGCAACAATATTACAAGTCGCTCAAAATATTAATTTTTACTTACATGTAAACACCATGCTGTGTCATGCACAATCACTATTTATTCATTCAACATGTAGTTTATGCAATACTATTATACAAACCTAATTCTACTAGTTCGAATGCTACAAATACAAATCAACAAAACCATACAAATACAAATGATAACCATGTCACCAACTTACATCAACAATCTAATTTACAAAATACACTCTTAAATACTAATGCGGATGTACTAAAGGTGTTGAACACAACAAATACTTACTCGCCTATTCCCATGTCGTTTCCCACGACAGTACCTGGCCAGGTACTACTAAGTACAGCATTGGTAGAACTAATGGACCCTATTTCCAATAACATTCACTTAGCTCGGGTACTGTTGGACAGTGGTAGCCAATGCTCGTTCATTACTGAAAAAATAAAAAATATGTTAAATATTACTATTAAACCAAGTGCTGTGTCAATAACAGGCATTAATAATGAGACAATAAAGGCAACACAAAGTTGCTTTTACTAAAATCCAGAATCAGTGCATTTAAAATTGTTGTTTCAGTGTAGTATTACCCCAAATAACGGGTAACCTGCCCAGTATTGGAATAAATCCATCACGAATAAATATGCCAGCCAATGTTTTACTAGCCGACGCAACCTTTTATGATCCCTCTGAAGTAGACATACGACTTGGGGCGGATGTATTTTGGGAGGTAATGAATACTCACAAACAAATTAATTTAAGGCGAAACAATCCCATACTTAGAGAAACTAAATTTGGCTGGGCTTTAGGTGGACCAATGGGTGAAAGCCCTACTAATAACAAGAATCGTATTAGATAATGTAATTTTAGTAAAGAAATACACGAAACATTATCAAAATTTTGGGAAATCGAGGAGGTTTCAATATCTAAAAAAATATTAAGCGCTGATGAACAATTCTGTGAGGCAATTTTTACACAAACTACAACACGTCTGGATGACGGACGGTTTTGTGTCACCATTCCACTAAAGGAAAATCCTGAGATTGCACTAGGTGATAGTTATGAGATAGCTAAGGGGCGGTTCCTAAGTTTAGAAAAAGGACTAAGTAAATCTTTGAGCGTAAGAAATTATACAAAGATTTTATTCGTGAGTATGAGACTTTTGGTCATTTAGCTGAAGTTAAGCGTCCGGCTCTTGGCAATTACATACCTTACCATGCTGTTATAAGACAGCAGAGGGAAACAACTAACTTGCGTGTAGTCTACGACGCGTCATGTAAAACTTCATCCGGGAAGTCTTTTAATGAAAAACAAGCGGTCGGGCCTGTTGTGCAGGATGATTTGATTTCCATTCTCATTTGATTTCGTGAAAATCCCTATGCAGTTTCAGGTGACATAGAAAAAATGTACAGGCAAGTTCTGATACATCCTTCACAGAGACATCTTCAATTAATACTCTGGAAGGATGAAGAAACGATGCCTCTCAAAATACTACAACTCAATACAGTCACATATGGTACAGCTTCTGCACCATACCTAAGTACACGATGCTTTTTACAATTAGCAGAAGAATGTAATGAACCCAAAATTGGTGAAGTCATCAAACACAATTTTTATGTTGATGATTTATTGCTTACGGCAACTTCGAAGTTGGAGCTACAAACTACTAGTGCTGATGTCACTCAGGAGCTCGCGAAGGCAGGTTTCCCACTGAGAAAGTTCAGGACCAACTGTCCTGAAATATTCGACAATTCAGACATTCAGACAATGTTCTCTAAAGATAATCATGAATTTTCAAAGCAATCCTCAATTTTGAGTTTAATTTGGTCGCCTGGTAAAGATACCTTACATTTTTCCACTGATGTTGATATACTCGAAGTTGCAACTAAGCGTACTATACTCTCTGCGTCATCTCAAATATTTGACCCTTTAGGACTATTATCTGCATCAATTATTATTCCAATAATGCTACTACAAAGGCTTTGGCTGATCAAGTTAGCGCGCCAGACCAGATAGCAAAAGATTGTAATCAATTCGCTATCAACATTAATTATCTCTCAAAAATTATAATACCTAGAAACGTTACTTTGAGTTTACCCGTTGAAGTTGAACTTCATTGTTTTAGTGATGCATCACAAAATGCTTATGCTGCATGCTTATACGTGATATCAATTGACGATTCAGGTAGTCAAAAAATCAGTTTATTGTGTGCGAAAACAAAGGTAGCGCCTATAAAGCCTACAACAATACCAAGATTGGAATTGTGCGCCGCATTTTTGGGTGCTCAGTTGCACGCAAAGGCTATACAGTCTTTTCGTACTAAAGTCACAAAGACAACATTTTAGAGTGATTCAAAGGTAGTTTTAGGGTGGATTAAAACTCAACCAAAAACATTAAACGCCTTTGAATGCAATAGAGTACAAGAAATACGGGATCTAACCATGCAAACCATGTGGCGATACGTACCAACTGACAGTAATCCAGCAGATTTAGCTTCCACAGGCGTACAGCCTCAAAACTTACAGGATGCGAAGTTGTGGTGGTTAGGGCCTCGATTCCTGCTACGAGACAAAGATCAATGGCCTGCAAATAATTTCTCTGATTTAATCTTTCCTGAAATAAAACAAACTTTAGTAAAATATTTGAAAATGTAATACCATTTGATAAATATTCAGATCTTACTAAGTTACAAAGAATATGTGCATATGTGCTAAAGTTTATTAAAAATATAAAATCTAAAGCAAATAAAACAAAGGATTTACTTACCGCGGGTAAGTTGCATAATTCACTCCTTACTTTGGCAAGGCTAGCTCAAAAGGAGTCATTCCCTACAGAAATTGACATGTTAGCACAAAATAAATCTTTACCTCCAAAATCCCCCATTTTGTCTCTCAACCCTTTCTTGGATAGCCAAGGCTTATTGCGAGTGGGTGGTCGAATCCAATATGCGATACAATGCACTTATGAAAAAATACATCCTATACTAATTGCTTCAAAGCACATATGTACAATATTGTTATTTGAAAGACAACATATACGGTTGTTGCATTGTGGTCTACAGCAATTATTAGGTGCAATTCGTGACCAATTTTGGCCAATAGGCGGGCGTGTACTTGCTAGGAAAACCATTAATAATTGCATCACGTGTGTTAGACTCAGAGGTAAACACTACAACGGATATTGGGCAATCTGCCTCAACCTCGTGTTACACCTGCTTCTCCATTTGAAACTTGTGGTGTCGATTTTGCCGGGCCTTTCTTTATTTCCAGCCAAAAGGGCCGCGGTGCAAGAACTTCAAAATGGTATTTAAGAATATTTGTGTGTTTCTCTACAAAGTCAATGCATTTATAGGTCGTGAGCGAACTAAGCACGAACGCATTCATCTTTTGCTTGCGAAGACTCGTGTCGAGGCTAGGTATTCCTAAAATTATTTATTGTGATAATGGCACCAATTTTGTGGGGACAAACAACGAATTAAAACGTATGGTTATGTCTTGTCGTGAGCCAATTTCGGTTCAGCCCTGCTTATTCACCTAACTTTGGTGGACTGTCTGAGGTAGGTGTTAAGTCCGCAAAACACCACTTATAAAGAATAGTAGGAAATTCAAGTTTCACATTTGAAGAACTAACAACCCTTTTCTGCCAGATTGAGGCTATACTAAATTCATGTCCCTTAACTGCATTGTCCGCCGATCCTTCCGATACTTTACCACTCACGCCTGGTCACTTTTTGATCGGTCATCCTCTGGCTTCACTGCCATCGCCTAAGACAGAGAAGATAACGATAAACCGCTACCAACATCTTGAAAGACTACACCAATCCTTTTGGGACCGGATGTCAAAGGACTGGACCTGAGTGAACTCCAACAACGTATCAAATGGCGGACTCAAGGGCGCGACATGAAGCCTGGAGAACTCGTCGTTATTCAAGACGATCACCTTCCACCAATGAAGTGGCAACTGGGGCGCGTTGAAACCCTTTGTCCTGGCCCTGACGGCGTATGCAGAGTTGTAGACGTTCGGACTAACAAGGGCGTACTAAGAAGAGCAGTATCAAGATTATGTCCCCTTCTGCCCGAAGAATCATCGACTTGAAAGCGTGGCTTTCAAGGGGCGGGAGGATGTTACTAATTCTAAAAAAAAAAATTATAAAAAAAATCTAAAGAAATGCGGCCCTGTTGCGAGTGCATCTCTGGCTACGCGGGGTGGAGAGGACGGCGACGCGAGCGCGCAAGGAGGAGTCGACCCAAGTAACTAATAACGGACGCATGTCTCTGGTACAAGTGTTACAAACCATTGTCAATCTCAATTACAACATATTGAATTGAAGTAAAGGTTTTATTTCCATATAAAAAGTTCCCGTATGAAACAAAACAATAACTTCAAAAACAACAAATGCTTTTAATAATAGACAACAAAATTAAGAGTGGATTCGTTTGCCAGAGCGTTTTAATGCAACAGCTACAAATTGTCCGAGAACTCCTCAGCAGCTGCGTTTAAAGTGGGAAAATTTAAAGAAGAATTCGCACAAACGCAGCACTAAAATCAGGATGAAATTAAGGTATTCGACGTCTACTTACCTAAGTCACTTCATTTTTCTTATCTTTAAATATGTGATGTGACGATCATGACGTTTTTATTACAGACTGGTGGTGGTCCAGGCGATTATATATTCCCAGGTGACATATTAGACCGAGAGCAGGATTACAGGCAGTACTGTCAGTGGTTTTATTGTACCATTTGGTGGTGACAGGAACGTAGTAGAGTTAGTTGGTGGCGGTGATGGTGGAAATAGTGGTGATGTGGTAACATTTAGGTTGCATCTGCCACTGGTACTCTGACAATTGTTGATATACCTGACCATTTGTGTGGTGTCAAAGTGGGTGCCAAAAATGAAATTGCGATGCCTTTGTCTTTTGATAAGGGTGTTGACAATATAAATTGTAACAGACTTACATTTTCTACACCTCGAGTAGGTACAAGTTATTTTAATCAAAGATTTTGTATTATTTTTGGGTCTTTCCTAACTCTAAAGACATAACCTGCCTGCACTGCTTTTCTGTCATTGAGTACTAGTTGGATCTCAACAGATATTTAATACAGTAATATTTTGCACATACTTAATAATTCACTTTACAGTTAAGAGAAAAAAGAAGCCAGATTAGGAGTTGGTTCTTAGTAAGGAATTAATTTAATTGAGATGCAGGTGCGCTTGAGCGTTCATACAGAGCTTGCACCTATGTTCGTAGCATTCATGATGGCCTGTGTATTTAGAAATCTAGCTAAGACCTGTTATCATAGCTGCTTGCTCTGTCATCGAATCAGGGGTAATATTTTTACTCCATTGATGAGTAATTTGTTGGATATGCGCCTTTTTCCAGGTGGTTTTACCTTCGAAAGTAAATGCGTCAATTATGTGTGCTAGTCGCCAAGGTCGCAGTTGTAGGCTCGCAAACAAAGATGTACATCGCTGTTTGGTTCACCATTAAATCGATTTATTTAGAAATTTTCAGTAACTTACACTAGTGACAGTGACAGTAGTTATTTATCATCTTTGTACAGATTCCTCGCAAGAGATAAAGCCGTAAATATTTATTCTGATACCGGTATAACGGTATCTCATTTGTTGGTGTGTACAACGACCTGTTTATGTTCTTAAAAACTAGTAGCGATTCTATAGGTGCTAGTATGGCCAGTGAGGGAATCGATTTCCATTTTATACCTGCGTTTGCTCCTCATTTTTTCGGTCTCTGGGAAGCGAGTGTCAAATCTGCTAAGTATCATTTGCAAAGAGTGTTGGGTAGTTGTAACATAAACCTTCAACCAATCTTCGAAGAACTTAACACCATATTGATAAAAATTAAAACGATACTCAATATACTCTCCTTTACGTCACTATCTTCAGACCCTGCCGATTGCTCTCCGTTGACACCAGGTAATTTTGAGGAGAGCTCCACTAACTTCATTGCAGGGTTACAGCAACGCGATGAGTAGTACTCCTGACGAATGGCTTAAAGCTGGATACATTAGTTGTTGTAAAGGATGATAACCTCTCGCCTCTGAGCTAGAGATTGTGGAAAATCACTGCTATACACCCGCTGACGTCAAAACCTCAACTGTCACAATTCGAAGGGAATTTAACCGGTACTGTCTGTTTAGTCGTAAACCTTATAAACATAGCATTGTACAAATTCAGATTTAGGAATATGTTATAACAATATTGTAATACGACAATCTCATAAAGGCTGAAGAAGATAAACAAATAAAATATTTGGATCTAGCCCAAGAGGGGGTCGACATGTGGGATGTGAGTTCTGCAATCATTGTGCCTATGGTCATATCAGCTTATGGGTTGATTGCCAAGAGCCTCGACCAACATCTGCAGAGGCTCACGTTACACAGCTGGGTTAAGGGCCTAATGCAGAAGGCAGTCCTTATTGAAACGGCACGTATTGTGAGGAGGTTTCTGTCTCTGGAGCCCTAACCACCGGTAGCTTGGTCCCTGTACCCGATACCGGTGGGACACTATTTTTCATATTTTTAAATATATTTTGTTTTTATTTTATATTTAAAAATGTAATTTGTATGTTTATTAATTTGAATAAAGAGAATAATAATAAAAGATATAGCTAATTTTATGATATTTTATTCTTTAGATACTTGCTGTAGTAAGAGATTAGATATATCTATATTTTTATTATACCTACTTCATATTCTTATCGAAAAGATTGGATAAAATATTCTAATATTCTGTAGTAACTTCCACTCTATTGTTAAGGCGCCTTTATAGAAAGAGGAGGCAATATATTTAAAAGCAACAAATAATTAAAGATCCGTTGTTAATTTCCAGAAAGGATAGTAAGGTTACCTTTGCATAAAAGTTGCGGTACACGTCTGACAACGTCCACACCGTTTCATAGGTGGTAGTGATCATAGTTTGGTATGATATGGGCTTGCAAACATGAGATTCTCTTTCTGAAGGCAACAGGAGACCGTTTCACAATTGCTTTTGTAAACATGTAAAATATTGTGAGTTGAAAAGGTACATATGATAATATAATATTATCTATTCGTATCTAAAGAATGAGAGAGGAGATTATTGTTGATCTTGTCGGGCATCTAGATTTTATAATTAGATATGATAATGGCCACTGTTATAATCTATATAATGGTTATTGTGTAATAATTGATAATGTTAACGTAACAATAATATGGAAAATGCAAAATTTCAAACATACATTAGTTTTTTTTTGACGTATAAAGAGAATATCGAAATCGAAGTTATATCGAATGTCACATTCAGATCGCTGCCGCGGCGTTTTGTTGGAAATATATTTTTAACATTAATTTTTTACGGTATTCATACCATATGCCAATTTTGAACAATAATTTTCTAATTGTGGTCTATTTAAGTATGGCTTACAGTAGTAAAAAATACTTTCTGTTGTGATTTCATTTATATCTACATATGTTAAACCATACTTAAGGGTTAGGAGATTAACTTTTTAAATTATTGGGGGCCGTTTGTATTTACATTGACTAAATTCAGCTTGTGACCTCGTCCAACTGGATACAGTTAGTACAAACAACAGTTTTAATTTAAAGTACATAAAGCAAGAGATTGCTCAGATTTTAAGTCATATTTCTGTGAAGTAGCTGTTTGTACATGCATCTGTAAGGTATCGTTGAAAAGAGATTCTATATCCAGAACAGCCTGCGTCTGGCATAGCATAATTTAAAAAAATGTCTACCTGTTCCATACACATTTTGCACACGTATATGTAGCGTAAAACTGTATATTCAGATAAAGATTGTGGTATACACCGGCAGTAATTGACACATCGAATGCTTTGGAAACTATCACAACATCTTGGTGCTGATATTACAAAGAAGCTGTGGTGCTGATCGCCGCTGCATCATCAATAAGGTCAGATATGCCTATTTGTCAGGTTGGTTGGTTCTGTCATTTTCAATAAAATTAATAATATCAAACTATTAGCTATATGATTACAAGAGGATCCAACTTTTTAAGTAATCCTTGTCAATGTATTTTTATTCTATTTGGAAATCAGGCGGCTTCCGTCTCATTTTAAGAAGAGAAGATGGTCAATTTAAACTCGCAAGATTTGATTACAGACAAACATAGACTGGTGAAACTCAAGAAATGCTTGTAAAAAAGAATGGAGTGTTATTCATTCCGTTAATACTTACGTTACTTTTTCAATTACATAATTTGTTACACTATAATATTGCTGTCCATGGCTGGACAGTGGCCTCCTTTAACATCATAACGCCATAAGTATTATGAAACTAATACCTGAACAATAATACGACAATACTATATGCATCTATCATTTATATCAATAATAATCATGTTTTATAGAACGTTAGTTATCGTTATTTAATTTTCGGGGAAATCACCCAATAAAACCTATTGTCAGCGACAGAGTAGAACCATTTTTTGGCAATTTTTTTTTTTAACATTCAAGGTGCAATCTTATCTTTAAAGCTAAAATCTATATTATTAACTACGTTGTGTTAGTAAGGTGAAGTTTTTCGAACAGGATGACACTTTCGTTTTGGACTCCACGAATTATAAAACTGATTTCAAGAATTTGCTTGGCTTTCTTTGAAATGAAATGAAAATCACTTGCTAAATATTACTTCACTATTATTTGTATTGCTGGAAACCTGTCCATAGGTAGTGTAGGTTTATTTGTAAGGTATCAGGGAACCGTTACCACTAGCAAACTTAAGGCTAAGAGATTTTACTCTGTATACCGCTACTCTTTGGACTCACGCAGACAGTTGCTTTGCAATGAGAGTGAGTACCTACCTGAAGCAGGTTCTGCCATATGTGTCTGCAGCCACATTTGTCATCATTCCATTTGAGTTAGATAGATATATAGATATACTCTTTATTGTTATAATGATAGATATATTTTTTATCAACTAAAGTCTCAGTATAAAAAAAGATAGATACAGAGATAGGTACATAAACAGACTGCATGGTATCAGGAGCCTCATCACTCTGCAATTGAGGTAGTGTTCTTTTAGTATTTTTTTAAATTACAAAGTGTTTGAGGAATGCTTTACCGCTCACCATCAAACGCCCGTCTGCTTGTATTGTAAATGATTTATCCAATATCAAATTCTCTGACGATCTGAGGGACCTTAAATGAGTGTCGTGTAAGAACTCAAAGCGTTCTTCGAGGTAAGAAAGAGTGTTGGGGTTGAAAAGCATACTATATAGCAGTGAAATGATATGGATATTCCGGCGAAGGCGTATGGGTCACATCACAGGAAACATGGTCAAATTTGCGTTATCCAAAAATGTACCGTATACAAAAGTTTTCAAGTCGCTCTAGCTTATTAAGTTGGTCTTCGGTAAGATAAAGATAGCTTTCATCACCGTAATCAAGAATTGGAAGAAGAAGGGATTCTGCAAGCTCAATTTTGGTCGTAACTAGTAGAAGATTAAGCAATCTTCTCAGAGACTCTGAAGAAGCAATCACTTTTCTACTCACTTCTTGTAGTTGCGGTACCTAGGATAAGTGTTTGTCTTTATAGATTCCGAGATTATTTACTGCATCCGAAATGGGTATTGAGGCTCCATCACAAAGTATTGGGGGTAGACGTGTCCAATCGACTTTAGATCTAATGCTGCTACCGACAATCGTCACTTGTGTTTTAGAGGGAACAATTTAACCCATGTTTCTTACTCCATACACAAATATATTCTATGTCTTTATTAATGATAGAGATGGCTTCTGCAAGTTCTGCTACAGGTGCTTGTGTATGAAAAATCTTTGTGTCATTGTCAATGTCATTTTCTGTACCTTTGGCAAAGTATTAGCCATTGAAAATGCTGTGCTGGAACTGTTTCCGAGGGATAGTCAGAATAACTTTAACACAGGTGAAGTCGCGTACGACAGCTACTTTTGGCTTAAATCAACGTAATAGGTGTTTGGGGCTTAAGTTATTTACGTGTGATTTCACAGTTTTAAATTCCATTACAAGCGATTTATTTAATAGCCAATGATGTTATATATTTATAACATACATATATTTATAGGTGACCAATCAAGAATTTAATAAAATATTCGTTCTGCTACAGAGCAACTATTTGATCTGCTTAAAAATAATTGAATACAATTACATACTACTATTATTAACTAAACTTATAGCGATGATTTTATATTCTTTAAATCTTTTACTATGCTTTAACATTTTTTTTTAATTCTTGCTACTAATTTGCTATGTGATTATTTTAATAAAAAGCAGCGACGAGAAAATATGTATATAACTGATTGGATATAGCAAAGCGAAGGACAATATTACCCAATGACGGCGCCATAGTTGACACGTGTCCCTGTAAACTCGTAGAGAAAAGGATTTTTTTTTAACAATTGTCCAGCTTACTTCTCCTCCCATATCTACTAGAGCAGACCCCTGCATTTATCCATTTATTATTTCCCCTTGTTCATCCCGAGCCTTTTCCCAACTAAGTTGGGGTCCTCTTTTAGTCTAACTACTAATCGGCCAAACTTCGTTTTTTTTTTTCATGAAGCGACTGCGTCAGTCCTCCACAACCCAAGTACTAGGTGATATCGAAGTTATGTATTTAGATCAGGTTGTCGGACTTCTTATCGTCACATGTTATGGTACTTTTATACTTTCTTATCCTAAGCGTAAAAGAAAGGTCATTCTTAGTTAGAACTGTGACCACTGTCTGCATGAAATCCTTTTACACATTCAAGTGTCATGGATACCGAGTTTATGAGAGAGTTTATCAGTATCATCATATCGTATGGTTCAGAATCTATTAAGAGACCGATCGATCTACTTGTGTATTTTCGGTGTTTAGATTAAATAAAAGTTGTCATTAGTGTTTTATCATTAGCGTTATTGTGATATTTCACAAACAAATATATATTTATATATATATTACAACATAAACTAAAATATGAAACATGGACATCTATTATAAAGTGTTTAAATTTAACTCTAAACAAAAGCATACGTACATTTTATAAGTAAATGCAGGAGAACTTTTAATGGGTTACACAGATAGTTGTCCCGTGTGAATGACAAATCTACCCCTACTACTGCTTTGCCGGGGTGCCCAGCCATTTCCTTTAAGGTACACCTGAAGCTCTGGCAATACACACTGACACTGTGACCGAACACCGTGTGGTTTTAGTTGGTTGGTAAAGATCCGTGGGGGTTTTCACACAGTAAAAGGGTTTACCCGGTCTGAATTAGAAAAAAATACAAAATATATTTAAACCAGTCTCTTGGTCTAATGGTCCCTGACTGCTGAACCGGAGGTCGTGGGTTCGATTCGAACACGGGACCAAAAATTGTGTAATCCACAAACTGTTGTCCCCAGTCTAGGTGTTCTTTATGTCCCCATTAGTTGAATGTTTGTAAATCCTCTCGCAACAAATGTATTATTCCTAATGCGGGAGTCGTTAATAAACAAAAATAAAGCGCTATATGCAACTCATGTACTTTATTACATATAAATATTTATATTTTTTTGTCCACATCTTCGATCTAATTAAACCGATATTGTTTACATAGCTTGACTTCTGTCAATCCCAATTCATCTACATCTACACTAATATTACAAAGAGGTAAAATTGTTTGTTTATTTGTAGGAAAAAATATTAGTCTTTAGTACATTTTCATTAAAATCCGCAACACAATATATTTAACACAATGGTTCTGTTAATGTTTTTTTTTGTGTAAAAAAAATTAAATTCTTAAGAAATGTTTAGGTGAATTTGTAACATAACATTCGTATAAAATAAAGAATTTCATCGCCACGGAAATTTTATGAAGATGAAATTTGTCCTTTACTGCATTTAATTTGGGCTGATAGTTGACAACTTGAGATAACTAAAAACGCAAGACATAGACGGCCCGCGTCACTTTTATAACCATTTTGTTGCAATATACATACATATGTTCATATTATTACATAGGCGATGTATTTGTGTGTGTATCTAGCTATGTTCCCTATAGACTCAGAAACGACAAGACCTATTTCGATTATTTTTTTAGGGAATCTTCAGATTGGTCTAGCAGGTGATCCTGTATAGTTTGGTAGCAATCGGATTTATTGTGCAGTGCAATTTATTTTAACTTACGTCCAGCAAAGCGGGAGGGGTTTGCTAGTGTTTATATACCTATACATATAAAAGTATAAAAACTATATATTAACTATTAACTACTTTTTAAATATTACTTTGTACTATAAACCTAACCATATTTAAATCAGTATTTCTTCTTAAAGCATTGGGAGCGAAGAAAATACGCTAATCCATTTGAAGTAAGCTAAGGAAGTTCGGCTTTTGTGATGCGTAATTCTCGTAATAGGCTTACTTCGGAGTACATAGACGTGAATATAATATTATAATTATTCGTTTGCAATTTTTTGTTACTGACTTCCGTTATCTCCAAGAATTTAGTTAGTTATTAAAAAGACATATCTTTAAAATCTTCTTCGAGGCCTGATATTTCTCTAGCTGAAGGTTTATTACCATAAACTACCAGTAATTTGTAATTGAACTTGACATCTTTAGGAGAGTCGTTGTTATTAACTTTGTCTATTAGTTCAATATCTTTTAATACTTGAATGTAATCTTCTAAAAAGTCATCGTACTGGTCCTTTGGAATCTTGAACGGATTGATAGCAGTTACCGCTTCTGAAATAATTAAAACAGTATAGTTAATAATTTGTTATGCACTATTTTAAGGTTGAGTAATAAAAAAGACGAACTACTGCGCGACTCAGGGGTCCCGTATATGGTTCCCGAAGGCTTCCTTCATAGGGTTTCCCGGGTTCCCTGCACTAAGACAAGTTGAGACGGAACGGTTCGAGTCTGACATACCACCTCACCCTCAGCTCCGGTGAGGTGATGACCTATGGACGTTTCCACACAAAAAAAAAAGAAAAAAAAAATCCTGTCCGGTTCTGTATATAGCTTTTATCTTACCCTGCTGAAATGAGGCTCATAAAAATGAGGATTGCATTATGAAATGAGGAACAAAATTGTAAATGAGGAATGCATGCTTTAATTTTATTTAGATTTTTTTGGAATGATTTTCATTGAATAGATAATGGCGTGATACATAAATGAATGTTTTATTTAGTAACTAGTCTTAATTTAACATCAGTAGGTATAGTTGGAATCAAAAGTCGCTTGTTCTGGACGTTAACCTTTTTTTTCTTAAAGCCAACTTCCGCACTATGAATCAATTTAAATATGTTGTCCAGCTTTCGCTTCTTAATGTATAAGCACTTCATGTTTATACATACAAATTATGTCAGGTGACTAAGTAACTTTGCAACGTTGAGATAATGTAAATGACTTACTTCTTATAGTATCCATATCATTATACATAAATATCATCTCTTTACATTCTACATCGATGTTAACGAATCCTATATCCTCCATCATTTTCATTATTTCTTTATCAGGTTCCTAAAAGAAACATAGAATTATTTATTAACACGAGTAAATGATAAACTAAACTAATAGTTCTAGCCTGTGTGAGCATGAAACATTGAGTATGGTTTAAAAGTATTCGATTCTATTCAATTGGTAAGAGGTTACTGACTTTTGGCAACAGTCAGTCCGAGCTAAAGGTCTGAGCAAATCATATTTCTGCTATTTCTTACTACTTACTTTGACAAGATGTTTACTGGCCATTAGTCGATGATATAAAGAGTAACTGAGGCTACTTTTATTGAAGAATTAGGCTTCCGTGCAAAGGTAAGCGAAGCCTTAGGCTTAGCTTGTCCCTAGTATACGATCTACTAAGATAGTACAAATTAGGGGTAAGGTTTTACCTGTGAGTCATGGTAGGGTGAAATATATTTCTCTACATCTTTGAGCCAAATACTCCATTTGCTGTTGCGTGATAGAATGCGGTAGACGTCGTATATTGGATTACAAGCCAGAAAAATCATGAAACACTCGCCGTCTTCGTCTAGCAAGTCATAGATGTTTCTAAAAGCTCGTCTGAAACAAATAAAGTACTTGTTTATCAAATTGTATACCTACCAAATTTACAAGTATCAATCGAATGGACTGACCTCTCTTTGTAATAATGTTAATAAAGTCTGAAATTAAATCACACCCACAGATGAAAAATTTGAAAATTTTCTCCTAATCGTTACAACCGTTTTTGAAGTTTTTTATACTTATTACTAGTTTTTCGCAATTTTGTTCTTGTGAAGATTTAGAACCGTATATTTTTTCGTGACAAAAACTAGTCTGCTATTTCAGACTATAAAATATATCTCTGTACGCAATTTCACACAGATTCGTATAACTATTCTGGCGAAATTAAGTAACAAACATCCTGTCAAAGTCCAAACTTTCGTTTTTATAATAAATACTACTAAAAATACTAATCGTATGATCCATCCGTAAAGCGATATCCTCCTTGAGCAGGTCACGGTCGCAACCTGTAACTGGAGCTGGCTGATGCCGGGAAGTGTAAGCGCTCTAACATAAAATTGTTAGATGTCATATGGAAATCCATTTCACAACCAAAAGATAATTTATAAAAGCATAATTTCGTGAGTTTATTTTGGCTTTGATTAAAAAATAAAGAAATTATTTTTATTCTTAAAATATAAAATAGTTATGGGCCCCTTTCACAATATTACTTGACTTATAGTTTAGAAAACACATAAACTCAATTATAGTTGTTCCAGCACTTCAATTTTTTTTTAGGAAGATTTGTTAATTTCTAAGACTTTTTATTGCAAATTTCTTAGAATTAAGGAGACACACAATTATGTTGCCTGCAATGTATACCTCAAATAACCCTACCCCAAAATTATTTTTATATTGTATGTGGACATATGTTAAATTAGTGACAATTTTTACAAGTATGAATATCACAATCCTGTCAAATCAGTAATAGATTTATTTGAATAAGGCGCTGAAGTGAGTGTAGTATGGTATGAATATATTAAGTCTCCGTAAACTATTTTCCATAGAGGCCACGTAACGTACATTGTAAACAGCAACATGTTTAACATGGTTCCTCTTAAGATCCATCAATGGTTATATGATTACGATGACTTCATTAAACTTTGAAGAAAACGGGTGATAACCACCCACACATATTTTAAACAATAGCATTATCGAAAGAAATTGTTAATTAATGGTTTAAATAATTTTCTGCGCCAAAACTTGGTGAACTATAAAAATTGTTCTATTATTTAAAAGAAAAAAATATTGACTAATAATACTTATTTTACCTAGATGTTTAGGGATTTTATAGTATACAGATTTAGCAACCCCATTTCATAATTTCACAGATTGTTATTATAAAATAGACACACTTATTTTTTATAACAGATTTGCGACATGCATAGTAAGTTCTTAATAAAATGTAACATAGAAAATTACTCACCTTTGATCTAAAACCCAGTGTAGAACGTAAAATGAAAACACGTGGTCGAAGTTTCCCTTCATCCCTTCTGGTAGGTCGCCTGCGATATCTAACACAGTGAAAGACGTCTGCTCGTTGCAATGATGTTTATTAGCGAAGTCCACCATACTCTCGCTTGTATCGGAACCTAATAACTTGAAGTCAGTGGGAATATATTTCTTCAGCATATTTGTAACAGTACCATCCCCGCATCCTATATCTATGATTCGATTATTATTATTTTTCCATTTCAGTTTGGGTGCGTGTGTTTCCAAACATGCAAGTGCATCTCGTTTTTGAATGCTGTTACTTTGTTGATAAAGATTGGCATTATGCATGATGCTTGGTATGTTTGGCGCTTCGAACTTTTTCAGATATCGTTAAATTCTCTTGTCCGTAATTTTTGGGTGCGCGTGCGCTTGGTCGGCGTACTGACTATGGTTTTGGCGGACAGCCGCGATGGGAGCGGGATTTATATGTGCGTCGTACGCGTCTCTCCGAAACGTCTTACAACAGTGACGCATTTGATACGCTTTATGTAAGTACACTTCGTAGTTAGGATTTTGTGTACGACTAAGTCAGCTATGCTGTGCGTACTTACGTTATATATGTTTTGTATGATAAATTTAAAATAAATTATATTTACCAACAAAGATAACTAGGATTCAATTAACAAACGAATAGGTCATGGTTCTCATGATGAGAACTCCACCGTACATCGTCTATTTCAATTGGTCTGCATACCCAATAATAAGATGTCAGTTAAATAGATGTATAATAATTTGATAGATCTATCTATAGTATATAGTAGTGGTAACATTCGTCACCACAGCGATGGAGATGAAAGACACTGCTTGCCATGTTATAAAGTGTATTGTATTGCTTGCAATATTATTAATGGACTCCCATTTTAATAGTTTCTAAATCTAAATCTTTGAACACCTCCATTTTTTTATATTAAATGCTGATGATTAATACGATGTTGGTATGAAGGTGAAAACTTGCACTTTTGATACGTATTTCCCAAACCTTAACCCCACGTAATAGTTTTATAAATTCCTTCAGGAGACATATTTTCAACAGGAATTTATAAAACTATTACGTTTAATATATATATGAGTTTTTCAATGTAAGTCTGTCCATCCCATGCTTGACTGCTGACATACGCTATGGAACTCAAATGTCAGAAAAGGCACGAGTTCTTCAATGTTAATAAAATGCTAACCTACCAAACTATTAAAAGAAAACCATTAAAGACATAAATGAACAGAGAGGAAACAAAATATATCTCTGTGTAATAAGTACTACATTAGTATACAGGAATAATCCAAAGGCCACCTGTATTCTTAAGTTAAAGTATTTCAAAGGCACTAATAATATTGTCTGGAGTTATGCGCCTAAGTTCATATAATATTGCATTTTTATACAACTGTCCGTAACATGCTTTTTGCTAGAATAGAAAAAAAAACTTAATTAACTTGTCGTTTGTTATGATTCGATAGAATTTCTTAAAATAATGAGCTGCATTGCATCAAATTTGTTCTCAAACAACTGTTTTTCTTCACTAGATTGAGATTTATTGAGCGTATTATACATAGAATACATAGGACCCTAAAATGTGGAGTAGTCCCTTTCCAGCAGAATATTAGAATAAATGAAAGAAAAACATTGTCGCTGCCGTTATCAATATCTATCGATGTGACGTTTTCTTGCTATGACACCCGATGTATTGCATCATTATCATCATTTAGAATGTTACCAAAAGCGATTGATGTGAACAGGCTTGGACTATATAGATATGCCAACATACCCTTCGCTTTAAAGGTACCACTTTAAATAAGTAAACATGATAATTAATAATAAGTTTATGTTACACATATTCATTTATACCAATAATATGTGATAAACAAAACTGTAGGATATTGTAATATATATATTTTTTTAAATATAAACTAACTCATTTAAGTATTGCTAGCAGTCTTTACTTCGACTACTGTAGTAACACCGGCATTGCCGGGAAATAATTTGATAATGATACTAAAAGGTAATGCAAAAATGGTACGTTGAAAACATTGCCTAAAACTACAGTTGCTATAAACACAACTACAAAGATACATTTATTTTACATCGACAAAAATGCAATAGGTAAAATACGAGTTAATGATCGCTATGAAGAATATCGTTTAATGGTAAATTTAGGCAGTTAGCGTCCCTTCATTTGAGGCACTACCATCCAAAACATTGCGGTATAGCTTTGTAGATTTGTTGTTACGAATTATCGGGTAGTTTGCTAAAAATAAATGATAATAAATAATAATGCTGAAAAGCAGAGAATGCCCTGAGATAAATAACACGCCAGTTCCTTACTCGTTCGGCGAGAACAGCGAACGAAACATCGTCGACCATCGACCAGTATCGATCCCCTCTGCTGTTGCACGCACGTGTTAGTGGAGCATCTGTTGAGGAGACAGAGGCCCACCGATGTCACCCACTCCAAATAAGGGGAATGTTTTTTTTTAAGGGGTGGAAGATCTATGGATGTCCTTTGCCCATTGGGGAGGGCGAAGGGGTCTGTCCGACTAAGAACCTCCCCATCGTTCCTCTGCTTGCCAATGATCGGTGCAGCGATAATCACAATTGCATTCTTTCGCCATGCGTGGGGATGATCTGACCGGAATAGATAGCTTGTAGCGCTTGAAAAATATTGCAAGTAGGAATTAAAAAATAAGTAAATCTGAGTGCGGGTAAAAAATAATTAAATTGAAAGTTATGTTATAATTTTGAATATTAACTGCATTGGTGTTAAACATCTAGAAAGTAGCCTGTGTATTTAATTTTTACAATTACCATTAAATTGTATACAAACTACTATCTACTGAAAATATATCGTTGTAAGGTATAGTCTACAATAATATATTTGCATAAACATTTTGTATATAATAATTAAATTACAAGTCAAACTTTTATGGCAAAATGCTCGATTCGGGCCGGATGGACCACAAAATGTATGGTGGGTAATTTAATTAAAAAAAAATCGAAGGACCGTTTTTGTTGTAATTTAGTGACTAACGTAAAACAGAATAGGAAGGCATCTGACAATGACCTGTTCCTCTTGCGCACGCGGTTATGCCTGCGTGGTTAAGTTCCAATATTTCTCGCTGGCCCACAATCAGCAGTGTTTAAGTAAAATGTTTTTAAAAGGTGATTTATATTAGGAGAACTCTTCAAAACGCTTCATTGAGTTCGTTACTACTAAATAGAAAATCCAACACCTATTAGGCAGTTAGCGCCCGTTCAAGAGCATGACTAACTAGGAACCATGTCGACAATATCGTTAGATTTTAGAACATTTATTTTGATATATGCCAAAGTTACACTTTTATTTAAATGTTTTTGATAATTACGAGTAGGTGAGGCTCATTTCAAAATACTAGCAGTTTTACTTTGTTTCTTGTTTCAATAGGTATAGACACTCCAACAAACGTTTTTAGATTATTGTAAGTTTTTTATGTGAATTTAGTTAATTTCTTACTGTCGGTCTTCGGACGAATGTCTTTAGGGTGAGACCAACCTAACTAAGTTATTAATAATTACCTATTATCTAAAAATAAACTATATTTAATATTCTCCTAATCTACTAAAGTGAATTAATAAATACATGCGTATTAAAAGTAAACTAACTAAACTAAAACATAACTAACTAAACTAAAACGAACTATTATGTCGAAAACTCAACAAAAGGTTACTGTGGCATATAATTTTTTTTTCCCAGAAGTAAGACAGAACTGAACTGAAGAAGTATGATGGGATAAAATTGTTACACAGGTTGGCCTGCCTTGTTGGTCTAGTGGTTGCAACTTGAGTGCTATGCAGACAGAGGATGCGGTTTTCATCTATGACAAATAATTGTATGATGAGCAAGATATTAACAGTGGTAGAGCCATGCTTAGGCACGAATGGGCCTTCTCGCCCGGTGCGATACCACTTCCTCACAGAAAACCGGTGGTGAAGCTGCGCTTGCGTTGCATTTCCCCGAAATTAGTGAGGTTTCCAGAGGCCCAACTCCTCCTCTCCACTTTCTCATCTCCTCATCCACCCTCTCCTCTTTCCCCTCCCCGCATCCCCTCATCACTCATCACCCTCTAGGCTGGTAGCGAGCTTACGACTCTAAAGTTGCAGGTGTCCATGGACGGTGGTTGTCACTCCCCATCAGGTGACCCGTCTGTTCGTCTGTGCATCTTTATTATAAAAAGAAAAACAAAGATCAGTTGTTCTGTATCTATGTATCAATTTAATGTTTATGTAAATACAAAATATATAATAGTATGTTTATGAGCAGTCTGGTTTCAAGTACAAGCTCTTCTTAGGGATATGACGGCCGTGTGTGAAATGTCTGAAGAGTTATTATTACTTAAAGGTGACTATGATTATCAGTGCATACAGGTTTATTCTGATACCTAATCAATCCTAACTATAATATTGTATAATTATGATGGCAGTAGAAGGTTTTTTTCAAAGATTTACCATTATTAGATAATGATCGTTGTAGCCAGACGAGTGTGGGAGGGATGTCGGGGATCACTTTGTAAAAAATCTTCCCTAAGGAGTAGACACATACTATTTTATACTATACCACTTTTTTCTAGGGTCCCGGGTGACGAGAGCTCCAAAACTATCTTCATTTTTATAAGCTTCAATATGTAACGGACAGGTTCCTTTCGACCTAGCATTAAAATTATAACTAAGCCGCATAGTACTTGAACTTTAATGAAACTGGGCTCTGCACCCTGGGGATTACCTGTATTAAAATAGTCGGTCCAACCCGGTTTGATTGAAAGCTTTAGTTCGTCCCTCATCAGTCGTTGTGTGACGTATTATTATCTGTTTTACAATATAGACAGAGAAGATGTTAAGAATATGCTGGTTATCTTCATTTGAAATAAATAGACATTGTTAACAAATGCTCGTTTATTACCATTACCATTATAGATATATTTTATAAAACACAAAACACTTAAAAAAAATCGTATAACAGGTCGATATCGACACATTAACTATATACATACATAATCCATTCGGTAAGTCTACAAAATAATTTAATTTCAGACAAGAAAATAGCGGTTGACAAGTTAAGACTCGCGTAGGTGATAGATAAACGGTACACTTAGATTAAGACCTCTTTAATCGTAGGCGGTACATTACATTATAGATTAATTAATTATCTTCTTAATTATTCACATACAACCATTAATGAAATATAACATATGTTTTAGCTAAGCAAAGTAGGTCTATTGCCAAATTTGCCGAGCTAAAGTTATATTACATACGTTAGTTACTTAGCTTAGTTAGGTTCTTAACTTAAATATAAAGGACCTTTTAAACCGGGAGGTAATGAATAAATAACATTGAATGTAACAAATGTTGTGAATGTCAGTATTGGATGTGAAACTTTCAGGATGCCTGTAAAACGAGCCTATTCACGAGCCTATTCACGAGCCTATTTTATTTCGATTAAACCAAATTGATTGTAAAATATTTTGTAATGTAAAATATCTTTAATATACTCTAACAACAACAACTTTTTTTTTTATATTTTTGAATTAATTACAACTTCGTTATTGAAGCTTTTCATATAATTATATAAAAAAATCGAGATACATGTCTTTTCCTTTTAATATATTTATTTATATGCGATATGAATTGTTTTTCTAAATTACGAAGTAAGGGTGCCATACCGTACAGCTGTGGATTGTTTGATGAACATTTTTCTAAAATATATTTTTTTTTTATGTAGTTGAAATACTCGGTACGCAATTGATATCAATGTTAGATGCAGGACCTACATTTGTTTTAATTGCTTAAATACATTAATAAATACATTACACTGTGGTACATACAATCAAATAAAAAGAAGTGTGTTTCTTTTTATAATGATGTATTTCTGATCTTGTTTCTAAGCGTGTTAGGGTCAATTTGTTTTGCATTGTTGTTAAATTGTTTTTCATGTGTGTTTTGAAATCTCAAATTACTCGAATCGGTAACAATATATGCGCTGTTTAAAAAACTTTACGATTTCTTAAACTAAACTATTTTGTAACTAATTATAGAATATAAAAAAAAATCACTTGTTCGCATAGATAACTAGTAGAGTATAGTCGTACGTAACTGATGTTTTTTCAGATTTATCATTGGTGTTAACATTTAATACTCCGATTTCTTGACCCACGGTTAAGTAATCTTCTATAAATTCGTCAAAAACTTCTTTTGGCATATGAAATGGTTCTACAGATTGTACTGTATCTGCAAAAGAAACATTATTATTTAAATGTTAGACAATTTATTGTTGTTGGTAAATTTTGTATACATAATAAATAATGTATGATTCATACTTACTTTTTAGTGAATCTACCGTTTCAAATTTATTTGTAAGTTTTTTGCATGTGACGTCAATATTTTTGAACCCGCATTTTTCCATTATTTCTGCTACTTTCTTCTCTGGGTTCTAAAATTTAAAATTTCATAGTTAGTACCAAATTAAATGACATGAAAACTTTTAACTTAAATTGATAAAACCCTTAGTTCCTATCTTTTCTTTTTCTTTCTTTTACCTTAGGGAATAAGGGCGTGAGCGTTTATTGTTGTTCAAGTTTCTAAGGAAATAAAAATGCATTAGTAATGAAGAGAAACAAACAAAGGGCTATAGGTTCTTCGGTTGAAGGGCTCGGATTTGCCGGCATCAGCCAGTTCGAGTAACATGGTATACGACCCTAACCCCTTGAGCTATCGCTTACACTCTCTGTCATCCTTCTTTTCCTTTTTCAATGTAGTCCCAATTCTCCCATTTTATTCTCAAAGTACCCGGTTGATAGCAATAGGCGTGCTTCTCCCTTTGAAGTTACGTAGTAATCTCGAGACGGATCGGGATTAAATCATAATTAGCAAAATGTGGGCATTTAAGATTCCTTACTCTTTTATCACCTCACCGGGCTCAAAGGTGAGGTGATATGTTGGACTCAAACTCCCTTAAAAAAACAAAATATAGAACAATAACATAATTAAATACTGAATTAAATGCAGCTAATATTTCTATATATCCGTTTATGCAACCAAACACAATGTTGCGTTAATTTACAGATTATTTAAAGAACATTTAAACGATTCAAAACAACAAAATAATACACTACTTTACACTGCTTATTGCGGCCATTTATGAAAAAAAAAAATCTCTAAACCGTTGCATACATATAGCCTGAACTCGCGGTGTTGGTTGTGTTGGTTGCAGCCTGTGTCTGCACTTTTGGTTTGCAGGTTTATGGTTCTGTGTATTTCTCGGCTGACAAAACATCCGTACGCCGTACAATGTCTTCCATTCCTTGTTGAAGCCGACTTTAAAAGTCACAGAAAAACTGGCTTAGTTACTAAATTATAATTAAGGGTGGTCACCATAACGACCTACTCTCAAAAAAAAAAATTGCACCCCTTTCAGAAAAAATACCCGTATTGGCGACGCCACCAAACATACATGAATACAAACATATATGTACTTGTATAACGTAACAAAAATCTGCGTAATTGACAAGAATAAATGTTAATCAACTTGTATGAGTGAGTAAATTGCCGTTAACAATATTATTATTTTATAATTTATACCATACTATATGTATAATGTACCTTGTACATATATGTATGATATTATAAAATAAAGTAGAATGTAGTGTAAAAATGATATGTTGTAAAAAATCGACAATAATTAAATAAAAATAAAGTAAAATAATCTTCTTCTTCCTAGCTCTATGCTCTCCCCTTCGAAGCGACAAGTCTCCTAGCCGGTTCTGCTCCATGGGATCTGGAGGCGAAAACCCTTGCGTCATTATATCTATGGCACAAGGAGGCACTAGAACGGGACCTAAGACCCGCGCCTCGTGAAATCGAGGCGCAACGGTCACAGCTTCGCCAGGTCCTAATGGCCGAGTGGA
Source organism: Tyria jacobaeae (assembly GCA_947561695.1). Taxonomy (NCBI): domain Eukaryota; kingdom Metazoa; phylum Arthropoda; class Insecta; order Lepidoptera; family Erebidae; genus Tyria; species Tyria jacobaeae. Next base: position 8,675,828 of record OX387210.1, read on the forward strand.
AACAACGACTGGAGCGACCAAGCGCAGGGCACGCCATAATTTTGGCGGTAAGACCCATCATGGAGGATTGGCTGGAGAGGCGACATGGCAGCCTCACGTACCGGCTGACACAGGTGCTCACCGAACATGGCTGCTTTGGTAAGTTCCTGTGTCGCATAGGCCCGGAGCCAACGTCTGCGTGCCACCACTGCGGGGGCTGTCGCGAGGACACTGCGCTCCACCTACCACCCTAGTGGAGTGCTCAGCATGGACGCAACAGCGGCACAACCTCGTGACGGCTATTGGAGTGGGAAGCCTCTCGCTTGAGACCATGGTTCAGTGCGTGGGAATCTGCCGTCTCCTTCTGCGAAGAGCTGATGCTGATAAAGGAGGCGGCGGAACGGGAACGGGAGAGGGCTAGCACTCTCTCGTCCCGCAGAAGACGCACCAGGCGCCGGAGGGCGCAGAATGACCTCCGACCTCCATGAGCGCTGGCCTGGGGGTAGCGGATCAGGCTGCCCGCTACCCTAGCAGAAGCAGGCCTGAGACGGTAGCGCGTCGTGTTCTGCGCGCACCTCTCGAAGTTGGAGGGGGGCTAGGCCCCCCGCTTTCCACGGTGTGGTCGCCTGACGCTCAGGCGACCAAGGTCTGTAGGGGTTTTCGGAAGCTTCCTTCTTAGGGTATACCCGGGTTCTCTGCAATAGACTCGTGACGGAACACCGTGTGGTTTTAGTGGGTTTGAGTCCGACATACCACTTCACTGTTGGCTCCAGTGAGGTGATGACCCGTGGGGGTTTCCACACTATAAAAAAAAAAAGCTCCATGCTCTCCGAAGCACGGGGGGAAACACCCTAATAATATACCTAATAAAATAGGAAAAAACCTATGATCGGGGGAGCGAGAATCACAGTTGCGTTCTTCCGCTGCCTCCGACCGGCACTGACCCGTCTCACCCAAGACGGGTCCCTTCACCCGCTGTGACCATCACCCTTTGGTCACAGTACTCTGAGAGACGCACGGAACACTGCGCGCTGCCTCTTGGGCCTGTATCTGTTTGGGCGACGAACTCCCCAAAGTTTCGGCGCTCGTAGGCCGCTTCCTAGGGTGGCCGGAGATCTGTGAATACCCTCCGACACAGGTACTTGCCGAAGCAACCGTGTCTGGAAAGCACCTGCGTCACCCGGAAGGCAAGGGCTCCATGTGCTCTCTCCGGCCACTCTCTTAGGACGGGTCTTATCGCCGCTACAGCATCGTGCCCCGCACTGGGTCGCGCAAGTCGTTGCTCCCACTCCGGCTACTAAGTATACTGAGTCAACTAAAAAATGTCACTATATAGCATATCAACAATAATTAAACCATTTCTGGATTCATGTACTGGATAAAGTTTATAGTATATTTATTTTGCATATACTACACTCTGTCAAGTGTGTACGCGTGACAAGAATGCAACTATTTTGGTGCAAGTTGAAAGTGGTTCAAGGACAAACAAATATTTTCTAACGTAATTGTTAAACATTAACCTCATAAGTTAATTTTTGAGATGGATATTATTCCCAGTAATAATTGCTGAGTATCTGAAATATTTAAAATTATATACTTACAATATGGTTATCTCCTATTTTTCCAAAGTACAGAATTTTGTATTTATTATAATTAGTGTTGTTTAACAATAACCAGGCTTTCTGTTCTTTCTTGTTGTGTTCATAACAACATTTAGAAATGGTATAATCGAAAACAATCTTTTGTAATCTTTTTAAAATTTTAAACAAAGAAAGTAGTTTTTATTTATTTCACTTATTTTGTAATTAACTTTACTCAATACAGTGATACTCGCTTTTAAAATTATGCTCATGCAGAGTGAGTCGACTTATTATATTTCAGGACATAATTAATGACAGACAAATTATAATCAATAAAATATATATAAATAAGTTTAACTACTCCCACTAAATAATATTTCACCAAAACGTAGATAACAAAGTGTTTAAATTTTAACATTTAGCTCTTCCTAACGCTTTTCTATAAAGTTATTAGAAGCACAGTTGACTCAGTATACTTAGAAGCTATCAATATAGTGTGGCAAAATAAATTAAAAAACTATTGTTTTTACAAGTCTAACAACAAAATCAAAACAATAATTTAATTATAGTTGTCACGGGACCCTAACTAGTTTTAGAAATACGTTATTATAACGCGAATCGCACGGGTTGTCGTATTACGCGACCGCTTCTTGAAATATGACGTGTGGGTAGCGACTGCTGCACCTGGGGTGGCGATTGCGAAACATGATTACCTACGTTATTGTTATCAAGTGACTCATGTTCCTTTAAGACGATAGCGGGTTTCAACCTATCTGTTGAAATGCGCGCTTCTCTTCCTGGTAACTGTATTTTAAAGAGTTTCGGACCTCACTCTAAAACTTTAAACGGACCGTCTGGTTTCGCTGTTTTAATGACTTGTGAACGGAGTTCTCTCCAATAGCGACGAAATTACATTTAAATATTTCGGAATGAAAAAAAAAAAAATTGCTTTAAAAATTAATTGATCTCTGGTTGTTCTTTAGCTCGCAATCGACTCTCGTTTCTTTTCTACTGAACTATAATGTATAAATGTCCACTCTGAGAGCTAGAGAGCTATCGTAGAATTCACTCGGCAAACCTAAAGTTTTACCGTAGGGTAATTCTGCTGTGCTTGCTTGACTTGACTATAGATACGAATGGCTGAACGAAGTCGTGCCATAACGGTTGAAAGTACTCAAGTAGTGTTGTCTTGTAAGCTGCTTTTAAAGATTGATGTCATCTCTCTACGGCACCATAATTTTGTAAGATAATGTGATAACGCGTAGTACGTATTTTATTAATAACTAAAAAAAATATCAATTTTGTTAACAAATTTGATTCAGATTCACGACCCTGACTTGTAGTAATACGCACTGGACAACCGTATCTAACTGTCCACTAGTGTGTTCAAAGGTAGTTGATTAGAATTTACTATTGACGCTAACACATGATAGTAACTTGATCTATAAGTTTACGGTTACGCGTGCCAACTACAATATTGTGGTGTGATAAAAAGCTAGCATCCAGAATTGATTGTTATAAATTAGCTTAAATTAATTCCCAACGGTTCCGTCCCCGAAGCTTAAAATTTTAAACTAAGAACTTTGTACCATAAGTTTCAATTTCTGTACCGTTATCAAGAAAGTAATTTAAAATCTAAATCTTAAAAATTCAAAAGATGCTTTGGAGCCGGCAAAACTGACATGTTGGCCCCTGTGTCCAAGAGGAAACGTAGTCCCGTGTTGAAATCCGTAACTGATAAGCGTATGTAGGGTATCACGGCACAGACCTCCGCCGAATACTGTACCTCACTTCCTAGTTTTTCAAATTGTTATTTACTCCAGCGTTCTTATTTTGCTTCCAAGCAAAGGGAGAACTTATCTTTTGTGTGATGCCAGAATAGCCTCTATGCGTATAAACCAGACCCGAGGTTGGTCTTTGAATTTGCAAACACATATCTTTCTATCGAGTCGTAGGTTACATAATTTTTAGAGTATTTTTAATACAGACTCTCAGTTAATACTGAAGTTTCACAATATCATGGAAAGGAGCGGTGTCAGAAGGTAAGCTTCGCACACAGCTAGCGTTAGGTGTACACAATATATGTGATTGTATATGTGAGAGTATCCCTAAAGACATTAACCGGGCACTTTGAGAATAACATACTCACACATCAAAAACATGATACAGACATATATAAACATAAATCACAAAAATATCACAATAACTTACCATAAGTTGGATTAAGGTATTAAAGAATTAGACTAGATTAAATATATTGGTGTCAAGGCGCACACAAAAGATAGAACTGAAGAAGGGGAGTTTAATTTAAGTTAAGACGATCAAAACACTATACAACATGCCTGCATGCATTTGCGTACATTATTGTCTAACTGATTCCTATTTCTCCTCATTACTTCGAATATATTAACTACAGTAGGTTTTTATATAAAAATAATATTAACATTCTTTAACATTTTAGCAACCAAATTCAATTTCAACAGCAAAGAATCGAATTTGCGATACTGTCGCTGCAGCTGATTGCCCAACCGCCGCACCGCACAGGTTCATTTCTATAATTACAGAAACCAAAGTGATAAACAAAATTTTTAAATAAGTTGATACACACCTTCATTTCATGGTACGGAGATATGAATCCGTCCACATTTTTGAGCCAAGACTTCCATTTTGGGTCATGTGCAAGAACAGCGTAGATGCTGTATATTGAGGTACTTGCTAAGAATGCTATAAAACAGTCACCTCCGTCTGACATCATTTTGTGAATGTTCCTAAACCCTTTTCTGTAAAAAGTATTGAATTTAATTTTTATTTTATTTATTACTACGAAACCAAATTTAAATTATCTCTCTTAACAGATTTGTCAATTGTATTTGTTAATCATCTATAGGCATTTACAACTTAAATGGATGAGAGGAGCGGGTAAGGCACTGCATTCAATAATTAAGTGGATTGTTAAGCGTGGATGCTACAGTGCCCTCAGCCTTACAAAGACGTTTGCTGTCGGGATTTTAAGTATATCTTTGTAGACTGTGGGACAGTAAATGGTATAATGTGGTTAATACATCATAAAAATAAATTTTAAAGGATTTCTTATTGTTGTATCGGAATTATACTTTGTATGTACCTACATATTTATATGTAGTTTGGCCGACAATAATATAACATATCATTTTGGAGCTGGAGGAGATGGGTAGTGGAACTCTTTCGTAGTGGGTAATTTGGTTTGATTTAACGAGTCGAATACTCTATACTTATATAGAGAGTAATAGTGTAATAGAGTAATGATTAATTAACAACCCCACCATTGGCCTTAAAAAGAGCAACTATTTATCAAAACTTACTCTTGATCCTTAACCCAGTGTAGTGTGTAGAAGGAAAACACATGATTGAATACTCCTTTCATGTCCTCAGGTATTTCTCCTCCTATATCCAACACTCTAAACGTAATGTCTTCATCCACGTAGCGCTTACTTGCAAATTTAATCATCTCCTCACTGATATCACATGCTACGAACTTTTTGTAACCGTAAGGTGCAAAGTTCTTGACAACAACAGAGACGCTTCCATCGGCACATCCTAGGTCAACGGCTGTGTCTTCGATTTTGTTCCATTTGATTTTGTGTGAGTACTCTTTTAGACACATGAGAACAGCTTTTCTCTGCAACTCGTTCGATGCATTGTATAATTCGGGTTTGTTCATACCAAAACTGCAACCATATTTAACATGTAGCTAAGTTAAATCATAAGCTTTAGTAAAACTGGATTAATTTTCGCAGGTAGGATAAAAATATTAAATTTTAAAGATGGTGATGGTATGTCGCTTTTTATATGTTGTTGCAATGTTTTTACTAACATTTAAAAAAAAAAACAAGTAAGTTTTGTTTCACGAATTCTTCTGTCAATTTCAAGCTATTACAAAAATTATATGACAATTAGAAAAGGTAAAATAAAAAAAGGCTCGGTCTTCCCGTAACCAGCTAACTTTACATTTATGATATTGCCCGGTTTACATTTATGATATTGCCCTTAGCCACGTTCACCACGCCTCTGACAGCTGAAGCTCGTTCCAGTTGCTAGTTATCTCTAGACTACCGACTACATATTTAATTTTAGGACCTGATGACTATAAAAACTCACCGCCGCACATCTCCCGTTCTGTTCGTTCCCAGATATCAGAGCTTGTCGAGGCAATTAGAAACTACGGATCTTAATTATTGCAATTTGGCTTTTATTCATTTATTTTTAGTGTTTATCAGAGGATTCGATATAATTAGGTAATTCTATCTACTACAAAACAATGTTTGAATAAAATTGGTAAATTGTGTGAAAAATATTCGCATCTACATATTTTCAAGGATAACACTTTATAAATTTTAAACAAGTCGTTAAACCGTCATGATTTCTTGAAAAAATCAAGTTAGTAACGTGATAAATAATTAATTATAGTCCGGTTAAGTTAGCCATAACAATATAATAACTAGCATAGAGCTAAAAAATGTAACGCATGGTTGAACATCATTATAAACGAATTGTGAAAAGTCTCCATCGATCCTACATCTGCGAATTCAATTCATTTCATGCGTGTTGCCGCCAAACGATAAGTTTTATCATAAAAATAGGTAGGACAAAAACTAAAGGTTTTGTTTGTTTTAGGATTTACTGTTTCTGAGATATAAGGTGCATAAGTACATCATCATTATCATCATTTAGCCTATCGCAGTTCACAGTACTCTAATGTGTACATATTATATCAATGGTACATATACAAGTACAATTATGAGATTATCAAATTCAAAGAAATCTAGCCCCTTATTTTAAACCTTGAGCAACATCGGTCTCCTATTCAGTTGACCGTTCATTTTTCATAGACCCACTAAACAAATTCTATAACTAGAACTGTTCGTACTTAATATTGTTCCTTCCTGCATAAAAGTGTAATTGCTTTGTATATTAGAATGTACCAGTTATCAAGGCCAGTCGTGCTCTAATTTCAAATCGCCATCAGAAGAGAGTTCGTATAACGAGAGACGCGAGGAGACATCTGATCATCGCTGTTGGACAATTAACCACTTGTTATTATTAAATAGTATGGAATTAAACAGGATATTAATAGAACACGATTTGTAATGGTGTTTCGAACATTCGTGCCAATATTTAGCTCTATGCTCTATATTGTAACGATATTGAAATGGTAAACATAGAGTAAAACTGAGATTTAAAGTGCTCAACATGTACATTACACAAAGGCTCATGAATACTATTAACACAAAGGCTCATGAAGATTATCCTTATCTCAAAAAGTAAGAATGATAAGTTTAAATTTTAGGAGGGGACTGTTTAATATTAAAAGAGATCATTTTAAAATGGTTGCTTGGGGTTTACTAATTCTATGTTGTTGCCTAAGAGTGTAGTAGTGTAGTGTGAATTAAGTAATTTCAACAAATTTGGTAATTATTGGTCTTTGTGTAAGAAGGATATTCTTATTTACAAAATGGTCAGTAATTAGTTTTATATTTACAGATTTTTTTATTCACATTGCAGTTGGATCACGAGCAGATTAACTTACTTCTTAAGGAGCTCATAAAAAATTGACACCCTGAAGGATTTCTTGTAAAATATTTATTATAACTTTAATTTTTAAACATGCCTTTCCATGATGGTACAAAAGAGAGGTAGAGGTTAACCGCTAACTTCTTGGATGACGTCTGTTTACGAAGACATGAAGAAGTGCGATCTTTCTACTGACGATGTTTATCTGCGGGACGAGTGACGGGAAGTGGTGAAGTGAAAGAAGAACCTTATTTTTTTACAATGAAAGAAGTCTTCTTTTGTATGTAGATGATAAGGTACTTAGTGATGATTTTATATATCATACCATCCAAACATTAACTACAGCAAACTTATATTCCATATAAATACTTAATATAATATATGTAGATATCTTTTGAGTATAATTTTGTAACCACAATGTAACAAGGCGATTTCATACTCGGCTACCAAAAATAGAAGCACATTATCAATGTGGAATCGACGTCGTCTGCCTTTTTGTCAATAGTCTTTTGTGATAGCAACTATTTTTTTAATCATTGGCCTTCATCTGTACTGTATTTATGTAACTTTGTTCTAGCTCTGATAAACAGGAAAGACCATTGCGCAAATGCTAAACGTTCCATGTTTTGTTCTATTTATATATTTGTAAAGAAAGCAAAAGGTTAGTTACAGTATTAGAAAAGAAACCCACAGTGATGTTAACAAAAAACAGGAAAACAAAAGCCTCGAGTGTTTAATAAATGCTGTAATACAAAGCTGCTTCAACGTAAATTTCGTTACAACAGTATTCAAATTAATATTTATAGACAACGTCAAAAATGCTTTTTTTTTAGAGTCGTCATATACCTTCCAGCATCATATGGAAGAGATACGACACTAAAAAAAACATTTTTACCCAACTGCGCAAGAAGGAGGGTTGTCTTTCGTGACTATACATATGTATGTGTATATACATATGTATGTATGATTGTTCTTTGTGAAGCCCTATAGACTCGACACGTGAGGATGATGAATTTCGATATGTGAGGTTGAATCCTCTCAATAGGGGGAGTGAAATAGGGTATTTTGTTTATATTACAAGGGGACAAACAAACAGACGGGTCATCTGATGATAAGTGACAATCACCGTCCATGGACACCTGCAACTTGAGAGTCGTAAGTGCGCTGCCCGCTTGAGGAAGACGATAGATGAGAGTATGCTCGGAGGGGAAAGAGATAGGAAAGGGGGCGGGGATCACCGGAGAGGAAAAAGGAGAGGGGGAATTGGGCCTCTTTAAACCTCACTAATTTCGGGGAAAAGCAACGCAAGTGTTGCTTTATAACCGGTTTCCTGTGAGGAGGTGGTATCGCACCGGTCGAGCCGACCTATTCGTGCCTAAGCATGGCACTACCACGTAAATAATAATGTATCTTGACCGCATATCGGCAGCGTACTCAGGTTCTGCAATCAGTCCTAATAATCATAACTTAACAAAATGAATGTTTTTTTAAGGTATGTATACATACAGCACATTTTAGAATAGATCGTTGTTTACTCAACTTTACAAGCTAAAATTTTAAGACCACACATTTTGTTAGTAAAGTAAGATAATCTTCAAAATGAATGCAATAGAACACTTATGCTCTAACCATACCTCATTTTAGATATTTGTCTTGTAGGTATTCGAAATTATACCAAAATGCCGTAGACTGCACACAGTGTCAGAGTAGTTCAGTCGGCTTTCCTGTGATTCCTGAATAAACAAACAAAAATATAATATCAATACAAATATATTATGTGTATATAACTATCATACATGTATAATATTTTTACTATAGATAGTTTAATGTAGCAGCGAATGTTCCATACGGCATCTTTTGTATTAAATAGTTGAGTACTCCTGGTACTCAAAGAAAGAGCCAGATAGAACTAAACAGGTAAGAAAGATAAGTGCCGAAATATGCACAAAAATCCAAGCCTAATTTCGGAGAACATGGAATTATGAGCTACAATAAGGTAAGCAAATCTCTTGGAAAATCTACCCCAGATAGGGTAGAGTGCTGTACTCGAACTATGTGTATGTACTCTTTGGGTAATGGACACCCATTTGATGGGAGTTGGTAAGCCTTGTGAGTTTAAAACCCTTTCCAATAATGTCATGGAAGATCCCATATTATTGTGGTTGGTTCTACTGCATAATAACTTTAGCGTTTAGACTTTAGAGACTAAACTCTAAAGTTAGTAAAATGTAGGCGTCCAATAATATGCTTCTGCCTCTCTTTTTGGTGTATGTGTGTATTGATTTCGAAATATTTTGTGCAACGTTTATTTTTTATGAAGTGACATCAATAAATCTAAGTTTTACTACAAAAATACTACTTAATAATAAGTGAGTGAAGGTATAAGATTTGGCATAGCATGAAGGCTATCGATATGCTTGCGTCTCAACGTTCATAGCCAAACACTTTGACACGTACACACATTACCTGTAGCTTTTAACTAGAATAACAAATAAAGTTGAAATATTTCATTACAAGCACCGGCAGTGTTGGTAATAAAATACCTAATTCCTTATTTGTTCAAATTTTGAATATTATTACAAAAATGTATTCGATAAATTCATAAAAAATGTAAACGTCTTACGAAGATAATTAAAGTATTGTGTTATATATATTATACATATATATGATAATAAGTTATCCTAATTTTATATAGAAATACTCATAGAATAGTTACATTAAGTAAGTATCTACATATGTTTTGCTCCCACGATTCTCCGAGTAAAATTGTTGTATTAGGTCTTCCGGTTTCTTTTGAGGGAACGTGTCAAGTAGCTGTCGCGACACGTCGGTACAAGTTACTTAGATATTCGATGCGGCGTATTGCACGGCGGTAGCTTGCACTTTAATTATTCGAAGTAACTCACTTACCGTAAACGCACGCAAGTTATTAGTGTGATTAAATATGGAACGCGATAAATATTATTTTCGTCTTTTACTACTATACTTTTTTGATTCAAGAAAAGCAGCAGCAGAAGCTCACAGACTTATTGTAGATTCGTATCATGAATCTGCACCATCTGTTAAAACATGTGAATACGGGTTTCGACGATTTCAAAGTTGATAATTTTGATTTAGAGGAACGCAGTGGAAAACCAACAAAGTTTGAAGACGGGGAATTGCAGGCGTTATTGGACTAAAAACCCTGCCCGCACACTACAATCAACAATTTCTGATCGTTTACGATTACATGGGTTAAATTCAAAAACAAAGAAAATGGGTTCCACATGTTTTATCAGAATTAGCGATGCAGAATCGAGTAACCATTTGTGCTTCACTACTGTCTCGTCACAAAATTAAATGTTTTTTTGTATCAAATCGTTACCGGCGATAACAAATGGATCTACGAATGTATCAAAAAATTGATCGATGAATGGATCGCTTCAAAAGATAATCAGTTTTTTTTATGATGGAATCCATTTGTTGCCCGAAAAATGGCAAAAGGTTGTAGATAGTAATGGAGCATATTTTGATTAAAATATTAATTATCTTTTTTAGAATACAAGGGTATTTCATTTTTAATAAATCCCTCAAAACTAATCGGAAGACCTAATATAATAATAACAACATCGGTGCGCACAGCGACCTCTGCGATTCAGGTTAAAAGAAAATAATAATATGAATATCAGTAAATATAATTAGTAGAATAGGGCCCGTGGGAGTCGTAAAAGGTGACTAAGAGATCGGACTGTTATCTATCAGATGGTATAAACCTAAAGTCCTAGTGCCCGGGTGACGGTAAAAGGCTTGCCACACATTACGTAAAAATTACTAAATGATGGTTGAAAAAAAAAAAAAACACCTCTGCCTACTCCGGTACCTGCCTAGTGTATGTATGTGCACATTAATATAATTCAGGTAGTTAGTAATACTGACTATATAGTATGTACAGTGTTTAGTGAGAATCGGACAAACCAAATTGACATTCAAATCACAAGTGCAGCCCAGTGATCGCGTCGCTCGCCCACGAAAATGTGCATTGCCCTTCGCATGCGTAATGCTTTTGTGTTTTTTTACTAAAGGCCTGCTCGTGTTAGTATGCTGACCTGGCGTAATGTGAATGATATTGACGATTTAACGCTTACGCAAAATTTCATGTTCCTATGTCACGCCCTAGAACCAATTATACGTCTTCTTGGATTTTGCATCGTCGTCGAAATCTAAGATACTTCTAATAAACTGGAGGTATTGTGTTCGATTCCTACACGAGATAAAAATTTTCGTAAACTACAAAAACATACTTGTTCTCAGTTTGGGTTTTCTTTGTGTCCGTTGATAGAATTTCTATAAAGCCCTCATGATACAGGATTTGTTCCTAATGCGGGAATTATGAGTTAAAAAATCTACTACACTATTGTTCGAGTTAAGGGCTATTACACTACCCAATTCTACCTTTTATTGACTGCCATTCCCTTTCAGTATACTCCCAATTTCCCCCATCTTTCATTTTCAAAGTGCCCGATTCTCCGCAATAGCTTGCTTACAAATACGAATGTAAAACTAAAATATAGTTGACAAAATGTGAGTAACCAAACACCTCTGCATACCCGATAGGTATACACGACGATACAGTTGTGAGTGTATGTAATGCATGTTTGTAGGTATTTAGTAAATATTATTAATACTATGTATAAATGCGAAAGTATTTTCATGTCGGAACAAATACTAATAAATAGATACTTAAATATTATAAAATGACTTTTTTTAAATAATATAGGGGGACAGACGCTAATCTCCAGAACTGGAGGACCGATTACCATGAGACTTTCATTTACAGACAGCTTGTGTAATAAGGTGTATTATGACTTTTATTAAATAAGTAGGGTAAAGTACAATAAATATAAATATGTGCATGTGAGTGAAGCCGTACGAGCAGCTATATCAATACATAATTGATCAGGTCTTAAATAAGATAAGTGTATTTGTTGTTTTTTCCCAATTAACAAAGAAACACAATCCCTTCAGAGTTTATGCAATGAGATTATCCATTTTAAAACTGTTGCAAGATGTTGTACGAACACATTTAACTAAAAATGTATGCATTTCGTTGTAATCTAAACTCGTATTTCAAGGACAAGGTTAAAACTGGCTAAAAAATTCAACTCGATGCATCCATACACCATAATGCAAGTGCAGCGAACATTGAATTAGGGCGCCTTCACTGTCTTGATCATGGACACTTGAAATGACTAAATAAACTTGGGCGGCTTGAGCGACTTACAATTAGAAATAAAATGAGAGCAGTATTAGGTACATATATGTACATTATGTGAGTAACCTCTAGTGGTGTGGTTTTGTTCTATCCCCTCATAAAACACAAATATATATGTGACCTATAAAGACGATAATTTGCTTAGGCTTTTTACAGGTAATGTTAGGTATTGATACAAGTTCCTTAATAATGCAATGAGATAGTTATACACTCAAAATATTTGGTTAATATTGCATGATGTTATCAAGAGCCAAGTAAAGGATCATCAATTTTAAACAACGAGTATGTTTTTTTATTTTTCATAGTCGTTCTGTGTTATAGTTTGAGATAATTGTGGATATTAACATATGTTTATGTGTTATCGATATCTTCAATGGTTATCCAAGAGCCGCTATTGAATAAATTAAAATACGTTTAATTAGGCCCTAATTAGTTTTTTTTTTATGGGATAGGGGCACTTGAGCAGATATAATATTTTCCTTACTAAGTAGCTAATGTACTAAGTATGTAAAAGTTAGTTCAAGTATCAAAACTAATTATAAAATATGGTGCTCGCAATCACCAGCAATGTCACCCTGAGTGAGTTCAACCACCGAATGTGCAAGCAGGAAAAAGGGCTCGTATTAAGGGAACTTTATTGCGCCAAGTACCCACTAAACAAACTTTCTATAGCAATTTATAATTCTTAATGTTTGTTTAAAAAGCCGAGTTGTCGTCATGCAAGACACTTTTGTAATATAATTAAATACTTTTTTTATAATCTTCATTAAAGTGGAGTATTTAATATTGCCTGTACCTCTTGGTCGTGGTAAAAATGTGAAGGTTAGGTCGGTATAAGTTAATTTTAAGATTCATATTTTTTTCAGGTGAACATGATCATTGAGCTTCTAAGCGAATGTTATATTTGTGCTAAATCCCCAAAGGACTAACGTCGCAATAGTAAAACCTCTATCCTCTATATTTTGTGAGTTTATTGATAAATTAATCGTCCCTGTAAGTGCATAAATTAATAAATAGACTACACAGTACAGAATAAAACTGAAAAAAAGTACGAGTGTTCATTAAGTATCCTGAGATATCTAGCTATAACGCATACTTTAATGTATTACATGTATAAGTACGAGTGTTCATGAAGTATCCTGAGATATCTAGCTATAACGCATACTTTAATGTATTACATGTATAAGTACGAGTGTTCATGAAGTATCCTGAGATATCTAGCTATAACGCATACTTTAATGTATTACATGTATAAGTACGAGTGTTCATGAAGTATCCTGAGATATCTAGCTATAACGCATACTTTAATGTATTACATGTATAAGTACGAGTGTTCATGAAGTATCCTGAGATATCTAGCTATAACGCATACTTTAATGTATTACATGTATAAGTACGAGTGTTCATGAAGTATCCTGAGATATCTAGCTATAACGCATACTTTAATGTATTACATGTATAAGTACGAGTGTTCATGAAGTATCCTGAGATATCTAGCTATAACGCATACTTTAATGTATTACATGTATAAGTACGAGTGTTCATGAAGTATCCTGAGATATCTAGCTATAACGCATACTTTAATGTATTACATGTATAAGTACGAGTGTTCATGAAGTATCCTGAGATATCTAGCTATAACGCATACTTTAATGTATTACATGTATAAGAACCACAGAATTCACATATCCTCTTTTCTGTTAAAGGAAACATAGTTTTCTTAATTTCTAATTTTTTAGCAACTCTTCATTTTCTTCTCTCAAACCTGTCTGGTTTTACACTAGTCTTAATAATCCTGCAAGACTACAGTGATATCACGTTTCTAATCCATTTCCATAATCTTAAAATAAGAGATGAATTAGAATGAGTTTAGATAAGTTCGAAATTTTAACAGATGTCATGACATCTGTGTTCAATATCTGAGGGGACAACTAACACTCTTTCTACTGACAAAAAGTTACAATCTACACCTAACCTGATAAGTAGAGCTGCCGGGCAAGAAATAAGAAATCTTGTGTACCACTTAGCTGCGTACTGAGTACCCAAATCTAGCTAAAACGATAAATAAATAAGGAATAACTCCGGGAGGGTGAGATAAACATTTAACTTGTGGCCCAACTTTTCTTAATATTAGTGCTCATGTTAAAAAGTTCTAAGGTCGAGTAACTGAAGTGGTCAGTGATATTATTCATAATTTCCTAGCCACTGAATCTTAATTTTAAACACCAGGAACAGTTAAGTTAGTGACATCAGTGAATATAATCACGATAATACTACAGGTGCTGGAGTACCTATAGTTTTATTTCAAATGAGTAAATTGTATTAAAGTATTACTTTATATGAAACCATAAATTAAAAACCGTGGCCTTCAATGATATAAAGATCATCGACCTTGAGCTATCTGGTTTTAGTTTGAACAACAAACTAGTGAAAGTTAGAAAAATGCCAGCCCCTTTCCAAAAGTAGCTACACTAAGTAAATAAATGAACGTCCTAGTCGTCGGAGAAAGTTGACTTAACTTAAAATTTTAAATGAGCATATATTTGAGTATATCCCATTATATCATATGAGCGTAGTACGTGGTATTGCTGAATAAATACTTCACAATGAATACCTCGTTGATTTATAAGTGAGAATAAAAGTGCTGACTACTGTTTAGCGGGGTCAAGTTTCAGACGGAGCAACGTCTTATTATTAACTTTTTGTAATCACGAATACGTATATTCTCGACCAGGCAGAGAAGTTTGTATCGTCCTATTAGCAAATATACTTTTGGTGGTAATACGGCAATCACTTATTATTACACTTGCCATTGAAAAGAAGCCAGGGATCCTTTTAAATGAAGTATTTCAGGAAAATTGGAAGTACACTAATTTTACAACACAAATATATCGAATAATCGTAACTGAAACTTCGCAGAGCCAATAAATTCAACTCTAGTAATATATGACATCTTTGTAACAAACTTCGTGATTTAAATTAATAAAAAATATAGTAAGTTAAGTTGTCCGATGTAACAAAATGTAGAAGAAAATATATTTAAAACAAGCAGTATATGTTATAGTTACGGGGCTGAAAACTTTCGCTGTTAACACGTGTATATGTACATATATATTCTTGAACATAACATACTTCCCAAGAGCATCGATCTCTTAATATTTCTTACTTTTAATATGGCAAAATTATTGACATTGTATCTTTTTCTCATCTGTATTTTCGATCGAGTTAACTTACTATTTTTAGCAGTCTGGTCCCTTTATTAACCGTGCATTTTGGCAAATACTTTAAATGCATCGTAATGCGTGCCAACACAATCTTTCTCTTATTATTGAAAAAATTCGTACTTTCGTCCTCTCACAACCAGTCAGTGAGTGCAATGCCCCATGAATTTACTG
Source organism: Tyria jacobaeae (assembly GCA_947561695.1). Classification (NCBI taxonomy): domain Eukaryota; kingdom Metazoa; phylum Arthropoda; class Insecta; order Lepidoptera; family Erebidae; genus Tyria; species Tyria jacobaeae. Next base: position 8,691,583 of record OX387210.1, read on the forward strand.
CTCAAATTTTAAATTATTTCTTGTCTCTTTTACATATGCACCTGATCGTTAGGTGTGTTAATGTCTGAGAGAGAAAGGCATACTGGCAGGTAGTTTAGTCATCGCGACGGTTATATTCGTCTCTTATTGGCGTCCTAATGTTTTGGATCTTAAGGCAGGTTATGACTAAGGTCATAAAGGAGAAGTTGTCGTAGGACTAGAAATGGTTTTAATATTTTATTTGAGAACTTATAAATTACTCAGTAGTCGAAATTTCACTGAAATCCATAGAATCTCATATGAAGAGATTTTATGGATTGCTTTTTTTTTTATACAAAAGTATAGAGTTAATTACACGACGCGGCGACAATCACTGCAATGTATTTAACATAATTAGCTAATATTATTTTACTAAGCAATAAAAGTTATTCGTGTTGACTTGACGTTGAATTTAGAATCGGCATTATCGCATAGATTTGATGTGGTTTGAGATGTGTTAGCTTTTGACAGCAGAGGAAGTACATACTTGGTGTATGTAAGTAAAGACGTAGAAGCAGGTGGTGGGCTATTGTCTCTGCCTACCCTGATTGGAAAAAGGCGTGAGCTTACTATTAGCGAATGTATTAGCTTACTCATTTTAACATACTTATAGTTTCACAAAATTTTCAGATTTTTATTATTTATTTCTAATTAGGTTTTAAGTTAAATATTTGCATTAATGCTAGGCAGTTGCCGACACTTGTTAATTTTCGAGTTAGTACGTAGTTAATACTATTCCAAAGTATAAGATATACTAATTAAAAGTCCTTTTTAAACTACCAATTCTTAGTGACCACTAATGTCTCTTACCGTTTTTGATTGTTCAATAGGCCTTTATTTCAATTTAACCAACTACAGGTATTCTTGAATTGTCAGAAGTAGGAGTCAGTCAGTGGTGAAGCTAGCTGCCTGCTTCAATACGATAGTAAATCCTATAGAGAAAAACTGGCAAGAAACTCCATAGAGTCTCTTTTTCAACGTGTTTTTGTTTTACAATTTTTTCGCTACATTCTTTATAAGCGCAAGGAATGTAACATTTATTCTTACATGTAACAGGCTAGTAACTTATTACAATATTCAAGTAATAGCAGTCAGGAGATGACCAGCCCCAAACGATGGCTCTATTAAAGAGAGAAGAAGAAAGCCGAATGACCCGTCACATACGCCACCATCGGCAGGCATTTGGACTTAGGTTTTCTAAATAAATTCTACAAAATGAAGCGCTATTGCCCAACTGTCCAAAAAAGGATAGTAATGTTTTAGTCTTCGTATTATATTTCACCGATTCGGTTAATGTAATTAGAATCCGTACATCATCCCGAGTGCCACTGGCTATATTTTTCTAGAAAAATTCGTCGTGTGCGTGTCGGCTGTCAACATATGTGCTCACTTCTTATGGTGAACTCACTTCTTCTTCTGATTGTAGAACGCCATGTGCCACGATCTTGGCATACAGCTGGGACCTCTTATACATTCATCACACCTTTCATAACCGTTTGCTGGTTAGGGGAGATCCCAGCTAAAAACACCTCTAACCCGCAAAAATGTATGTGTCTTCAATATGCTGCCGATCTGGTCAGTGTACCTCTTCCGGAGCCTGTCCACATCCTCAATCGAAAAAAAAAAACAATAATATAACCAATTAAATATAATTGAATTTCATTTTTATTGTATTTTCACGCTCTACGCTCCCCTACCCTCTTTTTTGCACCAACTTGATTGTCTTGTAAATTATTAAACTATTTATTACAAAATTGTATGCAGTGCCATCTACACTTTCATTTAAAAATTAGTCGACAACAACATGTTGACCGAATATAGTGTCTGTTAAAAGTCATTGTAAGTTTAGGTATTTGTGCAAAGATGGCGCTGTACTAATTTTTGATACTTTAATGATAAATAATTAAAGTAGATAATGATTACGTTATACAAGTATACAAAAATGAATGTATGGTTTATTTTATGTCTTCTTTTTTTAATAGAGTAAATATAATCGATATTGAAGTAGTAACAAGAACTATTAAAAAGTTTCTTGGATTAGTGATTGACAGTAGGTTGAACTGGAAACCTCAAATTGAAGCGCTTAGTAAAAAATTAAGTAGCGCTGCATATGCTCTTAGACAACTTGCACCAGTTAGTAACACAGATACTCTAATTACTGCCTATTATGGATTAGCGGAATCATTTATTAGGTATGGAATTATGTTTTGGGGAAATAGTACGGATAATGATATAGCGTTTCGGGCCCAGAAAAGGTGCATTCGATCGATTTAAACTGGAAATAACGGAGAGTTGCAAACCGTATTTTATAAGACACAAGATATTGACATTACCTTCTTTATACATTTTGGAAACGATAATGTTCATTACGGCAAATCCTAATAGGTTTCAGCGTCTGTCTGATTTTGTCCATAGGAATAGACGTGACAATTCCAAACTCTGCCTTCATGATGTTAAAACAGCTTTTATGCGAAAAAGTATATTCTGTATTGCTCCGACTATCTATAATAAACTACCAAAATCATGGAAGTTACTGAGTACTTCTATTATAAAACGTAAACTAAGAAATTTGTTAACTGAAAGGGCTTACTATGATATATCCGAATTCATGAAAGAGGACGGTTTTCTTCGTTTCTGAAGTGATGTTAATGATGATGTGACACCGTTGCATTCCTGTTGAACTGCCCCATGAGAGCGAAGCGTGGCTCTCCCACGCCAAAACCACTGAACAGGTTCCCCATTTTGACGATATATAAAGTATAAATGTATCAAAGCCGTACAAAATTTACTGATAATTGTCAACCAATTTTTCGGTCTCTAAAATTGCTGACACTTCCGTGACCATATAACTCTAAAGCTGTACTATTTGTAAAAAAAAGTAACTAAAATCTATTTGTAAAGGTAAATGTGTTTGGTTACAACAAATTGCCACAAAACAGAGTTTAAAATAATATAGATATATAATCAAAAACATGTATAATTATTATTTTCAGACAAGATTTATTACAACATTACTGATTACCTTAACGACAAAGTTTTTGAAAAATGTATGAAAAGTGTTTAAAGACGAACCACTGTATCGTTAAGTTTGACATGGAATATTGTACACCGTCTAGTATGGTATGTCACAGAGCTCTGTACTTTAGAATTAAGATCCCTCTTATAATACTATGTATACCTGTGATGACAATAAACTATCTGAATCTGAATCTGAATCTGAATAAACACTGTGATTGTGGGGCACGGTACTAACTCTCAGTGAGAGATTAGACCATAGTTAACATTTTGCTGTTATTACGTTATTCGCTAGATATCCGTTTCAAATTAGCATCGGAACAATCATATAAGCCACTGCTTTAACTTTTTTAACTAAGATTAAACGAACCAGGTATTTAATGAAACCAATTTTTTGAATTTGTCTGAAGATACTTGCAAAATTATTTCAATACCCGTTGCAGTAAACTTGTGTAAGTTTAAACTTGTGCATATACATCGTTACGTGTGGAGCTAAATTGGCTACCTTACAATTGTAATAAAGACATATTGCAGGACCACTTACAATATCTACTTATAAACTCACTGAGTCTAGTCCCTGAGTGCTAGGTGCCGTGAGGACATGACCCTGCATACATTCGTGGAATATTCAGCTTTGTGGGGAGAGCGAAGCGTTTTTTTTTTTTTTTTTTTTATGCGATAGGGGGCAAACGAGCAGACGGGTCACCTGATGGTAAGTGACTACCGCCGCCCATGGACACCCGCAACTCAAGAGTCACAAGTGCGTTGCCGGTCTTTTAGGTAGAGGTACGCTCTCTTCTTGAAGGTTTGAAGGTCGTATCGGTTCGGAAATACGGCAGGCGACAATTTGTTCCATAAGCTGGTTGTGCGAGACAAAAAGCTTCTGGAGAAGCGCACAGTGGTGGAGTGCCAATCGTCCAGGTGATGGGGATGGATATTTTGTCGCGTAGGACGATGGCGGAAACCAGCAGCCGGTATAAGTCCGAACAATTCCTCTGAACACTCCCCATGATACAAGCAGATGGAGGATGCAGAGTGAAGCTACATCTCTACGCAACGCCAAGGTGTCAGAAATATCTTGGCAGTCGATGATGCGAGTCGCTCTCCGTTGAATGCGGTCAAGAGGCAGAAGTTGGTACTGGGGTGCACCTGCATAGAGATGAGAACAGTATTCCATGTGCGGCCGAACCTGCGCCTTATAAAGTTGCAGGCGGTGGGCCGAAGTAAAATACTGTCTCGATCTGTTTAGCACACCAAGCTTCTTCGAGGCTACTATGGCCTTACTCTCTAAGTGACCGCGAAACTGGACTTCGCTTGATATATCGACGCCAAGGATTCCGATACTGGCTGATGCAGTTAGGGAAGTGCTCTCAAATTGAGGTGATACGACCAATGGCATCTTTTTAGCGGTGAACGCGCAAACCTGTGTCTTTGTGGGGTTAAATTGGACTAGGTTAAGTCGACCCCAATCTGAAACTTTTGATAAAGAAGTTTCGATTTCAGACACAAGTTTGGATCGGCTTTCGATGACGTTTACCCGAGAAATGTTAGCGCGGCCAGTGTAAAAGGCATCACTCGTGCTATCGTCTGCATAGCAATGGATGCTGCTAATCTGCAGCATGTCGTTGATATGCAGAAGAAACAGCGTGGGTGATAGCACACAGCCTTGTGGGACACCAGAATTAACAGACTTCGAGTCGGAGCATGCACCGTCAACAACGACCTTGATGCTTCTGTCTGTAAGAAAACTGGTGAGCCAATTGCACAGTTTCTCGGGAAGCCCATAGGAAGGAAGCTTCGCAAGGAGCGCTTTGTGCCAGACCCGATCGAAGGCCTTCGCCACGTCCAAACTAACGGCCAACGCTTCCCCCTTGGTCTCGATCGCCTGTGCCCACCGGTGAGTCAAGTATACGAGAAGATCACCAGCTGAACGACCCTGACGGAAGCCGTATTGTCGATCATTGAGGAGCTGGTGGTCTTCTAAGTACCGGAGGAGCTGGCAGTTAACAATGGATTCCATTATCTTGGAGAACAAGGAGGTGATGGCTATGGGTCTGTAGTTGGACGGATCCGAGCGATCTCCTTTTTTAGGGATTGGGTGCACTAGAGCTGTGTTCCATGAGTTCGGGACTACGCCAAGAGAGTAGGAAAGCCGATAAAGGCGCGTTAAAACCGGTGCTAACTCTGGAGCACACGTCTTCAGCACGATAGGAGAGATTCTATCGGGCCCACTCGACTTATGAACGTCGAGGGAAAGAAGCGCTTTACGCACTGCCCTTTGTGTAAACCGGACGTCCGGCATGCGGGTCTCGCACTGCGGTATGGTCGGCGGTGCGTTTCCCCCGTCGTCCAGGGTCGAGTTAGACGCAAAGAGTTTGCCCAGAAGATCGGCTTTTTCTTTAGCGTCGTGGGCCAACGAATTATCTCCTATGCGCAGAGGTGGAAGGGATGGCTTACAAAAGTTCCCCTGGACAGCTTTGGCAAGAGACCAGAATGCACGAGTTCCGGAGGGGAGACTAACTAGTCTCTCGCCAATTCTGCCGATGTGAGCCGACTTCGCCCCAGCAATTACTCTTTTGAGGGACCTGGAGGCAAAGTTAAATTGCTTCTTTAATGTGCTGGTCTTTACATCCCGTGCTGTCGCTGCATTAGCCCATGCTTGGTAACATTCCTGCTTTCGGCGGGACGCCGCTTTGCAGGTTCGACCAAACCAAGGCTGGGACTTGCCACCTGTGGGAATCAGGGAGAATGGAATGAAAAGTTCCATACCCTGAAGCACAACATCCGCGACAGAGTCAGCAACGACATTGGGATCATCCGGCGAGAAGCAAACCTGCCTCCATGGGTAGGATGCAAAAAAGAATGTTCTCATTCCATCCCAGTCTGCTGACCTATAGTGCCATACGCGGCGACTGCCTGTAACTCGCGGCCGCAGCGAGTGAACGAGTGGCACCATACTCCTAATCAGGCAATGGTCCGAAGAGCCAAGAGGGGCCTCAACGGATACTTTGTAGCCGTCAGGATGTGAGGTCAGCAGAAGATCCAACAGTGAAGGCACGTGGCTTTCTGCATCTGGGATTCGCGTAGGCGTTGCTACCAGCTGCGTCAAGCCATATGCCAAGGCGAAATCGTGAACAGATCTTCCCGCATGATCGGTTTTGCGCGAACCAAGCCATTCGGCGTGATGGGCGTTAAAGTCGCCAAGAATCACGATATCTGCGGATGGGACCTGCTGGAGCACTGAGTCTGTAGCCATTTGGACGTGGTCGATGAGTCGGTCCGTTTCGGCATCACCGCTATGGGACCTGTAGAGGCATAGGTAGATGCGGGGATGGTCGTCGCTGTCTACACGTAGCCATAAGATGGAGAGGTCCCTACCTTCAAGATTGCCGAGGCGGCGAGAAGTGATATCATCTCTAACGTACACGCATACACCAGCCTTAGGAACAAAGGAGTGTTCCAGTCCGTACCCAGGGTAGCAGAGGTAGGATGTGTCCGCTGGAGACGATATCTGCGTCTCGGTTAAAAAGAGCAAGGCCGGCTTTGCTGTCTCAAGGTGGTGGTGGACAGTGTCGAGGTTCGAATGTAAGCCCCTAATGTTGCAAAAATCCACGGTAAACGTGACAGGGGGTGCCATGGTATGCCTTCTCTTGCCCCGAGCAGATTTTGAGAGCGCAGTTGAGCCCCCCCCAGAGTACGAGGGGCAGCCTGGGCGTCCACGCTCAGGCATAATCCGTACTGAGGGTGGACGTCCAGGGGGGGATTCTCCAACGCTAGCGCTGGTACCCCCCTGGGGTATCCTTTTCGTTAACAGCGCTATCATTAGGGGGGTGGGGGATTTTGGGCCTCCGGAGACCTCACTCATTTCGGGGAAATGCAACGCAAGCGTTACTTCACAACCGGTTTTCTGTGAGGCCGTGGTATCGCACCGGTCGAGCCGGCCCATTCGTGCTTAAGCAAGCATGGCTCTACCACTACAATTGCAAAAGTAATGGAAACAATCATTATCTCAAATAAGAGCTGTGGAAGACATTATTATTTAGAGAGGCTATAATATAAATTTTGACTTATCTGTTGGTTTAGTAGTTAGTGAGCCTGACTGCTAAACCAGAGATCGTGGGTTCGATCCCACACGGGACGAAAATTTGTGTGATCCACATGGAACCAAAATTTTGCATGATCCAGAAATAGTTGTGTCTCTGGTTGTTTTTTATGTCCGTTGATTGAAAGTTTGGAAAGTCCCTCACGACACAGGAATTATTACTAAGGCGGGAGAATTTGGTTATCTTATCTATATCAATATGTTAAAGCGGACAAAAATGTTGTTTTGGTTTGACGTGCTAATCTGTAAGTATATGTATGTATATACCTTGTTAAAATGACATCCTTTCGGCCAATTTGGCCACTGAGATTCGCCAACAGTTGTGAAATAGGATTTTTCCTCTTTACTGCAACTGGTAGTGATAGAAAAATATAATTCTTATATCATTGGTTGGTGGCCAGTCAGGAATACTTGTCTGCCATCACACCTTAGTATATATGTATAATATTTACCAACAACATCCTTCAGGCCCCAGTCCGTCAGGCGTCTGGTTGGAGTTACATCTTATGGTAAGAGATTTTTTTAGAGAGACACAATGCCCGGTTTTGCACAATGTGTTATATGCTACGCCGAGCTATAAGCGTTTCAGTATATATATGTCGTACCTCTTTTGGATCAGTAATCTTTATAATGATAGTGTAGGTTAGACTAGCACATGATATACATTAAAAACGGTCTAACTGTGACCACCAGTCAATTTCGAGTTATAATTGTCATAATGAATGTTTTATTTATATTTTAATAATAATTACACAAAATAAGGCAAAACCATTGAATATTAAGCTGTATTTTGACTGGGTAAGCAAAACAGCAGTATTTTACGTAAATCTAATAATACTCACCACAACAACACGGTAAAAAACCTTTAATCGACCAATTCTTGGTTGGCAACCAGTAGCGTAAGAAGAAATAAAGATTTTTATGATAAACAGTAAAAACTCCTATTTCACAACTGGTTGCGAAACTCAGAAGTCAAAACAACCGAAAGGAATGACATGGCATCGAGTGTTACGAGTTTGATTACCACATTTGAAAATTCACAAACAAATAATATTAACTGGGTACATGTGATCTCAATAAATTTGTTAGGTATCTTTTATATATCTATTTATTTATTTATATATCTTCTAGCAAGAACTCCTCACGTGAGGAATCCCCTCAAAAAAATGTACATATGTTAGTGTAAGGTGATTAATTTCTTATGATTTCAACTTGGTAATGCTATGATTACAGAAATATAAATAAAGTTAGTAATGTTGACACGCTGAATAACTTTAGAAAAATAATATAACTGGAATATCAAGAGCCTATTATGACAATATTGGCCGATGTTATGTTGCTATAATCTTTTCAGTCAGTGATTATCAGTGCAAATAATAAGGATATAAGTATATGTACATATGTATATTAATATAATCTCCACTCGACATCCTTCGCAATACATAGCAAGCTAACATTCGTACATACAACATTATTTACTGACGCAGACAAAGACCTACCTACCTATAAACGTAAAAAATACACAAAAAGCTTTTTTCCCAAGAATAAGCGGGATGGAGTACGGATCTTATTTTTCCTGCGGACGTTTCAGTCGCTCTCGGGGAGAGTGGAGTCACCGAGTCGGGAGTGTGAGACCTCCACCGCCCCCTGCAATAATACTGCGTCACTATTTTGCGCCATTACCTACACTCGCTTCCCATTCTATAAGTAGCGTGGCCTCTAGAACGTAACATTAGAACTTCCAAGTTATTCGGCAGCCGGACGAATTAGATCGTAACCGATTTAATACAGGAGGTATTGATTCGCAAGTTTGGAAGTCCTTGACCTCATTATTTTCAATAATAGTCTATTTTGGAGTTGTTCGGAAGCGATATCAGTATTTGATATCGTGAAGACTCTGATCAATCGATGGTGGAAATTGGAACTTGCCTAGTAATCTACTTGCTTTTCGGGGGATCTGTACTGTATTTCCAAATTACCGTGTAATGATCCCTAATTAATGACATATTATGATATTAGCCTTGGTGTTAATGGCAAGTTAAGCTGTTATCCCACATACGTATATTCTATTTTTATTTGATTGCATTAGTGGATTGCGATTTCGGTGTTAAAAAATGGCTTTAGAGGGACCTTATGTTAAAATACATGATTTAATGGTTTCTCATAAACTTAAGTAGTTAATTAATGTAATAAAACATAATAATTGTCCTTTATTAACAATATTAATATTATTAACAAAGAAGAATTAGATTCCTTTTAATTAAACCTTACATTTATTCTAAGACTTATGTTAATGTATGTTAATGATTTCATTATTGCTCATAAAGTTACAAGTTGTTATGTAAAAGTTTAACAGTACGGGTTTGACGTTATTTAAAATGAGATTGATCTGATTTGACACTATATACTATTGTACTTTGTTTGACAGTCAACTAATCTGTTTACTACTACGTTTACGCATTGTTTTGCTCTTCGCAATTATATTTCATCCAATTAATTGCGTATTTGCTCTTTAGCGTTGCCTCTGTACAGTTACGTGCTAAATCTGTAGCAGGTATTCGAGATGTAGCGCTGTTGAGCTTGGTGCTTTATATGCCTTGCACTGTTGCAAGTTGCAACTCGAACTACTTAGATGCTCGGAGCAGTACTGGTATAACACATTTACTGGTATCGACGTAAATTTATATTTATTACTTAATACGAGTATTATTTTTGGTGCAACTACTGCAAATATATGATCATCAATGCAATATAATTCGTACAAATATTTTTACTTATATATACATATATAAGTAAAAATATATGTATAATAAGAAATATTTTTACTTATATAGTATATATATATATCATACTTTTAAAAATATTTTTTTAGAAATTATGTCCACAGTGAAAAAGTATATTTTTATTAAGACAATATTTCTTGTACTGTATAGGGGTTTTGTAAGTATTGAAAAATATATTTCTCTTTACATTTTGTATTGCTATAGTTGATTAATCTCGATTTTATCTCTTACTCAAAGTTTACTCTACCGTCGCAATAAAATAATTGCACATAGAAACATATAAATAAGTATATTTGTGGGTCATAAGAGATCTCCTTCTTTCCTTTTCTTAAAAAAAAAAAGAAGTTTATCAGCAAAAGTTATTTTTAACATACATAGTCACTTTTACATATGTGGCATTAATTCGATTTACAAAGAAATTGTTCCAATTAGCGATTCTTATATACGATTATTAATAGTTTACAAACAATTTTTATAGATTTCAATTTTTTTTATAATTTAATAATAAGATAAGAACAACTTATTAAGAAACTTTAATACTGTACAAAATATATAACGTATTTGTAATCAAGATGATCTTTCCCTCGTCTGCTAGACAGGTGTTGCTCAATATCAAGTAGCAACAATGTTAATAAAACTCCAGAAATAGTGATGTATAGCAGACTTGAAATGCAACTATCTGGTTGGGGGACATCTAAACATACCTTTGCAGATATAGGCTTGGAGACAAAGTATGTACTATGAGCAGAGTTAAAAACAAATTTCACCCCTATTACTATACTTATTGCTGCTGATGGTAAACCTATCCATAGTTGAGTATAACCAGAGACGCAATGGATATCACAGTTGTCGAATAAACCGAGGAATGAAATGTCGTACGTTTGTTTTTGGTACAGAGGTGGGTGTGAGGCGACGGTCCTTTGATTCTGGCGAGATTAAACGTGCGGCAGACGGTGGCGCCTCTATCGATTGTTGTTGTAATTACAGCGCTATCCTCGCCCAGTCGCAAATGAAATTGTTCCGGACAGAGCTAGCTGTGGATGCCAACGTGTACACTTGTCCCCCGAGAGTGCTGGCATATTCTGAACTGTAAAACCTAGTACTAAAGTGTTACTCTAGGTTTAAGAAGCTTCCAGAAGTATTACAGAGCTTGCGGGCGCATTATTGCATACGGAGTTGAGTCGAATGTTTCGATGGAATTTTAACGAAATGCTTTAGTAACTTCACGTGTTTTTTTTATCTATCAACCGACAGCAAGAAAAGGTCAGGTTTTCGGTTCATCAGAATTATTCTTTATACCTGATTACTCGAAGATAACTGGACCGATTTACCTTTTTTATTTTTTTATTTGAAAGGTTAATTTTTTTATTTAAAACGATAAATCGGAGGAACCATTCAAATATTGTAGGCACACCTATTTTTGATTATTTTTGTAAAAATTTGCTTTTATCAAAAATCATGTGATCAAGTGTTTTCAAGGCCACCCGGAGTTCTCAAGTATTTCACGGTTGTAATTCGATTAATTAATATTTGCTAAGCCACTTATTCTATTAACAAATTTATAACACGTATACTGAAGTACCAAGAAAATTTCTCTACAGTGTCACTGTGGCGTAGGGAAAAGATTTAGATTATTTTTTTAAATTTTATTTAAAAAGACAACTCCTTACAGCTTCTGTATCGCGGGGGACTTTACAAACTTTCAATCGACGGAATCGAAGAACACCAAGACTCTGGATAACTATTTGTGGATCACACACACACCTTGTGGGATACGAACCCACGACCTCCGGTTCAGCAGTCAGGGTCACAAACCACTAGACTTACAAGCCCGTCAAAAAAAGTATACAAAAACATAATTTTCATAGAAAGTGATAAGAAACTAACATTAAGCTATTGTATCTTAGATAACTACTACACTACACTAACACTCTCGAAAGCAGGAACAAAAATGTTAAACTGAAATAGGCAAATTAATGTGTTTTGTTTAAGATTCTGTTAATTGTTCATTAAAGTAATTCCTGTATCTTACTTACACTGTTGGATGGATGTTTGTTACTAACTTACGTTGGCACGGATGAACAGATCTGGGTGACTCATACGCCTTGCACTGTTGTAACTCGAACAATTTAGGTGCTGGGAACTGTACTGCTGTAACACATCATGCTATCGTATCCCGGTAAATCTATATTTGTATCAAAACAATTAAATACTATCCCACTACTGATATCATAAAATGTGTCTTGTCCTATGCTATAACAGTTAGTCAGTTCCAGTTAGGGGTATGTGACCTTGACTTGCTTAAGCTATTGCTTTTCCTGCCCAATCCATCCGCATAAACAATATCCCATCCCTTCACTTTCTATCGTCCTTGTCCTGTCAATATACTCTATTTTATGTTATCTAATCCCCAAAAGTGTACGGATGACGATATTAGGTTTGCTACCTATTACATAAATTATACTAAATTGTAATCTACAAAATGTGAGCGTTACTTACGTCTCTGCCTACCCCTCCGGGAACATGAGTGTATGTATGACTATATTAATTGAGGAGGAAGCTGCTTTTTGATGACAGATCGAAATAACTACAATAACGCTATTGAAATAGAAGACCCATGTATAATCAAATTCTTATCTACATAGCACATTGACAGAAAATTTAAGGAAAAGGTTGTACTACTGTCACGTCTGCGCACTAAACGCAATACGAGAACAAATCCAGATCTGAATTCAAAATACGAATGGGAACAAAGAGCGAAATCCAATAAAACATTCGTAGTCCTCAAACCGTATCTACGTGTACGTGACGTAGACGCCTCCTTGCAACGCATGCGCAACACACTCGTACAGTACAAACTGACAATTCCAATTTCAATTGTAGAAAAAAAATAACCAATTCGAAATGGAGAAGGCTTCGCGGCGACCAATGGGAGCGCTTACAGTCGTAATGCCAACTGTGTGGGCGGGGCGAGTGATATCTAGCATTGGAATGTTCGTTGTATTTGTTTTGCCGGATCCGAAGGCTTTATTGCATGGTGTTTGAGCCTCTTTCCCCTTGAGGGTGAAAGCGGCGGAAAGCTCGGTATGGATTTGGGATGAGGCAATTCACATTATATACCAAATCGTTTGCAGCCTACGACTTGGTGACCTACTGTACGAATATTTATTGTCGTGTAAATAAGAAATTACCAAAATGCTGGTGAGAAAACCATAATGTTTGCTATATATCTTCAATATTGATATAAAATCATAATTATCGAAAAAAAAAACGAGTAAAATTATGAAAAAAATAGAAAACAAATTAAACTGTAATGAAATCTATGAGTGTCTCTGACTTTATAAAAGTGTGAGTATTGATTTTCCGATAGGAAAAAAACGAAGGCAACGATCTATGCAGATCTGGAGTGCTCTCGGCACATCAGATGGCACCGGCGGGCAGCCTCCGCAGACAATCGAACGGAGGGGGAACCCCCTACTGGAGGTCGGGGAACCACCACAGATTACATGCGCGATGATTGTAGATGAAGATGTACAACTAGGTTGAAATGTCAAAACATAAAATAGGATTTTGGTTAAAAGAAGAGATGGTTTCACTTATCGTTAAAGTACTACTGATTTAACCACAACGTCGTTTCTTCAATCAATGGCATGTGATAAAGGAAATATTTGAGATATATATTGATTCATTAAACCCACATGTAACGTCAGAAAGACACACTGTTTTTGAAAGAATTTAATAATTCATGATCAGAACTACTTTTAATGTTGTAGTAATTACATGTATTTACATTTACACAAGACGTTTTATTTTATAAGTAATAACAATAAACAAAATTGACTTCGGGAGCCTCAAATGAAAATCGTATCTAACACTGGCTTTATCTTTGGCAATATCGACCCGTCGGCGGCGACTTCCCATTCTCGAAGTAAAACACGGCGGGAAGGAAACCGCGGGATAAACCTACCCCACCACCGCCCCCCCACCCGATCTTTACGTTTCAGGAATAAATATTTCAGAGCGTGTGCTTCGGAAGTTAAAGTTATGTATCGCCCACGCCAGCGGTAACAATCTGAGAATGAGAAAAGCTCGCTTTACTTTTATGAAAGTTCGGTTTTATGTGCGATTTTTGTAATGTCGTTGGATGTTTTGTGCCTCTATGTTTTATTTTTGGATCTCTAGTTATTGTTTTAGCTATAATATTGAGTTTCGAGAGCCACTGTATATTCAAATTAGATTTTATTGTACATGTACATTGTGTTTTAGGATCAAGTAAAATGTTGTAAAATCTTTATTTCATTTATCTTATTTTTCTTCTACCTTATGGTTTCTTGGTGCTTTTAACTTGGTTTAACATTTATGTAAGGAGTAACAACACTTACAAATTAGTAATCAGTCGAAATGTCACTAAGCTCTACTGCATCTCTTACTATAGTAAACCCAAACCCCTGAAATTATCACCTTCGTTAATAATCACTGTTAAATTAATATTGTGTATATCTCTGTTATATTTAAAGTGTGGCCATATTTTAAAATCGTTCTATAGACACCGCGAAAATTCTTAAACTGCTTAAATGTTAACTACATCCTTCCCAATATCCTTCCAAATAATGATAATACATAGTTTGGGCTTGTACAGGTGCGACGTATTGCCTTCTATTTGGTACAAGTTTTCAGTTACTAATTAAGGTAATAATATAAAGTAATTTATATTACTGATCGTGCAGCGAGAGATTTATAAGTATGAATTGAAATTCTCTTCTAAAACATTAAGAAAACTATGTATGTACACAAATATGGATGAATGTTGTGTAGACAATATTACGTCTGCTGTGGAGCTTTACAGGTTTATTGAGGTGGAGGTTAGAAAAGCTGGGCATTTTGCAATAAGTATATCGCACCAAAAAACATTTTCATGGTCAAAACGTTATCAGATCTTATATAGAGCCAAGCTTCTAACTCTACACGCCCTAACTCTACAAGGCCTAACATTATAAACTCTACATCTTAGTCAAAATATGTGGCTTGGCCATATATTAATAATTTTGTAATATTATTTTATAAATTTAATTTTAAGTCCCATTGTAACGAAATCATTATTTGATTATGGGATACGAGGAAAGTCATGAATAAGTTTTTAAATTGTACGTTTTTAAGATTTGAAGTATTGCGCAAACTAATTGAAAAGGTGCTTCGAAGGCAATTACCTACGCTTTTAAAAGTCACTTGTTAATTAATGCGAATTAGGAAGCAAATTAAAATACATAATAAGAATTCACGAAATTACAAAGACACGATATACATATGTAGATCACACATGGCTTCTCATTATATTATTTGTATTTTTAGTTTATTAGGAAAAATCTCGTCCCTACATATATTTGAACTATATTTTTTATTTCTTTATAGAAGTCTTTGTAGAAGTGACTTGATGGAGAGTGTTATTTAACTCTAATTTATAAAAATGTGGTTAGCCAAGAATATCATCAGCTAAAGGATTTCACGATTTCAGGATCACGGCTGCGTTAAAAAGTTTTAAAAGTTGGTATTTTTTATTGAAAATGTAACATCTTGATTGCATTACAAGTACTAACTAATACGTTATAATACTGGTACGTTATATATTTCAGCAGTTACAAAATAATATACAGACAGACATACGCGTCATATACAGGTAACAGATATAACCGTTTTTGGCTGTCAATCGCAGCTGTGTTTACCTATAGTTTAAATTGCACTGCCTTAATTTAATACATGTATACATGTATTTGCTTGATAAGCCTTCCAGTAAATAAATAAATAGAATATACTTATGTCCGTTTGGCGAAATATCCTAACTAATATAATAAATTAGAAAGTGCGTTTGTTTGTTATGCGTTAAGGTCTTAACTACTTAACCGATAGTCACAAATTTTTTCATATACATTCATACTTTGGTATAGAAAAGGATATAGGGTACCTTTCATCCAGAAATAAAGAACCGTCAGCGGAACTTTCAGCTGTATGATTTCCTAGCATGTGCAAAAAAAACGCTACAAGATTTTGAGGCAGTATTCTCACTTTTAAGCTAAAAGAGTGCAAAAGATATGGTTATAAACTTAATAAGATATTGTTGATTTATAAAACATAGTCGGCCTTCATGAGTCCTTAAATTTCTGTAAAAATGTATAATTGTAATATATAATTTATAAATATCGTTACTTTTAAAAATCCGATTTATTGTTTTGAGTACCTAATAAAACATAAAGGTTAAGTTTATACTACATAGCACAGCGTGACAGTCTTAACTTATTGCCAAGGCCATGGCGATATACGAATCGATTTAACGGTGCGACCTCAATAGCAATAAAAACCTGACTACACAGTACATATAAATGTTTTACTAGAGACGATATGAGTGCGTACGACTTTAACGCACACTCATGTTGATGATAAGAATTTCTTTCCCAAACAAAGTGATTCAATCAATTCGAGAAACATTTTTTACTCGACTGCGCAAGATCGATTTTCCAGTGTATGTATGAAGGAAAAATATATGAATAGGAAGTTAATTTCCTGACAGATCTCGTATAACTGTTTCGATAGAAATTACAAACAAATTATGTTATTATGTACGTTTGAGATTTTCTGCCTATTACATCGAAAATATAAGCATAAGCTACTAGTACACGGTCAATACGCGCTCTTTGGTAACGAAGAATGATCATATGCAGGGCCCAGTAGGTACATTAAAGTACTGTAGATAGATTCATGAACAATAATTTAAGGCTTTAGAGGTTAAGGTTAGTATCGAATGTTAGTAAATGCTCTGACTGCACGGATACCTGAATGGTTTAAGTGATTGCCTCGTGACTACGCCGAGTCGAGTGTTGGAAGTTGAAATCCCAAACGGGACAAAAGTTTGTGTGCTTCACAAATAGTTGACCCGAGTTAGGATTTTTGTTGTTTAACTAGTTTTGAAGGTACATCACGACCTAGGAATATTTTTAATATAATACAACGTTTTAAATGGCCCACGTAAGTCTGTTAATAGAACTATGTAGTAGTGCAAATATAGGTTCAAAAATAGGTTATGTCAACACACTTTTTTTTTGGATTTTGCTATTGAAGAAAAATACTCATTTTTTACAACCTGAGCGAAACATCATCCAATTCAAAGGTATAATAGTACATACATCATCATATCATAAAACCCAATTTGAGATACAATTTAGCAATAGCAAGAGGTTTAATATATGAATAAAAAAAATTGAAAATGGGTCGACTATTCGTGGAACAATCACTTAACATACATTAAAATATAGATACAGTCTAACACAGAACCTCCATTTTTGAATTGCTTTAAAATATTTTTAACAGACTTCGGTCAAAAAAGTTACTGAAACTGTTAGCGAATTACGTTATTCACGGGTCAATGACCACAAACATATTGTTATGCATACTACAGAATTGATGAGTTTAAGGTTCAGGGTAATATAAATATAGGGACACAAAATTTATAATAATAAATATTTGATAAGATTTTAAAAATATACAGGGGATGTAAAATAAATTTGATTAGTTTATATGATAAAAATTAAACACTTAGTCCAGTACAATTCTGTTGGCGTTCAACAAATATGAGAAGCTAAGCTAAGCTATAATGTGTTTGACATATGACAAAAACATGTCAATAAATTAGGTAACTTCAATTGTATTTTCATTTTATAAACCAATTTTTTGTCTTATCAATATAAAGAGGTGTCCAATTCGAAGTACACAGTTACAGTTAACTAATAATCATTAACTATATACTTTATTCATTTAACGTATGATATTTACATGTTGATGTATGACAATTAATTGTTATATGCAAGAATATTCTATAATTGATATACATATACATATGTATGTATTCACATCTTTGGTATGAAATAATATTTAATGTATGGAAAACATATATTGTTTAAAAAAGTGGGCTAATAGATATAAACATTTATTCTACCTTAAAAAGTTGTGAAATCTAATTTGTAATTAATTTGTTCACCAAAAATAATTTACAGTGACTTTATTCCTTTTAGACATCTTTAGTTCCTAAATAAAAACAAATCATAAATACTTTAGAATAAACTTCTATTACCAATAGTCCTAATTGAACATAGGGCTACCGAATCTTTATGTCTGTGTTGATGTAGGTATATCGAATTGTTTTTTTGGCTTCTTATATTTAAATTTCTAAAAAGAAATAGGCATTCGGAATATATCATATATATATATACTTATATGTATACGATATAGAATATATAGTATTTTTATTAACAGCGATTCATAGACTATATGTCTATAGTATTATTATTAAAATTACGAATCGAATAAAATACTATATCTTTTAAAGAATAAATATAACGAAATTAAAGCGTAATAAAATTATTTGTTACTCACGTTTGCACTCCGCGTACGCAGAAGCAACAAACCTACCGATGATGTAAACTGGATTGATTGAATGAACAGTTCATATTCGTATTTATACGCCTACAAAAGTGCTATACGATAAAACACAGTCGTCTCGCATACGCTTGCAACAATGCCCTTGTAGTAACCTACCTCAAATGTGTACCTGTACATACATATGTATATGTACAATGTTCTAAGTTTTATGTCGACATTGAATAATTCTAACTTCTAATTATTAGATTTATTTTCTCGACTGATATAATTAAAATACTATTAATTGGACTTGGAAACAACTTCTTTACAATGACCGATTATTTACAACATTTACCGAAGAACCGAACCGAGTACCGAAGGCCCAACTCCACCTCTCCTTGTTCATATCCCTCATGCTGCTTCTCCACTCATCACTCAAAGGCGGGCAGCACACTTACGGCTCTTAAGTTGCAGGTGTCCTTGGTTGATGGTTGTTACTTACCATCAGGTGACCCGTTTATTCGTTTGTCCACATATTTCATGAAAATTTCAGTGGTAGAGCCATGTTTAGGCACGAATGGGCCGGCTCGACCGGTGCGATACCACGGCCTCACAGAAAACCGGTTGTGAAGTAACGCTTGCGTTGCATTTCCCCGAATTGAGTGAGGTTTCCGGAGGCTCAATTCCCCCTCCCCCCTTTTCTCTCCCTCACCTCCTTTCTCCTTTTTTCCATCTCCTCATCCCTCCTCTCTTCTTTCCGCTCCCTGCATCCCCCATCCCTCATCACCCTCAAAGGCGGGCAGCGCACTTGCGACTATTGAGTTGCAAGTGTCCATGGACGGCGGTGTCACTTACCATCAGGTGACCCGTCTGTTCGTCTGCCTCCTATAGTATAAACAAAAAACAAACAAAGAAAACAAATATACTACTGGATTGAGGAGTATATGCAATAGCCCAAACAAGTTAGTGTCGCATACCTATAGCTTGAACTGGCTGGTGCCGGAATATTCGAGCCCTCTAACAAATACCAAAGAGTATCAATTGGATACTCTTCAATGTTTACAAAGACGAAGAAGAAAGATTTAAATAAGTCTTTTATTATATTCAATTAAATTTTATAAAATATGTGATTTTTACAAACATATTGTAATACAAGAAGCTGAATGACAACATTCCGGATTGATGAGTCTCTTCATTGTTTCTATTTTGTATATTTATCTTTGATTGTACTTCCATCTCACTAATAAGTTACCTCTGTGTAATTTAATATTAAGTATTATAGTATTATTTCATGCCATTTGTTTTAACACCCGTAGAAATACATTTATTACGTTATCATTTTTGTTATGTCTTCCGGGGATTTTGCAAATAACACAATATCATCTGCAAATCTCAAGTGAGTCAATGAGACACCGTCTACATTGATATCGAGATTTTCCCAATTTAGAACTCTGAATATTGATTCTAGTACTGCTGAGATAGATAGCAGATAGATAGATAGAATACTCTTTATTTGTACACCATTCTTACAGTAAAATACAATACATATAATACACGTGTCAACTATATAATGTACTAATGGCAGCCTTATTGCTATATGCAATCTCTTCCAGGCAACCTTAGGATGCATTATAATCATTCGGAGAGACAGAGGAGGAGTTAGAGGCGTTTTGTTATTCCCATTTGGTCTTAAAGTGTGGGAAGAAATTAAATATAGCTTATACGATTTCGGTGAGAATTAATGGGATGGATTGAGTAATAGTTCGATCACATTAAGGTCGCATACCTGTAACTGTAACTGGCACTTGCCTTGAAGTTCAAATCTTGCAAAAAAATGAATGTGTGTTTGTAAACCTGTGATTTATGTTGTAGTCATCTGGGGTATGTTACTTTATGGTTTGTAAAAGCATATTAGGTTATAAAACCCCTGAGGAATAAGTAAGTAAGATCCGTCAATGAAAAATGGCAAAAATGGTAGTATTATTAATTTAGATTAAGAAGTTTGAAAAACATAAAATTAAATACAAAAATTTCCATGTCTACCATATTGGGAATAAGGAAATTTTTATTTCAATTTTGTAATGTCGACAGAACAGAACTGGTAAAACAATAGTGAAAAGTGAATTCATCAATACTTGCTGCATAGAGTTAATCAGTTACAGTGTAATTATCACAAGCGATTTTACAAAAATTATATATATTATTTCATATTGCAACAAGATACATTTGCTGTGACACCCAGCTGATATTTAAAACGAATGTCGTACGCAGATATAGAGCGTCAGAATGTGTCGAGATGACAATACTAACCACTGCATCGTTTCTGATGGATGTAAGTGATTTCTAGTTATAATTATTCACACACTCAGTCACACATACTCTCAAATACTAAAACAAAACAATGCCTGCTTTCGTTTTAATGTGAAAGGTTGTAGGTTTATTTTTGATTCGTGATACTTTGCTCGATGTCATTCTTCAAAACGCAAACTATCTATACGGAGATTTTAAAAGTGTTTGCTGGTCTGTTTTGTTTTACTTGGCCACGAATTATGTGTTCATCTAGTCATATGTGTTTTAAACTAAAATCATCGAAATGTTCACTAAATGAAAAAACATTTATTGTACAGCATCTATCTTCAAAAAAAGTAATTTATAAATATAATATGTCAAATTTTAAAATATCTTGCACGTTTTTAATAAAAGAGAGACCACGAACACGTTTTCTTAGTCAAATACGTTTATTTACATATCTCTTGTTATTATTAAACATTTTTAAAGATACTATTCTCAATCAACAATAATACATGTCCACATTTTAAACAAAAGTAGCAAAACATATTCGCGCTAGTCGTTATCAGCACTCCTTATTACGTGTGATTGTGATTGCACAATGCCCTTTAATGTTGAATATTATTAAATTGTTTCTATGACTAGTGGTTGCTAGGGTAATAAGCATTGTTTAATTAACTGTTGCTGTACTACTGTAGATTGTTTACAAAAACAAATGAGTTCTCATCTTGAACTACAAGCCTTTTCGGGTTCTCGTGTAAAATAACTGCCTATTTTGGTCTCTAGTATGATTTTTTTCAGTTTTGATCTTTATTTCAAGGAATGTAATGTATTGTTTTGGAACATATTATTTACTTTATATTAAATCAAAACAAAAAAAAAACTATCTAATCAATAAAATATCAATATCAATTATCAATATCAATAAAAAATCTAATCTAATCTATCTAATCTAAATCTCTAAAAATATAAAGTGGATGACCGTGGAACTATACAAACTTTTGAAAAAGAAGAAAAGAGTATTGAATATAATAACGGTAATGTACTTTTTTATAGTGTAGGGGGACAAACCAGCAGATGGGTCACCTCATGGTAAGTCACTTCCGACGCTCATGAACCCTTGCAACTCTAGAGACACAAGAGGTGTGTCCGTCTTTTAGGATAGGGGAAAGGGAGAAGGGGAAAGAGGCGAAGGGAAAGGGGGTTGGGCCTCCGGTAACCTCGCTCACTCGGTCACACAATGCAAGCATTGTTCGGTTTTCTGTGAGGCCGTGGTGATACTCCGGTCGAGTTGACCCATATGAGCCAAAGCATTGCTAAAAAACTACTTAAACACGTACTTATTGTAATTATCAGAAAATTTGTAGTATATTGAAAAGAAAAGAGAGGATGGAGAGGGAAGGAAAGGGATATTTCTTATACAGATGTATTGGGGAGTGTACGCCCTCAGAAGTCCCAGCCCTCTAACTATACTTGCACGTCTAACTATATTTGCACGTCTAACTATACGTGCACGTCTAACTATATTTGCACGTCTCACTATACTTGCACGTCTAACTATATTTGACAACAATACCATCCCAAGGAATATGATGTAAATGTATTATGGATTAGTAACAACAAACACTTGTTAAAAATAAAAACCGAAACCGCAGATAAGTATAAAAATATCGACTTCTGTGAAATAAAAATTTAATCACGTTATGCCTACTCAAAATAAACAATCATATCCGCTATTTTATTAAAACTTAAAAAAAAATACCAGTCACGTTGTTAAGTGCCGAAGCAATCTAATTAATTGAAAATCTTTGGAATAACAAGTACCTACAGGAATGTCAATATAAAGGTATGTAATTAATATCTGTATGAAATACCGTCACGCATACATTCTGTCGCGGTGAGATGGGACGATTAATTAAATGAGTAATGGTAATCGCAAATCATTAAGACTAAGATGGTTGGTGGATGGATGGTGGACTAAGACTAAGTTAATACTAAGATGGTTGTAAGCATATTTAATAAAGCATATTATCTCAATAACTGACTTTTATAATAATAAATATCATATTGAAAATAATAGAGCGGGATAGCTGGTGCTCCTTGCTTTCGTGTAACAGGGGGCTACGATAGGCTGATGATGCTTTCAGGCGCAGGATGGCACACCGTGTGGTTTTAGTCGGTCTGATTCCGACACACCACCCCACCGAAAACCCCGGTGGTATGAAGGCCCAAGGGGGTTTCCACACGATAAAAAAAGGCTGATGATGATGAGATTATAATTAAATATCAATAAATAATAAGTATGTCAAAAAGATAAAAACGAGTAAATGGTTGATGTAGTTCACAATTTTTCTTTAATTAATACAATCGCAAGAATGATTATAATGATCTATCATAAAGTAATTAATCAATAATTAGACCACTGAAGTCCACTTGTGGACATGGGCCTCCATTAATGTGCAAAGTAGTACCTTGTCCTCCACCTTTCTTATTTAGTCTTTTCAGATTACCTTTTTTAAGTCACCGGTCCATCTGACAGGGGGGCGTCCTACCTTTCGTTTTATAATACTGAATCGCGGTCTCCACTCTAGTGCACCTATTCTGCCAGCTATGTCGGTATAACTATAGACTAATGATGTTTATAATTTTACTGTGAATGTGCCATGGTTATCGTAGGATTGTACATATATTAATAATCTCATAATTATTTTCGTCATCAGCCCATCGCCGTCCATTGCTTAACGAAGACCAATGGAGAGCCTATCCCGTTGTATTATTGACATTACAATGTGATATGTATACTCGTTTCTTGTAAGTCCATCATTTCCGAATAAATTTTAAAGGAAACAGAGTTTTGTAGAGGATTAAATTAGCTATATACCTATAAAATCTATTTATAAATTGTAAATGTAAACAATTGACATTTGATTGATTGATTGAATAAACATGAACGAGTTTCAAATGTAATTCAAAATACACCCCGCACGGGACAGCACTTTGTGTATTCCTCAAATTGTTGCTCTGAGTCTGGGTGTTCACATATAAATTGCGTTTAGAGAAGGTTCCTTGCGACACACATCAGAGTAACGTGATCCACCCACATCGGACAGAGATAGACGAAACGTAAAGAATGATCGAGACATGATACAGCACAAGTGGGAAAAATAAAGTCCATTCCTTGCTGCGCCGCAACACAAAAACTTCAGCAATTTAGGGTTGAAATGCTTACCAACTCACAATCTAAACTCATGTGCGTTTGTGCTATATATGTATAACTTCTTATTTTATTTTATATTTCCTTCTCAGGTTTTGCTTGAAACTGTATTTCTATGTATACCTATGTATATAAAAATGAAAAGACAATACAGTTAACAGTTAAGATTCATTATCCTATTATTGTTAACCATTTAGTTTTCGAGATTCTTAGCTGTCGAAGAGTTGGAGGGGTGTCGTAATGTCAAATTTTAATTGAATATATCAAAAGGATCGAAACGTTTATTGGTTATTATACATTTATGCACTTGAAAAGAATTAAATATGTACAAACGAAAGTATTTCATTAAATGTTTCTGAAAACATACACTTTGTCGAATAAATAATTAAGCTCATCAAGGCGAAATCAATATAAATCTCTAATACTTTCAGACTTATTTAAAACAATCAACAAAATCCCGCTTGGCCTATCTGTATAAATTTCTAATTTGTATTTAATCTGCACTCTTGACAAACTTGCCGTTACTAATAAGACGGAAGATATTTAAAAAAGAAAACGTCTATAAAGGCACATAACATTGCTATACATTGACGTCATAGGGCGGCATAGAGCGAGAAAAATCAGCGGCGATGACTAGACGATTCCACGTTACGTTCCTAATCCCGAACCCTTCTTCGCAATATGATTTGCGTCAGTGGAGATGCGTTCGGAACAGATCACCGGTCGGTAACCGAGTGGAAAAAGCGCTTCTCATCGGGACCGTTACTGGAGATCGTAAGAATTCGAGTGGCGTCGACCAAGAACTTTGACGAAGGAATTGCTGCAAGGTGGGATGTGAGGATGCGATCACAGTTTTATATGTAAAGGCCCAGTAAAAAGCTATGATAATCTGAATCATAGTAACGTGTGTTTTCCGTAGATCCCTTGATGTCAACTTTCAATCTTGCAAAGTACTGTTTATTTCATTTATTTAAATAAGGACTTGAACAAATTATACCTTCTAGACTCGTATAAAATAGTTGAGTTAGTGTTTTAATATAGAATAAAAAAAAATAAACAAAGCTTCTGGCCTGTTACTCCTTAATATATATATATATATATATATATATTTGTTGTTGGGCTGGACTTTACAGATTTGTTAAGTTAAGGACCATGCGTTACTTTTCGACTGACGCAGGTTCATTCCAGGCACGGCTGTTTCGGGAAGTACCTGCACTCTGTGCCAGGAGGGAATTGATCCCGCCCATCACCACTGCGACTGAAGTGAGGACTCGGCTCAGCACACGCTCTCAGATTGCCCCGCTTGGACCTTCATGGCCAGCCGAAGGAGACGATGTCCGCGTGTGGGAGGACGCTGCCTAATTGGGGTTTAAAAGGAGGTGGTGCGGTAATCAATCTAGGTCTTAATAAAGCTGTACCCGGATTCCTCCTATTTTAGGAGCAGTATGGCACACCATGTGATTTTAGCTGGCCCGATTCCGACACACCCTCCCACCGAAAACCCCGGTTGGATGAGGGCCCGAGGGGTTACCACGCGGTAAAAAAAGAAAAGGTTAGGTTAGTTTGAGCTTCAATATACTTTGAGTTGTGCATAATTGCGTCATACCTGTACTTATGTATCTATCAATTCAGAAAGCGTCCAACCACGAGGTGGGTAATGTTATCATTCCATTAATTATAACAACCACCCCCCCTGCTTTTTAAAAGTAAATTAATCCGATTAAGGGGGAATCGAAGAACCCGCTCCTTCCGAGTTTATTCAGTCAACTTTCTTTAGAATAATTATTTTTTGTAATTAAATCCATCAACACGATTTTTTCCTAATGATTCTCCCCTGGGAGTCCGTCGGGTGGCGAGTGCCAACAGGGGAGTTTAATTTTTTCTTTAATGTTAGTATTTCTATAACATGGCAGGTATAATGATATAAGTAAACTCTCAATTTCATATTTACTATTACGAACATGTCTCATACATAGATGGTTACATAGTCACATAAGTTACAATTAAATTAATAAGCATTAATAGAATATAGGTATAATGCCTCATTTAAAAGAACTAAATACCATCATTTACGTAAAAATTGATAAGGAGCATTAAAATTTGTAAATTAAATACTATCAGGTGAACCGTTTACCCGTATGCTCCCCATAACATATAAAAGTCGCTTTTGAATAGTTTAACTAACAAACAATAAAATAACTATAATTTTTTCACTTAATTTGTTATTTTGTACCATAACGCTAATTCAATAAACAATTCTTCGTTGTTGTTATTTAGAGGTGCATAAAATATTTTAAAATAAGTACTCATATTTTGTATCATGATTGTGAATTTTATATTATATTGTATTTTGGTGTCTCGCTAGAAGCCGGTTCGCCTACCCAAGGGGAGGGCCCCTTAGCAGTGTTAATGATATCTCGCTTTTAAAGGGCACATCATTTACTTACTTTTACGAAAATTAATTGAAATGAGTTTTGACGATGAAAAGATGGCAATACAAAAGGGAATGGTAGCCGCTAGGTGTCGCTCCGAGATAACTTGTTCATCTTTAATTAATTATTTTGTGGTAAAGAATTTATTTTCTTTGATATTCTAAGCTCTATTCATTGACTTTTACAATTATGATTTCTATTAACAAACGCGGTAAATAAAATTGTTTACTTAATTTAAGAAACTTCTAAAGCTTGAATAGATTTTGTGGAAACTTACAGTCGGTGTAAGAAAAATGTAAAACCAAAACATAATTACTTCATTTTAAATTTCAATTGATGTAGTGTCATGATGGTCATTGATGTGTACAAAATAATAAATATAATATAATAAATATAAAATAATATAAATTCATATATATATGAAAAACTACTTACTTAGACTTTTCCTCTCCTCTTTCAAAAAAATAACTATTATAATAAAGTAAATTTCCTACTATTAAAACTTTAGGTAATAAACTAATGGGCTCATTAGTTTTATAACTAGCGCAGACCATGTAATTTCGACGAAGCTTTTAGGTCACATCTGCGTTTGAAACCGGACCGGTATGTAGGCCACTTGTATTGTAATATATCGACACGGAGAGGATCGCAGATTGATGAGTCGTTCCCCACACTCCTCACACGTCCGGCGCGCCCCCACTGTCCGTCCCGTGGGGCACCGCTCTATTGCAATAGATTGAGCCTGTTTTGTTTTCTTCTAGATTCTGTGGTGCACAAGAGTATAGGATCTTAAGATAATATTTTAAAGAAATGATGTGTTATGACGGCTTGGCAGTTAAACATACAATTATACAGACAGACTAAACACAAAGACTGACAATCTGACACTTATATAGTATATACGAAGAGATGTTAACGGTTAACGTTTTCTCAAACACAGAGCCTTTATGAATAAAAACTATTTAAAGGGCCTTAGAATAGAAACAGACAAGGAAAATACAAGCCAATAACTATTCTTCATTTTCAAATCTAAATCTTAAATATATTTAAAAAATAAAGATAATTCAAGATTTATTCCATTAATTAATGATAAATTCATAATTAAATTGCAGTGACGAAATTTCCACACTGATTGTATCGTAGAGTGAGCACTAACTGCGTTCACATATATCCTCAAATAACGTGCTCGCGTGTATAGTCCCCCGTAAGTGTACAATCCATATGCATTGTCGAGGGATCTATTTATTTTCTTCCCGATAACTGTTTTACTCCCTCGATACAGTCAATAATTTTTGTAAGAATTAGATGTGTTTTGTGTGTGTTGTTGTTACTTAAAACATATTTCACTAATACTGAACGTGTTTGATTTTATTTTGTCATAATGAATTTGTAGATATAAGATATTTTAAACAAGCTATCGTCTAAGCATCGTCGTATTTATATATATACATATATAAAATACACCACTGCCTACCCCTCCAGGGATCCAGGCGTGAGGGTATGTCTGTCTTTTTGTTTAGAAACTACCATGATTACACATGACATAGGTACAGAACGTGGACTGACTTGCACAATAGGCTTAATTTAAATTTAATTGTAAAATTCATTTAATATATCTATTATAATATCACTAAATGACTTGAATTATACACCAATTTTGTTGCGTGTTCATTTACGGTGTCCATTGCTTTTCTTAAATGTGTGTAAATTTTTTACATTCAACAAAAGCAATAGACCTTGTAAGTATGAAATATATATTATAATTTAGGGGATCAGACAAACAGACTGGTCACCTGATGGTAAGTTACAACCGCCGTCCATGGACACCTGCAACTCAAGAGTCGTAAATGCGCTGCCCGCCTTTGAGGGTGACGAGGGAGGGGGGATGCGTAGAGAAGAAAGAGGAGATTGGGGATGAGGAGATGGGAAAGAGAAGAGGGTAGTTGGTGAGGGGAGGCCTCCGAAACCTTATGAATCTCTTGGAAATGCGTTGCTTCACAACCGGTTACCTGTAAGGGCGTGGTATTGCACCGGTCAAGCCAGCCGATTTGTGCCTGAGCATTAAGCATTTGCGTATAAAATAAATATACTAAGGTCTACAAGTACGAACTCTCTCATTAGTACACACACGTATAGGTGTAGCCAACCAACACGTTTAACAAATACGTATAGGATAGCAGCACACCTATACGTATTTGTTAAACGTGTTAATGAAATACAAATGTTTAAGTAGCCTTGGTCACTTTTGGTTATATAATAAAGGTTTTTCAGAGTTTCCAAGTTTTTGACATAATTTGAAATAAATATAATGCAATGCTTACCATGCACTTGACCGAGTGCTGCTATACGTCCCTATACTGTATAAAAAAATAGAGTTGGTATGAATTCCCAATTGTTTTAATTTCTATTATTTATAGCATATCTACAAGTAACCAAACCTGGTCTCCAACAAATCACTTCGGTAATATCGTTTGAAGTAAAAACTAGTATGTCTGAAAGAAATGGGAGTATTACGGTAAAGATTGGATCATTGAAAAAGCGGTTCGCGGTCGGGGGTCACCGCGGGCCCTATACATTTCTTCGCCTTCCCCACGGCTATGAAGCTATGATACCCTGCATTGCATCACACACACAAATAATACCTTTTTGATATTTATGTTTTTCAAGAGAAAATAGTCTGTTGAGGCTAACGTTTCTTGGCAATATCGTTTTGGCGTTCCCATATTGACGTCGTAAGTAATCAAAACTAGTGGCATTGACGATGGCCACTGACAAAAATATAATATAGGTAAAATACGCACTGCATTGTACTAGGTGTTTAATTACCAAAAGCCTCTGCGTTTATTCTTTCTGCCAATGGCGTTATCTAGTAATACATACGTGTTGAGTAAAGCATAACTTTGTAATCGCATTTTTTATGTGATTCAACAACTAAGAAACGACTTTTCTACTTGTTGTATGAGATGCTACTCTACGACAGTATTTTACAGGCTTGGATTCACCAAAGAAGTATATTTTTATTTCAAATACTCGTAAGACCTAAATGACATTATCTTTTAATTCTTTTAAAATAACAGCTGCTAGGGACCGCAGACATTATTATTTCATGTTATTTTCAAGTTGATACCTCTTACGACGACTACAAACTTTTTATTATTTGCTTTAAGAAACAAAAACCTAAGAGAGTTTACAATGAGCGGCATTATCGCTAATAACTATAATACACTAGATGGAGGATTTGAATTTAAATTGAATTGACTTTAAATAAGAAACCTATAATTTTTTCTAGCCCTATATTTACACAGGCTATGTGAAATATAATTAAATAATAATGATCAGTCTAACCTTGAATCTATTAAACGAATATTGAAATACCAGATATTGGGAAAGAATTACATAAGTAAATTAAATTCGCACTTAATTCAAAACAATCGTCATTTACGCACAAATCATTACCTAAATTACTGAAGGAATAATAAGACAGACGGTTTAATGACGTACATAAGTATGTATATATATTGACTTCTAAATGCAAATATGTAATAGTGTAATCAATTCATAAAATTATATTATCTTTTGACGTCATTTGGATTAGTCCGAATAATGCATACATGTTAATTTATTGACTGATTGTCATACATGTCAAAATTATGTGCAAATAATGTAGCTCTGTATCTCGATAGGGTACTGACACTGGTTTCTAAACTAGGCATGTCTGTAAGTAATATTGGAAGAACAGTAGTTGACATTGTGGTTTAGTATACTTCTGAAATTCTGTACATATATAGAATACGTCACGGATGTGTGTTTTCATAGACACGTTAGAAAAAACTTTTTTGTATCATCAAGTATAGTTAGTGGTATGTTGGACTGGGGTATTCCAATACCGACTAAAAACCTCCCCTGTCTCCAGAAGGAACGAAGATTTTTAGTACGTTCGATGCACAATATTGATCGCGTTCCAGGTCGTCGGTTCCACTGGAGATTCATCACCTTTGAAGCAATGAAATATGCTCGAAAGCAGCCATATCCTGAGACCATCTGTGTCAGATAGTACTTGACTTCGCCTTGATCGCGACTCAGCCAGACATGTACCTGTCATACAAGACGGTACTGAGTCTGCCGTTCATCAGTTGTGAGTTCCTCAGAGCTCGACGTAGATAACCTCCGTCTTCGGTAGAGTTTATCTTTACTCGGCTAGCCGCCTATAACGCACAACGCTTCCTCAGACACCGTTTTGAAGGCACTGGCTAGTCTCAGAGCATTCGGCCGATATATTGATGCGACTTTCCACTGAGATTCATGAATTCCGAGAACTTCAGCCTAAATCAAAATTCTATAACTCAACACCGATTGTGACTGATGACATGGGCATAGGTCTTCAACATTAGGCCTTCTTAAGTTTGCTCTTACTACAGACGCTTTGGCGCTTATATCTTACACCTGCTGCTTGAAATTTTATCGAGCATCTATCATGAATCCCAGATACCAACTAAACGTCTAGGACTTTTTCGGCCAGTGATTATTGAAACATCTATCTATTTAGAAAATTCGTGATAAACTTATTTTAATAGCACATTGAATAATTTCAAAACAAAAAAAAACGTAATGTTTAAAATCTTAATTAAACTTATTCATTCTTAAACATTATTCCACCTACAATTATGATAAACGAAAGTGATAATACCCGCAAATTAAAACGATTGAAGAGGAACGGGTGGTATGTCTCCAACACAAAGGGAGGGTCCTCCAACAAGGGAAGCATGATCACCTCGCCTGGTTGGAGAATCTTCTCTTTGTGTTGGAGACCACAACCCCGGTAGACCGCGGCCCAAAGGTATTGGGTAGTCTTATATATTATCGTGATTGAGGATCGTCCTACCTCATTAGAGAAGTTGCTAGAGACTTCGGCTTCGGCTTGTCTTCGATAGATATTGTTGTTGTATGTTTCGGTTGTATGTAGTGGTCGCCATACAGTCATAACTTTTTTTTTTATGGGATAGGAGCAAAAGAACTGGTGGGTCACCTGATGGTAAGTGACTACCGCCACCCATGGACACTAGACACTCAAGAGTCACAAGTGCGTTGCCGGCCTTTTAGGTACTCTCTTAACTTTTACAGGGGTTGTGGTTTGTCACAACTTTGATTTGCAACTGCATGCTGACATTTATTATCAACATATTTTCAGATTTTCAGATCAGTTGGACAAGGGAAGAAGAACAAAAAGATTCAGATAATTTCTAAAATAGTATTAGAATTTTGTAACAACACCAACAATTCAGTATAGCATTTCCATAGTAATAGCATAACATCGCAAAAATGATCAGCAGTTTGTTGGCGATAATGGTGATCTTTTTAATATTTTTTAATGTGTTTCTATTTACAGCTATCTTACTAACATACATTAAACTTTAAATTTAAACATCTTACTTTACCTACTTACTTATACTTAGAAATTTGTCTCTTATATTTATCCTAAAGTATTATTCATTTAACATATAGTAGTATCATTATCAATAATAATTTATTTTCAAGTCTTATCTTTTAAAGTTGATGTACAAATTACCTTGGTTCTGTTTCTTATACAATCTATGCTTTTAAATATTGTTGGAGTTACATATCGGTATTCTTCTTTGACGTGTACTGGTAAACTAAAAATAAAAATACTACCATTTAGCTAATATCATATAGTTCGTCTCAGTTCGGACTACACCAAAGTTTTGTTTTTTTTTCTTACTGAAGTAGCCTAATCTATAATTTTAAACGTTAGACCATAACTGCTTAAAGCCTAACTAATTAATGAGCCAGCAAGTGTGTAAAACATATATGTATAATTTGTAAAACTTTTCTATTAACAATTATTCTTGGGTACGCTGTTATTGTCTTGCATCTGCTTGTTTTCTCGCACGGTTCATACCATAATCTGTATACTATACATATGAGCTTCGCTTCGTTTAATTAAATTAATACCGCGGACATAGTATATTCTTTCTGGATAAAATATACTCTGTGTACTGTTCTGTTTCCCTGAAAGAGAGTAAACAAATTTAATTTTGATCTATTCAGTATTGAAGACGTAAAATGTGTAACAAACAAACAGATTTTCATATTTATAATGTAATACAAGGGAAGAAGAAGTGAGTGTGAGTGAGTGGGATTTTACAATTTCTAAAATAGTATTAGAATTTTGTAACGATACCAAATATACCAAGTATGGTATTAAATCATATACTACGATTAGGGAACTACCTTCAAATGCATTGCATTTGTGTGTTGAATTTCGACAGTAACTCAAATACGTCTGTATCGTCGAAGGTGTAAGTATATACAATAAAGTCTATAGTATCTATAATAAAGTCTACATCTGTCAATTGTAATTTAGTCCCATTGACGCAATAGGGGGCAGGGTTATTGCCGACATCCGGGCACTTTTGGAAATTGGATGGGTAAATTTGGAGTATATTGACGTGTAAGGGAGGATAGAAAGGGATAGAAGAGATATTGCTTTAACAGATAGATTGGGAGCATTAGCTCAAAAAATTAGCCAAAAGTCATGGTCGCATACCATAGTCGAAGAGTCTGGTGTCGTAAAGTCCGAGCCCTCTAAAAATGTTGGTTTCAAGATATTTCAAAATGCATTAAGTCCATTTATCCAAAAAACGTCATGCGGCAGACTGAACTTTTTTAGTACTTTATTTTAAGAAAAACTGAAAATCACTCGTTCTCCCGCAAAACACAACATTAAAGTAAATGAGAAAAATAAAATTTTGAAAAGTTCCTTATGAAGTAAGAAAAATAAACACAAAACGTCACGCTTATTGGCAACAATAGTCCTGTCCGTGATGATAGAAGGCTGGGATCCTTCTATAAGGTTGCACGACCGTTTTCAAAAGCTGGTTTAGGCATATACCTGTCGTACGGTAGTTATTGAAAGTTGGCAAGATGAGAATAACCCCAAATTATATGCATGAGGGTTTCTCCGGGACGATAACATGCCCGAAAAATGTCAATTGTGCTGTCCTTCAGAATGTGTCTCCAGTAGTTGTTCGTCATAATACCTTTATATGTAATTGCACAGATAAAACCTTCAGTTTCTCCGAAGAGGTCACCGAAATGTAGACAGGACACAGATGATAATAGATCTACATCGGGTCCGATTAAACGTCTTTTGCTCTTCCATGTCTCTCTACGATCTACAATATAGACCAAGCGGAGTGAATCAACTGCTATAAAATCCCAATGCGGCTCCACGTTAACAGAGAGGAAACAATCTATAAGATTGCATACCTCGCAAATATCACGGCATTTAAAAACGACACATTTCCACGGGATCATCACCGATGGACATCTACTATCCAGGTCATACAATTCCGTCCATTTAAGTATGCCAAAAGAGTATGTTAAGACTGGTGTGACCCAATCTTTATAGGCTTGCATCTTATTACCGCCTGATAAAAGACTTTTTAATACTATTTCCACGCAGCCAAAGAAGCGTTCCTGGAGCGATTGCTTTATAATCAATTCATGAATACCAAACGCGTGTGACATACCTATATACCATACTTGTATGATTATTTGACCGAGTGAGTGAAGTTATTGAGGCCCAACCCTCCTTCCCCATTCCATTATCTTTTTTGCCCTCCCCATTTGCATAACCTCTTTTTCGGCTCCTTCCTTTCCTCTACCTTAAAAGGTGGACAGCACTCTTGTGGTTCTTGAGTTGCAAGTGTTCATGTGTGTGAAATCTGAAAGTTTCAATTCCTTCAGATGTCACAATCTTCAAGGGTCCACATTTATAAATTACACTCGTAATCAACTTAATTGAAATTGTTGCACGCAAATAGTTTTAAATCATCCATTAAAAGGAGGTGAGAAATTGCCTGATCACCGAGAACGACGACGCGAACGAACGATAGTACAAAGAGGATTCAAAGCTAAGCAGAACCACAGGGACTCAAACTGTCACCCTGAAATATACCTCGCCTTAGGTGCCTTAGGCACGAAAGGGCCGACTCGACCGGTGCGATACCACGGCCTCACAGAAAACCTGTTGGGAAATAACGCTTGCATTGCATTTCCCCGAAATGAGTGAGGCCCATGTACGCGTGTATGCGTGTACGTTAGAGATGATATCACTTCTCGCCGCCTCGGCAATCTTGAAGGTAGGGACCTCTCCATCTTATGGCTACGTGTAGACTGCGACGACCATCCCCGCATCTACCTATGCCTCTACAGGTCCCATAGCGGTGATGCCGAAATGGACCGACTCGTCGACAACGTCCAAATGGCTACAGACTCAATGCTCCAGTAGGTCCCATCCGCAGAGATCGTGATTCTTGGCGACTTTAACGCCCATCCCGCCGAATGACTTGGTTCGCGCAAAACCGATCATGCGGGAAGATCTGTTCACGATTTCGCCTTGGCATATGGCTTGACGCAGCTGGTAACAACGCCTACGCGAATCCCAGATGCAGAAAGCTACGTGCCTTCACTGTTGGATCTGCTGCTGACCTCACATCCTGACGGCTACAAAGTATCCGTTGAGGCCCCTCTTGGCTCTTCGGACCATTGCCTGATTAGGAGTATAGTACCACTCGTTCACTCGCTGCGCCCGCGAGTTACAGGCAATCGCCGCGTATGGCACTATAGTAGTAATGCGAACAAAGTTTGCATCCTACCCATGAAGGCAGGTTTGCTTCTCGCCGGATGATCCCAATGTCGTTGCCGACTCTGTCGCTGATGTTGTGCTTCAGGGTATAGAACTTTTCATTCCATTCTCCCTGATTCCTGAGGTGGCAAGTCCCAGCCTTGGTTTGGTCGAACCTGCAAAGCGGCGTCCTGCCGAAAGCAGGAATGTTACCAAGCATGGGCTAATGCAGAGATAGCACGTAGTTCCGAACTCATGGAAGATAGCTCTGTGCAATTGGCTCACCAGTTTTCTTACAGACAGAAGCATCAAGGTCGTTGTTGACGGTGCATGCTCCGACTCCAAGTCTGTTAATTCTGGTGTCCCACAAGGCTGTGTCACCCACACCTTTTCTTCTGCATATCAATCGATCAATTGATGCTGCAGATTAGCAGCATCCATTGCTATGCGGACGATAGCACGTGTGATGCTATTTACAACGGCTGCGCTAACATTTCTAGGCTAAACGTCATCGAAAGCCGATCCAAACTTGTGTCTGAAATCGAAACTTCTTTATCAAAAGTATCAGATTGGACTTAACCTAGTCCATTTTAACCCCACGAAGACACAGGTTTGCGCTTTGACCGCTAAAAAGATGCCATTGGTCGCATCACCTCAATTTGAGAGCACTTCCCTAACTGCATCAGCCAGTATCGGAATCCTTGGCTTCGATATATCAAGCGAAGTCCAGTTTCGCGGTCACTTAGAGAGTAAGGCCATATTAGCCTCGAAGAAGCTTGGTGTGCTAAACAGATCAAGACAGTATTTTACTCCGGCCTACCGCCTGCAACTTTATAAGGCGCAGGTTCGGCCGCACATGGAATACTGTTCTCATCTCTACGCAGGTGCACCCCAGTACCAGCTTCTCCCTCTTGACCGCATTCAACGGAGAGCGACTCGCATCAAGCGATTTCCAAGATATTTCTGATCGACTTGACAGCTTTGCATTGCGTAGAGATGTAGCTTCTCTCTGCATCTTTTATCGCTTGTATTATGGGGAGTGTTCAGAGGAATTGTTAGGACTTATAACGGCTGCAGGTTTCCGCCATCGTCCTACGTGACAAAATATCCATCCCCATCACCTGGACGATTGGCACTCCACAACTGTACGCTTCTCCAGTAGCTTTTTGCCTCACACAACTAGCCTATGGAACAAATTGTTGCCTGCCGTATTTCCGAACCGATACGACCTTCAAACCTTCAAGAAAAGAGCGTACTCCTACCTAAAAGGCCGGCAACGCACTTGTGACTCTTGAGTTCAACAGGTTATCAGGTGACCCGTCTGCTCGTTTGCCCCCTATCACATAAAAAAAAGAAAAAAAATATACTCATTATCACAAATTTAAATGGTTAATATTGTAAAGTTATAAAAGCTTTTGCCATTATCCGGACACTGTATGACTGAATATATATTGTCTGATACATAGCAGTCCGTATTTAACAAATAGAATTAAAAAAACATTTCAAGCAAGAATTTAAACGAGTTTATAATGACGGGATAAAATTTAAAGACGGTAAGGTTTACGTGTGTCCTTAAGATGTCTGAGCTCTGCTCGTGACGCCTAATTCTTGTATTAGAAGATAAGCTTAGTCAACGCATTTCATGTGTTAGTCCCAGTACACAACAGCGTAGACAGATATTTGGGTTTAGGGTTTTGATGACGATAATTAGTATACCTACCTTACTTATCCTAATATGTGATTCTCCATTTTAAGGAAATAATTTTTTTAGGTAATTAATACCAAGTCATGTAGTCGTGTGACACCAAGAATAAGGACATACTGTTACATACAAAGAAGTATGACATTGTTATTAAATTTAAAACTGTATAAAATTTTACTACTACTACTACTTCCTACTACTTCCACTATAAAGATGACGCAAATGACACTTCAAATGGTAAAATCCAACAAACAGAGTAGGCCCTAAACATCAGACTTACAGACCTATTAGGTTGGCAACTAATAAACCCGCCATCTTTGTACAAAAATTTATTAAATTTTTGAAGAATACATGATCAAATTATTTACTGCTTTATCCAATTGGTCACAATAAATATTGGCCGTGATTGTATTGTTAGATGGCAACAGCTCCCAGTATATAATTCCGTTTATTCCTCACCGCACACTTATAAGAACTTTTTTACTCCTGCTTCTCCAGGTTCAAGCCACTAGGCGCTTACGCGAAAAATTTATGTTCATAACCCACTTTTCATTCCCCTTAATTACATCCCTCAGCCACTCATTGGTACGGTGATAACTAAGTAGTTCCATGCAAACGTTAGCTCTCTTCTGAAGTTGAAACGGCGTCAACTCATATGGCAACCAAACTGAATATTTCCAGGTCTTTTCTAAAGCGTGGAGTTGTTTACTACTACTGCAGTATGAGAACTCTGAAGCTGCTCTGCCAAACAATGTGAATTGAACCTGGGATCCAATTCTATGAGTCTTTTTAACTCATCTACATCTATTGTAGGAGGTCGTCCTGGATGGGGTTCATCAGATAGGTCATAATTTCCATTCTTAAATCTTCTGAACCATTGTTTGTTGGTATCTTAAGATAGCACGCCTTCGCCCATCGTTACACATACATATATTGCGCACTGCTTCAGTCGCTTTTCGACCTAAGCGAAATTCGTGAAGTAAAAGCAGCTGAAGTTTTCTACGAGAAATATCCATAATTTACTGTAGTTTTATTATTGGAGATCCAGTTGTCAACTGATCTGACATACAACTCTCGCTTTATTTATATACTCTATACTACTCCAAGAATTTCCAGATAGGTCTATAACGTTTTAGAAACTGATCGATAAAAGTGGTGGGTTTATTAGTTGCCAACCTAATACTTACATAAATACTGGAGGATTATTTTCATTTTCAAATATCGTTTATGTTTGGCATATATTTTTGTGGCGGCGACGTCTACAGAAAGAAGGTTATTAGGGAATGACATAAAACACAAACCTCACTTGTGCACACGCGTCTTATGTCGATGTATTCTGAGCTGTAATCTTCGTCTCTTTATCAAAATGTCGTATTTTCAATGACAGAATATTTTTTTACTTCTAGGACCTTTCTTGATAGGTTTTAATAAAGTTTGCTATTATCAGAAAAACTAGATTTTAATAAGGCGAGTTGTGTAACGAAAGGTTATTCACGAGTATGATTGACAATTTTTGGCAGACATCACATGTCAAAGGTAACGGTGAGCTCATTTGGAAGGTTTCTAAAAGTTTAAAGCGTGCACAGCCATAGTAAATACAGAAAATCCAACAAATAGAGATTTATATATACGTAAATACATAAATTCCAAAAATATAATCCTCCTTCTTGTACTGCTAGGCACCTACTTCGTAGTTCGATTAATGGTATGGTTTACTATTGGTATTTGTAATGTTAAGGGTCCCTGTTTCCGCATTTAGATTCTGTGCGATCCATTATGCCTACAAAAAGGCATTTAGATTCTGTGCGATCCATTACACGTACACTGGTTGAACCAACCTAGTTCCTTCCAGAAGCGCAGAAGCCCCCATAGACATTCACAGTCTTCTAGGAGCGACTTCGCACCTGCGGGGATATTTATTATGCTATTGTGAATGATCCGCTGTGCTTTTTGATATATTGTATGATAACCCCATCAGCTGAGGCTGAACGCTCTAGCATTCATAGAGCAGGCCTGAGTTCATATCATTCCTCTGTGGGCTTTTAGCCAAATTTTCGGTGATAGCCTTCAATGTTTGCCAAGGATTCTAGTATCACTTCTATCAATTTCTGCTTTACTGTACCGCAATTATTATGTTAATTATTCATACTCAATACCAGAAAGAATTGTATTATAATGGGTAATTAACATTGTGCGTAGTTGTCTTTGTAAGTAACCTTAGGCAATCGCATGCGCATATGTTATGTTATAATAGATTAATTACTGAGACTATATTAGACGGCTTTTTCTTGTTAAGATAAATGCAAGAGAATGCAAAGATTTAGCTTGCTTTGACCTGAGATGAAATAAATAATAAGTTGACTTTCACAATATATTCGCAACAAGATAGTTACTTATTCAGGAAGCGGTTCTGCGCTGATGGTCTCGAGAAGGCTCAAAGGTTCCAGGTGAGAAGTAGTAGCGACGTCACAAAATATGATATGAGTGTGTAAGTGTAAGGGTATGAATAAATGAGTTGCATTTACACACTACGAATTTAAAATCATTCTCTATTTCGTTTCTTTTTTATAACATAGGGTGACAGGTGAACTGACGGTAATTGACCTGATGGTAAGTGACAACGAAACGGAAAGAGAAGTGGGGGAGTTGTGCCTTCGGAAACTAGATGAAAGAGATTTGTATAATACAGTAAACTAATTGTCACTAAGGAAAGAAATGATACATGATGGCAAATATACTTGGTCGACAAATACCTAAGTCTATTCGTAGTGAGGTAGCATTTTGGTTATCTTTCAGACACGTTACACAAAGCATTGCAATATCTTGCATTGTAGTGTTTCTGCTTAGATTCTCTAATCAACATTTATTTCAAGTTATGTTTAAGTTCTTAATAGTTACTAATTTAGGTAAGTTTTTAACAAAGACATCTTACACTTGGTGTAATTGTTAAAATATCCTAAAATTTTTATATTCTTAAGTGAGTTTAAAGCTTTAAGATAATGAACGCATGCTTTATCTCGTATTTAGTAAAATGTGACACGCAAACGAGCACGTGATGTATATATACTTTATTAACATTATACCTATATATTTTTATTCACTATGTATATAAAACCCATAAATTATTTTATCTTACCTTAGTATACCTCAGATAGATAGATAGATATTCTAAACTTTATAAGAAAATATCCGTCTCGAAGTTGTCTGTAAGAAATCGCCGCGTGTGATAAGACCATGGATTGCTATACCTTAATGGTTAGGATATCAGTGTATTGTTATTTTTGTCTTTTTATACTAAAAGGTGACAGACGAACTGACTGATCCCGTGATGGTAAGTGACAATCGCCGTCCATGAACACCTGCAAGTCAATAGTAGTAGTGCTGCAGGCCTTTGTAGGTGATGAGGGGAGGAGGGATCCATCAAAGGGAAAGAGGAGTGAGGGGCAGGGAGATGGCGAGGACTTAGATTTGGGGGGGGGGAACAATATTAAAGATTGAGTTAGGATTTTTTTATAATAGGGGGACAGACAAACAGGCTTGTCACAAAATGGTAATTGACAACCGCTGTTTGCATGGAAGTCTCCAATGGGGGGACGCGGAGGTGAAAGAAGAGAGGGAGGATGAGAAGATGGGAAAGAAGAGAGGTAGGATGAGGGGAGTGGGAAGTAGGCCTCCGAAAACCTTTACTAATTTCGGCAAAATGCAACGTACGCTTTGCTTCACAACCGGTTTTTTGTGATGCCGTGGTTACGCATCGGTCGAGCCGGCCCATTCCGACCTAAGCATGGCTCTTCCACGATAACCTAATCTTTGAAAGGTAAAAAGTATATCTATTTTATTACTCGGCGTTGCTTTGCTTAGAAAATATCTGTGTTAATACTCGTATTAAATAACTGTTTACTTAGGGCCTCCCTTAGGACCTGAGTGAGATTGAGTACTTACTACTATGATTTTTTACCCAAAATACAATAATTCACGCTCTCTTGAGATCTGAAGAGGGTCGTGAATGAACTTGCCTTAGGATTCAATATCATGCAGAAAATTTACGTCTTAACAGGTGGAGGTGTTTGAACCGACACAGAAAGATCGGTACAAAATACCATAGTAACATGACACGGAAATGTACTAGAAAATGTCTGTAATTAGATTGTTATTAGGTAATTAATATTTTTATAGGAAAACTATTGACATGAGGGGAGAAAAAGCTTTATAAAACCCATGCTTTCAGAATTCCGTTTGTCACATGAGATTCCCCTGAGGAAACCATAACTTTTTTGCTCGATTTCTTCTCATAAGGCTCAACCTTTTGGTAACGGGTGGTTATAGTTCAAATCAGGACGGTACCTAATTTTCTTATCTTTTTAATATTCATGGAACATTTGCAACCTAAAGTGGCGGTGAGGATGTGTGTTTTGATCTACAATTTTAAGTAAAGAGAGTCATAAGTGTGCAGCCCGCCTTTGAGGGTGGAGAGTTTAGGGGAAGGGAAAGAGGAGAGCGGGGATGGGGAGATGGAAAAGAGGAGAGGGGGAGTAGCTCCTCCCTAAACCTTTACTAATTTCGATGAAATGCAACGTAGGCGTTGCTTCATAACCGGATTTCTGTGAGGCCGTGGTATCGCACCGGTCGAGCCGGGCCCACGCATGGCTCTCCCACGATAAATTTCGTTTTACTTAAGACGACATTAATTAATTTAGACTTAACATTTGCATTTTATCAGCAATTTCATTATTATTTTTGATTTTACTTATTTTTGGTTTTAGAGCGCGGAGACAGGTACAACAGCTTATATTTATTTAATTGAATCCTTAGCGAATAACGATTATTTACATTATAAATTGCTCAGATAACCCTCTTCTGCAGCACTTCTACAGTAGAATACCATACGAAATTATACTATGAAAATAAGAAAAGTAGACTAATCTATCAATCTGGCTGTGTCAATTCTATCTGTATGTATACTACAGAGCTTAATTCTTTCGTCGATTTTTCAATATTTGGGCCCCATTAAATCTTTGAATAAAGAGTAATGCCTAAGAATTTTGTGGTGTCCACTAGTTCTAATTAATCTGCTTTAATAGTAATAGTAGTTTTTACCTGTTTAACGTTTGGAGTAGTGGTTCGTATACATTTGGTTTTTTGTCCATTAAGAAATAAGTTGGTAACGTAAAACCAGTAAACGACTTTCAAAACTGCGAGGTTTATATCATCAAAATTTGTAAGTCATACGTTATACTTCGTATCTAGTTTTATATTGTGTAAAATCTATTAAAATATGTCACTGTTACAACAATGTATTACGTTTAAATAATACCAATGGCTACTAAAAAATATTGAACGGATTATTAAACACATTGTTGTTGTTTGTGTATTGCTTTTAAGATTTTTTTTTCTCAGTTTTATGTCGTTACGTTCCCTCAAATTTATTTAAAAATGTTCTTTTTTTTGGGCATACTGGTAGTGACCCTAAGGGGGCCTCATACTCTACGTATTATAAACTAGCATTTGCCCCGCTACTTTATACACGTGGAATTTATAATAAAGTATCTTTATTTATACAGAAACGAGGTAAAATTTGAAATTGCATTCAATTCCATTCATTTGCGTGACGTGTCTACAAAACATACAGACAGAAAAAACTCTATAACCTGTTGTAATGGCTTCTTCTAATAAAAACCCCTCTGTTCTCTTGCTCTAAGAAATATATCACTTTTTCTTCAATGTCTCTAATGTACAGACGGCCTGTTACAAATTGAATCTATGTACAAATAAGAACTTACCAATTTGTTCGTATGTTATACGTCATGATTATTAATATTCTTTTCCAATTAAAAAAAATAAGATATTTTAATATGTTAAATGTAACGTGTTACCATAAACTCATCACTATGTTATTAATTTATTTTAATCGTGTTTAATTCCTACATTACGGTTCTACGACGTAGCTATAGCTGACACATAATACACCTACGCAATCAAACAACATTTGTGACATACATTATTAACATATTTGTGATACCGGACCAAGGTAATACGTTACGGTAGAAAATCCAAACTTGAAAGTACAATATCGATAATATAAGGAACATCTAGTGATAAGCGTTCAACGAAGTGATCTGTTTCATTATGTTATGCTTGTATGTATACAAAGGTCTGTTAGTGGTGTGTATATGTGAGGGTGCTCGTTAATCATAATTTCGCATGTTTGTTCGTGTGTATGTTGGTTCATATTATTATGTTTTGGGGATAAGAAATTAGTTAGTGGACATTAAAGTTGACTAGAGTTAGATTGAATGTTCTTGATCTTAAGGCCGTTATAGAATATCGTGACATTTTATGGTGGTTTTGGAAATACTCATAAAAACTATTTAAATTTTTCATGAATTTAATAAGTCACGTTTTACATAATTCATAAATACTACATATATTACTTTTTGGGATAATTACCAACTACAACACAAGTTGAATTACCAACTCAACCGGTCGAGGCAGACCCAGGCGGGATACACAAAACACAACAAATGATCTACCAATTAAGGAAAGGTCCAGAGTACCACTTTACGCTACTTAAATAAGAGCATAAGCAGATGTCTTCCTAAAAAAATATCTAAATACATAACTACTGCTACCCCCAAGCTATTAGGCGATCTTCCCCACTACTCCGAAGAATACCGTTTGGGTTGTTTACGTTCAGGAGTAGTGTTACTCCACTTATGTCGTTTAAATACTTTAATTTATACCAAAAAGTATTAACTCACCTCAGTCGCAGTAGACAAAACTTGGTAAGAAGCATTAAGGCTCGCACATCGTAGGGACTGACCCGTCATGAAATTTAAATCTAGATCAATAACCGCGCTTATATCATTGTCTTCATTAGAGATAATTGGGTTCGCTCCCCATCGGCCGCAACTTTGTTTGTTCGTCGATAACTTGAGACGAATTTCTTGAACATTAACCTACCTACGTCATAAGTAGTCGTTAAC
This sequence comes from Tyria jacobaeae, assembly GCA_947561695.1. Taxonomy (NCBI): domain Eukaryota; kingdom Metazoa; phylum Arthropoda; class Insecta; order Lepidoptera; family Erebidae; genus Tyria; species Tyria jacobaeae. The sequence continues at coordinate 8,735,174 of OX387210.1, forward strand.
CAAAATGGCTGTTGTGTTCTATTTATAAATTAGATTAGACGCTACCAAGATGAAGGTGTTGTAAAGTTAAAATATTTATGAAATTCTAGTGCCGATATTTCTTGAATATTCTTTAATAAAATTTAAGTCTAAGGTCTATTACGTTTTCGTTAAGTCTGATGTCCTATTATATGGTGAGAAATTCTATAGCAGCTAACGAGAACTTTCAGGTTTCAGTGCTTTAAGATTTATACCTAAGTATATTGTATCAAACTTCGTTCAAAACAGTATGCGAGGAATGTATTGAATAAATTAATACAGATTTCAAGATCCTTATGTAGCGTGTACTTATAAGGTGCAGAAAAACTATTTCTATTCATCTATAACTTATCGGTCTAAAAGTGTGAATATTAAGTTCCAAAAAGTACTGACAGATATTCAGAATTTTACAACTCTTTCATCTCCTCTTTATTTATTTGGACTAAAATGAAATAAAAGAAAATGACGGTATTTACAGTCCATCCTAGACTAGATTAATTCAAGCTATGATTATATATACAGAGTTTACTTTCTTTTTTATAGACATATACGTATTACTTATTGCAAAAACTTTGTCAATTTCATCTCATAAATATATGATACATATTAAATCCATTGTATCATTTCGATATTAATATTTCTGAACTGAAACTTAATTGCGTAAATGGCTTTCGTTTCTATTGTTACTTAAGTTCTACCTGTAGTAGCGGTAAGTTTTTGGAAATAATAAAATCAATTAATGGATTCCATAGTTCCATATAATTTTGAAATTTTAATATAACTGAGAAAATAAACACTTTTTCAATAAAATTAATATTTCTCTAAGTGGTATCATGCACCAATAATATTAATATATTAACTTACAAAGAATTTATATGATACTCGTAATATACAGTGAGTACTGACTGAAATCGGTCTTGCAGTTGCTATGGGTCATTTATTAACTCCCAGTCAAATAATACTTTTATTAAAGAAACTTGGCTTAATTTCACACCAAGTTCTTCATTGTTGGACATTTTGAACCAAGTTGTAATTTACATACATTGTAACTACAATTTGCATACACATTTATTGGGGACAATTATTTATTTTCATTTAATTATTTCTTTCTTATTCAGTCTATTTTCATAGTTAGAGTAATATTGCTATAAAGAAATCTATATAGAAGTATATTTTAGTATATTACCATAAAGCGTTTAGTATATTACCGTAAATAGGTAATTGTATTTTGTCTAAGTTGGTTGGAGTATGTGGGTAACGCTGTCATTTACACCGTCATATGTTTACACACGGCGTGCAAACACGATTACCTGAAATTAGGTTACTACGTTTTACGTTATTTACATTAGCATGGAGCATCCTTTACTTTTCGCACATTTTAAGATACTGTTACAGTAGGACGACGTTGGGACAAATATGGATTGGATTTGAAGTGATATTTAATCAAAAATATAAATACGAACGCCATAACTGGTAAGAATGGCAACGTTATCACCAAAGTTATTAGTTTTTTGGTATAATTTTGTTTTTGTTAGTGTGTGTTTTGTAGCTGTACATTAAAATATCCTTTTATTTTTTTATCCGTCTTCTAAACTTCGGTCATATATTTCAAATAGCTTAAGCTTAATAGCTAGTTACTCTTGGATAGTATATGTATATACACGTATTTATGTGTGTATGACACGTCTTTGTAAATGTCAATTATTCTTTGAGCCCAAGTGCATGAAAAGAAATTCTTAAAAGGGGCGAGAAAATTGATCTAAGGTGTACTCCCTACAGTAAATATCTATACTTAATATTTTAACTTACAGAAATATCAAATATACAAAATAATATATGTAGTTTCTGATCCTTTAGTGATATCTAAGTCTTTAGTGATTATGAGTTCACTGCTAATTAGGTAAACTATAAAATATGACGAGAGCATAAGTTGATTGGTGAAAAATATTTTTCTGCACTACTTTTCTTGCTGAAATTTGATTAATGTGGTGACAAAAACTGTAAAGTATAATACAATGCGATGACCGCAGGAGAATAAATAACATTAAAAATCTATTAACATACATAAAAATAGATGCACACAGTCTATCTCCCTTTTTGAAGTTGGTTAAAATACACCAAACTATATAGCATAAAGCGTAATTTGCTATACAAGCTTTAAACCTCCTTGCATAATATACGGTGAGGTGCGTATGAAAAATCCGTCATAAGATATTGTGATTCTATTCCATTACCTCTTGTTTTTTTAAACAAACGAGCAGCCCTTAAGGTACACATCGCGCAGTCAATGTTTGAATTCTCGCATCGATTTCGACTCGATCGCTTTCTAATCCCCGTTTTCTCGATGCCATTACGATTTTTCGAGCGCTCACCTCACTCCATACTTCCGTGCATATCTCGACGATTCGCAGATCCATTATTTTTTATGGCTGGAATACACGATGCTTAGTTCAAGAATCACCCCCTGCCTACTGAGTGTTAACGTTTCGTTACTCTTCGGTTAGGGGTGACAATGAATTAACCAAGAAAATTTTTTTGCAATATAATGTCAATTTTATTTATCCATTAATAAGATTCCTTCAAATAATACGGTTAACAACACAGAAGTGACACTACTAGTATTACATTTGCTTGTAATTAGTTGCCTATAGAAACAGCGTATCTCCTGATCAGAAGCAGAACCTAATATATCTAGAAGTTCTAATAACTTAAGAGATTTAACGTACTTACTATTTGTCTGTCCTCGTGTAAGCAGTGCAGTGTAAAAGTAAAGTGGCAAGGTATGTATATTCTTATTTACTATTTATTGTAAATATGAGCGTAAAGAATATTTGAAAATATGACACTTTTAACTATACTTAAATATTTAAAAACACTCAACTAAGGAAGAACAGTTTCTTCAGAGTAGGTTGTTTGAAGCAACTAATAAACCCGACATCTTTGTACACAATTTTATTATTTTTTTTAAGTATACACAATCAAATTTTTTTTATGAACTATATAAGCACCGTCGTTTTCACCGCTGGCGGAGACATAATGTCTTCCTAGTAGAAGTTTAGGTTTAGGTTTGGCTTTTGATCAAAAAACGTGGTAAGGTTCCTTTTAAGCTGGTCTTCATTTTTAAATTTTTTATCTGCTAAGTAGTGGGCTAGAGAACGAAATACGGTACGGTGGGTGAGGAAGGACAGCCCAGCCAATAGAAAGTAATTTTTCACGAGTCGCTTCGAGGTCGAGCATTATCGTGCAAATGTATACTTTATTTTGATTTTTCGGTTATCCAGCTGCTCACAATAAATATTGGCAGTGATTGTAGTGTTAGATGGCAACAGCTCCCAGTATACAATTCTGTTTATTCCCCACCACACACTCAAAAGAACTTTTCTACTCGTGTCAGATTTTGGCGTCGGTACTACTGCTTCTCCAGGTCCAAGCCACTGGTGCTTACGCTAACAATTTTTGTACATAACACACTTTTCATCCCCCGTAACTACATCCCACTCATTGGTACGATGATAACTAAGTAGTTCCATGCACACGTTAGCTCTCTTCTGAAGTTGAAACGCCGTCAACTCATGTGGCAACCAAACTGAATATTTCCAGGTCTTTTCTAAAGCGTGGAGTTGTTTTTCTACTGCAGTATAAGAACACTGAAGCTGCTCTGCCAGTCAACGTGAATTGAACTTGGGATCCATTTCTATGAGTATTTTTAACTCATCTACATCTATATTAGGAGGTCGTCCTGGATGGGGTTCATCAGACAGGTCATAATTTCCATCCTTAAATCTTCTGAACCAATGTTTGGAAGTATCGTAAGAGAGCACGTCTTCGCCCATCGTTGCACACATATTGCGCACTGCTTCAGTCGATATTCGACCTAAGCGAAATTCGTGAAGTAAAAGCAGCCGAAGTTCTCTACGAGAAATATGCATAATTTACTGTAGTTTTACTATTTAAAATCCAGTTGTCAACTGATCTGACATGCAACTCTTGCTTTATTTATATACTATATATTACTCCAAGTAATTCGAGATATTTCAATAACGTTTTAGAAACTGATCGAAATAAGTGGTGGGTTTATTAGTTGCCACCCTAATATATTCTTAATTGTAGTAAAATCGAGGTTAATTTAGATAGGTATACTTTTAAGTTTTGTAATTATAACAAATGAGCGAGAGGATTAATAAAGCGGCAAAGTTTTTTGATTGTTTGTTTCTTTAAACGCGATAGTCGAAATAGAATATTTATTGAGGAATAATATTGGCTTTCAAAAAAGCTACATTAATATAAGGTTTCCTAAGAGTCGATAACAGAGCAGTGAGCATGAAGCGGTAGAGTCATGCTTACGCACGAATAGGCCGGCCCGACAGATGCAACACCATGGCCTCACAGAAATCCCACCTCTCCCTATCCTCTTTCCCCTCCGACACTTACGACTCTTTTTAGTTGCAGGTGTCTGTGGACGGCGATTGTTCCTTACCATCAGATGACTCGTCTGTTCGTCTGTCTCCCTATACAACATATAAAAAAAAAAACGCAGTGAGGTTATCACCCGTAGGGGTTTAGATATTTAGAAAACAACTATATTTGTACATCATTAGTAGAATAAAGAGTATTGGGCGGTCCTATCACTAAATGCTATAATATATTTCAGGCAACCTTAGGATGAATCAAAATAATTCGGAGCGACATTGGTAGTTGGAAGTGGGATTTCAAAGGAAAGCTACTAAAACTCAATCTGAAATTAGAAAACTGGTATATTTATAATTATAATAATAAAAATATACCTCTTTATTGTACACTAGTAACAATGAAATGGACGAGAAAAACAAATAACAATGGTTCATACAATTGGCGACCTAATTGCAATCTCTTACGGGCAATCATGGGATGAAGATATAAATCTGTTATTTAAGGAATGTGGTGCAGATTAAGCACAACATATGTCAAATATCCTGTATCCATAATACAAGTAATGTAAGAGTATACATACAAGTACATAAAAAACATGTAAATACATAAGTAGGTATAGGTACAGTAATATGGAGGCGGTGGCATAACTAACGTAAGGGAAGAGGCAAAATTATTGCTTCTTAACATCTCCAGGTGACATGTAGTGCTTTCTGACTTGTTTTTTTCTAAAACAGGCAGTGATTATGCGCATCTTAGTTCCACCGGTAGGGCATTCGTAAGTCCAGGCATTTTTAGGGTTAGGTTCTCTGAGAATCTCAAAGGTCTAAGTAAATCGTTGTTAAAGGTAATATGTATAGAACGGTAAATAGCAATAAGAGAATATGGGTGTTGCGTATAGGTGCTTGAGCTATTATTATATTTAGTAGCTTTCCTTTGAAATGACAGCAGAGGCTGTCCATTCTGTTAAAATTATTTTTCATTTAGGAATTTACACAAGTTAATAGGCAATTGTGGATTTCATTTGTACAACACATTTTATGTTACAAAACGTAAAAAAATCCCATTTCCGCCTGAGCTATTATAACCTTTTAATTCCTAATTTCTAATGATATGGTGTGGGCCGCCTCTTCACACCGCTGGCCGCTTCTCGGTGCTCGTGCGCCGACAGAGGCCATTGTAACCCTTGGCTGGGAAACGATCTAGACGTAACCAGAAATATATCTACGTTATCGTGCTACAACCTTGTCAGTGCAGCTAAGTGCTTCACCGTGACTTAAATCCCGTTTCTTTAAGTTTAACCGACAAATTCCGCACGCAAATTGCGCAACGCACCTCGAATAAGGTTTGACATATATGTACAGATCCATTTGTTCATTACTTTATAGTGAATTTCTCAACTCTTAACTGGTTTCCTACGGTGCACCATTTATAGTGATCCAGTATATTGCCATATCTGTACACAGCTCCACAAAGTAAAGTGGATTTAGGTGTTATTATATCTAATTATATTATGATTAGTTTTCAAGTAAAAACTTGACTAAGGATAGGGGCTGTAATGGTAACGGGTAAGAGTTGCAATATTGATTAAATAACTAAGTTTTAAAGTTATTTATCAACTATGGACTCTAAAAGTTCATTGGCAAGTATTGAATTTTCTGAATTAACACTTAAACTTGACAAATTTGAGTTACTTTTTAGTAAGTTTTCTGACTTGCAAGATCAAATATATCCAAATAGATCTAGCCATTTAAATTGATGAGAGGAAATTCATTGAACAATTATCTATCATAAACATTGCCAGGTCCACAGAGGTTGGTTCAATGTCATCAATCTCCAGAATCCATTCTGTACACACATCAACTCCTTAATACAACACACCTCCTCCTGAATACCAGGATGTTGATTTAAAATTATCACGAATGCAAATTGCTAAGTTTCATGGTTCATACTTTTGATGGCTTGAGTTAAGTGACACTTATTTGTCAGTCATACGTATAAATGAGCGAATTGCACCTAGACACGAAATTCAACATTTACTGTCTTAGTGATTCATAGGCAAAGTATCAAGGTACTCTACTTTATCAGTGGTAGAGACATGCTTAGGCATGCCGGCTCGACCGGTGCGATACCACGGCCTCCCAGAATACCGGTTATGAAGTATCGTTTGCGTTGCATTTTCCCGAAATGAGTGAGGTCCAGTGGCCCAAATCCCCTCTCCTCTTTCCCATTTCCTCATCCCCACTCTCTTCTTTCTACTCCTCGCATCGCCCCATCCCTCATGATCCTCAAAGGCAGGCAGCGCATTTACGACTCTTGAGTTGCAGGTGTCCATGGGTGGTGGTTGTCACTTACCATCAGGTGCCCCATCTGTTCGTCTGTCCCCCTATAGTATATGAAAAAAAAAAAGATGAGGTTCCCTGCCTAAAACAATTTTCTTGTCAGGCGCCAGGCTCCACATCTTCCAAGCTTTCCTATTATAAAAATATTAGTTAGCATAACTTCTTAGTGTTGTGCAGGCTGTCAAGAAAAAAATAAAATGTATGATTGCCCCTCTTTTAAAATAACATGTCTTTCATTCAGTGCCATTATACGGCCTCATGACGACCTTCATCAACACCTATCAAAATTCTGGGCACTAGAAGATTTAAGCTTATAAATCGTTATTAAGCCATGAACGGTTGTGTGAAATTTCACTCATTGATTCACCTAATCGTCTTGGCGACTTTTACTTACTTACTAAAAACAATCATTAAAGATCCGAATGTAAAATTACAGTATGTTGATTTTATTTGAGAATATGCCAGACTCGGTCACTTTTCGCGGTCTAATATATCGAGGCATGATATTTCATACTTCTTGAGTCATCACCCTGTTTTTTAAAGACAACAGCGTATTTATAAATAATAGAATCGTCTGTGATGGTTATACTGGCTGTTCTGGTTGGTCAATAAATGTCATTCTTATGGTCAGTCAAACTATGCAGGATTCCCTTTTCTCAATTTTATTACGAGCGAGAAAACACTAATATCTCCTGACGGAGGACATCGTAAAAATGTATCGCCAGGTTCTAATCAATGAGAAGAATAGAGAACTTACAAGTTGAAGTTCTCTATTCTCCTCATTGATTAGAACTATGAAGATGAGACCTTACCTTTTGAGACATTAAGACTTAATACTTACTTACGATATGGCAAGTTCCAGCTACTTAAGCACCTGTCGTTTGTTGCAACTTGGAGAAGTGAATCAAATTAAGGAACAACCGTTATGGTGGTCAAGTCCACCATTTTTATTAGCATCCGAGAATTCATGGTCTGTGTTAAATAATGAAATTGATTTAAATGATTTACCCGAAATAACACCTTTCGTTCTGATTTAGATGCTCCAAACGATTCCATAACACACATTCAAAACGTTTTCATTCATCATATTTTGCTATTTATCAATAATTTAAGATCCTTCACTACATGTTGTGTACCATGTGTCTTTAATACATTTGTGTCGGTTGGCCCAACAACAGCCATTTCCAAATGAGTATAATTCCTTAAACGAAGTCATGCTCTGAATTCGAAATCAAAGCTGTTATCTTTAAACCCCTTTTACGGTAGTAGTACGACAACTTAATGTCGGTGGTCTTAAAGATTTAGACGAATTACTCCAATTACATATAAGTTCTTAGTCCGCGTTGATCAACATAGCCTCTAGAAGTTTATCCGTTTTAGCCCGAAATAAATCTGGAGATAATCTGTAGTGACAGGAAGAAGAGAGATTATTTGTGATGGAATTAATAAAGACAGAGAAGAAAAGGAGAGATAACACGACGCCTGCGGTACAGCAACTGTCGATTCACACCATGAAGAAACAGTATCTTCAGTCGTAATGCGCTGCCGAAGGCCAAACAGGTAACTATGATACCAGCCAATCACTTTAGGAACATTCAAAGATGTTTTAAAATGCATTACTCCATAGCCTCCGTAATATGAACCACGGTAGTGGTAGTGTTACGAATAGGATGAAAGCCAGATAAGAAGGGATTTAAGAGTAGGATTTTATGAAAATAAGTAAGTAGGTACTTAAAGGTTTAAAACAAATTACAGTAGTTTAATGACGGTGTTATCATAGATCAGTAAATTAGCAACGTCATCGAGAGGCAATATAAACTTGTGTCTGAAATCGAAACATCTTTAGAAAAAGTTTAAGATTAGGGTCCACTTAACCTAGTCCACTTCAACCCCACGAAGACACAGTTTTGCACGTTCACACTAAAAAGATGCCATTAGTCGTATCATCTCGCTTTGAAAGCACTTCTCTAACTGCTTCAGCCAGCATCGAAATCCTTGGCGTCGATATATCAAGCGAAGTCCAGTTTCGCGGTCACTTAGAGAGTATGGCCAAATTAGCCTCAAAGAAGCTGGGTGTGTTAAATAGATCGTGACAGTATTTCACTCCGGCCCACCTATACTCTGCACCTGCAACTCTATAAGGTGGTTCGGCCGCATATGGAATACTGTTCTCATTTCGATGCAGGTGCACCCCAGTACCAATAAACCAGTGCTGAATAAACAACCAACCTATGGAATAAATTGTCGCCTACCATATTTCCTGACCGATACGACCTTCAAACCTTCAAGGAAAGAGCATACTCCTATCTAAAAGGCCGGTAACACACTTGTGACTCTTGAGTTGGGGGTGTTCATGGGCGGCGGTAGTCACTTACCAACAGATAACCCGTCTGCTCGTTTGCGGTCTATCGTATAAAAAAAGCAAAGAATATCTGCAACCACTTTTCTACAATATGATAAACCGCCTAATCAGTTTCTTTAATTCTTAGTCACCCCAACGTAAGGAACTCCGACTCAGCCATTCCACTCAATACATTTTATCGACAAACGTCAGTGACGCTGCGTGACACTTATGTAAATATTTAAATACGATCCAGTACAAGCTATGAATATTTTAAACTCTAAGTAAACCACTCCGCTTTGTACTTCCACAAAGATATCTACATGCCAATGAAAGAATGTATAATATTATTGTGTATGCAATAAGGTATATTATTGAGAATCATATCAGCAATATACAGTTTGCTTTTATTTTATATCTATGCATAAAGCGATTTGATAAGTGCTTGCAAATTGGGGATCGATATTAAAGTGACGAGTTATGCTGATTGGATTTTTTCAAGTGGTTTCGAGGGGCCGGTGAATAATTGAGAGCGATTTAGTTCTGTGAACGAAAAATGATGTCGAAATAAAATTTTATATAAATATTTTTGTGACTTTTCTTTTTAATTGTGTTTCCGAGTAAAATATAATGTCAAGTGAACTAACGCGCTAAGAACGCCTCATAAATTTTTCATGTTGAATCGCTACACATTGCTATGTAAAAACTTTTAGTAGTATGTTTGTTTCAACACTTTTAGCAGTACGTTTATAATATGTAAGCTATCTGCCAAATATATTTGAGTGTCGAGAAATTTTCAATAAACACTAAAATACAAGCCTAAGAAAATGTGTACCAAGCAGTATCAGCAAGGAGCGAACCGTGCTTGTATCAATTGATCACGCAGATCGCGTCCTCGATAGCTTGGTACACTTGATACCATTCAGAGCAATCTCCAAGAGTATCATTTGAAGTACCACTCACCTAGCTTTCCGGTTCTCATTCTTTTGTTGGGCCCACTCATTGGGTGTCTACTTGATATCCGAGGCTGGCTTTGTTATAATGTCGCTTTGGTAAGACGCGGTTGAAATTAATTATGTTTCTGATAAAATCTGTCAACAGTTACATCTAATTCATATTTTTTTTAATTTAAAAGAAAATGCACTATGAAGCAATTAATACAAATATTCAGCTATGAAAAACTCATAGCTTTTCAAGCTGTTACTTAACTTTGAATGTTTGTAAGTATGTTCGGGTAACAGTGCAATTTAGTGTAATTAGGTTTGACCAGCTTCGCGGTGTCCGATTGAGATTAAGCAGTTCCGATAAAAAATATTTTTTATGATAAGCATGACCTGACTCCGATCCTAAAAGCTTGTTTATTAATGTGATGTAGTAAGAAAAATAATGATCTACTTTCAGTTTAAACGTTTGAATAAAATATTTACAAAAGGAGGTACGGTTGTTCATATTTGGTTATATAGTGTAATCGATTTACCTACACAAAAAACCTGTTCGCTGGTATACATTGAAGGCGTATGCACCGATTTGATTAATTAGTTTTATGTTTATAATCGCTGAAAAAACGAAAACTAAATCTTTATTTCATAAATAAGCCTACGATAATGACTCCACTCTGCCTGATGGAAAACAACAAGTGTAATCTTAGAGTGGTGGTTTTCACCATTCTCATTGCAAGTGTAGTTAATGCAGCATAGTGACCCACACTATGGTGGCCTTGTGTGATGCTTTTCACGCCCCGCTTAAAAGTCCCGGGATCAAAGTGGGAGGGGAATAATTGCGTTGGTAGTAAATTCCAGACTTTAACCGATCGGCACAGAAAGGAATAGCCAAACCGTTTAAATGGCCCAGAGAGTATCTAATTTTGTTTTTATCATCATCATCATCATCACCAACACTATCGCAGTCCTTTAAGAAAGAGAGCGATTAGAGAGTGCAAACACACACCCACAAAGGCCTCTCCTAACCTACGCCACTGCATCCGGTCCACCACCTTTCGCATCCAGTCTATATTTTTTTTATTTTTTTTTATTTATGTTATAAATGCAATCTGTTTTGTTTGAAAATTTAGCGTAGGGTTATGAATTTATGGATTTTGTCCCTTTTTTGACAGGGTAGCCAGTCCAGCAACATGCACCCTTTATGTTTAATAATATAAATATTTAGGGGACTTTCTTTTCAGCCTTTTGAATGTCAAAGTGTTATTAGTGCACAGTCTTAATTAAGTCACAGTATGTTTGGATGGTTTCCTAGTCTATTCCTTTAGGATCTCATAGAGTGCTTAAGCTCTTCTTAGACTGTTCTGATTTTAAGGTCGTGGTGTAATTGTTGGTTTGTTACACTCCATGTGTCGTCTGTGATTATCCTCAGTGTTTTGGACTGAACCTCTGGAATATTTCCAGGTTCAAGTTGGCAGCTGTGCCCCATAGTTGGACTCCTTAAGTCCAGATTGGCTTGTATAATAGGAGTTTGTTCTCCATTGACAACCGTGATTTTTTTCCGACATCCAGTCCAATTTTCTCAATTTGATCGCGGTGTTTTTCGCTTGGTGAAAATGTGTTTCCTTCAGGTGAGACGGCGATCGAGATAAAACCCAACGTATTTGGCTTCGTTTGCTTGGGGTATCTGTACTCCGTTGAGCTCTACAGGGTAAAAGTCACCTGCACTGACTTAGTCGCGTTTGCTTTTATCCGCTAGGTAGTCAGCCATTTCGTGATGCTGTTTAGAGAGCGCTGTAGCATGTTACTTGCTCGTGCTAGTACATCATGGACACTTAAAGCCGCCGTGTCATCAGCAAAAGTACCAATTACAAATTGCGTAGACGGTTCTGTACATTTCCGTTTCTTTCTGTTTGAATTGTTTTTTTTTTTTAAGTTTAGCTGTTATTTAGTTCAGTCATGTTTTGTCTCTGTTGTATCTGGTCCTTTGCCATAATTTACGAGCCTGTCTTTTTTCTGCTACTAGTTCACGAATGGGCTTCGAGCATTCTGGTTCTGCGTATTTCTTAGTAGCTGGAGTCCTATCCCAAGCGGCATTTTGGACGCATTCGTTAAAGTTTTCTACGGTTTCCATGATGTCCCTTTCTGTTTTAAGAGACAGATTGGTATTAATTTTAAATTCTAGTAAGAAACGGAACATATCCCAGTTGGTCCTACGCTCGTGTAGCCTTGCTATGAGTTTAACGCATGTAAATTACTGAGAAACCTCCAGCATGTGTGTTCTGATGAAAGATCTGGTAGGGAAGTTTGAACTTTTTCTCTCTGTCTTGTAGGGAACATTTGAAACAGTTGTAGAAATCCCCTTAACTACACTAAAGTCTACCAAGTCTGGGACTTTTTTTGGGTCAGTAAGCCAGTAAATTGGTTCTCCGTTCGATATTGTATTTAAGTGTAGGTTATTTATAGCGGCCTGTAACTGTAGTCTTTTGTAGTTGTTAGGCGAGAGCCCCATTGAGTGTTTTTGGAGTTATAGTCTCCACCTGCTATAAACCTTGGCCTTGAAGAAATCGATGTATTCTTCTTTTTTGATCACAGGTTTCGCTTGAGAATACAGTGCAGTGACGATCAGGTGACCCCGCCAATGTTCAACAGCAACACTTGTGGCTTGTATCTTAGGAGTTCTAAATGCCTCGGTCGCATAATATTTAATGTTACTCTTAATGAGAATCGCTGATCCTCCGTGAGTCGTACAGTCTGAATGCATGGTTTGTTAGGATTTGTAATTGTTGATTCTGATGTAGTTTTTATTTGTAAAGTGGGTTTCAGACACTAGCAGGATGTAAATTCTGTTTATTTTTAAAAATGTCTCTACTTCTAAGTCATATTGTGAGAGCTCATTGGCATTGCAAAGGGCTATTTTTAAGGAATAGAATTTGTCAGTTTGTCATGATTTCCATTAGAAGATTTGTCATTGTGGTTAATTGTTGCATTAGTTGTGACAGTATTCTTGATCACTTTCATATCATTGGTGTTTGTTTGGACTTCAGTTGATTCATTTGGGCTCTGCTTATTTGCAGGTAGGGGTGAGTATAGGGATTTATTGGACATTAATGCTTGCTTACATGATGGTTGGTCATGTTGCCTAGTAGTATGACTTTGACGATGTGCAGGGCGCGATGTCTGTCGGTATTTTGCTGGTTGAGTAGGATATTTAATTCTCTGAAGCTCTTAATATACTGCGCAGCCCTTATAGTTTGCAAAGTGGTTGCCATCACTAAGTATGCATTTTACTGAATCTGATCTTTCTTTCCGTTCGCATTTTGATGATGCACGATCTCCAGCTCATTTTATAAATTTGGACTTCCTAAAGCAATATTTTCTTGTGTGCCCATGTTGTTGACAGTTGCCACATTGTGAAATATCCCGTTTAGGTCTTGGTGGTTTGAAGACAACTCTGCAGTGTAAAAGACTTTTGATGTTGTAGATTTGTTTATTGCTGTTATTGGGTTCCATTTCTATGAAGTGTATGAAAGAAGAAAGAAAGAAAATATATTTATTTTGTACTCATACAAGGCAAGGATAACAAATTCATCAGACGTTAGTGCTAACAAGTATCACTGTGTGAGACAAAAATGGCCGTTAGCTCAGCTTTGTGCTACATCGTAAGAAACGGTGCTGGTATTATGCTAACACCTAGTGAATATCAGGGACAGAGAGCCATCTTTTGGTATATACATATATAAGAGTGAGTGACAGAGAAAGAGTACCTACATAGAGTATAATACATAACCAACTTATCAAGGCTAGTAAGCCTTTATACAACCTGTACATTAGTAAACGTACAGGTTGTATAAATTATATTATTATGTAATGGAGTTAAATGCGAGCGCGGCGGCACATAGAAGCAGAACCGAGTACATGAATTTTGTATCAATCTCTCAGTTCTACCCAGTAGGCAGGACCACTAAACCGTGTCAGAATCATTCAGTTTGGACAGAATGAGTGTTTCACACAGCATTATACGCAGATCTGTGCCAATATAAGGCATGATTTGGTAAAGCAGTTTAAGGCGGTAGAGACAATTGCGGATATATATGTTTCAAACTGGAGCAATCCATCAAACACACCCAAGTTACGGCATTCTGTTACTTGCTCTATATGAGTTCCATCAATCCTAACATCTGGTTTGCTTAATTGAATTTCATATATATATTTTTTTGATCCCATTATAATATACTTTGATTAACTAGTATTCAAAAATAGCAAATTCCTTTTTGCCCAGTCTAAGATGTTGTCTAAATCTTTATTCATCTGTCTTACAGCATCAGAGCAGTCACTTGGATGATAGGAGATGTACACAACTGAAGATCATCAGCATAGAGGTGATAATTGCATTTTGCTATTGTTCTGGTTATGTCTGCAATGTAAATTATGAACAAAAGAGTTCCGAGTATGGATTCTTGAGAAACGCCTCTGGTCAGTGGACTGAGTGATGACACTTTATAAGTAGAGTTTTTTTTATTTGGCACCTGTACAAGTTGGTAACGATTGCTGAGATAACTATCAAACCAACGAACAGCTTCAGGGTCTGGTCTGGTTAGTAAAAGAGAAGTATTAATACAATCAAAAGCGGGGGAAAAATCAAGTAAAGTGAGCAATGTCCCCATCCCTTTATCCCGGGCCTCTAGATGTTATCTACTACGTCAATTAAATCTCAAATCAGTATTACTGTGTCCTGTGCCAAAACCAGATTGTTTTTCAGGTAATATTTTTATTTTCTCGATATACTTTCTTAGTTGATTGCATACCACCCTTTCCAGAATCTTAGATAAGCGTGGTAATAAGCTATTAGGCCTTAGGTCCATAACTGAGCTAGGATAAGATTTTTTGGGAATAGGTCTAACTATTGCTACTTTACACAGGTCCGGGAATGTTGAAGATGTTAGAGATTTGGTAAAATGATAGCAGTACTGGTGGTGAGAGTATGTGGAAGTGTCAAAATCAGCATGTCAAGGGAGATGTTATCTACTCTGTATCGGTAATGCTTTTTAGTAATCCTTTGTTTGACATTTCAAATATTAGTAATTTTATGCCGAACATACTTATATCTAGTCTATATACTTTTAACAGTGGTTAAAGTCATTTTTAGGTACGAATGGGCCAGCTTGACCCGTGCGATACCACGGCCTCACAGAAAACCGGTTGTGAAGTAACGCTTCCAATTCCCTCTTTCCTCTCCTCTCATCTCCCACTCTTCCATCCCCTACCCGCATCCCCCTATCCCTCATCACCCTCAAAGGCGGACAGCGCACTTACGACCCTTGAGTTGCAGGTGTCCATGTACGGCGGTTGTCACTTACCATCAGGTAACCCGTCTGTTCATCTGTCCCCCTATAGCAAAAAAAAAACTAAATAGTTTATTTACTTTGGCTCCATTTAGTTTAGTAAATCAATGTATTGCCTAAAATATTACATTGGTCCAACCTGTTAAAAGTTTTAACTTCTTTATAATAAAAATAATGTCTAGCTTCGGATGGAGTGAAACGTAAAAGATTTTTTCAAAAGCCACTACCCCCAGGTGGCGACTGGGAGAATACAAAGTGTGCAAGGCGGGCGACCCGTCTTCAATCGTGTGATATGTCGCTATGTCTATTGGGAATGAATATTTTGTTTACTTCTGCTAAAAGAATAGACTGAAACGAACAGTAGAACAATTAGTAAGTCAATATACCTTTAATTTAAATCTTCCCAATATTAAAAAAAGAATCCAAAAGATTCAAATTAAAATTTTACTGTGAGAGAGCCATGCTGAGGCAAAAAATCGGCAGGATCAACCGAGGTACCAGAAGTCTCAGTCCCTCCATTGCTTTTCTCCTACCCTTATCTCCCCCTCCTCATCACCTTCAAAGAGGGGCAGCGCACTAACAAGTCTTGAGTTTGAGGTGTACTTGGGCGGCGGTTGTCATTTATCATAAAGTGACATGTCTATGTCGTATGCAATAAACAAAACACTGTACGATCTATATAATAATGCAGAACTTGAATTTTCATCTCATCATAATGTTAGACATAAGTGAATAGAAAGTAATTGCTATGGCGACATGGAATAGAAGCGTTTGGGTGGGCGAATGGCATTGATCATAATATCGACGGAGGCTTACGAGAGTGATAAATGGACGACCGCAGCGTCAGTGGCGGGATGACGCCCGCCGCCATATTTAAATCGCTTCTGTCACATCCGCATATATTGTAGCTACCAGCTAATATTCGCTATGATTTTATAAGAGCTTCAGTTGTTTTATGTAACACTTTGTGCTGAAGGATAATTAGCACTGACATCTACGATATTGCGAAAGACGGATTTCACTACATACTTATATAATTATACATTTTTTGATTGTCATCACAAGGAAGAATACCTGAGAACTACATAATGAAGGAAAACGTGCAGATTCTGACGTCTTCTTGTCCTCTCGTCTTAAATGTGACTTTCTGTGATTTCCTAATGTAATTTAAATATACTTGTAACAAAACTTGAAAGATTTGATCAACTGACACTGATAATTCAATATCTGTAGCAAATTTGTGTAGTTAGTTTCTGTATGACATTAAATATTGAAAGGTACAGGGCTACATGGGTACACAAAATAACTGTATAAATATCTAATATTTATACAGTTATTTTATCAATATATTGTTATTAACTTTAAAGAATATATATACTTCAAATTTTTTAAATATTATCATCCAATGAATGTATCATATAATACAAAAATCAACGAACCAAATAGGAAATTAAAATCATCAATCAAACGAAAAATACAAAAGCCCCGTTTCCCATTGTCGCCGATATGTTTGCGCAAAAACGACTTTGTCGCATCACAGTCAAAGTAATAAAAAAGCTACACAAGGATGCAAAAATTCCTAGATGTGACACAAACAAGAGATCGTTTGTAAAATTCAGGTCAAAATGTAAAATACTGTTTTGTTTATTACGTTAGCTCGATAACCTTTTTTTTTATATATCATAGGTGGATAGATAACCAGATGGTTCACCTGATGGTAAGTGACAACTCCGCCCATGGACACCTGCAACTCAAGGGTCGTAAGTGCGCTGCCCATCTTTGAGGGTAAAGAGGGTAGGGTGAAACCGGTTAGGGGAAAGAGGAAAGAGGAGATGAGGAAGTGGGAAAGACGAGAAAGGGATGAGGGGAGAGGAAGCGGGTGAGGGGGAGTTGGGCCTCTATAAACTTCATTAATTTCGGGGAAATGCAATATATGCATAATAATGCAATGCTTCTCATCGGTTTTTTGTGAGGCTTTGGTATCGCACCAAACGAGCCCGCCCATTCGTGCCTAAGCATGGCTCTACCCCTGTTAACTTGTCTGACGTCTTGACTAATAATTCGTTACATTTATGACCCTACTACATATGGTTATATCGGTTTTATACTTGACTTTAATAAAAAAATATAGCCGCATTTATGTTAAGTTGTAAAAACGTGCAATTTAAAGACTCATTCGTAATTAAGGTGTTGTATCTCACACCTTCAGTTCAAATTGCAACGGGTATTTAACGTTTTTTTCCCTTGATTTTCCTGGGATATAATCATCAAATTCTGACTTGGTTACAATGGGACCACCGCGGGAGTATTTATACTCATTCGAAGTAACAGAACTGAAAATCGGTTGACGATGGGCGGAGTAATTTTTTAACATATATAAAATCACTGCACTGCACATAAAACAAGAAATGAATTACCTGTAGCAAAGCTTACTATTACTCTTTCTACTGTTTTTCCTACGAAATCATTGCTGACTTTAAGTCATAACTCTATGTACCTTGTTACGACTATATTTTAGTAAGGACTATATTTTTTATTTTTCTTCTCTTTAACCTTGTTTCATCCCTGGCCACCACTCTATGTGAGCACCTTATCTCTTTCGTTATCATGAGCAAGGGCAAAACTCTATTATACCAAATACTATTCTTATAATTGGAAGCCAGAGTAAATCCGAGATTTATTAATAATCTTAACTAATATAGTTATTTCGACAAACAATCGCAGTGTCTTCATAAAGTTGAATGCACTTTCCGGGTGAGTAAAAAATTAATGAACCTTTCAAATATTTTTTTATTATTTCATTGATAAAACGATGCGCTACTCATTCAACCGTTAACAATTTTCTTTATTCATTCATTTAAATAGAAATTATGGTTCAAATCAGTGTTCAACCATAAAAGATACTTATCATTGACAATCTGTTCATTTATTTAGTTTTGTCACGGAGGTATAAGGTGCCGATTTCATGATTTCATGCATAGTAATCGTGGAATTTTTGATTTGTTTTAGCCTTAAAATATTGAACTTTTCCACAAAGTAATTTAATAGCATAAAAATTAAATGATTTGTGAAATTGGCGATCATTTGGTTTTGAATTTGTTTAGGTTAAGAGTAGACTAAATTCGATATTGAATGAAGTGAGTGAAATAGATTTAAATAAAATGCTTGCCTTTCTTGCACATCAAACTAGCAGAAATAATTTAAATAAATTGAACTATAACTAGGCCCCGTTTAATGTCTATTCTCCAGTTATTTATTAGAATTTGTATAGAATAGTTAAGTTCATTTACTAGATTGATAGATACAGTTGATGATTAAATCAGTAAATTTCATTTGTAAGATATATATGTATTCTAATATAAGCAGGTATGGTTAGATCAAGATAGTTAGAAGGTTACTTAGTTCTACAAAGAATGAGTTCAGTTATCGACATTGTTTCAAAACAGTAGCTGGAGTTTTGATATTACTAAAACAATATACTTCAATCTGTCCTCCTCTGGAATGCCTTGCCTCCTGAAATCAAAATAGCACCTAGTCGCCTCTCTTTCAAGGCGAAAGTACGAGCTCACATAGTGCATAAGTCTGCAGAACCATCACATAGATGATTAATTATATGTATGTTATCTTTATATGTATGTGTGTATGGTAAAATGTATGTTTGTATGTGTGTCATACAACATGTTTATATTATTTTTATATATATTTTACTTATATTATATTATATATTTATGTGTATTATGTGAACAATCACTCACTGTTAATCTTATTTTTTTCTATTTCTGTTTTATTATTTCTAGTGCACCTAGTGGCTTATCTCTACACAACCCAAAGGTAGACTGGTGGAGAATACTTGTGGCATTAAGTCCGCCGTTGTACAATTTTGTAGTGCAAAAAGTTTTAAATAAATAAATAAATATACTAAAACAAAATGTATGGATTGGACTGTTATCTATCCGTTAGTGTGTATAAAGTCTATAGAGTTCTCGGTTGTAGGCTTGCCCTCTATTACGTGAGTGTTACTAAATTGTGATTGGCAAAAAGTAGGCGTTTCTGACGCCTCTGCTTACCCCTTAGGGGATAGAGGCGTGAATGTATGTGTGTATGTATGTATTTTATTAGTTTTAATGTAATTGGGTTAGAGTAATATAACTAATGTTTATAAAAAATTAAAGGACTCTTTCTAGCATCTATAATACCTTGTAAAAAGAGCTCGTGGCTTTTGTGATACGACACGTAATACTCTCACAATTGGTTATTGCGATGCAATGACTATGCGGTTTAAGTAGCACCAATGACAGATCCCAAGGAAAGTGTCATAGAATAGCCATTTTTTTATGTGAATTTTTGACAACACGGCAATACGTGAATTAGTTTTTACGGCTTAGGTACAAAGCTTTATGTATTGTGATTTCTACCGTTACCTTTTAATTTAACCATATACCTATTCTATTATCACAAAATTGCATATACTATATATATTGCTGGCAAGCACTTTTAATTTTTATTTTTAAATATAGGGGACAGACGGGTCCACTGATGGTTAGTGACCACTGCCATGAACACCTGCAACTCAAGAGTCTTAAGTGCGCTGCCCGCCTTGAAAGTTGGTGATTGAAGGGGAAAGAGGAGAGGGGAGGGGTTGACAGTAGGATTTGAGGGGAAGAGACAGAGGAGAGGGTGAGTTGTTCTTTCTGCATCCTAACACACTCGGCAATAAAATTCAACTTCTACCGGTTTTCTGTGAGTACGTTTGGATATGAAACTTTCACATTAAATTAATTTAACTAGTACATAATATTATATTTCATGACACAATATAGGAGTTCATGAAGTTTTCTAAACAAATTGTGGTTATCATGTCAGTCAGTCATTCAAAAATAGGGCTTGGATTTTAAGATAACTTATACAATCTTTAAAATAAAGAATCTGTAATTGTTTCAAAAAGAGATATAAAGCACTGAAGTAACGCCGAAGAATCAAATAAGTTTTAATATAAGTTAGATATTGTTGACAATCAAGAGTTTTCATTAAGAATAGAAGCTTGAAATATAATTAATACATAGTAAACACAAACGCGAGATTTTAGTCACGATGTCGAGTCATCGGCCAACACAATTCTTGAAGACATTAAAACGTTCGCGAACGCTTGAGTAAGACCGCTTTAAAAACTTAGGATTTAACTTCAACAGTCTAGAAGTACTTTGATGTAATATAGATTTAAATTGTCATATCAACTTAGCTTTATGATTTATGTTCAATTAATTTAAAATTAATAAAAAAAAATATACCCTTTTTTTGTGACGGGGTGGAAGATCCTCATGGATGTCCGACCCCCATGGGGTGGGGGGAAGGGGTATGTCGGACTCTTACCGACTAAAAACCACCCTGGTGTTCTTCTGCTTGCCTATGATCGGGGAGCGAGAATCGCCGTGGCATTCTTTTGCTGCCTCCGACCGGCACTGACCCGTCTCACCCAAGACGGGTCCCGTCACCCGCTATGACCCTTTGGTCACAGTACTCTGAGAGATGCACGGAACAATGCGCGCTGCCTCTTGGGCCTGTATCTGTTCGGGCGACGAACTCCCCAAAGTTTCGGCGCTCACAGGCCGCTTCCTAGGGTGGCCGGAGATCTGTGAATACCGTGTCCGGAAAGCACCTACGTCACCCGTAAGGTAAGGGCTCCATGTGCTCTCTCCAGCCACTCTCTTAGGACGGGCCTTATCGCCGCTACAACATCGTGTCCCGCACTGGGTCGGGCAAGTCGTTGCTCCCACTCCGCCACCAAGATTTTATGGAGCTCAGCCCGGTGTGCCTCTATTTCGGGAGGCACAGACAGCTCTCCCCGATCTAGTGCATCTCTGCGCCACCGGTACTGAAACGCAAGGAGTACTGCATCTAGATCCCAGGGAGCGGATCCGGCAAATAGGCTGGCCGCCTCAAAGGAGATTATACGGTACCCTCTTATCACTCTGATGGCCATCGCGCGTTGCGGCCTTCGCAGAATCGCGATATTTCGGGCCATCAGAGTGCCTCCCCATATTGTCGCCCCATAGAGCGCCATAGACCGTAATATCCCAAAAGAATTTTTATACCTGAATTTATTGACCAAATATATATTAACGCTGGTAAGGCCTCGCACAAATGCTATTCTAAAATATTTTATTTCTTATAAAAGAAAACAATTGTTAGACAAAATAAACATGACGCGGTATAACTGCATCGTGTTTCGCTTTTGGTCGAGTTCTTTCAGCGAGCAAGGGTTCGCAATCCTCAATGATTCAACACTTTCCATTGAAAACTTTATTCGAAGATTACTCTGTTCTATAAATGTAATAAGCTTTGCAGTGAAGAGATTAGACCCCGAATTTCACTCAGACATTAATGACATTTTCAGTAAGAACGCAGGGTCCCGTTGTTTATATTGAGACAATCGTTTTGAAAGTCATTTTGTCATATTGTTTTGTTTTTGTGTTTATGTCTACTGTAGCAAAATTAAATTAAATTATGACTTGAAAATTGTAATATTGTCATTCTTTTATTGACTACACACATATTTAGTGACTCGAAAAGATAAATTGGCAGCGATTTTGCTGTTAATTCCATAGGCATTGACTCAACCACATACAGTACTAATGTTCTAAACTGTGCTGATTTTAACGAAATTCTAAACACAAAAGTCTTTGTCATTAAAATCAGGTTATAGTGCAAAAAAACACTAAAAGGAGATTTCTGCAATATATCGAAACTTATTCGCTGGATGCATCGGGCGGGCATGAAATTTACATGGAATTTCGAACTTGTAATAAAGAATGATGAATTGGATCCGCATTGGTAATTATGGCCAACGGTGAGCGGGCGAGCCAATATTAAATTGCGAAATTCAATCATTTTATTATATGACTGTAGTTTTTGATACTTTAAATATATTTTTACATTACCGTTAATCTTTTATACATAATTACAAATTTAAATAAATGAAATATTTAAGCTACATATATATTGTTATTTGGTATCTCATTCAGTATGTTTATAAAACCTACATATTATTTTATTGTAAATTAGTACACCAAAGACTACCACAAATTAGGTATGGTATACGGGTGTATCATAAGACCGCCGATTGCTATGCCTTAATGTTATGCCTTATGATATCACTGTATTGTATCTAACTAAAACGAAGAGATAAACAAACAAAACAAAAAATATTGTGATAAAAGGCTAACTTATCCGAACGAATGTCAAAGCGAAAAAAAAAACATCTATATCATTTGATTTATCTTAATTCGAGTAACATAGGACAAGTAGACCCCATGGTATAAATGTTCAGGCGTCAACATTCAATTCTAAATGCAAACTATAGTTATATATGTATATAGTACTATAGTTTGCATAATATAGTACCCTGAAGTATAGTTATGTATTTTTCATACAGATTTTGGTTAGTTTACATGTAGTCAATAGTGTTATTGCTGTTTAATATGTGTACCAACAAATTTTACATTAGTTTGCCAGCTTATTTGTATAAAAGGATGTAATAATAACATTACATACAGTGTATTGTGGAACAGCTACACTAGTGCAATAACGCGTTATTGCACAAAGCACTTATCCTTTTGTCATTCCAACAGTTCAATAAGTATACATAAGTAGGGATAACTACAGTTTACATAAAGTAGGTAAAGTATAAAAAAACTATACTATGCAAGGATATGATGTGAACATACACGAGTACATTGCAGGGAACTAATAGTTTTTTGTGTTAGTAATTGGATTTCATTGGCCGTTGATTTACTGTAGGCATTTTGAAGCATGGATGTTTGTCACGATACCATTTCGCTGAGGCGATTATTTGCCCTAGATGAAAACTGTATTTTTTCTTGCCAACATTTTTCTTTTCTTTTCTATTTGATTTTGTAAATCCCTTTACGTTATATATAGGTTAAAGAGCAAAACATTGTTCAATTTCAACTTTTGATTAATCGCTTTTGTGGAGTTGCCACAATTTTGCCAAAAAATGTTATTTCTTGAGGTTTTATCATGTGACGTATGTTACGACGTTTATCACAATTCATTAGAAATGGAATATTTGAAATTACCGTTAGGGCTGTCAAGAGTTATTAGTAAAGGAAATTGTTCCTTGTTTTTTTTTTAAGTGATGAAAACATAAATTTGTTTCAATCAAATGTTTTTGTAACATAAACAAATAAACCTTGTTCCTTCTTGTCTTTGAAATATAAAAACAATTTTTTTGTGTATACTCGTATTGTAAACTCCATTCTGAAAATTTATTTTAAGAAACTTCAGACCTATTTAACTAATATTATTTTCTAAACATAGGTACTACAAAAAACCTATAAAAAATAAGCTCATTCATTGTAATTATTCCAGACCACCAATGAAAAATTTAGAAGTACAGTGGAGATAATAAATATTTTCAGTTTTCCCGCTTGTTCATCCATATTTTAACTTTCAAATGGCAAGATGGAGAATCATGTTTTGTTAGGAAAGATATAATGTAACGCATCGCAAAACATATAATCATAGCATCCTTCGAAACTATTTTATACTAAAAGTCATTAAGTGCAATAACAGCGGCTGTCTCTGTATCGTCTGATATCGCTAATCATACATATTTCTATGAATCTGAAATAAAAGCCCTTGAAACTCTTCAAAATAATAAAAAATGTAGATAATATACATGGCTTGTATCGTATTCCCTACTTACAACTACGAAGGTAGATTAAAGAAGTAAATTACAAAATGTCAAAAATTACCTTTACTTATTCCTATCTTGTTTTAAGTGACTACTTATTTATCAACGTAGTTATTAGAAATAGATCACGGACGATCGGTCGACGATCGGGTAGGAAACCTAGTTAGAAAGGGTATCTCGATGCATGTTTTAAAATAATCAGCTTCCGTGTTAATTCTTAATTTATTGCTTGGATGGTGGCAGCAGGATAATTCGATTGAGCGCCGATGTCGGGCCCGCGGCAAAAAGTCGCCGGACGGTATACATATATGTATATATATTGTACATATTCGTACTTAAAGGCATTAGCCGACCTACTACGGCTTATGCCATTTAATTTTATGTGATACGAATTTACATGTGCAGCGGTCATACGAAAATGGTGGAATACGGTGGATGAAACGATGACTGTGTTGTGAATGTTGAGGACTTTTTGTGCTAATTATTTGTTGGTTTCAGTATGCAAGTGATATTATTATGGCATTAAACTTATAGCAATATTTGTCAAAAGGGATTTAATCTGTATAGCAGGACTTTTTATGTCATAATATTATTTTCAATTTTTTTTACGTGTGGAGACCCCCATGGGTCTTCACCGCACCATGGCTGACGGTAAGGTGGTATGTTAGACTGAAACTGACTAAAATCAAACGATGTTCCATCATAAGTGGATCTATTGTAAGGGACCTGGATATACCAAAAAACGGATCCTCTCCAGTATCCTCTCCATCACCTCTTTAGCCAACATAACCTCCTCGCAGATTGAGCTACTATTCACACACACTTACACTCGCTACTATTGTTTTGCATAAAAGCGGATATCAAAAACTTCAATTCGCAGAAAATCACATTTATCATGTATTCAAAACTCATAATTTTGTAAGTCATAATAATTTTAGCCGTAAATTTCATATCCATAATAATTAAAAAGTAGAACTATCATATCGCAATAAGTCAGTCACAGTCAGAGTCGTCTTTTGGCATTTTTTTTACATGTACTGTAATAACCAATAACCCACTTTCATGTTATCTAATCTTAAATTTCATTTAACCTTCATATGCTCCAATAACATTTAATACAAAATTTATTTCATATAATTTTCAATTTGTATGGATAATGCTCTATTTATAAAATGTTCATTTGACCTAATTTTCATATTTTAAATGAAATGATGAAAAAATTAACGAATAAAAATGGTTAACCTAAAATTCTGTAATGACTAAATAAATATCAGGAAATCGGACTGTTATAACCTCATCTAATCAATTGATTCACCAATTGTTGTTGAAGAAGGGATGTTGTGATATTTATATTTCATTTTGGGTGTGGAAACCGCCTCGGGCCGTCATTCCACCAGGGTTTTTACACACTGCGCTTAAAATAGTAGAAACACGGGACCAGCCTTAAAACATTCGGTCACTATTATAAAAATCATAAATACACAATAATATCGCAACCAAGGCCTTCAGCACCAACTTTTCAATAATAAAATGAAACCGTTTACATAGGTAACACCTGTATATACATAAAACCGCCGAACCAAATGAATATAAACGATCACAGTGAATACAAAATGAATTTAATAAATAAAACTTGTACACGATAGAACGATATCGAAAGGGTTTAATGAGCAAGGGAAACTAATAGTTCACCTTCCTGCGATAGTGATCTTTAATATAGCATGAGTGGGTGAAACGTTCGGACAAGACGCGCACGGAAGCCGCACCCTTACACGGTGAAGACTTGAATCTATTTCTATTTTTATTTATTAATACTGTATTAACTAAGGCAAAACGTGATTGTAATGCATCCTCCAGCGTTTTGGTTGCGTTGAGTGGTTTAATATCGTCAATAAGGGCCAAGAAAGAGAGTTCTGAAGCGGAGCTGAGGTGGTTTTGATACGTTTTGAAATTCATTGTTGTAACAAGTTCAGGAAAAAACAAACTGTAAAGTTTCTAGTAAAATTATATGCTAGCTATTGTACTTCAAAATATCAATTTTTGTAAGAAAATATTATAAGCTGTTTAAATCTAGAGGTGACAATGATTATAAATTTAAAGCCAGAATTCAAACTAAATTAATAATACGAACCCCATTGTCCAACTACACAAAACAAAATAAACGTATTTCACGTGTATCAAAATTTCTAATAATGTACCGAAAGAAATAAGGGAACTCCACTTCAAATATTTCACAATCAAACTGCGGGAAAGGTATGGAATGGTATGGAAATTAACAGTTGCTTTTACTCTGTGAACTATTTTCTTTAAATTAGAGCAATGAAAATTATTGACAATAACAATGTTTTCATCTTTATTTTGCGTGTTTATATTGTGTCGTTGTAATAAACATGTTCATGTACTTACTTGTAAATTGCATGTCTTATTTATGTAGATTACAGTTTATTCATTAATTACCATAATAATAACTGTGTCCTATGCAAATTAATGTTTTTTTTTTTTCATATTTATATTCTAATTTTCTTCATTAAAAGTACTTTATTACTATAAATGCGCTCTCTCATTCACATCTCAAACAAATCTTTTGATTTATATTACAACAACGGTTGCAAGGCATTCCAGTATATAATTATTTTCATAATCAATAGCATTAATTACAGCTTCTTCAATGTAAAATTATAAAAAAAAAAATATTTAAAAATGTAGGATGCCTGACTGAATTAGGAACTTCTATATTTTTTGACATTACCTCAAAATTTGTATGTTATAACCCTATATCACTTCCACTCTTAAGGCGTTTCAAATAAAACCTAACATGTCGAAATCTACAAAGCCGTCTAGGGCGTGACAAAGTAACATTATAAATACACTCAAAAAACTTACCTCTCCTTTTAGCGCAGTCAGGTAAATAATACGTCTCGCATCGTAGCAGTAGTGTAGCGCGGTGAGCAATGTAGCAATTTTTAAAACCTCTCCCTATCAACGTTTATATCTTAAGATTTTGGTAGAGGCAGAACACATTGAATACATCCCAAATTTACCTGTAAATCCATAATGGCTTTGCTTATGTATATGTAGTCGTAGCCCTGTTCGTTCTCAAAGATTACATTCCTATTTAAGATACAAGTTTAATCTATACTCCCTCTTAGTTAAAATTTGCAAACAACGCTGCAAAACAATAACACATCCCAGGGGCTTCGGACCGGAACACGTTACCCTAATCCCTTATAAGTGAAACTTGGTATTTGTTACATCAAATCTTAGTTAATAATTCTAGAAACATCTTTAAACAGGATGTGGTTCGGAGATGTATCCAAAAGGTTTACTATAACTCCAGCTTGTTTAATATTCTGTTTAAATTTGGATTGCCTCTTATGCAGTGAAGAACTATTGATGGAAATATTAAATTAGTGTACTGTACATCTGTGTTTTTGTTGAATTAAGTGACTAAAAGTGTTTTTTTTTTTCATTATTTGATTGATTTGAATGTAGCATTTCTCATTTTCTTTTCGACTCACAAAAAAATATCGAAATACGTAAGGATTATGAAAACACATAGGTATTACGTATTGTACGTCACTCACAAGTTGCTCTTATTTCATTTTTTTTTAATTACATTACATTACATTTATTAATTAATTGAAACTCAATGACTTCATCTTGTTATACCACATTAACACGATACTTTCTTATATAGTTGGCGAAAAAACATTTCTGCCTATCCCTTTAGAGATAAAAAGGCGTAACGAATATTTCTCATAGGAGAATTGTAAGTTGTAAGTTGTATAAAAAAAATTGTAAGTTGTATAAAAGATAAATGTTAATATTCTACAATGTGGTCATCTGCAACAGGATAGTTTTTAAACATGAACCCTTCGACAATTCTAAAGTTATACAATCATTTTAAAAATTTTAACTCAAATGTGCCTTTTTAAATCATGACACAGTCATTGAAATTCTTTAAGTATTCTGTTCCTGTCATTCATGTTTATTATTCGAATAATGAAAGGGGCTTATAGAACAGTAGACTCAAATGTGGTCGACCACCACTAGTAGAATTTGAAACATTCAAAACTACTTTTTTACGTTAGTCACACATTACTAGTATTCTTGTTACCCTTCAGCTAAACTAAATACATGTGTTAGGGGTGGTTTCACGACGGTAGTGCACTGAGTAGGGTTTGAACCCGCAACCACTTGAACGCAAGTCTGACGCCTTAGCTATTACGCTACCGCTTCGAGAGGTTATAGACAGTACTTTCGTAATCCACTGCTAGACATACGCCATAGGCATAATTATAATATATCGTGATAATATACGCCAGTTATCATAACCTATAAACACTTGTAGAGGGTAAAGGTACTATAGCTTTCATCGAAAATTTAATTTGAATCGATTTTGAGTTATATTTAATGTAATCTAATATTTTAGGCAGTGTAATAAGTAATAAAGTTACCTTTCGTACTGATCAAAAATTGAGCGGATGACCCGACAGACACGCAAACACACAATTTAAACTTTTAATACCTCTTCATTTTTATAAAAAGAGAACAAACAGAGGTGAAATCTCTTCTGTTTCTTCTCTTTTTTTCATGATTTGTACCTATGTTGATGTAAATAACATGACTAAATAAATTACATAAGTAAATGCCAAGTGCTACAACTAAGACGCCGATTGTACAGTTATACATACGCCTACGACCAATTCACATCCAGGACAGGCAGAAAAATACAGCTTTTGCGTTTTTCATATTTATCAGACTTCTTGGACGCTGGATACGTGTGCTTTCTTCTTGACAGTTAAATATTACTTCTCTTAATGTTATTCCTTAAATGGTGTTACCATACCTGTAAAAGCTGTCTATAACTTAACATACCAACCAAATGGTACTCTATATAAATACATGCATATTATATTGTTTCGGTAACATACGGAGGCACATGTAGCGAGGGGTAAATGGTAGTAGTAACTCGCCAGTAGTGCCAACTTGTTGTCCAACTATCAATATACATATATGGATAGACCCACGTTTTCAGGTATAGTCAATTATGTCCGTGTGCGTATTAATATTACTATTACTAAAATAACAAAGATCAGCGTTCTACATCCTAACAAATACTACTTGCATTACTTCAGATTAATAGTGGTGTAGGTGCAGTATGAGCGAGTGCAATTGCAGTGGCTTCGGTTTCAGCAGACGCTGGGCGGATTCTCGTGGGGTGGATCTCCGTCAAGCTCCGCTGCAAATGCAACACTTTTAATAGCTTACTACCAAAATAATATTTATTCTAAATCTTAATATTATAAAAGAAAAATATGTTTCTTTTTTGTTACGCTATCACGCTTCAACCACTTAATAGATTATCATGAAATTGCAAGTTTCATAATGCGCTATCAGAGGAGTCCGACGGCTTATTTGCCTAGGCAGTACCTTCCTAGAACCTTTCATATAGGAGAAAAGATGCTGTTCCAGTGTCAATGAAAACACCTAGTAAATAATAAAAATGAAAAAGACTAATGTCTCACTTCTCAGGATTAGATTTTCTCATAACATACTAATAATATATACATGCTACTAGTAAAACTTATCAAGCAAGGCTATGTTTCAGTTATATGTATGTATTTACAGGTAATATTAGTGCAATATGATTTAGTATACCTGTCTACATATTAATAATTATATGAGATTATTAATTGAAGTTCCCATTCTCCGCATGTTTCGGAAGATCAACAAATTGATTGCCTTAGTATCTCTTAGCACCTGGTCTCATATTTAAAATAATCTAGTTTCGAGTCTAAGCGTTCAACTCAGTAACAATATTTACTACTCTAAAGGTTAAACAAAACATTGAACATTATACGAACATAGCTACTGCTAAGAACATTAACGCATTAGAAGGTACAATAGGACAATGCGTATAACATGGTAACCTATCTTCTTTTTTCCGGAAAGGCTTTACTGTATTGGTCTAATATTTAATATATTTGAAGAAAGTCTACTTTTGTTTAACTATAACATTATATTTCACTTTGAACAGAAGAAGCTGCTATGTAACGTACCTTGAAAAGGGAACAGAGTTTTTGATGATTATAGATGCTTTGAAAATGGTTAACATGTAGTTGACTTGTATCCATTAAGTCCTTCCTTGTTTATAAATGTATGGATAAGACATTAAATGCCACTTGAAAACTATTCATGCAATAATTAAATAGAAAAGTTTGAGTGCGATAGAACGCTTGATTTTTTAATATGAGAATCGTATTTAACCACAATTCTAAGCATATTGATACAACGCAGACATTAACAGTGAGTATGTAGTGAGTAAACAATTAAATAATTTAGATAATATTTTCTAGATTCACAAGAAAGAACCAATTCTTAAGGTAAACTGAAAAGCTAATTCCTTAAATCACAAAAACCCTTTATCATTGATATAGTGCTTTTAAATTAACGCTACGTAGATTGCTAGAAATTTTAAATTGTATTGTTATGTTGTATCCTACGCGCGCATCGTCGTCTCACCGACATTTACATTTACTTCCATCAATAGACAGGCAAACTATCTTCAGTGATATCAAAGTTATGCATGTAGAGAATTTTAAGGCGATTACACATTAAGTTGGCTAGGTATTGCGGCGCAAGTTATGATTGCGTCCTCGTCAAGTTTGAGCTTCACAGATACATTTTGTTTGCGGTACGCTGTAGCGACGCAGAGACACGAAGCCTTTGTGGTGACATTTATGACGGGTACGTTTGCTTTACACTCGCCCGTCGATGTTCAAGCCTGCTGCTAAAATTGGTTCATGATTTACAGACAGACTTCTTCACAAAGTTTTTGTGAGAAATTATTTATTTTCATTACCTATAAGTAAAGTCAAGAAAATTGTTATTTTCAATTTACAATAATTACCTAATATTAACAGAGATTCTCCTCTATCTTTCTCTTAGTAAAGACATATTTTTAAGTCTGAAATAATTTACAAAATATGTCTACATACATTTTTCTTTTATTCTGCTTCAATGTCTTTAAAGTTTTAAATTAAAACTAAAGTGTTTAATGTTCAAACACGGTCATATTTTAATTTTTTACTTAACATGAATATATTTGACCAGAGTGTGAAAATATTTTACCATCTTACATAATTAGTACCTATATGTTTTTTGATATAAAAAATACTTTAAATAACATTTGTGTCTAAACATTGAAAGCAGCATTTAAGCAGCAATGCGAATGACGGCATTAGTCAAGTGTTATTAGAATATGAAAATGATTTACCCAAAGCGATCTAGGTACTTTTTTCATTTATTTATATTAGGACAATAATCTTTCATCTTTTTTAAGCTTCTTAACTTAAAAAACATTAATGAAGTAAAGCAAGAATTGAAGTCTTTGTGTAGTATTTGTACACATTTTCAATTGATGAGTGATTATTTTTATTTTGGAACAGTTTCACCCAACATATTTAAGTTTTTTATTAATTAGGCAACACAAAGAAGTAATTTAAGGTGAAAATTAAAGATCAATTAATAAACCATTTTTATTATTTGTAACTTTGTAAAGAAAATTTAGTTGACTTTGATTACAAAATAGTTCTGGTAGAATTTGGACAGTATTTCCTCTCTATAAAAACCTAAGTACATTATATAATATATGGATAGAGTATACATATAATGTAGGTAATTGAACGCAACACCTAAATACACCAACAGCCTAAGAGATCTAAATATACCGAAATATAATGTTAAAGGTCAGTATAATAAACAATTTGTCGTAATAAAACCCGAATGTGAAAGTCACAGACGCGTGTAACTTATATCTTATCACATCAAATATTCTAAACTAACGACAAAATGCCCCGCTAAAGGCAAAAGCGATAATCTCTCCCGTCTCAGAGTTGAGTTAGACACCTTCGTGATGCTAACGAAGTTCTTATAATCCTCCCCCGCCCTGTCCCACCCCGCAACCCTCGGTAATCGAGTTATTGCCTTGCATCTCATGTCTTTCTACTCCCCTGTTTTAATGACATCTTACATCTTACATTTTGAGAATGTAAAAAAGGTAATCTATAAATTTAAGAAAATAGTAACAGGCCCATGTCTGTATATTATAGATAATCAAGAAAAACGAATATGGGGGTCTTTATTAGAGCAATGAAGCCTAAACTACAGTTTTTTTAATTTTTGTATGTCTCTTTGTCTGTATGCTCGTACACCCATCATAGTTTTCAGAGATGAGTTGCTACAAGTCTAATAAAATATAAAAAAGATGTGTGGTTTCATGGGACACCAGAAGAAAAATCAAAAAACTACTTTAAAAAATTATCTTAACACCTTTATTTCATTTAAAATGATTTATAAATGTTGTTTTATGTCTATGTATATTATTATATAATACACACAGCACAGACACAGCTATTTACATGAATAATAATAACAAACTGCAATAATAATAACAGTCAGCCCGTAGACTATACATTAGACACTGTATAGGCATCATACATAGACTATACAAAAAAATCTCACGTTGTGTTATAACGTTACGGACGTTTTTGTTGGCTAGGGTACCCCTCCGCAACGCCCCATAAGGAACTTCGTTCCAAAAATATATGTAAATACTTGATGATAAATTCCACGCACACGAAATAGGGGGCAAAGCTAGTCAACAATAAATAAATAAATATAAAAAGATGATGATTCAAGAAGTTATAAGTTTATATTTTTATAATATTGTTTTTAATATAGGTATAATATACGTAATAGAAAGCCTAAACCAGGAGAACAGTAGCTTCAGCCGAAGATTTATTTTTTTACTTATATAAATGAATATATGATTTCTATATGTACGGAATCATTAAAATGGAATTTAAAAAATATAGCTTTAAATAGTGTATTAATAGATAACACAGCAGGATTTCTTAATTGTGCGTGTAAAAACGATAAATTTGTTTCAATTTTAATAATAAACTGTAGAATCAATTTGACTCCTGAAGTAATTGAATTTCCTCGGAGCTTACATTTATAAAATATAATAAAGCGAGTTGAGATCGGTTATTTGTGTATTATTTATGCAACTTTACCGAGAATCCTCCGCTGAATGCAAGGTAAATAATCGTTGAGAAATTGAGGCAATCACTCGATGTGAGTATGCCATAAACTTTATATTAACAAACGAAATAACGATACGAAACTGTACATACATATAATAAAATTCACGAGAATTATGAGTTTCAATTAAAATTACAAATGACGAAACTTCTTGATAAAGAACTTAAGCTAAAACTTGGAACTTTTTTTTTTATTACAATAAAATAATAGTATCCCATACCCAGCACCCCGGGCTTGAATCCGGTTCTTTTTATCCTTTGTTCAGTAATGCGGTTATTTTCTCTAGTAAAGAGTAACCATCAGAATCGAAATACAAGTGAAGTGTATAAGGAACAAGGGTCTACTAACGTGAGGTAAATAATTTTTCATTCGACGATGTCGTCACTGAATCACTGTTAAAATCAACTACGACGCAATTTCTTTGTTTAATAACAATTAACTGTTTGAAGAATATGTTTTGCTAGTACTAATGAAAACCTAATTTATTTGCACGGTGCACCCTGTTGATGTGAAGTTGTCTATCAGTAAAGGGTTCAGCAGAACATTGTATTATTTTTGCAGAATAGTTTTCGTTATCTCTGTTTAACAAATACTCGTAGTTATTTTAGTTAAGTTCAATTATTCATTTTCTAATCATGAAAGTTTAATTTCCTCATTATAATATACCAGTAGGTACTTAATTTTTATGAGGCTCCTTGATTTTTTTGGGAACCTAAACTTTTTTGGAATTTGTTAAAAATACTATCAAATAACAGTAATTGTCTTAGAGTAGTTACTACAGTAGATATAAGAAAAATCCCTCTATTGTTAGAATTTGATTTACTACTTTCCTAAAATTTGGTGAGAAAAAAAATAAGTTGACCTTATAATGTTCACTCCCAACCCAAAAGCAATTGTTTAATTAAAGACATATAGATATCGCTTACTTTATACACACATGGTACTTTCATTTAAATCTATGTGCTATAAGACAAAACAGAGCTTTTCAATGAAACCCACGTAACCCAAATTCTAAAAATCATTAGACAAAATAAATAGGTTTCCAGATAAGACGACGTGTCGCCACTCCGCGCTGACCATTGTTATTTATTACGTATCAAAGAAACTCCTAGAATGGACATTAGTTTTTTACTGAAACATGAGCAAGGATTTTGAAATAGGTTATTTTAATCTATCCAATTATTTCAGTAACCAAGTATTATGTTACATTTATTTTTATGTGTAAATATATTCTTACAAAGTTACTTATAAAGCAAATAAGGAAGAACATTCTAGGATTGCTACCGGATAATTCAAATAAATGTATTATTAGTTATCATATGAATACTGGCAGTCTATTAGTAACATGAATACCGTATTCTATGATACGTAATATGTGATTTTTTCTGGCAAACAGCCCAAGAGGGCGGGTTAATGGCGCGGAGCACGCGACTAGTACTCGTAGCTACAAAATGCAATTGGCTATCGACTACCCAACTTATTTTTTTTTAGTCTTATTCTTAATTTCATTTTTCAAAAAAGTGTAGTGACAAGTTGTACCTTTATAACATTAATAAAATCATAGCTATACAGGCTATTTCGACCTCAACGCACATGTCCTAGTTAGTAGTAGTAGCTAGACATATTTGTCAATAGGACAATTGGTCTTAAATATTCTAAAATAGTACTTGTATTCTTAAGTTTCAGTTATTTGGCTCCAAGGATGACAGACTCCTTAGCTGGTCTCAAAATTTACTTGTCTTATTACTTCGACATTATGTATCCCGTAAACATGTATATTGTATACTTGTTTCAGAAACGTGTGCTCATATTTTAGTGTCACATAATAGACCCTGTAAATAGCGTAAAACAAAAAGAAATGAGCAAAATTCTACCTATTTTTATCTTTTTTTTGTGTGTAATGCCCCACTTGTCATCACTCTACCAGATTTGATTGTGAAGTGGTATGTCGGATTCGATTCGACTAAAACCATACGGTGTTCCGTTACTAGTGGGAGGGGCAAGGGATCTAAGGGAACTGGGAGACCCTAGGAGGGATGCTTCCAGGAAAAGGAAAATTTTGTGTTTTGTATTTTCGTAGGAGAATATATTTTTTTCTGAAAATCTACATACTGCATAAATATATGAAGTAAATCTGGAAATTTACTGAAAAAATCATTATAAGTTGTTTAGAAAAGTGTATTAACGAATGGAAAAGTGTAGTTTTTTACCGTTTGAAAGCCATGCTTAGCCACGAATAGGCCTGTGTGACCAAAGTAATACCACGGCCT
The DNA here is from genome assembly GCA_947561695.1 of Tyria jacobaeae. Taxonomy (NCBI): domain Eukaryota; kingdom Metazoa; phylum Arthropoda; class Insecta; order Lepidoptera; family Erebidae; genus Tyria; species Tyria jacobaeae. The sequence goes on from OX387210.1 coordinate 8,770,656, forward strand.
CGCAGAAAACCGGTAGACAAACAATGTTTGCATTGTATTGTAGAGTGAGTGAGGGTAGCGGAAGCCCAACTCCCCCTTCACCCTCCCATCATCCCTAATCTATGCTTTCCCCAAACCCTCATCAAACGTCTTTTTCTTCTTCTACCACAACCCTCCACAGTGCACTTACGACTCTTGAGTTGTAGGTGTTCATACACGGAAGTTGTCACTTACCATCAGGTGACACGTTTGTTCGCCTGTCCCCCTATATAATAAAAAAGACACACAAAGAGACATTTAAGAAAAGTCTTATGTGTCTTTATTACGATGATTTAGACTGTAAAGGATAGTATTCTTATCTATCAGACAGTATACATAAATACAGTGCGCGGTAGATGGCCCAAGCCTGACCCCTATTACGCACGTATGACTTTGCGTTTGCGACGGCTCTGATTACACCTTCAGCAATATAGGCGTTAGCGCCTGTGTGTATTTATATAAAACTAATGCTGTATTATTTTGTAGTCGCCGTAACTATTACACATAAAATAAAATGGCAGTAAAAGTAGCAAAAAAAATTAACCTTAAAAACGGGTAGGGTTACAATATTTGAATGAGTGAGCAAAATTTGAGAAAAATTTTAAACGTTGGTGATGTTGGATACTTTTACTAGCGGATAGAAATTCCAATACACATATTTGTTCCAAATCTAATAGTTTTCTAGTATATTTGGTAAGATAGAGTAATATAAGAATCAAGTTTTTGTTTTCAAATACATTAATATATACAGTTTTTAGAAATGTTTTGGAAATTATGTGCTGTTGAAATTGAGAATTGCTTCGTAATTTTGAGAGTAAAACTATTTTCCCGTGATTTCCTTATGAGCAAAATAAATACCAGAAAAAGTTGAAATAATACTACTAGTTACAGAAATGTATAAATAAAAGAGGTATGTACTATTTATAACTATTTTTTTGTATCTATTTATTATATTATTATTTGATATCACAACATTATGAATTATTATTAATTGCTATTGCTTATAAATTAATCGATATTATATCAGTGGCTAATTCGCTTTATCCATCAAAAAGGTAATAAATTCAAATATCTATTAAACGTAATTGAACTGTAACCTTATAAGATGTATCAGGATGTCATAAGTAATAATATAATACTAGGTATTATATTATTATTATCATATATTAATAATTAAAAATAAATTATCAATATTATAAGTGTCAGTAATGTATTGACATGCCATTGATTGATTGATAGGCATATATGTACAAACATACATTCACGCTTGCATCCCCAAAGGGGTAGGCTGAAGCATCGTTATCGCCCACATTTTGCCGATTATAATGAAGCCCCTTTTACGTCATTATGGGAAAGCCTGTTACCATCATCCGGCCACTTTCAGGGTATTAGATGGTAAGGTTTGGATGGAAAGGGAAATAAAGGCGATGGTTTAGGGAGTATAAGCAATAACTCAAGCAAGTCAGGGTCACAGACCTATAACTCGAAGTGACTGGTGCTGGGAAGTCCAATCCCTCAAACTCAATATCATTTATCAAATAAAACAATAATATTTAGAAGTGTGTATGTAAAATAAGTTGTGTTCATACATACTTACATATACTCATGCTGATATATCCGAAGGATAAGCAGAGGCGTCTCAATTGCCCATTTTTTGCCAACCATAATTACAGTGACGTAATAGTTGGCAATCCTATTGCCGTCCTCTAGAAACTTTATGACTGTATTGGACCGAATGCCATCCATGGATGGAGACTCGCAAGTGCGCTGCCCGCCTTTGAGGGTAATGAGGGATGAGGGGGGGAAAGCAGAGAGGGGGATGATATGGGAAAAAGGAAGGAGGGAAAAGGATTACGAGAAAGGGAAGGGGGAGTTGGGCCTCCGGAAACCTCACTAATTTCGGAGAAATGCAACGCAAGCCTTGCTTCACAACCGGTTTTCTGTAAGGCCGTGGTATGCCACCGGTCGAGCCGGCCCATTCGTGCCTAAGCATGGTTTTAACACTATTCAAGTCTTCTCTAGTATTCATTTAAATTCTAAATAAAAACAAGTACAATTCCACTACTTACTAAATAAACAGCATTTAGCTATGGTCAACCTAACACTCGAAACTCGCAAATTGATTTTATGAGGCCATTGTTAGAGCCAAAATTCTAAAATTAAATCAACATACTAGTTAGATGAATTTATGAAGAGCGTGCCTTTGAAATAGAGGTACAAAATTCAGTTATAATTTGTGTGTTTCGCCGCCATTGCTCGGCACACGTATTGCAAACAGAAGGGATAAACAAACCCAACCAAACAGGCAATGTGTGCACCAAAGAGTGGCTGTGCTTGCACCATGCACACATGCACTTACACGCTTTTATTCAACATCTACATATATCATTAGTTTCTAATTTCTTTGGCTTTTTACTTATTATATGCTGTCTGTCACGTCAGCAGAAAAAGTGTAAGTGTATAGCAATAAATCCAGGTTACATAAAGATATGCTGCTCCGCTCCCTGCATTCTCCATCACTCATGCATTCCTCACCCTCAAAGGCGGGCAGCGCACTTGCGACTCTTGAGTTGCAAATGTCCATGGACGGAGGTGTCACTTACCATCAGGTGTTCGTCTGTCCCCCTATAGTATAAAAAAAAATTAATAATGCCAGCTTAGTGTAATAAATTATGTTTACTATGCATTTTTTTTTTTATTAAAAATACAACTCCCGGAGGACTTATTCCTGTGTCACTGCGGACTTCACAAACATACAAACAACGGACACAAAACCATTCGGACTCCGAACAACTATTCTGCCTTACTGCAATCACACAATTTTTTATCTCATGTGGGAATAAAACCAACGTCGTACGCGAGAAAATTTCCATCCTCATCACCTGGATGATTGGTACTCTCAAACTGTGCACTTCTCCAGAAGCTTTTTCCCTCGCACAACCAGTCTGTGGAAAAAATTGTCGCCTGCTGTATTTCCGGACCGATACGACGTTCAAACCTTCAAAAAAAGAGCGTACTCCTGCCCTAAAATCCAGCAGCACACTTGGGACTCTGGAGTTGTGGGTGTCCATGGGCAGCGGTAATCACTTACCATCAAGTAACCCGTCTGCTCTGCTTTCAGTGTTACATGTTCAATAGTCCTTTGTTAATGATTAAGGTTGTACCTACGCAAGGTTGGTCCTATTAAAACTTCATGAAAATATTTATTGCCAGAATGCATTGCTAGAGGATATCCGACGGGCTCAATCACTAGCTGTCTTTCAGAAGCTCGTCAAGGATCACTACCTCTCTCAGTAATACCTGTTTATTGCATATATTTATGTATATGTATATGTATTGATGTCTGTGTATATATTACCTGTTTTTAATTGTAATTTGTTTTTACTTAGTTTCAGTAGTTTATTTTTCTACCTCTTATTTTCGTTTGTTATTGTTTTATTTTTATTTGCTTTCTTTTTTTTTTCTTTTGTGCACCAATATTACCTTTTTTTTAACGTGTGCAAAACCCCACGGGTCATCACCTCACCGGGCTAAAAGGTGAGGTGGTATGTCGGACTCGAGCCGACTGAAACCACACGGTGTTCCGTCACAGATTCTTATTGCTGGAGCCTCAGGTGTACCGTTGAGAGGAAAACCCTGTGAACCCCGGCAGACCTAGCCGTATTGACGCTAACAGACGACCCCACTATCGTGTATCGGTCATCCATTTAAAGAGGCGTGAACATGGCGCCACCATATTGAGCCTGCTTCTGCTAGGGCGGTGAATAACCTAGTCCATCACCCCAGGCCAGCGCTTATGGAGGCCGGAAATCAGCTTGTTCTCTCCGGGGTTTGGTGCGTCTTCTGCGGGACGGGAGAGTACTAGTCCTCTCCCTTATCCTTTCCGCCGCCTCTTTGGCTAGCACACCTCCTCGCAAAACGAGGCTGCGGAATCCCATGCACTCTCGCTCAAGACCATAGACACAATCATGATCTCCAACGAGAGGCTACCCACACCTATAGCAGTCACGAGGTCTACGCGCTACTGCATCCACGCAGGGCACTCCACAAGTGTGTGAAGTGCTGTATCCTCGCGGCAGCCCCCGCAGGGGTGGCACCCGGACGTTGGCTCCCAGCCTATTCGATAAAAGTACTTCCCAAAACAGCCATGTCCGGTAAGTACCTGCGTCATCCGGTAGGAGAGGCTACCATGCTCTCTCCATCCAATCCTATATAACGGGCCTTACCGCTACAATTTTGGCGTGCCCTGCGCTTGGTCGCCCAAGCCGTTCTTTTCACTCCGTCATGAGCATCTGGCGGAGCTGGGACCGTTGCGTCTCAATCTCATAATTGGTTACAGCCCTCCCTCTTGAACTTCCTTGCGCCACTGATACAAGGACGCAATGCAAAGGCATTGCGCATCCAGGTCCCATGGTTTAGTCCCGGCTAGGAGACTCGCCGCTTCAAAGGATATCGTGCATCTTATGACCCTGACGGCCATAACTCGCTGCGGGCACCACAAAATTGCAGTATTAGGTCATCAGGGCCTCCGCCCAAATTGGGGCAAAATAAAGAGCCATAGAATGCACGATCCCTACGTAGAGTCTCCTACAGGAGGCGTCGGTTGCCGTCCTTGTAAGTTTTGGGGCCAGACTCCGGAAGTGAGGTCCGAAGTCCCATCGGCTATTCAGTACGAGGCCTAGGTACCTCATCGAAGTTTCGATACCGATACGAACGCCTCCCACAATAAGGCCAGATCCTCTAGGTGGTCCCCTGCGTGGCCCATGAATACAAAGAGCCTCGGATTTGTTTAGAGCCACCTTAGGACCCAGCCGCCGGATTCTTGCAACCACTTGGGCGACCCCGGCCGTGGCCTTAATGGTCGCTGCGTGGTGTGTCTTAACTCGTGACGTCAGAAGTTTGTCATCGGCGTAACACGTCCCGATGACACCGTTCAGGAGCACACCACGCAGTACCCAGTCGTACCCGATGTTCCACAGGAGAGGGCCTAAGACCGAGCCCTGCGGAACACCGCACGACATATCGCGCCTACCGTATCCTGCCCGGCTCGGATAGAAAACAGCTCTCTCTGACATATACGCCCCGACTATGTAACGGAGGTACGGAGGCATTCCATGGTAGCACCAATATTACCTAATAATTTACGGTATAGTCCATCAGGTTGCCTGGAAGAGATCGCAGATTGGGATAAGACCACCATTTGTAATCACCTATTATTATGTTCTTTGTTTGATACCTAACGTGTACAATAAAGAGTATCTATCTATCTATATTTACCTCTAAGGGTGAAAAATTGGCGGTGCATTGCATTAAGTGTATACTTTTTTAAAGTTAATTATTTCAATATGAAACCGTGCACTTTATGACTCTATATATACTGTCCGATAGACAATACTCCGAGCCCTTAGACGCCTTTTTCAGCCCTAACTTGAACCACACGGCAAATATGTATGTATATACTAAATACTATCACCATACACATATGTAACAAAACTTGTATGATATGACCCCCCCCCCACCCCTCATCACTCATGACATCATATCATGAGAGGGGAAAAACAAGAGAGGGCAAAAGGTAAAGGCAATACAAAGCAAGCATTGTTTGTATACAGGTTTATGTAACAATTTTAAAGTTCTTTTAAAAACTGTTTTCCTTTCCTAAATATTGTGTTTCTTTTAAAATAAAAAGTAATAAAACCAATGATTATTACGACAATAAGGTGTTACCAGCTCTTCTTAAAATCATTAGGCATCAAGATAGCCAAACATACTCACTACACGTGGGATGCACACTGAGAAGGTGTCAATACCAAAGCCCTGTGAAAATGAAGACATTGTTTATGTAGAGATAAATATTTATATAAAACTTGAAACACTACTACACCCTTTAATCAAAACCATAGAAGGAAATTTAACCAATTTCTTGTTAGAAGATAATAATTAACTATTAAATTAAAAAACTAATTTGTTGATCGCTTAAAGCCTTCGAAATCAAACCATTATTATATGTTTATTCGAAACTGTTCCTGATGTGGAGATTTGATTTGTTTTGATCACCTCCTGATCTTTTATTTTGGATACAAAAATTTTGACGTTTACGACGGCTATCAATCATTCAGTGTGTGGCGCCGAATTATCGTTATGAAACCGCATAGGTGGTTAGGTTATTGACTTAAACATTGGGTTTCATTGACCACAATTTATTTTAGCTTTGTTCCATAATTATTTTAAACTCTAGTTATCAGATGCTGTCAATCCTTTTTTTATGGTTAAATAGCTAGTTTTATGAGAAAAATAGCAATTATTTATAAACTTTAAGTCGCCTTATCATCTGTTTTGATTTAGTAAATAACTAATACCACTACTAAAAGAATGTTACTTCATAATTTTGTCTTATTATCTTGTCTTATTGTCACTTGCACTCAGTTCACCAGATTCTTATCGTAATGGTACATCAAAGATTTGAATCAAACTATTCACTTCTATAATATTAGAAGCTTACGTTTAAACATAATTTTTGTTTCATTTATAGATTTTGAGCCTTATTCCCAATTTGAAAATGATCAATGGCCTCAACGAATCGAATATCTTTAATTTCTGAAACAATTTTCTTAGAAGATTAAAATCTATAATAATAAATTAAGCTAATTCATGATAATTTTAAAAAAATACATTAAACACTTATTAAACATATGCACTATGTAATCTACAAATGCGGACTTGATTTTATGGCTGTAGAAGGATTTTCTAGCTCTATATCAGTTTAAGCAGTTTTAATATATATAAAGTATAAATAGATATACAATATATAAAATTTTCTTTATACAAACTGAGATCAATATAGATTACTATCATCACCATATTGTCCAACGTGCCTTTCAATATAAATATTTCTATATGTTAAATAAAAATAGATGAACATTTATGTTCAGTTAGTGTTTAGACGGATACGGTACAGTTAGTGATTAGACGGATTGAAAGTTCGACCAGAACGTTCACAGCAAAACCATTTACGGGCATAATAATCATTAAAATGTATTTCCATTTTATTCGGGCCCGAACTCGAACTTGAGAGATAACAATCTCTATCCTTATATTAGGGTTCCGTGGCGTGGTTTTTCACTTAAGAGAACGATAATAACTAGGCACTCGTTGAAGAATAGACAACAAGTACAACACGTGTAAATCAAGACTTCATAGTGAGGAGGAAACTTGCTGTAGGTAGGAGTGTGTACGGCGATGATGATACTGAGAATCTGATGTTCGAAGGGTGCTTTCGATCACATTCCCCAACCGAATTAGGGTGTCCCCATTCCCCAATTCGGGTGGGAAACGGATGTTATTTTCCTCAAACACAAACCTAGAATCCTCTGACCGGGGAAAGTGATCATGCCTAGCGGACTGCGGCCCAACAGTTGATTTTGGGAAGTTGCATAAAATATAGTAATCGATGTGAGAACTCTTATACTGTGAATCAGAATCTTTTTATGCCATTAAAGTAGTTGTTAGGTACTTCAGTTTGTCTTCGCTAGATGGAACGGATGTTTGTGTCTGCTATATGTAGAGGTCGCCACAGTAGCAATAATATTTATTAGGTAAGATACCTTTTGACCGAATTTACCGATTAGTGAACAATGAGTTTCGAGTTTTTATAACTACCTGAACTTAGTCTTCATTATGTTATTACACACTGTTCTTACTTCCGACACATTACCACTGGTTACTGAATAGTTACATCATCATTATACTTACGACCGACATGTCATTTTGAGTGCTGTTGAATTGCCGATATCGACGAATTAAGTTACATATCTAATTTGTTTTCAAGACGTGTTGAAGACCTGTTGTGTTCGTGAAGTTTTAATAATAGTTTTTTTTTATTTGAGTTTTAAAGTACTTAACCACGGTCACTATAACTCTGTGTTTTTAACACTTACCTTCCATACAAACCAAACTTTCCGAAATGTATACTGTAACAAGCATAATCATATCAAGAATAGGAGAGCCGTAAGAAAATATTTTTTATTTGGTGATGTCATCGTAAATTATACTCCAAATTGCCTGTCTCTTTCAATCTCTTCGTCATATAAAATGTACGGAATACCAAATGAACTTCACGTTACACTTGATTGTCTTTTTATAACAAAAATCATACCTGAATGCAAGGGAATGGAAAAATAAAGCAAGTAAATGTTTTTGTAACATGTAATTTTGAAAATAGCCATCCGATACGTATCAAATAATTTTGGGAACAAAACATGGTAATGTGTATGTAAATTATTATGTATTAAATATATTAATTCTGACGTTTATATTGTACTATTTAATAGTATTGATTTTGACATTTGACTAATACATAAGTTTAAAGTAAATCACAAAGATGATGGAAAGTAGACATTAAAGCGAATTCAACGTTTGCAATAAAACACCAGTAATAACTATAATTATAATGTGCATTAATATTTCATATTATCTTTATTAACATGTTATTTTAAGAAACAAACTATTCCTATTCTTTTTATTAAAACAAATAATAAAAAAATACATACTGTATTTTTTTTTCTACATATCAGAATGACTTCTCCCTGAACAATTGTCTGACCAACTTGGTAGTAGTGTGGCGTGGTCCATCAATATCAAGGCCTATCTAATATTCGCTCAGCAGTAGATCTTCTGAAATACTTTTTAAAGAACTGCTTGTATACTGTGAATATAGTGACATAAATACAAACAATCAACAGTAACCAAACAGTAAATAATAATAATTTTTGTTTCTGCTGGTAGGCTGTCCATCCTAAGGTCGCCTGGCAGAAATTGCATTTAGCGATAAGGCCGCCCATTGTACATTTATTTTTTGCATAAGTATTGTAAATTTTTGTTTTAATTTGTACAATAAAGTATATTCTATTCTATTCTAGACTGTTTCGACAGGGTAAGAACCTTTGGTACATATACTATAAAAGAGCATACTAATATCGCCATTGAAAATGTTCTGTTTTCTCTTGAAAGTAATATCTATATTTTTTCTTTCTTACATTTTTATAAAAATTAAGTTCCCTTTCTTATGTACAAAAAATAATTTGTATTTCAAAAAAAAGATTCACAATTTTCTTATCTCTTTCTTAAGCTTAAACTATTAGTCGTTAAGATGAATTTAGTTTAGGGAAAAGTTTGGATGACTGAATTTGCGCTTGTTAAAATGTTGCATAAAAGTACTTTGTTTGTGTGTTTGTTGTTGTTGTCTTTTGATATGCTTAAATTACAACTAATTACAAGTTTGATTATTTATCTGGAAAGTAGTACGTCTTAGATGTTTGGCTTTATTTTTAAATATTTAACTGATAATATTGTAAGAAGATTGAAAGGTTTTCAAAAGAATAAAATGTGTATATTATTTTGTTTTTAACTATTTTATAGAAAAGGGAATTTCAGTTCGTGATTTGAGTACGTTTGACGATAAATACAATTTTATTGGCTTTACAAAGTTTATAAACACGCACACGTAGCACTAATTACCTACAGTAGGAATGTAAAAAGTGCACACACGTGAAGGCTGAGGTAGCGTAGTGTGTGGGGGCAGGAGGCCACTCCCTCGGCAACGCCTGCTCATTTTAAATTGTAATTACAATTTATTATTGTCTCTTAGCCGCCTTCATCGTCTGACGCCATTTTATCGATTACTACAGTTACATCTGAATGTTTCTGAACTGAGTTGATTATGTTTTCTTGTTAGATTTATTTATTACTTGACTTGCAGCTACGGTGAGTTTAACGATTCCGAACTCGTTTATGTGTACGTTTAGTAATGTTGAATGTTTTACATTTGTTAGTCGTTTTAATGGCTATAATTTTATCAGTTTCATTGAGATGTCAATGTTGGTATTTAGATGTACAACTCTTACAATATAGTTTGAAAGATGCTTCAAATTAGTGAGAGAAAATATTTAAGTGAAATAATTTATATTAATGTATATTTTTAATTTTGTGTTCGTGGCCTGACCGCTGAGCCGGAGGTTGTGGGTTCGATTCCTTCAAGGGACAAAAAATGGTGCGATCTACAAATAGTTGCCCGAGTCTGGGTGTTGATTGTGTCCGTTTTTTTCATGCTTGTAAATCCTCTCGTCTATAAATTAATTAGAATTGACGTCACTGAAATTAACAAACGCGCATCAAGCACGAATGGACCCTCGCTGTCGCTAATAGAGAGAAACTCCTTTTACCAGACAATATTATCCATTATAGAGGTGGTGACACACAAATACATTTTGGTATCAAATATAAATTAATTTTCTATATGTATACATTGACATAGAGGGCTTGACCTTCCTGTCAGGTTACAGGGGTGCGACCCTGACGTGCTCGAGCTATTGCTTATACCTTCCATTCCGTCCGTATAAGCAATATCTATTTAATTCCTATCCCTTCAACATCCCAAGTTTCCATCAAATTCCTGAGTAGGTGGAACGGTGAGGGGGGTGAACCACCATCTTTTGCCCCAAGCCAACCTCACCTGCACATGTTGCATCCCGCTAAACGACGAACGAGGCTCTGCGACCGACCGATGGCGGTATATCCATCCCAATAGGCGTAGCTAAATTCGACAGGCCGACGGGCAGCAGCGTCACCGGTGCGAGAAGCTATGCCCTGCGATCGCCAACCCGCCTGGCCCGTGGCGATTATGGGCAAATATCCTCCCAATGCAGACGCAACAGAAGCCACGGCCCCCAGTTCCCGGTGGCCCCGCTATTCCTGGTCATGGTGTCGACCACGGTTACGGCGGGGCAAGGGTGCTAAGAATCTCCGGGTTACGAGAGGCCACCAAAACCCACTGACCCTGGCTACGTCTAACGGGCGCACGTTACGGCTAGACTCGCATCTGGCGCAACTTGAGGTTGAACTCGAGAAGATTAGGTGGCATATCCTAGGGCTACGTGAAGTCCGAAGAGAGGGGGAGGATACCATAACCCTCAAGTCAGGCCACCTGATGTACTTCCGCGAGGGGGACCAACAATCCCAAGGTGGCGTTGGGTTTCTGGTAAATAAGTCCTTTTCTGACAACATTGTGGAAATATCCAGTGTGTCGAGCAGGGTAGCGTACCTCATTGTCAAGCTTACTGAGAGGTATAGCCTCAAGGTTGTGCAAGTGTACGCACCGACCTCGGCACACTCGGATGACGAGGTGGAGGATATGTTTGATGACATATCGAGGGCCCTCCACTGTACCATTAAGACCCACTACAACGTTGTTATGGGTGACTTCAACGCTAAAGTGAGTGTACAGAATTGTAGCGAATCGGTAGTAGGATCCCATGGATTTGGAAGCAGGAATCATAGGGGGCATATGCTCGTTAACTTCCTCGAACGGGAGGGGCTCTTCTTGATGAATTCATTTTTCAAGAAACAGCCCCAGAGAAAGTGGACGTGGCAAAGTCCCGACGCTATGACCAGAAATGAGATCGACTTCATCATGTCGGACAGGAAGCACATATTCAGAGATGTCTCAGTGATCAATAGGTTTAATACCGGTAGTGACCACCGACTTGTCCGAGGCTCTCTAAATATCGACTTTAAGGCTGAACGTGTTGGTTTCATGAAGTCCAGCCTCCGACCAACTCTGCTTCAAGCCATGATAGGATCTGAAACGTTCCAGGCAAAGCTGGAAAACCAATTCGCTTTCGTGGAAACCACAAAAGACGTGAACCAGAACCTCGAAAACGTGGTTCGGGTTCTCAGGGAAGAAGGTACGAGATTTTGTGAATTGCAGCGTAAGGGCAGGAAGTCAAAGCTTTCGGAAGGGACCCTAGGGTTAATGAAGGAACGACGTTTAAACCAGTCAGTCACTTCGTTGGCAAAGCGGACTCTAAACCGAGAGATTAGTAAGCTCGTACGACACGACATCTGATGCTTTAACGCTCGCTCGATATAAAGGGCGATCGAGCAGAATTAGGGGTCAAAAGTGTTCGTACAATATCTTGGAAGAAGCCACCTGACGAAGTTGACTACAGCAACCGGAGAAGTCGTTGCTTCGAAGCCGGCAGTCCTTTCGGAAGTAGAAAGCTTCTATGGCCGGTTATACGCTTCGCATGCATCTCGACCGGAGCCCGTAAATGAGGACCCCAGAGCCGCATTAACACGCCACTTCACCGAAGACCTGCCAGAAGTCAGTACCGACGAAATTGAGATGACTCTTAGACAGCTGAAAAATGGAAAAGCCTCTGGAGAGGATGGCGTTACAACAGAGCTGCTAAAGGCTGGAGGTAAACCTGTAATAAGGGAGCTCCATAAGCTCTTTAACGCTGTCCTGTTTGAAGGGAGAACTCCGGAGGCGTGGAGTAGGAGTGTGGTCGTCTTGTTCTTCAATAAGGGTGACAAGACAATGTTGAAAAACTATCGACCAATTTCCCTTCTAAGCCACGTCTACAAACTGTTTTCAAGAATCATCACGAACCGTCTTGCGCGAACACTCGACGAATTCCAACCACCGGAGCAGGCTGGATTTCGGAGAGGATATGGCACCATAGACCACATCCACACAGTGCGGCAGATTATAGAGAAGACCGAAGAATATAATCAGCCCCTGTGTCTAGCATTCGTGGACTATGAGAAGGCCTTTGACTCGATCGAGATCTGGGCTGTTATAGAGTCCCTGCAGCGTTGCCAAGTAGATTGGCGATATATCCAAGTGATGAGATGTCTCTACGAAGCCGCCAATACCATTGCATCGAGGAGTGAGACAAGGGGATGTTATCTTCCGAAATTGTTCACAAATGCAATGGAGGACATGTTCAAGACGCTCCACTGGAAAGGGCGTGGCATCAACATCAAATACATTTCTGATTTGCGATTTGCAGACGATATCGTCATCATGGCAGAGACGCTGCAGGACCTACAGCAGATGCTGAATGACCTAGCTGACTCTTCTGTACGCATCGGCCTACAGATGAACTTGGATAAAACCAAGATCATGTTGAATAAGCATGTACTACCGGAACCGATTGCGGTACACGGGGCCGTTCTGGAAGTTGTTCAAAAATATGTATACCTCGGGAAGACATTGCAGTTAGGTAGAAACAACTTTGAGGACGAGGTGAACAGAAGAATTCAGCTGGGTTGGGCAGCCTTTGGGAAGCTACGCCGAGTCTTCTCATCGTCGATCCCACAGTGCCTTAAGACGAAAGTCTTCAATGAGTGTGTCCTACCCGTCATGACATACGGAGCCGAAACGTGGACACTTACGGTACGGCTGGTCCACAAGCTTGCTCAGCGTGCTATGGAAAGGGCTATGCTCGGTGTTTCTTTAAGGTATCGCATCAGGAATGAGGTGATCCGGCAGAAAACCAGAGTAATCGACATAGCCCACCGGATCAGCAGGCTGAAGTGGCAATGGGCTGGCCATGTTAGCCGCAGAACCGACGACCGTTGGGGAAAACGAGTTCTTGAGTGGAGACCGCGTCTCGGCAAACGTAGCGTAGGACGCCCACAGGCCTGGTGGAGTGACGATTTGCGCAAGATGGCTGGTAGGAGCTGGATGCGAGAAGCCGAAAATAGATCGAAATGGCGTGCAATGGGAGAGGCCTATGTCCAGCAGTCGACTGCGATAGGCTGATGATGATACTTATAAAAATAACAATTATTATAAAAATAACAATTAACCTTTTTTTATAAAAATAACAATTAACCACTTCATTGATATTTTCACAAACAAGTTACCAGGTCAATGTAATTTTACTTTTAATATATTATATCCTTTTTTTACCTATACTAACATATTCATTATTTTCATGAAAATGCTTACTATGTAATGCAACATGGTATCCAGTATTGAGGACGTCGGAGTATTGGATATGATCGGCATTACATCTTGGCGTAGCGTAGAGATGTAGCCTCACTCTGCATTCTCTATCGCTTGTATCATTTGAAGTGTTCAGAGGAATTGTTTGGATTTATACCGGATGCAGGTTTCCACATTCGTCCTACGCGACATGATGGATGATTGACACTCCACCAGCGTGCGCTTCTCCAGAAGGTTTTTGTCTCGCACAACCAGCCTGTGAAAGGAATTTCCAGATCGATACGACCTTCAACCCTTCATGAAAAGAGCGTACTCCTTTTTTTTTTTTTAACATGTGGAAACCCCCTCGGGCCGTCATCCCACCGGGGTTTTCGGTGGAACGGTGTGTCGGAATCGGACCGACTAAAACCACACGGTGTGCCATCCTGCGCCTTAAATAGGAGGAATCCGGGAACAGCTTTGGTAAGACATCCGGACCCCTCCTAGCGCCTGTTGCCCGCAACAGCGCGGGCACCACCTTCTGGTAACTCTCAATTAGGTTAAACATTTCATAGACACATTTTCGGATCCACCACAATCTTAACCTCTCCCCTTCAAAATTTTATAGTATGTACGTATATTTATGTATATATGTAGGTATATATAAATATATATGTATTTGTGTTATATAGCAGTAGTTTAAAGTATATAGTAGTAGTGTAGTAGTATCAATATAGTATATTATACTCCGTATATATGTATAAGCAATATTTAATAAATACATTATTTTTAGCATATCATTTTGAATTTTCGTGCATCTACCATATTTAGCTCTGCATCGCCCTAAGGTTGACTGGCAGAGAATGCCAACGGCATTAAGTCCGCCTTTGCAACATCTGTGCATAAAGTTTAAATAAATAAAATAAATAAATAAATTAGGCAATGTCCAGACACACCAGGATGTCGCCTCCTCGCGGCGGGCCATATGGCGGATGGAGGGGAAAACCCGTCCCGACCACCCGCGGCCACACTCAGGGCGGCATGAGGCGCTGGTAAGCGCGCCTACGCCACCCGGTTCGCCGGCGGCGAGTTGGGTCCGAGTGGAGATCGTCGTCCCGGGCCCGCTCCGCCGCCTCCTTCTGCGAGATAACCTCTTCACAGAAGGTTGCAACCGCGGTGAAATTCCTGTCGCTACCGGCCATGGAGCGTATGACGGCCGGTAGCGGGAGATCCTCCCCGATGACTGCAGTGAGGATCCGACGTTGCGCCGCCCAAGCGGGGCAGTCTGCGAGCGTATGTTGAGCCGAGTCCTCACTGCAGTCGCAGTGGTGGCAGGCGGGACTCAATTCTCTCCTAGCGACCGAGTGCAGGTACCTTCCGAAGCAGCCGTGCCCGGAAAGAACCTGCGTCAGTCGGAAAGAAAGAGTCCCGTGCTGCCGCTCTGCCCATTCGAAGATGACCGGCTGGAGCGCCTCCACAGCGGCAAAGCCAGCACGTGGAGCCTCCAGCCGGGACGACCAATGAGCCATCGTGGCTCGACGAGCGGCTTCACGCCACTCGCGTACCTCTTCGGGCGGGGGCCGTCTGCCGCTACCCGCCCGGAACTCAGCCGTCTGCCAATAAACTTCGGCGAGCACTTCCGCCTCCAAATCCCACGGGGGAGTTCCGGCCAACGCGCACGCCGCCTCCGTCGACACGGTGCGATAACCACGTATGGCTCTAACAGCCATAACCCTCTGAGGGCGCCAAAGGCGTGCCCTATTCTGGGCGGTTAGAGCCCCCGCCCACACCGGTGCACCGTACAGTGCCATTGACCGGACAACCCCCGTGTACAGCCGTCTTGTAGCGACGCTGGGTCCACCCAAGTTGGGTAAAAGGCGCCCAAGAGCGGACGCAGCGCCGACCAGCTTTGGAGCAAGCTGCCGAAAGTGCTCGTCGAAGAGCCACCTCCCGTCAAGGATCAGGCCTAGATATTTAATATGGGCCCGAACCGGTACAAGGACCGAGTTGACCATGATTGAGGCGCCAGGGGGCGGACCACGACGGGGCCCATGAAATAAAAGGGCCTCCGTCTTGTCCAGGGCCACCCGTAAGCCCAGCGCCTCTATGCGCCTGACCACCAGTGAGGCTCCTCTGGTGGCCAGGCGCACCGCCTCTTGAAAGTTCACCCCCCGAGCTGTGACCAAAGTGTCATCAGCGTAACAAATTACGCCCAGCCCGGTGGGGAAGTCAGCTCGGAGGACCCAGTCATATCCCATGTTATACAGGAGGGGTCCAAGAACAGACCCCTGTGGAACACCGCACGACATGGGCCGACGTCTCAGATTTCCCTCTCGGTCTTCGTACATGACGGTACGCTCCTCTAAATAGTCTACCACTAGCCTCCTCAGGTACTGTGGCACCCCGTGATAGCGGAGCGCTTCCCTGATGCAGCTGAATGGCAGACTATTGAATGCGTTGGCGATGTCCAAAGACACCGCCAACAGCACGCCGCCACAGCTCACCGCCTCTTCAGTCACGGCCCGCAGACGCAACATAGCCCCAACTGTTGAACGACCCGTTCGGAAACCGAATTGGGCGTCCGACAAATCGGGGCCGACCTCGTCCAAATGCCGGACGATGCGGGCAGAGAGTACCCTCTCAAATAGTTTACCCGCCTCATCCAGCAGCACAATGGGTCTGTAGGCCGCTACCGAATCGGCAGGCCGTCCCGGCTTCCTTAAAAGTACCAGCTTCCGGGTTTTCCAGCAATCAGGAAAGCGTCCGGACACCAAGCTGGCGTTGAACACCTCCCTGAGGCGGTCTACCAAATGGTCAAGGGCCAGGGCCAAGACTCGGGCAGGGATCCCGTCTGGCCCAGGGGCGGTGTTTTTAGAGCGGATCCGTAGAACAGCCGCCCCTATCTCCGCCTCGGTGACGGGTGGAACGTCCTCTTCCTCGAACTCCCCGTCGTCTCCGACCAAGGCGGCCATCGACGGGGGTGAGTACTCCACCCGTTGCGGGAAAAGGCCCTCAACCACTTCCTGTAGGAAGCTGGGCTGAGAGTCTCAGTAAGGGGGGGGCCCAACGCGCGGAGCTTTTGTTGCACCGCACGATAAGGGCGACCCCAGGGGTCACGATCTAGACCCTCCAGCATCTCCTTTCTCTTTACTTCTTTGGCGCGGCTATTGGCCATCTTCAGAGTACTCCGTGCCTCTCGGTACTCTTCATGAAGCCGGTCCTCCTCCCGCTCTTCGCGGTGACACCGACGACTGCGGGTGTAGGATTTCCGGGCACGAATGCAGGCCGCGCGGAGGTCCGCCAACTCCTGGGACCACCAGTAGACCTCCTTCCTTGGAGGCCGACGACCTTTAACGCGGGGCATGGCCGCATCGCATATCTGCCAAGACCAAGATCTGGCGACCACCGCGCCAAGACCGCCTCGACCGGGTCGGATGGTGACAACCCTAATGTTGTCCGCGTTGCACCCCGTCTTTTCGCGAATTGCAACCCGGACATCATCGACTGTAACGGAGTCGTCCAGGCCCGAAATGCGCAGCTCTGCGCTCTTTGTGGGCCTGGCAACCTTCACACCATCCGTCCCAGCAAATACTTCCCGCAGCTTCTCCGCTAGGACATCCGCCGTCTTTGCACCTTCGGCCCCGGGGAACTCTAAGACTCGAGCCCCCGTCTGGGTGAGGCGCAGCTTCACGCCTGAGGCCCCGACTTAAGCGCCCAGGCTATCCCGGACCTTCTTAAAAACGGTCGCGTAGGATAGCCCTCCGCTTGCCGCCTCCGTCGATAAGGTGACCACCACAGCCGCCGTTTTGGGCGCCTGCAGTTTCCTTGCCTTCTTGTTTGTGGCGGACGCTGCCGTTGACGACGTCTGAGGTGGTGAGACTCCATTTTTGGCGGGCTTCTTGTTCCTGTTTCGGGACCTCTTCTTCTTGCCTACCTCAACCTTTTGCCACCCATCATTGGAGGGGGAGGACGAGGAGGGAGGGACAGCTTCGGCAGCAGCACAAGGGGCACTCGTATCTCGCAGCGATGGAGTGGGGAGCGGAGGGAACTCCGTTATTGCCCCTGTCCTGGCCTTAGCCGGCCGCTTGGACCTCGGTGTGGTCATAGGTGCCGGTGCAGACACCGCTGCAGCGTACGAAACAACGCGGCCACACGAGACCTGGCGCGGCATCGGAGTCGTCGCGCCCCTTAACTTATCTGCAGCGAGCGGCGGCCGAACGATGGGCGCTGGAAGCGTTGGAAGCGTACTCCTACCTCGAAGGCCGGTAACGCACTTATGACTCTTGAGTTGGGGATGTCCATGGGCGGCGGTAGTCACTTACCATCAGGTGACCCGTCTGCTCGTGCTGCCGAAGTAGGTTCAGGTCGTCGTTAGTGTATGATGGATGTTTTAAATCCACGAGTTCTATATAGCAAGTCACGTGCCTAACCCATTGAAAGTATTTTAATATAGGTACATCGTTTATAGTATGTTGATTTGTGTAATTTTCCTATAAGATAAGGCCTCCGTTTCTACATACATGTTCATCTGTTGTAACCTGTAAACAATTTCTTTTGGTGAAATTCGTCTCTTTCAGCATTTTATATTAATACGTTAGTATTGTGTATTACTTCTAAATCAAATTATTTAATAAAAGATACACTGAGATCTCCGCCATTCGTTATAGCGGAGATCTCAGTATATCTCGTAACTAAATCCAATTGGATTTATAAATGGCAAGAGGTTTCCGGCTTAAAAGCGAAGTAAGTTCATCTAGTCGCTTTTCTTAACACAAATTTGTGAGAGTTGAAGACTAGATGGTTGGCCCTGTCCAATCTTGTTAATACTTTGCATTACATTTAATTTCTTAGTACATTTCTCCTTCAGTGTTGTTAAGCTTATGGTACAGATTTATATTAGTTTTGATTGCACCCAATATCTTTGTTTTTCGGAAACGAATCTAATTTATATTTTCATATAACATAAATTATTGTTATTATTTTATAAATTATGGCATAAGATCTATATTTGGTGTGACCATGGACTTGTTTGTACATGACCAATTGGATAAAAAAGAGTTTCAGATACTTATAACTACATACAACTACACTGATAGTCACTCAGGTAAATATAACAGTGGTTGATTTTGTATCAGCATTTTCCTTTCAAAAACTGTCATTTTAGCGTTATTAATATTTATTTATACGATATATAGATTTAAAAGAAAAAAATAAATTAAAAACATCACATATCAGAACACACAAATTGGATTGACATTTTAGCATTCTTTCTACGTTTTGTCGTTAAAAAATTATGGCTCTTCGTCAGTGTCTTGGAAAGTGAAATAAGCATTTCAAATTCAGATGTAATGCAAATTGGTACGACCACCCTACAGAAAGGGTTAAGATGTTTTCATAACTGAGTGTCGCCCTACAATCGCCTTTCTGTGGCCGTTCTAATTGAAATGAATAAAGATTACCGTTATTCTACCGCTGTAACATTAAAAACTGTTTTGATGCTTAGTATTATTTTAAGGACTCAATAAGCTAAAATATTTATTAAAAAAAATGTAGGACCTATATAATTTTTTTTAAGTTTCAATTTAAATATTTGTTTTTTACTAATGTTTAAATGCAACGTGATGGTCGTTTGTATAAATACTAGCAAAGCTAGGGTACCTAGATTTCTGATTGTAATTGCAGAAGTTCAAGAGTAGGTACTAAAAATTATATATATGACACGCCTCATATGTATACCATAAACAACAATATTATTTACGCACCTTGCAAAATGTTTTGACAAGTTAAAGTTCATACATTTTAATTAAAAGCCCACAAAACATGAGCAATAATATAAAGCCGGTAACACACGAGGGTGTGAGTTCGAACAAGACAATAAACAGGTCGTACATCACGCAGCAACATAGCTCAAAGTTATTTAATTATCGTAAGGAAAAACTAATCCGTGGCGCTTCAGAGAGTGAAAATTGCGCTCCGTCGGAGTCCGCGACGTCAGGTGCGTGTGTCGCTGCGTATGAATCTACAGGATGTTCTCATTTTAGAAGTCATTTGCACACAAAACCGAGTAGAAAGTGAGAATAGAATATGGATAATAACTGGACAATCATACTTGGATTCCAATTTCATTATTATAGTAACAGCAAAAGTTTTAGTAACTACAGTAACGAGTGGCGGGGGTATTTCTTCTTCACAAATATTACCGAGTTATTTAGTTCTTTCTTAAATTAAGTTTATTCTGTCTTACAATATATTTATATCCATAGTGACACTAAATGAAACCTGGCTGGTATAACAAACATGCCATTTATATCACACTTTCGAAACATACTTCGATAAAATTAGTTATATATGTATATATGATTTTTTTTTTTTTTTAAAGACAACTCCTGCACTAGGATTAATTCCTGCAATTAATTTTATTTTATTAAATTAATTAAATGCAAGGTTTCCAAGCACAAGTTCAAAATTGTTAATTTTTTTTTCTGTTTAAACTCATCCTGTAGTGGGACACCATACTTCAATAGAGGCTACAGGCGGCGAGGAGCTGTCGTGTGCGACAATATTTATGCGCGCTATATTAACTATGCTGTAACAGTATTAACTGGAAAACGTTTCTTAACTTAGTACGTATATTGTTCAATTATTTATTATCTATTTGCCTATGTAGAGAAGGAGATGTAGTATAGAATATATCTTCTACTTTCTTAATGGATCATTTGCAAACATTAAGATAAGTTGCGTCCTAGTTATTTACCCGTGACAAGTCGTTGTGCGTATTGCAAAATTATTTGTGATCCTATAAGGGGAAATCTCGGGTAAAATACCTGAGGCTTAAGGCCTGAGAAAGATAATTGCTGTAATCAAACGGTTTGTTGACATGGTAAGCTAACAATGTATGTAAAAAAGCTGCAGCTACGATCTTAAAATACAACGAAAGTTAAATTATTTCCATTTAGGGTTTAGCTAGTAATTCTGCATCCTTCAGTAGTGTCAGTGTAAATAGGTCGTCGTAACACTAATATGATGGATACAATCTGCAGAATCACCTTTTGTACATACACATAATATGGAACACATACATATTTCCTATTATTATGGTTGTGTGGCGTTGATTTTTTTTAAATAATATTTTCTATTTACTACTTTCGATGGAAAGCTCTAGAGCGGTCTAAAGTTTAAAGGCCTACACTGTAGATACTAATGTTACAATGACGGTTGTCTTCAGTTTCACAGTCAAAATGAATGTTGTTGCCCGCCCCGATTAAGGGGCTTCTATTTGTAAGTCGAGATCAACACATAGGCTGGTAATGAGTTCCAAATTTTATGCTGATTTTTTTGTTCTGATTTGAACTTTATTGTCCGTATTTGGATGACACCTCGGCCCATGTTGTTTTGATCTCTCGCCGTTGTAGAGCCGGTAGAATCTGAGCAAAGAGTTTCTACGCAACTGCAAGGGTTTAAGAATGCTGGTGACTTCAGGACTCATAATGATGAGTATAGCACAAATCTGTAGTCTGTCGAGAGCGTCTAATAGGTACTATACATAACCATTGCAGAGCTTCGAACAATATTCGCGGTATGTGTTGTATATTATATAAAACATACCGCAGCTCCCTCCCCCTGCCCCTTTCTTCCCGCTTATTTTTTCAGGATAAATTACTCCGCATAGGTACTTAAATTTGTCACTCTTCACAAATTCTATACAAATTAGTTAACACACCTAAGAAGCGATAGCTGGTATCTACGTATAAGGTACTAGTGGACCCGGCGGGTGATATTACTGATGTCAGGCTCAATATCAGGCCTGATTAAACTACGCGCTTGTTACTTCGTCATAGTTATAGAAAAATAATATACAGCGGGATCCCGTTAAAACGAAACAGTCCTATTGTTATTGTACAATTCGTATAAATGTAGTCTGCGGTATTTCGTACGGAATCAAAACCATGTTGGCCTTAGAGTGACATACATTACTACGTATACTCACGCCTATATACCCAAAGGGGAGGCAGAAGCCACGTAAAACGCCAAAATTTTGAAATGGCTTGGAATCAAATATTGCTTAATGTATTTATAATCGCCCCTAGACTATAAAGTGTAACTTACTGTATTTTAATATACTTACGCTACTACATTTCTAAATACTAAACTGAAGTAATATAATATATATATATTAATTTAATATTTATCGGTTTCTCTTTTTCTGTGATGAATTAAGATATCTAACAAATATTTTCTTATAAATGACAAGTCCCGGACTAGGATTAATTCCTGTGTCGCGGTGGACTGTACAAACATACAAACAACGGACGCAAAGAACACCCAGACAACTCAGAACAACAATTTGAGTATTACACAAAGTGTTGTCCCGTGCGGGGATCGAACCCACAGCACTCGGCGCGGCAGCGTTGTGACGAGGTGACCACTTAGACCGCTACGCTTTCCGTGCAGTCAATATGACTATTATTTTAAATCCTTATCCTTTTTTATAGACAACTCCCGCATTAGGACTAATTCCTGCGTCGCAGCGCTTTACAAACATTCAATCAACGTACATAAAGTACACCCAAACTCGAGACAACTTTTTGGGGATCACACAAATGTTTGTCTCGTGTGGGTATCGAACCCACGACCTCCGGTTCAGCAGTCAGGTTCACTAACCACTAGACCAACGGGCCCGTCGTTTTTCCTCTATTTTTCGGTGCCTCTCTGATTACTGAAGCTTGGCAGATAGCCTTGCATACTATAAAGTCAAATTTCTTAACTAACTTTTTCATCGTCTTTATTACAATAATTGCAAGTAAATATATTAAAACATGAATTTTAATTAAAAGTTATAAAGTTGCTATTTCATTTTCATTTTCAAATTCCTCATTTCTTGCTTCAGCCAAGCAGAGAAGTTGATTTGAAAAATATTTTCCCAAATTGTCGAAGGGGTCGACGATTGCATGATGTCCAAAATCGGAAAGGGAGAACATTTGTCCGCCGACACCCCGGGGCCAAATATAAAAATCATTCATATGGACAAAATAAAATTGCATCCCAAATAACCCAGTGCTCATCGGCCGAAAATCTATTAGCAATAAATATGAAGTTTTCCGATTTCACAGGATTTAAAATGGTGATGCGCCACTGAACTCTAATATAAATCGAAGAGTTCTTATGACTTTTCTTGTTTATGGTCGCCCAGTTTTACTGGTTCGCCTTCTCTTCCTTAATTATGTTGAATTTTATAAGATATTTTACATTTAGTAGAAAATATAGAATAATCGTAGTACACTTTTCATTATCAACGAATTACACGTTACAAACGAACTATTAAAACATCAACTTCAAAGGAAGATTGAATGCATAGGAGAGTCATTAACTACAACTATTACTCTTTAAATATATTATATATATACATATATACCTATTCAGATTTAATGAATCAACGAATAGCTTAGTTAGCCGGGTTATCTATTCTGCGTCGGAATATGCATTACCTTACTACTATTATAAATTCGATAGTTTGGATGTCTCAATTACGCCAGAATGGCAGAACAGATATGAAAATTATATGTATGTATGTATATACAATTACTAACCTACTGAGAAAAAAATAAAACTCTAGTTCTATGGAACTAATTGTCGTTGGAACTAGTAAGAAGGGTCCTGAAATTTGACACAGAATGTAAACATATGTATATCCTGTATATTTTATCAGATATAATAGAATAGGTAGAATAGTAGTATCTTGGAATGCACTAAGGAATTTACTATTCATAGATATCCTAAGACTTTTAAAGGTATTTGCCATCTACACTTTAAACAAACGTTCAAAATCTTGTTAGTTTCTCATGTAATACATTACTTTTTTACTTTTACTATAATCTTTTCTATTTTATTGTAACTTTTCATTGTATTATTTACCTTCGAGTGGTTCCTTCAACTTATCTAATATAAGTTAACCTTACTCATAAAGGTCTAATTCTTTTCGTAGAAACTGAAATAGTTACTCGGGAGATTCTTGCTTTTATTTCTTTCAATAAACGGCGTAGGTAGGTAATATATGTAATTGTTGAACAATACTGCCTGGCTTGTAGGTCAAGTGCTTAGTGATCCTGACTGCTGACCCTAAGGTTGTAGGCTCGACAAAAAATTGTGTAATCCACAAATAACAGTCCCGAGTGTGGGTGTTTTATGTGTCCGGTGTTGGAATGTTTATCAAGTCTATAAACAGACTATCGACTACCCGTTAACATTTTTAAATGTTTATAGTGTTTTCTAGTAAAGTCTTACGCCTGGACTTGGAAGTTATGACGCTTATACCAAATTATGATAAAAGTACACCAAAAATATTTTGCACTAGGGATCGAACCCATCGATTTTGGTATAAGTGTCAGCTTTTTTAAATTTAGCTAAAATTATTTTCACGTATACCACCCAACTGAATATAAAAAATTTTGCAATGGGATATTAACAAACAAAACACAATATGATAATTTTCGTTTTTAATCTTGATATTTTCATCTACGATACAAGGCACACACACAATTTTAAGTAAATTAATAATAATTAAAATAGAAATAATAAATAATTAGACTTGCTTCAAAAACTGCATACTGTTGCTAAATTCAAAAGTTACATTGCCTCAACATCTAATTGACAAAAAACAAAGTATTTCTAATGACAATACAGGGTATAGTTTTAACATACACCTGTTGTAATTCAATGAAAATAACTGATACAAAAGTACCACATTCATGCTCTTTACACATTCACACATGTTCAGCTAAACATTTATAGTAACAACTAAATTTTAATCTTTACGTCGTATTATCCGTTACAGATAATATGTATTTAATCGTATTAAGCGATCATTTAAATCGGCACTTGACTATTAAATATTTTTTCTCCTTCGCTTTTAAAGACAAGTTGAATATATCTCAATAGCCATAGTTACATGATGTACATTGACATTATTTTCAACTATCAGAAGTTGCCCAATAGCCAAGCGCCAATACTCCGCCCGACACAATATCTAAACCTTACTTTAAGCTATTTAAGACATTTAAAGTCTCGTAAACTAAGCATCAATATAAATAACACTATCATTTTATACTTTATGTGTAAACTACCAAACTTATTGTAGATAACTACCCATATTTATCGACTTTGCGTAATGGATATGAGATGCAGCGATTATAATTATTTATACATTTTCTAATTTATGAAGTATAAAGAAAACACTTAGATTATATTGTACGCAAAAACTATCTCTTCCGCATTCAGTCAATAAATTTGAATTGTAAAAATGTTTCCTTTTAAAACCACTAACTTAACGTATCTATCGTACACTTTTATGATTTATGAAATACACTAGTATCAGTTAAATCTAATCATTGCACTAAAATTGAATAAATTACGCGATAGTGAAGATCACAATTATTTTATATTGAAAATGAAAATAATTTGACGTAAAATAAAAGTGTACCTACTTCTTTCCAGTTTAACATATTCTGGCATCGTTTTTTACAAATTATATCATAGGAACTTAAACACCTATAGTTTAAAAAAAATTGAGACTACGTAATGTAATTTTTAGAAAAAATCTCCAAAACCAGTCTTAGATCAATTCCAACTATTATCTCAATCAATTACTGAAAATCTAAAGGCTAATTCGAACAAGTCATGATATGTGTGTAGGTACATAAAAGGTCCAAAAGTAAACCAGAATGTATAGCAGCAAATAACGATACTTAATACATAAATATGGCATTTAACGATAAGTTAAAGGTACTCTTTATAAAAGATTAAAATATTGACGAATAAATTACTCGGATCGTCGATAAAACCGTACTGACTTAACGCTAATAATTATAAAGGGATATTTACAAATTTTTCTATGGAAGAAGAGTTTATGAGACTTCGTCTTAACACCACGAAATCTACAATCGTACTTCAATTTCAATAACAATATTTACAGAATAATCTCAATAGCGCAAAGTACAACTTCATTAAGATCGTTTATGCCAAACTTCAGTGTAATAATAACAATCAGATAAACAGTTTGATGGTTTTGAGATATTTTTTGGAAGTATTTTTGTTTGAGTTCCTATAGAAATTTTGAAATCGACCGGAACTTCAACACCACTGATAAGTCCATTCACCAATATCAAATCTTTGGATTTTGTTTCTCTCTAAACTCAGGTTTGACGCTAATCATTGGTTTTCTCGATTCGTCGATTTCTTTTTCGTACTCTTGATTGTCGGGGAAGTCGTTGGCCCCGGTATTTGTCAGCTAAGTAGCCGAACTGAACAGCACCGAATTCTTGTAGTAGCCAGCGCGGTCTGACAGAGGGCTCTTCACGTCACGTTCCATGGCCTGCTGGCGGGACTTGCGCTCCATCTCCAACTCTTGCGCCAAGGATTCTGATTACAAAAAAGAATAAGCTTTATATTGTGTACTTCAACAGATCAGTATATTATAGACATATACATATGTCGTGTTACAAACACACGAAATATTTGTCGATCTTTTTAAGTAAGAATTGTGTTTTATATATTTTGGAAAAGATTAATAAATAATAGAATCACATTTATATACGCTTGTAGCGTACTCATGTCATTTCGCTCCTTAAAATGTCATTAGTGTTTTCGAAAAAGCCGACTGACATCAAACGGACTTTACATCTGTATGGCACATTCTAATTTAATTTTCGAAATTGCCTTTGTTAAAAACGTAGCACTCACGTCGAGCGAATGTTATTAAATTGCTCGTAAGGGTTATTCACTAACAGAGCCACTGACGGTAATATTCATATGGCAAAGTTCGTATTTTACCTACAACATTTAAGTTTCAACACTCACAAACATCACTTAAAAAGAGATTTTCAAACTTGTAGTTTAGGTATGATTTTATATAAAAATAGTTTTAAATTAAAAAAGTAGTTTGGTTAGAATACCGTTATAACAACTAGACAAAGGATTTAAAAATGTTGAAAATGTAATATTGAAGCGAAAAATTGCAAGAAATTAATACTTAAAAATGTGTCACGTCTCAGGCACAGGACATCCTCTAATAAAATTCCACGAAATTGACAAAGTTCGTGAAGAGGCAAAGAGTAGGTGAGGTAAGGCAATTGTCTCCGAAAACGTCGACGTTTTGCGAAATATGCTTATTCAATTTCATGCAACGCTTGCCGCCTCCTGCAATTTACGAGATATAAAAGATATAAACGGAATCACGTTTTTTGCTTACTTTGATGGAGCATTTTCTCAACGGAGAATTCAATTTCTCATCCCGACATTCGTTTACAATTTATGCTATGAGTACCGAATTTATAACTTACACATTTTTTTACTACAAAAATGTTAGACTTATATAAACAATAACTTAAATTTTGCGTCCAAAAGTGTGAAAATGGAATCAAAGAATCCGTTTTGTATCAAACAGTTGTAAGTTAAAAAATACAATTATGATCCGATTTGTTTCAGTGTTGTCTTGCCGGCGGGCATCACACTCACAAGTGTCACCATTGAGGGTTGTCTCGAAACAGAAACCTATTATCTCTGGCGAGATTATACGCCTAGGGCGTCACAATTAAATATTATACACTTAAAAGCGTCGGCCTTTGCCGTTTCACTTCGCTGCCACCCCTAAATGTCCCATTAGGTCTGTTTGAATACGTAATATTTTTGCATTTGCCGCTTCTAAAAGAGAATTGCCGGTTCCTTTGAGAGCTATAATCTATTTGTTCTTTGAAACAACTGTAATGGTTGAGCGCTTAGCTTAATAAAAGTTATTCTTTAATGCTTGTTTTTCTTTTAAATTATAGCAACGTTAAATTATGAACCACTTTTCTTAAATAAAATACTAAATAATGTAGTTACTGCAATCAAAAATGATATGAAACTTCACGGAGTGATGTTGGATGGAACAAAAAACTAGTAAAAGCAGCAGTTCTTATTTCGTTTTGATCGAATGATCATGGAATGACAAAAAGGGACTTCTCAAGGAGGACGTGAATCGATCTATTTGGAAAGTAATAGAAATAAAAAAGGGACACAAATCGATAGTGAGAATAAATCGTGTTTTGTTCGAGCAAACGTAAGTAAAGCAATAAACTTTACATAGCTCAGTTATCTTTATTATGTACAAAACTTTTGGTATTGTGAATTTTCGAACATCAATTAAAAATAATAATTAAGTTCATAGATTTCTTTTAAAATATTCAACGTTAGGCATTTCTTTATTCGATATTCTGATCTTGTTGCGGGTTAGTATCCTGGACTGCTGGTACTCAATCAAAATTCATATAAGTTTTGGCAAAAACTTAAGAAAAAATAAGGTTATTAATAAGTTTCAACTGAACCTTTATCGTCATCTTAAATATTTACTTTTTTTAATTATGAGTCTTGTCATTTAATATCTTTGTAGATATAATAAAAAGTACGTTTGCTCATTATTTTTAACAATTTTTAACGCAATCGACACCTTCGTCCATCGTTAAAGCGAAATTAATTACTGTTGTAAAAATATACAGAAAAAAGTGAGTTGATTAATTCTTCGTTGGGAATTTGAGAAGGTTGTGAATAAAGGGTCGGTTTAAACGGATGATTGTTAAGGCAACTATACCTGAACAACAACGAACCTCAACTGGGTATAATACGACGTGAACGAGCGGGCACAGTCTGGATGAAGTGCTACTGTTGCTGACTCTATTGATGCGTGACGAATTATACTGATTGGATTGATTTTCTATTAAAGCCATTCTTTTGAAGTTTTTATCGACAGAATCGATTCCATCGTGACTTGAATCCAGTTCGGCTTAAATCTCTATCATTGTCGGTGTAATATTGTAAGTACGCCTTAGTATGTTATACTCGGTAAATGTTATGTTAAAAATTACAACAACTCGTCTATACAAAACTTTGAGCACAATGATGCGGGTAATTACTAAGAAAAACTTAATATCGTCAAAGGTTTCGGGCGCACCTGTGCTGTGCAATTTTATTTCCATTCATTTTACAAGCTTACCTAAAAAGTAGCATGAAGAAGTTTCCTCTTTATTAATTTTTCAACTTTATATTACTTATGTAACATCGGTTGGTTTATCCGTTTTACAAGCGCATCCCGCATAACGGCATAAACATTGTATTATTAAAAATCTTCTGTACTTGTGTTATTATGAGCATTATAATCAATAAAATTGTTTTAGCTAACGTGTTAGCATTGACACTTTCGTTTATTCGCATATTTCCCTTTTTATTCTGCGCAAGTAATTACTTGTAACACTTTTGACTCATCCCGTTTTGTAAAGAACACGTAGAAAAAAGTTTTCTAATTTACGAATAATAAAATATGTTTTTTTCTTTTACCGTAGGTACCGAGGAAAGTTGATGAAAGGCTCCAAGTTTTAATTATTGTTTTTCTGTTACCAACCTTTTTATATTTACAGCCCTCGTGTATTTTTCTGTTTCAGCTTTTTATAGCCTTTTCCCCATTTTGTATATATACTTTGAAAGAAAGTTTGTATCGTTGGACATCGGGAATGATCTACTTAAAATATTTGAAGATCACCTTACTACATATCTTGGATGCTCAAAGTATCTGACGTACCAAAATCACTACGTACAATAAATCAGACAAGTAATTATTGTAAATCGATAACCGTTCAATATTAGCTTCTGTTCGCTCGCATTAAAGTTATTTGTCTATTCCTCGGGAACAGTATATAATTTCTGATGCAATAACTGATGCAATAACTGATGTCCTTTTCTGAATTCCTTGCAACGTGTATGCAATATAAAAATATATTTCGTGAATAGCAGTTGAGTAGTAAAGTAGACTGAGTAAGATTGATAAATAAACCTTTTTTTAGTAAATATTAAAATTAGTGGTAATGTTTATCAATATAATATATAAGCTGGTCGGTAAAAGCTATAACTTATAATACTATTATATATACATTTTTTTTTAACAAAACCAAAATCTGTATCTCCTTTTTTGTTTATTTTTTATTTCTTTATGACTACACACAAATAGGTACATGTACCTATAGTTTTTGTCGCCAAACTGCAAAAGGCAGTTTGTAAGCGCTCTGCTCTGCTTACATTTAAGATATTAATGTAAGGTAGGTATTATAAGGAATATTAATTTTATATACTAAGGACAGTCGTACGCACTTGAACTTCATTAAACAGAACAAAACGAGATATAGATGAAAATATAATAAAAATGAATAATTATACAAACTTAAACAACTTTTAGACACACTGTTTAGCCTAATATAAATTTTCAACTTCCAGACACAAAACAACTTAAGTCCTACGTATCAAGTCATTAAGAAACTATCAGTTTCTTAATAAGTCTTCCAAATCACTTTTTCACTATTTTTAATGTAAATCACCCATCTAGCAACATCAATCTATCTCAAAATCAAAGGACCCCTTCAAAACTACATAAAAATACTATATATTTATATAGTTTTTAAACATTTTTGAAATAGTTGAAAACAAATCAAAAGGTATTAAAATATAAAAAACGTTTCCAATTCAAACAATTGGTATTGCGTGTTCGCGTGCGTCAAGACACTTGGGGAAACGTAACACTTAAATTAGTTGCAATTTCTACTTGAGCAGTCTGTCGGCAAAAGGCACTCGACGGTACAAGGGAAATGGTTAAATCCGTATCAATGTTTTGCGAATAATCACCCACTCATTCGTCAAGCTAAATCTAATCACAGGGGATTTTACATATAATTGCATTTAAAAAGGGCGTTTGATCTGTGATAATATTTCAATGCAAATAGGCACAACGAATCCAGAAACAACTTTGATAATTTTTACAGTTACTACACATACTGTCACAACAAATATTCATACACATCATCAATAAATATTCGACAAGATTGCCAGTGTTATTGGTCAGGAGGAAAGCATATTTTTTATTCCTCAAGTTGCGAATAAAGGCGTAACGTGGCCGCACTACTTTAGGTATGTTGCAGTATGTCGGTGCATTTTTAATGAAATTTCTGGGCTTTCCACAAAGCGGATGTAAATGAAAAAAAGAGTCATGGTTTGATTTACCGATACGAGCTCTACATTTTTATTTCTTGTTCCATTAAAGTCAGATCGTTGTTGTATTTTTCGTGATCCATTTAATCGGAGTATTGAATTTTTTTTGTGTGAAAATATACCTATTACCGATCACCAAATGCAAAATTACACTGAAATATCTTGTAATTTTATCTTTAACGTTTATATATCGTTTTGAACTATTATTTACTAGATTCTTCAATTTTTGTATGCAGAGACGCACGTATAAAATAGAGCCCGCGTTTTAAGTCAGACCTCTAGCAGTAGTTTTTGCGTGATGTGTGTACAAACATACAGACATACTGACAAAAATTCGCCAAACTGTTGTTTTGGCTTCCGTTACTCTAAGTCTTTAACCCCAATATTAGTTTTTGTTCAATATCTATAAAGTACAGACATCGGCCTGTTACAAATTACTATACAATGTATTGATTAATTACTGCAATTTTATTAGGATAACGTTAGTTTATTACGGGTCAGATATTTAATATCTGACTTTGTAGGTTAGCCAATATATTTTAATAAATATTTTATGAGGATTATTATATTTACACTGTCACTATATCATTCCACATTGTTGTAAATTAAAAAACAAATACATGAAATCGTTTTTATTATTAAAGAATAAGTACGTTTGTAATATCCGCCCCTAAAAATTACAATACGAACTCGGAGAGCACATATCGTTTTGCTTTTAAATACTTGACATTCTCGATACAGAAGCTATGCAATATGATGAGCATAACATTTCATTGAGTTGGTTTTTTTTTTTATCTTTGTCCGACCCTTATCCGCTAAAAAGCGAATAAATATGTGTATTGATATGTAGAACTTTCTGCATAATCCATATTATGTTTTCAAGTCATATTGAAAACTTAATATCAGTTCTCCAGAAAGTTCAATAACGTCGACCACATTATGTTTAATTTGAATTACTACTTTATTTCATGTCTGTAACTGTTTATTGTTATTGTTGTTGTTATTGTTATTGTTTATTAAATTATTTTAGTGCCGTGCAGAGTCTTAAGCAAGTTTAAATGAAATATATAAGAACTTCTTTTCTTTTCTGTTTTTGTGAAATATTACACAAACATGCAAGTCAAATAATGTGTAACTAATGGATACTTCGGTATAATATATTTAGTTTGTAAATGTCTGAAAACTTACCAGAGTAATTCTGCCAAAATGCAGCTCCTCCGCCCATGATGTCAACAGGCGGAGGAGGATAGTTCCATTGAGGCTTATCGGGCGTGCGAGGCGGATCCCTCTGGAATGGAGGTGAAGCTGGAGGAGGTTCAGCACTGGGAGGCTTACTTTCTCTTTCCGAGCCGTTTTCACGCTCAGAACGAGGTGTTTCTTGATTAGATGTTGTCAGATTCTCTGTAAAGATAATATTTTATTAGAGAAGGTAATAACAGTGAATAAATTTCAATTAAATATCAAAATGTAGTTTAATTAAATAAACCAGGTAACTATTAATGTAACAAGAAGCGATTACTTATGCAAGAAAATCAGCGCGAATGCGTGTTAGTTCTGAACCCTCGTTTCAAATGGTCTGCGAAACGATTTCCTGACACGGAGATTAGTACAAGCCATCACCAGTGTTCAACCACCCTTCTTACGTCACGCACTCCATACGCACTCAACGTCAACACGTCACAAATCACTTTTATAGCTAATTTAGAATAAATTCTATCACAACTTTGTAAAGTTCAATCTTCCACAGCGTTTGTAATTGATATAGGTATGTACATATATTATGTCAAATCTTCGCTGATATACGGATAGTTTGACAGACGGCAAGTTAACATGTCAGGGGCACTGACATATGTTGAAACTTGTTGATAGAGATGATATTGATTTCAACTTGACACGTTTAGAGGTAATTCAAATATCAGGTAGTATTATAAGTAATAGTTATAGTTAATTAACAATTTCAATTAAACTTACCAGTTACTATTCTGAGAATCTCGGAAGGAGCGCCAGACTGTTTTAACGCCTCTTCAATCTTTTGTCGTCTCTTCAGTTCTATTTCAAGATGTTCTTGAAACATCATCCTCTGTTTTTTCTCTTTTTTTAGCAATTTGTGATATTTCACTGTGAACAATAAGACTTTATTAGAAACATTAGAACATACATTTTAATTCAATAACGTTTTTAATTAAAAATAGGCAAATTAAAATTAAAGTAAGATATATAATGTTATATTGAACGAAGTTATACTATATTGAAGCAACACTTAATTCGATATACCGCACGCATCCTAAAACAAAACTGCAAATAAATAAACGGTTTTGAGTATACGTCGTGCGCCATATTTCTCTTCATCTGTACATCTACATAACTACAAGTGAAACGTTACAGTGGTATTACATCTGTCTCTTTTACTCTTCAATCATAAACTTTGTCTATATCAGAAATCGTAAAGGATTCCTTACTTAAGCGGCAATAACCACCTTACGTTTGGGCATTTCTTAGTCAATAATCGCGCGATCGGAAACGCATTGATAAGATTTCTCTTTCTTACTCGTGGATTCGCAATATTTATATCTTCTTCGCTCTGAACTTTGATTGACGAATGATTGAGTCGGTGCACGTATTGATAGAAACTGGAGGCAGGGCCTCCGAGGTGGCAGAGGGGCGGAATACCAGGGACCAAGCGATAAAAGTTAGCAGATTAAACTTTCACATTTTTTAATCAAAGTTACATACATTTACATTTCAAAATTAAATGAGTAATGATAAATCGCTGTTGCAATGTAATATAGCTCTTTAGTAAAATTAATGTACTTACCTTTAACGTAATTAACGTACTTATTGTTTACTTATTTCCGCTTAATAAGTTAAACCTTGAAACATTTATTTAAAGAGATAACCTTTAATATTGAAGCCATATCCCAACTATCGCAAATATATTTACATTTCTAATTCTCATTACTTGAACAACAAGGAGGTATCTTGGAACTGTATCGAGATGGCAAAAGACAGAGTTTTGATGAGTTGTTTTGTTGAGCCGAGACCAAGATGCTAATAAGATAGATTATGAAAACAGTATGAATAATAAACTAATAAAAATGAGAGACACCGTTAAATATCCCGTGAAACCTTTGTGTATTCATTCGAATACTTTACACGTTTAAATAGTTTTGAAGGATCAGAGACTAATTAGTAATAAACTTTAATTCGAATGTGAATTTTTTAAGATTCTGGGAAGTTTAAAACAATGCCTACATATACATATGTATGTCTGCTGAAGTAATAGGTCCGGGAGAAAGTCTTATGTATGTATAAAATGAAATGAAATTTTAATGTCAATAAATACAGGACATTAAAAAACAAACAATGTAAAAAACACTTTACTGCAAATGTCAAAGATGCAACTCGTTCTGGTCGCCCTCATACGGATAAAGTCGGATAACATCATAGAGATTAGTGACGTGGAGTGATAAATCAGTGATTTATTTCATAAAAATACAGATGTATGATTTAATATTACATTGACCAGCCTTTAATGATACAACTTTTGTTTTTCTATAAGTTGTCCAATGATAAAGATGCTAATCGTGACATGTACACAGTTTATCAATAATAATGACTGCGGTACATTAATAATTTCTAAAGCATACGTTATAATAACGATTTTGAATGTCGATCAATACAACTGATCCAGTTTTCAGAAGTACAATATCCAAATAAAACTAATATAAAATTAACAAACTCTTGAAGAAATAAAATGAATACTCATTTTCTCATTAAAGATTTGTTGGGAATTAATGTTCCTGTTAATGATATGGGCGAGGTCCACTAGCGACGGACTCCTACGCATCATTTGTCATCGTACAACCTTCGACCCCAGAAACTAATAACCCATGGATTGCATAGTCTACTTTTCAATTCCATTTGTATATTTTGCAACAGAACTGCATTATGAACTCATATTACTTATATTGACTGTTCTTACATAATATTCATTACATTTTCAACCACAACTGACGTTTGTTTAATAACGTTATTAAGGTACGCACGATTGACTAGGCTGTCAAAATACATATTATTTACACAACCGTACATAATTACTTTGTTAACA
Source organism: Tyria jacobaeae (assembly GCA_947561695.1). NCBI lineage: Eukaryota > Metazoa > Arthropoda > Insecta > Lepidoptera > Erebidae > Tyria > Tyria jacobaeae. The sequence continues at coordinate 8,805,614 of OX387210.1, forward strand.
AAATTAGGATAGGATGGTCCTTTTTCGTTAATTTCTCTTCAATACAAAGGTCTGCGTCCAAGGACCCGTTCAGTGGAAAATTCGTCGGACCATCGAGTCCGAATATCGATTCTCTTGAACACCTCTGGAAAACATGTTTGCACTCCGCTGAAGCTTATTTTAGAATCTTTTCATCTCGCTTTCCTGTCTATTAACGCGTAAATATTTTATTAATTAGCTAACAGCGCAGTCCTTTTTTTCTTTATTGATGCTTTATTTAAACAATACTATTTCATATCTAAATCGCCAAAAGCACTAAGCATAATCGAAACTAAAACGTCAATCAATTTCTACCTACGCGCCATCATGCGACGGCAGCAGCTCTGTCCGCCTTCATTGTTTCTATAAGTCAATATTTGTCCATGACGTCGGCGGCGCTTTGTACTCGATAATCCGGCCTATTGCTTCCTCTTCACAACGATGAATAGTAATAATTCTTTGATCGATTATTTTATTTCATATTGAATGAACAAAAAGTTTTATCCTTTGTAGTCGCTTTTATACTCGGTGAGAGTACCAATCTCAAATATAATGTACCGACCGATGATATTATAATTTTAATAATTCCTTTGTTCCTATTTATTTTAAAATGATATTACTGAGAGAAATTGACAGTTTTATATTGAATAGAAGAAACTTGGACTCATAATGAATTTCTTAAAAAATAACCAAACTTTTGTTAGGTGTAGAGATTACATTTGTTTAAATTTTGAAATCAAATTGACATAATAGCTGACCCACCGATTAAGAGAACGTAACAAAGCTATGATACGACGCGAAACAATTCGATGACCGAGCGTATGAATAAAAACGAACCACCAAAATATTGAAGGAATCCGTTCAAAGGGGAAAAAATGCAATAAAAAGCCTGGCCCGCTACAGAACGAGAGTGTGGTTAAAAAGCAACGAACGAATATGGTTGCGAACATCCGTTGCAGACAAAAGTTGGGCTACTTGACTATGCAAATTATATTTGCGGACCGCCGCGGCTGAGACCCGATCTCCGACATTTCGTTTCACTTCTACGTATAACGTGTATTCTTTTCATATTTTCATCCGATTTCTTCCCCTCCGTTCATTTTGTTCCGTTTTAAAAAGTCGCGGAACAATACCGCTTTCCGCGAGGCTTAGTCGCCGCGAGCAGTTTCCTTGCACGCGGCTTCTTTCTCTTGTTATTATACGTATCTTTTTATATCTATCGAGTTTTCTTTTCTTTAATACTTTTTAACTCATAAATGGCTGATACGGTCCCCTAGGGTTTGTTGCCCGAATAACATGTAAATGAGTCGGTGCTCGAGTACAAATTTAAATGGGTTCCTCTGTTATTTCGTTGTTTAGTTGTTTATCATCTATAGCCATCGTTGTATTTTAATCGAAAAATGTGTAATTCGTATAATTTTTGTAACGTTTTAATTTACAAACCAGTTTCGTTGAATACTTATAGTTTTCAAGTCAAGTCAATGATTGTTGTGACGTGTAATTATGTTAATTTATGACCATGGTATATGATTATTATTTGTAATTCCATTGATGTTTATGTACATACCGTATATATACTGCATTATGTAACATTATATATATACCTTTACATACAATGATCATGCATTAAATGACACATAACCATAAAATAACTATTTTATATCGCCGAGAACAAGGTTTTTGTATAAAATTAATTTCTCTTTCGAGGCTACATAAAATTTAAGTGAGCAGCGAGTTAAGATTGAATGCAGTAATAATGCACAATTAATAATATTACCTCTACATTTTACTTCTATCTCGTAATATTAAAAGTTCAAACCATTTTACAGGTAAGCGCTATCACAATTTGGCGCGATACATTTTTAATTATGTTAATGTTTTACGTGACAAAGTATTGTAGAAGTAAACCCCTGTCTGTTCTCGGTGGAGTGGAATAGGGTCATCTCTTCCCGTTCGTGTTGTTAAAGGCGACTGAGGGATTGGACTGATTACGTATATATATATGTATATAAAAAGTTTTATGTATTTTTTTATATTAAGAGATCCTCAACGCTTCGTTTAGTGAATACAACAAAAATAAACATTTATATTGCTTAAATAATACAATATTATGATAAAACATTACTTATAATAATAAAATACTTATTTTATTATTACTGTTTGTAAAATATTTATCAGGGTCTCAAATCAAGAAACAAGTACCACTTTATGCAGATTTACGCTTAATAGTTTTGAGACCTAAATTTTTATTCTAGAACACGATATATTGCTAGGCAAATGTAATGTGTCGTCCTTTAAATAGGTTTGGTTGGTGTAGCGCTGTGTTACGCTTATCTCTGAACACAATGGAGGCCGAGGGTCCGTGCGGATACGGATGTACTTATTGCTTTACGAACATGCCCTACACAAAACTTGTCTATATCTTTTTTTTTTAAATATTATAATACTTAGGCTACATTTTCATATTTTATTTAATTTCAATAAAGAAACTCGGTCAAGAAAGGTTTTTATTTCATTTCAAATAAAAGGAATAACAAAAATAAATTACATGTTTCTATGAAGTCGAGATTAAATAAGGTGAAATCGGTAAAATGGAATAATTGATCTGATCATACTGTCCAATTTACAAATTAATATAATACAAAAATAGTAGTGGTATTAAGTATATTTTAACTTTCTGATTGACTGATTCTGAATTTTTATTGATGAAAGGTAATTGTGAATCTAAAAAAGTATAAAAATATATTTAATGTCACGTTTCAAAATAAAATAAATGTTCTTTCATATAAAATTAACTTCGAGGAAATATCGCTTAATATGTCTTATCAAACATCCCCGAAACACCGCGTCACCGCAATCAGATACATCAAAGCTTTGGATGAAACATACGTTCGTTTGATAACGACACATCTTATCTAAAAGACATTATTTCATACACATCTATCGGAAAGCCATTTGAACTATGTCTGATTTTATTCTAGGCAATTTATTTTCAATAAAGAACTATAAAAAGACTTATCTAAATCGTTTGGTTGCGACTGGAAGGGGGAGCAACTGTCATAAAAGTCGATTCTTATTTACGTCGGATTGCACTACCAGGAAAACTATTCGGTATCAATGATAGAGTAAAATCATTGAACAGTTTTCAACGCTATATTACGTATTTATGTTTAGGTACATGCACAAATGACACTCCTCTTGAAATGTGTCGCCGCTATAGAGGATAGTGAAAATGAAACCAGATTTAGATTAAATTTGAACAATACAATTGTTTTTTTTTTCATTACCAGTATTGTTTTTAATACCCCCAGCTAAGCTAAATGCTTGTTAGGGGTCGGTTTACGATGGCAGTGCACTGTTAGAAGTAGTAGAAACATATAAGTAGTTAGAAGAGGCCTGTGTCCAGCAGTGTGATGCGGTTGGCTGAATAATGAAGATGATATTTAACCATTAGTTCAGTGATTCTGACAAATGATTAACATAAGTATCTAAACTATAACTATCGCTCAGTAAGCTTTGTACTTGTGTATGTACATATGATTACTGTGCTGAGATCTTAAGTTGATGATTAGATGAATTATGATAAGTCAAATTTATATAATATTTATGTGGGTTTAATTGAAACTGTATACAAGTAATGCTACGAATTAATGGTTTAATAGTTTGTATAATCAATAAACGGAACGGTTTATTGATTAACGGAATTAATCTTAAACGATTTATTTAAATGTTTTCTATGTTAATTATCTGTTTAATTATTCAACAAAATATATTTCTTATAGTCTTTGAAAGTAAAGAACAAAAGCATTGTACTTGATAAGATAGTTAAAAAGAGGTGTACTTTAGGATGAAAGTACGGCAGCTTTTTACTTCTTCTTACAAAATATTATCATTAATGTATGATTAAATATATCGATAATCGTGACGCGTGATAGCGTTAGTCAATTTCGTGAACCATACATTTAGTGAGTCCAAATTCAATTATTTTAAACAATACTTACAAACGCCAACAGTTGATATCACAATAAGGAAGTTTGTCAAGCTGTCCGCTCCATTCTATTAGTCGTTAACAGCAGTTTAGCTTTTTATCTGTTTCCACTGTTTTATTTCAGTAAGCGCAATATTTATGGGCGGGTGTCGCGATAGATAAACATTTTTCCTCAAAACTGTGCGGATTATTGTTTTTGTCAGACAAGTGGGGTTCTAAGTTATGAGTTGGGAATGACCTCTACTGATAAAACACTATATTTTCACTTAAACACGTTCGAACTCAATTTTATCTTTCATACGTATAAACATTTAGATGCAAGAGGGCTGATGACTTTCATATTTCATAACATTCCATCGTGCATTTCAAACTTAGAAAATATCAATAAAGGTATGAAGGAAAATTGTATGAAAAAGAAGAAAAGGAAATCGCAAGCACTTTTATCAAACCGATCAAAGGGCCGGTCGCACATTCCGACTTCTTACGACGTTAGTAAAAAATACAATCTCTCTTTATAGTTACCATTCCACTGGTTATTATATCCGTATCGATACGGCTAAACTCACCGACCGTGAAATGCTCGATTCTCGATACTGCCTGCCCCCGGCACTTCTACAGTAATTTCAGACGCTTTTTAAAATAAAGAATTTACACATCAAATGGTATCTAATATGGATAATAATCAGATATCGATCTTAATGTTACTTTACGGTGGTACACAAAGTATCTAATAAATTAAATTTATTAAATATGCAGCCTTTGAATATAGGAAAATACATAAATATTATAGCTATATTGTACATACATACATATACAGATTAAATTTATTAAATATGCAACCTTTGAATATAGAAAAATACATAAATATTATAGCTATATTGTACATACATACATATACAGATTAAATTTATTAAATATGCAACCTTTGAATATAGGAAAATACATAAATATTATAGCTATATTGTACATACATACATACACAGATTAAATTTATTAAATATGCAACCTTTGAATATAGGAAAATACATAAATATTATAGCTATATTGTACATACATACATATACAGATTAAATTTATTAAATATGCAGCCTTTGAATATAGAAAAATACATAAATATTATAGCTATATTGTACATACATACATATACAGATTAAATTTATTAAATATGCAACCTTTGAATATAGGAAAATACATAAATATTATAGCTATATTGTACATACATACATATACAGATTAAATTTATTAAATATGCAGCCTTTGAATATAGGAAAATACATAAATATTATAGCTATATTGTACATACAGATGAATAAAATTCAGCACTTCCTCATTTTTTAAGTCGGTTAAACATAACAAATGCTCGATGTAATTGTCAATAAAAGTATATACTGAACAGTCGTGTCGACTTAACGATGATTGTGTTGAGAATAATGTCGACATTTCGGAGTTGTCTAATATACGTCCTACTAGAAAGTTTTATTGCTAATAAAAACGCCGATCACCTTTTGTTTATTTATGTTTCTATATAAAATATTGTGTTTTCAAAATGGGGTCACAACATTAGTAACATAATACTTATCAAACGCACCGGTAAAAATTAGAACGGACAGATGAAATAAAAAGTAATCGATTCTTAGTAAAAAATCGATGCAGTTCGGGATCAAATGATGTATTTATTTTCGTTGGAATGGCTCACCGGCCCATGCTTCCTGCGACATCAGTGTGGTCGTAACATGACACCATTTATTAATATGCCTGAATTAATAATATTGTAGATATTTGTTGGCAGGGGTCGTGGGTATCGCGTGCAAATGTATCGTGAGGCTTCAGTGCATCGATTTGAAAATGAAATATCGATTTACAGTATCTAAAGGTTTCTAGTAAGTAGTCCCGTCGTAAAATATTATGCGTATACATACATATGTGTTTGTAATAATAGTGTTTTGTTTGCTCTTCAAGGTGTATTGTATTTTTTACTCCTTTTGGTTTATTAGCTACAAATAAGTCTTTAAATTATTATGTCATGTTCAATATTTACAACGTAAACTGTGATGTCTGGGCCTTCATAATTATGCTACGTGGAGAATATTGCGATTAGTTATAATCATCGTGTCTTTATTTGTACACAACTTTGGCCTGTTGGTGAAATCGAGAATTTAGTAGTGTTAACAAGGGATAAAATGATTTTAAAATAAAAATAAACAAAGTACTCTAATTATGAAACTGAGATATTCTAGCTTTTTTATTCATAGATTAAAATCTATATGAAAATAAATAGATTATTACTAACATTAAAAAAAAAAACAATTTTAATGCTAATTCATACAAACAAGCTGACAGTGCGGCTCATTCTTCATATAAAAAGTGTTAAAACTTTGTAGCTAATTGTAATAAGTGGGCACCAACAATTTCCAAGCAATAACGTAAAACACACGAGCGCAGGTAGACAAAACACCACAAATATTGACTGTGGATGATTGCACTACGAGCTGCGTCCAGCGCGAGATCCCCTCAGCAAACTGCGAATTAAAATGGGGACGAGAAAAATTAATCCTAATGCGATTTTAATGAAGCTGAAACGAACGAATGCAGTAATGAATTGTTAAGCCACAGCTTTATCGTTTTACAATATTCGAGAGGAACAAAAATAAGAGAAACGCGAGCAAACAATGTAGCCGCACTGTACCTATCGTGTCTTATTTTAAATATGTAATTAATGTATTTTAGCATGTAGGAGCTTGCAAAGATTAATTTGGTATATTATTACCCGAGCTTAGAGCCTCGAGAGCGTATTGAAGCGTAGAGAAGATAAAATGTAATAATAATTAAGGCTCAGCATTGTACAAAGACGTACGCCTTAACATCGAGTATAAAGCACACAAGCGCTGAAAATGTACACCTGAAGTCTGTGCTCGCTTTTGCATTAACGAATGCGGAAGCGGCGCTGTGCATACAGGACGCGTTGTACCCCCTCTCCGTCGCGGGCTGCACCCCCGGCCGCACCCGCGCCTGACCCCCTCTCACGTGAAAGCTGTGCCTCTCGCTCAAACCAGACGCCTCCAGCAGCACTGCATGTCCCACCCGTGCGTTCATTACCTCCACGACCCAACAATTCAAGTTTGCTTTCCGCCACACAATCTACGCTACCAGACAGACTAAACCCATACACTGGCTACTCGAATAATAAAGATGCAGAAATTAACCCGTCCACACTGAAAAAGAGGAAACTAAGTGAAGCTATCTCAACATGAATGGAGGTAATGCAACGCGAGCACTTGTCCAGGGAATGAAAGAAATGAGCTCGAAATACGTCGCGCTTGTTGAAATAGAGGGGAAATGTCAACCGCGGAATAAAAACAGTCAACAGATAAATGCAAACGATAAACACACTCGCAAAACTGAAAAGGTGGAATGTAAAAGAGATGTTTGTGTTTGTAGTCGAGGTTAAAATATGCTTTGACAATAGTAAGAATATAAGCGTAGAGAAAGTATTACATATGGGAAATCAATAAAGTTGCCGCAGTAAATTTGGTTTAGCCATAAAATATTCAATTACGCATAAGCACACATTTGTTAGGACCAACAACGACCACGCGGCACCCCCATTAAAGACGCCTAAGGGCCATTTAATCGGTCAGTGGATGTAAATTCGGCGGCCCCAAAACAAATATCCCGAAACTAATAAGGAAACGAAATATGTAAATCGGCTGCCATATTGTTTCACAAGTGAAATCTTCCTTTAATCTTATAACAAATCCGCGTCCAAATGGCCGGTCCGGACCGAATTTGAATATAAGAGGGTTCAGTAAAGGGTCAGGTCGAGGAACAACCTTGTTGTGGCGAGCAAGGAGCAAATGTATGCAAGCCACGCACTGAGGAGATAACGCCCGTAATGTTGTCCTATGCACATATTGCAGCAAATTAGTTGTCGACTTGTAAACAAGGAGGAGGAAAGTAAGGCCGCTAAGACGTCGTCGGTGGGTAGTTTGCATGGATATGAGAACAGCAATATAGGGGTCCGCAGCTGCTGGCTGTACTCATTAAGATGTTTTATGGTTGGCCCGCCGGACCGTGTTGCCAATTTAAGATATTTCTATGCGGGACGGCACCACGTTAGTTTGGCTTCCGATTAGGGGATTAAAGTGGTCCTTTAAGGTATTAGTGTAATAATTGCCTCACCCATTATGCGGTTAGCATTGTCCCTAATATTCCCTTGTAAGGCTGTTTAAAGTGATTTAAGCTTATAACATGTTCAGTATATTCTCAAACTAAGCATAGCAATTTGGTAGATGAATTTGCTATAAATTGACAACACGATCGTTCCGGTGGGTAAAAAAAAAAAAACAAAACGAACACCTTCGCAATCAAATCCAGTCACAATGGAAAAGCAAAACTCAAACAAATTTAGTCCAGAACGTCGCACACCTATTCCCCGTGCAGCAAGTAAATCAAAGGGTGTTGAAACTTTACACCCACTTAAAACCGGACACAGTAATAAAGCGTTCGAACTTCATCGACCCTGGACATCAAATGGGACACCCCTTCTCCCATTTTGTACAGGGGAAAATTAAAACTTCTGAGATGTTGTGGATGAGCTTACATTGAATATAAAGGTACCACATACTAAATAATTCTTGTAAGAAATTATTAACAAGTTACTAAGACTACATAGTTGATATACATTTAATTATAATAATGCATGAATATGGATTTAATTGAGTTTAGTCCTCTGTACAAGTTTTATAAAGTATCATCTATCTGCAGGTTTAAATGCGGCACCGTTCCGTTTTTCTTGAAATATTCATAAAGGATATTCGCAGTATAGTCATATCGCGCGGCTCTACATATATTTGTAAATCACGAAAGTCAGACACAAATACCCACTTTGTAAAAATATACCAATAATTGGGATACAGTTTTAACCTAGTAGTGTGTGAAGTGCAGAACAATTATATCAATACTATGTATATTATATTTTAAGACTCTTAGTAACGAAAGTTGCAACCCTACATCTTGGGAGTGAGTTACAATCTGCTCAACTATAACCTGACACGGGTCACCGTAGTTGGTCAGTTGGGACAATAATTACTGATGGCACTCTGTTAGCTTTGAAATGTAATACCTTCGAGGAATTAGATAAATACAGTTGCTCTCATAGCAAAGTCGCCTTTTGATGTTCTACACAACATACTTTAAAACTTGACTGTCTTCGTCGTTGAATGTTCTCATTGGAAAGTTAATTATTTAAATTAAATGTCATGGCTACTCTTCAATTACTTAACCATCAAAATACTTACCCAAATTTACAAACGGATCCTGGTTTAATCATGGCTATACTAATTGTTTCTAAAGAGCCGATTTCATACGTACACCCAGATTAAGTGTACGGCTCTCACTCGGAACCGAGGGGTTATTAAACAATTTATTGTCTACTAACTATTCGGGAGGGCACTGCTCAAATGGTCTGCTAAGATTTTGCAAAGTCTTGTTATGGAATATTGCCAGCGTAAACTTCGTCTATGAAACTTAAATGGATTCACACAGCGATACGATGAACATTTATATATTTTAACATTTCACTGGATGTTTTAGGCATAAATTTGTAGTAAGGCAGTAAATGTTATTTCGGACAAACGATAAAAGAGAATAGCAGTCTTGATTAAGTTTGGTCTGAACCTTTTACAGCTTTCAATACGCATTTCTGCCTGTCAGTAGCAAATTACATGGGCTGCCCATTCACGCTTAAAAATCACTCTCAATTGAGTCAAGTGGGACGAAATAAAAGGCGAATTCATCATGGGGGTGCGAACCGACGCCCCCTGTTGGGAAACCAAACCGGAAAACGTATGTCCGGTCCATTTGTAAATACTAACACGTACTGGCAGATTTTTGACAGTTTATTAAATTAAATTGTGCGAGGGAATGTTTGTGATTGCAGATCTAACAAGTAAAGAAAGCTACTTTAAGAGACGCAGTGTGATGAATGGAAACACCATCTAATATACCATCCATAAGGTTTATTGTAATGAATTATAAATTGTTGTGTTTGTATATAATATGATGTAACGTGATTTACACATATCTATTATTCTTTGAATATATCGAATTGAGAAAATAAATATCTGTTTCTAAAGTGGATTATAAAACAGTAGTATGTAGAGTGGTTTTGAACCCGCTTCCACTTACTTTACCATGATATGAACTTTATTAAGCATTTGTGTTTTATATGTACGTAAAACTCATTTTTCGTATCACAACTATGAAGTTATCGTAAAACATAATATTTAATTGTTCATACAGCAAAAGCCAATCATACAGAAAGTATTTAGTGGTACATTATAAGTTTTTTATCATCAGTTACTTCATACACGAAGTACTGCACTAATTGAAATGTATTTTTCAACCGACTTCAAAAAGGAGAAGGTTCTTAATTCGACTGTATTTTTATTTATGTTTGTTACCTCATAACTTTCGACTGAACCGATTCTGATGATTTTTGTTTATTTGGAAGCTGGTGCTTCCCGTGTGACCCCATTTCAATTTGGTCCAGTTCTGACACTGAAAACCATATAAGTCTTAAATTTGCATTAAGCATGTGCGATAAATGGACGAATAACTCAATATCACGCCAACCGATTTCTATAATTCTTTTTTTTTTAGAAAGGATGTACTTCAAGGGTAGTTAGACAAGAGTTTGGTAAGGTTATGACAACGGCATCCATGAGAAAACCATGTAAGTCTTAAATTTTATGAGAAACGCATTGAAGTCCGTTATCTACTTTTTTAAAGTGAATTACATAATTGATTAAATTTATAATATTACAGGGTCTAAAGTAACGATATTTTTTATAATGCCATCTATCTATTTCAGTGATCCAGCTTTCTATGATATACTTACTTCCGCAATCTCCTGAATCAAATTTATATTAAGAAAATTTTATTTAAAATTGGAATTCTAAATTAAATTATTCATTTTAACAACTGTCTAAAAATGTAGGCTACTTTCGTATGGCATAAGTATACCTTTCAAAATACTTTTTCAGGTGCAGCGGGTTTTAATATTAGTTTCAAAATGCACAGTAACCCAAATTTATTATCACTCTAACTATCAGTATAGATAAATTTTGTATTTCTGTATCTGTCCGTCAGCTGTATACGAAACTTTACGAGTCAATTTCAACAACGTTATTTGACTATCCCACTCGTGTATAGAAAACTCGTGCACAGTACAGGAAAGGGCATAAGATTATTAATTTACGCTGAAATATTGTCAGGTGCCCGTAAAAATGTAATTACGTGCTTATATCATTTTGCTCGACACTGTATGTGATACCTTTTGTGAAAGTTCTCGATACAGGACTCAGGAACGGTAAATACATTTTTTTATTAGATTTATGTCAGCGGTTAATGATTGTTCTTACTATGTTTTTTCATAACTGAATATCCGTAACATTAAAAAAAATCAACATCTCAACTTTTTTTTTTGTTTCTTAAAGAGATTATTTATAATATGAAAAGGAAATGAACAAATAACAGAGAAAGTACAAAATTTAAATTTATTGAAATATTTTTTTAAATAATATTACCATGATATTCTGTAGGTAATAGGGGATTTTCTTTTAGGTACTTATGTATTTCGTACAACTTAGCTGAGTTTTAATGTACAATCAATACACTAGAACTTTGATATCTTCATATAAAATTGCACAACAACAGTTATATTGCAGTTTACAAATGCTATATTCGCAATATACTTAAGAATTTACGACTATTTTATTTGCAAAACGAAACATCTTGAATACTATTACTATTGCTCCACAGTTTCCAAGTCAAATAAACAATCAGTCAGTAATAGAGTGCAATAACAAGTAGTAAACGATAAACAACTGAAGTAAATTCGCGATAAAAAGCAATAAGTAAAGAGATGAACTCGAGCTGATCTCATTAAACTCGAGCTTGTTGATGGGAGTATATGAGTATACCGAGCCATATGTTGGCGTGCTAACAGGCACTACCTAAATCATATTTACTGATGAACTCTCTAATAACTTTTTTTTTACTTTTTATGATAACCCATTCGTTAATACGCCATTCAGCTAAACAATTAGATCTAAAAAATATGTTAGTTTATTATTGTTTTGGGCCAGTGAGTGTAAGTTTACAAGTATGGATGTGTTTAGATGAAGTTCATGGTGTAGTTAAATAGAAGTAAAAAGGAATAAAGTTTAAAAAAATCCAGTTTATCCAGCTTTAGTCATACAGTGCCCGGAAGACGGTAATAGGCGTACATTACGGACTAAAATATGGTATGCTAAAAGAAGGCGTTTGAGTCGCGACTGCTTACCCCTTCGAAGATACAGGCGTGAGTTTATATATGTGTGTTCTCTAATAAAAAATTTAAACATGTCACAAATAATTGAACCAAATTTAATTTAAATATATTTGATCGTTAAAAATAAAACATTTAGAATTCAGTCGTGAGAATATATGTATATATATATATAAAGCAAGCAAAACACAACGCTAACGTACGTAAGAAAAACACAATGAAACATTGTTATACCGGAAATCTATTTTTGTTACTAACAGTTCGAGTAGTAAATATGATATAGCAGCAAAATTTAATACGATATCCTGCAATCATTTCAGCGTATGGCTTCATCGATGTCTGTTATTCGTGTGTGGTCGCGCAGTAAACTAAGATCTTAATGATCGCGCATCGGTAAATGTAAACAATTTATTAGCCCGCAATCGACAATCGTTACAATCGATTCGTGCATTCGATGCATTGATACATGTTCGCTGAATTGAACTACTTCTCCGTTTGCAGACGTATCGATTTTAATTGCATTTCGCTATAACTACGTAAACACCTTTTCTTGTCTGCATATCGAATCGGATTGTTTATTCGGACCCAGATATATTTAATAATTTTAATGATCGCTTTCTGAAGTCTCCTCAATAATAAATATTTTTATAAATATAAATAAATTAGTATTGCTAGCAGTTCTTCTTTTTATGCGACTAACAGGGCGGAGAAACTAATGACATGTTGTTGACTATTAAAAACGTAACATTATAAATATATATAACCCAACTTCCTTCCTTACTTTATGACGGTATCTTCAAATATATACGAGTATCTGTCACTTCTCACTATTAAGACAATTCATAAGAAACATTACATGTGTAAATCCTAGGCTCTAAAGCGTTACAAGAAAAGGGTGATTATCGAAATAGATCATTCGTACATTATAAAAGTACTTAAAGAAAAAAAATCTCGACTGACGTGGTACTAGGGTGGTGTACATTTTTTTTATCAATAAGTGATTTCCCCGAAACACCGGATGCGGTCCGCTGGGCACCGGATATCATAATTGAATTTCCCGCTATCGGGTGCTGTACTACTGCTTAGGGATAATACCCTTTTAAACCTTTTAAACGAATGTTACTGTGTACTATAATGCATATGTATTTATTAAAATCAACTGAAGTCTTATGATTAGGTTTGTTAATTTTTATAAAATGAAAATCATTTTAATTATTCAATTCAATCAAAGAAAGAATTTTTTCAATGTTTCAAAAGATTTAAATTACATATACATACTCGTATATGTAATTTTTAAAAAGGTTTAAGTTTGTTTACAGCGAAATTTTATCTTTTTGTTTTGACGTAATGAAGTCTCGTGACAAGCAGGCAGGAAACATTCTTGTTAACATGTTTTTTCTCTCGATAAATTATTATTTTTATTTTTTATTGCTATGCGAATAGAAGCTTTAGGGTTTTTATACTTTCATTGTGATAATTTGTTATTTTTTCGTTTTTAACACTTCTCTTCAAAAACCTAAGAACTATCATGATATATGTAAGTGGCCTATCTTAAAAGATCTTGTAACGATCACAATCGAATTTATCTACTACGGTATTTCATAAAATATTTTAAGTACGCACTATTATTTATCAGCAGTAGGGTGAAAACATTTCAAGTGTACAATCGTCATGATTTACGCAACTGTTGCTAAAACTGCTCTCCGTAAGGCTCTCACCCCTATTACAAGAAAATTGTTTTCACAACAAAGAGTTAAGAATTAAAGTCCCGACTCACTCCGAACTCCACTAAGACATTTGAGATTCCTGTTTTTGTTTGTTTCTATAATTAAAACGCGACTTAAACGCTCTTCCGATAATTATAAATCTACTTGATGTTGTTATTGCAGTGAATCCGATTTATGAGGGGATGTTTCTAGAGCCAATTTCTGCGATAAGTATTATTTAGCTTTTATGTTTTGATTTTTATTATTGAAAACATATTTTAATAGCTTCGCGGTTGAAGTCTTTATTTATATGTCTTTATTATCAGCTCATTAATAAATATTTTGCATTTCATCACTTGAAGTATAAGATATTTTATTATTGAAAATTAACTACGATGTATATATGTATATTTTTATAATAACGCACTTCAACAGTAGTGAATTGTTAACCAATTTAGGTTTGATTTATTTAGTATGTGTCAAGGGTAATTTACTCACTTAATTGTACATTTAACTATATTCTTAATAATTTATTGACCTGTAAGTGAATTAGAACATTTTTATAACCACTATGACAAAATTTGTTGCATGTCACACTGTCGAAGTGCAACCTTTAAACTAAGGGATATTTCGTAAGAGTTAGTGAGGGCATGGCGCGCGGGTGGGCTCGTTACCTTCGCCCGGTGGCCGGTTGACTCATTCCAGTGTCGCCGACCACCAGTTTTGAACAGCGTTCTAACTCCCAGTGGTCTGGCGCTAACACGCAACTCCGCCTCAGTAGTTCTTACGCTCCGATGGGCAATATGGAAATTGTAAGTAAAATTTTGCAAAATTTTCTGCGTTTGTACTCGAATTGTTTTCATACAAAAATATTTAAATCATCAAAACAGTCAAGTTTCATGAAATATAATATGAAATGTCAAGAATTCACAAAATTCTTTATTTATTGTCTTTGCTCATACTAGATATACATACATGGGTACAAGTATTATGAACAATGTATTTAGAGAAGTATATGTCATAACAGAAAACGACAAACTAAGTATCGGCTAGTACTAGTATGAATACACGTATGAATGTATATTACGTCTACTGAGTCAGTTATAAGACGTCCGGTCGATGCGGAAGAGACATGACTCAGTCGCGACAGTTTATATCGTGTTGATTCTGTTTTTTCACACTATTAAACTTAGGATGTAAACCGACTCTTTGTATTTTAAGGCTTTGCAATACATTGGAACATGTTTATAAAAATCTTGATTAAGGTAATTCGTAACATTCAGCTCAAACTATATACTAATTTATGAATATAAATTAATAATTGACTCAAAACAAAGCTGTTTCTCATATCGAATACAATACACTAATTACGAAGTTCATTAGGTATTTCACCAATTTGCCGGTAAAGTTCGTTACAACTCCATCTTATTACGAGGAAACATTATAATATACATTGAAACCCGTTCTAACAATTTCACATACAATCATAAATTCTAATTTAGCTCGTTCGTGGATCTTGTTACTACCTCGCCTTCGGTTTTCCGGACTCATTGTATGTTACTCCCAAGACATCGTAGCCCCACAGAACGTATATACAAAATTAATTAGACAAAATCTCGGGTCTTATAATATTTTATTATTATTTCCTATGTTGTGCGAGATTTTATTAGGACGTTATATTTATTACTTTTCTCTTAGGTGTAATGAATGTGAGTAGAGGTTTGATTAGCATTCGACTTATAGATATGTTGGTTACAAGTTTATAATTACAGCAGCGGTAATTACAAGGCTTCTTACATTGTGAAACCTTGGTCGGCTTTCCGTTTGGTTATCTCTCTGCGAATGTTGATGGTTTGTTAAATTAAACGTCATGCACTACACTGCTA
The DNA here is from genome assembly GCA_947561695.1 of Tyria jacobaeae. Classification (NCBI taxonomy): domain Eukaryota; kingdom Metazoa; phylum Arthropoda; class Insecta; order Lepidoptera; family Erebidae; genus Tyria; species Tyria jacobaeae. The sequence continues at coordinate 8,821,541 of OX387210.1, forward strand.
TTTTCTTAATTATAAAACGCCTATCAGTAAATAGTTTTGCTCTGTTTCAACCTTATTGCAAGATAAAGTCAGATGTTTTCATTTCTAAAATTATTATACATTAATTAATATATAATAATTATATATAATATATTATTGGAATAAGGCTTCATTTATTCATCTGTTCAATTCGTTACTTTCAAATTTAAAAAAAAAATAACCTAATAGAATTGTATTTATTTTATTCAATAACATTTACTTTGCTTTTACATTCAACCTATTTATGAACTAGTTTTATAAAGATTTAAGTGTACTGCTAGTCTTGTACGTTCTTCCCTTAAGAAACAAATTAAAGATGTCGGACGCACATAAAGGCTCGTTGCCTCCCGATAAGGCGAGGACATTGAGCTAGTTCTTAAAAGGTAGTCAGAGTGACCATCACTCCCTACAATAGCACGAGGCAAACATTGTATTCTACTTAGCGGTGAATAGTGTAATGTCATTGGTTAAGGTCTATACTTAAACTGCAGGAAAAAAACGCGTATGTAATTTTTCGTGTCTTGTCCTCTTCATTTAACGATATAGTATATTCGAATAAGTTCTCGTAATTCGAATATATAATTGAGTTGGTTACGGACTACAGAGTATACAGAGTATATTGACAACGACGTCAGTTAATAGAGTGGCTCTCTGCCGACCAGTCGACGAAATCTAATCATTTGCATTATTTCCGCGCCCCAGAGCTCATACTGCGCTTCGTTTCCCGAAACATTCATCGGGTACATCACTAATCATTATTCTATAAATGTAGTTATGTGTATTATTCAGTCTAATTTATCTATAATATGTTTGTATTTAGAAATATGTGAGTATGTTTATGACTTATATACATGTTTATTATAATCTATGCGTTGCTATAAGAAATATTACTAAGCCTAAAATGTGATCTTAGTGAAACAAATAAATATTTAAAAATGTTTTAAATGAATACATTGCCGATTATGAGTTCCATCTTGAAAGATTCATAATAAATGTAAAAGCAAGGCAACGTAAGAGACTACTAATTAAATTTCATTTCAACGGCATGAAGAAGGAATTTACAAATTAACAACGATGTTTAATGGAATTTCAGTATAGCATTTGAAATAAGAACATATAATATAACCCTCTAAAGAAGAAACGTGTTCTGCATTCAAGGTTACTGACTCATCTGAAAAAATGTCAGGCTTTTTGGTGGCGTATGCGGTCAAAGTAGACGTAGTCCGGCTTGTCGGGCCTTTGGTAGGCTTTTTAAATTAATAAATGAGCCGGATCGACTAGTGCAATACCACGGTCTCATAGAAAACCGATTGTGAAGCAAAGGCGGACAGCGCACTTACGACTCTTGGGTTGCAATTGTCCATTGACGGCGGTTGTCACTTACGTTCAGGTGACCCGTCTGTTCGTCTGCCCTCTCTAATAAAAAAAAAAAAACAAGAATATTCAAAAAAAATACGTGTTATACTGAGACTAACAAAATAAGGGTGTCCAGCGGTTTTAGTCCAATGTCCGGCTAAACTAGCTGGTCTGTCAGGCTTTTCAATTTTAAGACCTGGCAACCCTACACGTACTGGATATAGAACGGGTGTTATGAACTGAAATATTAACCGGTGACCGTCAGAATTGTGTATAAGGAATCTAAACTATATGGAATAGTTAATCTTAACGATTTCATACTTTTGTATCTATAATCGGTAATTAGCTTCAAAAATTTATATTTAAAACATAAAAAGTGTTCACATGTAAATTAGGAAGATTTCATAACATTGACATGTTAATAAAACTTCTAAGAACTTTGACGAAACTTCGCTATTGTTGGAAAAAAGAAGAACCGACAATTTCCTTAAAAAAAAAATAGACGTTTGGCTGAAATGAGTCAAATTAATGAACAGGAAACATCGCACAGGCCGAAGAAGATAGAAACAAATTTTCCACGGCCACAGACAAACCGCTAGAAAAAAAACTGATTGAAACCGCTGAAGCAACGTTCGTGTGTAAATATTTACCGAGCGTCGCCCACGAAAACTTTGTAGCTCCCGCTAACTTCCACGACCTCACACTCGCAAAAAAGTAGCCAAGTGCGATCGAACTCAGCGCTAAAGATTCCTTACGCTCAAATTTAATAATTTACCTGATATCGGCTTTCAATCATTTGGGTCGATTGTAAAAATGTATTACCTAGATTACTTTTTTTATTTTGTCTCAATAAAATTTCTTTAAAATATAATTTATAATGCATATTGTATGCTTATTTTGAAACACCATATCTACAGTAGTGCCCATAATCATCACATATATTGAATGATTATGGGAACTACATTAGATATAGAAAAATAAGAACAGTTGAAAAATTCGTGTAACAAAATAAACCTAATTATAATTATTAAAAAAAGAGATGCACTTCTTACTGTGACCATGTGCATTAACTGCAACGTCTATAGTAGTTTATAGATAATTAAAATAAAATGAACCATCTGCAATGTCAGTAAATAAAGGTTCAAAAAAAGGTTTATAGATCCCGTGTCAAAAAATAGGTAAATCAATTATGTAAGTGTGTATTAATACACACTTCGAATAAATCTGCTATAGGTATAATTGGTCAAATTTAAACTTTACAAGCAATTTATGTAATGTAATGTAAGTTTATACATAATAATTATGAATACAAATATCATTCTAATAAAGATATATATCCAATATGTGACTGGTTCTTCTATATAAATGCCAACAGGTTCCATTAGCAATCTGCCAGTGAACCCTAAAAAGCGTATGAAAATGTATTCGGTAATTGAATTCTGTACACGGCTTGGATCTGGCGAGCATTGAGCGCGGGGCTGCACGTACCTCCGCGGTCAGGATTTACCATGTACTTACACAGAATATTTTTGATCTTCCCACTTGAATGAGATATCTTAGGTATTTTTATGAGAACTTGACCATCATTTGCGAATGCCTTCTCTCTGTTCAGTGACAGATGAGTATGACAGCACCCACATAAGTTGATCTGTTAGGTGAAATTGGTCCTTCGTTAAAGTAAAACTAGAAGAAGAGAATAGATAGAGCTCCTGCTGCGACAGTTGGGACCTGACTTGACATTGACGGCAAGCGTAGAGCCAAGTTAAATAATTACTTGTTGCCTTTAATTAATTGATAATAAAACAAATAGCCATGCGAGAGGTGCTTGGTGGAGTAGCATGGGGCCAGCCAGAGTATACAGTCTGTGCCTGGTTGACAGTAATAGGCTTGCCCACTATTACGTAACTGAGACTAAATGGTGGTTGGCAAATCATAAGCATTAAATACTGCTCTTAATACCTCCGTGGAGATGGACATAAGTGTATTGATTTAATTAACAAATCTTAAACCTGAATCTTCAACATATCGCTTCACCATTGAAAAATCTAAGGCTGAACTTTTTTTTTGACCGGAAATTTTCATAAATGTATTCAGAGGACAGATTCCTCTGAATACATTTATGAAAATTTCCGGTCAACCTACACAGATGTCACTATTTCGGCTGGATAGTAACAGAGTTAGGCTATACAATCAGACTACACATCCTGTAATAGGACGCTTCCGTCTCGACTACAATAGCACTGCACATTGCACGTCAAATGTGTATTTGGAACGCCAGTCTGCAGGATTGTCTATTAAAGCCGAGCCATAGTAATCTCGAATTAAAGGATACTTAATTGAATTCAGTAAATAGCTTTACATGTATTCATTTTCATTGAAATGAAATTCAATATGTAATTATCATGTATGTAATTAGAATAGGGTATAGACCTCACTCCTATTACGGACACTGAGATATCGTTCCAAACCAAAAAGTAACTGACTAATAATGGATAGTACACTTGATTCTGTAAGAAGAAAAAAAGGACAATTTGAAAAGTTACTAAAAGCTCGGCAAAAACTCCTCAATTACCAATGGTGTGTCGACGTAATGATAATATAGATAATATAGAGCCTCTTGTAGAAGTAGACCTTGGTGAAATATAGTCTATCAACTAACTAATGCGACCTGAGGGTTCTCTCCACATAAAGAATAGATAATGTTTATACCACAAAGTGATTCCTACAATAAGTAGGGCTGAATGTAAATTGTTAATTGTTTATGAATTACTGTATTATTTTAGTTAATTCAGCAAACTATACAATATATCATTTTCCAATATGCACGCCTACTTACAAAGCAACATTGGCAGCTAGTATTTCAAATGTACAAACTAACACAATTATGGTTAGGGTGGGCGCTATTCGACAGATCGCACTGACTACTGACGTATGTTGATACGATTGTCCGCCTGTTAAACGATTTCATTTGAATTTGATCACTCGACTGTCTGCCAATGATAATGTTTGTTGGGGCTGGGTTGGTGACGGACTAATGTATCATACTGGAACTGAATTTAATTATCAAACTATAAAAGGTTTTGCTAATCATATATTTATAATTGGTCTATGTCCAGCAGTAGACTGCAATAGGCTAATTGATTGATTTGTATTTATATATGTATGTATGAAATGAATTAGTTAATTTATTTTGACAATTTGAACTGATTAGTTTCTTTTCTTATTAATTTGGTGTCATCGGTTTAGTAAGATCGTTTTACCTAAATATAGAAACACACTAAATTAATCTGAACTTATTATACCTATATGTAATTAAATAAATCTAAATGCATATTTTTGGTTGTTCAATTTGTGTAACGTGTGTGCTTTGGCGTATGAAAATATTCAAGATAGACGGAAGTGTTTTCTAACGGTATAATATCGAATTCCGCAAATTCAAGAAGGATCTGTTGCAAGCATCGATAACCCTCCATTCCGAACATAATGTACACATAATTGGCGTAACATTTCCATTGCGAACCCTTTCAAGACGCCCGTAATGTTGAGGCCTACATGTTATTTAATTACGCAATCTTGAACGCAATGAGAATTATACCGACTCGGTTTCTTGTCTCAAATGCATGAATAGGGAGACTACAGGACCGGTTAAGTTAACAACAAGCATACAATATCAGTCATATTAAATACAAGATACGAAAGATACGAAAGAATAAAGAATCTTACATAAGGTCACATCACTTTTTTATCATTAAAATTATTAATATCCGTTATAATAAAAAAATATTCTACTAAACACATGAACTAATATTTGTCATAAAACTATAATATTCTCTAAAAAGACAACTGTAAAACAGCATTTTGTAACTATCATTAAAATCTCTGCCAACACAATAATACAAAAACAAAGAATATATTTTTTTGTGTTATTTATTTATTTATTTATTTAAAAACTTCATGCACACGTGTACAAAGGCGGACTTAATGCCTAGGGCATTCTCTACCAGTCAACCTTGAGGTGGTGAAGAAAAGCGATAAGGTAGGTGCAGACATCTGGAATTTACTGTATTGTAATGTATTTTAAAACAACTATAGTTACATATATATATACAAATACATAACAAATATACACATACATAAACATATATAATGAAGAATATATATATATATATACTAACATACACTTATAAATAGGTATACAGTCAAGTGCATTGTGGTTATTCTGCTAATTCAGCGAGGAGAAGTTCACGTACTTTGTTCTTAAACGTTAAACGGCTTTCAGACATTCTAAGCTCAAGAGGGAGCGCATTCCATAGAAGAACTGCTTGCACGAAGAAAGATGAGTTGACAAAGTTAGAGCTGTGGGGAGGACATAAGAGGAGCAAATTGTTCGAAGAACGAAGGTCCCTGTCATGAGTGGAGCACAAAAATTTAAAGTAGGGTCTTAAGTAAGAAGGGGGAGACGGGGAGTTCAAGAAGGTGTATAGAAAATTTAGTGCTCGCAAACTGCGACGTTGCCGAATAGGAAGCCACTTCAATTGGGAACGTAAAGCAGAGACATGGTCATACTTGCGAAGATTGAAAATGAATCGAATGCAGTTATTCAGAAGACGGTCTAGTTTGTTGAGAAGGTCTGCATTCAGGTCAAAATAACACACATCGCCATAATCAATCATGGGAATAATTAGGGAATGCATTAAGGAAGTTTTTGTTTTAATAGGGAGGAAGTTTTTGAGACGGTATAACGTTCGGAGAGCACCAGTGACTCTCTGACTTACATGTGTAACCTGGGCCCGCCAAACCAGGGTCGAGTCAATAAACAAACCTAGGTCTTTAACTGCTGAACTCACAGATATAGGTGAGCCATCAAAGACTATTGGTATGAGAGTTCCAGTGTCGAGCCTGCCCATCATTGGTTTGCTTCCTACGACGATCGCTTGACATTTGGTTGGATTTACTGATAATCCAAATCTCGACGACCAGGATCTTATAGTTTCCAAATCTTTGTTTACCTTATCAATGGCCTCTGATAAGTATTCAACCCTACTCTGGGAGTATATCTGCAGGTCATCAGCATACAGGTGATACGGACACTGAAGGTGTGGCGTTAACTGATTAATAAATAAAGAAAATAGTAAGGGAGATAATATACCGCCTTGAGGGACGCCGCTGCAGAGATCAGTCCAGTTTGATGACGAGTCATCCACCCGAACGCACTGCTGGCGTCCCTGAAGATAAGACGAGAACCATTCCAGTGCTTCTGAGGAGATCATAAGATATGAAAGGATGGATAGCAGGACCTCGTGACTGACGGTATTGAAGGCATTCGAGAAATCAACCAGGACTAAGACGGTAACTTTAGTGTTATCCATACCCTCTCTAATATCGCCAGTCACTTTTAGGAGAGCGGACATGGTGCTGTGGCCGGGCCTAAAACCAGACTGTAACGGACTCAGGAGATTATGACGAAATATAAATTGCGAAAGCTGCTTGTTTACACAAGCCTCTAGAACTTTAGACAGGAAGGGGAGAATAGAAATAGGACGAAAGTGGTGTGGAAGAGAAGGGTTACTTGTTTTGGGCAAAGGTATGATATAAGCTTTACGCCAGAGGCAGGGAAAGGTTCCAGAGTCAAGGGAAAAGTTGATTATATGGGAAATGACATGGATAATATGATCTAGGATGGGGACAACCATGCGTCGACTGATGCCATCACAGCCCACGGCATTGGAGCGAATGGACAGGATAATCTTTTTAATATCCTCAGGAGGAACTGGAGAAAAAGTAAATGCGTCAGTAGTGGGACTTGGTAAACTACCTATATAGCTTAAGGTCTGACATTTGGTTTGATGATCTAGGTGAGTTGTGGATGTGAAATGTCGATTGATGTCATTCAAACCGATTGTCTTTTGAACTACTGGATGATGTTGTTTGCCGATACCCAGAGATTTTAGAAACTTCCAGATACAAGTAGGGGATGAAGCCTCTATGTGTTGAAGGATGTGTCGGCGTTTTGCGTTGCGTATCACCTGATTACACCGATTCCTAGCCACCTTAAAAAGGTTCCAATTAATTTCAGAACGATCCCGCTTGAACCGCAGAAAAGTTTGGTCTCTTCGTCTCATGGCAATTCTCACCTCCTCCGTCATCCATGGTGCCGGTGGACGCTTTAATTTTACCTTCCTAACAGGAGCGTGTGTGTCGTACAACCTAACAATTTTGTCATTAAAAATTCTGACCTTGTCATCTACGTTGGTGACTGCTGCTACACTCTTCCAATCTATTTCAGAAGCATCAGCACATAGTCTTTTGACATCCATGCGTCCATAACTTCGGACATGAAGAATTTTGGGAGGGGGTTTAGGTGGTTTCAGGGCATAAGAAAGAAAGATCAAATCGTGATGGGAGAAACCGGGAGCAGGATATTGGCCATGGGAGGAGATAAGGTTAGGAGCAGAGGTTAGTATCAAGTCCAGCCAGGTATCCTGATGCTCGATGTTGTGATGCGTTGCTTGAAGGGGCAGGACATGGAGACTGGTAGATTGAACGATCTGAAGAAGATTACGTGTTCGTGGAGAGTTGAGTGCAAGGAGGTCGGTGTTAAAATCTCCCATGATGATGTGATGTGAGTATTCAGGCCCTATAGATTCCAGAACTGTTTCCAGACTGGAGAAGTAGTTAACACCTGGAGGACAATACACTACACCTAATATAATATTGGCTCCCTTAACATAAACCTCAAGAAATAAATATTCGGCAGTGGCAGACGAGCTGGAAGAGGAAGAGGCAAGAATTTTATAGGCTAAGAAGCTGCGAAGGTAGATAGCGACTCCTCCACCTCTTTTGTCTAGTCGATCATTACGAATGAGAACAAAGCCTGTGAGAGGATATGAAGTCGAAGGGAGGTTTGGTTTGAACCAGGTTTCAGATATCAAAATAGCATGAACGTCACTGTCAGTGAAAGTCTCAGTCAAATCACTATAATGACTGGGAACACTCTGAGCGTTTATGTGGCATACGTGAAGGTTCGACCGAGTGCCATTGTTAAAAGCTTGCCGTAATCGGTCACCCAAAGTGTCTGTTAACGAACTAAAACTATCCTCATCGGAAAATTCATTAGCAGAAAAATATACTTCATCACCATCAGCGATCATTAAAAACGACTAAAAATATATTAAACAAACTATAGATCATAAAAATAAATACTCTAATTAGATATAATCTAAGTATACCAAGCAAAAAAAGAAAAAATAACTTAATATAACAAATAAAAGTAAGCCTTGGCTCGTAGGTCGTATTTCAACACCACCCGCCGGCCTATACAGACATATAAATACTGTAAGAAAAGGATATGTAAAGCAAAAGAAGACATTATACCAAAAAAAAAATCGTATAAAAGTCATTACTGCACAAAAGTTAATATTACTTAAACAAGTTTCCGAACGCATCAAAGAAAAGAATTGACAGATGTCCTAGCTGTCACTAACATTGAGTGACTGACTATGTTTTTAACTTATGAAGGTAAACTATGAAAAGTTAAATTTTAACATAATAACATAAGGATTATTTGTAAAGTAATTGTGAGTAGTTGCATAAGTGAATCATAACTAGAAGAGCTGGATATGCAATATACTATGATCTATCTAATAATAACAATATAGTGCAGCCGGCAGCTGACTCTCAAAATAAGATAATTATGTTCTTCTTGAAGTTTTCGTGTTTGTGATTGAACTCGCGTTACTATTGTTGCTCTTGTTAGCGGGAGTCACCTTTGGAAACTTTGTTATCAAGGGTTTGAGTTCGTCCGGGGATGTTATCTTATGGCGGGAGTTGTCGGGTGTTTTGATGACTATGGTCCCATCCTGGGTCCAACAAGATAGCATGCCAAAATGTTGCCGAGCTATACTAAAAGCTGATTGTCGGATTTTAGTCAGAAATTCTCTTACCGAAAAGCCGGAACCCTTCAAAGAAGTCTTCGCCTTCCAGACGACATACCTAACATCAGCTGTTGTAAATCTGACCAGCACAGGGCGACGATGTTCCCTTGATGGGGCCCCAATGCGATAACAAAGCCTGATATTTGTCGTGTTTATATCCTTGAGACCCATCTTGTTGTTGATAATATCAAGCAAAGTCTTATCACACTCTTCCTTGACAGCCTCAGGTACTCCTAGGAAGATGAGTGCCTTTTGTCTGTGCCGAGTCTCCATCACATCAATCATCCTAGTACACTCATTGATTTGCTGCCGCAGAAGACCCAACATACTGAACATCAGTTCTCGGAATGTCCGGAATTCATCTGCAACCCGGGCCACTGTTTCCTTGGAGTGAGCTCCACTGTGTAGCTGTGCTTCTAATTCAGCCATTCTTCTGGAAAAGCTCTCCTCTAGGGTGGTCTGAGCCATTTCAATCTCAGCAAGTTGGGACATAGTTCTTGAAGATTATGATGAACAATTTAAAGTATTGTAGTGAAATTATGAAAATATGTCAATATACCGGCAGGTGGTTTAACTACTTGGTCTAATTCATAAATACAGTGTATTAACTGTAAGTACAGTAGATATAAATATTATTTAAAAGTTTATATCCGTAAAATTATTAAATAAATAATTTAAATTATACAGAGCTCTTAAAAAAGTGTGTCAACTATTTCAACACCTACCCGAAATCCTAATCCTTAATCTGTTAGCGACACAACATATTCAAATAGTCAAAAATATAACAAGAATCTAGTTATGTTACAAAAGTAACATGAGATATATACATATAACAATATTTATTCACAGAAAACAAAAAACCTAAAATGATAAAAATATATTCAACTACGTGCCTGTTTCCAAAAGGTTAAATCATGACCGGAACGTCTCAAAATCGTAGGGCGAAAACTATGGTAGCCTTGCCGATTTCCCTTTAAACTCCTATAACATCTTCAGTAATGAAGGAGCACGCACCCTCAAGGGTGTTTCTTACAGGGGTTGTACAGTCCAACTCAATTATAAATGAATATATCAAAATGACAGAGTAACATTTCTGAGAATTTCATCTATCAACTGAGAAAATATCTGATGACATTGGATGATTATTAATAAAAATATAGAGTTTATGAATTAATATAAATAACTGCCTCGGGCGTGGAGCTTAAATTATTTAATATTGTCATTGAAAAAGATTCTAGAAATCCTAACAAAAAAAAATTGATATAAAACTAACTGAACACTAACGTGAAATTTAATTTTCAATTATGAATAATTACGAAGATTAAGAGACAAAATGTATATATAATTTCAGAGTATTACGAAGCGTTAGATTCCCATGCGATACTAGATTATTCAATACAATGTCTATTATGAATGGACGTGGTCCACGAAGGTTGATTGGGCTCGTCGGCTCCATTCCAATTTTCATGGTGAACTGCGATCCACAACACTGATCGATTGTTTTTGAAGCAAACAGTACACATTTTAAAATAGAAGCTTGTGTTTTGTATAAAGTAAACTGATAACATGTTCAGCAACCAATAAAAAATTTACATCTAAAATGAAAATGAAAAAGAAAATGCAATTCTAGTTTTCAGGATAACCTTCATTGAAACTCTTTAGATCAAATAACATTTAAACGTATTTCCATAAATTTATTCATATCTGATAAATAAATATATTATTATTAGACTAATCCATATAAAACTACTCTTAATTGATCGATTATGTAAGGGTACATCTAAAGAAATTACGATTATGGGAATCCTATTATCTAACCTATCTACAACAGTGATCGGCCATTTAACTGCTATTATTATCGATCCACTTTACACGGTTCTTTTGTTTTTGCTGTCTCGCGGCGATATTTTCCAAACTTGACCGGTGCAATTTTATATCGGCTCTAAATTTTAATGGCCATCGAAAAAATATATATGCGAATTTATTAGATATGGCGTATTTCATATAAAAATCAAACGAAATAAGCGATGGACTGTAAATTTACTATAACCTCAGAACCGGCGGTCCACTATAGGCTGCATGAGCTTTTGTAACTAAAGGTATATTTCACACCGTCGACGCGTATAACGCTATCTGATGATTGGTTTTTGGCAATTAACAGTATTGCTCACGTCGGAATCGAGTTCATTCACCATGTGAATTATGTATGGAGCCTCCATTTCCCTCTTTATTGCGCCGTTGACTTACTTATACCTATGGCCGATATATTAAATCTTGTAAATTCATTTTTACATATTGCTAAACTGTTGTAAGAATATTAGATTTCTACAATTAGTAAGAGGACTCGGTCTTCCCGGTACCAGCCAGTTATGCGTCCCTGACTTGCTTTCGCTATTGCTTATACTCCTCCGGTCCATCTGTAAAAGCAATATTCCTTTCCTTTCCTTTCTATCCTCCCTTTCCAGTCAATATACTCTAAACTTTTATATGTAATTCCCAAAAGAACCCTTTGATGGCAATAACCTTGTCCCTATAACGTAAATGGGTCTTAGTTATAATCGAAAAAATGTGGACGCCTCTGCCTGCCCTTTAGGGTATACAGGCGTGAGTGTATATAACAAACAATACAAAACTAACAGAAAGACATCTTCAGTTAAAAGCAATAAGTTATCTTTTTATTGAGTGAAATGTAACAGTGCACAGTAACAACTACTGTGTGATAGTTTGCGTGATCGTTATCGGGCAACAAAGCGGTAAACTTCTGTTCCCAGGGCATATTTTATAAGACAACAGTTGAATGAAATTATATTCATTGGTTTGTCCTGTTAAATATAGATATGAACATTACTGTAAGAACCGGAAGTGCTATCGATAAGGGTATTATAGCTCGACTAGAGAAGTTGTCAAAAAGCTTTTAAAAGCCAGATCGAAAATTGTCAAATAGACTAGGAAACCCATTAGCAGCCATTTCACGGCTAGTAAAATACAAAAATTTAAACAGTATAAGAAATCGGCTTTAAGGACATAACAAGCTTTTAGTCTTCATTTTGTAGTGTGCTGTTAGCGATCGTATAATTATAATGCATATTTCAAAAGCAATAATTACTTTCATTATACGCAACGGCAAGCTTGCTGCGACCTGTCGTCCCTATATTAACATTTAAATTTATATTACGTTTACACAAGAGAAATGTCTACCTTGATAAAATATCTACGCCACCTTCATGTCGTTTGTGACATGTAAAATAGTTCTTAACGCTGTTGGGAAGAGAATTAACGCTTTATTATTTAAACTGTAAAGCTCAATATGGCTCATCGTTTAGTCTTCAATAGAATTAAACCCTTTGTCTCAAGGCGTCAGTTCACCGTTGCCATGTCGCTTGACATTTATACAAAGGTTACCTTTATTCTATCTGTTTTATTTTTACTTTCTGATACAATGTTTTACTTGTGCATAGGGTGGTATTGTTTTGTGCAGATTAACCTTTACGTTTGTTTGTTAACTCTGATTTTAGAATCGTCCCGTACAATAGTTGATTTAATTAAGATGCGGTCTATACATTTTCCTTTAGTAAGCAACATGTAAATGTATTACAAACTAAGAACGATTATGGCTTTGTACATTTTCCAATTATGGTAACGTTGACCCAGAGCAATAAGCGTTTATGTTGCAAATAAATTTAAACTCTCAATGTAGCGAAGCAAAATTGTCTTTATAAATAGCATAATTATGGTGATTACATAGACGTCAAAGAAACCCATAAAACTATCAATGAACCTATAAATCGAAGAAAACGTTGGAACACCCCAGCAGCGGGCTTGGGAAAGTACAAAAACCAATAGATAACATTAACAATAAGAGACGGCGTGAGGTTATAACGTGTGAAGAAACGTATAAAAATGGAATTAATTGTATACCTACAACACATTGTAGCATAGACAATTATGGAAGAGGCGTCGATGGGTCGGCATCACGGAAAGAAAATTGGCATCATGAGGCACCAGCGTGTTATATGAGAAAATAATAATTTTAATGTTGGAAATAAATAACGTGCCGAGAAGGAAGACAATGCTCTTGTAACAAGATCTCTTGTTAATTGTGGCCGATGTGAAGCGGTCCATTCATCCGTGATTTATGAACGAGTTCAAATTAAGTTCTATTTGTTCTGTATGGAACCGCTGAGATTGTACTGATATGGAATTTTCTTTTTTCAGAATGTTATACATTTGTTTTTCTAGGACAGGTTTCAAAGTAAAGAATTTTGTTGTATTTTATCACTTACCTCTCATTTTTTGCTCATCAAGAAGTTGCCTCTCCAAGTTGTCTTTGACTTCTCGTTCCCGCAGGACATCCATTTTCAGTTCGGCTGCAAAAGAAAAATTAAGAAATAAATTTATCATCAAATTGATATTGAATTCTAAAGTTATGATTGATTAGTTGATTGTTTAAATTGATAAGAATTTATTGTTAGCACCGATGTTATAAACTTCAATAAGAGATATTCCAATAAATGGAAATGTTGGTATAAACAAGCTTTAAGTTAAATAAATGGTTCATTGTACACAAAAGGCATTGTATAAATTTAACAGTGAGCTAAACCGGTAACAAGGCCTTCAGCAAGGGGCCGATTAGGAGCATAAACACGGATTAACTCATTTGGAATCCCGGTACTATTGTGAAGGAGTCGAATTGAGAGATTTGCATAACTTTCAATTAGATCTAACCTGACGGAAATGATTAAGGGAGTAACTTCCGATTTGTGTGTATTAGGATATACAACTAAATGTTGAATAGTTAGAATTAAAGCTTGAAACTAATATTATAATTCTTTTTTAACTTGTAATAATTTACAAATACAGTTTGTTTTAAAATAGGTAGTGGTGAATTTTATACAATTATTTTATAATGAATCCCATAACCTATACTATCTACTTAGCTTTCAAAATATCTATCTCAATAAACCGATCGTATTTAAAAGTTAAAATTTGGTCCTAATGAAATTATATTCCAATAAATTGATATTGATAATTTTTGATCCTCTGACTTCCTCAACTCTTAGATATAACTTGTTATCTAAAAATATAATGGAAGGCAAAGTAATTATTTGTTTTTTTAAAGCCTTAGGGCAAGAGTGGCATATGTTTGTCAAGTTCTAAATATTCTGATGTAGTTTATCATTTTTGCCATGTGGTTCTCGGTAGAGTAGAATGGTGCCACCTCATCACTTCCAGTGGTTTTCGTAAAAAGCGAATAAGGTCAGCTGTTATCTATCAGATAGTATATGTATGTACAGTCATGCAGTGCCCCGATGATGGCAATAGGCTTATTGCATAACATAAGACCGGCAAAACTTGTGTGGCAAAATGTGGGCATTTCAGACGCCTCTACTTACCCCTACCGGAAAATAGGTGCTTATCATATTTTTTAGTTATATGTATATTTAAATAGCTACAAGAAGACGTAGAGTGAAGCGGTCCGACCGACCAGAAACCGATTAATTAATGACAATCCAACACTACCCACAATAAATTCTAATACGCAATTCTCTAATTACTAACACATGACACTGTCATATAAGTAGCGAACATAATCATGGGCTTATCACATTCCAAGTATATAAAATACTTGAAGTAATGGCATATTGACGTAATAGATATTGACGACTATAGCAACTATGTATTCTAATAACCTCTTCTTACCTTTGGATTTATTAAAACCGTTTTTTTAAATTAGACCGGCTAATACAAAACAGCATATTGTACCCTACGCTTTCAATCAGGTTAATCTCACTATCGATAAGGGCCTAATATCCAGCCATACGTATGTAAAGTCGACTGAGTAGTCGAATTTGAATAGAAAGAGGTCATCCTCGTTCACAGTTTAATTTGGTCCCTTATTCAATTAGGTACCTAAGCTGCGTCTATCTAATGGAGGTCGTAAGGGGATCCCGCTGATTAACTTGTGTTGTTAGCACCTACGGTTGCTGCATTACGTTATTTGAAAGATTTAATTTGAAATTACGCCGGCATTTACGTAACTAAGAGAAGAATGGATTTATGTTGACGAAATGTTTATGAAATACTAGATTTTATTATAAAAAGTTATTGTATATTAAGTATAAATGTATACTTGTTGTTTATTCTATTAGATTTTATTAAAAATTCAGATTATTAATAGGTTACTACTTATATTATCAATTATGTTCATTCTCAGTTCTGTCTTAATTATTTTTCAAGATTAAGCTCCTTAGGCTTATATATGTGTTATACTAAGTAGGTGAATATGAATATCGTATTTGTGCAGTAGAAGGTGGAATTTAATTGCAATATACAATCGTTTTTTACTACAGATTTGTACCCAAATCTTTTCAATTATTTTAATAAATAAGCTACCGCGCTTTTAAAAGCGCCTACATTTTATCAGACTATTGAAGTCAGACAAAGATTATTTAAGACCAAACTTCGTAATGTGAGTGGAGCGGAGCTATAAGCATGATTGAAAAGATACGTATTGGCAACATTTGTATAAATATCGAGTGTAAACAGTGTAAGAGGTATCCAGCAATGTCGGTACATACCACAACTATCTTGATCAATACAACGAGCATAGTCTCGCTTAATAATTCCGTTAGTGTTTTATTTATTCGATGTAAGGTAATAGTGAACTATATGCTGCCGTTCTTCATATATCCACGATAGTAGTCTATTCAGATATTTTTATTTTATTGCGATTGAATTGATAGAGTAATATTAATTTTAACGTTAGTGTGTACTACAGCGGTTCTTGCATTGAATGAAGATAAATAATTATCTAGGTAATTTTTTGCTATAAGAGAAATATAAAAGAAATACGATTATGTCTAACATTCATGATTGCCGATATATGATCGGCAATCATGAATGTTAGACATGACATGGATATATGAAGAACGGCGAAATTGAAGCTACTAACGCGCCTAAATATTATCTAAACTTTATATTTTATCTTTTTATAGTGACAATCGTTTTTCTGCAAAGTAAATCCAAAGTGAAACGTTATTTAGTCTATGTAACTGTAATATTCAAAACCTGGATGCTCTCTACCTTTTCTACTTGCGGTAGCTCTAGAGTCGAGTCAAAATAATCAGCACAACAATATGTAGCCAATTACTAGTAAGTATAAAACCGTCAAAAAGTACCTGGTGACTACTGATACCAATCTACAATGATACGAACATACGAGCGGGAGGACGGAGAGGTATCCTGGCCGGCGTAAGCGGACTATCAGTCTACAAAAATCTCCGATAACATGAGACAAGTTAACTTGTGCTTGCTGTTATAATAAGCTCACGAGATATATGTATGAATATCGCACAATAGCTATCTCGGATTGTGATCTCGTAAATTGAAACATTGCCTTTCTCATCGTTCGGTTCGTAATGTTGCATCTTGTTCAAACTTATAATGATACGTATATTTAAATACATACATTCTATATTATGGGATATAAATATGTAAACTGTTTATATGGGTTTCATATTTATATATAAGTAAATATAGTTTTTCTTATTTTTTAATTTTTTAAATGCACCTACAACTACCACTGTCATTATTATTCTGACAATCCTAAGGCTTCCTGGAAGAGGTTGGATTTAGCAATAAGACTGCCTTTTGTACATTATAATTATCAGTCTGACACGTGTATGTATTATACTTTTTCTGTAACAAATAAAGTATTATCCATGTATCTACATGGTATTTTTATTATGCAATAGGGGGCAAACGAGCAGACGGCTCGCCTGATTATTTGTAATACTTTTTTTGTAGTAAAAAGTTGAAGAATAGCCACACAGTTACAATTACGGTGAGCTCTAATAGGCTTCCACTCTCTAGTAGCTTTCTTTTTTTTAATTATTTTTATTTCATACATATAATTCTACAAACACAAATAAAAAGTATAACAACTTATTTAGTAACTATGTTTTATCTTTATGCACTTGTAGAGGAAAAACGGAATGGACTCTGTTCCTTGGATTACTTAACTAACTAACTGTAACTACAGGTCTATCCGCAGATAGACCTGTAGTTACATTATTTTAACATATAAATCGCTAGTATCAATTACTAGAGGTTCTGTCTACTACTTCTTACTATCTTTAAGGGTAGGTAGTGTAGTAGGTTTGTTATATATAATATAGAAGTCGTATGTAAGAAAAGGTGCCACCCTTAAGCCTGTAAGTGATTGTAACTGAACAAGGCATAAGATCTGCCCAGATAGTATGTCAATAGTAATTACTTCTGTATTCTTTCCTTATTCGGAACATCTCAAAAAAGTTAAAATTATACCAAATTTATTATTGAGACTTCGCCACAGATGTCAAAATGTTGTATTTTGATATGAAAGATATAACGTTGGATTATGTTTAATGCGTGATCGTGGAAGTTCAGCAACAGGTTCAGCAAATCAAAACGGTAGGTGTTAGTTTTCATCGATTGCTCATAAATCCAAGGGGTATATCTGTAACAGTTTTTTAAACAAAAAAACGTCCTCTTCAAGACCGCGTCGGATGCGAGATTAATTTCAAATCAATCCCAGTGTATGCTGTAATTTAAGGGGCTTTTAGTTAAGAGTGGTTTCGCACATGAGACGTAAATTACCTTTGCCGAGGGATGGCTATTAAGAGCCCGCGTCGGCATGCGGCGTATCTCAGCATCTTGCGATTTGAGAGCAGAATAGGCTTAACAAAAGGAGTTCCCGGTGGTCCTTGCGGACTAACCCATGTCGATATTGTTTTATAATACCGATAGTAACGCTTCATATAAACCACTGTGATTAGATTACTTTGATACGTAACTTGATATCAACCCATTACAAAATGTTTTATAGAAAAAAGAAATTTAATACCAATTAAATAAAAACGATTACTACATTAAAATTAGCGACTTATAAATCAACCGAAGACAGACACTAAAAAGGCATCAAATCGATCCTATGAAAACGTTTATCGATAAAAAACGGAGAAAACCAAAACATAAGCGGAACACTTGATTATTAAATCGATCTTTATATCGGATCAATCAAATTTAAAAGCTGATCGAGTTGCGTCCCTCGAAAAAATTATTACTTTATAAATAAAATAACAATAAAAATGATGCGCTCCGTTGAAGGGAATATATAATTATGGACAATTATTATGATATCGAAACTCAATGGACGATAGATGATTGAAAGGATCGAGACCCATAAACAAAAGGATTAATTTTGATTACGCAATTTAATAATGTTTTGAAGCCAAGTAATTAGCTGATAATCATAAACGATCTAAAGGCTTTTTAGAATCTGAAGAGACGAAAAATAAACTATGTAGAATGTTTAATTTTTTACCGGCTGTGACTCAAATGTTATTCCCGAGTGAAGTGGGGTCGCGGAAGGAAAATTCTATTTCTCTTCAATTTCAATGCACTCAGTAAAAACAACAATAATATTTAAATTTCGATTGTGACGCCCTTTGAGAGTTGTTCCACAGATGAGATCAAGCGATTGCCGACTTATTTAATACAACGACTCCTTTGAGATTTACCCCGATTGCTTTCAAATCAGTAACAGTTAACGTGATTCAGTAATAAATATTTTGTATATTGGGCCCTTTAAAAAATGTTAGACAAAACTGTAAATTTATTACCTGTCTCAAATAGCTTAACTACAAAGAACAAAACACTTTAATTTCAATGAAACATAAGTTATAGGGTGTGCGAATTAAGACATATTTTCACTGCCCCCGCCATCGTGAACACGAAAGTTGAGCTTGCAGTTAAAATAACAATTAAAGTCTTGGTAAAATTTACGACTCAAAACCTGCAAAATAATATAAGGTGCACATTGCGGTGGAGGCGACGAAAACGAGTCTTTGGGTAGTGAAACAAAAGAATGCATTTATGTATGTATGTATATAATGACTTCAGACGTTTTAATATGAAGATTCGAAGACATCGCCGGTCTTAAGGTGAAATTTTAATAGTAATGTCATAAGGAAATATTACTAAGGAATGTTGTTGATTTAGACACTCTTAGGCAGTAACAAAAGCGCCAGATATAATTAAAATGGATATTTTGAGCGTGGATTATAAATCACCTCTTATTGTAAGGGATCAGGTATATCTATTTATAGATTAAGTATAAATACATTAACTGAATTGACGATCCTCTTAAAAGGTAAATTCAAAGTAACGGTAATGGTTGTCATGGCGCGGAAAACGAATTTTCTTCCCTATGCCTTTTTAAAATTTACAAACCGGCAGCAATTTTATTTTATTGTTATTAGATTTTCCGGCTTATGTCACAGGCGATGTCACTGCGGAGGATTATTCCCGCAGTCTCCATGCTAATAATCATAAGAATTGCTTCCCTTTATTATGTGTGAAATTTAGAACATAAAATCTTTTGAATCAGGTTATTTACTATCCACCCTATGCTCCTCAAAATAAGGGTACTTTTAAAAGGGAAACCGCGTGTCTTTCATAAAAAAAAGACATATTGTGTAGTACTACTTTATTTGCCGGGAAGATTTTGTCATACATGTGTAAAACATAATTTTATGAATATATTATAAGGGATTTGCATTTCGTATGTCAGTACCGAGTCGTAGGATTGACGAGCATCATAAACCTGGCACTCTTGTATAGCCTTATTACTATGGTAAAAGTACAAATAATGAAGATGTCGTTTCAAAATGGATTAAAAAGTAGTAGCATATCGAGCGTGCACTGTCTGAATAACTCGTGGTGTTATCGGCGCACGCGCACCCAATCTGCGATCGAAACACACCGGATAAGATTATCCAGTAGCCCTGTATTATTTTAATGAGACTACACGACTCCTCGAGATTCAAAATGATACCAAAAAGCTTAGGTAACGAAGGGAATAAAAAATATATGCCGGTCAAAAGAGATATCAACCGGCCGAGGCGAGATGACGGGCCCGGCGAAGGCTATACTTTTCAGGACGGGATTTTTAAATTAGCCACCAAACACGATAAACTCGTGTACATCTACATACCAGCTGACGGCAGATCCGCTGATACCATTATGTCTCTGGTAAGGCACCGATTAAAAAATATTCACATTTATAAGCGGACAACATCTGGTGGTATTTAAATAAGATATAAACGCGGAGGTCCGCGAATGTTTTGTTTTTCGTCTATACATTTTCTTTCCCCGGTGGATGCTCCCCTCTTCGGATATATTGGTATTAAAAATGTAAGGGAGATTTATGCGAATGGCTCTAAGCTTTCATTAGTTGTTTCTTATGCGGTGTTTTCGCGGTCGCCGCTCCCTGACCGGTAATTTTTCATTTTTGTACAAACTTCCCGATGTTTCTGCCGCGTTCCGAAATTTAACTGCATATAAAGAATATTAATGCGTCTCGGCTTCGCGGGCAGGTGTACGCTATGACTTATTTCATTTCAATTCCCCATCTACAATGGAATAGGAATTGCAAGGAAATGTTTTAATGAAAAATAATGGAGCAGGTTTTTTTTAATGGAAGAATAAAAACCATTAACTCTGAAAGATATTTTTTGTTCCTAACATCGTTATTATAAATTGAAGTTAATGCTTTCAAACATGTGTAACTAGCTTCAGTTATAAACAAGACTATTAAACATTGTTCCGGCTTGTAATTCCATATGTAAATTACAACTAGAGCAAACGTTCACATTTTACCCCTTGGAGACAACAAGCGCCCACCGTAACTTGGACTTGAAATACGGTATGAAAACTAATGTTTAAGGATCTTATCCCTCGACCACGGAAACGACACTGCTAACTTTGGTTAAGTAGGTACATTGTCACGCTGATTACATTAGGAAACACATATTATATAGTAATAATGTGAAAATATGTAAAACTAATATACGCTAAACACGTTGTAATTTTTATACTTTAGAACCTGTTTGAACAAAACATCATAGATAGTACCTGGGGCCAGTAATGTAGCATTTAAGATCATTGCAGTTTTATCTCTATAAATAATTTTATGGAGAAAACGTTAACACTTCCTTTTCATATTTAAATAGATAGAAGTTGAGTAATAATATAAAATAATTTCCAAAACAGTAATAGTTTTTAACATATTACAGGTATCTTTTATAAATCACGAACTATTAACTTCTTTTAGTTGAAGGGCCACACTAACACCAATAATACGGTGGGCGTACGTCACATTAAATTATTTCAGCTAAGTAATTCAGAGCGGTTAATTATTGCGCACAACCTGCGACGAGAGTTGGGAATGTAATTATTATTAAACTTTACGATTGTCTCACTTTACCCCTTTGCTTCTGCAAGGCAACACAAAACGTCCTAACCACCTTCCAACTACAACAGAAATATATCCCTGTTGCCATTGTAGTAGCTCTTATTTTAAATAGCTTATTGAAACACATGTCCTGTTTCGTATTCTCGCATTGTGCTACATTAGATCCTGAGATCCTGAGGGAGTTTCTTAGCTTGTTGTGGCACAGGATTCATATTTGAGCCACTGTCTATAAATTTATATGTATGAATAAATTTTGTTTCCAACCATCTTAATTGAAATACAATCCTCTATCTGTATCAATGTTTCTCATTTCACGTTTAATATTAAATATAGCCTACGTTGACTATTTCAATCATTTCACTAATAAGTATTTTTTTTAGAATAATATATTACGGTTTCTGACAAAACCTTAATAATTTCTTAAGTAAGTAGTTAACTCATTTAAAGTTATAAATATGTCATGTTTAATTCATGTCTGCATTAATTATTCAATACAACCTCCTCCGGGAGTCTTCCTTTGGCAATAATCATTTCTAGACGAAGACGTTTCAGCATCTTTACTTAAATGGGGTATTTGTTGACCAATTATTTACACCTCTAATTTAATATAACTATAATATATAGTCTTCATTTGATGCTGCTGTATATAAAAATTATCGTTGAAATGAAAATTGTTCTTTTTTTATTATTCTAATCGAAGTAATTCTGAATCGTTATTATTGTAAGTGAACGTTGCACGTGCTGTGTAATTTCTTTCGTTATTTCAATAGATTGCAAATATAATGCACGGTGGCTTGATAAATTCAACAGTAGTGATGGAGCCTCGGGCGATAGAGCATCAGTACCCTTCCATGCTTGAAGGAACAGGATTATCATTTGAAACAATGTATATCTTTGCAAAAAATGTTGTATTCAAATATTGTGATTATCTAAGCATGAGTGCCCACTGAATCGAGCGCTTGTTTTTTTTATACAAACATTATAATCAATTACAAATACGACATTTTTTATTTTGACCTTTTAAAAGTTTCAATACTACTATACTATTGCCATTTACAAATGCCTGTGTTATGCAAATGCATGTCGGTAGTGTACTTTGTCTGGCTCCAATTTAGAACCATTTAACAATTCTCATCATATTTACCCCATAGATCTGTTTTTAAATAAACTTCAAAAATGTTGTACATACCAAAATATTAGAATTTTCAACCATTTTAAGTACAAAACAATATTAGTCATTTCAGTGTCACCAATAAGGTAACGCAAAGTCACACATACATTTACCTAATAAATACTCCTACATATATAGGTATACAAATAGGGTCGTATCGACACAGAAGTGAAATTTAATATTTCCATTGTTAATATTTAAGCATTACGCCGCAGGAGTAACACGCTCTCAAAGTTTTCCCCTAAGAAAATGAGGATAATTATTTATCCGTACGTAAACACGAAAGAAGCATTCTCTGATACAATAACAATAATTGACTTATGCTTGAAATATTCCTTAATTTGGAAACATGCGGTTTATAAGATATGACATAAAATATGTAATAGTGGATATTTCATTGCTTTGAAATTAAAATTCGAAATTTGAAAACATTTTAGATATTAATAATTGTTAGTTTTTAATCAAGTCATTTAATAAATTTAAAAAATGATAATATTTTAAATATTTTATGCCGCATCCTCAGAATATATACGTCGAATCATCTGATGCGTTTTCTCTACACATTATTATTATTTTTGTTTGAAAGTGCCTGATGCCACTTCGAACATTCCTCATTTTTTAACACGCTCCCAATCATAACAGTATAAAGTATGTGGCAATGTGCATTTTAGGCTTTTAACAATAAACAATGTTTTGTAAGAAGTGATAATTTGGTAGAGCCATGCCTAGACACGAATCCCTCTCAACTTTCCCATCTCTTCATCCCCCCTCTCTTCTTTTCCATCCCCGCATTCCCCTATTCCTCACCACCCTCAAAGAACGGGCAACATATTACGACTCTTGAGTTGCAGGTGTCCATTTGTGGAGGCTGTCACTTACCATCAGGTGACCCGGCTGTTCGTCTGCTCCCCTATACTATAAAAAAAAATCAATCGCGTCAGACTATTGTACCCACTAAAAGCAATATATCAAAAACAAATAGAGTTTTTTAATACGTAGTTTACTTTTATATGAAAGTGCTGATACTCAAGGTGGGTTTAAAGAAAACTTTTCGGTTCCAATGGTGAATGAAGACGGTTAAAAATAAAGTAGGATAAAACCCAGCTTATTAAAATCTATCATGATTGGTGTTTTTTTTTTTTAATCCGAATAGGCAAAGCGAAGCAATTTTAAATATCGTGATTAAGAAGACGTCATTTACTCCTACTTTTTTATATGGGATAGGGCGCAAAATACTACATACGACAGGCTACAATTTGTTCCAAGGGTGGAGTGTATATCATCCAGATGATGGGGACTATGGTGGAAACCTGTGGCCGGCATAAATCCGAACAATTCCTCTCAGCACTCCCCATGATACAACCATAGAGGACGCAGAGTAAAGCTATATCTCTACGCAACGCCAAGGTGTCAAGACGATCGAAAATATCCTAGCAATCGATGATGGCAGTCGCGCTCCATTGAACGCGGTCCATACAGATGAGAGCCTTATAAAGTTGCAGGCGGTGGGCGGTGAGGTTTTAATCTAAGTGATTATAAAACTGGACTTCGCAAAATATATCAACGAGAAGGATTTCGAGGGCGGCTTATACAGTTATGGAAGTGATCTCAAAGTGAGGTGATACGACCAATGGTATCTTTTAAGAGTTGAACGCGCAAACCTGTGCCTTTGTGGGGTGAGGTTAAATTGGACTAGATTAAGTCGACCCCAATTTGAAACTTTTTCTTAAGCGGTACTACGTAGAGTGTAAGTTACCCACTTATCTGCATATATTATTTGAATGTTAATAGATTTCTCATACTACTAAGATAGTTAACAAGCACCACCCTATCCGAATCTAGTTCAGATTTTGTATTGCTTATACTCGTATACAGGTGCGAATGGCTTCCTTCTGTATCACTTGCACTTCGATTAAACCATAGTGCAAAATTTGTCAAGGTCTAATAAGCCTGTACGAACCACCTAGTTTTCTACACATAACTGGTAATCCGGTAAGCCACAATCAATATTCAAAGACAACGTTCGCTAGATGGCGCGCGTGTGGTCGAGTCGCGTGCGCAATGTAACCGGAGCGACACGCGTAAGTAATCCAATATGGCCGTCGTGTCTCTCGCGTATCGGCACATTGCAGGAATGGCATTTTAATATCCCGCACTTAATGTCACTTATTGTTTACTTAGTTCATCGAGCGAGCTAAAACCACAACGGTTTTGCTAAGTCTTGACATATATAACGTTTCATAGATATTTTCTTGTGTTAAAGGTATATATAATGCCGTGCCCAGATCGGAGAATTGATCATACCTGCTAATTATTCCTGAACTAACCCAGCTTTGCAAGACAAACAAGCCAGGTTGTCCATACATCAGCTAAAAATTCAACCCTTGAAAAAGAAAGCCTTCAAATATAAACAAAAACCGATTATTGAGAATCAAAGATAAATAACTAATAATAATATGGAGAGATATTGTTCCCTGTTCTCACAAGTACAACTGACATACCTACTAGTTCCCATTAGCTTCTAAAAGCAAAGAGGAATCTTTTATATTTTTAACCCATTATAATCAGAGTGGATGTAAACAAACAAAGATTGCATTAACCGATTTTTGCAGCACACCTTTGGTTGCACAATGGTGCGAAAGCTGGCGCGGCACGGCAACAATGCGTCGTTGGTTGTATCAGCGCCGGCGCATCTCGCGGTGGCTCGTTAGGCCGCTGGAGGCGGTTGTTTGCGCTGAGATGGGAGCTAGCTTTCAGCTGAATTATGACGGCCGCGCGTGACCCACTGCTAGATGGGCGATTCTATGTTTGCTGAATAGCGTACTTATATCAATATCAATGTACAGTGTCTGCCTCGTTGGACTCGTCCAGCACATTGTTACTGGGTTTGATAGCAACAAACTTCTATTTTATTAGGCGAAATCTAAAGTATAGATAAGTATATAGGTTTAACACACTTCTAATTATTCCTTCGTTATAACAATATTCTTATCTTATACATGATTTCATGAAAAAAAAGTCGTAAACAAGTAATAAAGTTTTTGTTTTTACTTTTTTACAACAAAATCGAACAAGTAACCCCTTCAACTGCCACACAATGAGAGACCAAAAAAGTTCACACGACTTTATTCAAACATTTTGGTAGATTGTTACAGATAAATAGATACTAATTCCACTAAAACAGTGATAAGGTATCTTTTTTTAATACTACTAATGTGAGAAACATGAAGCCCTCCCTACCTATAGTAGTGGCACTTCCACTTCATCAACCCACTCCCCACATTCCCAGGAGTTCTGGCAATCCCTGCATTTCCTAAGAAGTATTCAGAGGTGTATTGAAAACCTTCATTTTGACAATTAGATCCTTTTTTATATATTATAGGGGGACAGACGAACAGACGGGTCACCTGCAGTTAATTGACAACCGCCGTCCATGGACACTTGCAACTCGAGAGTCGTAAGTGCGCTGCCTGCCTTTGAGGGTGATGAGGGATGAGGGGATGCTAGGAGGGGAAAAAAGAGAGGGAGATGAAGAGATGGGAAAAGGGGAGGGGTGACATGGGAGAGGAAATAGGAGAGGGGTAGTATCCGGAAATCTCACAAGTTTCGGGGAAATACAAAGCAAGCGTTGTTTCACAACAGGTTTTCTGTGAGACCGTGGTATCGCAACGGCCAAGCCGGACTTTGGACCGGTTAAAATTTGGTCCCACTAATTTAATAGTAAAATGTAGGTAAATGTTTCTTTTAAAAAAAACAATAAAAAGAAAAGCACTTACAACCAAATAATTACTTAGTTTTAGTTAGTTAGTAGTTGTCAGACGTGCCGTCAATAAAATGGTTTACTCTAATATAACAGTAACAGACAAGAGCAGCAAATAACAGCACAAAGCAACATAATTTAACATTACAGTGATAATGTCGCGTCGTCAGCATTGTAAAAGCTTTCATATCAATTGAATCCATTAGTTGAGTACACAAGTCTTCTCTATTTGCTCATCAGTTTTTATCATTGGCTTGTCCATGTTTGTTCGATCGGTCACCACGTTATTGATGGGCTTTTTCCCTTTAACAAGTCATATTTGTCGTGTGACGTCATTGCAGTGCAAATCAGAGGTGGCAAAGAGATTTTTTTAGTTATTGAGGCATAGAATCAGCGGGTAAGTAAATACTAGTAGTTTACTTGATGACATACGCACCCGTATTTCACACAAAATTCGCCCTAAATCTTCTTTACTTAAGCGCTACCGCCACTTAAGTAAAGAAGATTTAGGGCGAATTTTATGTACTTCGTAATGGCTAAGTGGCGTACGACTTGCGACCAAGGGGTTGCGGGTTTGAACCCAATGCACTACTGTAATGAACCTTCCCCTGCGGTAAGCATGTAGTTTACCTGAAGGGGTTAACAGGAATACCAATTAAGTGTGACCTACGTTATTATCATTATTTTTATAAAAACTAAATGTTAAAAAATATTGATAAGTTTCGATTCAATACTAAATTAATATTTAAACTTTTTAAATAAAACCTAATCATAATGTAATTTAAATAAAGCTTATTAATTAACGTACATATAAATACAATAACAAACAGTACACACCATAAATATCATCATAAAAATAAAAACCCACCATAAAAACCATGTTGTCAAATGTTGTTCGGCAGTCACAAACTAGATGGCGCTACGAGGACTATCTACAAAGTAACACTATATTATAGTGTCGGAATTTCATGTTCAAATTAAACGCTCTCTTACAGCGAATAAATACAAATCTTAAGAAAAGAGCGCCATAAAGTGCTCACGGGCTATCAGGGCTCGAGCCATTTGTCCGCTGACCAGCACTTAGCTTAACAAAAACTGATAGTTGTAATACAAAAGAGCGTAACAAAACCGCGCCAACAAGATCGGACCATTTGGTACAGAAATAAACTAAGCACTAAGAATTAACAGGGATAAAAGCTTAAAAGAGTAGCCGAAGGAGATTTATGTCGCAATGATCGCAATCGGCCGATTCACTGTGTTACAAGCCTTTTGTTTTTTAGTATTGAGCAAGAACGCGTTGATGTATCGCATTCCAATTTTAATGTAATTGAAAGTAACCATTCGCTTCGTTTTTACTTATGGTGACTTATATTTCAATGTTTGTAGGTAGCGTTATTAAGACTATTTTTTATCACAATATTTATTCACAATATTATATATTCACAGTTCATGAATAGTTTTGTTGTAGGTACATTGTAATAATTATGTTATACAAATTGTATTTCTTTATGATTCATAGTTATGACAGCATATGAAACCTCAGACTGACGTACCGTTTTAGAAATATAAAAAAAAAAACATTAGCAACGAAATTACAAACTTCAAAAATGACCAAATGACTGTGCGTAAAGGAAAGAATGTGACATTTTATTTAGCCATTTACATTAAATATACATATCACGCCTCCATCCCTGAAGAGGTAGGCAGAGTGGTATTAAACAAACACATTTTGCTAGAATTTAGTAATATTAAGCTAGTTTATTGCTGTCAACCGAGCAGTGTATAACCTGTGTACCTTCATACTTTCGTATGCACAACAGTCTAATAAGTTAGTCGCCTTTAACGACACCCACGGGTAGAGATGGGGTTGCCCTATATAATGACACGGTAAATACATACGTTATGTGTGTGCCACGCTTCATCCCAACACGTTCAGCCGTTTTGGCGAGATCAAGTGAACAAATAACTAGTACAACAAAACAATGGACATTATTAAAATAGCCTTTGTTTTTAAATTGTGTCTGATGGTTCGCTTTTTTCTTGTATCGTATCGTATGTCTCTATGTCTGCAAATAAGTAAACTATCAAAACGTATGCAGGCTCATACTGAAAATATCATAAGTTCATAACGTCTCTAACCAGTAACAGCTAAACCATATTATTATACCCCGTCTTGAAGCGTCTAACCACATCGTAATACGCCTCCTACCTCAAAATAGCTCAATACATCACACTTTACATCATACGCTTACAAAAGGCACTTGAAAGAGCCACAATGACACCTATTTCCTATTCAGTCGTCTATTTACACGTACAAATCGACACAACAGGACAGTTTATCACGCAGTCGCTACCCCAAGTCAGTTATCTGATAACGTAGTGAATGCTTCACCACATTTGTCTGCACCTCGCCCATTCTGCACTAGTGTAAAAATCGTCAGCGAATGTGCTAGATAGCGATCTGTCATTTGTGACTAGGAGGGGTCCCGGCGACTGTATGCTCACTCGTAAATAGCTATAGTTTATGTTTTACGTCTTTTATATTTTAGCTCTGTAAAATAGGATACATTCACAAAAAGGTTGTTATTGGCAGACACAAATAGGCAGCAATGAAAATTCTAAGAATTTTATGTGTACCTAACTTGTCTATGTCATTCAATTACGTAACACTGGTATCTTTGATATACATAAAGAAACTGTGTACGAAATTTTCATAATGAGGCTGTTGGTGTGCTTCTTAGAATAAATAAATTATTTATATAAAAGCGCTTTTTAGACAACTTGGAAATAACTATACAAAATGTTGTTAATTTGTCCATTAACGCAAGAAACACTTGTAGTTTTCTCTTTTTCAGGTTGCTAAATAAGTAAGTAGCTTTTCCACTTTATCATTATCTGTTGTGTTAGTACCTACCCGCGTCTGTTTTTTTTTATTTGATTTACTGTTGGTAATCAAGATATTGTTGTTGATAAGTATTATTGCTTTAAAATTGAAGTATTCGAGTATACTGCATAATTACGAGTGACTAAGAAAAGGAAAACTAACAACTAAAAATATTCCAGTATTTCTAGAAAAAGAATAAAATGAAGTGAGTATACCACACAGAGAACTGCCAGAAACATGTAGTAGTAAGTACTAGAAGCCTATTATTTCAACTCAAAGTACTCATTATATGTACAGTTCAAACTTAGGAACACTTTCCACTCGAGATAAGGAAAACACACTTTAGTAATAGCTGGCATAAATAGCTAAATACATGGATTGCACCTTGCAACCGTCTAGAGAACTGAAAACACAGGTCTTTTATAAAGACATAAACACAAAACATAATAACTAAATCGAGACAGAGGCAGAAATACCTTTAAATTGTGCTGGAGTGAGCGAGCCGTCGATTTTCGTAATTTATATAAAAGGAATTCATCGCTATCGGTAAAGTTCGCCAGACACATGGATTCGAAAAAAATGTTTCATCAACAATAATTTTATTACCGTAATAACAAAATTACTGGTTTGAGCTACGTACGATTCTGATCTTTAGAAGTATTAAAATAAGAGTTCTTACAACCTTTACTTATATACCAGGGGGAGAAATGGAACCTTTTGTTAGCCTATAGCATTATTATTTCTCATTTTGTTTTGTTTATTAATATAATTGGCTGGAGGCGCAATATTGATATTCAAGTTTGATGATGACTTGCGCCCACCTTTAGCTATCTTCTGTGTTTTACGGGTTTTATAACAATTGTATTGATTTGTTTCTTTTATATTCAGTCATATAAATATGTACAAGAAAAAAAATCGACGTTACTATTTATATGTCATTTCCTATATTAATAATATTTATTGTGTGTTTTCATTTTTATTTCGTTTACTTATTTTTTTAGAATTTATAAAGAAGATATATTATTTTTCTCAATAATATTTATTTACATGTATATTTGCAAGTCGTGAACATTTCAGTTAATAATAAAATAAAAGAAATTAAGATTAAATTGGAAATTTAGTCATCAGTCTATTGAATGACATTACAAATATAATTTAAAACTTGACATATTATAGTGTCACGAACATGTGGCACTATCTATTTCAAATCAAAAGAGTCTGTATAAGATTGTTTATTGATTTCGAGCGTCGATAGCTCAAAACAGCACTTGTTGAATTCAATATGATTATGTGCAGCATTCACTACGAAACGGAATTATTTTTAAAACGTTCTCAAACCATAAAGCACGGTTATTTCTCATGGAGAAAACAGAATGACGTGAATAAATAACTGGCAGAAATATCAATTAAACAATTATGCTGTCCGAGTGGAATCGTGTGTAATGATAGTGGGCCCGACTATAACTCAGGCGCATCTGTACTACGGCTATTTGCAAAAAGCACGACATACATCGTGGCCTGAACAACAGATAGACTTACCTATCTCCACTCTTAAATATATATATGTACGTATTTTATTAAACAATGCGTTATCTGCAAATATTTCAGTAGGTAAAATGAACAAGCTTCCAATTTCATCAACATTTCCTCGAACAATATGTCTAATAAAATATTTTACACAGACTTTAGAAATAAATTTGCATAGGTGAGGATAATTAGACTATGTCCAAAGCAACCGGTTCTAACAGGTATGAAAATAAAAGTAAGTACATATAATACCTACCTAGAATATCAGCACACACCTAAACGTTAAGGTTTATGGAGTTAATTGACACAAACGCATAAATATAACTATCATAAAGTACAGCCTGAAGCGTTTCCATACGTGTTGGAAGCACATATCATACGAAGTAGCTTACCTATTATATACAACAAAACTGCTGTTTACCGACTATTTTCTAATTTTAATAATTTCGCGTAATAACGCAATAAATAGACAACATATAATGCGATGCAAATGAAACGTGTGTCGTTAATACACGCCCGATACGAGAATATAGAACATACAGGTTAAAATACGTAATCTAAGACCCTAACAGCAGTTAATCTATGTTGCTTATACGTCCGATTACGCAGAATCGATTCACGCGAGATCTCAACTAAAATCGATTAGAACATTTACATCGATAGAGCTTCCTGCACGTTACAGTGTCTCCATATCATAATTAATGATAATTTCAAATATGTTAATTTATTCTGAAACGGGGTATTCGATTTCTGAGAAATTCACGCCTACGTATTTGCTCATTCATAATATCCAGCTTTATTATATATATGCATAAATACATATATTTCTGACACCATACATCATTAAATACTTTACATGTTTAAGATAAAGAAAATATGTCGGTACCAAGGCTTGAATATGAAAATCAAATCTAGTCTAAAAGGATAGAAATATTTTTTATATGCCTAGTCTTGTTACAAGGTTTTTTTTTTGTTGTGTTTTTGTTTTACAAGGTTTTATTACTGAAATGTGTGTTAGTTTATCCATTATTATAACACCACTAAAAGCATATGAAGCTCATTCAAAGTGATCGCCATTAGCTTTAATACAGTCTTTAAACGTTGAGGCCAGATATCAATAGAAACACTCACTTTCTTTATGGGAAAATTCTTCACTGCCAATCGCTTGGATTATTTTAGGTACTCCAAATTATCATGGCGTTTAGAGCATGCGATACTCTGTAAAACTGAACATAAATCATAATCCAGTGGACTAAGATCGGGGCTAGATGACGGCCAGTGACTAGATGATGAAGTCAGAAACAATCGTTTCCAACCATGCTTGGATGGAACGAGCTTTATGACCATGTGCTGAATCTTGCTAAAAGGACCATTCTTGGTCAGAGAACAAGGTCTTGTTAAGAAACTTAACCACGTTCTCAACTCAACTTTGCTGACTAATGGGAAAGCTTCTACAGAACTCGGTCATTCTGCTTGTTAAAATTTTGCTCAATAGTAAAAAAAATCTCGTCAGTAAATATCTCGTGCTCTTTACCACCCTATTCATTTTTAAATTATCAGTTAAATAATGACCAGTGCTGTTCTTACAAGCTACAAGCCCTTAGACATCTTTTTAAATACGTGACATAGTTCTGGGTGCTATATTCATTTCCCGAGATAAAAGCTTGTTTTCGAATGGGATTTCTTTGAATTCTTTCCTTCACTGCTTAATCACATTTTTACGTGCCAATACTAAGTTGACGGCCAGATCTTTTTCCGTCAAAGAAGGTCTCACTGTATCTGTCAATAGACCGGTACACAAACATTCGACTAAAACCAAGCGGATGGAGAGTTTAAAAAATTGTTCTCTTTATAACCCCACTCAATTTTAATATCAGAAAAATATTTAACACTGATTAACGCAAAAATTAGAAACCTCACTGAACATTCATATGACAGATTTCATATTGAAGTGTAATGTTTTTATTGTAGCAGTATATATGGCCAGACTAAGTATACTTATAACTACATAATACAAGATAAAAAGACTGACCTTTCTCGTAACTAATCTGTCTCTCCTGCTGCCGGGCGTTATCGGCGGCAACTTTAAGTAATCCCTGGATGTTTCGAAGAAGGGTCTCGGTCGAAGAGACTAGTGTGTCAGCCGTGGGGTCTACCGGTACGTTGGGTGGTGTGCCAGACTGTGCCGCGTAGCTCACCGGTGCTGGTGATATTGAAGCCGGCAATTCGCGTTCGCCTTCACTTAGATCTCCACCTACGATTGAATATTAGGAAAAAGTAAACATTATGTTTGTATATGTGAAATATACTAGAAAAATCACAGTGAAAAGTGCATAGTTTTGTTATAGCGGTTATAATAGCTTCGCTTTATATATAATCTGTATCGTATAACTAATAATTTATAAGACTTGTTGTTCTAGAAGTTCATGTACAAGTATTTGTTTTAAATCTAAGCGTTATCGATAAACTTTTTAGATCTTTAAATAGTTTCTACATTAAATATAAAAAAAATCAATAATAGGGCAGCAAGAAGATATTTATTTATAAATAGGTGAAGACCAAACATTTAAGAGGCTTTTATCCTCTATTTGCAAAACAGTTTTCTTTATTGCTTTTCTGTTCAGTAACAGTTGACGAGCCATAAAGTTATAAATAAAAAAAATGTGTTTTTATTTTTCGTTTAGCTTAATTTTGATATAACTTGAAGAATGGGCCACCACTAATAACAGTAAGGTTTCTTAAAAAAAATGTAAGCGTTTGTAATCTGACAAAGGTCTGATAAAAACCCATGTATGAGTATGTATATATCAATCGGTTCGCAATTATTGTTACGATGAAAATGGCTGTCGAGTAGTGATCAGCGGGAAAGCTTTGATGGTGTTCGCATAGCGTGGCCCGCTTATTCCGACATACAACCCAATAACAGTAGCGTATCAATCGTAAATACACACGATTATTTTTAGGGATTATATTAATTCTATTTGAGTAAAAACAACACTAAAGTACAAAAAATATAAAACCCGACTGACTATACGTATAATCGCACCATTATTATCTGATGGCGTTATCTCGAAAAATTTATATTAAATCCCATGCCATTACTAGATACTATTAAGACAATTCATATGACGACTTAAATGCTCAAATCCATGAAACTTTCTAGGCCGCGACAAGGGTATATCATACATACAAAACCATTCGTAAAACATAACTCTTCTGATTGCGCAGTCAGTTTAAATTATCCGCATTACTGTAATCACTTTCCATAGCGATTTTTTAAAGTACTTACCGAATATTTATAGTTACCGTAATTAATAGTACCTACAGATAACCTTCTAATCAACATTCTACAAGATTTGGTTAACTCTGACTCTTTTCCTGCAGCTATAATCAAATTCTGTCTTTAAAGCAAAAATAATAATATACATCCAGACAAATCGCTACCACTAACTCAATATAGTCAATTATGTTAATAATAAATCATGATTTTTCGGATTTAATCTTCATATTAACAGAATAGGGACTCTAGAAGGCTATTCGACACCGAATGGGCTGTCTCTAACCGATTTATATGCCTCGCTGCACTAGGCCGCAAGGTATTCGCTATGAGAAAAGCCCAGCTATTTAAATATCGATTCGACATTAAAATCGAGAATATTTCATACTGGTGGTATATTATAATTATTAATTACTCTCTTGGGATTCCATACTTTGTGCTTCCATCAAATAAAACTCTTGGCACATATATATATGTATATTCACATATATGTATATGTATATTCACATACATATATGTATATTCTGAAAATCTTACGCCATGTACTTTTAAATTTTACGATGACATTAAGTACCTTTGTAATTGTAAGCCCAACGGGTATAATACACAAATATTAATATTAATAAAATTAGGAGATAATGACAATAATGTACCCCTTATGTCAATAACGGACCTCACACATAAAAAAGAAAGTGTTTCGATTGGCGTCTCTCACGGTCTAAAATAATCTATCGATACATTTAATTTAACTGACAAGATAGTGACCGCTCATCAAATAATGAAGACAACATCGTTTCGTCATTGTCGATGCGCACGATAGCACTCTCGGGTTGTCACAACACCATCTCCCTAATAAGGCCAATTAACAGGAACCTAAGAGATTTTGACAAACAAACATAAACTCTATACCTAATACCAAGGATCTATACTCAATCGCCCGTGAGATCGACTAAAAGAGTTCACGGATATAAAATGAAATTAGATTCTAGATGAGAATGTTGATTGAAATGGAAAGGTAAATTCTGATTCACAAAGATCAAAGTTGAATGACACGTAGTCGTATAAAAAATATTTTTTATAGTGAGACCAGGGTGATCGTGACGAGCGTGAATTACGTATCGACAGAATTAATTGTTAATAAACTATAAAATAATCTTGCGCCACAATTAAATGCAAACAGATTTGAGTAATGGATTATCTTAGTAGATCATTTATCTATAAAAAAATCCCGGGGCTCATCCCGTAATTCTGCGAGCGCGCCGGTGTTTCCTATAAATCGTAGCTAGTTTCTCGTTCCCACGCTCTCTGAGCATTTTGTGTGCAGCTTGTAATAACCAATACACAATCCTTATTGTTTCACTTAATTTAGCTATTGTATGCCCCAAGTATTTACATTTGTGGATCAATGTTATGATTTGCACCATCGTGTCGGTTTCCACAGTGTGCAGTTGCATGCTTTAACTATTTAATATTGTTTCATAGAAATACACTAGAATAGTTAAAATTTGTTTTCACACTTAGTACTTGCATAAGTACATTCATAGTTTTATGACTCATACGAATTGATCTTATTATTTCCGCATTCTCTTTTTTATATAACAATTGTATTACTTAAATTTAAAAGTTTTTGTTAACAACTAGCTTTTAATAGACTAATTATGCTGAAAGAAAGTATACCTACTACATTGAATAAAATACTTACTACAGTAATGAACGAAATGACTCGAAGACTTGTCACAAAAAAGAATGTCATGTAATCCATCACTTGTTTTAAATTGTGTTAATAGATCCTGATAGTACATGATAGTTACCTAAACGTATACGAACCTTTTTAGCACTTATATACATATGTATTACGTAAGTGCGCTGGAGACTTGCCTTGACTTGCCTACCCCTTCACGGATAAAGCCGTACTTAGTACGTACATTTTCGACATCTCATTTTTTTTTAAACTTGTCTTTAATACTAATTATATTTAATATTTTGTACTAAAGGTTATATGAAACAATACCGTTTAAAGTACAACAAAAGGTTTCGTGTTGGCGTGTAAAATTGAATCAGGTCCTTTTAAGCGCTATTCATACATCATTGAGGGCAATTGCGGGCGATATTAGTAATAACATTTTATTATATAGGACCATTACAAGCATACGTGCGGTGTCTAGGGATCAAAACATTAAAACGTATAGTAACGCAGTGCATGCTCATCTGCTAATCGTTCGCTCGGATGCGCTCGCTCTTGTCTACAATACTTTGTTACCTCAACGTATCGGTTTTACATTTGAATGGTACTTATCCTATATTATTCATTTATATGGTACAGTCAAGATCAATTTATTATGATTGAGTATAAAATAATTAACAGTGGCTCGTCCATACATTGTTTCGTCGAAAAGCCATTTAACATAAGTATTACCAGTCTAGAATAAAAGGAACCTCAATTTTATGACTGATAATTTCCGAACTATGAAGGTAGGTAGGAATACTGAAGGTTCCAGGGCTATTACTGGGTAATTTTGTAATACTTTACATGCCAAGTACATATACTGAACGGTTGATACCGTGCTGTGTTAATGTAACACGGACACTTTCTTGTCGTGCGTCTAGCCGTGATTACAATGGATCCACCCCGGCTAATTTATCGGTACATATAATTTATACGAAATTTACCTCTGATAGGTTGAAAATGAATATTATCTGCAAAACTTTTAAAGCGAGTTCTCCATTCTAATTTTAAAAAATATTTTTTTTTTTTATTTTTTGATCTAAGCCGTCCATTGAGGGTGACATTTTTTTTTGTCTTTATTAATAAAGTGTAGGTACAGTAATAATAAATAAAAATCCTTAAATGTTTGAATTTTTTTAAAGGTCACACAGGTCCACAATCTGTATATTCATTTTAAAGGTAATATATTATGCCCTATCGACTTCAATTTAATTTTAAAATATGTACAATACGGCATTATGATAGGAGCCCTGCAATTGTATTATAAGGAACAGATACGTAATATAACTCGTATCTTGTGTTCTACAAGTACCTAGCAAAAAAAATATCTTATTAAGGAGAAAATAAAAAATAAAAAATATAATTTTATACAGTACAGACAGTATGATAATTATAAATACTTCACTAATACACTTGTAACTGTTGTGACTGATTGCCGGGCGAGACATTGTACATGCTACAATATAATAAACTAGCTTTTTTCCGCTGTTTCAATTGCTTATGCTCATTGATCTGCTCCTGAATCCTGAATTTTCAAATTGGATAAGAATTTCGTGAGATTAGCGAGTTCAAACAAGCACCCAAACTTTGCCTCTTTATAATAGTGGTATATGCAATATTGATTTACCATCGTCTTCATCTTTGACATTGTGATCTTCTTGGTCAGAGAGTGGTGCATCACTTTCGTCAGAATGCGATCGCGGACTTGCAGCTGCTGTTGCAGCAGACGGCAGTCGAGGCGGCTGTGGGCTTCTACGTGAGGCTACAGAACTTCGGCCACTCGCTGATCCTTCACCTCGATCGCGTTCACGGTCACTTCGTTCCATCCTTTCACGTTCTCCGCCGGAACCAGATTTTGACAGGTTTAGTACTGGACTATGACCTGGAGAAGAACCTGTGGTACATTGTAAGTTTAGTTAATAATCGTTTAGTTAAATGACTAGAAACTGAAACTACCGTACTATTAGTAGCAGTGGACGGTTGATGGATGATTTATTGACTAGGTACTTCATATAAAAGACTACAATAAAATTAAAACTAGTTTTTGAATCGGAACTGAAGCTGTATGCAAAATTTCAGCCTAACAGACATCGGGAAGGGGGTCAAATTTAACGTACAAGATTAGACCCGAACAGACATATTGCAAGTTAAATAAAAACTCTGAAAACAATGACTTTTTATGACTATTGTGCCAAATGTGTATTTAAACTTAGCGTGAAAAATAGAAGTAGTGGAAACGAAGCCCTGTTTCTACAGAATTCTTTAGTGCATAGGAATAATATGCAGTGCTTGCAATAAACTTTAGGCAAATAAAGAAAGGCAACCCAAAAAAAAGTAATTATAACCAATTTGAAATGTCTCAATATAGCGAAACCGATGTCCGATTTGCAACTAATCAAATGAATCTGAGAGTTTCGCGGTTTGTTAAATACTGTTTTACTCCAGTCTGATTGTTAATTACGAATTAAAGCATTACGAGTGAAACGAGATCTAATTACATGACTATTACGATGTTGTTCTTACCGTTATGTGAACCTTCCCGAGCCTTATCCATCGCCATCACTCGCTCCATATCGCCTCTTTCGTCACGCAATCTGCAACAAACGTATCACACATTTAAAAAAAGTTCATCAGTCTGATTCGATATCTCGTTAGGAACATTATAAGTTGATATATCTCAAACTTGGTCACGCTACCGCATAAAATGATTCCTTACAATACTACTTACAAACAATTTTATCATTTGAAACCATAAAGCATGCTTCCCACTGTGTTGTGGAGCTACTACAAAGGCAGAAGTATAATATTATAGAACCCCGCTGAGTTTCTTTGTGAACGGATAAAGTCGGTATATGTAATCATTTTGTATGCCGATCTCTCATACCGCTACCCTAATTCTGTAGCTCCTTTTTGATTGTGAATTATTGGACTTTTGATGCTTCCGTTCCGATTCTGTTTTTATTAATATTTACTTATTAACTTTTTTGTTTGTTCCCTCTATTTTCAAACACGGGTTTTTTCTTAAACAATGTTGTGAATCAAACAAAAGCGGGAAACAAAGTTTAAAACGAAGTCGCATCTAAAGAGTAGTAAGTGAGCTATATCTCAACTTATACTTAATTGATTATTTAACTTATAATTATAATTTTTTGAGACAATTTTGATTGCGATGATGATTAAGATGTTAAATTTTATCGCTTTTGAGCTTTAATGTGAAAAGTATGGCTGAAGTTACAAGTTACTTAGCCACTGCTTCACCTACCATCACAATAAGTCGGAATAAACAACTCATGTCAATAAAAAATGTAGCCATTTGTGTAGGTGCAAAAGTATTTTTATGAAACGAAGTTATTTTTTACAAAGGGGTTAATACTACAATTTTTGCACAGTAATGCCTTTTGAGCATTTGAATATAAATGATGTCTGAAAGTGAAATGTAACATACATAATAAGTGGCTGTTTTAAGCCTTCATGGAACCCTTTTGCGGATTACAGGGTAGTGACAAAACAGAGGGTCTGTTTTGTAAGATATTTATAAGTTGTATGAAATCACTGGCGGCGGTCTCTATTTATGTGTATTTAGTTTGATGTTCTACTTGCAACTTTATGTAACCAAAAATATTTATTTTTAATTATATAACTTTTTTTAGTAAGTATTCATCCTTTCATACCGGTTTACTTTTAGTACTATAACTAAGTTAATGTTCTTATTTAGTACTATAGTTCAAACTTAAATTAACAATTTGATTAAATCTCAAAGTTTCCTTTATAAATGTAACTGATATAGGTAAAACATAAACACTTTTGGAGGTAACAGGTAATATTGAAGTTTAGAAATTAAAGTATAATTTAATAAATATTATTAATATACCTATTAAGACATTAAGAAAAGTGTATTATTGAAACCTAAAATCTATGTAGGTTATTATTGGCTTCACAAAATTATTGAAAGAAGTATACAAATAACGTTTACAATTAACGTTTTTTCGCAAATAACTGAAAATTGCATCGGCCCTTAACCCATCTATGACAAATACATGTTCTCTGAATAACTTATTACTCTATGCGCGAACCCTCCAAATGGAGTCGTTTGGTACTTTACTGACGAGTCACGGAGCTTCGTTTGAATTTAATATATTTTTCATTTCCGTCGCTATTAATATGTAAATAATTCTTCAGACCTTTAAAATCTTTTGATCATGTTTTTATAATACCAAGTTGCATACTTATCTATAATAAAGTTACAATAAGCATTACATATTACGATATATTGCTATGCATCTTTTAGTAATCCATATTCATATACTTTATTGTACACAGAAGAAGGAAATTTTAAATTATACACAAGAAGGAAAATTGTATGTACAAAGGCGAGCTAAACCCATAGTTGAATTTTTTACCAGAAAACCTTGGATGTGAAGAGAGGCTAAAAATTAAAGATTAGAAAACCTAAAGTAAGTATATATAAGGTAGTAGGTAGTATAGTAGGTAGTATGGGTTTAAGGTAATATAATATATAAATAATAAGCCAGTAATTACAAAAATGAATGTCGTTATTGGCTCAAAAATTTAATGTAAAACCTTAGTGAGTTTCTATTTATGTTTTATAAGAAATTATTCATGTACTCGTATAATGTAAATAAGAAAATAATAGTGTCAAACTACATATGTACATTTTATATATATATATATTACAATAAAATTATTATTAATTGTTATTATTTATTTTTCTAACAATACAAATTCTTTCTTTTTTTTTTAAATCGACTCCTTTTAACAAGGTGTCTTAGTACCCTGACGAATCAAAGAGAAATGATCGACTCAGGGCCACGCGATCGGACAAAAGATAACTCCAAATCAATAAAATAATAAATTATATCCACTTCCTCCATTTTATTTTATCTTAACAAAAGTGTTGGCTTGATTGATGGTGTTAGTTCAAACTGGAATTAAAACAGATATGGCTTATTTTCAAATGTTTGATTACGAGAACTCGAGATGTTTGACGATCAATCTATTTAGTTTTATCCGCTTCCTTTCAACAATGTCGGACTACACGTTTTTGATAAATATACGAAACTATAAACACAATATGGTAGATATTAAATATAAATATAGACATATTATTTTTGATTAGTAAAAGTTCACAGTGTACACGTAAAAGATCTGATAAGCATTCATAAAAAAACTATGCTTTCTGAAATTGTCTTTACTCGTATGTACGGTGACTGTATACCCTCAGTCAGACACCTGTAATTTCCACCTACCTTACAATTGCAAAAGTATGGTCAACTTTCCAATACATGGAGATTGACTAAAGTTCCCAATGTTACACAATCAATTTTAGACAAACGGTTTGCATTAAACGCACAATCAAGTTCTTGCACATAATATTCATATCTAGATAAATTAACAAACACCCCACCTGTCGGCGGCAGTCATCATCAGTCTGTTACGAAATAATATTATTCATTCACTTGTCAAAAGCCAAATTGGCGACGAATCGTTCCGTTCTCTGAATTATAAAAATAAAAAATAATGGTGCCGCGAATCTGATTTTTTATAAGAAGATTTGCATTTTTATTGCGCCTTTTTGGAGAAGCACTTTGAAATTTACTGACGAATAGAATTACACTTTGTATTTAGATATATGTATAAAATAAATATATATCTTTGTCATCTATACTTATACCGATAACAATTGCAATTCCGTTTCTACTTTTCTAATACATTTAACAATAGTAAATACCTAACTATTACATGAAAGTTGTTACTCAATATTACCTTCACCGCAGAGCAAGTGATAATGCGTACACTGTCTGATGTAAGTCTTATCGAACCATCGTCATTGTTCCAACATAAATAGCTAGAAGTTTAATCCCCCGTATCAGAGGTTGCTCATCGTTAAATAACTAACTAACGTCGTAGCGTTATTTAGCATAAAAAGCACATAATGAAGTAATACGAAGGTAAACATAGTTACCGCTAACCATTGCCATTACAGAATGGGTAGTGGCCTAAACAGATATTCCGGGGCCACGAGCGCGGACAATGCGTTGCAATCTACCAGCAAAGCCAACGCACGTTGATTAGTTAATACTGGCCCGTTCACATAACCTAATGCCGCACTACCGACCGTTCCGAACCGTTCTTGTATGCATAATCTGATTAGCGCAAGTATTAAACAAAGCTTTCGGTAATAGTGCTGTCAATTTACATACGTAACTTACGCGAAATGCAATGTTGATTAAAGCCGTAGAAACACTATCCTTTTAACTACACAGTCATAATTGAGTCTCGACGAATTTGCATTCCCAAGAATCGATTAAGAAAATCAAATCCTGTTGGAGCGTCACTGCGTAAAACATTTGCTTGACACCCAAATCAAAAATCGTTTTAGCTCACCCCACCAAGGGAGGGCTGGGGTACGTCGACGCCTCAACATTTATTATTTCAGACATATCACTCACATGCAAAACAAACTTCGTCCGATCCATCAAAAAGTTTCGTCTCATCCTCCCTGTTTCCTCCGAACAAATCGAGTGTGTAAGTATCGCGGTTACAAGATATCGATATTTTATGACTATTGATTTAAAAATTGAGGGTTGATTTACTTTAAATTAAAGCATTTCTTTTGAACTTATTATGATACATATTTTAACCCAGTATTAGAAATTCACATTCATTCTATCCCAAACCTTTTTTTTTTTTTTTTGGGAATGTAAGGAATAGCTCTCGAAGTTCATGAAGGAGTTTCAAAGTTAAAGAATAAATAAGCTTGTTCATCCAAAAGAAATGAGCATTGTAACCCTCCAAACAGTCAACAATGCTTCGAAGAAAATCGAGCGAAAAAAGGCTAAAAACACCTTAGGGGTTTACTAATCGAATAAAAAATATCAGCGACCGATGCCAATGTATGGGGGAGGAATGGAATAAATTATAAAGAAAATACAAGTAGCAAAGGGGCTTTTGTTATGAGTAAAAAGTTCCAAGCATATG
The DNA here is from genome assembly GCA_947561695.1 of Tyria jacobaeae. Taxonomy (NCBI): domain Eukaryota; kingdom Metazoa; phylum Arthropoda; class Insecta; order Lepidoptera; family Erebidae; genus Tyria; species Tyria jacobaeae. The sequence continues at coordinate 8,864,488 of OX387210.1, forward strand.
CAGATAAAGTGATGTAAAGGCAATATTGGCAAGTAATAACGCGGTGCATCAATTTAAGCATTATTTTTAAGCATTTTAATACAAAACAAGGGAGAATTTAGACTGCTAAAAATACACGTAGTCATTATGTTCTTATAAAACTTTCTTTTTATTGAAATGTATTCTTTTCAATTGTACCCATTGGATAAGAAAGTCAGATTGTTGAGTAAATAAAAATATATCACTGTAGTACTTTTTCACTGTGGGATCGGTTTTATTCTGCATTGGAAAATCGAACTAATATTTTTTAATTCAAATGTTTATAGCGTTCATTCATTTTTAATATAAGTATTTTATTGCATTTATTTTTACTTTATATATTTTTAAATCGTTGTTCACAAACATCATAGTTTTCAGTATAAATATCTAAGTATACACGAAATATGTAAAATCTCTATATTCAAGATTTAATCTCAAGCAATCTCAGCTGCTTTCCTTGTACACGACGATAAACGAGTAAATCCTTTAAAGATTATAAGATTTTATCAAATTCCATTTTTTAGAGAGAGAGAGCTCAAATTAAATGAAAAAGTTGGTGATCGATTGTTAACTGAGCTAAAATTTAAGATTGTTTTAATTATTAACAAAAATTAATCTTTAGGCTACGAAATTATTTTCTACATAAATGATTCCACTTTCTTAAGAAAATAACAAATATCGATTTTATAATGAATATTCTATAAGTGGTAAACCGTATACGTTTAAAATTGCAGTGTTTCCTATTAAGTTTGAACAAATGAATTTAAATAAAATGATAAACAAATCAAGCTAATAAAGCACAAATTACAATTCTTCAATAAAATAATAATTTACCTAATCAATTCGTAAGCAAAAACATTTAGGGTGGCCGAATTCAAAATAATAGGAAAGAAAGTAACATGATGACTTGTCGCCGGTCGTCGCGTCGCACCCCTATAAACGTCACGACGTCATTTGTAAAAATTGCGGCCTCCCAACTTCTCCAATTTTGAAACACAGAATCCACAGAGACGTCATAACGACTAGACTTATTACAAATAACATATTACCTATGTTTTTGAAAATCAATGCTTCATTTATATTATAAAGTCTCTTTTGTAAACGCTCATGTTTGCTATTTTTTTTTTTAATTTCTTTGATCTATTATAAAATTCCAATAATAAACTGGAAATTACACGAAACTAACTGTTTACAATGATTTGGAAATAGTAGTCTAAGTATTACATCGTGTATAGTTTCTATAATATTTTACTACAAATTTGTATAAATTTTGGTAGCAATTTTTTTAGAACAAGCCTCTCTTTACCAGCTTTATTCTATTGCGGAAATATCCAACCAAAATAACCAAATTTGGGGGCGTCGGAAAGAAACAGTAGAGACAGTGGGACCTTCGCGGGGGAAACCGGAGACAGTTATTTAAATTTGAATAATATAATAGGAAAAAAATTACATCATTTAATACCGTAATAAAAGTGCACTAAGCGACCGGGGCATTACGCTTGCCAAATACAAGGGACATGCAAATTCCGTTTATGAAACGTGGAATGAAATACAAAATGTGTTTGGTGGAAAATAAAATATGTCCCTGGGAGCTTAGGAGCTCATTACGATATTACAAGTACGTGAGAAGATTCAAGTTGTCGTAGAAAAGCTGTGAAGATGGACGATTTTTTAAGATTTCTTCAGAGTTATGAGCAAATTAGGCTCGTGATCAGATATTATAGTGTGAAACGTTATGGTCTCGTAATGTTAGATTATCTTGTTACATACATACATAGCCTCACGTCTGGGTTGGAAGGGGTAGGCAGAAGTGTATTAAGCAATCCTACTTAGCCTATTCCTTATTGTTGTTAATGACTTCTGTTATGACCAAATAAGGTGATAAATCACATATGACATGCTTTGTCTCAAGTTAATATTTATGAAAGATACAAATATGTACAGTGAAGTTTCATAATACTTAGATGACAAACTGTCCCAAAAAGACGGGTAACACCGTCGCCTTAAGTTTCTTCAACTTGCTTGCAATAACTAAGCAGGCTTGTATAACTATGGTTTACAGAAAAATGGGAATGCATATTCAAATCTGAAATTTTACCTTTTATAAATATTTTTTATTAAGTATATTCAAATGATTTTCTATGACTCGAAGCAGTCTCAAGTATGTATAAATTAGTATTAATGAAAGCTATATCTACAAGCTTTCATAGTTTTTTATAGTATAGGGAGACAGACGAACAGACGGTTCACCTGATGATAAGTGACAATAACTCAAGAGTCGTAAGAGCGCTACCCGGGGAGAGTAGAGAGGAGAGGGGGATATGGGAAAGAGGAGAGGGGATTTTGGGCCCCAGAAACTACACTAAAAGTGCAATTCAAGTGTTGCTTCACAACCCGTTTTTCTGTGAGGGCGTGGTATCGCACCGCTCGAGCAGACCCGTACGTGCCTGAGCATGATATATTCGCCGTTTTTCCACACCTTTGCTTATCGATATATCGAACGATCAGCAAACAAACATGAAGCTTAGATCACAATCAACTAAAATTTCTCAAAATAAATACACGATTTCATCAACTGAAAAATATTCAATCTGAAAAATTATCAACTGAAAAGTATTATCGAGTTATACACGTCCCATCACACACGACAATGATTTAATAAATGCAAAGGATACATCATCTTAACCAGGCGTATATTATGTCGAAAGTGACTGCCAAAATAAAATTACGAGTTGTTATTGAAACAGCCAGGTATTTGTTCGCAGAAGATTACCACGGCGTAACGAGTTTCTGATCGGGTCCGATGTTATTAGGATTTAAGCGCCACCACGTCGTCTCTCCGGACGCGGCCCGGCGCAATGTTGGATAATTATGCAAAATCGCTTCTACGAGTCGTAGACCCCTACTTTTTAGGGACCATTACCATTATCTGTAATGGGAATGCGTTTTGATAATGTTGAATTTCATTGTACAATTATTAGGCAAATTTGTTGAAATGGCCATTTATATACTGCTGTTTTCTGTCAGTATTCGAGTCTCTTAGTACTTAACTTTGCGGATGTTAGCTAGAGAAAGCGTTTATTTTTTCTTTTTTTTTCTGCAAGGAAAATAATGCCTGCCTGCCTATCCCTACATGGATATTGTGTTGTAGCTTTAACCTCCTCGAAATAAAAGAGCCTTGGTTGGGTACTTTCCATGAAGACGTATTCGTTCAAACGTTTAAAACTGTGTAGTTATCCTAGCTGAACAATTCAGTTACCGCAGATTGCATAAATATGGCTTTAATGCACATGCATGTGGTGCGACCGCAGAAAATTCACATCCATAAGCACACTTCCAATTCAATTCCTTGGATAATATAAAGCGACAAGGATATCCGTATCTTCTAGCCGCTTGAATACGAACTCGTTGATTCGCATGATTTTCTTCGAGTAGACGGTCAATGTAGTGCATCGTTTGAAGCGACTGCTCGGCCAAACCTCGATGCATGGCTAATGATTGTGATCGAAGTGATCGCTTGCATCGACCGCAACATGTTTCGAATGAGACGATAATGGTATAGCGATGTACACCTTATATTTTCTGTAGTGATAATATATTATTTTCTGAATTCGAACGCGACTAATATCTATCTACACAAAATAGCAATAAGCAGTTCAACTAATCATGAAAAAAATCTCACGTACATATCCATTGTCTTCCAAAGTAACATATTTGGAATATATCGTACAGATAAAATGTCAGTTAGAATATAAGTTGACCGATTTTCAGGTATGCATCAGCTCGATGGAACAGCATTAGAAACTTACAAGTTACACCGTTAGTGCTCCAAGTCATTATAAGCAGTAATTTAAAACATTTATTGTGTACTACATAAAACCATACAATACTACCTTCGAGATCCTACAATTTTCATAATACTGAGTAACATAATCAAAGAGGATTTTTTTGAACGTAAACAACAGAAAATTGTAATGAAACAACGAGATTATGATAATAGGTATGTCAAGATACAAACTCATGTCTCTTTACAGATGTTATCTTTCGGACAAACGCAGTATCTGTGTCGATTTATCTTAAACTAAAGTCGTAGATTGTGATGCATCGATCATAGTTTTGTACATTCCATTGATAAAATGAACAACTAAATTAAGATAAACGCATAGGACGTTAATAAAAACTAATGTATTAATTCGATTATATCAAGATTAATTTTAGATATATTTCAAACCATACAATCAACAAGTGATTTAGAAAAATAAGATTTAGTTTTTGTGCTAGATAAAAATTATCATATTTGATTGAACTGTCTGGGAATATTAAAAGATAAACAAAAACTAAAGTGAACATACGAGATCAGAGCTTAACGAATTAATTAATTATAACTCAGTAACCGGTACAAAAATTCACATACTTGTTAAGATTAAATCAGATGAATGATAACATCAGACTTTCAACAAATGAAACCGAAGGTTCTGTAGTGTAGTAGTGCTTGTTTGATACTTTGTGGTGGCAGTTACACGTCATCCAATTACAAAGCAAATTTATTAATAATAATTAATTTCACGACTATGTCATGAGACATGATATTATGAGCGAGCTATAAGGTAACAACTTTATTTGAAATAATTCGATATTGGCAAACGTAGCATAGACAAATAAAGAGTAGGTACTGATTTGACTGCACCTCATAACTGGACAGACTGGACAATTTTGTGATTCACAGTCCTTTTGTTTGCAGACCTGATAGTACCTTATGCCCCGTTCATCGTTTAATTGTTGTAGAACTGTAGACTATGGTACGCATATCAAAAAACGGAAAGAAGTCTCCAGATTTGAAACATTCGGTTCTTATTAAGAATCTGTTATATTGATTGATTTTACTCGTAATTTTTTAGGACCTGAATGAAAAAGTATAAAATATTTAGTTACCCAGCAAAATACTTAAGGATTATGAAACGAAGCAACATTAGTGATCAGTCCGCTAAGTGCCACTAAGTATTTGCTTTTGAAGCGACTTAGCCATGTCGAATGATCGAGTAGTAGATATCAGAACTTCTCTCTGACAATAATTTTAACGTGATATTATATACATAATTTGGTGTAGTGTAGAAACTCATCAATCTAGGTCACTAGATTAAAGCCTACAATAATTATGTTATATACAGTTTGCTGCCCAATTATTGATTTTGTGTACGGAAGAGCACCTGTCATATTGATTATTGAACTATTGCCTTATAAAATAAACGGGTCCATAGAATTAAAAAAAGTACAAATTGGTTAATGAATGAAACAGCAACAAATGCGCATCTGTACACACATACATTACTGATCGAAACAGGGAGTTTGGCAGAAAGTAAACAGAAAATATAATTTAGAAGCAATTTGGCTCGGATATGTCCGCAATCAAATTGTCTCGTTAATACGTGGTGCTATCAAAACATTTGATTTGTGGCCGGCGTAGGGTTGAGCTGTTATTTAGCCATGCGATGGTTAGCGTTTGATGACCCCAGCTTGTTGTCAATTATTTATGACGAATACAATACTGGCCGTTTATGAACATAAAACAAACACGGCTACTTTAAACGTGTAATTTTATATGACAGTTCTGGCTGAGACGGGTGTCTTCAATCAATTTAGACCTATTTTTCAATGTTAAATCAATTTTTAAAACTGAAGTGGTCTTAATGATTTAAGTTTATTTATATTTTACAGGTAACATTAGATTTACTAGTAGAATTTAAAATAGTAATTCTTGTTTGAGATTTCATAACTAATACTACGTAGCACCAAGGTATTAAAGAGTATTCTAGCCTGGCTTCAAATCACTTAATCTCTCATATTGAATGAATCAATTTTTGATAAAAACCAATTTAAAGCCAAAAAATCACAAAACCGAAATAAACTGAAATAAAAAAAAATGCAAAATTCATATGTTCACCAACAAATGTTTACATGAAAATATTGTGGTTATTCCCGATTTATGCGTACTCACACACAACTCGCACTCGACGCGAACTCAGCGAATAAACACTGGAATACTTTTTATTCGCTCTGTATTATTCCCCTGGGAACACGGATTTGCATAACAAAACGGGAAAAGGTCAGGAAGCGAACAGAATGGCGTGTTCGGTGTGATGTCCAGTCAGCACTTCTGAATGACGAGAGTGCGTTTAGGCTATTCAACTTAATTAGAAAATTAACTAACCTGATCTTGAAAATAAAATTATCTTACGTAATGAAGCTCTACTTAAATACGCGTTAAACAAATCTAAAATCTTATTTTTTTCAACCTACATACCGTTTTAGGTACAAAATTGAACTCATATACAAAAAAAAGAATGAATTTAAAAATCACCACTTGAAATATACTAGTTTAAATTTGTAAGTGGCTGTAGTTTTGTTAAAGTTTGATAAGGCTTATTTACAACCTGCAAATATGTTAGGCGGGCAACCAAAATTTCAACTATTTGCGCCATTGCGTAATCTACTGTAACTGGTAAATGGAAATCTGAATATCTAGTGATCAGGAAATAACGATGATAACAAAACTATTTAATATCTGTGTTGATTATTGAAATCCGTCAGTCAGTCAGTTTACAGTTTTGCGCAAGTGTTTTGAACGCAGCATAGAATGTTCAAACTCAGGCGTCCCAGATGCATATTCATGCTTGCTCTGCGCCACATGCAAATTGTGATTTACACACTGTAATGAATTCTTTTGATCTGTGGATTCATATATTTGATTTACTCCATCAATGTCCGGTGTGCATGACACGCTGATTTCATATTCATAGTTTTAAGCGATCTTCATTTGTTAATCGCTTTGATAGCAAAATCACATAATCAACGGATCTATGTATATAAATATATACATATACAGTCGTGGTCAACTAATTAAGGACATTCAAGATAGTGGACAGCAATAACCGGCTATGTACATATAAATATAAAACCCTGTTGATTTCTCAGTAACTATTATTTGCATAATTTGATCCGATTATTATACTATAAATGGCTGTAAATAAAAGATTAAATAAATATAAAAAGTGTTTAATATCAAAGGTTAACCATGTATTCAATTTAAGGTACAATTCTGTAGCTGGACATTTAATTAAGAACAGTAAAGTAAAATGAAAAATAGAGTTAAACAGAACTAATAATCTGCAGTATTTTAATTTCTTTAACAACTTCATTTTATTACGGGTAAAATCAGTACCCAGTAGCAAAACCTTTGTTAGTAATTACCGCTTGACACCGATGTGGCATAGACATTATCAGTTTCTGACATATTTCAACAGGAATGTTTGCCCATGCCTCACAAAAAGCTTCATTAAGTTCATCTAAAGTTGTGGTACGATAAATGGCAACTTTTTTCTTAATTTCGTGCCAAAGGTGCTCGATTGGGTTGAGGTCGGGGCTATTTGCTGGCCAATCTAGCACTGATACCGACTGTCTGTTAAGAAACGACTTGACTGAACGGGCTGTATGTTTTGGGTCGTTATCATGCTGAAAAGTCCATATAATAGGAAGATGTTCCTCAGCATAGGGAAGCATAGTTTCTTCTAATATTGCCTTGTATTGATGTTGGTCTAAGTTACCCTGAACTTTCCTCACAGGTCCCACTCCACGTCCAGAAAATGATCCCCACATTTTAATGTTTCCTCCGCCATGTTTCACCTGCTTTTTTGTGAATCTTGGATTCATTTCCGCTTTTACAGGACGCCGTACGTATTGCCTTCCATCTGAAGAAATCAAATTAACCTTGGTCTCGTCAGAGAATAATACATGTTGCCATTGGTCGTAGGTCCAATGTCCATATTTACGTGCAAACGCAGAACGTGCATTTCTATGCTCTTTCTTTAACAACGGTACTTTGCGAGCCACTCTTCCGAACAACCCTGCTTCTACCAGACGTCGTCGAACTGTCCTCGCTGATACACTGACTCTTTCGTCTGCCCCAAACACTTCATGTTTAATTAAAATAGAGCCTAGAAACGGATCTTTCTTAGCTAACCTGGTTATCATTCTATCTTCTTGCGGAGTTGTTTTTCTCGATCTTTTTTTTCTGGGCACATTTAAAGTTGTGTTATTGCGCCTGAAATGTTGCACTGCATTGCATACCATGGTTTTTGAACAATTTAAATATCCTGCTATCCTTCGGTATGACCAACCACGCTCGACAAACTTCATGATAATTTTTCGTAGTGTTGCATCGCAACTTTTATTTTTGCCCATTGTTCTTCAAAATAACTCTCAAAACTTGAAATTACAAATCTAGATTGCCGCCAAAACTACCACAAAGAATAGGAGAAGAAAGAAAATAATAATTGAGATTCAGATTTTGAAACTAGAACGCAATATCTCAGTGTCCCTAATTAAATGGCCAGCCAGCATTCTTTGAACAAATAGCACTGTGATCATCTATCAGCTATACTGTAAAGAGGTTTAATGTTTAAGAAGTTGTTATTGTTTGTATAATTAGGCACATAAATGACTAATTATACTTACATGTAAAAGATGTGGAATATTGTTTAGACTCGTTGGAAAATAAAAAATAAATTCACAATTTGGATTAACTAGAGAGTGTCCCTAATTAGTTGACCACGACTGTATAGAGGGATAAATACAAAAATATTAGAGATGTCTACGTTTTTAAGCAAGTAACAAGAAAATTGTAAAACTATGTTGAAAAAGAGTGTCCTTGGAGTTTTCCTGTTCTTTTGCAACATTCAAGTGGCCTGACGATTGAGTTAGCATACATGACTTCTCCTTATCACAATTCAAAAATTTCATACAGACAGTACTCATTACAAAATGGTTTCTTGACTAATATGTATGTCATCACTGTATCGTCTCCTGCAACGCTAAGTATGTACTATATATAATACTCTCATTTAAAAATCGATCGTATCGAATGTGATGTAGATCAATATAAAAGCTATGCAAGAATGATACAAAAGAAAGGACAACAACTAAAAACTTTTATAATTACTTTAGCGATTCAACTGCTTGAAAGAAACGCAGAAATGACAAGACGATGACAAATGAGCACCACTCGCATCGCTACACAGTCGGGTGGCGGACCTCATCAAATTATTCCCCACTTAAAAAATCTCCGTAAACAAAAAACTGGCGGGAAAAAACTCTCCGAGTCACAGGGTAAAAAATAAGTATTGGCATCATTGATTGATGTGTACTAATAGGGCGAGAAGAAATGAGGCCGCTCGGTAATTAAAGGAAAAGTGACATCTTCTGTCAATAGCAGTGTTGCCAGCTAGAAATAGAACGGTCACACCTTTTGGTAGGAAGTAATTAGTGTTACAAACTTATTAAAAATTATTGAGTGAAGGCAGCTAATTGATTAGCGGATCCATCGTCATGTCACACTTCGGCATTAAATTTCTGTCTATTTTCATTAATGATGCATAGTATTTTGAGCTTACGATGATAAAGTATAATTGGATAATGGTTTAATCACCATCATTTTGCTAAAAACAATACATTTAAAAAATCAATGACAGTAAAAAAATAATTTAATTTGGCTATTAGGCTAATCCAACGAAGAGTCAGTGTTTTTAGTCGCCCTCCGTGGAAGTGACACCCGAATGAAGAATGGAATAATGAATGTTTTCTACCACGCCCGGCACGCGACCCCGCATAAAACAGCATTTGCAATTAACATAAACAGCTCTTAGACTATCCATAGGACAAAACTCCACTGTCATATACATTTCAATTTAAATAAATGTGTGTAATTATTCTATTAGTTACTGAAAGCGTTTTATCACCATAGAAAACTGCAACGTGTTTTGTTGCAAATTATTCAGTTACTTTCAATTTGTAATTATAATTACTTTGTAATTCCAGCTATTGCTGGCTCATTAGACGTTATTTTATAAGATTTCAAGTGACTTCCCAGAGGTTTAAATGATTGGAGAACAATACTTATCAACTCGTTGGCTTTATTCGGGTCTAAAGGCCGTCGTATGTTGGAATTGCTTCCTAACGTTTCGCTAGCACGAGTGGCCAGCTTCTTCAGAGGTCCTTCCATCTCCGATACTGGATGCAGTCTGCAACATACGACGGCCTTTAGACCCGAATAAAGCCAACGAGTCATCAATCGGCCGCGAAAGCCTCAACCAATTTGTAATACTTATCAAAACCGTGTTGTACATGCAAACCAATGTATACGCAACGTGCTGAATCAAATGACAAAAGCCTCAGCCGTATAATCAAGGGACGTGACATTCAGATTTTTCCTCCGGAAAGCTGCCTTATCGCTGTGTACATATCATTAGTAATCCAAAATAATGGGATACAGACACCTCGTGCCGTTTGCGAGCTAATGATTAATGCTACTCGCCATTAATTCTTATTTTTGATGAGAAATTTGACTTGCGCTGTCAGACGCCGTATCCAGATTAATACAGGCTGACGGTGCAACTTATTTTATGACAACATCGAATCCCATTTACACTACTCCCTATTTATTTAGGTTTTAAATATTTTGATTCAACTTCTTATGTAATGATATCCGAATAAGCACCAACAGATTTACTGCTTTAAATTCTAAAGATGTTTAGTTTAACCAAGGTTCTCTGAAAATATTAACTAAATGGGTAACTATAATTTAAGGGTTCTATATACCTAAGCTTGTTTCACATAGGTTGCTGAATGCGACTTCAAAGCTAAATAGAACAAATAGTTTGGTTCACCAACAGAACTAACCGAATAGTTCGTGCTGTAAAAGGGCAAAGTACAAAGAGCTAGATAAAATTCCAGTACGACCGCATCGGCGACAAACTCGGAAGGTATTCAAAGGGCTGACGACTGCCGCCATGACTCGGCACCCTTTACCGACGCCCTGCGTATATTAGTCCACTGAAAATCAAAACTCGTTATTATTAATGATTCTACACCATGACAATCTAAATATCTTTGGAAGCGGGCTCAAAGTTATGCACTAATCTCGCAAATTACACCCAGCTAATTCTAAAGATATAAATGTACAGTCACCAGATGCGATCGGCGCTATCATCATTCAAAATACAGAAGAAAAATCACTTAAGATTCAAAGCATTCAGCATCTTTATCTAACAGATACAAGAGTTCATTTTATGACCATTAATTTCGCCTTTTCCTCGGATGTTTTATCACAACGGCTGCGAGGCTCTGTCGCGCGTCTCATTAATCAAAAGCATTTGTTTACAACGAAGGGAATTTGATTTGATTAAAATAATTCGCAATATCCTTGATAAATATCACCCTCGGTCTCCGTTTGATCTTCACTGAAATTAATGGTGGAGGATTCAATCACGCAAGTGCTACTGTCGCCACTCGTGACAATGTCAGAGCGAAAACTAGTATGTTGAAATTTTCTACATAACTTTGACCACTATACATATGAAAAAGGTTTAAAATTTCTAATAGTATAATTTAACAAAATTTAATCACAGAAAAGTAAATGCCTTTTGCAGAAAAACTAAAAATAGGTAAAGGTAAACAAACATTGGTATCTTGCGATGGCAAGGGGTACCACGATGAATAACGACCGACGTCAGGCCGATGTGTGCCGATCCGGGCGGCGTATACCGGCACCGAGCGCCCGGCATGGCTTAACCCGCCGCGCGCACATTAATCGCGGGCTAATACCCACCGAAACCAAATTAAACCGGACGAATGCATTGATCCAAACGATTTGTCCAATGTTAATTGTGTCTGTCTGTGTGATTTATAACCCGGTTTTTCCGGAACCGGATAAAGAGTTCACCGGCGAATTCTAATAGTGGAAACACTGCATTTATACCTAAGAAAAAGGGTCTGTGCGAAATGGATCTGGCTGTTGGAAATTTTATTTTTACTAATTTATTTTTTTAGAAGCTTATTTAGAAATACAACACCAAATGTTTCTAATGTTGCGATATAATAGAATATGTACTAATTTCTATCATCATATCGTCATCGTCTCAACCATGGGACGTCCACTGCTAGACATGGGCCTCCCCCAATGAATTCCATTACATCTAATCAACCTACAATGTTTACAAAATCTTTAGTCAGTCACAAAACTCCGTAAGAATGAATACTTAATCCAATCCAAAGTTAATATCCACAAGTTTTAAATTATATGTAGAATGCCTACAAATAATAGACATGAAGTTTGTTAACCAATTAATTAATTCGTTTCAGATAGTTTTCGTTCGTTTTCGTTTATTTAGTATATTTAAAGAATGTTGTATGTATGTAGGAATATACATACATTTATACTCCACATTTCACACTTTTTAAAAACTATTTTGAAAAGTAATCAATATGGTATGACATATATTTTTTTTATTTTGTCTGGCTGTTGATGTTGTTTCTTTTATAAATTAATAAATTGTGCAATGCCTTTTTAGTACATTTTTTTTCTCAACTCTGATTCCTCCTGACTGATGAAATTTAATCAACCAACATATAAATTTCATCGTCATCATTATTATCAGCCTATCGCTGTCATCTGCTGCAAAGTGTTTAATCATAATCTAAAATACTCAATTCTTACTTTTCAGATTACAGCAAAATAATCAAGTATCGTGTTTATAAACACAAAACTATTTAAAAATCTTTAAGAGAAGTTTTTTATTTTTTACAATTTTATGTATACTTATAAATAAACTTGTTTATATCTAAATATACATACATCATGCTTGAGCTCGGGTATCTTCACAATAAGCACTTTCAACTAAGACTGAGTAATTAAATAAATTTGAATTTAATTGCAAATGAAACACGAGCGCGCTCGTACAAGAGAAAACAAAACAAACAGTACATACAAATTATATTAAATCAGAGATAATCCTGTCAATTAATTGGAGTTAGCATTGAGAACCGGTCGCGGCGCATGCGTTAAACGAACCAAGATAATGCGAGAGCAAGGAAGCCCGCCATACAGACAAGGACATTAATATGACTTAACTATATTACCTGTTGTTGCTGGCAATTGGACTCGTGTTTCATTTAATAGTTTTTATTTATTATGTTTTTATATCGATATGTAGCTCATCATTCATTTTAATCACGAAGGTAATGAATTGAACTTCGCAATATATTACTGTATTTTGCTTTAAGCTGAAAACATAAATATTAGTCTGTGTAATAATTAGTTCAGCTCATATTTGTGCTGTAAATAGATTCCATCATGTCAGGTTTATACTAAAGGCTTGATTAGTATGAAACTACTGGAGTTTTAAAAATGTTCTTTACCGCTTTACCGCTAGGGATAGTTTTTTTATAGTACAATGTTATCATCAACAGCTATTAAATTTTTATAAAATATATAAAAAATAAGCAGCATGTGTTGTGCAAGAAGTTTGCTGGTTGTACAGCAAATGCAAAAGCGTTATACATACTAATAATAATAGACTTCAATCGAACTTCGGTTCGATACAAGTTTTCCATTATTAGTACAACGCTTATGGAACTTTGTGGATCCTCCGGTATTTCCTATCAGAGACGACAACTTTCTAAACAAAGGAATACCTATCTCACAAGTCACTTCAATTTGTACACTGATTATAAATAATATATTAATAAAGCAAACTGTTAAATGTGCCATCAAAGCTGTTCATAAATTAATCCCCATCCACTGGACATTAGGGCTCAAAATTATCCTTCTTAAATAATCACAAAGCTTTGCTGCTTGAGTTTTTCTCTTTATGGGATATACCTTCTCTTTCACAAAACAACCTCAATCACAGTATTACACTGTTTTAGTGTATAAAAAATTAGTGAATTCCAATAAAAAACACTGTAATTTCTTTAAAAACGGCCCTAATCCAGCGGCCGTAGCCGGACGATCGCCGGCTGACAGTGACACATCGGTACAAGGCGCGCTGTCCGACTGTAATTCTACCCGAGTTCGGTCCCCGAACCTACATGTACTCCACCTTCCATTTTATATTCCAATCTAAACGATTAATTACATGAATTTTTGAAACTGAAACTATTTTTTTTATTTGTTACGTATCAATAGTAAGCTCCGCTAGAAAAGTAGCAATATATGTACATATTTTGTATATTAAATACCATAAGTAAAGCCGCTGAATAAAATTCGATTTCCAATAAAATATAAAAGCCAATATAAGGGTTTTCACTTGGTAACGTGTATGAATACGATGAAACGCAGTAAAATCAAGCCAAAACCGCGAAGTATCAAAGCGACTTGGCGATCAATCACCATCCATTAAACAAGAAAGAAAAGTGCTTTCCCCTACCGATTGGCCCTTGAATCAGCCCAATTTACATGAGAGCCGCTTTTTCCTCGCATCGAGATTAGCCCCTGAATGAGTTTGATGAATCGTTCGCACCCCGCAGCCGTCCCGGCGAGCGGTCATTTGTTAAAAATACACCCGATCCACGGATCTAATTGTCTCCTCTAATTTCACACCCTCTAGCGATATCTGCGCAGTGTGCCACGTTCACATTAACAAAGATTTTGTTCCATTTTCAGATGATGACATTTCATTAGCAGTTTTTATTGATAAAGATCCATTTGCTTTATTCACCAATTATGAAATAGTAATAAAAGATGATAAAAATGAATGGAAAAAGTAATAAGAACAAAACACAAGCCTTGCCGTCCTATTCTTTTTGTAGTTACTATTACCTCGTTATTCAGCAATGGTTTTTTCTTACCTTTCGAGATGTTTAACGATGTCCTCATAAGCTGCTCTACAATTCTCCCAGATACCAGATCTGCAGACAAAAGAAATTAAAATAAGAAAAATTAAGAAACACTCAGTAAATTAAAATAAGGAAGATGAGAAAAGATGAATGAGAACTTATTGAAATTTTGTTACTGTTTAATAGAATAAAAAAATATATTTATTGTAGTAAAACGTACGTACGTACGTACGTACTAAAAAGCAGCCCTTATTTAATGTAAAACATATCATGTCCGATTAATTTAGTAACAATTGTCATCACTTTTGCTCAGTTTATCACGTGTGTTGTTATATTAGTTGATCATCATTATTGGAGTAGGTTGTTAATGTTTCTGATAATCTGAAACGTATTTAAATATTGTAAAGAGGGTTGCAAGAGCGCATTAAAGTCGGTCAGTGAAAAATTGTATAATTCAATCTCTGAAAGAACAGATTTTTTCTCTAAAATTGTTAAGTCTAGTCGTCTTAGGACTAAACAAAAGCACAGAATTTAATTTAATTGCGATAGTAAACTTTCAAGCCAAGCTAAACTAAGCTTTAACTAAAAAATAATATATTTGTTATAAAACACACAGTTATGTATTATATACACGTCAATTTGTCGGTAGAATATTCTAGAAAAAGAAGAACATAAAGAGTTCTGTTGTCTAAGAAAACAGGAAAAAATCTACAGCAAATTACTCTCAAGTATTTGCAAAGAAAGTTAGTAAAAAGGGTTTGAATATGAAAGGAATAATTATGAGCACTCAATATTAAATGTTCCGTTAGGTAGAACGAGGGGTCGTTGAAATTAATTATGTTTTAAAAACAATCGCTTATATTTGTGCTAGAGTTACTCATGCGTGATCGTACAAATTGTTTCTCGATTACTTAAGCTCTTTGTTTTTCATTAAACTTTTCGTCGTCATTTATAATCAAGTCTTCGCCCTTTGTAACTAAGTATCATCTAGAAAAGGGTTCTTATTTTTAGTTTTCTTTGTCTTAATAATTACAAAAAAAATAATTAATTTATGAGTATTTCTATTTTGTTACTAATTATCGAGTGTTAAGAGATAAAAGAAAATTATATAATAAACAATAACCCACTTCAAAAAGTAGGTTCTGTATTCGATCCGTACAAGTATGAATATACTCGTATCTTGGTATGTCCATGTCCACAGTTTGTATGGGATTTTGGATATTCAAATGCATATATTTCAAAGAAGTTTTAAATTAAAAATATATTGGGATCTGTTGAACATCTTCGGCAATAGTCAATTGACCTATTTCATAACTAAAGGTTAATAACCCGCGATTACAGCGATCGCATGTATTGTTTTTGTTTTCATTATTTCATAACATAACGTCTCACTGGTACACTTTAAAAGGGTTAGCAGATAAACGAGTTCAAAAATTTGCATTTTTTTTAAGATTTTTTTCAAATATACAAATCACGTAAGCAAAGAACACGAGAACACGGGAGAAATACTTATTATTATTTTCATATCACACAGTGTTTTGTCCCGTGTATGAATCGAACCCATGACCTCTGGTGCAGTAGTCAGGTCCACTAACCGCTAGACCAAAAAGCCAGTCAAACAAAATTATATGCCAAAGGTGCTGCTCCGATTTGGATGAGTTCCTAACATTTCGTTAAAGTCGGTTTGTTTTATGTTAAAATGTTATTTTTCCTACTTTCTTCTTCTTCATTTCTTACTCAGCATACTCGTTTGTGATTACTTTAGCTTTGAATGGGTAATTTATAATTACTTTGTGTTGGCACTAACTCATCCGATGTATAAAACAAAGCGGTACGTAGAGTAGTACCACTTTATGTACCGCTTAATTGCTTTGTGTGTCGACTTCTTTATAAATGAAGACCAATATTTTACTTTTACTTATGGCGTATATTTAATACTGCTAACTTACTACTAACTTTATTTTGCTAATAATGCTAATGCTGCTTAAATGATCTGACGCTTACTTTGCCTGCATCCACCTGAATTTATATTTTATTTACTTAGCTAAAGAACTTCTAGCGTCATAGTTGATCCTTTTAAATAATTTCTCTCTAAAATCTCTTAATCCTTCTTATTATGTGTTCAGTACACAAAAATAACAAACGAAAGTAAACGAAAGTAAGACACTAATTATCAATTTAAATATAACTAAATCTATCTAATAGTTAGGTCTTAATATACCAAAACCAAGTAGGTATTATGAAATCAAAAATGTAATCCGGAAAGATAGCAGGGTTGAATGTGATGTTACAGATATAAAAGTATGTATAAGGCTGTAAGGTACTTAAGTTACATGAATGCCAGTAAGACAGTGGGGTAAGTCAAGTGAGCATTGTGGGTCTTCCGAACGGAAGTGAGGGCATTCAGTGTTTGTACTTTTCTAACAGGATTAAGTTCCAACAGCGGACATTTAACCTGCACCACTTGACCGACCTGCTTAAAGGTTTCTTTTCGTCAATTTATTCGTAAGCCGTTTATGTACTGAACCATTTATCTTTAACATATGCATACATATTTTTATATAACTACTTACAAATTAATCTGTGACATAATTAAAATTTTTTTTTTCTTTTTATCATCATGTTCTAGCAAAGTTGACTGATATATTTGTTTGACCAAAAAAATCGGTAAATATTTTTTTATGTAACAGCAGTTTAAGGGACAGCTAAGATTAGCAATTAGGAATATTTGACAGACAAACAGACACAGGTATAGGTGCGTCTGTTTGTTTGTCAATTCAAGTTCTATAGACATATCGAAACATTGTTGGATTAATATAATATATAAGTTATGAAAAATTGCTAATTGCTAATGTTTGCTAAATATTTTGTGTACAAAAAGAAAAGTTAAAGTTAAACAGAACTAACTCTATATACTTTTTTATTTTTATGCGATACGAGCAGACGGGTCATCTGATGGTAAGGGACTACCGCCGCCCATGGAGACCACACAAAATTAAAATTATTTATAAACAATTCCAACGAATAGAAAAGCCTAAGCCAAGCTAAACATTTTCGATCACGTGAGCTCTCAAACAAAATAAAACGATCAAAATCGGTTTATTCGTTTTGGAGCAACGATACCACACACTTACACACAGATATATAGACAGACACGTCAAACATCTAACAGAAAAGTAAAGCTGCAATTCAGCATTAGGTATCTTCTCGCAATTCGCATGGTAACAAAATTAACCTCTTTGTAATATTATCAAAATTCAGAAAGGTTACACCTGCCGCTTCCTCAAATACTTCGTACCCACAGATTAAAATTTTCCTCCTCATTTTAATATACCTGTATTGTTTTGTATTTCTTTGTTGTTCGTTACAGAAGACTTTTTAAAAACCAAGGATAAAAAACATATCTATACTATATTAAAACATTTCTATATACACAATGATGGTACATCATTTTATGTTTTAATCAATAAAACTGAAATAGTCCAACTTCCGGCAATATAATTTATGACAACCATATATGGAGAGCCTGCGTACATGTCCAGCCTCGGACAGAGTCATAAAAATGACAAAAAGTCACGGTAAGGTGGAGGTGTTTTATAATTTTTCTGTGGTTCACAGCTATCCTGTTTTAATAAAGACAGGCAAGATTTTAACAATAAAAATGGTAATTAAGTCATCCCTTTAACACAAAGTAACAAGAACATATTAAAATATTATAATTTTAGAACTTATTGCCGTTCATTGGATTTTTATAAATATATACATAGATATAAGGTTACTGGAAGGTCATTACGGTTTATTATTGGCAATACTTATAAATGAAGTTTTTTAATATACGTTGGCCACAATATTGTAACATTTAACATACACACTGGGAAACATGCAGTTTTAGCCGATTATATTTCAAATGCCAATTCCACTATTTAAAACTAAGTTGACTGATAGGTTTATAAATTACTCTAACAATTGCTTCATTAAAGATCAAAGCTAAATCTCTCAACTCTGTCATGCCATCTAAGACCTGACTGAGTTTTTTTCTTTTAAAATATATGTATGTATAAGCTGTCCCGTATACCGTCTAATATATTATACATATAATACTTAAAGTATATTATAGCCGGGCAGATTGATTTATATATCCAAAATTTTACCTTGCAAGTACTTCCATATTGTGCATAGGTTGTCCTTTGATGATGGATCCGTCAGGTCGGGGCACGCCATGATGAGGCATACCGGGAGACATGAGTGCGTGCTGGTGCATGAAGCCCATAGGTGTTAAATGGGTTGGTGGAGCATTGTACCCGTTTGCCAGGAGAGGTGACTTCTCCATGCGAGCCATTTCTGAAATGAAGTTTCTGGATTAGTATGTAACAGATTAAAATTTCATGACATGTTTAAAGGACTTTATTCTGTTTACGCTAGTTCTAGTTTGCAATCATTACGTTCATATAACTACATATTTAACAACATAAATATGAGGTCCAATGTACAAACCTATACGAATATTATTGCAAACTTAGCTATATAAACAAATAACTATCACAGATTCATGGAAAATTTGGAACAAATTGAAATAACGTTTAAACTCACGGCGTGGCATGGTTTAAGGTAAACATGAGACCACTTAAGCGTAACACTCAGGTAAAATCCAATTAATGGCCAGTATTATCATTTAATTACTCGTTCCAATAATCGAATCGCCTATAAAACGGTGTATAAACAATAATAAAATGAGCAATGAATTTCGAGACTATTGTTTTCTGGGTTTCCACAAACAACCCGAGTAAACATAAGGGGGGTTGGCAAATATTCTTAAAATGGCTCCCCGTGAGGGTGTTCAGAGGTGGTCCTTAGCTGCCCATGACCTGTCTGCCCCCCGAGGTCACCAAACCTACTGGGGCGTCGGAAACAATTAACAAGGTGTCGAATTAAACACGAATTAACGGTCCAACCGTTAAAGGAAAATACCCTTTTCCATTGTGGCAGCGTTTTCAAAGGATTTTGGGATTGCTGAATATTAAATATTGTGTGTCGCTTTGTTCCGCGATTAAGGGCACAGGTATGTAATACGGTGTTTAATGCGAAAATTTTAATTATAAGCAAATCTTCAGCAAACCGCTGTAAGCACTCCTCTCAATTTGATCGTTAGCATCATCAACCCTATAAGACCGGCCCCGAGTTTCGAAACTAATACATTGTTGAGTAGGTAGACAAAATAGATACACGAGTAATTTTCATATGATATCCGGGTCGCTTAGAATGAATAAATAACCAAATATTTAATTAAGAACTTTGATTAAATAACTTTTTAAATAAGTATTGTCTTTTGTTTTATTTATTTGAATTAGTGTCATTATCCAAAACCACAACCCCTCCGAATAATTAAGGTTCTATAGATATTCATAACACAATATTCAAATTTCAGAACGTGACGCTTAATAATTTATTACGACCCACACACGCAAATCAAAGTATAACAGAAATACCCAGTAGCAAGTTACATACAAACAAACAAACATTATGACCAATGGACCCAGAATTAATTGGTAGGGTCTATTTACTTAACTAACCGCTTCTGTTATCTTGTGGACCATACTGGGTACAACTTCGTATTTATTATTATAATTAATTATTCAGCGTGTGGACATTTTCAGTTGAACAAACATTCAAACTTTAAACATTTAGAGAGCCAGGAATGTACAGACGTTACAAGAAATATAACACTTTTTTTAATAGAGCAATTAACACGACATTCATAAGTCATAATGTCGAAAAAAAGAAAAACACACCACTACATTCTTCTTTCAGTATTCAGATACAAAACCAACTTCACACATATTTGAACTTTATAACTTAAAAATACTACAGGCTAATAACAATACGGATTTATTTTCTTGTGAATACGAATACTACTAAAACATACATCTAAACATTTGACCATTAAACCCCGAATACCACAATTAGGACACTAAACCAAAAAGCATATTTACACATCCCCGAGCACACAGGACCGGGAACCGCACCGGTCAACCGCACTTATTAATTAACTAAATACGTGTTAAATCTCGTAATAACCTGTGTTTCAAACAACCCTTACACTTGTCTCTTTCTTATTTGTTTTATAACAAATTTTCTACTTTTTCTAATTTCAAGAGCGGTCATGTTATTGGTTACATGAGATTTAATGCCACTTTGAAGTTGCCGTCGTAATATTTGTGTAGAACATTTAGCATAACATTTTACACAGTTAAGTGTTGAGTCAGAATGCTATAAAAATTATAAATGTTTGCTAATACGTAATATAGCATAAAAAATAAAATAACAAAAAATGTACTAATTTTTCTTCTTCGATTCTTACTGTTCTTACTGTTCGGTTCGCATCATCAATTCATGTAATACTCTATGAATATATATCTAAGTACCGAACAATCGGTTGGCTCTCCACCTCGATGTTATTTGTGCATATCAAAAAAAAAAAAACAACCCTGATCCTCTCACAAATTGTTGATCAATAACCGACAAAAATGTTCATCGTTTAAGATTATGACTATTATTAAGCGAATCCACTGATCAGGGCATTTAAAGAAATGAAACGTCGATTCTGAACCGCTATTATGTCGATACACATCGATTTATTGATCGAATATCGATTGTCCTCGACAAATGATCGAACCAAATTACTAGCCATTATTTTGAATTAGAATCGATAGAATCGGGACCTCAATTATATCACTTATGTGTTTAAAGTAGGTTGGAATAAGGCCAATCACAAACGCAAAAACTTTAAGGATTCATTATTCGAACCAAAAAAGAAAATTTCCTTTTTAGCTGTTTGTTTTGATTTTTTATAATGATTTAAGTTTTAAATGGCAACATAAGGGCAACAAACAAATTGTTAAAACGATAAGAATTTCCTCTTACCTTCCACGCAACTTGTTAGGAAGGCTTTCAATACGCAAGTTCTGCTAAGATAATGGAACAAGCAAACTAACCGTTGAGTTTTATTACAGACAGATTACAAAATGACCAAACCAGCGAAGCATAAATGATTGGCCATAAAGTTAAAGAAACCCGTGCCAACGTTGACATTGTATTATTTCACGGCGCTAATATGATGTTACTCTGTGAACTGTTTGGTTGCGTTTGTTTCGTAGCATATGAAATATATGTTTTATATTGAGTCTGTTTAAGTTTAAACTGATTCCTTTCTTAAGGGTAAACATGAGTGGTGTCACTTAAGTGAAACCTTTAGGAGTAGATAGGCGGTAGTAATTATTTTTCAACATATAACGTGATTCCAAAATCAACATACTTAATACAGTTATCAGTAATGTTAATGCTATGCTAATGCTAATGATTTTTTAATGAAAAATCGAGATGATAAAGATGTCTGAATATCGGAAAAAAATAAATTACCTAAGATGCCTACGTCATGATCACTACTAAAACACTAATTTTTCAAAGTCTACGTTACGTACGTGCGTACCTCAGGTGTGCACATACTTTGTAAGTTTGTGCGCAATGGTAATTGTAATAAAATGAAGGCGAGTTTTATTAAACTTTTGTTGCTGTTATAAAATAGCATATATCTCGTAAATGTAGCCTCCTAGACTTTATAACACGGTGGTTTTAAGTGGAAATGTTAACATTACCGTAATGGCTAGTAAATCATGTAAAAGAAATAAATTATTGGGTGCATTAAGTCTCGGAGAAAAGATACGAGCCAATAAATGCTTAACATTGTTTCACTTACAATTCCTTTTAGAAACAAATATATAATAAGAACTTAATAAGTACACGAGACATATGTATAGATATTCAGTGTCTCAAATTAGAATCAAGGTACAGATAGACCTTGAATAAACACAAAAAATAAAATACTAAAATTAAAGAAATAGTGTTATTGATAACAACAAATCTCGGAAGGGCCGGCAAAACGAAGAAACTCGAAAATGATACGAAAGAGGGCAAATTAAAAGCAAATTACAGTCAGCCGGCAATCGTAGCGTTTACAATAAATACATAATTGTATGGTCAGTATACCAATGGCATATGCGATTGGCCGAAATAACGGACACCGCTTTAACACGATAAATCGCTTACGTTAACGATATGAGTTAAACAACTATGCTACAATTTAAATAGAAGAATCTAGCGTTTGCCAATTGTTTGTTCTCATTAAAGGTTTTTTTCATACCTCGGTAACCATCCTTTTTCTAAATCTGCGTCTTCTTCTGTACCCTCACAAAAATACACAAAACAAAAGTTATTTTTTATACGTAATACAACTTTGATGCTATTAGGAATACTTATATATAATATTCATGGTTGTGTTGTGAAATTAGACAACCAGGACTATTGTACTCGTATATAAGCATCAATCTATTTTGAAAGAATTACAACATCTATGTGTAATGTATTAATATGTATAAATAGGAATACTGCAATAAAATGGGTGACTGACAGATTCTATAATTAGTGTTTACATTGTAAGATTCGATTGTTTTTACGAGTTTGCGTGGATGGAAACGCGTCAACGTACAATGATCGCAGTTTGTATTATTTTATTAGCCATCGTAAAAATTATGATTATTCTTTAGAGCATTGCAATAAAACTATCAATAGAGCTGTCCCCCGATACATTGTGTTTTAATATACGATGATAAATGATAATTTTTCACTAAATAAATAAAATCTATTTTTTTAACATGTAATTGATACTGTTGCCTGGTGATGAATGAATGAAATGAGGATTAAAAATAATCAGTAACAAATTGCATTCTTCTTACATCCCCGCAAAAAGTTAAATTAAGTTTACTGTTTCTTAACAACATATAGTTTTACTAGGGGCAAAAAACAGTATAAAAAGATAACTTAATGGATATGATGAAATTCGTGATAATGAAAGAACTGTTGTTTTTCCCGATTGTTTGATTAGTCCAAACAGACAGTTCTATAAACAAGTTGTAATACTCAATACGTTACAACTTGTTTATCAGTGGGAGTACAATCGTCGACACAAGTCACGCACCGAGTACAATCAATAACAGTAATATACCATCGCCGACAAAATGCGATCGGTCAATATCGTGAGTCAACAAGGACCGGTAGACAGTGTTACCAGGTATGCCCCTACAAAAATTGCCATATTTGTTATGGAGGTTTGATTTAGGGAAAGATTATAAAACCTAACTGACAGTTTAAAAAAAGTTTAGACTTAATATATGTATGTATGCGCGGACCATACTTTTAAAGTGTTTTATTAGAGTACGTAGTATGTATATGTATATTACATAAACTTTCTTTATTACATGAAAATAAATTCAATTTTAAGAATTAGATCTATGACAGATTTAATTTTTTAATTAAATAAAATAATAAAATGATATTACAAACAAATGAAACGAAACTGTAAAATATTTTCGTAAGACTACATAATGAGACAAGTTTCCCTACACTGGCAACACAAAACGACTTATGTCCTCGCCATAAACTCTTTCATTTGGCTCGGACGAGCCTTATGAACAATAAAACGTTGAGGGCTGGAGATTTGGACTGTAATAAAATATTTGCCCTAGCACACGCTAATCCACGTCCCTTACTTACGAACGTAATTTGAGAAGTTATAGTCCGTCTGCAAAGACGTTCATCCTTAAGCAATATTACACGTTGTTACGTATAAGTGTACTATCTGTGTTGCCATATTTTCATGTTGTTGTGAACACTAGTAATGCCTGTTTTATTACAATGCAACTTATTAAGTATTCGTCTGTTTGTTTCTGTTACTATCGTTAAATATATAGCACATGCATAATTTATTTTAAGTGGATGAGGACTTTAACTCGGCTAATAAATTTGTTATAAAATCTAAAATTTATTTAAAGCGTTTCTTTCATTTTTTTTTTATTTATTTATTTGTCATATAGACAACTTGACTAGGATTTTTGGCTAGAAACTTGACTGGAAATTGGAAAGCGTAGAATTTTAAAAACACCACTGGTTACATATCATATTACAATGTTTAGTGAAGAGTTTATACATTTGCATTTGTAAGCTTCGCGACACTTAAATGAACTTTCTGTACATTGTTACTTCAATATATTTAAAACGTTCAAATATAAATAGTACTAAAAAGGAATTTCATATGTTCACACCGTACAGAGACATTAATCAAGTTGGTGAGAAACAGAGGAAATCTTAACACGTTACCAGCCAATGGGATACGAGTTAAGCGACAATTCCCGAGTATATTTCAACGATCCAAATAAAAGTTCCTCCCTCGCCAAAAGAGGGTCCGGCTTAATTACTCGTAAATTGACCGGGATACTGTTTTATCCCGGATAAATGCATGACAGGATAACGATGTGTCATACGTTTTATTAAGTGTTCTTGCGCAATTTTGCTATAGAAATTACGGTTTATTTAGAGATTATCTATACATTATTTATATATTTATTTTAATAATTACTAGCAAAACATTATTTTAGTAAAATATTCGTCCAATAAAGATAAAATCCAACAACGAAGAGCAGTGTGATATTTTCTGCAACTTCTCGATTAGTTTATACCGAAATGTTGCCATTACAATATATTCGTATGTGAAGGTTATTTGTTAAAAATGTTACAAAAAGGATCAAGTCATCCGTGAATGTTCACAAAAGAACTTTGCCATTGTTATATAATAAGTAGCAGAGATACAGAAATATCCAGGCATATTTTTATTAATAACACACAAAAGGGAGATTATCTGTTTGTGGTTTTTGGTAGCAGCTGTTATTATCGAAATGTATGTAAGTAGCTATTTACGATGTTAGTGATATTAGAACAAGTTTTTACGCTTCGATATGATATATCTGAGTATACAATGCAATGAAGAGTAATTATTTGGACATTTTACATTAATTGTGTTAAGCCTGTGCTTTGCCAATTAGCAGAAGAAACAAATGACCTAAGTAGCTATTTGCCCCATTTGTCAATAATTATTCAAGAAGATAGTATATCTAAATTTTCTTTTTATAGAGCAACAGTCGACAATTTGAAAGGAATGTTATGGTACAAATTTGGTGTAAAATAAAAAAAAATGGTTATAGTTTCATATCATTTCACATAAAATCTTAGTGTTTCTAAAGACAATATTTAATTCCTTTTTAAAATCAATTACAGGTACACGTATAATTTTATATGATAGACATACTATAACTTGACAATAGATAAACTAAAAACTGCTAGCTGTAACCACTAAATTGAACGGTACTAAATTTTAAACAACACCCTTCTATTTTCAAATCAACATAATTAAAACTGTAATTGAGTATTACTAGGTAAGCATTAAAGATGTTAGGGAAATAATAATATTTATTAGCTATTCGAGGTGAATGAACTGGAGTGAACTTTAGTTTCTATTTTCTAGAACTCTATAATATTTTACTTACAGGAATCTTATTTTTTATTAATACATATATCTTACCTTAAGGTCAAAGCAATGTTTAGGAAAAAAAGCGAATTATATTACATGATATAGGATAACTGTTTGCATAATATTGTCCTACTGTTTGTTATCCCAAACAAATAAATAACTTAAAAAAATATATCAAAAACTTGTGCCCTTTTATTGCTTTGTCAGTCTTATTGATGGCACTCTGAAACAGTATTTTCTATCCGAAATACGCTCGTAACGCTGCTTAACAGAAGTTTTCTGTTTGGAGTTAATGTTTACAATATTAGAGGGCCCCACTAGACCATAAATCTATCGGCCTACCTACCCTCCACCTTATTAGTAAATACCCTTTAGTCATGTCTGCACTTTTTCAAATGAGAAATTAATCTTTGTCGCTTATGACACTCTGCCTTTTTGTAGTTAATGGGTGTTATTACATGTCGTCAATTTAATAACAAACTAACTGTAGTTACGGAAGAGAGAAACGTGTAATTTTACAACGATCGAATCGATTGATCGACAATACGCTCGAATACGAACGCTCCAGGCGAAATCGTATACACTTGTCGATAAGTTGTTATAAATCAATCGAATTAACATAATACATAATTATCAATTTGATTTGTAAAGTATGGAATCTTAACTGGACGTTTATACTAAAGTGATGTGATAGAATTTTTACTACAATTTCTTCAAATGAAATTGCTTTGCTTAATACCACCCGTATTAAACAAAGCAAGTTCTCTTTTTCTTTTTGACTGCATTATGATAAATGGATCCTAAAGATAAGAGATTTCCTTGTCATACACATTAATAAGAGTTAATAGAAGATACGGTTGCCCTTTTAGGAGCATAAATTAGTACACTTTTAATTTATTTACTTATGGCTATTTTGGGTAACTAAAAAATAAATGAAATAAAAAAAATAAGTCATGACAAAGAAAGTAATTACTAAAAAGGATAGTGCATAGTTACAGCTGGTCACGTTACCAAGGGCTGCCATTTCTAACTTTGTTTTTTTTTGTAACCGTCAATTATTTTCATGAAAAGCCAACAGTTATTCAAAAATATTTAAACTCAAGTCGACAGATGACCCCTAGAAATGTCACAATTTTTGTACCTAATTATTCAAACTTGACTGACCCAGAAGCAAGGAAATGTCTCCGCTCCAGTGTGACCTCTTGTAGCCGAAACGGCTAACTGCTTTTCCGTATGAGGTATCACCTGACCGTTTTAATAGTTTTAAGAGTTTTAATATGGCCTCCCTAAAAAAGAGAAAATTAAGTGAACTATTGTATTATAATGTGTCGTAAATTTATACATTTTTTATAATTTTACTTCTATTAATTTTGTGGTTAATAGGACTGTTTAATAACAGCAAGAACTGAAAATTATTAAAACTTCACGAGTGAGTTATTTACCCATACTTCAACGTGTCAAGTGTCAATAAGCTTCTCTCGTTTATACATCCATAATAGTCTAATAAAGAGATCGAGAAAATCGAGAATCGATATGATATCAATTGTACATTATTAAAGTTAATATTAAATTTTAAACACAAGTATCCGAACCTCCAAAAATAATAAAAGTACTGTATAGAGAACTCGATGAAGGTCCGCTACTGCTAATTAAAAGAAATACCTGCGCCATACCTTTCCTTGGACAAAAAAGTTAAGGAATTCGTCCCGACGACTCTAAGGTGTGGGCAATGTCATAAGTGGGTATAAACACAACATGGTAAATATAAGCGCATGTCCGTTCCACACGCCATACAATGCAAATGGAATGAAACAGTGTTGCCACTTTGGAAAAAAATACTAATAAGGTGAAGTATTTTTATATCATTTATAAAATTATTGGACCCTATTAGTATTTTTTAATATATTTTTTTTGTTTTCCATTACTTTTAGAATATTCTACTTACAGTATTTTCTGTAATATGTTAGGTATTGAAAAAAAAATGTATATATAAATAACTGTCCTATAACTTTTGTCTCTAGATTGCCTGAGTTAAATAAGAATATTTTGTGTATGATAATTTTGTTCCAATTCATTTTATTCGACTGAGACAAGGGAAAAAGAAAGATTAATGATTTTAGCAGTAAATGTATATATGTTTGTGTATATTTTTGGTCTACTTTAGCGCCTAAGCTACTGAACCGATTTTGATCGATGAGGTAGTATTAGAATGCACTAAACACTTATAATACCTATTTATATTTCATTTTGTAGCATTTGTCTACAATAACGGGACACAAAATTTAAATATATAATTTAACTACTGCACTAGAATTAAAACATCCTCTAAAAACTGGTCATCCTAAAAAATAAAATTGCAAATCAATCATTTAAAGTTGCTAAAATTATAAAGTAGTTCAAGTGACCATAATAGATCTCTGAAATTGTCCCGCTATATTTCTTATAGGCGGCGTTTCAAGACATCTATTACAAAAAAACTTTTATTAATGTTATTGTGTCTGCATAATCAGGTAAATTACGTCAGTATGGATTACTTATCTTATGTGAGTATCTTCATTTTTGTACATAGATTATAGTTAATTTTGCATTTTTGTGGGAGTGAAAGTGTCTTAAATGCCATTTAAGTCATTTTCATTTTACACAGTTATTTAGACAATGTTTCTCAGTACAATATATGTAGCTACCTATCACTAACTTAAATTCAACAAACAATCTGTTAATCCCTCGACCAGGTAATACGTGAAATGTCGGAACGGGAGATGATTCGTATAATTCCATGCATGACATGTATGTTCGGAATTCGAAATATCGGCAGTGACAAACGGAGCAAACAACCGAAATACCTACCTATCTATTGTAAATTTTACCTCCAATAATTGGTATTGCAAGAGGTAGATGGTATATATTTGACAAAAATCACGTCTCGTTAGGAATACACAAAAGGCAAAAGCAAGATTATCTAAAGTTGAAGTTTAAATGAAGCTACAGAATATTGATATTGTGATTATCATGTTTTTCTGGTCTCTACTTATAATAAAGATTTAAAAAAAGTAAACGTTTCAATTAAATCAGCAATATGCGTAGTAGACATATTAAATCGACACTCACTAAATAATAAATTCCTAACAATACAGCCACCACGTTATATGGCATTTGACAAATCGTAGGGGCGATTTGGCGCGAACACGCAAGTTGTCAAATTGATGTTTATTGCAAAATAATGCGAAATGCAGCAGTAATTGAAAGTCGATAATCGAATTAATTGACTTAGCTGATTGCTGACCGTAATCAGCAAAATGTCGGCGCAGAACCAGTGTCGGAGCGCAGGTGGACAAAACGGCTTCACATTTTACACTCATTTACATATGTATATGGTTGGCACAGCAGATGCGCGTTGAGAGAAAGGTTGCGGTTACGAGTTTAAAAGGGAAGAAGTATTGATTGATTTAATTTCAAATTAATTTAATTAGTAAGTATTGATAAACTTCAACCTGAATAACTGTAAAAGAATCGCAATAAAGATGACTCAACAGGCAATTAGTTATTAAAAGGTATTCATTGTATCAAGTAATTGAAAAATACATTTACAAATTGGTTAAACAAATCAAGCAAAAGTAGATTTTTGTAACAATGAAAACAATGGTCTACTACTTTTATAAACAACAGGTGCATGTTTGAATGCATATTTAAATAACAATTAGTGAAATGATATTTAGACGTTATTTAACCATTACGAGTTACATCATTTCGTATAAAATATGTTTACAATTTTTTCTAAAGGAAATATCACTACACAATACCTTTGAGCACTGTTCGATATTAAACTAAACCAATGCATCTCGGGGTTTTGTAAAGAAAAAAATATGGACTTATTATACAAAAGTAGTTGACTATGCAAATATAGTGCAAAATCTATTTACTATAAATATGCAGTTGTGATATTAACAACCTCACCTACTTTTGACTACTAACCAAATATATAACAGACTCAATTTACAGTCTTAATATAAAATAATTTGTGTCAGAGTGATTTGGATGTATATAATACTTGCTAATTTACCTCACTAAACTGTCCTTGTGACTGCTAGGCTTTATACATTTAAAAAATTTTATAGATAAATTCTTCACCAGTTTTTTTTTGGATTAAACGTTTGACATAAAATACAGTGGACTTTACACGCCTGGATAGAAATTACAATTTGTTTTTTTTTTATAAGTTTCAAAGACACGATGAAGCTTAGTGTTTATAAAAATATTTTTGCGGACAACGCTGTATTCAATCAAAGCGTTGACGTGAGCAAACAGCGTACTTCTCAAGTCGTTTCGCATCACTTCGGCGTTTAATTATTGTTGCCACCGCGTTTATTATTGCGATTTCCTTATAAGACGCAACGGCAATTTATTTGATTACTTCCAATTGCAAGTTGATGTTTAAACCATTAAAAATTGTAAACACAGCCGTAGATAGCAAGAAATTGCTATGATTGCCAACTCTACCTGTGTTTATCGTACTTTCTTGTTAACGTTCGATACGGAAATGTAAAAAACGGGCTTTCGATTCACTGATTGTGCAGAACATGTGGTTTTTGTAACTTGATAAATGTGCAATAACGTTCTGTATAGGAAAAAAACGCTCCAGATAATGACCATTTCTTTTTATGTAAGTTGCTAATGAACAACATTCATGGACTAATTCACTTAACAAGATTGGGATAAACTCAATCGTCACATGCCTGTGATTTCTTCGTGGAAAAAACTTTACTATCCCTGTTTTCATAGAAACAAATCGAAGTGTTATCAAATAAGCACAAGCAGTTACAGCCAAAGATAAAGAGTTATATCGACGTTTTTTTTAGATTTGCATGCGTTTGAATGCAAGTATGAAAACGATTCCACCAGACAAAGGTAGGCTCATTCCCTACTATGTAGGACAAACCGACAAAAATGAGGTTCATCCGAATACATTTTGTTTGTTACCATCTATTTACAAGCGTGACGAAAAATATCAGTCAACCGGCTATACGCCACACATCATTACTTTATTAATCTAATGAATGTAAATATTAATCACTAATAAAATTTAACCATGATACAGTGCATAGGCGCGAACATACAAGAGATTTGCAAATTGACTGATCCCTCCCCACCCTTAACATAAACAGGCAAATCCTTACTTAATTTCAGTCGCAGAATTCAATCACAACGTAAAGCTTTGTGCCCCAGCGAGTAATGTTATAATGCCTTACATTATCCCCCTTCATACAACCAAATCGTGGCGACATCGTGCCGAACCTTTAATTATTATCAACACATCATTTTCATGGCACTTTCTAAAATATTAGGGTTGTCAGAAAGTGTTATGATTACTTCGATTGTACTTTTGCATCAGCAAGCATTTAAGTGTAAGAAATGTATGTTGTGGAAATATGTAATAACACTAGATCCAAGGATACAAAATTACTTTATTACAAACGTTTCTGTGCTCTACAGACCATGTCAGACTGATAACGTTTCGCAATACTTTGCACGTCTTACAGGCGAATTAAGCTTTATTGATGACGATGTAATCGAAAAGATGAAGTGCACCGTAGTGGCCATTTAAATATATATTTACCCACAATCACGCATCCAAGTCACACCGCGAAATAAGCAGTCGCATAGATTTGGCGCCTCAAGATAAACATCAGTGGATAACCCTTTCAACGATCACGTGGGCCGACACATCCCTTTCACGCAATTCATATTCCTATTTCCATTCCGTGCAACCTTCACAGGAGGATTATATTCTGCCTACGATGTTTTCGTATCCTATTATTTCACAGGGTGAAAATGGGCCACCCGCCTCCTCACTCACTCAGTCAAAATTTAACACCCTTTGTATACATGTGTGACATGTCTGGATTAGCGTGGCACCTGTGTGTGTGCACCTTCCCAGGACTGTTTTTTGATGTGTGTGTTTGTTTCATCAACTGTAAACCACTGTCAACGACTCGTCAAAATAATATTGGCTTAACGCCGGATCTCGTATACAGATATGGTACATGGAAACTTGATACACGCACGAATTTAATTAGAATGGCTTTAATATTATGGATGATGGAAAATTACGTAACCAAATTATTAGGCTTACAATTGACACACATGTTCATGTCTTTTCTATCATTATTAGATTTTATTATTGGTTTTAAGAGTCAATAAATTAACTTTTCATTTAAACTAAACTTAAAACGTAATACAACTGAATGGAAACCACTTTAATTTAGCAGAGACAATTTAAATGTTTAATATGAATGTATAAATATCATGTATCAAGATTGTTTAAATCATAAACAAGATATCATAAGGTTCTGATCTGAAATTGAACCCCTACGAGTCCCATCCATCTTCTCATAATTGTAAAATAATTATCACTAACTAAGCGCAGATGAGTTACAGAACACGAAAATGAGACGAAATGAGACGAAACACAAATGGAAAACCAAGGATGGTTAAGCCCATAACAAAAAATATATCTTGTTTATGAAACAAGCATAAAACAAAGCAATGCTTATTTCAGCCATGAGAGCGTTTCGAATTGCAAATTTCGGGAAAAAAGCGTACAAACTACACTCAAAGTCAAATGCGGTAGTGCGAGATAAGCAAGTGCCGCTTATGCAAGATCACGAATGTAATTGCTCCCTTGTCTGGCACGACACTTCATGCAAAAATGAAACAGTAGATATGAAATGTCGACGAGAAAAAGAGACGTAAACTGGCAGTATCAACAAAGCCGTAAGCGACAAAAATGATTGATTGCTAGCCGTCTTGTGCTGAGCTCTATTTAATCACTTTATTCCCTTTTCTCCGTTTGTGTTGGGATAATTTTGTATTTGTGTAATTTGTATACGAAATGAGGAGGCATACCTCCCGACAAGACGGGAATTCATATCCGGCGCCTATCCGGAGCTTACACAAACCCGATTTTGATGTTATCACATGTCATGGTAGGTACCGTTTGTTCTGATTTATATTATAAAGCCAGATTAAGTTAAGATTAATCTGAAGGTTAATAACTTCGTTTGTTTGCGTGGCAAGACATTATTGGAACATACAAATGTGATTTGATAACTGTTCTATTAATATTAGGTTATGTACTGAACATTTTATAAAAAGAGAAAAGCTTTACATATATTAATTACATTATATATGGTACGTTTTTTTAATAGTGTTTATTTAGATATACTCGTACAGTTCTGTAACATACATACATATTTGATACAATATATATGATATGATACAATATATACGAGTATATGTGTATATTTATTTATTATGTATTGAAATCGGTTCGTTGGTTCAAAATACTTTGTTTAATTTAACAGTGAACAGATATAACATCTCAAAACTGAGGTTGGACTTTTTCATAACAACAATATTACATTTTAATAAACTCAATAGTTAGTAATAATCAGTTATCCTAATACTTAACATTTTTTTCGTAAATAAGAGAGAAGTATACACTATTATCTCTTTATAATCCTATGGCTCCACCTTTCCACTATTCAGGTCTGGTGATTCTGTTCACCAGCACAAAAAAAAACTAAACAACTAAAAAACTGGACGCTACTATGGCGGTCAATGTAAAATGACTTCTGTCGAATTCTGCCGGCGTTGAGTAGACACCGCAACCGCTCGCACCTTCATCTGTCGGACTCAGGGCTGGACGTGGCGGGCGCAGCGGCGGAGAGCGAGGCGGTGGGTGCGGTAGGTGCGGTAGGCGCGGTCCCGGCCGAGACGGATAATATAATAATACTCTTACTAAGGAATCTTTCTAGACTACTGCTCGTATTAGAGCAACCTTAGTGTAACTTATACTGTTACTGGCAGTTACCGCTGGCAGTTTGCAGTTACACTGCATCAAATAATATTTTTTTTTATATATTTTTTTTATATTATCCTACCATAGTGACAACACTTTGCCTGATGGAAAGCAATAAGTGGAGTCCAAGAGTGGTAGTCACCATCCTCATTGCATGTCTCGTCTATGCAGCATGGTGACCCACACTATGGCGGCCTGGTGAGATGCTTTTTCACGCCCGCTCAAAAGACCCGGGATCAAAGTGGGAAGGAAACACGTGCGCTGGTAGTGAATTCCAGGCTTTCACCGATCGGCACAAGATAGAAGCCAAGCTGTTTACGTCGGGATCGTATACTTTGGTCTCTCAAACGGTGACTACGGTGTATTTGTTTGTATTGTAACAATGTAAAATAACTTACCACTCATATGTCCGTTTTCATAGGGTGAATATTCTCCGTTCTCGAGGCGGTGTTTCTTGAAGGGGTGGCCGGGGAACTGAGTGGCGGCCAGAGACAATCCCACACCCGACGCGCGCTTCGGTGGTCGGCCCGGTCTAGAGCTGCGGACATAGTAGCACGTTACTGTGGTTAAAGACCTTGTACTTAACTTTAAAATTGAGATCATCTGTTGTCGGTCACCTATCTCCAACTGTTTAAACAACAAAGATGGCCAAGTATGGTAGCGACATTACTAAGGCGTCGGACTTTCAATCAAGTGGTTGCGGATTCGAACCTCAAACTGACTTGAATTTACTGAGAAATGTACAAATATACACGGATAAAACGTTCAGAGTGTTCCTAAAAATTATTGAAACTTTCGGATAGACAACCCCAAAACCTCAATTCATTTCATGGCATTTCTTAAGAGTCTAAAGATCCACAAGTCAAACAATGATTATGACTAATTTAGCAGTTATTTGGTATCGTAATTAATGATAGAAAAAAACTATTATACTAACGTCACTACTGTATATCAAGATAAATAATTATGTATCTTCAGATAGCAGCTGTGCGAAAAAGTTGAGATTACAGCAATTAAGAAACAAACTATCATATTAAAAATGTTCATAAAAATAAAGTACGGAATCGATCAATACAGCAACTACCTAAGCAGCTGATTCGTTAATTAGCATTTATTAATCAAAAGCAAATTCTCATAACAGAAACTAAAGAACAAAAACTGTAATACACATTAATTTAATTCAATGAAGAGCCTGTAACGGGAGCTTCTCATGCGCTATCTATGTAGTTATCAAATAAATCTTATAGTCGCGTGGGGTTGCCACACATTTATTTTTATTTATTTCACTCCCCCAAGATTTAATACCCGCAAGACGTCGTCCACAGTTTCCACAATTTCACGCTTATTGTTTTCCCATCCCTGATTTATGTTCACGTAATAGACAACAGTATTTCTTGGACGCAATAAAGTTTGTCACCTAAATCTTTGTCCTTAAGCCTATTCGGTACTTCCGAACCTAAAACTTATTGTTTACCTGCACAATAGAGTTAGTATTGTCTTAAGTAGTATCAAACAGAGCCCTTCAAAAGTCGATGTATGTAGCGTTTTTTACCAAGACTTGTAAGTCTTGGTACTCGTAAAAAACACCAGATATCGTTTAAAAACTCTCCAAATACTTGCTTGATTTTCCTTACAGGTGGAAGTAAAATTCAAGTATTTATCACTTGAAACATTGACAAGATTTAGTAAAAAAAAAATAGTCATCAACATATTTACTAATTGTATGAAAATTTACTTAATTTTACTTTTTCATGCATTTCTTCTTTTACATTTTTCACTTTTCTCCATCGTTTTAAGTAAAAAATATGATAATTAATCGTATATTTACAATACAATTTTATGCTAAGCCTGCAGTACTACTAATTTTCCGTATATGATAATTTTACAATAAATAGGTAAGAGTTACCTACCTATTAACGCTGTGCACAAATACAGAACCGAAAATATCTATTAGCTTTCGGACTATGGTGGAACTACGAAGTATAGAACTGTCCAGCCAATATGAGTGACAATCACTAATATACGTGACATGCAACAGATCAACCAGTGGTAAATAATTTTGTGCATCAGCTTGTATAGTCTTAGCAGTTCAAGTATTGCGCGCAAAATAAGACCAATTACAGTGCGAAGTAATCCGTAGTACATTACACTAGGTATCACATCAGAGGCGTCGGCCAAGTTCGGCAATTATCGGGGGAGCGATGCTGTTATCATAGTATCGGCTTACGCAGAAACTGAGTCTCGCCTATTTATTTTTATGTCAGCAACCGTCATTATGAGACACTCCATTAGCTTGGATTGCGGTGAGACTCGTTTTCGGTTACGCTTTGGGGTGCGATTGTATGGTATGACGATTTTTTTCTCCGTTGTCATGTTCAGATAAAGGGTTTGTTATTAAGATGGTCAATTATATTTACCCACTTTTGTAATGTACAAAAGTGGGACAGACAGGATGCAATTAGAAAAAGGTGATATTATCGATTCAGGTTCTTTGATCTCAAAACATCAAACAATCGTCGAGGAATAATTTAAATCTATAGAGTAGAAAGAATTAGAATGAACTTCAGAAAAATTATATACAATAGTATATATTTTTGGTGCAGACAAGTACAGTCGGGAACAACAAAAATTTTAACGTAACCGCGCCAGCGACGAAATCGAATATTGAAAGTGTCGAGGGACAGAGATAAGGAGAGCACGTGCCGCTCCCTTGCCACCACTTAGGCCATACCCGTAATCTGAATACCGCAAAAGCTCACTGCGATAAACACCATTAAAAACGTTCGATTTATTACTGAACGATTTCCGAACGATTTATACGGGTGTGCAAAGTCAAAAGAGTATGATACAACAGAGGGTACAAACAGGGTAAAAACGTAAAATACAAACGATAAAAGTATTCACGGTACAAATTATAAAAAATAAATCGGCTAGATTGTAATGACTGCCATAAAAAATTACTACTAAGTGCTATTAAAAGAATGGTCATGCAATATTTTAAAAATTTGTTTGTTTTTTTTTTTTCTAAAGTATAATGAACTAACATCTTACAAATATGTGAATGTTACTTAGCACTTAAAAATCCTAAATATAAAACATTAATCCATTCTGCACGACTTACTCCTTCCTATAACCAACCCTAGTGAAACTAACACCACGTATAGTTTTGCTTTTTGTATATTTGCTTGGCAATATTCATCACTCACAGCCCGTGTCACTGATCAAATAGCACCCACAAAGGAGTCCCCAGATATTTCTGACAGATATACCCTTGATAGATAGTTTTACAAACACAAAGAATAAATTGACAACCTCAGTAGCATAACACGTATAACGAAAATAAAGTTTCGTGAAACGTGAATTGGCTAGGGAAAAATTATTTTGAAATCATAAACACCTAAGTTTCTAAGCTCATAAAAATAGGATACCAAACACGTGATACAGACATTAGTATCAACATCGAACGTATCGACACAGGAATAGACTCCCCTGTTTTGTTATTATATTTGTATTACTATTCTAAAGTTTTAGTAGACGTGTTCACACTCACTAATAATTACTGACACTATATCATAACATTCACGTGGCATAAACATCCTTGACTACGCAGCTACAGTTTAGAAAAAAAAAACGAAAAGACCAAAAACAAGTCGCTGACAGCCTATTGTAAGCTAATAGTCATAATATGTATATTTTATGCTTTTGTTAGTGATGTGGCTGATTACTTATACGTTACGGCACTACAAGCCGTATGGGAATGTTTACGCATTAATTTAAACCTCTTTAAACTTTTTTTGAGTCTTATATTTTAAAACCATTAAGAGAAATTGATCTTATTATAAATATACCTAGATGAGCTACGACACCCTTCTCACTAACGCATTTTGGTTGTGTTATTTTTGTCTCTTTAGTGGTTCCTACCCGGGCTTTTTAAAGTAACAGTTCCTTATTTTAAAAATATACGTTAGTACTCGTACTTATTTCTTCTTCTTTGGCAGAAAAGACATGTAAGCCCCAAAAAATAATTTTAAAGATTTTATAGGTAAGTACAAATATAATTGTACAACTCTTGCAGAATATAAAAACGCATAATGGAGCTCGTTAATTTTCACTTCATAGTTTTTATAGGCCCTAGTTTATATAAAAGTTTAATAATTATCACGATTTTCTTTTTTGGAATTTTACGAAGATTCTGATTTTTCCGGTACACAATGTAATGATTCACAAGTTAACTGCATGTAATCGAACTTAAGAAAGTTTCATGAGCAAGCCACTGCATAACAGACCCGTATTCAGCAAATTAATATTGTACTTGTTGCACGATATTGTCTAGACGCCTTTTGGTCGCCGCTTAACCAGTAACATCGGTTTACTTCATTCAGCCTAGCGTCAATCTACATGATTTTATTGCTCGTACTTTTTTTTTTAGAAAGAAGCGGCTATAAAATTCGGTAAGTAAATCTATTTGGTAAACTACAAATGATGGAAAAACTCTACTTTTAATCGATCTGAAAATTTGTGATTTCATTGATCCGTGACGCAGTCAAAAAGTATCAAAGCAATCATTTATTCACCTCAGCAAACTCACACGTCAACATATTTGAGCACACAAAGTATTCAAAAACGCGTTTGATGTATTGTTTCCCCTTTAAATTTGTAGCCTCTTAATAACCATATCTGGATATTACACCAAACAATGAGGCTCTGTCTCAAAAATGCCCCAAGAATCGGTAGACAACGTAAAACAAACGCATGTAATCTTATCTAATGTAAACTTAAACGCAGTAGCAGTTTGCCTTGGGTTCAGTGCAAACATGATAAATGATTTCGGTTTAAAAAATTGTTCTATTTTTTTCGACACGAGTTCCGGTTGAAGCGAGATGTGTAATCTTTCCTTGAATAGAAACACCTATTCACCTTGAGAAGTACCTGAGGAAGAAGAGAGGTCCGAATTATTGATACGTTTGATTTAATAATTTTGACACTACAATGTAGAAAGAACACTAGAACGAAAGACACACTACATTCTTACAATATTGTTCCCAATGATAATAAAGTTTCATCATTAAAAACAATGTTTTAATAAAACCAAAGAAAAATCTAATTGAAGCCAAAAATTAGAACCACTAAGACAATAACAATAAAAAGTGAAAGCAAAGCCGCGTTTAATTGTGTCGTAAAAATAAAAATTAAATAAAAAATGCTTTGGGGTGGAAAAGTTTTGCGACCGTAATTCTGGTCTACAATTATATCATGTTCTGTAGGAGCAATGTTCTCCTAATGTTACCTGTCTCTGGGGTGAGGGATATCTTTTAATTTTTAAATTTTGTTTCTTTACACTCATCTTTTTGCTTCAAATATATAAACTTTTTTTTTAATTTATTACATGGTGAAATTAAAACTTTACAGAATTTATAATTATCTACTTGTTCAACAATTACATTCCACTAAATTGTTCATCACCGGCATATACGAGTATAATGATAATTAATTGCATATGAAAAACCAATCTGAAAATCATCAACAGCGTAAAGTAATGATGGCTGCAACACGAATCGAAACGAAGAAAATCTTTCTTACTATTCTAGCTCCTTGTCGAAAAATAATGAAAATATAATTATTATTTCTAAGTCAATCAGCAATTTGATATTATTTTTATTTCGTAAGAAGAAGGATTAACCGTTTTGGATCTACAATTATAAAGTTAAAACTTGGTTTAATAACACCATTCTATCTGACAGTACAAATCATAAGTTAATGTAGCAAGTCACCGCAATAGTCAGGTAGCTGATACGTTTCAATTTCTCTGAGGCATTTTATTTACAAAACTAATTACGTTTGTCTGATAGCGTATTAAATAGCTCCCGGTACCAGTTGATTCGTTGACAGTTAATAAAGACATTCCAAACGTATTTAACATCTAACCTACTCTACATCGGTGATCACATCGCTTCGTCTTATTATAACGTACATTTTTATTTATTTTTTTGAATGCGACTGTACTCCTCTGTTAATCATGTTCAATGTAAAATGTCTTATTAACGATAGAATTAGATATGTACATAAAAATATTAACTGGGTCGGACACGTTTTTTTATTGTTCTTTTTTTATTTTATTACTGTTGGCACGAACATCATTGTCGGCACGCCACGTGGTCCGTATAATTGAAATGTCTAAACACTAAATTTATAGTTTGTACAGAGTCACTATTTATTTTTTATTACTCTTATCGGTGTAGCTTCCATTGATCTAACAGTATTATATTGGACAAACTCATCTATCATGTAACTGTCTCCTTTGTAACGAGAACACATGTTTTTAATTATTCTAAGATATCATACATTTTAGCATATTTCATGACATTGAAGAATTTATATTTACACTAATATATACTAATTAAAATTTAGAAATGGCGTGTATCTACAACTGAAACATACTTATGTCGAAACTAATAACATAAACTTAATTTACAAATATTCCTGTTACAGAACATTCGAATCTTAAATATTAATTGTAATAAGAGCGGCGTAGTCCCCGGCATCCCTTTCTGCGAATGCTGGGGCAACATAATCAGCCCCCAAGGGACAACCTCTTGTAATTAGCGGCTGTTCATTTCTTAATTTCAATATTTAATTACAA
Organism: Tyria jacobaeae; assembly: GCA_947561695.1. Lineage (NCBI taxonomy): Eukaryota > Metazoa > Arthropoda > Insecta > Lepidoptera > Erebidae > Tyria > Tyria jacobaeae. The sequence continues at coordinate 8,905,087 of OX387210.1, forward strand.
AGGAAACTTGATGACTGCTTCGTATAGCAAGAGACGTCATCTTCAGAAAGTCTTTCGAATCCGTTTTGTTTCTAATTCGCTTACAGTATCGTTTGATATGGCTTCTTTATTGTTCTTTGTCTGCTATATCAAAAGGATGTTCGACTTTAATCATTAATCTGGACAGAGCGTCGCCATCAACTTTTATTATTTCGATTTGATACTACTTTAAGACGTCAAAGAGAGATTTTCTAAGCTGCTATTACATAAACGTATGTACATATTTGATGAAAGTTTAAAAGCTGCGAGAGACGAGATAGGTATAATCAATGTAACTTTATCGTGTTCGTTGAACAGCCATCTTACAATTTCCCTTTGTCGTACCCTATTGTCAGACGTAATAGCTCCTAACATATTATCGTTTTATTTCATTTCTCCCGAGCTATCATATTGCCTTTAACTATTACCTGAATCAAGATTTCATTATTGAATGTTTGGATAAATTTTACATTACTTTGTAGCATAAGCTTTAATGTTGGGTTAACATGCATCAATCTTCTAGGCGACAGTTTTATTGTATTTCAATGTTTTGTTTATTAAAAATATAGTCGGAGTATAGGTATGTTTTATTAAAGGTACTAACAAATTATATAAGTGTCTTGATCATTTTAAATGAATACATTGTAATTATTTTATTTCAGTATTTAATTGTAGTATTGTCATTCTTTGTTTGAAACTTAAGACTACTTATGACGAGTTTTCTAAAATACAAAGTTTGCGATTTCCTTTATTCTACCCATTCTAGTAAATACTGTACCTCCAAACCATGTATGCACCGTGCTGTAGCAGGTTAAATGATCGTATGACATTTACATACGTAATATTTCGGGTCGAGTTGCATGACTATTTTTGTGACACATAATACTATGCTATATATTTTGTCTAAGTGTTATGTGTAAAATCCCATAAGGTAGATGTATACGTCTTGTTTTGCTGATACGAGTGTACATAGAGCGACCTATATACCACAAATCGATCTAACGTTGCCGCAACATGTCGAATGCAAACAGTTTATAAGTCGAGTGTCTTCAATGGTTTATTAGTAACCGGAGATCGTTTGGTGGTCTAAATTATAATAATTAAATATCAACATACATTTTCTTCCCACTAGCTTTTCGTCGCCGCTTTCACATTTTTTTTTAAATTATGATACATAATGTTTGAAATACTTCAACTTTCTTTATATCTTCTAATATACATAATATATACTTTCAGTTTTTCTAATTTTGCTTACGTAAAGGGGACTAAAAATACTTCTCACTCATTAATATGACAACGGCATATTGATCAATAGAGCTGACCATCCTCACGTGGTTAAACAACCTAAAGTCGGTTGCGACTGCGGTGACTCAACCCGAGCGGTATTAATACTTATTATGACGGCTCGACAATATTTAACCAGGTTTACACACTATTCAATTAGTCTTCCCTACTCTTAAGAAGGAAATATAAAAAAATGTGTTATATTAATCATTTACTAAAAGCAGTCGATTCTATTCAATTGGTAAAATGTAATGGTAACTGATTCTGATGTGTTTAAATCAGGGTATGTGGCAAACATTTTTCATAGGGCGCTTTTCAATTGATCTGGCATCAGTTTGTGTGTTTGGCATGTTTTGTTATGAATCGTCAACGTCTGTTGGTTCGGACGTGTCCATTCACGCTCGCCCGTACTGCTCGATTGTTTTGTTGTGTAAAATTATATAATTTCTGGCCGGGTGACCACGCAACGGCGGCCGCGACCACCGGTGCTAGGCTGCTGTCACGCCCAACGCAATTCGATTGAAAATGAAAAATCTATTGTAAGGTGTGACAAAAGACAAAAACTTCTTTTATTTTTGACATGGTTATAACGTCAATTTTACTTAAGGTTTTAGTCACAAACCTTTTGTTACCAAGATTTTAAAAGTTATAATCTAAAAATACATATTATATATAAAAGTATTGAAATGTTCAAAGTTTTTTTAAAGTACATATTTTTAATACGGTGTAACTAATTGACTGCCATCCCTTTTGCCGTTGGCGCCAGTTGTTAATGTGGTAAAATGTTTCGACAAATTAAAAGTTTGGGTCCACGGGGAACAAACTACTATTTTGTTGTATATTTAATAGTTTTCTATTTATACTGATACGCTTCATCACAAACAATCAAATGGTTTTGCTACCGTTCCTAGCATTTATATTTTTTTATCAGTCTTCTCTATAGTTACAAAAAACGTTGTGCTACCTGACAACAGCAGTTAGTCGATTTGAAAATTAATTTCTTTTCATTCGGAAATCTAATAGTGTTGAGTCATATAACGCATGTATCCTTGCCATCGGTAAATAACTTAACTACAAAGAGCTTATAAAAAAAGCGCTTGGTTTTCAACAGCTACCATTAGAGAGACACTTGAAAGATAGATGCAGTCGCATTTAAAAATCAGTTCTTAAACTCGTAAAACTCGTTGCATCTCTAAATGTAAACATGACTAAAATATATGCACAGTATAACGTAATTTGTTAACTTTTTACATTTCCTTCAGAAATTAATCACACTATTTTATAGGTATGTGTGAAATTGTATATTTAGGAAGAAGTTTATGCCATGGATTATTATTTATCCCTCATTTCTCTAGATTAAGTTTTCAGTTCTTATTTTACCTACCATTTGTTGAATTCAATGAAAAATTAAAATAATCAAACATACAGGCCAGAGATTTGAAACAGAATAGAGTCCCGGACGTGTGATCGTTCAGTGTCGAACAAAAATAAACGTTATGATTTGTTAAACAGGTTATTAGAAAAACATCGGCGCTGTCGACAGGGAGTTTGGAAATAAACTATCAAAAATCGGCCAAGTGCGAGTTGGACACCGTCAATGTTCAGTACAAGAAACGTGACTCATTGTTTCTTTATGTTTCTCTTTTTATTATAATTGGCAAAATTTGTAGCCTAACTACGTTGGTACTGAATACTACAATGTTCGTGCATACAAAACAAATGTAAGATTCATAACTAACTGTATAATTGGTTATTGTACCAGAACACCGTACGAATATTTGATGTAAACCACTTTGAAATGATTCTCTAAATTTTGTGAACAAAGGAAATGGACGTAAATATTAATAGACAAAAGTTTTTCAAATCTTAAAAACAAAAGTGGGATTTCAAAAGATAAACACGTTAATCATAAATCATGAACGTAATAGTTACGTTCTGACGCAGCGTAAGTACATCTGAAAAATCTTTTGTTTGATCAGACTCAAACATCTGGATGTTGAACAGAAGTTCATAATAAAATATGATGAAAAAATATGTTAAGTCCTTTTGTATCGACCGGTTCTATCTATTTTTGTACGATAATCGAAACATTTTGATACTTGAATAGTATTTTAACGATTTTGTGACAACGTTATTCATAAAATTAGATGATTGTCTCTACTACGTATGTATGCAGTAATTTATTCTGTCATAACTGAAAATAAGAAGCTACAATATTAGTCGTTAGATCATCACTAACCAGTAAACTTAAACTGGAAAACTAATGCAGACAGCCTAGTTTATAACTGTAATGTAATATTCACTGTTGTCCTCCTTATAAGTTATAAGGAAATATAATTGATCGTTGTGAATAATGTCAGTGTCAAGTCCGGAACCCTAACATTCAATGCCAAATTTCTAATATCCGTAAGCCTACTTATACATGATAGGTTTTGCACATACATATGTTATTTATCGGTTAACATTTTAAATATCTTCGCAAGTATCTTAAAGCAATACAATTTTTATCATGTATAAAACACAACATTGATTACTATTTAATTGGTAGTTAATGTCAATGCTACATAAAATTGTATTATAAAGAAATGTCTGTGAAGTGGGCTTTTACCTTCATAAGACGAAATTATTGTATTATTTTTACACCTATTACACCTAACTAACTGGTGTCAAATAAATGTTCTTCGTAGACATGGTTTTAGCTTACTCTGCATGCAGGTTCTATGACATATTAATGTATAACTAATTTTTCGGCAATAAAACCTTCTTCTATTATGGGTCCATGCCACGAGAATCAGAATAATTTGAAACCTTTTCTATTAAATCATCTATTTCTAAATTAACAGAAGCTGAATGCCTAAAATCAAACCACAGTATCATATCTGGTTCTAATACTACAGAATATCAAAACTGTTTGGCTAATCATTGAATTGCAGCCGAAACGTACAGCAGTGGTTCATAGTAACTCAGTAAGATTTGTTTTGATAATACATCATAAAACTATTAAATATTGGTTCGCTGAGTGAGACTACCCGCTACTGCTTCCACATCACTATCTAAGTGAATAGCGGATAGCGGTTATTCGTGTAAAATAACTTTCGAAGTTCCCAAACTAATATAAATTGGTTTGTAAATGTACCTACTTATCAGCCTGTCTTCGAAAATCATAGTCCAGGTTTGTTAAAAATAGAATATTATCTTCTAAAAAGATTCAATATTTTGAGCTGATAACTTGGACCATATAGAAACACTGATCATGGCGTAATCGGTTTGTTATTTCAGCGTTTAGACGATGTTTAAACCCTGCTTTGTTTTGTCAGAGGCATGTGGGAATCATTCAATTGTGTTCTACATCCGGGTTATGATTGGGTATTTAGTTTTTTTATTTAATTTAAGACCGATTGACTATTTAATTTTGCATATTCCCTAAATTTGTCTATATGCTAAACTGCTTATAATGAATACACTTACCTATTACTTTAATGTTATAGTAATATTTTATTTTATTATAAGGTATATGTGACAATTCTGATTAACATTTACAAGTACAATTTAAAAAGTTACACATCTAAAAAATCAACAGACAGCTAAAAGTATAGAGGCACATTGATTTTAAAGAAATATATAGCCTCTCGGGATGATATAAATATTTCAAAATTGACCATACATCTAAATCAATCACATCAAATACATACATACCTATATAATTCCTAGACACATAACACTCTTGTTTAGGGCAGTGTGTCGTTTATAAAAAAAGGCACTGAATGTAATTACTACAACAGTAAGCTTCTTTTATTAGTATAGGCGAGAAAATATTAAGTATAATTATAAGTTTACATCACGAAGTAATCATAAAATACTTATGTAAGTAGCATGCTTTGGTCTCATTACTTTAACACCTATCCAAACAAATTTTCAACCGTCTTTTTTTCGTATTCTTTGACTTAAAAATATAAAGTTTGTTACATTATTTTCAATAGTCATAGAACAGTTTATCTGCTTGATGCATGTCAGCTAGCTACAGACTTCCGTTCCCATCTCATTTTTATCTAACTCAAATATGACAAATTAAACGAATCTTATACAAACGCGTCTTGGTAACTTTCTACAATGGAATATTTAAGTAAAGGTTTAAAGTGTAACATAGAGCCATTAAACAGAGATCTGTCGGTTGCCGCAGAAGTTGAGATGATTGTGTGAAGAACATATATTATGATTGTTTGTTTTTAAGATTAGAATTATTAAAATACACTGGATTCCACATTCGAAAAGTAATCATCCGTTGATTAATTTACTAATATAACAATTAACAATGCACTGATTTCTATATCCCCGAAGGGGTAGGTGGAGACGTCTCGAACGTTTTCGTGAAGAATAATTTTGTCCCCCTTACGTAATACCTATTAAGCCTGTTGCCATCATACGGGCACTGTATGACGGTTCAGATAACGTCTGATAGATAATGCAAAGAATAAGAACAAAAGGCGTTGTATTTAATAGTTTAGACTGTCACTTTCACATAGACGTAATCAATTTGCTCGAGACCATGTATGATAATAAAAAACACACATTAAGTTCGCAGGTCACGCAACCAGGCCTATCAAAATTCTACTTCTAACTCCAAAACATTCAAATTTAAAGTTCACGTTCAAAGTTCAGCTTACTGTTATATATAGATTGATAGATCATATTATATATATTTCTATCTCTTGACATACCCCTCTTTGCTTAATATAGATAATCCTGTAGTTTCATTTTATTTTGTTGATTGTTGTGTTTTTTAATTGATTTTGATGTTGTTTTTATATGTTCAAAATGCACAATGCTCTCACAGAAGACGAATTTCTTCGAGTGTATGTATGTATGTTAGTATGATATTTCTTTAATAGGTCTTAGATACTTGACTTGGCACTTTATGGATTTCGAGAGGTAAGGTGTCACTAGAATCGTTTTGATAATGGAAGTAACATAGGGTATAAGTTTTTGAAAAAACTGATGGTTTATATTTTCTTAAAAAAAATGTACTTGTTTAAGCAGTTTGATTCCGATATCCGATACGAGGTGATAATAACGATTACCATCGATATACACCATTAAACAATAAAAGTACAAGATATCTAACACAAAACGAATATTTCAAACGTATAAACAAATTCTTCCCCAACATAGTATTATTATGAACAAACAACTTTCTTATCACCTGTGAGTTCGTAATTAAGCAATGAGAGCTATTTCTTAATTGAATGAATAAATGCAGTTCATGCAATTAAGCGCCCATTCTAAGTGGCAATTTTTTCAACACAGAACTATTATGCACAAGGCGGAATACTTACACTAAAGCTCGAGCTGTCATTGCCACTGTTATGTTAAGTTACAATGTATCGAGAGAAGCAAAATTGTAAACTTATTAATAAAAATCATATTTGAGTTATCGATCAAATGTCATCATCATCATCTCGTTATCATGCACTTCTGGACATATGATAATCTTCCAACACATAACCTACACAACACTGAACTCGATCGTCAGCTTTCGATTAAGAGTGTAATAAAATCTCATTTTAAAATAAGAATATTTTTTTAACAATATACTAGAATGGCACTTGATGATTAAATTACAAATGGACTTGTAAATTATATCAATACTATGTCTTTTGTAACATGAGTGGGGACGCGTGCCGTGGTCTGCGGTTGGACAGCCCGCTTGCCCCACATCTTCCTTATATATATCGAGCCATATCGACCTTAGTTTGTAAGTATAATGTAACTGATATCTCAAATACTTATTAATTTTACCTACCTTTAAGAAAAGGCGAAAACAGAATCGACAAAGAAGTTCGGTTTCAAATTGCGATAAGAAAAGTGGCGATATGATATTAGGTATGATAGTTTTGTATACTCTGTCCCTTTAATAAACTATAAAAGCTCTAAGTATGCGATATAAAAAACATAGTTTAATATTTTTTTTATGACAGGTAAATTATGCACCTGAAACATGTTTTCAATACGAGGAAACATCTTAGTATTCAAACAGGAAACCTTTACTGGCTCATTGGGCGAAAGTCTCAACTATTTCTTGAGAACAAGATACTTTTGTTCAAGGCAATATTAAAGACCACGTAGACGTATAGGATCCAATTAAGGGGTACCGGACCTCACTCAAACATAGACATCGTACAAAGTTTTCAAAGTAAAGCACTGAGTATCATAACCAACGCTCCCTGGTTTGTACCCAACGAACTATTACACCGGGCCCTGCTTTACAGTGGGTGAATACCACACTTGTAATTTGAAAATGTACAATTTCACTAAGTAATACAAAAAAGGTATCGATCACCATCTAAATACTCTGGTACGGCAATTAATGGAAAACCACAACAAAGCGCGATTATTAAATCGTAAAATACCTCAAGACTTAATCAAATTACAGTAAATATAAGCAACTTCTAAGCAATTAGGATATGTAAGCATCAGTACCAATCAAGATACTTCTGAATGTCTCACAAAGGAAACAGATTGTAGTTAATCAAGGGGAAAAAATGTTTATAGGACAAGACACTATGTCTTTTGTCTTAAACAGAGACAGAACGACATCTACCTAGTCAATATTTTTTTCTTTTAGTTTCCAACCTGCCTGAAATTATAACATACCTTCCCGTTGTCACAACTGGATGTTAAACATAAGTATTTACAGTTACAAAGCGCAATCTTTTATATTTTGATTGCAAGCTACAAATCAAAACGCACCCCTTTAATTAAACTGCCAGCATTAAGTCAACCTTGCACTATACGTAAAACTAGCAGTTAAGTAATAAAAGCACGTATAATTTACTCATGAGATTGTCCCTTATTGTTTATCGAAGGGTAACTAGCTGCAGTTCCAAATTCGGGATACGTTACATTGAACATAATAGCGCATGGATTACTGCATATAAACTATTTCATCATAGGAATAACATACCTTGTTACCCTGAATTACTGTTTTCTTTTTCAGGAAATTATCCACAAGAAAGTGTAGTTTAAAAAGCGTAACATAATTATACATGCAAACCGATTGTACTGGACGTGGGTGAGTCAACGTGTGATAGTTTTATTATAAAACATGTAAACCACCGATAAGTCTAGTATGTAATTAAACATAAATATACGTGAGAATCATATTAGGACAAATCACTTTATTGTTGATAAATAATATATGATTAATGCTATTACTAGTCAATATCCTAACAATATGGAATCTTTGATTTTATCTAATTCTACTACCACTGTTCTAGATCAAGAAATAATGTGACACGCTCCGATCCGCTTTAGCAGTCGCTTTTTACTATATCACTCATCTACAATTGCCGTATCGAATGAAATAATAATCAAACCTACGCGACGTCCATTCAATTATCCCTGAAAATTGGGGCTCATTAAAATAATAAAACAGCCAGAGGCGGAATCAAATTGAATGATAACAAAAGCTTGTGTTAATTCGAGGCGACACGCCGGTTGACGCATGTACCTTTAATGTAATAGAAGCAAACGAATGAGCTACATTAAAAATAAGTAATAACGGCGAAGAAAATCATTAGAGGAAGTCAAAAGTTTGGTTTCAGAAATCAACAAGTTCAGCAATTGCATGAGTATAAAAAAAAAAAAATTTAATAACATGCCGAATATCACAATTTACCAATTTGCAAATCACAATATCAGTCATTTGCACGACAGTTAAATAAAGCCTAGCTCATATGAGCGGAAGCCTGTTTGCACAATAATAGCGTCCGTGTGTCAGCTCCTCAATGCAACCCCAAATGCAATTGTGTACATTCGTGCGAGGATTGAGTTACACTGAATGCAATGGAAACATTTGCATCATGCGCCCGGAGCTCCGCCAGCTATAGAGAGAACCCTATTAATATAATATAATTATTAGTTCAGGTTAGTCAATATACCTAAGTCACTAATTCGCTTATTTAAGTTACTCGTCCTTTGCAATGTCACCATTTTCGTAAGTTGTTTCAATTTTTTGAATTTACTCTAAGAATTCTACAGGACAATTGGGCAAGCACGTTTGATAGTCTTTGGAAAGTCGAAGTTAAAATTTAGCTAGAAATAATCGTGATAGCCAATGATGCAGAACGTTTGATCAAAGGTATATATACGTTATCAGGAGGACATTATTTTCTTAGCTTAGAATAATTACTGTGTTTTTCTTTTTTATTTTATTCGTTCATTATACACAAATAGATTTTAGAAATTTGCGCAACTCTTTATAGATGACTCCTAGACTTCTTAGTTTCTTATATTTTAAAAGTCTATTCCATGTTACGGAGAGACTCGCACTATCACAATTACAGGAACTATAAATGACAATTGCCATCCAATAATAGTATACGTATGGAGCAGCGAGCGGCCCCTATTTGGTGACCACTTGGCGGCACTGGGTGGTCATCCCGCAAATTGCTCTTTCGCAACAAAATTGTCAATAAAACTCATCTGATTCGCAGTTAAACAAGCGAGCGACATTATTAATTTATGCTCTGTAATATGGCGCAAACGTTGGCGTTATCCTGTGTAAATTATTAATAGTGCTAGGGTAAAAATTAAGCTTAAATCGAATGGGTAGTTTCGGCTGTAATGTTCCTTTTATGTTTTCATGTTCAGATTAATATGTTGTTATAACCTATGACAACTCGAGTGGATCGGTTTTATTGGCAATCGGCATCGCACTGTTGTTACGATTTTCATATATTAATTAGGAGCACAACACTGTTTACACTTTTGTGTAAATTGATGCTTCGCATTTTAAATGAAATAAAAATGGTGATGTACACATTTCTTACTTGACCTAGAAATCTACTTATAAATAAACAATAACATAAAACAAATGCTCCCTCGCGATTCACCTCTGCATTGTCTTAAGAGAAAGCGATTACACAAATCTGAAGGAGCTATTAATCCAGCTCGCTGCCCTCGAATGGCATCACGGTTTGTTTAATAAAATCGTGAATTTACATATCAAAACCTACAAAGGGGCATAATTGGACCCGATGACTTAGAAAACGTAGTGGGTGAGGCGGGCGTGCCACCCCTGACAACAAACAAAGGAATTATACCCGCCTCAAGAAACTTTTAGCAATGGAAAGCTCCTTAACAAACAGACGCGTGTGTATCTAATGAAATTCCTATGGTTGCATAACATACCCGTGTGAGCGCTGTGCGTTATTAGCGGAATTATTTCTCCGGGTAAAATCTTTGAAGGCGGTTGCTCTTTCGGAAAAGTTGTTAAGAAAATGGGTTGAGATCTTTTTGGGATTTCATTAGTTTCTAACTATGCGGTGTGCTACACGAGGCATCTAATTTATTAGGTAGGCGTAGCCAAGGAACGAATGGGCAGCGAGCATTTGAAAATGGAACGGAACTGCCGAATCACGCCGCTTTGAGCCGAAGCCGCCACGACACGATTCGTTAAGAGACAAATGTTTGAATTCAATTCCAACAGTTTTTTCGTTTGTAATTAGTAACGGTATATTTACTCCGTATTCGGTCTACTTTTGTATTCGAGCCATGTTTTTTCAATAATTAATTTTTGTTGTTAATTCTGTAAGCGTGGAGTCAGAAAAATGTATGCAACAATTAGAATAAGTTAACGACCCGTTGATTTGTGCTAGGAATGACATTTATTATTACCCGGTACTTCAAGGAATACATTCCCACACAGTACGTAAAGTGCTATTATGTTCGATGAATGAATGAAGTGCAAGCCTACGACATACGGGCATCTTATACTCCCTTCGCTTCATCAAGGATATTGACACTTGTTCGTTGTCATCAGCTTTTGTTCTACCACGTGTTAGGTTACACGTACATTAAGCTGTGCACGTGTTCATAACACGTTAGTAGTGCTACTTCACAGTATTTTTATTACTTGTTTTTTATTCCTATTCAGTTTAAGCACGATTTGTAATATAAAAAGATACATGATATTTCATTTCGAAATATCATCTATGTTGTCAGTTTGCATACTTACACGTTATATTTCGATTTATATTATGATGTATAATAAGCGGGTCCTGGCTTTGATTCTAAAAATTGATTGAAAAATACTGAAAATAATGTGTATTGACCTTGAGGTCCCTGCTCCGTTTCTAAGGGTAGCGATTTTTTAAAGCTATATTTAACGAATATACAAACACTCCGTCGTATGAGAGTAAGTATGTTATGTAATAATGACCTCAAATAGAAGAGTCGTTCAAATTTACATATTAACTAAATGCTTAGTGCGAGTTCAAAGTTACTAAACCTCATACACAGACTACTATAAATACTGTTATGATATGAAGAAAAAAACATGTTTTGATATGGAGAAAGTATAACTATTAAAAGCGATGAAAATAACATAAAATGTCAGAATTTATTTACGAAAACCATAATCCATCGCAATAAAAACCGGTGTTAAAATCCAAAATTATTTGCTTCAAAGTAATCACATTCATACATAGATTTTAATTCAACCTGTATATAAGATTAGAATTGCAAAATCTAGACCATTTAAATTATCTACCATTACTTAATATTGTAATACTATAGAGATAAAAACTGATAGTATTAAATTGGATAAGAAGGACTAGTCCTTGACCTATAGTTTCAACCGTCTACATGCTCGCTGCACCAATTTAACAGTTATAGGAAGCTTGATGTATAATATCCTACAACATTCCTTAAAGATTAGAATAAAAACGATTTTAATCCGAATGGTTTACTTTAACGGATACAACAAAAATAAACTTCAGCTTTTAAAAATTAGTTGAGGAATACAGATTGATTGTTTTATTTACTATAGTAAATTTAAATTAAACTTTCTCTGTAGTAAACACAAGTAGGTGTATTTATCATGGAGGTAGTACATCGAAGTATCTCACAGTGGTTTCGCGTCGCATCGCAGTGGAAAGCTAATCGTGTCGCGCGCCATTCGCGCGTTATAATTAGTACAAATCGTCTGCTTCATGCTGTCGACCATAGAAGTAGCAAGGCTTAGAATTTCCAATAAAATTTACAGTATTCATAAAAGTATCACATTTTCACACACATTTGTTTTATACAACCAATCGAGTTGTTGCTGATGCATTTCACAATCGCCAAATAAATATTGCCACTTGGGATTCTTACCTACTGAACATTTAGTAAGTAAATAGCCTTATTTATCTACAGAAATACAGTACTTATTTTGTACTGCATTTACTACTATAGAATAAAGATTATTAGTATTTCCAGAAGAAGTAAAATATGTCATGTTTTTCATTCAGGTGTAGATAAAAACAAGTTTCAAACACAATAATCAAACACGATAATCAAGTTCCCATTTAAACCTGATCTGTCTAGTCGTTTGTAGTCCAAGAGCTCTCCATGGAATCCGGTAATCTCGCGAGCTAATAGATTCGATAATTCATCGGTGCGTCTGAATCGATACAGAAGCTGTACGATTGATGGCGCCTGTCTTAGCTGGTGAAACGCTCCACGCGTCTGTCACACTGGTTTAAACACAAATTTGCATTTTGAACTTTGAATGAACGTATTGGTTTTCTTTTTTATTCCCGACAACGCTCCTTGCGTTGGTTATGTTTTTCATTGGTGTATATATAGAATATGTTTCATTGATATATTTCGAGAGGTTGGTGTCATTTGATTTACCTAATCGGGGGAGTGACGTAAGGTATAAGATTTCGTCGCAAGAGATTTAAGCGAGTCAGCAAACAAAGTGGAAGTTTATAGTGCAATCGGGTTTATTTTTTAGAAGTTAAAACTGCTTTAGACACATTGAGCACTTTCTAGGTGAACAAAAAACATGTAGCTAGCGTCATCGTCAACGAACGCTTTCCATGAGCTATATGTATACTATGCATATATGTGTACTTTTTGGGTGAACAAAAAGCGTGAAACTCGCGTCATCGTCACCACACGCTTCCCGTGAGCTATATGTATACTGTGTAAAATCTAATAGCTCGACGATACAATTCACAAGTTAGTTTTCGCTTCCATCGGCAGTCCCTAAAGACTGCCCGTATTTTTTTTTTATAATTTTACTTGTTTCTTAAGATTCATTCTATTTTCAACTTAATTTTCCGATCAGATCAAACTTATACAACGATTTTGTTTTCACAGCTTTAGACATGTTCAGTTGGAATATTAGCGTGTACTTACTATGTGCGTTTCACACTTCCGTATATGAATTAAACAGAAATATAGATATAGAGTTAATATTTATTTATTTATTTATTTTACATTATTACGACAGTTAACTAAGTGGTTTTACTTTTTTTAAACTCTACCTTAGGAATAGAATCGACTATGGTTGAGGCTGTATCACTAAGCAATTTGTCACGCCTCGGAATTGTCAAGTTTGAAACACATTTTTGTGAAGAAATGTCCATTTTATTCAATTCTCCTTGGTCACATTCCAATGATCGCCTCACTGACGACACGGTTGGTATACATTTTTTCGCTCATAAAAGATTACTAAAGAGGTTCAAATACCTGTAGTGAAATAATAAAAAACGAATTGATCTCTACTTTTCCTAACAATCATTATTTTTAAGTTCATTCATTCCAATCCATTTAATTGGACCTGGCTTTGATTTCTTCTTATGAAGTATATAAAAAGAACATATTCCCTATGAATCAATTAATACTTGCTTCAGATTAGACCATATTCTATGTTCTTAACCTTAACAACAAGAGTCTTGATTCATGTTCTCGAATTCAAAATAGAACATCAGGAAAGTTGTTTTATGTCTAATGTGTACTTTTTTAAGTTATTTATTACAATTTGCTTTATACCATTAACTAGCCTTCCTGCTACGTTATATTACTCATTATTACACTAGAAAATAACATGTAAAGATGTTTGCACAGCGAACAGTACATTCAACAATTGGTATGATACAACTATTTAATTACACAAAAATTTAGTTTAACTCAAAGCTATCAGTTTACATCAATTAATCCCGAAAAATTGTTAATAATATCATGTGATATTCCACACAGATTTAAAAAACTTGCCTCTCAGCCCAAAAAGGATATATGTATGTACTTACTATTTTTTTAATTTTCTTACTAGTAGGCAAGTATAACATTTTCAGTTAGTGATGTTTTACATTTTTTTTATAAATATTACTTTTTTTTATTCAAGCCTACTATAGTTTTATTATGAACACTCGTTTTTATTATATATTAACAAATAATATAAGAAAATGTTCATGTACACAAAATAAAAGATTGACTAAAATATAAATTAGTGAAAAAGCCGCACCCACAGAATGGGTTTTGTCAGTTAGTAAAGAAACAATGCTTCCTAAACTTTTCCTCGTAAGAAACCTTTCACAAGCCATTAATGTCTATATTCCGACCCCTAAAGAGTTGAAAACATGAAATGGAATTATAGATTCCCCTAAAAGTCGCCATTAGAATTAGAGACAATTTATTCGGCACTGAGGCCCAATATTTCCGTATTTCCAGTATCTATAGTCCCCACAAATTCAGCTGTAACCAAACTTAAAACAAAGCTCATAGGATTACAGTATGGTGATTATTTATTAGTTAGAGATTCTATTTTGTTTTTGTTTATACGTGGAAATGTTTTATGTGGATCCCAATAAAATATAAAGTTTTCACACTGGGTTTGATTAATACAGTCAAAACGAATAGAATGAAGGGTTAATAAATATATAATATAATCAATATTATTATAGATATGTTTACTCTAAAGTATGAAAACGAATAGTATAATTATAAATATATAATATGAACATATATCTATTACATCACTTACCATTGTTGATATCTGACTTTTAATAAGAAAAATAAATTAAATTATACACTTCGTGTGTACACCATTTACACTTCAAGGTCCATAAATTAGAGAACACACAAAAGACAGAAATTTCTCAAGCAAATCAAAACTTAAATAATGCCAAGAGAGACGTGAAAACACATTAATTTATAGGCACGAAAACAAACTTTTTTAAGTCACTAACCAAAACTTTTACATTAAGTACGGAGCCAGGAAAGCAATTATGATAACTTCTATAAAACCACCGTCATTTGTCTGTTTAATAAATTGTTATTCCAATACTTAAGATTTATTTTTGAAAATACAGTTACATTTATTATACATGTATAATAATTCATTATTGTACATCTATTATAACAAGATTTTAATTGAGATTCCAATTTGCAACAATGTTATTACAAAGCCCAATAAATACTTAACAAGCAGCCTGTCAAATAAAGCCAACAAATATTTTAATGGCTCCATGCATCGACCCTTTTTATTGGAGTATAAAGTCCTTCATGGTACGCGTAGTCCGGTACCGAAGACGGACGAACCCCTACGGTACGGAACAATGTCTTAGACGGTTGTATAAAATAAACCTTGCAAGTTACAGTCATCCACAATAAACAGTTGCGGCGGAAGGCTATCGCCAATTCCCACGCAAAGCTGATGTTAATAAAAGCAACAAAATTATATATTCAAGAGTTAGGAGGTGGTGGTATGGCAGTTAGAACCTTCTACGTGGTCCGAGTTACAATGCAAATTGCCCTGGAGGGGTGCGCCGATGCCCTCTAACAGTGCGACTCACAAAGATGGCCGCCGTAATGGCGAAATGAAATTATTAAGCATTGTCTTGTGAAATCGGCCGCAGTCGACACCTGAGACACAGATCACGACCACTTAGCATGGATACTCCACCGCTGAGGAATAGCGTGCCGCGGGGTGAAGAGCCTCCCGCCATGCGCTATAGTGTCACGTCATCCAGTCCAACATACATGCTATCATTGGCTTTGTGTGTGAACAATTTCTAACATCTAATAATATATCTCTAAAACATAATAATAAACTTTTTGTCAACAAAATTTACTTAGACAAAACCTAAATTTAAGAAGATATTAACTATATTACTAAACCACGTGTATAATATGATAACATAATAGGCAGATGAGTTTAATTTTTCTATAAATTTTTATACCGATTATGAAAGTAAATTACTGTTGCCAAAATAGTACTGAAAAATAGGCACGGAAGAACCTCCATACTTTTCTAACGCCAAGACATTACTTACGACCCTCGCCTGAAAGCTTTGTATTAAAATTTAAATCTACTTTGCAAAGTGTATTTTATACACGTGCTCTTGCAATTTTGATCGTTCATAAAGCTCCGAATAGCTTCTATTATTACGCTTTACCTTTGCGGTATTGGGTGTTACACATCTCCCTAACCATTCCTGTTAACATTTTGACTAAGTCTCCCATGAATTTGGCATGCATAATGTTTAATATATTATAGATGCCTTAATTACTCGTTTGCGGTACACTTGTGGCTTCTATGTTGGTGTTCATTCCTATTTGCTTATGCCTATAAGAGGCTTAAAACTGTACATTAATATCTTTATGCATCTGCCTGTTCCTGATTGAAAAAACTCATCACCGGGATCGATCGAAACGGAAATGACCATTAATTCGTATAATGTGAAATCGATGTCCAAAATAGTGTCTTACAGAAATAAATTAATTTCAAATTTGTTTTGGACAACAAAGGCCAAGGATCCCTTCTACTTATTGGCTAAGTGAAATTCCTCTTTAATCCAACGCATGCCCACTTCGTGTTTTTAATTTGACACAAAAAACAGCTTCGAGTCGGTGATCAATCAAAACTCCCGCGCGGTTCTTTTTTCTATACTTCATTGCAATACACTTTCGCCTCTCTGTAACCGCTATAAATGTGGATGTATAATTTTGTTTGTATAAAGGAAACAGCTTAAAAAAATTAATTAAATTTTGTTTTAAGGATTTCGTCTTGATGCATGTGATAAATTAGGTTATTACAGTGGAATTGCTTGCATGACTTTCGATATAGCATTTTGAACTACGGGTTAAAATCGATAATACTTGTAACGTGAACTACCTTCTTTTATTCATAATCTGGTCGACTTATAATACCGGTGATTTTATATAACTTCGGTTCTAAATTAGTATCTAACGCTACTGCTATGTAATAATTTTTTTTAGGAAAATTATCTATTTAAATTTAATAGTATATTTCTCACTCTACCGTTTCCAATTTTACCCGTATAGATCATTTTTACTTTACAGATTTAACAATGGTATACAGACTGTTGATAAACATACACTTTTTTATTATTTGTCTAGACCAGCCATATGAGTAGTTATTGCAGCCGCATACTTATGGTGACCTCGTGGAGTACAGTGTAAATAAACATTCGCGTTCGTTTCGCATTTGTGATCATTCGGTCCGAGTCTGGATTACGTGATTTATTCAACAAGTCTAATTGCACCGAGACTTTTCTCTTCAACTATACTGCAACAGTCCTGAGCGTTTATTTCTCCTATAATGTAGTTCATTTGCAGTTACATCTTCTTTTGTTATTGAAGGTGCGCGTTACTTGTCTTAAGCATACTTTAGTATATTTGTTACAATATTACTCATTATTATTAACATTCCTAAAGGTAAAGTTACATTAATATCAAATAAAATAATACAGAGGCCTACTATTAACGAGTACATTCACTATCATTATATATATTTTTTTTTATAAAATAAGTAAAATTATGTAAAATTTCTAGCTACCAATGACAAAATCCAAAAAAAAATTAAACTTAAAATTCAATATTTAACTATATTTATATTTTTTGATATTTAGGTATATTTCCAATGCTTTCCAATCACTTGACAGTTAAATTCTAAAGCAGTGCATATCAAAGGTTCAAGTTATTTATATCTTTAACACTAACACAACTCTTAATTTGGTCATCAAATGATACTAACTATAATAACTGCAGTGAAATATAATATTATGTAAAATATCAAACAACAACGAGACACCTTGACATATTCTCCAAGATCTCTCCATATTTGTTTTACTTATGGCTTCTGCCTACAGCATTCAAAGCGAGCATTGGGTTCATTCATTTACAAGTTTTCATTTCAGATCTGTAAACATAAAGGTCGCTCGCTGACGCAGTATTGCAAGGACAGAAAAAAATGTGTTCTCAAAAGCAGAAACTCGTATAAAAACTAGCTCATATGGTTCTGCGATATCATTTGAAAGGTTGGAGACAAACCAATCTTCTTTCAGTTCACTGATAAGATTATGCAATCTTTAGTAGACACCGACAATCTGCACTAAATCCTATTTTAAAAACACGCAACGGTGGCTTTTAAAGGATGCCCTTCAAGACTAGAGACACTCCCACACTTATCTACACTAAGTTTGTCGTTACTGTGCACCGCTTTTTTGCATTCCTTTCAATACTCGACGCATTTGTAATCACGATATGTGTTGTCCCCTAATCCGATTGTAATTGAATTTCGACACAATATCCTTTGTGTAAAAGGATTTATAAGTACACTTGAAAACTTCTTTTCAAAGATTTTACAACATAAACCTTTAATGTGAAAATTTAATGCTGTTGCACTTGCTATTGCCCAAAGTACCTATATACTTGATAATTAATTGTTGGCTAATTAATAAAACACAGTTTATGCTATTCTCGCTCTGGTCCGTTTGTAACAAATTTCGGAAGTGATTGTAACACATTTTGAACAAACAAAGAAACACATTACAAAGCTATAAACCAAGCAACAAAGGCACCGACGAATATGTGTTGAAACTGATCCATCATGTCTTCTTTTAAAATAACAAAAAAAAACTCACGCTACACGCAACAGATGTTTTCATAAAAAACCGACCCCTATCGAACTCAGAATATGAAAAGCTGACTATAATTTCTATTAAAATAACTGTAATTTCCTAAATTATATTTCTATGGTAAACGTTTAAATGCAAATTTGACAGTCTGATGTATTAATATGGTCATAGTTTTGACAAATTGGTGTAGGGCCCACGTCAGGATATTAATTTGATAAAACAATTTCATCTCTGGCAGGTGCATGACCTTTGACGAATATTTTTAAATCACCGAGAAGCTAACACTACCAGCCAGGTCTTAATCATTGTTTTTTACTATTTAAAGATGTTTTGATCTGGACATCGGTTTCTTGTAATCAGCTACACCTACATCAGACTTAAAAAGATGTTATATTTTTTTAAAGTTCTTCATGTTAACTGTATAATTAATATAGATACAATAAACAATCAGAGAATAAACAAAGCCTGCGTTTATACATTTCCACTATTTAAATACAAACTGAGTTGTGTGACGGAGCGGTTATCACTATCCGTAATGAAACCGATATATATGAAATACAATCATCAATATCTCAAAGCAAACATAATATCGACCAATAAAGAGTTGAGCATATCAACATGCAAAATTCCAATTAGATTCCAAACATATGATTGTGATAAAGCAACCGTTATTGAAGTCGCTTATCTATATAATTAGAAAGGAACTAAGCTGTAACTATTTGTGTTTATGGGAACATTGGAGTGTTGTACTGACATGATTTCTGATAGCGAGTAAATGTTATATTACGTATTTATTTATAGCAATAACAAACCTATTCAATCTTAAACTTCTATCATGAGTTATGTTATAACATAATTTCATATCTATATTGTAAACTCTTCAAATATGTAGGTTAAACTTATTTATTATGCTAGTTATGATAATTGTAATTGTAATGATTATTGTATGGCATCAGCCCCAATGAGAAACGAACAGCTAACGTTAACCGTTTATTTTAACGTAATCGTTAAAAGATGTGTGTATTCATCGAAGTATTCTACTTATACTTTTTGATATATAAAAAAAAAATATAAATAAACAACTATTGCCTAAAGCTACACTTTCAACTTCCAGGGCTATGGACTTTTCCTTGATCAATAACAATATGACACATACATATTGTAATTGATCACTGATAGAGATATGTAGTAGGTATACATTTCCTTCATTTCTACAAGTTTTATTATTATTTAAAAAAAAAAGACTACCCGCCAAGAAACAGCGTATATAACTTTGTGCAATAAATTAACCACAGCAAGTGGTAGGTACACAGGACATAAGGATAACGTGTGCGGTCGTTAAAATAGTCATTCAAAAAATTATCTACCACGGAATCCAGTACTCTCTACCCGCCGCGAAATTGTCAGAAGGGAATAAGGCATCAAATATTCAATTTTAAAACAGCCGCTAAAAGCGAAACGTCATCGTCTACGCAAAAGCAGCTGGGACTTCACGATTTAGAAATTTTGTTACAGATGGGGACACGCACTCACTCCGCGCAAGAGATAAGTAAAAAATTGCATTAGCAAAGTGAAAACATAAATGAAGATGACAACAATAATGTTTTAGATGTCTACAAATTACCTTCCTTAAATGTTTAGAGGGTGTGTTGGTGACGCAACCGAAGCGATTTAAATCCCTTGGAAATTGTTCTGTCAAGAACAAGAAAATGGCACGCAGAGTAGGAAAAATTTCATTAGCGCCAATCAAAATGACGAGGTCTAAAATGAAGCTCGCAAAGAGAGTCGTAATCACGGAGTTCAGCAGGCACCCTCTCGACGTGAGGTCTTATTAAAGGAATAATATTTACAAAACGAAACGCCTCAGAAATCCCCAAATTAAGATCTTGCTGAAACCCGCCCAACTTCCACAAAGTGGAATCATTAAATTAAAAATGTAAACTTTTCTCTTAGCAAGGTAATGGGCATCCCAATGTAGATAAATAGATGGAATAGCTGCAAAAAGGAACATTTTCCTGTTCATTAAATTTTTCCTTCGCTTTTTTTTATTTCGACCCCTGGTGCTAATTTTGTTGGAATTCACGCCCCTTGCCCCACCCGCTGGGACTCAATCACAGAAATTTTATATCCGGAATTAAATAAGTACCCGACAGTATTACGAACAAAATTTAATATGAGCTTATTTTTAGCGAAGTATCTTTCCTAATTAACCAGCTACTTCATTCTATGTTTATTTGATTTAAATAAATCCAACATTTTATTACTCTAGCACTGAGACCGCCGAATGCTCGTTTCAAAATTGCTTTAAAAGTAAGACGTGAAACCTGAAGGGAATATTTCCATCAGTGGTAAGTTATTTCGTAGGGTGGTTTGTGTTAATAACTCAATTGTCTATATTAGTGAGTGATATACATTTAGTAGGAACCGTCAGCGATCTCGGTAGCAAATGCAATTACATCTGCTAATATGCCGTCTGCACCCGACGCGCGCCTCACGTCTCTGTCCTGCTTCAAGCGATGCCACCCTTTAACGGTTTGAAGATCACTCAGAATTTAGTTAGTCTTTAGTTAGTTATTTTAAACAGTTATTCTTGCAGAAAGTATTCATATCTGTGTAAGTAATAGAAATAAAGTAATATTGTTAGAATAGTTAACTATGTTATACATACCCGTACTTGTTGTGGAATGATCGAGAATTTGTTAAAGGCAAGAATAAAATCGCTATGCTACTTTCTCTTTTTAAATCGCAATATCTATATTCAAACATCTTCTCATTTCGATATCGAGTTTCCTCATAAGATATTGATTACTGCAAATAAGGAAATCGAATTATTCAATGTCCGCCCCTCATTTGTTTCCAGCTCCCCCACAACAGAGATGAAGAAATTCTTTCTGAGTTTTCGATTACTTGTCCAATTAATTTTATAGATTCATTTGTCTTAGACGCTTTGAAATATGCACTGCAGATATTTACCGTTTACGTTTGCAACACTAATTTCAGCTTTCGGTTACTGATCCATTGCTTTTTCTTTTAATTCTTTACATGACTGGATTCTTGGTATTTATGTTAAAGTGATGAGCTAAACTGTTGTCACACATCGTGGATCGTAGAGAGATCGCCCTAATAGCGTTTGTATAGGTAGATAACGCTAGCTGCTACTTACTCTCACTTAAACAAGTGCCCGGAGTGGGACAGGGATATGGAGTGTTACGTAATCCGAGCAGTTAGGGTATTGTGATGAGAGGGAAAGTTCACGTTCCGTTTCTCATCACGCCTCTGCGCGTAAGTGGGTGAGTGCGGTTACTGGCCAGAGCAACGCACCGGCCATTCATGACATAATTGGCAATCGGGCTCATTAAACAAATGTATTTTCACATTGTGAACACGTTAACACCTTTGTGGACTTGCAATGTGTTCGTTACGAACTGTAGGGACGGTATATTCAAACGTTTGATATTATATTTGTTTGATACTATACTAAAGCGGCACTACACTGCGCTGCGCTGAGAAAAGCGCTAAACAAAAATACCTACATGTTTATATTATTGTATCATTTTTGCAATCACTAACTTCTATGTGTCATAGGTACATAGAGTAAAAATCGGCGTGACATTTTTTTTATAAAAGTAACATTTATTTAACTAGGAGTATAATGAAATGTACAAATAAGCTACTGCGTAGATACTACTTACGAGGTAAACTGTACGTTGTCAAAAAAACTGGTTATAATCGAAGGTTTAAACTATATAACAACTGTTACTATAATAAATCAACAATTGAATAGGCTATTACAGCTTCGACCAATAGCATCACAGCACTCTACACTGTGTCAAATTACATACACAATGATAATCAAGCACAACAGCGCGGAATTCTGACTCCTAGGCTATAAATGCCTGTGATTTTTATTCAGGCTGTACAATCAGTCAGGTAAAATTAAACTTTAAGGGCTACATATTAGTGAGTAATGTGATGGCTACTAAGTTTGTAAGTATAAGATAACAATGAGTTGCCAGACAAAGTTTTAAGAGATTACCTATTGTTGAAATCCGCTAAGTGCGTGGGGGCGCGGCGCGGCAAGATCAAAGCCGATTGACATTGAGATGTGACCACACCTTCGTCTTTAACATAGATAGTGACTAGACGGAGGGAGGGTTACTGTTTACTTTTAATGGTCTTCAATAAAGTGTTTATAAATTTAACTGATTCTGAGAATAATCTAACACGTTTTTCGGCCTAAGGAGATTGTTTTCGTTACAATATTCTATTAAACGATTAGAGTTGTTGAAACACTGCTTACAAAAGTTGCTTTCAACAATTCTAATCTTACCTAATTAGCGTTAGCCAAGTGCGTGAGCGGTGTGGTTCTCGATAGAGTAGAATATAGCCACCCTTTCTCTACCCATGGGTAAAAGGCGTAATACACACTGTCTGATAGAAAACAATCCGGTTGACGGCAATATTCTTACACTAGTGGGACCAAATTCTAATTGACAAAGTGTGTGTGTTTAATACACCTCTGCCTACCCCTTAGGGGATAAAGACATGAATGTATGGATGTGGATGTAAAGTAATCCTCTCTTCCTAAGACAATTGTGTCGAATCACAATGCAGGTTGCAAAAATTTAATTATAATCAGAATTTGTTACTTGCCTGGTCGCTCCCGCCGTTATCGAATTTGCACTAAGCAACTCAATTAGCCATTAATTTAGGTATAGTAAGGTGTTTACACTTCAATCCATTTGTCAGTTTAAGAATTTGTATTATAAACTAAATGAATTGCTATTTAGCGTATACTATACAAAGTAAAAGGGCATAATTTGCACACAAAGGCACACGTCATCAAACGGCACAGTCGGACACCTCCTTACGTCAGAGTGAACATCGTCGGTGGGGTCTAATCTCGATAATATTTCGTCACGCTTTGAATTAAACCTTTTAGCTTTATTGACAGTATTTTGGTATAAGTTAACAGAATTTATGTACCTATTTAGGCAATAATTCATATAATATTAAATATTTTTTAAATCTCTACATATTTTTCTTGGCTAGCAATAACCGAGTGATTCCCTTGAGCGATAAGATTCTATGAGTGTGTATGTGCATTCTATTTATGAAATATTAACACTGAAGTAAGATCCACAGTTCTTATGTAGTATAGTATTAGTATAGTATTACAACTTTATCAAATTGGAAATCTCCAAAAATATCTGAAAATAAGTCATCACATCGTGTTACGTAGTGACACAGGGCGTAGAAATGGGGTTCTTTACACAAAATCATTTCTATTCCGTTTTCCGAAGTGAAAATTGCCCACCGACGCCGGTCAAAGGGGTAACGATTTAGTGTTTATTTGAATTCCGCCTTTGTTAGTTTAAAAGGCGTTAGAATGTAAACGGATCCTTTGTTGTGATTGCCCTGTGTTTTGTTCTGAACCGTTCAGGTTTATTGTTTTGTCGTTTGAACGTATTTTGCTGAGTGGTGCTCCCTCCTGACGTTTCAATTTACATACCTGTATCTAACTCTACCATTATAATGGTAGAGTTAAGTACAGGTTCTGTTCTTTGTTTAAAATTTCTATTGTAGATTTGATTATAATAATCAAATTTAAAATAAAAATAAAATTTTAAAGAGATCTTGTCTAAGTTGAATCAAGGCTTAGTCCCACTAGTTTTATCTCTTTTTTTTAATAATGATATAATATGAAATAGATATTTTTGATATATTTTTAAGATCATCCATCAAAAATGAAAGAACTCCTTGCCCGATAGTTGTTATAATAGTAGTAGTAGTAGTAGTAGTAAAAGTAGTTATAATGATAGCGAAAGAAAATGTAGAAGTACATTTTCTTTTAGCTATCATTGCATCAATTAAGAATAAACACGATTTTTTAAATATATAAACTCTAAAAAGAGGTTCTTAATTACGTTCTTATGTACTTTTTTTAAATATGAATAGTTTTAAATCGATTGAATTCAAATTATTGATTGCATAAACCTTTTTAACTTTGTGATAATAAGACAACGTTTTAAAAAGTATTTTTATCTTAATGCTTTAAAGTGTGACAGGATTATTTGAATTAAGATGCTTCTGACACACGCTCTCCATAAGACCAGATTTAAATTCCATTAGATAAAAACGATAGTAAGATATTTGTGACTTTAAATCATTAAATCATAAGGTTAATAGGCGCATAGACATTATTTTAAATAAAATATTAGACAATTAATACAGATACAGATTGTTTTCTGTTTTAACTTCATGTAACTGGCTTTTATAGACAATAAGCAATATTAAAAAAAAAACTTGAAGTAATATAATGACAGTTCCTTTTTATTATAAGTTTTCAACAATCTCATTTATGAAAAACGATTTAAACTATCCTTAATGAATCATAAACTATCTTTTATTCTCGGTACAAATTCTAATTAAATGTATTTGTAAGTATAGCGAGCAGTAATTATAAATACTTTTAGGTTAATATCAAACCACCCATTGTTATTCTATGCATTAAACCTATCGAAGTCAGTTACGAGTGTAATAAGAAATATTAATGTTCTACTAGTCATATAAATGCAAGGTTAACAAGCAGTGATTAACCAAAACGAGAGATCAGAACATTCAGCGCCTTTATATTCCTATTGTGCGTACCGCAGCATGGTATCGGACTTCATTGAGGCCTCGCAGTGGGGAGCCAACAGTAGCTCAACAGTCTCTTTTTATACAACCAACATTTTATCAAACATTTTAATGGCCGGCTTTATGGAACCAACAAAAGAAGTGTGGCAACAGAGGCGTTAAATCCTTTACGATTTGATGATGATGATCACGCGTTTGTCATTGGACCGCACTCCTAGCTTGTCAGCAGTCATGCGTGAACGTATATTGAAATTTATTTGTTGTGTTATGAGATCTTTTTGAATTAGATAAAGTTCCTTACACCTTTTAGGGTTTTGAAAGTTTTAGACAAAAGTTTTCCAATTTAAAAAAAAAAAAACGAATACTTACCTAAGAACCGCGCGGGAGGCCTTATACAGTAGAAACAAATTCACATACACATTCATGCTTAAAAAACTAAACATAAATAACTAACGCATTCAATTACTACACGATTCATTACAATGTAAATTTATCTGTGTGTCTAGGGTGTAACCTGGAACCAAAACAACGACAACTAACATTTCACCCACAAATATTCCAATTACATTTAGATACAGTAAAATATAATCAAGACATTTAAGACAGTATGCAATTGAATTAATGAGGACTGATTCACGGACTAATCAAGCATTTAAGAAAATCATTTTTTAACTTTAAATTGAAATGACAATGAAATGGGACCTACCTGTTCAGATGTGAAAATTGCGGAACACAATAAAATAGTAAAACAATGAAAATAAAACACACCAATAAGCAATTTTGTTCGAAATGTTATACTGTTCGAGAAAGTCCTGTGTTGCGGGTGTAACGTGTGGTCTTCCAGGCTACCCCCTTGGTGCACGAGCAACCGGCACATGGGCCGAGCTCGCTCGAACGTTTTCGAACGCAACCGAACCCGGTTGAACGAAACCGAACGCGGGGAGCGAGTGACATAGCGACATACCTGTCTGGCGCTTTCATTGACAGGCACCTGAAATGAAGAAAAAAATCGATCCAATTCGTTGAAAACTTTAAATTTTTAAAATTTGGATTTTCTACTATATTTTAGAGTGACACAGATAAATTTACATGCAAGGATGTACGTAAATCACGTAATAAACATTTCGGTGAATTAGGAATCGTTTTACGTCTCCTAGTTGCATAAAGAATTGAAACGAAATGTCTACTATAAAAATAGAACAGAAGATATATATGTATGCATGAACTATCAAAATTAAAAATAAAATTAAAAGTCAACAAACTGAAAAGAATAAACAATAATGTGGCAAAAACAGTTAAAACAACATTGCAAGATGTATTAGGACAGTTGTTAAAATATGGGGTAGCATCGAGCGGCTTGACTCCGCGGCTCCGGTGTTATTGTGCATTTGCACGCGATCTCTCTGCAATGTTTGCATTCACGCACTACACACACTACAAGTAACATCAACAGTATGTTGCATACTAAAATGATGTCTTTTAAATCATTGACTGTCTAAATACTAAATGATGTAGATTTACAACAAATTTAAAGACTGATTCTTATGTTATTCATAAGCCAAAGCACTTAAATACTTTATAACTTTGATAGAACAACTATTTGCACTCATAAAAATAAATTAATCAATAAAATAGATTAATATTGAGTCATTACAATACATAGACCCCTCCCCATGGACAAATTTATTGGATTATTACCGGACGAGATCACGCAAACGGAATCGTAAAATTAAAGGAAATCAATTCCGTAAAATTGAATCCAATTCCCTTAACATCATTTGATTACAACGAGGGCATAACGCACGTGATATTGACCGATACTCAAGTATAATACTCATAGATACCATTCATATTCAGACTAATTCCATGTAATAAACTGTATTTCACCGTTTCGATTGAAACATTACAGGTCATAATGAAAATGTCACAATAAATTTCTGTCGACGGAGCAAATATATGTATAACGATAAAAAAGAACGCCTTGAATAAAGTGGCCTAGTAGCTGTAGGTTCAGACAATACATTTTACTTTTCGTGTGAACAGCCACCGATGACTATCGTTTTATGCTATTTTGACACAAATACTTTTCTCGTAGATATTGTAATCACTGGCAGTCCCTGCTTACCAACATACACGCAACAAAATCAAAAGGCAGCTACTCGAAAAAACCAATCTATCAATATTAGAACACAAAAAATATGCAAGTCAGTTAATAATCCCGAATCGGCAGTCGACAATGGAAATAAAGTCGAAGTCACTTTTTTAATAATGGCAACACAGTTTTTCTTTTTTATTGCCACCCTAGGTTCATTTGACATTTGAACTGGCTGATGACTTAGCCGCCATGATTGATCGTCGCGACCCGGTAAATGAGTGCAATTTATGTTCCTTTCTATTCAATGTTTGTTATTGTTAACTGTATTAATGTCTCTTTGAAAGTATAATTTCATTTTATTAATATTAAAAAAAAATCTTACTCCTACCTATAACAAATGAGGACGTGGTTAAGCAATGAATTAATAATTTCATACAAGAAAACAAAATGTAATCATATTTACATACAAATTAACTGTTGAACTGTGACTGGCATTCATTTGTCAATTCTAAGTGTCATTTTGAATATCAGTGTCGACCGACCAATAGATATATCAGGTAAAACGAAAACGCTTTTAGTGCAACTGTAAATAAAGTTCACAATAAAATGCATTGTGAACAATATGACGTTTAAAATCCTTTTTAGAAAATTACCAATTTTAAATCATATTCCATGGTACTTTGAGTTCTATATAAAATGGTATCCTTGTCAGAAATTGATGAGTGAATGTATACAATTTATCATCGAGTCAAGTATCCGCCCAAAACCGTAACGAATCACTAGTAAATAAATTGACCACGAATATTTCAAACAATTTCTTTTGATGTAGCATCCAGAAACAAGTTCCATATTAATTTATTAGTGATGTAAGTGTGTAGAAGATTTGTGGCTCAAATGATTTGCGTATTAGACATAAATCAAACTACTCGTGTTGAGACCATTTCTTCCGTATTTTATTAGAAGATTAAGAAAAATAAAATATTTTTTAGTTTTGAGTATTATACTATCAAAATTAGGAAATGATTCTTAAATTTAGAGTAAGAATGCATCATTCTTGAAATGTCTAAAAATTCTAAAACTATATCGCTCTATATTCGATTACGTATAGACGACTAGACGTCCAAATATGAAAACAGTTCTGTTTACCTATGTCTATGCGATTTAAATCTAACCCGAAAATTGTTTTTAGTTTCTTTTTCTTATAAAAGTCCTAAATCGTTTTATTTAAATTGTGCCAATATACATATAATATCACTACTTTTATTGCTACTGATTGTGTTGTTTGTTTATAAATCTTAGTATTCATGTATGTTTTCTAGGCTGTATAGTTGTATACTTACTTACCTCATTTGTATCAGTAGCATAGATAAACTATTCCATTAAAACTAAATATAGGTAGGTATCTATACTAATATGAATAATTCATTTAAATACATTATAATTGCTAGATGGTAGTAAAAATACTGTTTTAATAAATGATGACAAGTAGTGGGTAGAGCTCGTGTGTTGTTACAGACAGTTTTACATATTTGTCTCCTACATATATAAACGTGAACGATGATCGAATCTAATGAGTCACAGACTATAAATTACATTTGACAGGTCATAGAATTAGATTGATACGTTCTAGGCAACAGATTCAATTGATAGTGATGTGCCGGGATGTGGGGGTCTACTATATCGTTTAACATCTCCGATAAATGTTACGAAACGTATTATTGGATCTATCGAGACACTTTCGAGTCATGTAAAGAAATTTTACTATTATACCTAGTATATTCACGGTTAGTAAGTTATTTCAAAGAGCTAATAAGAGCATAATAGGTACTCTTAAAAGCTACGTATTTAATGTTCTGAAAACTGTTACAATAACGGTATTTCGTGTGGTGATATTTGTCACAAAATCATGTTCAATTACTTTTATTTGTTAGATATATTCATGAGCAAATATAGAAACCTAATTCCATTTATCTTACAATTTCACACAACAATAGATTCCATTGAATCAGACTGAAACTGGCATATAAAAAATAAATATTTAAAATCTTTTAGAGTAGCTACGGTATAAAATATATAAGTATATATTTATTTTTAGATACGAACCAATTTCTACTTAAGCAATGATCTGCTTAAGGGACCAGAAAATTCATGGCTCTCAATTAAAACGCAGAAATAATTATTTGGAAACATCCACCCCACTTGTGAATCAATTTATTAAAGTAAATACGAAGCTGTCCCTCCTCTAAATATCACAAGTATCGTCCTAATTTGATATTTAAGACCCTGTAGATTATGAGGAACAAATTATATCCCACTTCATGTAAAGAACCATTGGTCTTAAAAACAGCAACTAAGCAGTTTATTATATTAATTTGTAGAGTTATAACAAAGTATCACAATGTTGTATAGAATCCGAATGCCAACAACTACTTCGCCCACCTGCTCTCAGTTGTTAAACAAACTTTTGACACGACCAAAGTAAACATTTTACGAAAAAATAATTGCACATTTATCCTCCTGAGGGTATTAATTTCCCTTCAGCCGCGATTCTGTAGAAGAAACCGCCCAATTAGTGCATTACTTTTTACTTAAACAGGGATTTGTTTACCCTTAAAGCTGGTATCACACTTATCAATAAAATATTATCACAAAATTTTTAGTTGTGTCCTCAATATACTTTGTACCTTTAAATTTACGTAAATGGTCACCAAACACCTTAATTTTTTATTGATATTGACCGTCAGCAAGCTTAAACAATTTGATCAACAAGTAGTGTGTCACTAGGTAGTCCTTGTCCAGCAATAAAAATATAAATATCGTGCCAATGTGCTTCTACATACATGAAGCCTGACTAACTAGAAGAAAAACCAATGATGACATTTTATATCTGACCAACAAAATTTTATTAAGATTAGAATCTTTGTTAATATATTACTCGAATTGTTTTACAGCTTGAAGTATAACACTAGCCCATAAAATTTTAACCCCTCCAAGTTTCTGTACGACAAGATTTTTATTTTTGTTATTTATAACACTCGGAAGAATTATTACTTTTGAATCGTTTAAGTCCTTGCTCAGTGCTTGTAATCCTGTGAGCCAAGATTAAAATGCTCGTCCGACGCTAATTAAAAGTATAACTTTTTTTCCTAAGTAAATGATTAATCGAACATTTGTGTTCTTACTGTATTAAAATACTTTTAATAAATTGTTTTTCCTTTACCTGCTTTAATTTATACTGAAAAGAACTGATATCTCGCAAAAAATAAAAAATGAATATAGATCCCATAGAAATCTACCCACGCCTGTGTCCCCGAAGGGGTGGGCAGAGGTGTAATGAACTCCCACATTTTGCTGATCATCTCTCTACTATCAGGTTTAATGATAAAACGTATTTCAAACAACCAGAAGCAATCATTATGATGTCGGTTAGGATAAAACTTTAAAGTGTATAATTTTATTTTTCTTTACTCAAATACACCTGTCGTTGAAGGGTTATTGACATTTGTCGACCGTGTGCTCGCTGTCCACTGTGAGCATGCCTGCTTGTCAACGAATGCTACTGTAATAATATAGGTAAGAGATAAGTAAGTGCCTTTCATTCCCTATTAACATATGCATTTATGAATACTAAAAACTACACTTGCACATGTTGGTTTTAATTAGAACTGTTACAGCATAGTCTACATTAAAATCTATAATAAATTTATAACCATGTTAATTCAGCTTATCTTAAATAGCAATGAGGTGGTAAACACCGATTTACATTCACAGAAGGCCCTTGATCAGATGATAATAAAAAGTTAGATGCCTGTAAACAGTCTAAACGTTTAAATTCTTGTTTGTTTACATAGTGCGGAAGGCAGCTTTGAATTTTAAATGGTGACTTCAGGACTCAAAATATTGTAACGTCAGCTGTCAGTCATTGTCGACATGGCTGTGACTCAATACGAGTAACGTAAACTGTCAGCTGACGATCTCATCCCCATTAAAAAAATATATATTTATTTAACTGCGTGTTAGTACGAGAGACAATATCTAGTAATAAATCGTTTACAGGTTTTTTTTCAAATATTCGATACATTGCAATTTCCTTATACAGAGAGCCTTTTCATATAATTTATTAAATTTCATCAAAATAAGCTATTAACGATATATAAATACAATTTCTCTTGTCATCGTATAATTTAATGCTAGAAATAGCAAAAACTCGTTCAAATAATTAAGACTGTTTAACTAATCACTAAATTAATTAAGATAATTATCGATAGCTAGTGGCAGTAATTTTGCACGGGCGCGGCCACAATCGCCTTGAGTTATGAACGCCCTTTACCGCAAACCCATCCGTTTACCCTACTGCGGTCATAGTGGGACCTAATTGGTTCTATAAAAACTCGAAACGCATCGCTGCACGTTGAATACCAACGTAAAACAGTAGTAAAATTGTGTGGGGAATAGCTATCAAATTTATAGTAGGTTTTCTATGTTCAGATAATATTTTAATTTGCTTTTCAGTATCTACAGTTTATAATAAAAAAATCGCATATGTGTTTTTTATCCTGAATGTCAATAGATTACTTGTCAGTTATTAGATTGATATTTGCAATTACAAGTACATTTGCAATAAAATATATAATCAAAATGAAAATCTTTGATTAATTCACGACGTGTAACACGAACGACATATATAAAACATTTTCTAATAAAGAGGAACACTACCATTTACACTGGTGGCAGATTAATGGTATAATACTGAAAACCATTATCCCTCAGCAAAGATGTGCTAAAAAAGTGTGGTGAGTTAACAAATGTAACACATTGTTTGAAAAAAAAGACTGTGCACCAAATAAACTGAAGTCGATTACTGAAGAAGACTGAACCAAAACGAGTCGCCTTAACTGATAATAACTCTAAAATAGTGTGGAAAGTGCTGGAGAAATAGCTACATACAGTGCATGTGCGATCGCTGTTGGGTAAGTTCATCTCATTGCAGCGTATTCGAGCGTGATCTGCATTGAACTTTATTATTATGATCCACTAACTGCTATTTATTTAAATGTCTTCTCATAGCAGAACATATGGTACCGTTACATTTTGTTTGTGATACGACACAAATCTGGAATAAATGAGAATGTAAAATCACAAAGGAAAGTATATCACAGACAACTTAAGTGATGTTTGTCTTTTAAGTAGACATAAAAAATATTGTACGTATATTTATAGAAACACAACAAACAGAAATTCTCAAAATATTCTATGTGAATCTTATATTTAATAAAAAAATAATAAATACTATTTACATTACGAGACAGAAGACGTCAAACGATCAGAATAAAAGGCAACAGGAGCGATTGGCCGAAGGCACCGACTGCGTGGTCACGATTATTGTACAGTACAACAAAATTAATTTTCCACTTACAAAGTTAAAATTAAACAAACTGCTGCTGTTCTCTATTTCTAAATGGTCCAAATTAGTTTGGCAACAGTTTTGCGAAGCGCACCATTATATTTGTGGATCACGAGTTTAACACAGTAAAGTCTGTTCTATTTAAGGAAGATACTAGCCTTGGAACTTGTTTTATATAAAACGATTTACAATAAATATATTATAACAATCGTAAAGAGCATATGTATTTAATTTTAATTGTTGCAGCAGTATGTACGTTTATCTGTTATTAATATATTTTAGAGATGCGTATTTTATTATATACCTCTTATAATTGTTAAAATCGTATGATTATTAAATATTATCTTATAATTAATAAAAGATATCGAGTAACATGTTTTTTCATCCATTACTATTACGACTCAGAGCCGGAACATTTTTTCAAACTTAAATGGGAATTAATGGAAAGCATACCTTACTAAATAAAAAATAATATTATCAATAAATAACTGCATTAGTTTAACAATAGAACTGATTACATATGTACGTACGTGTAATAATTATTTATATATAATAATTTACGTTTAATAATAATATCATCAGAATGTTAAACTAAAAATATTTAAGGTGTTCTACATGTATTATGTAACATACGAACAGAAAGAAAATACCAAAAGGACAAAGTTACATTCCAATTTTAAATGAATATATTCTAAAAAAATCCTTAAACAGTATATATAGTATAACGTTTGAATTTCAAGAATCCTTACACAGTATCATAGCGAGGTAAAATTTATAACCATCACATGAGGCCATCATATAAGAAAATTAGGTTGTTAGAACAACCAGCCAAAATTTTTGTTCACTATACTGTATCACGCAAACCACGTCAGTAAGAAATAACTGAACTAACAACCTACTTTCAAAATAAACCTAATATTTACATTAGACTAGTAATTCGCCGCAATTTCACCTGACTTTATGCTCAGTGCTCTGCTGCTAAGAGTCGTAGCGTAATGTTTTATAGTCTATTTTATTCCTCAATTTATACGATTCACGATTCACGAAACACATTTTATACGATTCAAAACCAGCCTTCGACAAATATAAATAATATAAAGGAATAGAAAAAGGAAAAAAAATATTTAAATATAAAATTCTTTTGCAATTTTAACAGTAACAGCAAAATCAACACGTACAACATACGATAGCTCGTGTAATTTACAAATTTTTAGAAATTGGTCTATTTGTTCGAAGCGGTGGTTCCCGACGCCAGTCGTGCTTCCGGACTGCATACATCATTCGGACAATATCATTAAGACATCAAAACACTGCTGGGGAAGGAAACACACCTTATTATGTGTAGTTTAGGAAATCCTACTGTGTTATTTTAGTAAAAGGCTTTTATAATAATGTTACGTCTCTCTCCGACTACGTTGGTTTAGGGAGACGATTACTTGCAGGACACGCAATTTGACAGTTTACGTGGTGGACAAACTTTATTAGAAACTTTCATTAGAAACTAGATCACTCGAGAGACGATGTCATGTGCAAAATTTGATTTGATATCTAAAATAAATTGAAAAGAAACAAACAAACAAAATAATGGATATTGATATTTGTTAACGGACCCGGACGAAATTTGGCTCAGTTATAGATAATAAGTTTGAATTAGCGCATATACCTTCTTTTTTTAAACTTTAGGGGGACAGACGAACAGACGGGTCATCTGATGTTAAGTGACAATCGTCGTCCATGAACACCTGCAATTTAAGAGTCATAAGTGCGCTGCCCGCCTTTGAGGATGATGATGGATAGGAGGATGCGGGGAGGGCAGAGAAGGGAGGTGGTTTAGGAAATGGGAAAGAGGAAGCGGGACAGAGGATAGTGGGGATGAGGGGAGAGGAACGAGGGGGTTGGGCCTCCAGAAACCTCACTCATTTCGGGGAATTGCAACGTAAGCGTTACTTCACACCCGGTTTTCTGTGAGGCCGTGGTATCGCACCGGGCGAGCCGCCCATTCGTGCCTAAGCATGGCACAACTAGTTACAAACAGAATACAATCATTAACGGTTACAACACTAAGTTTGTAATAGGAATACTTTTCACGATGTTACTGTTATAATAATTACTAATTAGAAAGACACGCAAATCTTTCCTGCTATGAGTACCTATGATCTTATCGAAATGCTACAGTCATAGACTAGAAATAAAGATACGTCATTCATATTTATTTAGCTTTGGCTTCAAAGCCTCAAAACAGTGTACTCATATGAAAACCTCCAAATTTTTTAAGCATCCATGAATGCATTACCATCGCAGTGGTCACCTTGCTACACGAACTACCTATAGGGTATCTTCAGTCATCCCTCAAGTATTTAACAAATGTTAAAACTTAGTGTAAATCTACTTTTTGCAATGTAATGTTTAAGAAAACGTTTAGCAATGTTATGATACTGATAGCACACACCTATGGGTTGACTTATCTTCAAAATACATTTTGAACTTAAGTAACCAAATTCGAAAGAAACATATATACTATACATGATACACTCACGCAAATATTTCCAAAGGGGGCAGAGGTGTATTAAACGACGATATAAAAAAATATTAAAAAGAAAATTAACTTGAAATTATTTAATTACTTGACTCGTCTAATTCGATGACACTGTGTTCAGTTACATTCCAACTGACACGAAGAGCTGTTCGCTTACGAAAGTGTACAATAATTAGAAATGTCGGAGAATGAAAAAATACCTGAGAATTCTGATTGCCAGATAGTCTCGGCGATTGTCTTGGATTGCATATTGAAAAAACATGCAACAGAGATAAGGAGTTACACGGTTGAGCGACTTAAAGGCATCGTGGCTGAATACTAGCTAATTGCATTTCCTACCTCGGTTACTACATCGATGCATAACTGGGACCTATACATACACGGCTCATTATATTTTTGATAGTTAGAAATATTGCA
The DNA here is from genome assembly GCA_947561695.1 of Tyria jacobaeae. Classification (NCBI taxonomy): domain Eukaryota; kingdom Metazoa; phylum Arthropoda; class Insecta; order Lepidoptera; family Erebidae; genus Tyria; species Tyria jacobaeae. The sequence goes on from OX387210.1 coordinate 8,941,191, forward strand.
TAAAGATTTTATTTACAGATTAATGTTGCCGCGAGTGTTGTGTTGTGTAAACTGAAGAAAACACTTTCTCTTAAGTTCTATACTCACCTCAGACAATGAGACCACATGATAGTAAACAGTAAAAATAATTACTTAACCTACAAATATTATGTTTGATTTTCGTTGGTTCTTATAACACGGCCTGTACTTTATTAGATACCTACCTAACAGTCTTACATTGTCTCTGGTAAGTTAAAATCAAGGTAGATACGTCTGAAATTTAAAATTCCGTTTTAATATATATTTTATAGTCGACCTGATGTTACAACTACAATAAAAATAAAACCTAACTTACTTATTAACTTATTCCTTCTAGCGACTGCAGAAATGTAAGTCATTGAACTATACAAGTACACATAAATACAGTCACGATGTAAAGTGCATTCATGGCAGACAATCAGACCCCACGGCATCATCCCGACTTACGGAAGTTGTATCACCGTATCAAACTATTTCTTGTACAAACAACTTACGTACGCATCTTAACACCCTTGTCACACTTTGCGACAAGTCATCCACGAACCGTGATTCTCGCTTCCGTTCTAGCAACAAGAAAGAGAGGGCCGAGAATAACTAAGAATTGGAAAAAGATAGGGCTATGAGGTACGGTAGAATAGAAGTCTTATCATAGAAGTTTAGAGTAGTACAATAAACGTGTATTAAAGTAGTTAGCTTAATGCGAAAAGGTTCCAATTAAATTCCATTGTGTAACAGTTATCTCTGAAATCATGAATGGAGATATTTGTTTATATATTTAGTTTTCTTTCTTTGTAATAAGATAACATATCTTTAAAATGAGGAAATGTAAGGAAATACAACTTATAACTTTTATTTCCAAAGTCACATCTATGTACATACATATACATATACATACAAAGGCTGTTTCAAAAACTTATAAATTAACTTACAAATAACTTGTTACAAAAACAAGAATTTATATATTATTTCGTTGTTATCAATTTTAGCCCTTATGATTTATAAATATAAACGCTATGTTGTATTTAGGACTATTTCAAGGCAGAGTTACGACTGTTCTTGCATTCGTTTATAGAGCAGGGGCATTACAGTCTTCAGTCATCCAAGTGAGTGTGGTAATCTTCATATACTCCAGACTATACAGAAAATCATTGGTTAAAAATCCAAAATTAAGTAAAAGTATTAAATTTAATACATACAGACACTCACGCCTGTATCGAGTGGGTAATCAGAGGCGTAAGTAACGCTCGCATTTTGCCGATTGCAATTTAGTACAATTTATGTGATAAGGGGCAAGCCTATTGCCATCGTTCGAGAACTTTTGGGAACAAAATGGGAAAATTTGGAGTATATTGAGAAACAGATGGATTGGGGAGTATGAGCAATAGTTGAAGCAAGTCAGGGTCGCAGTCTAATAACTAGAACTGGCTAGTGTCGGGAAGTCTGAGCTCTCTAACTATAAATATAATATATTAAATTTAATATATAAGTAAAACTACTTTCTACAAATTATTTTAGAAAGAATAAGACATTTAACTCAAACTATTTAAAAGTTGAGACTATTATGATAGAAGTAACCATTATTGCTATGTTGAATGATATTTCGAATAAAATAAAGTCATAAAGTGCCCGGATTCCGGTAATAGGCTTGCTCCCTGCTACGTAAGACTAAATTATGGTAGGCAAAACTCTGCCTACCCCTTTAGGGACTTAGACGTAAGTATGTATGCATTAATGACTGGCCTATGGTCTAGTAGTTAGTGACCCTTGCTGCTAAGCCAGAAATCGTGGGTTCGATTCATACACAGGACCAATTATTTATGTGATAAGCACAAGGATTTGGCTCGTATCGGGGTGTAAGGTGTAAGTTTGTTTATCAGCTCTTTAATTACCAAAGTACCAGCTCTGCTTAGTTTAGAATCAGACAGTGGTGTGTGAGAGATGTCTGAAGTTATTGTTTTTATTATGAATGTATGTAAAATCACCAAATGAACCATTTGCAACGTTGTCTCGTCTCTCCCGTGATTAACCAATGAGTTTTGGACTTCCCCCTTTGCGTTGCAGCTTTTTTATCAGCAGTGATATATATAGCCCAACCAAGTGCTAAGAAAATAATACTTAATTAAACATAGTACATAATGTATTACGGTACTTTCTAAACATTGAATTATTAGTAGCAGACCACCAGCCGTATACCCGAGCCTATAATAATCACCCTACTAGTTCCCAGTTACACGCCTTCTATAATTTCGGGATCAAGAATAATAATTCAGGAAAAAAACAAAGAAAAAGCCTTGTTACGCTCATAACATTCAGAGCTATAAATTGGACAGATTACTACATCACCAAATTAATGATATCAATATAAAACACTAAGCGGCGTCTTTGTTTCTGATAAACAATGATTACCATAACAGTGGGTCTATTCATAAATTCTTCCCTATATCTGATAAGGCTCTCAGCACGGATTAGGCCACCAGGATAGCAGGATGTATCAGTAATCTTGTTTGCTCAGAACTATCATGTGTACCTCATTACAAGTCTTGTCATTTTAAAAGAGGGCAAGAAGGTAACCAATTTTCTTTTTGTTTGTACTAAAACTCCTACATGTTGATGTAATCCTGGTATTACGAGGTATAAAAGTTCTTGTAAATTACTAAGATTAGTTCAGTTGTATGGAGATTTGTTGCGCTATTGTCATGTTTGAAGATTAGGTACTGTAAGTGTAATATGATGGTGACGATAATATGCCTGACCTGTTGGTCTGGTGGTTGAATGTTCGTCGGGTTCAAGAGTTGTCTTTTATAAAAAGATTAAGAATACAGCAATGTTGTAAAAGTAATCATTCAAAATTGCAATATCGTATTACTCGAGCTTTTAATTATTACTTAGTACTTTATTTTAAAGTTAACAGTCATTTATAAAATTGTTGTTTTATTCTTTTAACGCGTAAACAAATATTATATATATTAAAACTACAATACACAATACAAGTTAGCATTGGGTGGTTGAGTTCTATTTTTACTGAGAAGTCCGTCTATTTGCCACAAAAATAGATTATAGATCTATACTAATATTATAGAGAGCCAAAGTTTGTTTGTTTAAACGCGTTAATCTTAGGAACTATGTATTAGGTAATTCGATATGAAAATTTCTTGTTTGCTCATGGGCTATATCATCGAAGAATCGAATCAGTGAACATAAACACAGGAACTGAATGAAATTGCTGGAAACGGCTATTAAGATATATTTATGAAGAATACATATAAAAATCTTATACAATCCTTAGAATACATTAATATCGCTTAACACACTTAGGGCTTTTCAGCCTTCTAACTTTTGTTTGTCATAATACACTCGGACTAGGTAGGTCTATGCTAGTCATAGTTCCAGCAAGTCTAGTAAACATGTTTACATGCACTCGACGATCAATCGCTAGAATCGCATAATACAGTCATATGTGTGCGATATACAAAACTATTCAGTGGACAATAGAGATATCTGATTCGCAACAATGCATATGTATAGGAATTTTAATTGGAAATATGAGAAGAGAATATTGCACTCGCATTGTTTTGATTTAGCATCGTTTCTATCCTACCTACGTTAGATTGTTACCAAGATATGCTTCTATGCTTTATGACCATTCATTTTTATACGTAACAAGTTATAATTAAGTGAGAATTGTATGCACACTTGTTTTCATAGTGCAGTAATGACCCGTTGTCGGTGGGAATTGTTTAATTGCTTACTAGTGGCGCCAACGTTGATTCTAATTTTTTTTTTATTAACATTACATACATGCATTTGTTTTTAAATTTTAATGTATTTGTCTTCTTTCTTGCACCAAGGAACGATGTTCGACCAATGATAAGTGGTTGCCGATGCCCGAAAACTATTACTATATTAAAGGCCAAACAAATATTTTTGTTATTTGTTGGTGGTTATCCACGGACAAGTGGTCTTTAACAGATATTTGTTATTGGTTGTGTTGGTGGTCACACACCAATAAATCCATTTATTTTTGCTAGAAACACACGAGCCATGGTTAGGTACAATAATATTTAAATGTGGGCTCCACTTAGGTATGAGGTAAGTACATTTCCAATCAATCGAATACGAATAAAGCAGATATCTATTGTAATCTATCCTCTGACTTACTTTACTTACTTGCATTCGCATTATGTAGGTAGTTTATTTTATTACTGATTCACTCATTTTTACTCACATCTATAACTTACATTAAACTACAAGTGCTAAAACCTGTATATAAGTTTTTAACTCTCCATTATCTCTCAAACCACAATACATATGTACATATGTATAATATAGTCTATAAATAGTAGTTCACAAATCAATGAAATTGTCAAACTTTATTTACATACATATATATGTGTAAAGCAACAAAACATTGATTTACTAATAAACATACAAATATAAACATAACAAAGATAATTTAGTCTAAAATGACTTGCTAATTTAAAATCAGAGAAAAATTCCTTGCAGCGGAGAATTAAAATGAAATTAACAACGAGTCAATTACAGTCGGGGAACAAAATGAGGTATGTCAGCTATAAAAAATGAGAACCAAGGGTTGGCGAATTTCTTTCCGGTTCTGTACATTTATTTAATTAATCACATTCTTACGAATGGGCCCCTTGTTGGTCCGAATGTCCGAATATTTCAAGTTCTTTTGCTTTACGGAATTCTTTATATGTATGTATATAGAAATTTAATTTAATTTGTTGTTAAATTGATTTAGTATTGTTTTGATTAAGCATGTTTTTCATAATTTACTTTAACCCATCCACTGTTTCCAACTTTCTGAGTTTGAAATAATAAAATTTATCATAAAAAAATCGACTTTTAGACTTAAATCTCAAAATAATAATCTGCAGCAAAACTAAATTAACCGTTCGTGGTATTGTGTATTTCGTATAGAGGCAAATCGTCAGAGCCTCTTAGCAAGGTGAACGAATCTGGTATTCTACGTGGTCTAAGTGGCCACCATATTTAGGATAGCAACTCTACCATAATCCTAATGCTTATAACAACTGACTCATTAATACGACTCGTTAAAGTTTTAGAAAATGTAGTCTAACTTCATTTTCTAAAACTTTCTTCAATTTCAACACTTTGTGCCTAAGACTGCAACAAAAATACTTCTTAAAATAATTTATTAAATAATAGCATTACTTTATTTTATTTTCTTATCTTACATATCTTATATTACTTATATATATATTACTATATATAATATTACATATGTATATATATATATTGTTTGTCCATTAATGTAATAATGTTGATGGCATACTATCCATGTATATCACATTAATACCGGGCAGAATACTAACAACGGCTTTGTATGCGTGTAACAAGAGAGTCCAGAACATTGCGTTTACATTTTTGTGGCGAAGAATTGTTTGTCTGTAATTACTACAATTTTAGTATTAAGTATCTAATCTATTTAGTCAAAATAATAGAATATCTATGTCTTCAAAAATTAAAATAAATATAGATTCGTGTAGATGAATAAGCTATACTACTAAATATATTTGTGCTTCAGCTTTGCTTTATATTTAAAACATATTGACAATCTTACTTCTCATCTTAGCAAGCTTATGTTCAAACTTACATAAAAAAGTATTATTTATCTAGATAGAGTAGGTACATAATTGCAAAATTTAAACCTTTATTATGAAGGGGTCATGTTACAAGTCACTTTGCAACAATCTCGCTTATAATTACGTTAGTCTGGCAAAAACAGGGGATCTTTTTTGGAACATGAAATATATGGAATAGCTGTCTAATGTAAACTTTTTAAAAACAAGAATTAAAAAGTAATATTTACTGTCAATATAAATTTAAGATGATTTAGTATTTCTTGTTTCAATTTATTTGATCCACATATATGTACCCAAATTTACTAATGAGTATATTGTAATAATTGTGATCTAGCTAAATAATTATCCAGCTTCTGTTGACACGGCAATCGAGAATGTATGATAAAAAGTAATAGTAAGCACCTTGATAACTTTTGTGTGTAATGTATGTATGTAATGTTGTCATGAACTGGCAGCGCTATGTTTACTGGTCTTCCATTCTTAACTTCGGATATAGGATCAATCTTGAACAAGAAAAACTTCCTCAAGGTTATGATTTTTCTAACCTTCAGGTTCCGTAATAGAAGCTTATGTTATTATACGCTAAACGTTACGCAAATCGTTATTAAGACGTGTCGAATCGATTTGCAACTCCATAGAACAGTGTTTTGAACACGCACGCAAACAGAAAAAATCAAAAGTGCAAAATCATATCGCTGTTACATCTCGAATGGTTCTTTTTTATTTCAATTTTCGAGGGTTCGCTAAACGTTTGTAGCGAACTCTATTATTCGGTTCCCGTTGTGACGTAAGCACATTCAGCACTCAACAGCCGTTTGTTATTAAATGTTATAATGTATATCATAGCGTATTCATATCTAGGATCTCAATGAATATGCCAATTCCATTAAAAACGCAACACAGAAGATTAATATTTCGGTTTTTTTAGTTTTACCATCTGTGTGTTTGTGTAGCATGTAAACAATTTATTATTGTGCTCATTTTTTAGCAATATATGTTAGTTTTACGGTTTATTGCATATTTTGTAAGTGTGTGTTTTATTAGATCAAGACAAAAGTTAATGAAACCAAAGTCGAATAAATAAAGTTTTGTAGGTGATATATTTAATTTATATATTTTATGTAAACTGATTTTGACAACTCCCTTATTAATTGTATTATCAGATCAGGTAACAAGAATTTCATGAAAAAAATAAGTCACGCAGCGTATCATGATAGTATTAATGTAATGTGAGCAATATAAAATATAAAAAATCTACCAAAAAACGATTTATAACGATTCTTACCACCGCATTACGTCGGTTTCTATTTACTACAAAATGGTTCATTTGCATAATAGCTTTTTTTCCCGCCATTACTATTTACGTTAATATTCTGATTCGTTGGAACCGGGGGTCGCACGCACAGAAAACATAAAGACAATTTGTATGTAGAGGCCATTTATGTAAATAAATCTACGATACCGCATTATTACAATATGTACGATACGGGTGTGGCCACTATGTTTATAATTTAATTTTGGGTGCGGTTTCATGTATAGAATAATTAAATTGGTTAAATGCTCACCGGAATTATTCACTGTCATCGAACTCACTGTGAGAATGTTTTCAATAATTTTGAATGAATTAAAATTAGTTCAGATAAATAATTATCTGAATTAAAATTTGCAACGGAAAGTAAATTAAAAAACATCAAAACTGAATAGCAATTTATGTTCGTTTAATCAACAAAACATCAGAAAGCAATAAACTCTATTAAGAGTCCGATAGAATTTCTCTTTTCATTCGTCTTAAGTCGTCAGAAACAAAGTGCGGCCGTCGTCGGTGGTGTTATTAACGCGTCTAAATAATTATGGGGCACATCAATCAGAGGGCATATGCAGATAGAGCATTTTGTGCGAGTCAGCGCGCAGTCGGCCCACTGTGCAACCCTTTCTTTGATATCCGTATGATATTACGAATGAAATTATTAAAACATGTTCCCAAATGTGTGTAGGTAGAGATGGGAAACAGTCGACTATTCTATCAATATTAATCGACTATTCTTAACTACAAAATTACACTATGCTGCAAACAAACAACGCCTGTTGTAGAACGCTTTAGTAGAATGGAAAACTATTAAATAGGTGAGGGTTTTACATCAAGCATAATCCTCCTAGATTCTCCTACATAAAAATTTATTACTTTTTTATTCACTTTAGTTACAGATATAATAAAAACAATATCATTTTATGTCACAAAAATGTGCATGACATTTTGCATATTTATTGTATGCAAAACGTTCAGATATTATATAAAGTGATTTCTTTTACAAATTTAATAATTTTTCAGTACTTAAAACCGTTTGTTTAATATGCGAACCATTTACAATTTTGTTTATATAAAATAAATGTCACCAAAAAAATACCTAATATAAGCAATAAAATTATACAATCAATATTGGTTGGAAGTATGAAGCCTTTGATGTAACGACTCACCTCGACACACAATGATCGGCATATTTCGTCTAGAACGCCACAAATTGACCGCAATTAAAAGAACAATGACTAGTTTCAATTCCCCAAACTTAATTTCCTCCATCGCAAACGTGTAACTAACCGAGTAACGCATTTATAAATAAATTAATACGCTTTGGTTCACTGGAGTATTTTTATGTACGTTATTATTACAAAAAAAATGACTTTTGACTTTACTAAAACTCATATATTTATAAGGATGTCGTTTTTATTGTAATGCATAAAATGTTATTTTATCAAGTTTAGCATTTAATATAGGATATAAATTAGAGCTGGGATTAAGATATTTTGTAAAAAGAAGTTACTCGTACATCGATTTAAAATTTTATTTTCTTTGGAATAACTCACTTATAACATTTAATTTCAACGAATACTGGGGTATTATGTTGAAAACTCAGCAGGCACTTGCAGACACACCTACTTTTTAAAAATAATATAATAGATCAGGCCTTAAAACGATAAGAAGTATTTTTTAAGAAATATTTTGTTAATAAATAAAATGATAACTAGTAACGTGGGACACACTGATAATACCTAAGTACTGATAGCGCCAAACTTTTGTTACAAGAGTGACCTCACGCCTCTCAGTAGGTATCCTGAAAAGATCATAACCGGCCGTGGCTTTATACAAAATTATCAAGTCAGTCAGGATTGGTGAACCAAAACAGTTACATAGTTCGTTACGAAATCGATCGTCGAATAAGGTAACAAAAAAATAATAAGTATTTTGGCCATGACTTGCGGCGCGTACTTACTGGGATATCGGGCACGCGTCAATACTGACTGACATCTTTACCCATCGTCACCACATTACATCAAAACAAACCTTTTACCGCTGAACAAACATCATCAGACAAATTTAAACTCTATAATTATACCAATAGAACTCATAAGAATATTACAGAAGATCTCATCCATTGGTTATCGGCGTTACTCTGTCTTTGAAAGCAGTCTAATTAAGTTTTTTAGGACTATTGAAATTCGTTTTTGATTGACAGATGGCGCTAGCGGCTATTTAAAATGGATACATCGCTTTAGATGTTATTATTAAAGTATTGTTTAGTAGATACATATGTTGTTTAAGAGTCAGACGACTCAGTTATTAGTTTTAAAGAATAGTGTAATAGTTTTTCGTGTTGTGTGGCCCAAAATATGTTTAGGGGAAAATTAAGAGCAAGGTACTTACAAAGTATGTAAGACACTTAGGCAAGAAGCTTAAACTAAAAATATTACGGAACAGAGAACATCACGAGATGATTTATTGATCAATTGACCTTCAAATTTTACTGTGGTTTACGTTTTTTGGCACACATGGGTTTAATATTCATAGTAAAGATGGAGGTCTATGAAAATAAATTATATGCGGTTATATTATCTTTGAAAGTAATTCGCTCACACGGCACGTGTGACGCCGTACGGGCGGGGCCCGTCGCAATGGCGGCTGTATCGTGGACCGTGCCGCGCCGCTAGCACCGAGAATCATAAAGAATCCATCAACACGAGCGCAACAGCGATCACGAAATCCGCCATCAATCATAAACATCAGAAAGGATTAAAATCTACGTTGCACCTTCCGAAGCTTTGAGTACCCTTGTTTTTCTCTAACCCGTAAATACTGAGGGGCGTAAGTATAGCCGGGGGGCGGTAAATATTATCAAGGGGGACAGGGGGCCTACCCCCGCGCATGGAGGGGGCACTATCCCTTATCGCGATCGTTACCCTCGCTGTCGGCTCGGCGGCCGCTAGACCGCTAAAATATGGGGCAAATCGATTTCTCTGCCCCATTTTTGTGCATCTGGACCGCTATCGATTTGAAACTCGAACTTGCAACAATCGAAACTCGGTATGTCAACAGCACTTTCAAACTTTAGATACTAAAATTGCATTACCGGAAAATGAATATGGATTGTCGTAAAACTGGACACAAAGGTATTTAAAATGCAGCGACGATAATTATATTAAATGTGTTGGACGTCGTAATTAAATAATTTTATATAAGTTGTAAATAACTTGTGATGCACTGAGCGGCTAGATGACTACGATCACTATCACGCTACTTTGTTGCCCGACCATGAACTCAGCGTACGTTAAACACACTTAAAGCTAAACATTAATGACACTATTTCCCATACACAATATATTTACTGGATATTTTATAGCTGTAATATATTTAATCTTAATATTCGTACCTAATTGCATTAAAAATCTTTACGTCTTAGTATAATTTCAAATATTATTTTATTACTTTAGCAGATTTAATGTCAAAATATATTACATACATAACACATTTAAGGTAAAAAAAAACATTTAATCACTATTCATTCATTTCATTTTCATTCAATAAACAAGTTGAAGTCATTGTTATTTAAGACTACGAAATCTTTAAGACTAGTATTAAATTCAGTCTAATATAACTATGAAGTATTATGCAGTTTATGTGCCTTCAGTACCTACTTATAACCTTTATGCATAATTCAGTTTGGTTTCACGAAAAAAAGATTTTGTAGAGAAATTTTATTAGTTACCAACACAGGTATCGCATCTATAAGTAAGTTAATTAATTTCCATTCACGAATAAATATTAATTATTATAAAAACGACCGATACAGAAATTGTGCTAGTTATATTCATATTATCATCATCCTCAGTCTACGAGAATAATAATAATAAATAATAAATCCAAATCGCAAATTATATACCACATTTTGCTTGCCTACTTTGTTTAGTATCATAAAAGTCTTTGAGCGCATAACTTGCGTTACATTGTTAAATTTATTAACGAGTGATTTGATTAAAAATAAACAACAAGTAGGTTGTAAAACGCAATTTACTATATCTTAACAGCAGCCTCCAACGCATTCAATAGTATACTAAGTTTTTTTATCGATACTCCTTTTAAATTGTTGCGAATGTTTTATAAGTTTTATTACAAATCGTATATCAACGTTTAACGAGCATTTGTTGCTGACTTAAGTAGCCCTTATCTTATTCTGTTTCTTTGTTATAAACTTTCCTAAGTTACAAGCTTTGCCCTTTGTACACTATTATAATTTTAGTTTTTTTCTGGTATTGGTACTGGATAATTATAATAGGAAAACTATCTAGCGGTTGTAAAGTGTTTGTGAAGAATTGTAGGTATGTAGGTAACGACGAACCAAGTGGTAATTCATAAATTATACTTCATTCACACATTATTTGCCTAACCTTGATTTGTTTGGCTTTTCTGTGGTCAAAAGTGTCAGGGATTCTCTTGCCAACATAGCGTTTTGACATTTAAAGAAATTGTCGGCACTCTCACTTACAGTTTTTTTAAATACTGCTAATTAAACAATTTAAGTTATTGCTATTAGAGTTCTATATTTTTCTGCAGGTACATATTTATTTCTTCTGCAAGCGATTTCAATAAACTTTATTTTTATTTTATCATGAATAACAAATAAAATGAAAATTCCAACAACAAGTCTCCGTAAGAAAGAAAGAAAATCATACTTTCAACAAAATTATCAATAATTTTCAAAAAAAACCATTAGGTGCACTAGCTAGTAAATTGATATGGCATCATGAAAAAAATAAGTGAAACCGAGCGATCGTATCAGTTTATAATAGAGTAATTGTGCGAATGTTTTTCTTGCCGTATTTCTAGATTAACTTTGAAGTAATCATTGTATTATATCACGTAAAATTATGTTCTAAATCAAACGATATATTACATACATATGTAGGTACATCTATATATTTCGAATAACTTCTATGAAATAAGTAACTTTTAATCTTTTGTAAACTGTTCTTTTGCATAAGCCACCCAACATCGTTTTTATCTTACTCTTAGGTTTATTATTATAACTGAATTTTAGTTGCTTTAAAAATTTCAATTTGCCAGCTGTATATTGAACCGTTAGATTCTACAGTAATAACGAAAACGCCTTTAATACCTTTATCTGTAACTAACCCAGTCTTAGATCATTCTGCAGTGAAACTTTTTCTTGAGATTTAATAGTTCATTAGTTGTAATACAAAACATTTTAAATAAAAAGAAAGCGTTGCATATTAAAATATTCATAACCCAGATAACTAAGGATTTTTGGTTCTTGTATATTTAAAGTTTTAAGAGCAAGTTAAACACGAACAATTATAATTTAGCTAGAACAATTAGCCTAGACGACTGAGACCCACAATGGCGCCAGAACGTGAGAGTTAGCAAAAACGTCACCCCGTTACGTTTCCGCCTGCCATTGTATTAGTTCTAATCCGCATTGGAATAATTTTCCTCTGTAATATAGTGCTGATAGGGTTGTCAAAATATCATCAAAGCGAGCATTTGATACTGAGATATTAACCATCCCTAGAAATCGGAAGCCTTAAGTACTGGTTTCAAGGTTTTACAACACACATAGATAAGCTTTAAATGCATGTGTTCTTTTTCAACTAATGCTCTTATTTCAACAACGTACTTCTATCATGTAAGTAGAGCGACGCTGATTAGAATCCATCATTTTCTCGCGGTGTTTAATTCATCATTTTCTCGCGGTATTTATACGTTTGTAACAGTTCATCTCATGACGAACGGCAATGACTCCTTCTTCTTACTATAATTAAACATGATTAGAGCTCAACACATAGTGAGTTGCAATTATTAGACGGTACAACGGCTACCGGCGCACTACTCGGCACGCCATGCAATAGTTTCTATCTACCATTCAATATCTACCTAACACGGAAGCAACTTTTAATTATACAAACTCATTATTACATTATCACTTTTTGCCGACTGATATTAATTAGTTAGTTGACCATAACAACTTTTTAACATCAACGTAAATGACTCGATTGATCGATAGACAAAATTCGTGCAAAAAGTTCGAAATGACACGTCCCGATGTCACCCCATCGCTGCCCTGAATGAATTGGAGACCAACGGGAAGAAAACGCACATTCCGAATCCATTCAAATATACAGTCATGAATGAATCAAATGCGATAAAGACAAACATATAGAAAGCCGTGAAGAGCGAGTGAGACGAGATTTCAATAGTACGCGAAACGGAAATAGAGAGGCCGAGATAATTCTGTCTAGCCGGGAGGGATTCCCTCGTGTCATTTGTGTGCGTTCGTTTTTCGAATTGTAGGTACGGAGGATTCGAGTGTTAGCGTGCGTTCCGAACGTGCACTCCGCCAACAGTCGGAGGGTCCTTTATCGGTGTTCGTTTCAATTCGGAGGCATTCGCATTCATTCTTTGCTTTCCGTCTGCGGCCCGAGGTTCCCCAGCTACTTGTTGATCATTCGTAATAAATTGCCTCCATGATATGCCCATTGTGGAACAGTTTGTCGCTTTACTGCCTACAAGGAAATTGTGTTTCCTTGAGCCACTCGGGTTTATTTGTCATTCGATTGTGATTGTTATTGTTATTTCAATGAGTGTTTTGTGTTTGAATGTTTTGTGATTGTTTTCTGTTAGGTAATTATATTTCAAATAAGATTAAATAGAAGATAGGGAACTTGGAAACTATGGTCGTATACTGGAATCGTAAGTACCTGAATAAACAAGTAAATCTGTGTTTAAAGTATTTATTGTACGTATAGTTGCTTCCATAACCGATTGCAGTCTCAAACAACGTGTGAATTGTGAAGAGTTTTATTTCACTACTAAGGTAACATCAAGTTACTCGCCCGGGTGTTACGGTAAACGTTTACCAAGGTCCATCAACGCCCTTGGTTACTTATTCGTTGCCAACATGTATGCCCGACCCTTACATTAGACCTGGTGCCCATATAGTCACACATAAAAAACCACCACTGTGCCGTTACTCTACGCATCCAACACCAATTTGAGCTTAGTTCAAGTTGAAATATGCCGTATCCTATGTCCTTCTAATTAAAAATCCACAATTTTTCTGGGCCTTGTTCACTCAGTGTTTGTAATGCCTACCCAGGTCGGCACTATTTGTTTAACTGTTCTTCATGTTAATATCTGATTTAGAAATAAAATAAACCCAATACAGGGATATAAAAGACTTATGTCTTTTTGTCAATCTTCTGAAGTAGGGGCCGCTGGTATCTAAGTATGTTAATAATTTGACTTTTTTATAGGTTGGCTACGCTTTATAACTTCGTGGACAATCTCCAGAAAAGCCCTCAGCCATTCTCTTACATCATTTATCCTATGACTAGAAATGATTCATATCTAAACAGGAAAATACTATTACATGAATTGTGTTTTTTACATTATATCTGTCAACCAAAATAGCTATTATACTGACAGCTCAGTATATTCGCATACAAAATACTTTTGATTTTATGCGAAAAGAATTACCTACTTCCCTTAATAATTAATTGTCTTTCTTAAATACTCGGTTTATAATTTAGTTTAAAACACGAAAATACCTTATATTATTGGAACTATTATTATTCAACCTTCTTTATTTATTCATTCCATTAAGTTTAGAATTTTGTAATAATATTTATGTTTTAATTTATACAATTTTACCCACTCCAATTACTTCAAATCCCTTTGTGTTATTTGAACAAGGACAAGTAACAAGCTAAACCTAATTTACTTTCAACTTTCATAGCGATAATCAATGCTACAAAAAATATCAGTTCTAATGCCACATTGACAAGCCACTACGACAATCCAAGGCGTAACTAATTAATTTGGCACCATGCGCGTCTCAGACACTGCAATGCAGTGTCTTGGTTTAATATTTCAATGAGAATCAGTACTTGGACCAACGCCAGTCGGAGTTCGGACACAACACTCATGATAATAATGTTCCTATTCCACATCTACATACACTACGAACGTTCCGCACAAACAAATTATGAACGCCTTCCGCTTTTCGTTAAAGTATACAAAATAGTTAAAATATTATTAATTTACACTGTACAAGAATCTTGTTTGTGCAAAACAAAAGACTGTCTGGTCTAGTTTCAATATGCTCTATAAATATAATCGAATTATAATAAAACCATCTCGCGGAACATTCGAGTCTCACCCGTCAGCTACAAAACGGCCGTCGCTTTTTAGTAGCCGCCTAATTAATGAACATAAATACAACTTAAACAATACAAACGAGAACCTTTATCTTTTTCATAACTAGTAAATATATACATCTACAAACGCTTCGGAAGTTCCCCATCGCACCTACCGGCTCTACAAAGGTAATGAGATAGTTATTTCAGTGCTTTGTTTATTTACAAAATATCACTCCGTTTGAAGGCGGACCATCAAAATAAGTCGTAAAGCTGAAAATTCCATAAAAAGTCGTGTTGATGACCTCCGTAATTGAAACTTGCTCTTTGTAGCAGAGACAATGGAGGGAACTTTGTGCTTCGAATCTGATTGATTACAGAAAAAAAAACTATTTTTATGTCAATTCAAATATCAAGAGTTCTGTCGATTCTTTAATACCTAAGATTCGAGATATTCAGGAGCTGTTATTGATATTAAAATATAATAAACTACTTAAATCTATATTAAAACATGCATATCTACTTGGAGTTTTAATACTAAAAGGATATATATATAGATTTCGAAACTAAAAATCTATACATAACCGGTATCTCTCACATTCATAAACTACTATTATTATTATTACGTATTAAACACAATAATATACATGTTAAAAGAGTATTACAAAGCGTACATTAAATCATATAAAAGTGTTTGAGAAGTAAAGTCAGGAACACCCTGGTTCTTGAGTAATCCGATACGCACTCGTTTATCTGCCGTCGAGCAATTATTGAAGCGTGAAAAGGAACGTCCTCCTATTATTTACATTGCGTTTTGTAATGCGGGTATTCCGTTTTTTATTTAAAAAATATCGCATTTCAAACTACATGTAGTGACATAGAGGAGTTTATTTAAATCAAATGTTTTAATTTATTTGTACTTATTAGCTTCATAAATAGAAAATTAGTACATTTTAGTAATTAAAAACGTTTATAAATACTAAATACGTACCTACTAAAATAACGGAGCTATGAAAATAGGATATGTTTAGTTTTAGCTTGCAGTTAATTATTAGAATCTTGTGTTAGATATCTAAAGTTATCTTAATACCTATGAATCAATAAAAAAATCAATCCCTATCAAATCTACTCGATAAGTAGGTGCAAAAAGGTTTTGAGCCAAAAATATAAATCATTCAAATGATATTTTATCATCGACTGTACTAAATCGAATGGTACCTTTGAATGTTATTTTTTTAAAGGCACAGAAGTAAAAAATATATTTATGTTAGCAACAAGATTTCTTTGTAGCGTGCATTAGTGAAATCGTAATGGTGGAAACGTGTCAATACAAATTAGTGTGATTGAACGATCGCCGACGAATGGTTCAGTTTTTTTATTTATTTCATTCGTTTTCTTGTTTTATGTTACGTCTTATACCTATTCACTTATTTGTGGAATACAAATAGTTCATTTTAAAATACCGCTTTCACTAAACCTAACCATGACTGTACAATTGCTTTCTAAATTGTTACTTTTATTTTGTTACGTTGGTGTCAATACGTTCCTCAATTATTGAAGAAGAATAAGCAAAAAACTACTAACTAATAACAATATCAATTCTAACTCTTTCTTTATAGATTGTGATTTTGGTCATTTTATATTGAAATAAATTTCAACAAACCCTAAATAAAGAAATTAAACAACTCAGTAGAGAAAGCCATCAATGACATCATCAGTCACACGAATCAAGTATCCATGTATGTGGACTTGTAATGATTTCATGATGCCAAACAAAAATGTGAGTCAGAGGCCCGAGGCGATTCAGATCAGAACATTTCCGCTTAGCGATAAATAAACAAACATAAAATATTACAGCGCACAAAGCGTCAATATGAGCGAAAAATTAAAGTTTACACCTCCCAGATGCACGCTTTCCGCTCACATTACATTTTTAAAAACACATTTAGGGAGGCAAGGGAAACACCGATATAGGCCTATGCGGACACCGCGGCCGTAACGTCGAACCACAACAAAACAAGATTTTTTAATCTAACTTTACCGTTTGTAAAAATTACTATTTAAATATTAAAGCAGCAGCCGCTAATTAACAGAGATTTAACCCTTCCGTCGCCGACCGAAGCTCGTTTTAATATTTAACCCCGTGGAAATATTTTGCGCGTATTAAAATGTGAAAAATTAATGGGAAGCGTTACGCTCCCCACAGACTACTAGATGCAGCCTTCCACACACAACTTCTACCCAATTCATAATTTGACCTTGATGATAGCGCATAGGTGTACTCCTTCTCCCATAAATTGTTTAGAACCCTTTATATGTGATTTATATTCGACCTCTCATTTAACACTTATGATACTTCCCCATCATTTTTTATTAGGCCTACATGAATTATTTATTTGAAAAGATGATGGCATTAAATTTGTAACCCAGAAAAACTATCATTACTCACATTGGTATATACAGTAACAAAAATTAATCATTTTTTCGTTCTCAGTATAATACAATCTTTTTCTAAAGGTAAAGTTATTTCTACCAATAAAGGTGTACAACAATGTAAGAGTAGGATACATACGAAAACAACATAAATGTAACCTACGAAAAAAGGCAGATACAGTAACAGAAATAAATATCTACGTCAATTGTCCAGGTCCGTCGATAGCGACCTTCCTAATGTTAATGAACTGTTTCAGAACCAGGTAGAGCAATACACCAAGACACAGCGTGACAAACACAATAAGTAGTTATTCGGGCTGTGTACAGAACGTACCTTGCGGTGGTGCAGTCCCTGTACAGCACGTCGAAATCCTTGCAGGAGAGCAGCTTGCACCGGTTGACACCCGGCTGGATGGCGCCGAGCCCACGCAGGATGCGAACCTGTTCCACATTGCACACGAGCGGCACTATGTCCAGTCTTTTTAGTTTTGTGTACACTGTGTGCAGTCCGCCGACCAGGTGTTTTAGAAACAGTTCAAAGGCTTGGGGCAAGCAGAGCATAGTGTCGCCTTGGATGATGAAGGCGGCGACTTTTTGACCGCGGTAGTCAACCAGCTTGCACTCGTTGGCCGAAGGGTCCGACGTCGAAATCGGAGGCGGGCTTCCGTATCGCGGCGGCCCGTGGTGATGGGCAGCCGCCATCAGCTCGAGGGGTGAGTGATGCATCATCTGAAGGGAGCCTAGAAGGCCGAGTCCTGGTGGAGGTAGTGGCATGCGAGGCGCCAACAGGTGCGGCGGGCTGAGGCCGCGCGCTGGCGACGCCGCTTTTACTCTGGGCGAACCCCCGGAGGAGCCGCTTACCTCGCTCGCGGTCGATGCTGAGTCCACGGCGGACTCCATGCTCGCGACGTCTGACTACGCACGCATCACACGCCCGTCGCGCGCGCTGTTCCGCGCAACAATAAATAAAAAGCCTGTGCCTGTGGAAGGCGCGGCCACGCGCGCGCGCGCCCGCCCCAGCCTCGCCGTGCCATTGGCCGCGCTCCGCTCCGGCCTGGAGGCTATTGGTCTCCGTTTGAGGCGAGGAATCTCCGCCTCTTTTTTCGTTGCGTTGCGTTCGAAGCGCGCGAAGAAACGTTCCTGTTTCTTTTGGGTGTTGTGTGAAGCGGTCGCTCGCCGGGGTGTATTGATAAGAATGTCACCGGTAATCAATATGAGCCTAGATGCCGCCGCGGACGCGCGCACTCACCACATACACTCTATACCATACATTTTAATAATTTAATATAGTCCTTTGAATGTAACTAAGCAGGATATTTTTGTTTTACATTTCTTAATAGGAAATTTAATATTTTCTGTTCACAAAAGGGGATGTAGGTGCAGATTAAGTATCGTAATTGAAATTGAATTTACTTTTTCAACACTTCGATATGTAGATATGTAGACATGTAGATATGTAGATATGTACATCACAAGGTTAACTAAGTACGAGTTTGCAGATCTCTAATAGATATTGTAGAAGACTAGGTACTTAGGTCCAATATGACTTAGCGAGGTAAAAAAAATAAGGTATCTAGTAAACATAACTAATAAAATCGACTCAAATGTTTATGGTATTTAGATTTTTGGTTGAGTCGTCATACAAAAAGAATATCAGATGTATTCATGGCCTTTAAATACTGACTTAAATAAGAAGGTAAATATATTTTAAAGACAGTTTTGGTAGAGTTATAATGACTGTGTCGTCTCTCAATGTGCGTGTTGGATGTTGTTCGAACTAATTAAGGGAGAATATAGTTTCCCATTTTACTGGTTTACACTAAGATTGTGTGAGTGTTATATGAAGGCTAAGTAAGGTGTTACTTATTATATAGCTTCGTATTTGACACTATGTAAGAGTACTTTTCTATACCTACATAGTCCTATATCTATATTATTTGAGACTCCTCATAAGCTTTGATTGATGATAATTTGAACATTTAAATTCATTATTATTTTATTTATTTATTTGTTTATTTAAAACTTTTTGCGCTACAATATTATACAAAGGCGGACTTAATGCCACAGGCATTCTCTACCAGTCCATCTTAGGGTTGTGTAGAGGTGAGTCCCTGGGTACACTAGAAATAATAAATCAGAAATAGAAAGACAGAAGATTAACTGTGAATCTTTATATATATATATATAATTGTACTGTACGTACGTGTATGTCACTGAACTCCTACTGAACCTAAACGGCTGGACCGATTTGAATGAATTTGAATGTATTTTTTTGTATGCGTTTGGAAGACGCCTTGGATGGTTTAGATGCACAAATCAGCGCGGCAGACGGCGCTGCAGTCGGTATCTAGGTTAATTATCTATACTGCAACTTCAGGACAACGTCTGTCGGGTCCCTGTCCTGTCCCATACGTAAAGTTTCAAGGTTTTTTTTTTAATTTCGAATTGTAATTAAAGTGATAACACCAAAAGTTTGTGTTTCAAACAAGTTTTTCCAGAACGTGTTTTAACATTTAGGTACTGAAGAGCAACTGATTTGAATTGACCATCGACTACCGTATTAGTTCCTGGAACTCACATAAGTATAACTCTTTTATAAGTAAGTAGGTATTTTTTTATTGGTTATTGGAATAGCTGTTGCTCTTCCAGTTCACCTGATGGAAACTGACGATGAAGACGAAGATGTTGCATACCTATCTAAGAGAGACCTTTTCACTCGAAATAGACGCAGGCAACTCATTCCAAACCTTGGCGATGCAAACCTAAAAGCAGCTTTTAAAGCGTTTAGTTTCGACTTTTAGGTGTTTCTACTCCGATCACCAGCATTGAGTCACGAAAACACTGAGTATGAGACACTTTTTTTTTTTTCAAGATACATCTTAACGTGTCCATATTTTTACATTTTATAGTGTAGCCTTAATTAAAGTCTACCACGGCATGCATTAAACATAGAAATAGGAAATGCAGTTACAAAACAGATTTGGCTTACCTACAGATAGATTGTTACATAAGTGCAGCTACTTGTTAATAAAAGAAACGTATCGTAATTACAAATATAAACTAAATTTAAAAATAAATTAAAAGCTAAGAGTTTACTAACTTATGACATGTTGGTTTTTATGGTTTTAAATATAATAACAAATGTATTAACAGTTTGTTCTACGTTTTCCAACTAATATCAAAAGAGAAAAATAAATACAAAAATATCTAAATCTTAAGATCAAATCAAATAACTAAATCTAAATCTAAGAGACAGAAAACACAATAGAAACCACAATATTCTCCTTTCACCTTAGTATAACTTAAACTGTTAACTGGAACGAGAGAGGGCTAGCACTCTGCCGACCCCCAGAGAACGCTCCAAGCGCCGTACAGACGATCTACGGCCTCCATGATCGCTGGCCTTCGAGCTCGGATTGGGAAGCAAATTCCCAGCCAGTTTCGCCACCACCTGTTTTATAAACATGTGGTCACGTCTGTCGGGGGTCGAGGGAGATCCTTCCTAGGTTGTACCTTAACCCCCGGCTACAGACATTTGTGTCGGAACACCGTGTGGTTTTAGTTGGTTCGTTTCCGACATAGCCACTTCATCAAGTTTTACTCGATGAGGTGGTACCTGGGGGGGGGGGTTTCCACACGTAAAAAAAAAGTTAAATCTCTTGGAACCGGGAGTGAACTTAATAAATCGAGTTTAAATTACCTTTTTTTCGTGTGGAAACAAACCACGGGTCATCTCCTCACCGGAGCTGACGGTGAAGTGGTATGTCGGACTCGAACCGACTAAAACCACACGGTGTTCCGTCACAAATGTCTGTAGCCGGGGGTTAAAGTCGCGTCACGTCGCACTGCTTCTCCAGTTGAAATCACCTACCTATCTATTTTTATAGTTATAACTATTTTCCGTCTCTCTACCTTTGCAGTGAATAAAAAAAGTACTTTTTTTATTAAGTGTAAGTTAGATAAGTACAAGGAAATCTCAAAGAAGGGACTTAATAATTATATGAAATATGTTTTGTTTTACATAAGATCTCCACTTTACGTATGTGTATGTGTTATGCGATAGGGGGCAAACGAGAAGTCGGGTCACCTGATGGTAAGTGACTATCGCCACCCATGCACACCCGATACTTAACAACTCAAGAGTCACAAAGACATATGCGAAGTTAATAAAAGTTTTGTTGAAAGGATTTGTTAAGGATGGTTTTTTCTCCTTTGGGATCCCCGATACCCTTAGACGGAAGCCTCCGGAAACCCCTACAGACTTTGGCCATAATTTTAGCAGGTGACCAAACCGTGGAGTAATTACCTACCTAGAGTGGACGGCCGTACTTACCTATCTAGAGTGGACGGCCCAGATACAATATTATAGGTGTTTTATATATTTCATTCATTCATTCATTTCATTCAACATCTGGAACTTTCTTATCTTTTGATAAAATAAAAGAAAATTTAACCCACTTAGGTGTAATATTTTAAAAATATTACTTGTATGTTAGTGTTTATAAATAAATTATTTAGTCAATGCAAAACAAGATTTCTGTAGCCGTTTTAGAGTTCAAATTGTAAAATAGTTCTTTCTTGATACTTTTGTTTTAAATAAAAGCAGTCCCTACCATTTTAATTTTCAAACTTTCTTAAATAAGCGGATTTTGTGAACGGCGAAGTTAAGGAAAGAGCACACTAAGAAACAGTGCCAAAAGCATATTAAATATAGAAATACCTAGACCATTCATGCACATAGATAGTAGAATCCAGAACAGTTAACGTTGCATTCGAATGCACTGACGCAGAGCCACTGACTGTTCTGTGTAACTGTGTCCCTCCCTAGACATTGTCTGATTGTTTATCCAACAGTAGGTACACATAAGTAGGTACTTATTTTCACATATTACGTTCCTGATTACAATACAAAGGGGTTGAAGTGTCTAAAACAATAGCGCTCTCAACGTTCGACAACTTGGTGAACTCCCGAAACACTTGAATAGGTTCCGTCTTCAATGCCACCATATCATTTGCCTTTCACAAATTTTGAACCAAGGAAAAATCACTCTCAATATAACTACATAAAGTGCATTATTAATTTTGAAGTTCAAATTCTACTATGGTTTTATGAAGTTCTTTGTTCAGGATGTTTTTCAATGATTATTCTTTGTAATATCGAATCCAGCGTATATATAAATGCTACATATGTTATGTTGAAATGGTACTCGTGTTCTTTGAATACATGTATTCTTTTGATAAGTAAGGAGGTATTGTTTTAGTTAAGTATAAACTTTAATTGTGACAAAATAGTTTCAAGAAAAAGAGGGATAATATTAAGTGTAAATACAAAAAAAAAAAATCATTCTACTCATAGTATGTTTGTATCGAGATTTTATCCTATATTGACACTATTGTTTAGACGTACCTAGCTACCTACTGTAACAATCTATTTATTTACTTATTAAGAGTATCATAATATATCAAAAAAAGATGGAAAGCTGTTTAATACAGAATAATTATATTTCTATACGAACTCTCCGTTATTGTTTTTGCAATTTTCTCGTCCAACGCGTGGGATAAAAAGGTCAGTGTATTCTCGTTGAAGAGTTCATAACAAACAAAGGGATAAAATAAAAAATCCACACATTTATTTCCATCACTTAATTCATCGCTACTCATTGGTATTAGTAGGTATGTAGGTAAGCATCTATGTGTACTACTTAGGTATAGGAAGACAGAAGAATAAAAGATGAAGAAAAATAACTTTTACCGTGGGAGAGCAATGACTACTCTCTCCTCTTTACCCTTCTCTCACCCCCCCCCCCCATCATCGTCCTCAAACGCGGGCGACGTACTTACGACTCTTGATTAGCAGGCATCGATGAGCGGTTGTCGCTTACCATCAGGTGACCCGTCTTTTTCTTTTTTTTTTAAAAAAAGACAACTCTCGTATTATGATTAATTCCTGCGTCGCGGGGTACTTAACAAACATTCAAACAACGGACACACAGAACACCCAGACTCAGAACAACAATTTGAGGATTACACAAAGTGTTGTCCCGTGCGGGGATCGAACCCACAACACTCGGCGAGGTAGCGTGGTGGCGAGGTGACCACTTAAACCGCTTTGCCATCTGTGTATTCGCCGTCTGTTCATCTGCCCCTCTATGTCATAGAAAAAACGATCTTTCCTTTTGTCACAAGTAGGTCGAACTAGAAATATATTATTTTAAAGTTGGTCAAGCTAAGTTGAAAATAGTCTTAGTTAGGTGTATTTGTGATAAAACACGAGTACATAATTCCGTTGAAATGTAACAAAAAACGATCCCCTTCCAATCCACTGATGCAATAATGAAAAATGATGATTGATAAGTTAAGGAAATTGCATTGGTATTAACTGCAATAATTTATGCCAAAATGCATCTAATCAATTTACACATGCCGTTATTATTGGCATTTATTGGATAATCATTGCCTTAGGTTATGCTCAAGGAAAAAGTCAGCAATAATTAGGTAGGTACCTAACTACGTGAGCACTAGGTACTACAAAAGTAATGGTAAATTGTTACTATTTAATATAGTAGCTTTTAAATTATGATACACTTTACAGACCGCTTCTTGCTTTTGGAATAGAAATGCAAAATTTTACCCGAAGTTCCGTCACGTAAATAGATTTCGCTAATAACGAAAATAATACCTCTACCTCTTCAAGAATAGAATTAATATATATTTGACCTTTGCTGTTAAAGGTTACACATTTCCTTTTATATATAATATACTAGCTGTTGGCCGCGGCTTCGTACGCATTAGTAATGTTCCCGCGAAACAAAAATTTTGTCCAAAAAAAAAAGAAATTGTAGATATAAAATTGATATTGGCCTATTCTCAGACTTACCCGATATGCACACAAAATTTTATAAAAATTTGGTTCAGCCGTTTCGGAGGAGTATGGTAACTAACATTGTGACACGAGAATTTTATATACATATAAGATATTAACCGGAATTGTTTTAGTGAAAACCTGTCCGGCACAATGGTCAGTACTCTTAAGCAAAAGAAAAAAAAAAGTACCGAGACACGAAAATGAATGTCAAAATTTTTGTGGAAGTCAAGAACGAAGAATGAAAGCAAAAGAGAATTCGTGAATGAGTTCAGTGACTCGTAAAAGAAGTTCAACCTCAGCCACGATGAATGCGATTGGTCTTACAGCGTTTGAAGAAATATTTTTAAGGTTAATTCGAAAGAGTTATAAGTGTGGAAGAGTGTACTGTAAAAAAAATTAGATTTTCCATGTGATGATGAAATTGGAGTAGGTGAAATTCGAGCTATCATAAATGTCAGAGTTAGTAACTCTCCACGGTGTCATAGTGTATAGTTAAGGACTATGTAGTGACTGTGACTGTTAATAATTTTGCACATCCTTGCATACGGAGAATTGGCGACTTTATTAGAAAATTTACTTTGCACTGTTGTCTAAATTTTATAGGTACTAATTTTATTCATAAACATCATCGACTGTAATGGTTTACGTAAATCAAATTGTACCTATAACACAGAATAATTTATTCATCTACGTTACAAAGTAACCTTCATGGGTCCGAACCCAAGCTTGCATTTGTTGCTATGAAGTTGTTAAATGTAGCTTATCAAAAAGGAATAAAAACAATCAACCACTTCTTTAAAGACGTCAGATTGAAGTTAGTTGGTTGAATGAGTCAGAACTAAGCAAGTGAAATGTCATGAACATACCTTTTTATATTACCCAATTGGAATTGACAACCTCCGTCCATGGCACCTGCTACTCGAGAGTCGTAAGTGCGCTGCCCGCCTATGAGGGTGATGAGGGATAAGGGGGGGGGGAAAGAAGAGAGGGGATTATGATATGGGAAAAGGGAAGAGGGATAAGAGGAGGAGAAAGAAGAGGGGGAGTTAGGCCTCCGGAAACCTTACTAATTTCGGGGAAATGCAATGTAGGCTTTGCTTTACAAGCGGTTTTCTGTGGGGCCGTGGTATCGCACAGGTTGAGCCGGCCCATTCGTGCCTAAGCATGGCTCTACCCCTGTTAACACCTTACCTTCTCTTAAGTATATGTGAATAGAGTGACGAGTAAACTCTATTATGTAGTAACTAGTTAATAAGAACTCTTGTTACTAACATTTGACTAAAAGTAAGTTATTCGCTTATAATTATATTCTAATAAACATCTAAACTGTCACATTTACATCAGTAGTAAGATTCTCAGAGAAGCAAGTTTAAGCCCACCTTATTTTTAAATAGCAACCATAACAAAAGAATATACTTAGAAAGATAAAATAAAATATCTTAGGAAGAGTTCAAAATACTGAACTTATAAGAATTCTGACTTGCTTGATTTACTTCGGCACCTATATTTTCGACTACTAATTCAACTGTAATAATAAAGTTAGATCTTCTAATGCTTAACATTACATTTTTTTCCTTCTTTTAAACAATTTTGATATTTTTAAAGACAAAACGTCCTATCCATAAAATTACGCAGAGGATAGTCTGTAAAAGACGATTCTATCTATTCTAATACATATATGAAAATCCAAAAAAAAATAATCCAAAAAATATGTAATGTGAATGATTTTAAAGTAACGACACAAATTACTATCATTAAAAAGGTGGTTGTATGTGACAACGTCTCACCATAGGTTTTAAAAATACAAAGATATGTGAACATACTTAGCTTACATACAGCTTTTATATACGTACTTACCTACCGCACTGCACAGAATAATAATTTAAATGAAAAAATGTTTCTGAACGATCATCAATCTTATATCAAAGATAATGGAATGACACTAGTTCGGGTTGGATACAAAGAACAATGTTATCAATATTTGACAACTCAAAAACACTGAGCCCGAAAATTGTGGACTTTTACATACATTTTTATTTTCATAATTTTACTTCTCGAAGATCTCTTACTTTCTGCGTGTTGTTAAATTACATTAGAGCTACCACGAGTGTGACGACTAGTATTTATTGAAATTTTATTTTATCCGTTTTTCTATTAATTACGTATCGTATTAGAAGTGCTATCTTGTAACCTATGGAAATAAAGACATTTATAATTTAGTCGAAGGATAAGAACAGAAGGTTTTTACGATTTTAAATGCTATCTGCTGACTGCTTCTACAACGAATATCTTCCCCTAATTTCAGATTGCTCTTAGGGTAAATTACAGTCACTTGTAATGTGTGTAATTTTAAATGTTCATTTGTATCTGATGACTTGATCAATCGAGACTCGTAGTGTAAGTTACGTTATAGTCCTTCATAAATTGTCGGTTTTCACATTTAAATTTTGACACCTTACCCATGTAAACGGTAGTCAAAAATATTGACAAGTCACTAATTTGAAAACTTTTAAAACAGAGAGAACCGGTGACACTGGCTTAAACTTTCTAGAAACTCGAGATAGTGTAACGATTCTAATGATACCTTAGATATCATATATTTGTTCAATAAATTCAAACGTTATAGTAAAATAAAGAAAGTCATATATGAACCTTGAACAATTTACACTTCTTTTTCTCGTATAATAAACGTATACCGTTATTTTATCTATTATCACTCCCAAATAAATTTTTGATCCTTTAACTCGGCTAACAAACAATGCAAGAGCATAATTAATTAGGCGCACAAATTAACTTTTACGTAACGTAGTACAAATCAAGATTATCATTGTTGACTTACAGCCAACAAAACATTTACGTACTTCTTTGCTAAAAACGGAATATTTTTACCAGCTGGATAATCTCTAGTTCTCATTATCAACATACAAACAAATTAATAACTCACATCCTCTCTTTATGTGTACATAACATACTCGGGTTTTTCAAAACATATTTTTTATATTATATATTTATGGCACATATTAAACTACCTGTAGTATGTTGTGTTTAGTTACATAGATAGGCTGAATAGTTATATTTGTGGAGATAAGTATATGTACATATTTTAGTACGAATAAGGACTTTGTTCTTTTTCCCTTCCTTAGGCAATTGCTTTATGTATTGTGGAATCGCTAGATACGTTTTTTCAGTTAATCTCTTTCGCAAACAGTATACATATACGGTTTTTAAATAGTATGGATCACTTCTAATATTTAAACCAATAAAAGGCATTCACAATATACACCGTAGCTTAGTTCGACGAAGGTTTGAGTACAATTTATAAAACAGAAATTACTATTATAATATAAATAAAACCTGGGCAAGTGCAAGTCAGATTCGCGCAAGAAGTGTTAAGTACCATCTATACAAATAAATAAAATTGGAGTGTCTGTTTGCAATATTAAAATAACCGTTTTTTACTAATTGCATATGGATGTATACACGGTACATATACCAAAACAACATTTTTTTTAATTTTTGTCTGTCTGTCTGTTTGTTCCGGCTAATCTCTGAAATGGCTGGACCGATATTGGCGGGACTTTGACTGGCAGATAGCTGATGTAACAATGAGTGACTTAGGCTACTTTTAATTTAGATAAAAAAAATAGGACCTCACGAAAAAAAATTAAAACGAATTAAAATTTTATAATATTCGATTAAAAGAAGAATTTTAAATACAGAATTAATAAGTAATCATAAACTCTGCGAACTGAACAATAACTTTTTTGTTAAATACAACGCGGACGAAGTCGCGGGTAACAGCTAGTTATCTATAAAAACGCCAAAAAATCAGGACTGTTGCATGGAATCATCATTATTAAATAAAATTAATCATCATCTGTGAAAATTTCAACTGTTTAACCATCACGGTTCATGAGAGACAGCCTAGTGACAAACAGACAGCGGAGTCTCAGTAATAGAGTCCCGTTTTACACTTTGGGTACTTCACCCTAAAAACGAAATAATAGTGAAGGTTTCCAACTAAAAAAAATACCTATTTTAAAAGTTAATTAACACCTTACAATCGTACAAAATATTATTATTGGCACGTCTTAGATATAGACATGTCAGGGCACGCCACTATTTTGGCGGTAAGACCCATCATGGAGGATTGGCTGGAGAGGTGACATGGCAGCCTCTCCTACCGACTGACGCAGGTGCTCACCGGACACGGGTGCTTCGGTAAGTTCCTGTGTCGCATAGCGGGAGAGGACTAATACTCTCTCGTCCCGCAAAGGACGCACCAGGCGCCGGAGGCCGCAGAATGACCTCCGACCTCCATGAGCGCTGGCCTGGGGGTAGCGGATCGGGCTGCCCACTACCCTAGCAGAAGCAGGCCTGAGACGGTAGCGCGTCGTGTTCTGCGCGCGCCTCTCTAAGTTGGAGGGGGGCTAGGCTCCCCGCTTTCCACGGTGTGGTCGCCTGAAGGTCTGCAGGGGTTCTCGGAAGCTTCCTTCTTAGGGTATACCCGGGTCCTCTGCAATAGACCTCGTGACGGAACACCGTGTGGTTTTAGTCGGTTCGAGTCCGACATACTTCACTGTTGGCTCCAGTGAGGTGATGACCCGTGGGGGTTTCCACACGAAAAAAAAAAAAAGATATAGACATGTCAGACATAAATTAAAAATAAATGCAAAAAAAAACTATATTTGGTATATATTAGATCCAACTCTATTCCTATATTGAACTAATGGTACAAAGTTTCATTATCGTCAGCCTATCGCAGTGCACTGCTGGACGTAGGCCTCACCCATTGCAAAGTTTCATATTAACAATAATTAATATATTGTAATATATTACCTAATTATAAAAAATTAACAAATGAAATTTAAATGTGATTTCTGAAAAAAAAACGTGTGAAATTTATTTAGGTTAAAGCTTATAACTATCTACTAACGCCATCTATCGCCGTCTTGACCTCACTAAGACAAAACATGCTTAGACAAACTCTTAAGTATTATATTTACATTATAATATAATTCACTTTAAACAAGTAGACAACCGACTTCAATGCGCCTATCATAAAATTTAAGACTTATATGGTTTTCTCATGGATGCCATTGTCAGAACTGGACCAAATGAAATGAGACACACGGAAAGCACCAGCATTCAAATAAAATAAAATATTCAAAATCGGTTCACCCAGTCAAAAGTTATGAGGTAACATACATAAAAAAAACAGTTGAATTGAGAACCTCCTCCTTTTTTGAAGTCGGTTGAAAATAGACGGGCGTTAATCACTCGTCCATCAAAATGACAACTGGTCTAAAAAACTATTACTCTTCTACTGTAAAATTCTTTTAGTATCACAATACCTCCGTTAATTCAGATGTACAAGAATTAGGAAAAAATCTTTATTTTTATTTATCATTAAAAATATTGCAAACGTGTACGTTGCTCTTACAAAATAAATAGGCGCTGCTTCAAAAGCAACACATGCTGATACGATTAAAACAAAATCGTCCATTGTCATCAAACTGACCAATATAATTTTGCGGAAAAAATTAAGAGATACAGGGGGATTAGCCCACAAAAAAGTATATATGAAACAAACGGTCTTTGGCGAGCAATAAATCGAGCTCAGCATTGGAAAGCTGCAACAGACTGCGCGCTCTCGTTAAACTTTATTTTTATATTAAAGCCGTAACTTTGCGATGCGACGCCCAACAACTGTAATCCCCGCTGTGAAACGTGAAAATTTTGCATAGATATTATTATTAAATCGAATGGTACGGATTTTGATGGTGCTTTTAAACAAACCTAATTATTTTTCCCTTGACAATGAAGTTTGATGACAACGTGGGTTTCAATGGAATAGAAAGTATTTTACTAAAAAAAAAAATATTTATCTTTCTTTGCGATTCAAAAACTGATCTTATATGAATCTGATTATAATGAAAAGTCTTATATAGCAGCTAACTGATAACAACCAAAGATTTTTCTTCTTCGAAGTCTATTTACTTAGGGATCTAATTTGAATTTAACCATTAACAACAAAACAAGTAAAATAATTTAAAGATGTATAAAACGCGACTGCAATACATGAACAGCTACTTTTAACTTTGTCCCTATGTCACGCCCACTATTAATGATTCAAATGTTCCCTCACATGTAGATATCCATCAAACCGTCTAGCCTCTTGGTTACCCTTTTTGTTTATAAATTCCTCTCCATACAATATCATTTAGCTACTTTTAACTAGGCTTTCATAAAACCTTTAGAAAAATAGTAACATTCTTTTCAATTAGAATCTAAACACGAATTATGCAAGTTGAACAACGAGGAAACTGCAGACCATAACCCAATTAATTACATTGGTTTTCACCGCCGGGCCCAAAGTGCAGTAAATAATGCAACCAATAGGTGTACGCAGCCCTGGATTGGCGTTTCGTACATTTACTGGTGCTCTGACTAGGAAATTAAATTTGTTCACAATGCAAGGTGCCACCGCTGGGCTTTCGGTAATTTATGTTTTCACTAATTTGCTTTCGATGCCGCTTTGTGGAGAACTTACCAGAATAGTCTATTGTACGTTGTGTATATTGTAGACACTTATCAAGTGTATTTTGACTTTGTTGTTTATAAAAATGCAGAAAACCCTTCTTTTTTGTCTTTCACTTGTCTTTTTTTATAAACCTTCAATCTATTTATATGTTCTCAGTCGGATAAATAATTACGAAGTTTTAAAAAAAGAACTCGTGTCTCTTCTTTTTGTTTATGCTATATATACACTGTATATATATGTATATGGATTACACTTTATTTGTAAGTATAAAATGTTACGGAAAATATGAAATAGAAAATGTATCGTGACAATTGTACAGAACAAAGGATGGTCTATCGTATAATGCTATTTATTCCAGGCAACCTTACCCATGGACTGGATTTTGAATAACTGGGCGGTAATCGTTACCACTTAAGGAAAAACATGTCATGCATTAAATATTATTCTTAGGTAGAATATACTGTTTAGATTAATGTTTAATTTATAATTTATTATAATATATACAATAAAATTGTTGTTCTTTCTAAAAACAACAACACTTGATACTAACTAGTGCTTATTAGTAGTTAATTCAGGGCTTACAAGCATGTTTGAGAGGGTTCTCTCTGCCCGCATCGTCCGGCACCTGGACGTGGTCGGCCCCGATTTGTCGGACGCTCAATTCGGTTTCCGAACGGGTCGTTCTACGATCAGTGCTGTGTTGCGTCTGAGGGCCGTAACCGAAGAGGCATTGAGCTGTGGCGGCGTGCTGTTGGCGGTGTCGTTGGACAAATGAAACGCCAATAGTCTGCCATTCAGTTGCATCAAGGAAGCACTCAGCTATCACGGGGTGCCACAGTACCTGAGGCGACTAGTGGCAGACTATTTAGAGGAGCGTACCGTCATGTACGAGGACCGAGAGGGACATCTGATACGTCAGCCCATGTCGTGCCGTGTTCCACAGGGATCTGTCCTTGGACCGCTCCTGTGGAACATGGGGTACGACTGGGCCCTTCGAGGTGACTTCCCCCCCGGGCTGGGCGTAATCTGTTACGTAGATGATACTTTGGTCACGGCCCGGGGGGCGAACTTTCAGGAGGCGGTGTGTTTGGCCACCAAACGAGCCTCACTGGTTGTCAGGCACATCGAGGCGCTGGGCCCTGGACAAGACGGAGGCCCTTCTAATCTATGGGCCCCGTCGTGGTCCGCCCTCTGGCGCCTCCATCATGGTCAACTCGGTTCTCGTACCGGTTCGGGCCCACATAAAATATCTGGGCCTGATCCTTGACGGCAGGTGGCTCTTCGACGAGATCTTTCGGCAGCTTGCTCCGAAGCTAGTCGGCGCTGCGTCTACCCTTGAGCGACTTTTACCCAACTTGGGAGGACCCAGCGTCGCAACAAGACGGCTGTACACGGGGGTTGTCCGGTCAATGGTACTATACGGTGCACCGGTGTCGGCGGAGGCTCTGACCGCCCAGAATAGGGCACGCCTCTGGCGTCCTCAAAGAGTTATAGCGGTTAGCCAAACCCCGTATGGCTATACGCGGTTACCGCACCGTATCCACGAGGACTCGGCTCGGCATACGCTTGCGGACTGCCCCGCTTGGGCGTTGCAGCGTCGGGCCTTCGCTGCAGTCATCGGAGCGGATCTGTCGCTGCTGGCTGTTATACGCTCCATGGCCAGTAGCGACAGGAATTTTACCGCGGTTGCAACCTTCTGCGAAGACGTCATTTCGCGGAAGGAGGCGGCGGAGCGGGTCCGGGAGGATGACCTCCACTCGGACCCGATTCGGAGACGCGCCTACCAGCGCCTCATGCCGCCCTGAGTGTGGCTGCGGGTGGTCGGGACGGGTTTTCCCCTCCATCCGCTTCAGGCCAGCCGCGAGGAGGTGACGTCCGAGTGTGTCTGGACGCCGCCATATAGATAGGTTACCCGTAGGTGGTGTCCGCATAGTGCGGGCAAGCGCTAGGAGGGGTCCGGATGTCTTAATAAAGCTGTTCCCGGATTCCTCCTATTTTAAGCGAAGCATGGCACACCGTGTGGCTTTAGTCGGTTTGATTCCGACACACCGTTCCATCGAAACCCCCGGTGGAATGACGGCCCGAGGGGGTTTCCACCCAAAAAAAAAAAAACTGCTTACAAGCAACCGCAATCAAATGTTGAGTAAGCACTTGTCTCAGGCAGATCAAGAATTTGCCAACCTATAGCTGTCAAAAAAATCCTAACATAAATTTAGATATACAATATACAAAAACTGTATTTAGAAATATCGTTAAAATATGCATGATCTTTAGAATTGTATATTGTTTTCAAAATCTAAATAAGCATTCCATATTCGGTAAGATTCTTTCAAAAGTTAATGCTGCTCCAACACCACTTAACCATCAAGTGTAAATGCTCGTTTGCTGTGCTTTGAGTCGTGTTGCTTTTGATGTAAAAATCATACGTCTCTCCCACAAGTGTCTGACAATATTGACACGGTGAACACGAGCAAAGAGAAACCTTTACCGATGTACGGAATCAGTATTCGGAGGAGAAAATTTAGGAACTTTTTGATCAAATTAAAAAAAATGAATGTATTTAATAGGAATGTTTTGATTTGCACAAAAAAAAACAATAACAGATATCAAATACGTAATAGGTATATTCTGAAAAATCATGTACAGATTTTGTATAATTTTGCTATTTATATATAAAATGTATTTGAAACATATATCTATACTATGTACATAATGACATACTCGTTGTGGAACCATGTTTGGTGACAATTTATCTTTAAAACTTGCACTATGCCGTTATAAAATCTAATTCGATGTAACCCAGATAAATAATAAACGTTTTTTCTAAAGAGCAAGTCATCTAATTATTGATGCTTCTGCTAATCTGCTTGCCTCAAGATCCCAGAATAGTCGTCCCCTGTTCACACTCGTAAGGGGTTGGCTTTATTATTTTTTCCAGTTTTCATCACTTCACGCTCGGTCTGTCTTTTGATCCAATGGCTGTGTAATGTGCTGTTGCTACATATATTTTGCATTCTCTTGGTGTTGCCAGTTATTTCCCGACGCTTTGAAGTCAAAGCTCCTTTGACTTTGCATGGCGGCTTCGTCGCCGCTGACCGCAGTGCAGTATGAATGATACTTTTTACACTGAATAGTCCGGGTATTTTTTTAGCTTTATGTGCTTTAGGCCTTACATTTATTTTTGTATTCCCCCAGGCTGTATGAAAGTGTGACGATGAACCTAACGTGCTCGACATGGCTTGGTATTAGCTTTAGTGTGAGGGGTCAAAGCAACTAGCCGCAAAATAAGACAATATCTGTTTATACTTTTTTAAAACTAATTATGTTTAAGTAAATATAGTTCAGTTAAGTAAAGTCAACACAGAGCTTGAGAATCCCTACTATTCTCACTAATATTACAAATATGAATGTAAGTTTGTTTGTTAGCTTTCACGCTGAAACTACTAATCTGATTATCATGAATCTATGTTCACATATTCTCAAAGGTCAGGAAGGACAAGAGATACTTTTAATAAAAAAAAATTACGAAGGGTAAATAAAAATATTTTGACAGATATGACTGTTAGTCAACAAAATTGAAAATCTAGCAACTTCAACGCCATCTATATTTGAGGGATTCAATGCAAACGAAACCGAGGGTAAAAGCTAGTAATTAAATAAAACCTACATGACACTTTTTACACCTGTGCTTTTGTTAAAACCGGCATACCTCATCCGAAATAGAAACAAGTGTCCGTTTGTAAGTATATAACTTAAAAACGTCTTAACCTATTTGACCAATAATTATCTATTTACTTTACATTATAGTCATAGGTATAATATGGTTTTATGTGTAGAAAAATCTAGAAAAGCTTACCAGAAAATGTCATATATGGATGTAAATTAAAAAGTAAATTATATTAAAACTTATGGTATTTTATTAACTTATACTGATAAAAAAGTACTAAACTGCTAGTTTTGATGGGTTATGGTGGGAGATGTCACATTTAATGGGTATAGATGAAAAATTCTTCACTCTCGCACGTATTGACTATGTCAATGTATAAGTGCGTACAGTTGACTGGGGCGGGAGGACGCGTGATCCCGCGAAATATGACTCAGGGCTGCCAATTACAAAAAAAAACAAAAAGCAATCGGTGTCTCCTTCTACTGATATAGAAAATTCCGTAAGAAATTAAATTATAGTAGAATTAACATTTAAGTTACACTTACTTCCATAAATTTTAAATATTATATTCCCACGGGATAAAACTTTCAGATAAACATAGATAGATAGATAGAGAAGTAAAACAGGACTGTAGGTAGAAAAAATATAACTCAAAAGACAAAAAGACTTATTTATGGAACAGAAAAATACAAAACTATTGATACTTTGTTATCTTTTAAGTACAAAGTGGTTTTAAAGATTTTCAGAAAAAAAAGTCATTATAATGTTTGCATAATACTGGTGTATTTTATATGAACTTACTCTTCGTCCGCGTCTAAGATGATACATTCGCTTTTAGTTTAGACCTGTTCAAATAATTTTGGATTTTAGAAAAATGATTCGTTTTTTTTATTATATAGGGAGGCAGACAAGCAAGTAAATCATCTGATAGTAAGTGACAAATGCTGCTCATGCCCTCTGCCCGCCTTTGAGGGTGATGATGGGGGGCTGAGGGGAGGGAAAAGTGTAGAGGGGGAGTTTGGTCTCCGGTACCCTCACTGACTCGACAATACAATGCAAATATTGTATGTCTACCGGTTTTCTGTGAGGCCGTGGTATTCTCTAGATTTCGGTCAACTCAGCACGGTCGTGCCTAATGGCATGGCTCTCCCACGGTAATGGATTCAACAAACTCATTTACACCATACTTAAATATAGTGGTATCGACATATTGTATGCAAAATTTCAACAATATATTCTGTTAATAACCGTAACTCTAACTTATGTAGTTCAACCCTACTGAAATACGTGTTTGGAAACGTGGAGAAGTCGGATGTCAACGCGTGACGCGTTTTGAATGTACCTTAGCGATGGTTCATAATAAATATAATATTTTTATCGCGAACACGCACTCACCGCCTGCAAATATTGTGTCATCGTAATCTGAAGCTTTGCCACCGTCTACTTAAATTCGAGACGGTTCGGTACCTACATAATTCAATGATCGAAAGCTTAGCTAAATTACGAATCTGGCTTACGTACTTCACCAATAACGCTTTTTACGTATGTTTTCATATTGAATTGTATCATTTGAAATTTTAATGCTAACACCAGTAATGCTTTTTACACGGAGTAATTACAACAGACAAACAGAATAAGTAATCTATACTAATAATTTAAAAAGGCAGAGTTTGTTTTAACACGGTAGTGTACTACTAATCCGATTTGAAAAACTATATTTGCATCAGACTATTTTACGTTTATTGAAGCTACAGGTTATAAAACACCACCTCACGAGCATAAACGCATGTGTAACTGCGGGGAATGACTATTTCATACTAAAGTAATATTTAGTTAAATACAGCCTTATCAATGCTTCTAGTATATTTTTTTGTGATTGAAATACAGAAGAATAAGTTATGGATAACAGTTTAAGTTTCTAATCAGATGTAATCAGATGGTAGTATGGTCACCTTGTTCGAGAAAAGTGGTCGGCCAGGATAACTTATTTAAACAGAGATAAATTACAAACACTAGGTCATTAAATTTCTCATTTAAAGAGAAAGTAATTACAGCTGTATTTGAATACCCTCATTTTGCGTGTTTGAATTCGGTCCCACCAACGTAATAAGGGCTAAGCCAATTCCCTTCAACCGAGTACCTACTTTAGGTATTAAAGATGGAAAAATTAGGAGTATATCGAAAGGGAAGGATATGAATTCTCTTTAACACTTATTGAGTGTGGTACTAATTGCCAACTTAAGTAATACCATGTAAGTTGTACTTAACTAAAACCATAAACATTTTTCAGCTCATATTTCATTTGGGGTATAGATTTAAAGCGTTAGCTGCGCCCTGCCTCCTCAAATATGGCCTCTGTTAAAAAGGAATTTACTCATGTAATCGTGTACTTAGTTATACTTTTTTAACAGACAGGGTCACTAACCGTTAGACCGACAGGCCCGTCAACTTTATTTACAAGTAGGTATGTACAAACTAAAATGATTACTGTCACTTGTTCGTTGGTCTGTAGAGAGTTCTAGTTTTAGAAGAGTCTTGTAGCGCATCATCATTCATTTCAATAAAAAATCTGTTGTACTCTACCTCATTGGTGTAAAGTAATTAGTCAGTACTTCTGTGTGAGATTGCTGATGCTAGTAACGAAATAGAATTAGTAAAGACACAGCAAATAGATATATTAAATAACCCATACATAAATATGATTTTATGATGGAACGGTTCACCAGTATCCAGGGCGTCCCTTTTATAATGATAATCCGATAAGACAAACCTAAAATCGTTACAGTTTTAACAAACAGCTCCATGTCCACCCCCTTTTTTAATTCGATTGTGAGAAGATTCATTACAATATCCCATCCGTCATTCTATCAAATCCTTTGACAAAAGTGTCACCCACGATTCTATCTATTGTCGCCTCCGTTCCCAGAGGGGTTAAATAAATTGTATAAATAGTAACTTGTGTACTACAAAACGAAACGGGTAATTAGAAGACCAATGAGGACTCTAATTCGACATAATTTCATGACGTCATGCTGGAACATAGTTTCATTATTTCATTTCTGAATGAACTAATTGTATACAAGTAGTTAGCAGTGCATCTAATTATTATACAGCTTGAACTAAAATATATGAATAATTATGCGTGCGTCGTTAATTAAATGTAAATATTTATTCTTCCTATAACTTTGTAATCTTCAGAAACCAAAATTTGTCAAATACATAATTATATGTAGGTATGTAGATTCGTACCTTTAAAGATGAGGTTTAAATACACGGGGACATAGACGCATCTAATTCATAGCAATACTTGACATTAAGAATAGCATATTATAAGCAATTCGCTAACAATGGCTTATATTATGAGGAGATTATAACAATGTTGTGACATGTGTGTTCCTCCCGGGCGTTGGCGCCAGAGGTATATATTACTTCTATTACTAGACATATGTCTATACTACTACTATTACTAGACTTTGTTTTCTGAATATCTGACTTAAGTATGTAGTCTGTAAAATTTAGTTAAGTCGTGAATATGTAAGACACATATAAACTCACTTATACATAGTCATAATATAAGTTAAAATATGTGCATTGTATTATATTATAGCTGAACTTTTTCCGGAAAAAACCAAACACGAAATGCTATCTGAAAATACTAGTTACTAACTGATGCCAGCGACATAGTTCGCTAGGAATATTATAACAATACATTTTGCCGAGGTAACCAGCTATGGTCCATAACAGACTTCTTACATATAATCTGTCACTGTGCTAAAACCATTTAAACCTTTGCATTTATTACATTAGTAAGAAGTAAAATTACGATTCTTTAACCACTTCAACTGTGAAGCTTTCTTGTTTGACATAGGGATTTGTGGTAACTCTGACATTTTCATTATATTGTACAATGGCATGTATATGATATATTTTAATGCGTCGGTTTCACCGATAAACACGTCTCGCACCGACTTAATTTAAATTTTTGCAACAATTTCGGTATTTGGCCGTAGGGAGGCTTAAATCTTTGATTGATCACACGCAGTTGGCCACCGAGCTATCAACTGCTTGATGATGTTTATAAGGCATGGCAACTGTTATTTTTATTTTTCTTTAGATTCCATTGTAAATTCAATTACATAATAGTTTTAGATTTCAGAAAGAATATATATTAAAGGTAAAAATATTCTTTTTACGCGCATCATCATATTTACAAATATTATAATACTTACATACATTTTAGTTTATTTTTTAACTTACAATTTTCAAATTTGAATGTCACTAAGTATTTACGAATTAATTGTTGCCAATTCTTATTGTAATTATTTCATTCCGTTCAACTGATGACATGAATTTTTGTCAAATGTGTTAACAGTTTAAAATCACCGACTGAATCCATGTATAAATAGGCAAAGGCAAATCAGTTCACTTAATTTTTTACCAGGTTTTCTTTTTTTTTCTGTTTTTAGCTCTTGACCAACTTTAGTATTATATATAAAAAGAATTGAAGAATTTTTCTTACACACACAGTTGAATAAAACTTTCCAAAGTTTTCTTCATTATCCTTCATCGCTTTTAGTCATTCAATGAATTGCGATCGTCCCCTAAACATTCATTCATTCATTTTGACCCCTGGGTGACAACAGGTCTTAATAAAATGTTTTATGAAACCTTATATTTGTTAAAGTTTTTTTTTTGTTAAATAACATTAACAATAATAATTAAACTAAAACACTTACAAAAAGCAGGATAGTGATCCGTGAATAGAACCACTACAGTTAACGAGTTAGCTTTAGTATAACGTTTTTGTGTGACGTAGTATTCTGTATATTAGCACAGATTACTAAACAGTTACGTACTAGTGTATAAGTAGTAGTATTAAGATAAGCATTCGCTATTTAAAGTTTCAGCTCCAGATAAAGAAATAAATTACATTTAATGCTGTTTGAAGACAACCAATATCATATAGTATGAGTAAACATCGTAAATCAACAACAAGAACCCGATGTATACAAACGAAAAATATTTAAAATTCCCTAAGGAAATGGCTACTCGAAATGCGTAATTCGACATAGCGATCCCCGGTCACCGGCTAAAATGTAAAATGGCTCCCTTGCATTTTTTCCTAAGTGCCATAAAGTATGACATTTATTACGGTCAGATCTGCCTCAACCACTATTGATAGGCAAATGAGAGAGTTTTTTAAAAGAAAAACGATGTCTGTTTTTTATGTGTTCTTTGGATAAGGATGTTTTAAGAAGTTGCGACTTGCTTGTTCGTTACGGCCGATTTCTGTGTTTTTGTCTCCACGCTGCTCTTGATGGTTTGACCTCTGTAAAACCTGGGATGTTGATAGATATCGTGTAAGATCCGAAATTGAAAGTAGATGCTTGTACACATTTGCGGTAATATTCATCAGCAATATATAGCTTGTGAATGAAATTGACATGCTAAGATGTTCAATCCTCGTGTACGCTGACGCCAGGTGAGTTGCTATAGATAGCAACTATAACAACTGCACTATAACAATTTTTTACAATAATCTAAATTATTTTTAACTCCCGACGCTAATATATCAATATTGGTTAGGTAATTTTATTTTATCCTGAACCCCCGAAAGAATCACAAAATTGAGCTATCATTGGCGATAACAGCAATAACTCAAAGAATAGGTCAAGCACAATAGTGAGTGCCTCCGATAATCGTATATTAAGGCCCTTATCCCTATGAGCACCTTTGCCACAATAGAAAGGAATATAATGTCGAAAAGTGGCCACATAAAAATGACATACGGTTGCCGCGTAGAGTTGGAAGGCGAAAAAATAGCAAGAATAAACGTCTAGCGATATGGAGGCGATAAAAATATTAAAACAATTTTTTTTTAGAGCATGAAAATTTTATCGGTGGTTAAGTATATAATCCGAAATATTGGTTTATAAACGCATATGTCCGATTTTAGGCATTGATAACAAAGTAAAACAAACCCCTAATTTTCGATACGATGGTAAAAATCGCTTCTCCCATCAGGCGGCAAATGCGAAATCGTAATAAAACTCCATATGTAAAGTAGCCATAATATTGAAAACTTCCAAAGTCCATCAATAAATGTGGCGCTGCGTGGGGAACGGTGTGAGAAATAGGGATGACTTATAGAGCCAAATGATATCGATAGTTTTTTTTTTTTTTTAATTTTAAAATAATGTTCAATTGCACTGAAAAAACGCGTCAAGAATTATGATGTCATGTTTCAGTGGCTTCCGAGCATTGCTTACAAATGTTCTCAACACATTCGTTATGTGTATCGTCAGATGGCCTATCGTACACTCAAAAGTGTTAATCTTATAACTTGTAGTATGATGAGTATAATGACTGATTGTATTACGAGACATTGTATTACAGAAGTGAGACTTAGGCCAAGTGTAATAATATTAATAATTGACTTTTAAAAAAAGTTGATACCCACCTACAATGTGTCCTATCGTAAAAACGTGCATCGTAAAAAGTTATTCGTAATTTTCCTGGTATCAAATCGGATTCGGTTACAATTTGTAAACCACAGGAGTACACTCTTTGAATAAAACAAAAATTTTGAAAATCCGGCTAGGATTGGCAGAGAAATCGCATGTATATATGCACAGTCAAACATAGAATATCCTCCAATTTTGCAGTCGGTTAAAAAGTCTGTACTGAACTTTCCACACACTAAGATATAGTGCAAGCGTTTAACAAAACTCGCCTCCAAAAATTACTATAATGAATACATATAGCTAAATCGATAGTCTGCGTCCACTTTCAAGACATCTCTAGTATAAGAACCGAGAGGCGTCAAAACGCACGACCGCAACTATCAAAGAGAAATCTTTTCCGTGTATCAATAACGTCGATCGAGCCGTCGACTAGACACATTGCGCTCTTTTATGTCGCGGTGATGTCACATTACACCCTCTTGTTGTATATGCGTAGATATCTAAACAGTTCACTTATTTACTGATGTTTTTACGAACACGTTTATATCCTATTTATAACCTAGGGTTTCTAGATTTCTACAAGAGCAGTCAAAAAGAAAGTTTTGAGCTTGCTGCACACTGCTTTGAAACAATATTCAATTGTGTGTTTATTTGCGCGCGTACGTACGTAGGTTTTCTATATTTGCTTTCATATACAAGGTATTTAACTAGTATATATCATGAAACACCTGTAATTTTGTTGCTTAACCAACTTAAAGAGGATAAAACCCACAAGAAATTGAGCATTTGGTATATTAGAAAGTTTCCACTTCGACATATTAAAGTGTAATATAAAAATGTCAACAATAGCGCATCGTCTCGATGTGGTTAGGGCGTGAAATTATTTTCTTGGCGTATGCAGATTACGGGAGGGTGACTGGGGGTCGCGGATTAGTTCCGGTTTACTTTTTATAGGATTCCGATGATAAATGTTAGTGTTGGATAGGCTAACGGGTGGTGCGTGTAACGTATCTAAATAAGCTCTTTGAACGCCTTATAATATATTCTTCCAGTTGATGATACATGATGAAAATAAAGGAATAGAGTGGAATGAAACGAAGTCAAAGAAGTTTTTTGTTTTATATATCGAGTAGGTTTAGTTTTGATACCTACTACTATTGTAAAGCTAATTTAAACCAAAACGTGTATTGTTAATCAAATCAAGAAGCCCATTACATTCCACTGTATGACCGGCCTCTCAAAGTGCGCCATAGCAACCAGTCCTCCTGCTTCCACTTTCAGTCTATCCCAGCTGCTACTTACTTCCAGAAATGACATCGCAAGTGCTAGGGCATTAGTCCCTAGCAAAATGCTGGACAATGGTGTGGTTATAAAAAGCTAGGAGTACACTTTTTTTATAATATAGGGTAAGTGAAAACCACCGTCCATAGACACCTCCAACTCAAGAGTCGTAAGTGTGCTGCCCGCTTTTGAGGGTGATGAGGGATGGGGATGGAAAGACGAGAGGGAGGATGAAGGGAATGGTAAAGAGGAGGGGCCTCCGAAAATCTCACAAATTTCGGGAAAATGCAACACACGCGTTGCCTCACAACCGGTTTTCTGTGAGGCCGTGGTATCGCACCGGTCCAGGAGGCCCATTTGCACCTAAGCTTGGCTCTACCACAATAAGAACGAAGATAATACATTAATCGTCTAAAGAACTTTCTCCCTTCTAAAACCAAAGTTCTGTTAATTCAGGCTTTAATTATCCCCATTATCGATTATGGTGATGTATGCTACTACGACCTGAATGCAGAACACCTCAGTAAATACGATCGTCTTCTAAATAACTGCATTCGATTTATTTTTAATTTTATGTATGTATGATCATGTTTCCTCCTTTCGATCCGACCTCAACTGGCTTCCGATTCGTCAGCGTCGTCAACTACGCGCTCTCTCTCTACTCTGTATTCAATTCTCAATTCTCCTACTTCTCCTTCATACCTTACCTGTATCTTTCAGTATCTTTCCTCGAATCATAATAGAGATCTTCGCTCATCCAACAATCTACTCTTATTGTGTCCAAGTCACTCTTCCACCTGTGTCAATTCTTCTTTCACCAATTAGGTTGTCCTTCTCTGGAACGCCCTTCCGCAGGAAATTAGGATGGCACCCAGCCGGTTATCTTTCAAGAAAAAGGTCCGAGCTCATCTCTTTTTTAAACTGGGAGTCATAGGAGCATTAGAAATATGTGTATATCGATTATGTGTTTATGTATTCTATATTTATGTAAGTATATTTGTATATAATTATATATACATATCATTACATATTTACTGTCTTATTCAGGATATATTTACTTCGTTTTACCATGTTTAGAATCATTTAAATCAAAACATTTCGCACCTACGTCATACATTTCTGCATCACCCAAAGGTAGACTGGCAGAGAATGCCTATGGCATTAAGTCCGCCTCAGTACATCTTGTGCATAAAATGTGAAATAAAAAAAAAATAAGACATTACTTATAGGTAAGTATGATAACAGTCACTTAAGTTCTTTTCTAGACACAAACAACATCGTGGTAACTAGTATTTAATGAATTTAATAGTTTATAGCAAGTGTTCACTTATTGCTTACATTTCGGTTCATTACGATATTTGTATAAATACCTATCTTAATTAAGTATTAACTTTACTAATATGCGAAACAAGGAGATCATGTCCACCTAGGTACAGAACGGGAGTGCACTCGAATGCAGTGTCAGTGTAACTTATTAAATTTTCACATTACTAAGTAGTAATAAGTTGTATATGTATTGATATGTGGGCAACAAGTGCTAAGATAGCTGAACACCAAAATTTTTAATGTGTATTTACATATACAGGTTCTTACATCAATTTATCAAGTAACAATTGGTCACAACCTATGGGACCAACATGTGTCGCCACCCTTCTATCACACTCGCTAACGGTTTAGAAGTCAGACAAAAAACGAGGAAAATCTCCGGGCAGACGGGACGGACGATTGCCGATCCCGAAAATGATTTATAGATCTGGCGTCACAGGCAATGCGTTTTATATGCGTCATGGCATGGAACACGTCACCGCCTCCACACCAAACAGCAAAGAAAATGTGTTTTTAAACTTTCCCGAGTTGCATGCATATTGGCTGAGGACATCAGTCGGTACTAACTTAAATGTTTACTCTACATTTAGATAGTTAAACACCTAATTGATTGATCATAGTCACAGCCGAACTATGTTAAAACCTGACCACGATCAGCAGGTAGTATCAACGAATGATGGACATTAGATACGTCACAATTAATAATATTACCACGATGAAATATGTAATACGAAATAGAGAAATTTAAATTAGATTTGCATTGTTACTTGAGCTTATATTTTCATCAAACATGTGGAGTGTGATTACTTTTATAATAAGTACACCAACGTACCAGATTCCTGTGTTTTTAAACAAAGCTTTTTTTATTTTATATCCTTCTTTTTTTTTGTGTGGA
This sequence comes from Tyria jacobaeae, assembly GCA_947561695.1. NCBI lineage: Eukaryota > Metazoa > Arthropoda > Insecta > Lepidoptera > Erebidae > Tyria > Tyria jacobaeae. The sequence goes on from OX387210.1 coordinate 8,985,791, forward strand.
AACCCCCACGGGTCATCACCTTACCGGACCTAATAGGTAAGGTGGTATGTCGGACTCGAACCGACTTAACCACACAGTGTTCCGTCAACGGGTTTTATGGCCAGAGCCTCAGATGTACCCTAGGAAGGTAGTCCCTGTGTACCCCGGCAGACCTGGCCGCCTTTTGAGCAAGGTGACCCAAATATGGTGTGTGGGGTCCTGCCTTCCCTCATATTTAGTCAGGCGCGCTTGGAACACGTCGTGCCGCCGTCTCGGGCCTGCTTCTGCTAGGGTGATGCCCAGTCTGTCGCCCTCAGGCCAGCGCTCATAGAGGCCGGAGGTCATTTTGCACTCTCCTTATTTAATAGCCTATGATTTACTATTCGATTGACTTTTACTTCACAAAGATATGAAAAAAACCAATAGAATATTAATATTATAATTTATTTTAAGAGATTACTATTATACACTCTTATCGTTCCTAGTTTTATAATAAAATAATAAAATTCATTCTCATTTATTGGTAAATAGATACAATTAAAAAAAATATTTATTCATAATTATTGTTAATGAATATATCAACGAAAATGTGCACCATCTTTCTATAGTCGGTTAATGATAAAATAAAATTCTAAAATAATATCACCATTCATCTAACATTTTGCCCTTATAGACCGGGGTCGATAATTTTTGAAACTAAAAACAATCATAGTAGGATGAAACCCAATGGAAAAGTAGAAAGAAGAGAATATAACAAAAATAAAAGAAAAATAATTTACGGGCGATCTGAGGTCATGGTACATTTGCCATAGTAATGTATACACATATATATTTTGAAATACCATCAGAAAGTAGAGATTTTAACAAACAAAAAGCAAACCGACTTTTTAATTAAGCTGATATTTTGACGTGAGAATTTTCCATTGAACATTAGGGTGCTTTTTCGATATTAATTCAAAATAAGGTGAAAAAATTAATATATGGATATCATAAAAATTACAGTGTATTTGGGACATAAAAAGGTAAGTTGTCACAAAATTTCGTGGATTTTTTTTTGTAAAAATAAATATAAAGAACCAAAACATGGCTTTTTGATTTTTTCACATCAATTTATGTGAAAATTTAAAGCTTTAATTTTTTTTTTGTAAAAATAAAAAAAAAACAAGTTTTTTCGTTCTTTAATTTTTATTTTTTAAGAGATTTTACCAATATTTTAATTAAAGTAAAAAAAAACATCTAAACTATAAAGAGATTACACGAGGCTTATAGACGTGGCTACTGACATTTTTTAAACTTTCTCCTTCCCGAGCTACAAACAAGGTAACTGTTAAGTTCCTAGTAACTAAACCTTAAGACGAGCAGTGCACTTGCAACTCTTGAGTTGCAGGTGTCATGGTGGTAGTTACTTACCATCAGAGTACCCATCTGCTCGTTGACCCTATACCTGCCATGAAATAACTAGCAAAAACAACTAACACGTATCTTAAACCGTACGTACGTCTTGTAAAGAGTGTCTTAACCTTACCTAGCATTTCTTGATCGTCGCTTTCATGTAAATTGAACGTGGCATCTTTCAAAATTATTTCGCAACACGGCCAGAACATTTGTATCAAATCGAACAATAATCGCTCATATTGTCAGTTACAATACAATTTGTTGGAAACTCGACGCGTGAGAGAAATAATAACAAATGATTCGCACCCTAACACCGCCTGGCGTTGAAAGATCACGCCTATTGCTCTCTTGCTGATGAAAAAAGTATACAATATTACTCACTAAGACACATTAAGTTTGAAAGTCGTTACATAATACGATAAAAGGTCTGAAGATATTTTTTATGTGAGCACGTGAATGAATAACATTCTTGTGTGGAACTCAGAGCAAGGCTCTACTGTCCTTTGCACATTAGTGTTGAAAGTAAGAAGGGAAATCTGGAATCTCAATTATTGTAAAATTTTATAAAAAAGTAATTTAAATGTGGGTATACTTTTAATATAAAATAATAAATTATATGCAATGTAGAAAGGACAGCGTACCGAAAACTGAAATAGGTGATTCAGCCTTGAATATAGTTGGAATTTTCTGTCGAGAAATTAACTTTTATGATTTTTTTTGGTCAAAAGTGATATCGCAATGAGAACATTCGACTCTAAAAAAACAAAATATTATTATAAACGGTCAGAAACGAACAACATTACAACATTTTATTCAATCACCTGCGTTGATGGTGTCGAACAGTGATGATTGTGATATGTAACCACAGTGATATGCTGTTATGAGTTTTTCGGTACGGGATCGCTTCAACACTGTATATAATGTAAGTCTTTTTTATTGCACAAATATACCTGAGCTAACCAGATCCTTGAATAAATAGCAAAATCAATTCTCATCTTCACTAAAATGTTCAGTTCCAGGTCAACCAATCTATTTCCTTTTTAAAATGCTTCGGACTTCAGAAGGATAGATATATACACCCGCTAACCATAACCATCCTTGCTCAGTCTGGAAATTCTATTAGTTCCTCTCTATCTCGGGAATCGATCCTCTAATATTTTTGACCATTTTTTCCAAAATACAAACTTAACTTTACAGTTTGCTCCCATACATCGTCGTTGTTTTTGTCCGCAAAATATAAGTACTCCATACCATACTTAATATGATATTTATGACTAACTTAGTTATTTTCTATACTAATTTATCAGTTGTCTAGATGTGCAATAATCGTGTAGTTGTTGCACGTATACATATAGTAGTCATAATAACCTACGTTTTTTTACGAGTTTGTCACGGCCATTTTTAATTATTAAAAACTCTTTCCGAAACTATTATTACCTATAATACATATACTTTTAACATTTCAATTGAAGATAAGTTAAAAGTATGTTCAATGTGATGTAGCAACTATTGGATATTTTTCTTTACATGGGGTGAGAAACCTTGTTTCTTGTCGAATTTCATGATTCTCAGTCGATGGAACCTGATAGGATTTCATTTATACAGGAAGTATAAAAAATTGTTGGAATTTAATGTTTTAATCACCGAACGAAACGGTTTGGCTCTTCTTTCCTGTGCCGATCGGTGAAAGATTGGAATTCACTAACAGCGCACGTTTTTCCTTCCCACTTTGATCCTGGGTCTTTTAAGCGGGGCGTGAAAAAGCATCTCACCAGGCCGCCATAGTGTGGGTCACCGTACTGCATTGACTAGACATGCAATGAGGATGGTGACCACCACTCTTGGACTCCATTTATTGCTTACCATCAGGCAAAGTGGAGTCATTATGGTAGGCTTACAAATAAAAAAAATTTTTTTTTTTAATTACGATGACAAAAGTAACAAAAAATAAACATTAATAAAACAAAATACATAATTAAAGCGAGGTAACCAGATTTAAGTAGTTAATTAATAACACGTATGTTAATACACTAATTCAAACAAGGAAAGTAGTTTTGAACACAATATAATATATATTTTTTTTCCTAAACTTACATCATCATCAGCCTATCGCAGTCCACTGCTGGACATAGGCCTCTCCCATTGCACGCCACTTTGATATATTTTCGGCTTCTCGCATCTAGTTTCTGCCAGCCATCTTGCGCAAATCGTCACTTCACCTGGCCTGTGGGCGTCCTATGCTGCGATTGCTGAGAAGCGGTCTCCTTTCAAGAACTCGTTTTCCCCAACGATCGTCGGTTCTGCGGCTAATATGGCCAGCCCACTGCCACTTCAGCCTGTTGATACGGTGGGCTATGTCGATTATTCTGGTTTTCTGCAGGATCACCACATTTCTGATGCGATCCCTTAAATAAACACCGAGCATAGCCCTTTCCGTAGCACGCTGAGCGACTTTGAGCTTGTGGACCAGCCTTACCGTAAGTGTCCACGTTTCGGCTCCGTATGTCATGACCGGTAGGGCACACTCATTGAAGACTTTCTTCTTAAGGCACTGTGGGATCGACGATGAGAAGACTCGCCGTAGCTTCCCAAATGCTGTCCAACCCAGCTGAATTCTTCTGTTCACCTAATCCTCGAAGTTGTTTCTACCTAAATGCAATGTCTGCCCGAGGTATACATATTTTTGAACACTTCCACTTCCAGAACGGCCCCGTGCACCGCAATCATTTCCGGTAGTACATGTTTATTGAACATGATCTTGGTTTTATCCAAGTTCATCCGTAGGACGATGCGTACAGAAGAGTCAGCTAGGTCATTCAGCATCTGCTGTAGGTCCTGCAGCGTCTATGCCATGATGACGATATCGTCTGCAAATCGCAAATGAGAAATGTATTCGCCATTGATGTTGATACCACGCCCTTTCCAGTGCAGCGTCTTGAACATGTTCTCCATTGCATTTGTGAACAATTTTGGGGAGATAACATCCCCTTGTCTCACTCCTCGATGGTATTGGCCTTGTTTGCTGGCTCTGTACTTGGCCGGACATGGTGGCGGCTTCGTGGAGACATCTCATCACTTGTATATATCGCCAATCTACTTGGCCCCGCTGCAGAGACTCCATAACAGCCCAGATCTCGATCGAGTCAAAGGCCTTCTCATAGTCCACGAATGCTAGACACAGGGGCTGATTACATTCTTCGGTCTTCTGTATAATCTGCCGCACTGTGTGGATGTGGTCTATGATATATCCTCTCCGAAACCCAGCTTGCTCCGGTAGTTGGAATTCGTCGATTGTTCGCGCAAGACGGTTCGTGATGATTCTTGAAAGCAGTTTGTAGATGTGGCTTAGAAGAGAAATTGGTCGATAAATTTTATAAAGTATATTTATTATCACTAAAAATAAACAGTTCCTAAATAACGTTATCAGAAGAGTCTGAAATTTGGAAAATTTGAATGAATTGGTGAAAGTGGCGAAAGTCCTAATAAAGGTAGTTTCAGTGTTAGAGCCATGCTTAGGCACGAATGGGCCGGCTCGACCGGTGCGATACCACGGCCTCACAGAAAACTGGTTGTGAAGTAACGCTTGCGTTGCATTTTCCCGAATGGAGTGAGGTTTCCGGAGGCCTAATTCCCCCTCCCCCCTTTTCTCTCCCCTCATCTCCTTTCTCCTTTTTTCCATCTCCTCATCCCTCCTCTCTTTTTTCCGCTCCCTGCATCCCCCATCCCCCATCCCTCATCACCCTCAAAGGCGGGCCGCGCTCACTCTTGAGTTGCGAGTGTCCATGGACGGCGCTGTCACTAACCATCAGGTGACCCGTCTGTTCGTCTGTCCCCGTTTGTATAAAAAAAAAAGGTCAAAAGGACCTAATTTGGATTGTTTTTTTTTATATTATAGGGGGACAGACGAACAGACGGATCACCTGATGGTAAGTGATAACCCCCGTCCATGGACACCTGCAGCTCAACAGTCGTAAGCGCGGGGAAAGAAGACACGGGGGGGTGAGAAGATGGGAAAGAGGAGAAAGGAGATGAGGAAGAGGGGAATTGGGCCTCCGAAAACCTCACTCCATTCGGGGAAATGCAACGGTAAGTGAGAATGTTGGAATTATGCACGTGTTATATATATAGCACACGTATCGCGTGTTTGGATTTTTTTTTGGAAATGCGGATTAAAAAGAGTTTACCTATACTACTATTCAGCAATTTTGTGTGTTAGACATGACTTTATTTGGAATAAACAAAACCTTGTGTAGGCACCCGCTTATAAAAATGTCGATCACACAAATTTTCGTCCCTTGTGGGAATCGAACCCACGACCTCCGACTTAGCAGTCAGGGTTACTATACACTAGTAAACACTAGACCAACAGGCCAGTCATTGTTTTTTTGGGGTCTCTTGGCTTTAGCGTTTTGCGTTGAGCTGTTAAATGTTAAGTATTTGTGTTTCATCTAACCCGGAGTTCCTTTCCGTGGTCCGACCATTTAAGTAACATAATACTTCTTGTTTCCTTTGCCAACTTGTGACTATTTCCTAAAGACATCGTTACATCAGTAGGTACCTAACTTTAATTAACCTTTCTATATAACTAAATGGGTTTCTATTTAATAGTTGAAAAAGAAGTGGGAAAGAACTATTTCCTTAAAATATATTCTAAAAATAAATCGTAACTGATTCATTTTTTTTAAATTTATTATTTATCGCTTTTTCGGCTAGTGGACACTACACGTAACTCCAGACTTCAGTTTGGTACCTATGTACATACAAATATTCACACGCTGGTGTGTAAATTAAATCCTACTGTGCCAATTAAAACTTGGTCTTACTAACGTAATTCTATTATCGGCAACCGGGCTCTTTAGGAAATTAAAGATGAGAAAATTGGGACTTTATTGTGAGGAAGGGATATTGGTTATAAGGATAGATTGGTACGAGTAACCAATAGCTTAAGGACATCGGTGTCACATACCTGTAACTTGAACTAACAGTAGCCGCTAGAGGTCCGCCGTCTCCCCAAAACTTTGCCTGCTAGTACCTATAACTAGCAAACTTACTAGGTATACTGCTAGGGTCATAGACAAATAGTCTCCTCATTACAGCGGTTCAATATTCTAAAATGTATGTAAGTGCAAGTTTTACAGATGTCTTGGTGAGTTTTAGTTTAATCCCATTGAAGTCACTCTAATGTCGATCCCGAAAATTCGGCCACAAGTATAACCACACGCCATAAAATATCATAATATTTCAAAGGTAGAACTTCATATAATAATGAAATATAAAAATATTGTGTTGTATTTTTTTCTACGAAAATAAAAACCTTGAAAGTGGTAGGTATTGAACTAGCAATACTTACCTGTAAAATGATTATTTATTATTATTGCACCTACCAAGGGGAAAGCGATGGCGGTTAGTTTGTACGTGCGAACGCTTTCCATATGGTCTGTCACAAAGTGGTTCTTGCGAAGCGTCCTTCCCATGGGCTTTCCGAGAAACTGTGAAACTGGATCACCAGTTTTCTCATAGACAGAAGCATCAAGATAGTTGTTGACGATGCATGTTCCGATTCCAAGTCCGTCAACCCTGGTGTCCCATAAGGCTGTGTGCGCGTTTATATGCCGTTTTATACTGCATATCAATGTCATGCTACAGATTAACAGCATTCATTGCTATGCGGTCGAAAGCACGAAAGATACCCTTTACACCCGCCGAGCAAAATTTTTTCGGATGACGTACGTCAACGAGAGCTGATCCAAATTTGTGTCTGAAGTCGAAACCTCTTTAGAAAACGTTTCAGGTTGTAGTTGACTTAATCTAGTCCAATTGAATCCAAGGAGAAAAGGGTTTTGCACGTTCACCACTAAAAAAAAAACATTTTTCGTATCACCTCGCTTTGAGAGCACTTCCTTAACTGCTTTAGCTAGCATCGAAATCCTTGAAGAAGCTTGGTGTGTTAAAATGATCTTTATAAGGCGCAGGTTCGGCTGCTTGTGGAATTCTGTAATCATCTCTATGCAGGAATACCCCAGTACCTACCCGCTTCTCTCTCTTGACCGCAATTAACTAGCACCATAGATTACCAGGATATTTCTAATCGACTTGACACCTTGGCGTTGCCAAGAGATGTAGCTTCACTCTGTATTTTCTATCACCTGTATCATGGGGAGCGTTCAGAGGAATTCTTACGTCTACTTGTTTGCCCCTATACCATAAAAAAACACTATTCCATTTTAATATACCTCCTGAGCTAATGGAATTGATTGATTAGTAACATTACAAAGGGCAAAGGCCCAGTGTCCATAAGCTTTATCTCAAATTAAAAATATTGTTCCTTATTTTATTTATAGTACAACTGACACCTGTCATTTAAAATAAATCAAATTAAATCAATGAAATGAAAAAAAAAATAACTTTGAAACCGTGCTGTCAATCGTTGTACAGCCTTCTGCTAGCTCATATTTGCCATTGCAGCTTGGCGTCTCTTGGCGACCAGTCGTATAAGTCGTAGTTCCGTTAGTGCATCAATAACTTTTCTTGATAAACATTAATATGAAATGGACGGCGCACATCGAAGGAGGGCCGATGAGAGTCAATCATGCAGCAGTATGCATTGGCAACAAAATATATTCCTTCGGAGGATATTGCTCAACCGAGGAATATAAAGATTGGGAAGCGATACCGGTCCATGTTTTAGATACGGATACGTTGCGATGGGTGGCAGTAAATTATAAGAAATCGGACATGGTACCATTTCAAAGATATGGGCATACTACAGTGGCATATGGTGACAAGGTAGGCGTTAATGTATAAATAAAATAGCCCTCCCACCCTCCTCACTAGTGGCATACTTGAGTAAGTTGTGTAAATCAATTTTTATTTTTATATTATTGATTTATCTATTATTTTATTTTAATCGGAAAAGAAACCATAATAGAACCAAAACAACTAATATAACTAGTTACCAATTACATGCTTTTGCCTTTATTTTTTATTTATTCCTTAATTAATTGAGAAGACTTACTCTGTTATTTTTTACGATTGCTTTTGTTTTGATTTTTTTTGGAATTCCCTTTTTTATTACAAAAGTAAATACTTTCAAACATCTTTGATGTCTCTAATGGTAAATGGAAAATATGAAGTATACCCCCCAACTCCTACACTAATTTCTAAAATTTTATGACTTTTAATAATTAGTAGTCAGAGCGAATTTCTACACATAAATCATTAAGGGATAATTATCATCCCTTAATTAATTAAATTATGAATAGAACACCATTCCAAAACAAACAGTTTTATAACTTTGTAAATACTTTAAGTAGAACTTCTAGATGTTCCATGATTCGGCACATATGGACCAGAATACTACCACAGCCTCTCAGTGGCTGTTAAACAATGCTTGCATTGTGATACCATATGGGTGAGGTTACCAGAAGTCCAACCTCCTTTCCCTTTGCCTCTTCCCCTCCTCCCTTTCCCCTACCCAAAAAGGCAGACAGCACTCTTGTGACTCTTGAGTTGCAAGTGATATTTATTTGTACTTCTTTTAAGTTATGCAAATACAGTATTAATGGTTTTGCATGCTTCCAACTCTCTTTTAGAACTTGCATATATTTTAATAAATTGTACTAGTCCCTTTATAAGACTTATGACTTTTATAAGCTCAACAAAAGCTTTATCAAAATAAAAAAAAAAATAGTAAATATTTTTGCATTGCAAATGATTTTATAATAGCTATCTGTTATTATCTATCTGTAATCACAGTTTTCCAAATAGTAGTCTTGCCAGAAAAAAGCAAATTGAAATTAAGCTATGATAGATGAATGCTGAAGAGACAGATGGTGAGAAACACATTAATAAGTCTAAATTACAGTATTTGAAGTAGCCTGTAAATCTACTAAAAGCTTTTTCTCATCTTTAACTCCCTAAAGTGCCATGGTGCCAGGTTGACGACAATAGGTTTGCCCTCTCTTATGTTAGTCCTAATAAATTCTAACTAGCCAAATGTTTCCCTTCAGGAAATCAGGTGTGAGTGTATTTCTTCTTTTTAAAGAATGAACACAGAAGGCAGAACAAATTAAGTATTTATATTAAAGGTTTGACAACAGTAGACAAAGTTATCTCTGCCTATCCCGAATTGGAGTAACGCATGAGCTTATGTACATGTTATTTGGGATTTCAATTCATGAACATAATGAATGTTTAAATATGTATTGAAGTGTCTTAGATATGTTTATTTAATGTAAATATTAACTGTTATATTTTATCTGTCTTGGTAAAACAGGAATTAATGTTCATAAACTACAAATTATTAGTTAATTTAATATTTCTACACGGTCTTAGTTATACCTCTCCCAACTTTCTCAAAGCCTATTCTCAGCTGTCATAAACCATTAACTTGATCTCACAAGTCCAGCATTCTTTGGATCATACACATTATTTCCCTGTTCTACTGCTTTTATATTCCTAACTAGAATAAAATCAAGGTTACTTCTGCCTTAAATAATAATAAATGACATAATAAGGTGTATTAGTTTTAATGAAGAGACAAAACCTTGAAAATTTTAATTAGCATTTTTACATAATACATTGTGCTAACTGTAACAACAATAGTTTATTGTCATATTATCATAAATTATTATACTAATGTACCCTTGGCATTTCAATGAAAGACAAATAAGTAATGCTAAGTATACATGTAGGTATGTTACACTCTTCCTGATCTTGGTCTGAGCGTATGTATGTTATGTACAACATCAGTGAATTGTGAAGTGATACTGATACTAATTACTTTGTAATGTACTTTTACATAAAAAGAAAATGATACATACATTTATACGCTCTGGCCCGCATTCCCGATAGGTGTTTTAAATACTGTCATTTTGCCGATTAGAATTTAGCCCTCCTAACGTAATTAGGGGGAACCCTGTTTCCGTCAACTAGGCACTATAGGAAATCAAATGTGCAAATTGGTTCAAAAGTAAGGGTAAGAACAAGAATCTGAATAGATTGAGTGTAAGCAATAGCTCAAACTGACTAGCTCGGAGTTTCGAGTACTAAAATTGTTTTGATAATCGATCCCAAATGCAGCTACGATCAATGCAATTTGCCAATAATGCCAATAAAAAATTACGATTCCATACGTAAACGAAGAAACACCAATCATCCAGGGGACATATATAGCTTTAGAAATCCTTAATTTTGGAAGCGTTTTCATTGCGCATATATTGGTCCCTGAGATCTAGGTAGGACAGGGGTCACACTGAAAGCTTTTAGAAAATAAAAAATCGTAATGTTATAAAAGCCTGTTAATATTTTCTTTGCTTTTTGTAGTAGTCTTCGTTGCATTATCTTCTATAGGGATCTCTTTCACGCCTTTTACAAACACCGCTTCTTCAGGGTTCATAAAACGAATTACTCGAAGTTATCTTTTATTTTTGGGTATAAATAAAAGTCACAAGGTCAGGGTCAGGACCGTAAGGAGGATGACTCACTAATTCCACACTTTCGATAGACAATTATTCGATAGTATGTCTCGCGAAGTGAGCTGGAGCGTTGTAGTTGTGGAAGGATCGTGATTCTTGGCCGTTGCTGTGTAACATTTTCCAAGACAACTGGTAAACTATGACTGAAATACAAATCCGCAGTAACACTCCTTTTATCTCTAGATGGTTATTGCGAAATGACCCATGCAAAGAATCCCATAGAATTTCCCATGACTTCTTTACTTTTTTTTTGGCAAATCTTTTATTAGAAACATACATTGCTTAGATAGTCTTTTGGTATGGGTTCGTAACAATATATCCAGATTTCATCATCTGTGACGATGTCATATACAGCATTCGATTCACCTCCGTCATACTTTTCAAGCATTGAGCGGCACCATTCCAAACGACATCGTTTTTGTTATTGTAATAACAAATTACATATGAATTCATTTTACATCTACAGATTTCCAAAGAGTTCCTAATTCAAAATTGAAATAGATGTTTCATGGGTTTGCTTTTTTTTACTGGCCTATTCTAAAAACATTCAGTATGAACCACGTATGAGGGTTCTGTTAGTATGTTTTAAGTAGGTACGTCTGATATTTGAGAGACATGAGAATCTTATTAACAAAGCCTTTCGTTAATACTAACCACATGAGTGCAATGCAAAGAGAGATAAGTGCAACATAAATTATTCTAAAAGAATTAAAACGATATATCTCGTTCTGATTATATTTCAGGTATATATGTGGGGAGGTAGAAATAACGCTGTGGCCTGTGACACTCTCTCCTGTTTCGACACAAAAACATTAGAATGGTCAACTCCGTCAGTGTCTGGCATGGTACCATATGCTAAAGATGGACATTCTGCATGTATTATCGATAATAAAATGTATGTTTTTGGAGGATTTGAATATCTTACTGATCAGTATTCTCAAGAAGTTCACTGCCTGAATCTGGACACAATGAAGTGGACTTTTATTGATGCCACTGGTACGCCACCATCACACCGCGACTTCCACACTGCGGTAGCATTTGGTACAAAAATGTACATTTACGGTGGTCGTGGCGATATGAACAGTCCCTATAACTCACAGGAAGAAGTATATTGCCCTGAAGTTTATTATTTAGATACTGTTTCTGAGACATGGGTAGCTTTATCTCCGGGAGGTGCGTGGCCAGAAGGACGTCGAAGCCATTCAGCTTGTAAGTTCCCTTCTATTATTAGTATTTTGTATTGGGTATTGGATAGTGTAGTCTTAACAATTCCTAATATGTACAAGCTAATAAGAACATGTTTTAGTTAGCAGCTGAATGGTGACGTAATCAATTACGCCAGTGAACAAGAAAATTAGAATTACTTAAGTCTTCATTGAAATCGTTTTTAGGTCAATGTATGTTTGCATATTCTAACAACGTCTGGTACAGCATTTAAGAGGAGAGAGAAACATATTTAGAGCAGCAGAGCAATAAATGTCAGAATGCAAATTTGAATGACGTTGCTTACGAAAATGATTCTCATATAATGCCACCCACACAATCTTGTTTCAGTTCTGACTTGCCAGTTGCCACTTTACCTATTTTATTTCAGGGTTATACAAGAGTCATATGTATATCTTCGGAGGATTTAATGGGAATACAAAGACTCATTTCAATGATCTATATAGGTATTCTATAACAGACAATATTTGGGAATATTTGAATGTAACCGGAGCAGTACCGTGCAAACGTCGGCGCCAAGCTTGTCTAATTTATAAAGACACAGTCTACTTATTTGGAGGCACAAGGTCAGCGTTTTGTGTATTGCATATTTCTCACTAAGTAATTTTATCATTGAAATGTGTCTCAGCTATGCTTAGAGTGATCTAAGAAAACTTTTGGCCACAAGACTGACGACGGGCGAGCAGTCTTTGCATTACCTACTTACTCACATACTTTTGAAAATGTGCAGAATTGGCAAGCATTAGTTTTGACAATAGTTATGTAATACAATATAGAATAGCTATACTGAGTACCTATGTATGTAAGTCTTTGTTGATTTTTAAAAGTTCTGTTCTTTAATTACCTACTAATTTTGTGAAATGAAATCCTTCCGTTATTACTAATTTACATGGCGCAGAAAAAGGATAAATTTATCTTATTGTTAATATTTTTTACAGCCCGTGCCAACACACAAATAACCGCACGTTAGATAACTTGGATGCCAATCATGAGCGCCTGATCGATAACAGTGACCTTCATCTTCTGGAATTTTCGCCTTCTCTTAAAACTCTTAGTATATTAGTTGTGCTGGAACACAATCTTGACCAAAGTAGCTTACCACGTGACATTATGTAAGTTTTTACGTTAAATGTTTTTTTCCAAGTCAATTTAATGTTTATTATATCATCATCATCATCAATCTACTGCTGGACACAGGCTCACTCATTGACTTCCAAAAAAAACGGTTTGGTTATACCGTTATTTAGTTTTAACAATATTATAACGTGATTAGATAAATATACACTCATAGGCACAATTAACCGCCCACCTATATTTTTCGTCACCCTGTTTGTTTATGTTAACTGTGGCTTATCTACTGTTTTGTTTTTAGTTAAGTGGGTACTTTAGCAATAAACTAAACACTTAAAAACCCTTATTTCGACCCTTAAACTTGTATCGCCGAAGCGTTTTTAGAATTTAGTCTCTGTTTGACATTGTTGCAGTAACGTTACATTGATTACATTTCTTGTTCTTGTCTGCTATCGTGTACGAACATTGTTTAATTTGAGTTTTTAGTGTACGATTATTGTTTGTGACTGAAAAAAATGCCACTGGATGCAACTGGTGCTGCTAGGGCAGTGACTAGCTGACGCTGGGTATAGCCAACGTCGCATCGCTCGTACGCTTGGTGTACCTCGAACTACAGTGCGGGTTGCCATCAGATTTCGGGAGACTGGTTCATACACGAGAAGGCCAGGTCAAGGCCGACATCGGTGCACCTCGGCTCTGGATGACCGCTTTGTTGTCAGTAAAGTGCTAAGAAATCGCTTTTGCTCCGCTACTGAAGCGCACACACGTCTGTTTGAGGTGAGAAATGTCACTATAAGTGAACGTACGATAAGAAGAAGACTGGCTGAAAGGAATCTGAGAGCTTTTCGTCCAGCTCGCGGTCCACAGCTGCTTGCACAGCATCGTAGAGCAAGACTTGCCTTTGAACGAGAATATGCAGACTGGACTACGGAACAATGGAAGAACGTACTGTTCTCAGATGAGAGCAGAATAGCCTTAAGGGGTCCAGATGGACGTCAGCGTGTTTATAGGCGCCAAAATGAACGGTTTGCTCCTTGTGCAATAATCGAAACCGTGGGTTATCAGGGAGGATCCATAATGGTTTGGGGAGGTATCTCTTACGAGGCTCATACCGATCTAGTGGTGTTTGATAGAGGCAGTGTGACTGCTCAAAGATACGTGGAGGAAGTCTTACAAGACCACGTCATACCTTTCGCACCATTTATTGGTGAAAACTTTAAATTAATGCACGACAATGCTCGATGCCATACCGCAAGATCCGTCACTCAATACCGGCAATGAGGTCGGGATTCAAGTTTTGCCATGGCCTTTACGCAGTCCCGATCTTAACCCAATTGAGCACATTTGGGACAACCTAAAAAGACGTATTCGAGCAAGAACATCAGCCCCTGCGACCTTACAAGAGCTCAAGACGGCTGCGATAGAGGAGTGGCATAATATCCCTCAGTCGGATATTCAAGACCTCGTAGATGGATTGCCAAACCGACTACAAGAAGTCATCAGGGCCCGAGGTAGTAATACTCATTATTAAAATTTAAATAAAAAGAAAGCGGACGATTTTTTTTCAAAATTAAAGTCATCACATTTTCATGCAAATTTTTTGCAAATTCGATTTTTGGCATATTTTTTTTTATTAAACGGTTTTGTTTAAAGACTTTTGTGATTTTATTTATCCTTAATGGCTGCTTTTAACATAACTTCCATCAAATGTGGTCAAAATTTTCCGACTACTGAAAATTGAAAGAAATACAAGGTGGGCGGTTAATTGTGCCTGTGAGTGTATAATGGTTCATTGGTTTTATAAAAACGTTTTATTTTCAGACTGGATATCAAGACAGTGACAGTTCCTAATCGCATCAGCAGGCCAATAAATCAGGCTGGTTGAATAAGAGATATTTTGCTGCTATATGTGTGTTTGTTGCAGCATTATTTCTGTGTTTAGTCATTATGATACTTCTATACCTTATATATATTATACATAAGTATGCAGCAAATGTTCATTGATGTTTGTGTCACTTAAAATTCGATCTCTGTGTTACTTAAACAATAAATGTATGACCAAAATTGTTGATATTTGAAATTACTAACACTGAACACTATCAAATAACCGTGGGAGAGCCACGTTTAGGCACGAATGAGCTGGTTCGACCGGAGTAATATCACGGTCTCGCAGAAAACCGATTTTCAAACAGTGCTTGAGTGAGTGAAGGAACGGACGCCCTATCCTCTTTCCCACCCCTTACCCCCTCCTACTTTTTGTCTCCTGGGCCATAAAAAAAAACTATTCAATAAAACAAGTGTCAAGAAAAATTAAAAACGCAAATAAAACAATTTTCTAGAAAATATGTTTTATTCATCCTCTTTAACAATGTGTCTTTGACGTTCAGGAACAAAAGGTACGGCGCCAGGTTTGCTGTGAGCCCGTCTATTGCCCTCTTTTCTCTTAATTTTCTCTCTAATAGTTCTAATCTCCTTTTGCGCGTTCATAATATGCTTGGGAACGTGTCTATGTCTTGCTATGCGCTTTACCTCTGGATGATTGGCAAATTTCTCTTTCAAAGATTCCGCATAATTAAGTGCAGTTCTCTCGCGGGGTTTAAGCTGAAAAAGTCGAAGTATATTGTAATCACTTTGAATTATTACACAACTTCATGTACGTCATAAAGAATATTTACACTATAATAAACTTCACAATTCATGTGGTATTGAGTCCTATTTAAACATGAAAATAACTTTTAATCAGTATCATGCAGACCTAGACATATTTTAACTGCATACTAATGTGAAAAATATATAATGAGACATTAGATAAGAAGTGCAAATCATATTTATTTACAAAAGTCACTAGAGAGACACACACACACAGACTAATTAGGAGAAAAAAAAAACAATGTATCAGGGTGCACGAATACATAAAAACAAATTACAAAAACCTTTAAAAATTCATTAGCTCTATGCAAACATTGAAAACAAAATTATAAACCGTATGTTAGGCAAGATTAACATACATTGATAACTACATTCGACTCTGAAACTGACACAACTAAAAATTCTTAATCAAACTAATGCAAAGCTGTTATTAGAGTCCGATCAAACATTTTTAAGTTACCCACAAATTATTTATAAATTGTCTTGCTCGAGCCTTTTTTTTTGTTTGCGAACCCCTACGGGTCATCACCTTACCAGGGCAAATGGGTAAGGTGGTATGTCGGACTCGAACCGACTAAAACCACACAGTGTTCCGGGAACGGGTCTTATGGCCGGAGCCTCAGGTGTACCCTAGGAAGGAAGTCCCTGTGTACCCCGGCAGACCTGACCGACTTTTGAGCAAGGCGAACCCAATATGATGTGTTCGGGGTCCCGCGTCCCCCTCATATTTAGTCAGGCGCGCGTCGAACACGTCGCTTCTTTTGCAAGCATCACTGCCTCACAGTACGAATGGGCGGAATCCTATGCCCTCTCGCTCGGGACCATAGCAATAACCATGGTCTCCAGCGAGAGGTTACCTACATCATTTGCTGCCACGAGGTTGGAACGCTGCTGCACTCACGCATAGCACTCCACTAATGTGTGGAGTGCGGTATCCTCGTGACAGTTCCCGCAGTGGTGGCACACAGGTGTTGGCTCCCGGCCTATGCGATACAGGTACTAACCGAAACATGCGTGTCCGGTGAGTACCTGTAGTACCTGTACTAGCCGGTAGGAGAGAGCACCATGTTGCCTTTCCAGCCAATCCTCCATGATGGGTCTTACCACCACGATTATGGCGTACCCCGGTCTTGGTCAAGCCTGCTCTTGTTGGTGTTTTTGTGTTTTATATGTAATCACTATTTATCTGTCACGATTATTACATAAATATTTGATTTACACAATGTAATTTACTGTTAATTTCTCAAGTAAGTGAATAGCATGTATTCTTTTGAGAAAGAAAGATATCTTAAACTAAAAATTATAACAAAAACATTGCATTGTTAGTTCACATTAGCTCACATAACCAATTTTCCATAATAATACAGCAAACCATGCTTCAAGAAAAGCTCGTGGAATGAGAACTTGCGTTTAAGAAATTGATGTAATTTCTGTAATCTCTAAAAAAATCCTCGAAAACTAAATATTCCTTAACTGATTAAAGGAGGTCAAGAACGTATTTATCAATGAAATCCTGATTAGCAATACAAGTTTGGGAAAATATTATAACATAATTTTTTTATACTTTCATATAAGACTACTGCCGTCACACCAACGCACCACAGACGTAGACTAGACACCAGTAATACATGATTTTTAGCCTGTTTAAATTTTTTTCTTAACAATGAGTCAGGTTAGCTGCATTATTTCTGCTTTGGTGATTAGCTAGCTATATTGCGGTTTACCCGACTGCACAAGAAAGGGTTGTATTTTGTCCAATCAACGCAATATTACCACAACGAGATATTCACGAGATATTTAAATAACTTCGAATCAAAATTGTTTATTTCCTATTTTAGTTACCATGAACCTATAGTTTCTATTTTAGATTGTAATAATTTTAATGATTATGATGATACAAGAGTCCTCGAAATTGTTATTTTGATAATAGTACTTGTTAATATCCATCTATTACACATTTATACACTGTTCAGATTACCAACATATATTAAGTTGAATCCTATTCAATTAATGTTAAAGTATGTTAAAGTTTTTGATGTAAAACTATAATGAATACTTACCACACCAAGTTTTTCAGAAGCTCTTGCTTTCCACATTCTAATATTCATTTCATCAGACCCTGATAGAATATATTTGTTGTCTAAAGTCCACTTTACACATGTGAGTCGCTGCATTCGCTTAGTATGATATACATCTCTGGAGTTTCCTTTTAGACTTTCAAATATCCTAATAGTTTTGTCATAACTGCCAGCTACAAATTCTCTGCCAGTTGGTGAATAATCTACATCAATTACGGCAGAGGTGTGTCCCATATGGATGTTAACAGGCTGTTTTAATTTTCGTACATCAAATGTGTACAAACTGAAATAAATAGAAACATCATGATTCTAATAATTGTTAGATAAAATAAGTTAAATGTGACATCAATAAGTTATGCTAAGGTCTAAATAAAACAATAGAGTAAGATCACAATATGCAATCTTTTCTTTTCGAACTGTCTGTTCAGAAGAGAAAATTGAAATTGCATATTAGAAGTTGTAAATTTTTTAAAATTATATATATGATTTTCTTAAAGTTTAAGAGTCTTGAGACCCTATTTGTTTTATCTATAAATTTAAAGTGAAAATAAATTGTTTATCAAGTAATTTATTACTGCATTTGAGGGGGTTCCTTCCAGCCTCTATAATATGTCACTGATGTTTATAGGCTAGACATAGGCTTAATACAATCGTGTTTTTTTTGTTTTTCAAAATAAGTTGTGTCATCTAGTAAAATTTGAGCATTAGTGACTCTCAACATAGTGTAAAGAGGAAGATTAAAAAAGAAGCCTCTATAATGGTAACAGATTAATAATAATAATAAAAATACATACTTGTAATCCTCATTGGCTACAGTAAAAATGAAAGCTTCCATTGGGTTCCATGATAAAGCATTTGATCTCAGTTCCATTACAACTTTCCTCAGAGGACCTGATTCACGGCAATCATACAAAATTACACTCCTGTCACTTGCACATGATGCAAGTAGATTTTGTTCTACCTGAAAAATCACAAGCAA
This sequence comes from Tyria jacobaeae, assembly GCA_947561695.1. Taxonomy (NCBI): domain Eukaryota; kingdom Metazoa; phylum Arthropoda; class Insecta; order Lepidoptera; family Erebidae; genus Tyria; species Tyria jacobaeae. The sequence goes on from OX387210.1 coordinate 9,004,642, forward strand.
TATAATTTAATTTGCAATTATTACTGTTAACATAATAGATAAGCAGAAACAAAAAAGATGGGACAACATTTTCTTCACATTTGCAGTAGTTAATCTAAGTGTGTGTGTTAACCTGAGATTATATGAAGGCAAAGGGCCTCGAGAGGCAAAAATATCCCAATATAACTCTTATATTAAATCTGACTATTTTAAGACAAGCCCATGATCTCAAAATAAGAAGTTACTGTAAAGTACACTAGTAGAGTACAATGGAGGAACTTTTTTGACTAACTGAAAAGGGAGAACCTTAATTAGATTATTAAACTATATGCACATATCTGGAGAAAAGATGTAACTAATTTAAAAGTAGTAAATATACAAAAAAAACTTATACACATTATTACATATATATTACTAGTTTACTTATGTAAAATAGGTATGTAATGATGATAAGTATCTATGTGTATATATATACATAGATACCTATCATATATATACACTATAAATAACAAGTCAGATAGTATTGCATTAGTGATTCATTAAGTGTAAACCCATTGAGCAAGAGATCACCTACCCCTTGTTTAAAAATGAGGCAGTTTGTTGACATCTTGATTTCAAGATTATCTTGTATGTTATTCAGTATGTTTTCCGCATGTCGACTTATTAATAAAATTGGTGTTTGAGCAGTAGTCCTGTTCCATAGCCTTCAAAAATTTACTACTATCATTTAAAAATAAATACCTGATTAAAAGATACATGGTGAAGACTGTCTACTCCCCACTTGAACACTTTCACAGGCTCATTCCTAGTTTTTTCCCACAATTGACAATGTTCACCGCATGTTGCAAATAAGGGCTTAGTTCTGTGATGTGTTATGCCAGACACTACAGACATACTTAAGAGTGTATTCACAGGTTCTTCATCTTCAGTTGACAGTACTTCAGACTTCCATGTCTTAATAGTTTTGTCATCACCAACACTAGTAAACGTCTCACCACTTGGTGTGTAGCACAATGCGCGTACCCAGCCTTCATGTGCTACAAAATTTCTTGTGCATTTCCTTACAGTTAAATCCCAAACACGTATTTCTCCATCGAAGGCGCCACTAGCTAAAACAGCTAGGCGACTTGGATGCTTCCCCAAACTTGAAACTCCATCCCTATGTCCATCAAGATTACCAATAAAGGGCTTCGCAAACACTCTTTCAAGTTTAACGGCATTCATCGCCCGCACGTATTCACGCGGTGCTTCAAGTGGATGTAAGCTCGGATCATAATTCCTCGGTACTAAAAAATACATGTAAAAACTTATTAAAATTTACTCTAATCTTAAATTACACGATAAATCTATTTATTACTGGATAGTAAAAAAGCTTAAGGTACTAAACAGTAAATTAACTTACACTTGTGGATATCTCTCTTAGTTGCACGTAAGTAATCATCAGGATTTCGGCTAATGACTTTTATTTTTACTTTCGACATTATTTCAACAGACGCTGTGATGTTACTAAAATAAAAAATATTTTGAAAAGAATACCACTACACAATATAACCTCAAATACGCTGATAGGCTGACACTGACAACTGACAAGCACCGATGACCGAAGTACTAAAAAAAAGTACTGACCATTTTAATACAATTTTGTTTTGTACAATTAACAACCTGTGTTGCCAAGACGATTCTAAATATAATGTACTGTCTGTTTGTCTGACTGGATCTTTAGTAGTTGCATGAACCATTTTAAAAATCTTTTTTTTATTACCGAACATAAACTATCTAACTGCCAGTTATGTAAGAGAATATTAAATTGACTGCACCACAAATCAAGTAGTTGATCACGAAAACTAATCTGCACATAAAAACACAAACATGGTGTTTGTTTATCAAATTCATATATTTGCCAATGTAAGGAAAATATTAATTTAATAATAAGATAACGAAACTCGTGTTTATAACTAAACCTATAAGGCAACAGAAAAATGAGAAATATATTATACAAATATTCATATTGCATGAATATTTAATTAGATTAACCCTATATCCCTTTTTGAGCCTATATAACTGGTTGAGTAGCTGAGTGCTAGGCAGATGTGGACGTCGCTTCCTTCCGCGAGGAGGTGATTCCTCAAAGGAAGCGGCGGAACGGGAGAGAGAACGAATGGCTCGCACAGGTCTCTCTGCCCGCAGAAGGGGCACCGGGCGCCGGAGGGCATTTGTTGATCTCCATCTTAGGAAGTGGCCTGCGGGCGACGATTTTAGGGAATTCGTCGTCTGAACAGTTACAGGCCTAAGAGGCAGCGCACAGTGTTCCGTGCGTGCTTCTTGGAGGACTGCGATCGAAGGGTGACGGTCACACCGGGTGACGAGACCCGTATTGGTTGAGGCGGGTCAATGCCTGTCTTCCGGGCGGGTAGCGGCAGACGGCCCCCGCCCGAAGAGGTACGCGAGTTGCGTGAAGCCGCTCGTCGAGCCACGATGGCTCACTGGTCGTCCCGGCTGGAGGCTCCACGTGCTGGCTTTGCCGCTCTGGAGGCGCTCCAGCCGGTCATCGTCGAATGGGCAAAGCTGCCGCTTTCACGCACGGGACTCTTTCTTTCCGCCTAACGCAGGTTCTTTCCGGGCACGGCTGCTTCGGAAAGTACCTGCACTCGGTCGCTAGGAGAGAATTATGTCCCGCCTGCCACCACTGCGACTGCAGTGAGGACTCGGCTCAACATACGCTCGCAGACTGCCCCCGCTTGGGCGGCGCAGCGTCGGGTCCTCACTGCAGTCATCGGAGAGGATCTCTCGCTACCGGCCATCATACGCTCCATGGCCGGTAACGACAGGAATTTCACCGCGGTCGCAACCTTCTGTGCGGAGGTTATCGCGCAGACGGAGGCGGCGGAGCTGGCCCGGGAGGACGATCTCCACTCGGACCCAACTCGCCGCCGGCGAAACGGGTGGCGTAGGTACGCTTACCAGCGCCTCATGCCGCCCTGAGTGTGGCCGCGGGTGGTCGGGACAGGTAATTCCCCTCCATCCACCATATGGCCAGCCTCGAGGAGGCGACGTCCTGGTGTGTCTGGACGTTGCCTAATTGAGAGTTACCAGAAGGTGGTGCCCGCACTGTTGCGGGCAACAGGCGCTAGGAGGGGTCCGGATGTCTTACCAAAGCTGTTCCCGGATTCCTCCTATTTTAGGCCCGAGGGGGTTTCCACACGATAAAAAAAAAAAAGAAAGAAAAAAAAAAAGGGTCAATGCCTGTCGGGGGTTGCGGAAGAATACAATTGTGATCCTCGCCCCCCTGATCATTGGCAAGAAGAGGAACACCGGGGTGGATTTTACTCGGTAAGAGTCCGACAGACCCCTACACCCTCTCCAGTGGGCGGAGGACATCCATGAGGATCTTCCAACCCGTAAACAAAAAAAAAAGGCAGTTGTGGAATAAACGAACAACTTAGACTTATTATTTACTACCTATAAATTTTTTTAAGGGAATTTACTAACAAATATTTAAATTTTATCAAAGTTCCTTAATTGATACCATTTTTTGCTCTAACAGTTAGGCAGAAAGTTGGTCAAGCAGCAACATTTCTGTTTCTGTTTGTCAACAATGTCAAAAGCTTCTTTAACTGTCAATTTTTAGCATAGAGTACATTTATTACACGGAAAGTGTCTTCATCGAGTCAGTTGTGAGTAGTACGGTGCGGTGCCGTAGGCGCGTACTTGAATTTTTGTACTTGGATATTTATGGTAAATGAAGAGAAAATTGAACAGTGTTTTTATCTCAATGTGTCAGGTAATATTATTTGTATCTTTTCTATTTTCTGAATCTTTTTGTTGCATGATTGCATAGATGTCATATACGAACAACAAATGAAATGCTGTGTTAATTAAATAAATCAAGAGGGGACATTTTAATTAAATAGTTATTACAAATTAATTTATTTTGGTATATTTCTAATAAATTTTAACAATAACTTCTATTCGTTCACTAGATTTGTTATAGGTTTATTTCGAACTTATTCGATAAGCTAGTTCTGAATTTTTCTTATACATATCAATACAATTCGTAGGGAAAACAAAATAATTTGGTAGATACTTTATATCTGTGAAAAATTCAAATAAGGTGTATTAAATATTTTTTCATATTGAAATAAAGTAATATCTGAAAATAAACTGGTTCAACTTTAACTACAATTTGAAATTAATACCTACCTTAATAATACATTAAAATCTCATTATTATTTTCAATTCATATTGAATAAACTACCTTTGACATTGTAACTGAGTAATATATTTACCCTTACATATATTACCCTAACATGTGTTGTATCTATACTTTAATATAATAAAGCCAAAGACTTTGTTTGCTTGTTTGAAGGTGCTAATCTCAGAAATTATTAATTTGATTTAAATATTCTTTTTGCTTTAGATAGGCTTTATTGAGGAAGGCTTTAGGCTATAAAACATCACGCTACAACTCTTAGCAGTGGAACAGTAGGAAACGTCTAGTATAGTGTATATTTGTTATTCATAGTTACTTTAAAATAATTGTGGTAGATGAATCTATTAAATTTTGGAATAAGTGATTTAATCAATGTTCTAATAGCATAGACAATATATATTCTAGTAATTAATTAAAATTATAGGATAAATTACTTTGATGATTATTTTGTCAGTACATCAATTTATGTTTTTTACAATGGACTCACACATGGGTATCCATTTAGCTAAACTTATCGATTTTCAATTTAAATGTTGTTATTTTTTATGAAATCCATGGAGAGGAATTATTATAGTTTAGTTTAGTTTAAGTTTTAACTAAATTAAAACTTTTCCTACTATGAAGACAAACAAAAACAGAATGATAACCAGAAAAAAATTATTGCAGTGAACCAGATTCTCACTTATTACAGGGTTTATTTTATTGAGATGTTTATTCTTGATCATTGGTTAAACAAATATCTCACATATTAAATGATATTAAATTTTTACATGTACTTTTTTGTTGATCTCATCTAATATATTAAAGCTAATCTAAATTTTAAAACCATACAAAAAAGATGAAGTAATGCTTTGCAGTACAAAGATTGTAATGCTCATTACAACCGTTCATCACATTGGATTTAATGCTGGAATATAGTGACTAGCAAGATTCAGAAATTGGACTTCTTTGGGAATAAAAAACCCAAATTCGATCTATCTCAAGATTTTGTTGACCTTGGCCTACAAGAGGAATATAACATTCAAACATATATTTTTTTATTAAACTGAAATCCTGAAATCCCCCTGAAATCCGCCTCGGTCCGTCATCCCACCGGGATTTCAGGTGAACGGTGTGTGTCGGAATTGGACTGACTAAAACAAACAGTTTTAACAGTGGTAGAGCCATGCTTAGGCACGAATGGGCCGGCTCGACCGGTGCGATACCACGGCCTCACAGAAAACCGGTTGTGAAGTAACGCTTGCGTTGCATTTCCCCGAATTGAGTGAGGTTTCCGGAGGCCCAATTCCCCCTCCCCCCTTTTCTCTCCCCTCTTCTCCTTTCTCCTTTTTACCATCTCCTCATCCCTCCTCTCTTCTTTCCACTCCCTGCATTCCCCATCCCTCATCACCCTCAAAGGCGGGCAGCGCACTTGAGTTGCAAGGGTCCATGGACGGCGGTGTCACTTACCATCAGGTGAGCCGTCTGTTCGTCTGTCCCCCTATAGTATAAAAAAAAAAAAAAAAAAAAAAAAAAAAAAAAAAAAAAATATGGTGTGCCATACTGCACCTCAAATAGGAGGAATCCGGGAACAGCTTTTGTATGACATGCAGACTCCTGGCGTCTGTTGCCCGCGCAACAGCGCTGGCACCACTTTCGGGTTCCTCTCAGTTACGCAAGGTCCAGGCCCACCAGGACGTCTTTCGGGGTTGGCAGAGACAACAGCTTCCAGCTTAGATCTTACGTACCCCACGACACGAGCTTCCTCTACCTACTGTTATCACAGCTTTTATACGAGCTCGCCTGTTTCGGGAACTTCTTACCTCAGCACCTCAGCACGCCCTTTTCAATTTTCGTCACTACGTCTTCTTTCAAGCCACACTTCTTTCGAATATCTACATTCTTTTTTCTGTAAACCAGTCTTACCCAACACGTACTCCGCATTGATCTCATCTCAACAGTCTTCTTTCATAATTTTTCTACCATTCCCAACTCTCACTAACATATATTAAAGTGGGCATTATGTGGCAAAAGGTAATGTACAGAATTAGAGCTGCGTTATTGTTAAAGGCTGAAAATAGGATAGGTCCAAAATATTCTGTTTTGCGGAATCATTACATAACAATCTGCACAAGCACCAATGCAGTTCATGTTCAGTGTTTTTCTATATTAATAGTGCGTTTCGTGAATATTTTTTAGCCTTTGACTATGATGACTGTATGACTGACTTAAAATAATTTGGTAAATCATGCTAAATAGTCGTTTGAACATTGTGTTCTGTGCGGTCTTTGTTTATTGGAGATAGAACCTACTTTTGTATCTTTATCGTCGACATACAGTGTGATCTTGTCTTTATAAATATTGAATATCAATGTTAAATAATTACAATAGGTTTGTTAATATTGGTAGGAATGTCATACGAATACAGTTATACAAAAAATGATCTGTGTCGTGTGTGTACAGATTTTATATCATTTGATGCTATTCATTCATTCAAACCAACTCTTGAGAAAATGAGCTATTTTTAAGATTCTTAAGTACACTATTAATGTTTATTTGAATTTCAAAAGTACAATCGATAGAGCTTTTTGCGGATAAACATTACGATTAAAGCATTTTTGTTTATTGACATTCACGCAATATGATCCTATCAATGTAAAGCATGAAGCGTCCCCCTAATGTTTATAACACATTATTAATAAAGCACATCATCTCGTCACAGCGGCAGTTAGATAAGGTCACCGGCTTGCCACTAGCTACTCAATGGCAGTAGTTTGTTCGTTGACCCGCGAACGGTTGCGCTGGCGCATGCCAGACTGTACGATTTTATCAGTCGCCCTGATTTTAATATTACGATATTGGTGCAGTAGAAACTTGTCTATATTACATTTATAACATATCGGTTGAGCTAGATTACTACTTATATATCAGGTAAGTCAATGTATTGACTAAATCTTGAAATTGTTGGGATTCTGCTCAGAACTTTTAAGTTACATACATCTAGAATAGTTGCTGCAACGAATGATGTTAACGGTACGTTTATTTGCAGTGAGTACGTGTGTAGCTTTAGTGAGTTCCTTATACTAAAATAAATTTGAGGACAATGACGCGTTTGCCGTTATTTCCTTCATCGTTACACATTGGTATCTATTGGTGTACTAGTTCCTAATCTCATAATTAGAGGCCCGTTTACGAACTATAAGTAATTTAAATTTTAATGAATAGAACTTGAAACTTGAACTTTTATACAAGCTTTTCATTAAGGTTATTTACGCTAACGAATACTAAAGTATCACATTTGAATATCATAGCATAAGCATCAAAGTAGGTAGGTACTTTTTTATTTTATTTTTCTTCTACTTTCGACGCAAAACAGGGAAGGTTCTCAATTCCACTCATAACTGTTGAAATGGTTTTTCTATTTCGTTAATTTTTTTATTAGACAGGTATGCCATGTTCGAGTTTCATTCTTCATAAGAATGTCATTGAATGTTTGTGTGTTTGGCTCTGACTCAAAATTGTATTAGGTATTTACATTACTTTATGAGTTTAGTTAGTAGGTGTACTCGTTTATTTTTTATTATTTTTCGCTTTTCATTTCATTTTTTTCCCCACATCTTCCATCGGATTTTTAAAGTTTTTATTATGTACCTCTTTAATTTATGTATTAGGTATTTTATCTTTGTAACGGAGTATACTCGTACATTCCTTTACGATTTTCGATACTTAGAAACTGCATCAATATTCAGTGCACTCATGCGGTGATTTGGCTACAACGAACAATAGTCACATTTCTTATGTTGGTCATTGCCCCAATAATTCATAAATGTCAATTCGAAGCTGTTGCCGGAAGCTTCTAGAGAATTTATTCTAAATTGTAGAACAAGCGATAGCCACGCAACATTTATTATCATTATTAAAATGATAATAATACTCAGCCGACGGGACGCTCTCGGACTCACGTTCACCATCACATGATTTTATCATTAAAAAGTATGCCTATACCTATTTAGTTTAAAGTTGTGAGATAATTATTTATAATAAACTTGTGACATAATGATCCCTATTGTTCTGTTCTTTAAAGATAAATTTGATCTTTATTTGGTGGACAGATGGTTTTCATTAAACATACAAATATACAATGCATTTTACTTCTAATGTGTTTGGGGATGATCTTTTAAAAGTTTACTAATTCAGTAGCTCCTAAAGTGACTGTAAATTAGGTACAGTAACACTGGTGGTGAATATTTTTTCATATGTTTGAATTAGTAAACAAACATAAGGCCCTATAGATAATAAACGGTCACCGTAAACAATGGGTAAAACACACCCGTTGCGGACCTTCCTTATTATTTCTTCGTGCCCAAACAATATCAGCATACTTTCATACATATTTCTGTCATACCCAACTCTCGCTACCATCCACTAAAGTTGGCACCACTACGTTATTATGATTATATTATATTATTTTCATTTAATGAAATCAGGGCAGGGGGTCATTCAAGCCACACATTACATCATCTCTCTGGTTTTAAAAGTAGAGTATATACGCTACATTTAAAACTTAGCTGCCATGGTAAAAATTGGTAAATGGCATCTTGAACAATTGTATAGTTTTCTAACCATGTTAGATGCGGAGCACACTAATAGGTATGATCTACTTCATTCCCGCTGGTTAATTTGTCTAGCCGATATCAAAGCTCTGCTGCTCTAGAATCGGCAACAGTAACTTATACTCATTACTTCGCAGCGAACTTTGCACTGTGTCGCCATGTAAGTGCACGGAGCTTTCGTTCAATATTTGTTCTACGGATAAGGCGTATATTGTTTATTCCTATGTAAGTATAATATGTTTTTTGCATTTGGCTACGTTTTCGCTTTCTAAGTTTTGATTTAAGTGCCTTTCACGATCTAGAAGCCAGCGTATAAATCACAATAAGTTTTTAGTTAGATGGGTCAACAACAACTAGTGCTGTCTAACATATAGTATATTGCAACATATTATTGTAAGTTATTTATATCAAGTGAGTCAACACCAGGCTGGAGTGTTGTTTTTTATTTATTTTATTAAAAAAATAAAACAACTCCAGCAATTGTATTCCTAACAAGGAAAGGAAGGAAAGGAAAGGAATTTAGAAATATCAAAGAAAAGGAACAAACATACAACGGACACAAAGAATACCCAGACTCGGGATAAGTATTTGTGGGTCATACAAATTATTTTTTCGTGTGGGAATCCAACCTACGACCTCTGCCTCAGCATTCAGGGTCACTAACCACTAGAACAACAGCTCTAACTACTCTAAAACCTAACTCTAAATCTCCGTTAGCCACAAACTCTTTCCCTCTTTAACTCACTACGAGACCAGATTAAAATTATATTGTATACCGTAAGCAGTCATTGGCCGACCAGTGAAATATTACACTAGCATGATTTTATCATCTATACAAATAAATAAGATTGGTTTGTCTGTTTGTAATATTAAAATAACCGCTTTTTACTAAGTGCATATGGATGTATACACGGTACATATACCAAAACAACATTTTTTTCAATTTTTGTCTATCTGTCTGTTTGTTCCGGCTAATCTCTAAAATGGCGTGACCGATTTTGACGGGACTTTCACTAGCAGATAGCTTATGTAACAAGGAGTAACTTAGAGTACTTTTATTTTAGAAAAAAAATAGGACCTCACAAAAAAAAATTAAAACCAATGAAAACTGAACAATAACTTTTTTGTTAAATGCCACGCGGACGACGATTTAATGGCTTTTTCAATATTACCGCACCTGGGTTGCTTTTCTATAAAATTTCAACAGATATCGTCTTTGCATTTGAGCTCCATATAAGAATCTCTCAGTAACATCGGCATTGCCTTTTTATTTATCCCAAAGAGGCACACGAACAGTCCTACACCTGATAATAATAAGTGACAACCGACACCTGTAACACAAGAGTACAAGAGCGCTGTAGGAGAGTGGGGATGAGGGGAGAGGAAAGAGGAAGTAGGGAGTAATACAATGCAAGTATTGTTTGTCTACCGGTTTTCTGTGTGACCGTGGTAATATTACGATCGAGCCGGCCAATTCCTGCCTAAGCATGGCTCTTCGCCGGTAAAATATTATGTTATTTGTGTTGTCGTGTTTTTCAGAGAGCCTTAGTCTTGTTAATAAAAAAAGTATGGTTTTTCCACTTTTAAGTGTGTTTTGTGTGTATTGTAAAAAATGCTTAAAGGTAAAATTAACCGCTTTTATCGCTCCTACTCATAGTTATAAGAGTCAGTCAGGTCAGTTGAGTCGGTACATTTCTTCAGAAACTAATAAGTATCGGCAAAATGTTATATACACTGCTATCACATAATGTAAACTTTAAATATTTAAGATAAATTATAGAAGTTTTTTTGTCTGCTATAATGAATTTGTTACACGTGACCAGGTTGGTATTTTATAAATTGTTAGCTATCGTATAATCGAAAATGCGTAATATAATCTTTACAACTCATTGTATTGTGTTCAGAAGTAAAAAAAAAGATATGTATATTTAAACTTAGATTACATGTGTTATAAAAAAAAAATATAATAAAAAATATTCTCTCTCTTTAATGTTTTTGTTACTGGGTTACGATATGTCGAAATGTTATACCCTATGTCTTTCTTAACATTAAGACGATTCAAATGACACCTCACAGGTCGAAATCCCATCAAGTCTTCTAGACTGCGCTAGGGCGTTGCAAAGAAACATCATAGTATACATAAACTCGAATAATAGACTTTTAAGAAAAATAGATAACCGCCAACAATGCGCCTCCTTTGCGCAATAATTTAAATCGTACTACTTATTCGTAGTAACGTTTGGTTGCAATGAGACCACCGCAGGAGCATACTCTTTCGATATATTTTTTTTTGAAGTCTTGAACACCCCCCTGTCACAGTCGTCTAAAAACACGTTATTAGAAAATCTAGTAAGTACTTGCTAGCTAAGCTGTCCGCATATTGTACATATAATATATGAGTTAGTTTCTGGTTACAGCTACTTTAACTATTTATTAAAGTAAGTGTTCTTGCACTATCGTAAAATATTGCCAAATTTGTCATACAATACATTATTATAGAGGCGAAAAATTCTTTAACAGGATTTGACTATGATAAATCTATTATCTGACTAATGGCAATAAATTTATCATGAATGTCACCTTCTTATTAGGACCAGTGTCTCCGTTTTTTTTTTTTCATTCTAATTCGAATAACTTAATCATAGAATGTAAATGGCCGTATTAAAAATAAAATATTAACCGGTTTTATCTAAATTCACTGCCTTCACCTCATGGCTGCTCCCACGCACCTAGAATACGTATTTTACTGTTAGCTTCCGGAATTAAAATTAAAAACTATGTACGAGTATCTTAACTTTTAAACATTCGCTGCATCCTTAGATATAAATCAGTCCGATTTTAATTAAAGTAAAGCGTGAATGTGTACAAGTAGTTCACCGAGCGGCGACAATTTTCAGCTTTATTTAATATCTTATATACAATCTAATATTAAAAACTATATTACTAACTAGGGACAAGACTGCTTCCAATATTAACAAAAAAAGTAAACTTCAAGTTAGTATTTATTAAAACTTTTATTTTTGCAATGCAATTGAGTTAAATGAATTGGTAGGTAGTATTCTTTAAGGTAATAATATTATTCAGAAGGAGATTTTCTCAAATTCTAATTGCATCAGTGATGCACAACTTTAACGTTATATTACAGTTCTTCATTATCTACATATGCATAGTTACCACAATTTATCGAATATAAGAAATATTATTTAAACCACGAGAAAATATTGTCATAGTTGTAAGTATTTGACCACGGCCTTAATCCTACATCTGTCTCCTTTACAGGAGGCGCTAAATCACGAAAATGGTTCCTAATTTAAATGTGCTGCACGGAGTTTGCGTCGTGCTACTTTTCAACGTTTTTGTGAAAACACAAGCAGAACTATTTACGGCCATAGCTGAAGTCGAATATTTGTTAGAAACTCATAAAAGAATAATAGACGACTTAGATTTTTATATCGATAAGGAAGAAAAGAGACTGAGCAACCTTAAGAGGTAAGATTAATTAAGAATTAAAAAGAAATACATTCTGTTTCCTTAAATTTTTAAATTTTGAGACGCTGTTATCAATTTCCAGGCATTTAGATCTCTACAAACGAGAACATGAAAGGGCGATGGAAGATATCCCCAACTATTTGGGTAACCCAATCAATGCTTTTACCCTTATTAAAAGACTGACGACAGATCTAGATTATATAGAAGATAGTATTAAAATAGGGACAGGTAAGAACTATAATTCTTTTCTTTATAGTAACTGGTGTCAAAGTATTACACCCTCGCTGACACTGACGTATGTAATAGTAGTTATCTAAAGGTAATGTACATTATAATGATCAGTTTAATAATACGTACGTCTTAATTAGTATAATTGCTTGTCGCTATTGATAGTTTTAACAGGGTCATAATAAAACAATACACTCTTAGAATTTTCATATATGTATGTACAACAATAGCGGTACCTCGATCGAGGGAATTGTGAGGTTCTTACCGTGATTAAACTTGAATATTTTAATTATTGAATTAAACTTGACTGCACGGATGGCGTAGCGGTTTAAGTGGTCACCTCGTCGCTACCGCGCCGAGTGTTGTGGGTTCGAACCCCGCACAGAACAACATTCTGAGTCTGGGTGTGCTTTGTGTCCGTTGTTTCAATGTTTGTAAAGTCCCCCGCGACACAGGAATTAATCCTAGTGCAGGAGTTGTCTTAAAAAAAAAAACAAAAACAAAATATGATTTATGGAACGACGGCGGCGTGACAATACAATACTAAGCCGGTAATAAAATACGTTCCTCCGTTTCTACACGTTGAAAGCTTGTGGGGAATGAAATAACGATCGTAATTTAATACTTTGTTTTAGTGACCTCTCTATTTCTAATTAAAATATTGTTATCTATTGTAATACAAACTTGTGTGTAGAATGGGAGGAATTGGTTTTAACGATCCTTATAAATCTGCCATTTCTGCTGTCTAGTAGAGCTATTTTTTTAGATTCTATGACGTATTCAAAATATTTAATATAAAATATAGCTGTCTTTGTAAGTTTAACCGTTTTAAATAAAATAATCCTTGAAAAAACCATAACAAAAATTCGTGATAGCTGTTGCTGCAGTTGTTGTATTTACTATTCACCATATCAAAGTAGATTGTCCACTTTAGCTTCATTCGTCTATGAAACAAGCTATATATTTGGAAAATCATCATGCCGGTCAAACAATGTGCTTTTAGACTTATTTCAACACACACATATTGATCAAAATAATTTCGTTTATGCTAGTTCGCTCACTTTATATTTGTTTTCAGAATACATAAAAAATGTAACAATGAACCACCCGGATGTGAAATACCCAGCGCTAGAGGATCTTACGGGCGCTGCACAAGCACTTACTAGGTTGCAGGACACATATCACTTGGATATCAAAGAGCTTGCTGAAGGCAAACTAAACGGCATTATTTATAGGTATGTAACATATCAAGTGCTTAGTTGTACATACTCTTACATACTAATCTTTCATCATCTTCTTTACCTCTGTAATTGTGGCGTGCCCTGTCGTAAATTTATTATCTTCTAGCTTTTACCCGCGTCGTCGCTCGCATCGAATCCCTATAGATGGCGTTGAAGAAGTTGCTTGATTTAAAAAAAAATGATAAACAATCATATCTGCCAAAATATTTTTATTTTACCATCTGTATTTTTTTTTTAATAGGAGTAAAAGTATTAATTACCTTCCTAATATATGTCCACAGTTTCATGATAATCGGTTGAGTAGTATAGTTTTTCTAAGTTTCTCTTAGAATGTAATAAATGATTTGAACAAAAATAATAACAGAATACAGTAATAAATAGGAATCTGTTGCTACGGGTAAAGAGATATAAATTATGTGCTTCTCACAAATATTGCATTCTTGTAATTTTTATACATATAATATTTTAGTATGTTATTCATTGTTTAGACCTACTAAAATATATGTACATAAACATTAAATTTGTCGTGACTAGAATTATCTACACTTAAAACCGTGGCATATGTTAACTGTCCATTTAATTTCTTTAAACACATAAATATATGTTTTTATTCCTCCTTTATCTTATTGTATACAGTGAACTACATTGGTGTCACGATTACTATATACGATTAAATCTTCGGTTAACTACAACATACTAATAAAAAAGATAATATAAGAGGTACTTAGAATACAGCACACCAAAGATTATAATTATATCAACTTAAGCGTATCAAATGTAAGAACACATGTTGTACACTAGTTCTTACAGACAATTTACCCGAATAAATGGTTGTTAAGTATTACATCATTTGACGGGGTTGTCACACGACTAAAGATTAACTTTGTAATTTTTAAAATATTTATTTAACGTTGACAAACGAATACACCAACCATCGGGAAAATACACTCGTGGGCGTAGAGTTACGTCTTGTATAAATTAAGTCATATGTAGTATGTAGCCACAACAAAATAAGAGCTTACGTAATTCATGTCAAAAATCTTCAAGCGTTAAGTTTCTATAATTGTGCAATTTAGCGTGAGGTGTGTATTAGACTACAAAAAATAAATGGTAAACATTATGACAATACAATTGCTTAGAGTAGAGATATGGTAATAAGTGGTAACGGTCCTCCGTTTTCTTTGACACCGATTTTGACCGATTTCTTTGTGTATAATTGCAGCTAATTCGGTTTTAGGTGTTTTCACGTTTCAATCGTATATATTAAATTATGATATGTTTCGTGTACGTGGCATAAAAAATATATTTTCGATAAAAGATTATCAAGTTTATTTACATTTTAATTTATAATTGAGGTGTATTATTTGTTTGTTTCCTAGCACACCGATGACAGCAGGCGACTGTTACGAGCTAGGCCGAGTGCTATACAAGGAGTCAGATTTCGTGAACGCTCGCACATGGATGCTTGAAGCTCTTCGCAAATATGAGGAAGAGAATCAACCTTATCCTTTTACTGATGTTGATATATTGGAGTATATAAGCTTTACATATTATTTGTTAGGTAAGAATATTGATACATATATATTTTCAAAATTTAAAATGTCTTCTATTTCTATTTATATATTTGTGGGAAATTTAACAGTTCTTTCTTTTTTTCTTTAATTAAATGATAACTCCCGCACTAGGATTAATTCCTTTGTCACAGGGTACTTTACAAACATTCAAACAAGAACACCCAGACTCAGAACAACAATTTGAGAATTACACAAAGTGTTGTCCCGTGCGGGGATCGAACCCACAACACTCGGCGCGGCAGCGTAGTGGCGAGGTTACCACTTAAACCGCTACGCCATTCGTGCAGTCAACAGTTAGTTAGCTAGGCGTTAAGTATGTTGCTAATATAAAAACTGTTACTATTCTAGTCTAATCACTATATACTACTACTATATGTATACTATGTAGTAAACGTGCAACCCAATTTTAAATTTAGTGTTTCTGTTCAAAAATATGAATATTCGCAAGGCATGTACGTTTTCGTTACGTACGGTACGGTCCAGTAGTTACACTAACAAGGAAGTAGAAAAGTGGCTGGAGAACAGCCATCGCGTACTAGAAGCACGACCCATCCACGACAAGGGTCAAAGAACGGATGTGCCGCGCGCGCCGAACAAACACGATGCCGGCACTGACGGCACAGTTCAAATACTGGCCAGCGCACTTCTACCAGCAACAATCTTAACTCCAACTCGTTAAGTAGAATTTGTACACCAAAGACTTACCGGTATTTTCTGATGACCCCATGAAGTGGCTTCACTTTAAACAGGCGTATGAAAAATCAACAAAAGTTCCTGATTTCAAAGAGAATGAAAATATGTGGCGCTTAAGAAAATGTCTCAAAGGATCTGCTCGCGAAGCTGTTTAGGGCAACCTCGCCGGAGACAGTAATGTGCTCGTTCGAGCCGCAATTTGGTAACCATGACGTCATATTATCACGCATATTCTCAGACATCAAGAAGTTACACCCTGTGTCCCAAGAATATCATAAAGATGTTGTGTCTGTCAGGATAACTATAATTTAATGTTATCTTTAGAAATAAAAGTGGGCAAATGTAACAAACCTTGTGCCACTCGTATTCCACTGGGACGGTGTGTTCATGGTCGTTTTCCATTAGAAGACCTGCACGAAAAATCCTAAAGAAAAACATTTTTTATTAAACATATGGGTATATCCAGAACAACGCCAGAACCTGAATGATCTGCGCGCTCTAGAACATCTTGAACAAACGGCAAAATTAATCGGTGGTCGATGGTATGTGGGTTTACCTCGGAACGATGGCAGCTGTAGGATGCCTGATTCAGAACTTACGGCTTTGTCTAGGCTGCATAACTTGGAGAAGAAAATATCATGTCCCGAGCAATATGCACTTTACTTTACTTTTGTGTAGACAACCCAAAGAAAATAAATTATGTTTGGTATTTGATGCAGCCGCAAAAACGCAAGGTTTATCATCTAAAATTTAACTATTAAATGATCCAGATTTACTAAAGTCATTATTAGGTATTATGTTGCGTTTTTGTAACAGTATATCGTATAGGGAGTGATATTAAAGATATGTTTTTACGGGTTAAAATATTAAATAATGATACGACGAGGACGACCTTAGATTTCTGTGGCGCGATAATACTAAAGAATCTGTAAACACATATAAAATGACATCTTTAATATTTGGTGCGAATTGCGCGACCTTTATTGCAAAATTTATTAAGAACATAAAATGTTATGAGATATTGAAACCCGCAGCAGTTCAAAATATTCGCGACCCGCATTATTTGGACGATTATATAAGCGCAACATGAAGGTGAACGCGCTTTGGGAATCATATGATATCTTGACGACGACGACCTAGGATTCTTCACATCATTTAAACGATTTTCGGAGGCTACAATGAATGGTACAAAATGTTTTACAAAACATATATTATTAAAAGTTATTACATCTTTGTTCGACGGATTCCTTTCGGCATTCTCTATTAATGGTAAAATATTGCTTCAGAAAACCTGGTTATTAAAATGAAACAAATGGTTGAAGTTATTAAATATATACGTATACAACGTTGCTACTGGCGATCAAAACAGATGTTTTGTTGTTATAATGCATCTGGAGTCGGCGCGAAGGCTGACTCACCGTCACAGCTGATAAACTAGAGGTTGACTGAACTTAACCACAGGAACCAAAGAGCGGCATAATAACGAAACCAGTTATAATTGTTTACAACTTCACATATTTTGCTAGGTATCGATACATGTGTGCGGTTGCTTAGTGGCGTTGGGTAGATCATATCAAACAGATACAAGTTTGTTTTATTGCTAGTAAATGTCGCGTTATTCCCCTTGAATAGTTATCAATTCTCAGATTGGAAATGCTAGCTGCGGTTATGTCTGCCAGGTTAGCTAATACATCACAATCCGCACATTGAATAAAAACAGCTGACTGATACTTTTGGTGTTCTACAACTGTGTTACATTGCATACGTAACCACACACGGTGTTATAAGGCCTACATCGCGCATCGCTTGGGAGAAATCGATGATCTAAAACAGATAAAGGAATGGAGATATGTACATACCCGCATCTATGAACGTAGCAGACCAGGCCACTCGGGAGAATTATGACAGACTGCACCTGGAAGGCGAATAGTTTAATGGACCATTATTTTTACACGACACCGAAACCTCATGGCCTACAAGTACAGTTTATCTGTTGTCGAGGACTGTCTCTCAGAGTACGTAAATAATGTTGTACCTACAGATTGTTTATCTGTGCACGCTGCTAATCCGAATCACATGCGATTCTCTTCTTGGATATGTTTTCTGAGAAGTACATCGATAGTGCTGAAATTTGTAAACAAATGTCAAAGGAAGGTTATTGATGAATGTTGTGCCATGAAAGACGCCGAGAGATTACTAATACGTTACGCACAAAATGAATCGTTTTACTCGCATATATTAGCAATTAAACAAGGAGGATGTTTAGATAAAAATAGTAAGTTGCTCACGCTTACGCCTATATTTCACTTGAAAAGCTTAGACATGACAGATAGAATACGAGGGGCCAGGTCCCTTTTTCTGGTATTTTTTTTTGATATATTTTAATATGACATCCGATGCTAAATTTACGTCCGATATACATGGTGAATTTGGTGCAAAAGCTATAGGAGCCAAACCAAAGTTCAGATTCAAGAGAAGAGGCTTTGGAAACGGATGTGAAGTACTTGGAAAACATGTTGCATGTTACGCTTGGGTTATTCGTATGTTCGTTGTCTAGGAACATATTTGCGGGATTGTTCGCTTTACTCTTCCTTTTCGAAACGTACGTCAAGAAATTCTTTATAAGATTTGTTTTGAGGACAATAAGTTGAAGACAAGAAGTCTGTTGAGAGGCAGTTAGTTAGATGAGGTGGTAGTTTTTGAAATTTATATCTTTTAAATTATGCATGTCTTGACAAGGCATCATGTCACATTTACTTACTTACAATCTTGATTATGTTTTACACATTGTATTCGTGATTTCAAACATTCATTGATTTCAAACATTGTATTCTTGCTAACTACCTTTTCTCATAAAATTACTTTCATAAATTTCAGTAAAAATGATGTATTGAATTAAACGTGTGGAATTTTATACACACATCATAAACACTATCCACCCAGACCCGAGACAATTTTGCTGATCGTACGAATTTTTGTCTCATATGACACGCCTGTGGCTGCATTTAGTCGCCACAAGAAGCCTTCCGCTGCTATTTATAATTCTTTTGCTTCATCCATTTCAGTTCTGATTCTAAAAAAATTAACATTAATAAAAAAAAATCATTTTTGTAAAATAAACATAACAATGGTTTCTTGTACGATTGACTTGGCGCAACTCGATTTTTATAAAGTACACTGTCCTTTCTCTATCCTTCTCTTGGTTGTGAGCATAATAACAGCGAGTTATCATATAAACTCATGAGTTTGGAATTTATATTTGCAGGAGACACAAGGAGTGCTTTAGAATGGACCCATAAACTTTTAGATATAGATCCAAAGCACTCTCGCGCCAAGGGTAACATACCGCATTACCAAAAGAGTATAACCGAAGAAGAGGATAAACTTAGGAAGGCGCGCAGAGGGGTAAGTGTTTAGAAGAGGGACCTTTTAGTTGTTTTGTTTAAAGATTATTAATTGCCTTATGCCAGAGTTACTTGTACGATTTTCTTGCTCTGGGGGATGTTACTCAGCAAATAAAATGGCGACTATACAGCATAACCTAGTTAACCAGTGCTGGGTAACCGTCGCTGGCGCATAAGTTTTACATATTTATTGTATTAATGATCCTGTCTCCTTATTTTTTTTGTTTCAGCGATAGTTTTTTTAACCGACTCTAAAAACAGAGGAGGTTCTCTAAGGTCAGGGAAAAAGTTTATTCGTATTTTATATAAAAATTAAGATTTTTTTTTCCTAATTAAATTATAATATTTGTTCTTATATAGGCCATTTCGTTCGATAACTTGTTGCCATTTTGTAGGTAATAAAATAAGCCCGTCGCTGTAGAAATCTTAGGATTTTTTATCAAATGCGACAAATAGTTCTGACAGTCCTCTCTTGATGTTAACCTAACACTAAAGAGACCGGAACATATGAAAATTTGAGGATCAGGGCTATATCCTGCCACCAAGCTCTTAATTTCTGCTGAGGGTACAAAAATGTTTGTTGTTTGGCGTTATCATGAAGAAAGACCAATCGTTTTCTCTTCATCAGTTCCGGCCGTTTATTCTCAATTTCTTGCTTAAGTCAAAAAGCTTCTGGAGAAGCGCACAGTGGTGGAGTGCCAATCGTCCAGGTGATGGAGATGGAAATTTTGTCGCGTAGGACGATTGCGGAAATCAGCAGCCCGTATAAGTCCGAACAATTCCTCTGAATACTCCCCATGATACAAGCGATAGAGGATGCAGAGTGAAGCTACATCTCTACGCAACGCCAAGGTGTCAAGTCGATCAGAAATATCTTGGCAGTCGATGATGAGAGTCGCTCTTCGTTAAATGCGGTCAAGAGGGAGAAGTTGGTACTGGGGTGCATCTGCATAGAGATGAGAACAGTATTCCATGTGCGGCCGAACCTGCGCCTTATAAAGTTGCAGGCGATGGGCTGGAGTAAAATACTGTCTCGATCTGTTTAGCACACTAAGCTTCTTCGAGGCTAATATGGCCTATTACTCTCTAAGTGACCGCGAAACTGGACTTCGCTTGATATATCGACGCCAAGGATTCCGATACTGGCTGATGCAGTTAGGGAAGTGCTCTCAAATTGAGGTGATACGACCAATGTCATATTTTTAGCGGTGAACGCGCAAACCTGTGTCTTCGTGGGGTTAAACTGGACTAGGTTAAGTCGACAGCAATCTGAAACTTTTGATAAAGAAGTTTCGATTTCAGACACAAGTTTGGATC
This sequence comes from Tyria jacobaeae, assembly GCA_947561695.1. Classification (NCBI taxonomy): domain Eukaryota; kingdom Metazoa; phylum Arthropoda; class Insecta; order Lepidoptera; family Erebidae; genus Tyria; species Tyria jacobaeae. The sequence goes on from OX387210.1 coordinate 9,025,369, forward strand.
GGCTTTCGATGACGTTTACCCGAGAAATGTTAGCGCGGCCGGTGTAAAGAGCATCACTCGTGCTATCGTCTGCATAGCAATGGATGCTGCTAATCTGCAGCATGTCATTGATATGCAGAAGAAACAGCGAAGGTGATAGCACACAGCCTTGCGGGAAACCAGAATTAACAGACTTGGAGTCGGAGCATGCACCGTCAACAACGACCTTGATGCTTCTGTCTGTAAGAAAACTGGTGAGCCAATTGCACAATTTCTCGGGAAGCCCATAGGAAGGAAGCTTCGCAAGGAGCGCTTTGTGCCAGACCCGATCGAAGGCCTTCGCCACGTCCAAACTAACGGCGAACGCTTCCCCCTTGGTCTCGATCGCCTGTGCCCACCGGTGAGTCAAGTATACGAGAAGATCACCAGCTGAACGACCCTGACGGATGCTGTATTGTCGATCATTGAGGAGCTGGTGGTCTTCTAAGTACCGGAGGAGCTGGCAGTTAACAATGGATTCCATTATCTTGGAGAACAAGGAGGTGATGGCTATGGGTCTGTAGTTGGACAGATCCGAGCGATCTCCTTTTTTTAGGGATTGGGTGCACTAGAGCTGTCTTCCATGAGTTCGGGAAAGGCGCGTTAAAACCGGTGCCAACTCTGGAGCACACGTCTTCAGCAAGATAGGAGAGATTCTATCGGGCCCACTCGACTTAAGAACGTCGAGGGAAAGAAGCGCTTTACGCACTGCCCTTTGTGTAAACCGGACTTCCGGCATGCGGCTCTCGCACTGCGGTATGGTCGGCGGTGCGTTTCCCCCGTCGTCCAGGGTCGAGTTGGACGCAAAGAGTTTGCCCAGAAGATCGGCTTTTTCTTTAGCGTCGTGGGCCAACGAATTATCTCCTATGTGCAGAGGTGGAAGGGATGGCTTACAAAAAATCCCCTGGACAGCTTTGGCAAGAGACCAGAATGCACGAGTTCCGGAAGGGAACCGACCGGAAGGAAACCGTTTCCGAGCCGACTTCGCCCCAGCAATTACTCTTTTAAGGGACCTGGAGGCAAAGTTAAAACTTCTTTAATGTGCTGGTCTTTACATCCCGTGCTGTCGCTGCATTAGCCCATGCTTGGTAGCATTCCTGCTTTCGGCGGGACGCAGCTTTGCAGGTTCGACCAAACCAGGGCTGGGACTTGCCACCTGTGGGAATCAGGGAGAATGGAATGAAAAGTTCCATACCCTGAAGCACCACATGCGCGACAGAGTCGGCAACGACATTGGGATCATCCGGCGAGAAGCAAACCTGCCTCCATGGGTAGGATGCAAAGAAGGTTCGCATTCCATCCCAGTCTGCTGACCTATAGTGCCATACGCGGCGACTGTCTGTAACTCACGGCCGCAGCGAGTGAATGAGTGGTACTATATTCCTAATCAGGCAATGGTTCGAAGAGCCAAGAGGGGCTTCAACGGATACTTTGTAGCCGTCAGGATGTGAGGTCAGCAGAAGATCCAACAGTGAAGGCACGTGGCTTTCTGCATCTGGGATTCGCGTAGGCGTTGCTACCAGCTGTGTCAAGCCATATGCCAAGGCGAAATCGTGAACAGATCTTCCCGCATGATCGGTTTTGCGCGAACCAAGCCATTCAGCGTGATGGGCGTTAAAGTCGCCGAGAATCACGATCTCTGCGGATGGGACCTGCTGGAGTACTGAGTCTGTAGCCATTTGGACGTGGTCGATGAGTCGGTCCGTTTCGGCATCACCGCTATGGGAACTGTAGAGGTATACGTAGATGCGGGGATGGTCGTCGCAGTCTACACGTAGCCATAATTTGGATAGGTCCCTACCTTCAGGATTGCCGAAGCGGCGAGAAGTGATATCATCTCTAACGTACAGGCATACACCAGCCTTAGGAACAAAGGAGTGTTCCAGTCCGTACCCAGGGTAGCAGAGGTAGGATGTGTCCGCTGGAGATGATATCTGCGTCTCGGTTAAAAAGAGCAAGGCCGGCTTTGCTGTCTCGAGGTGGTGGTGGACAGTGTCGAGGTTAGAATGTAAGCCCCTGATATTACAAAAATCCACGGTAAATGTGACAGGAGGTGCCATGGTATGCCTTCTCTTGCCCCGAGCAGATTTTGAGAGCGCAGTTGAGCCCCCCCAGAGTACGAGGGGGCAGCCTGGGCGTCCACGCTCAGGTATAATCCGTACTGAGGGTGGATGTCCAGGGGGGGGATTCTCCAACGCTAGCGCAGGTACCCCCCTTGGGTATCCTTTTTGTTAACAGCGCTGTCATTAGGGGGGGGGGGGGATTTTGGGCCTCCGGAGACCTCACTCATTTCGGGGAAATGTAACGCAAGCGTTACTTCACAACCGGTTTTCTGTGAGGCCGTGGTATCGCACCGGTCGAGCCGGCCCATTCGTTGTTGGCAGTAGAGAATCGACGTTTTTGCCTGGCGTGTTAGTGTTTTTTACTTTTTATTTTCCTTGAATGTAATGTTGAATGACATTTTTTTTTTAATTTTATACTTACAAAAAATATATATTACATACTAATTTAGTATACGGTACGTTCGGAACGAGTCTTCAAATTGCACTTAAAAGAAATTGCGCAACTGAATTGGAAATCAGGAAGGCGGTTATCAACTTTTGCTAAAACTCAGTTATATCTCTAGGTGAAGTGTGTGCCCATTTCTTCTAATAAATAATTATAATAAAATATTTTAAGACTTATCTTCCATTTTAGTACATTAAATGCTTACAAACTAGTTTAAGCTGTTTTTTAGCGTGCTTAAATACCTATTATATATATTTCTATAATAAAGTTATAATTTTAATACCATATACTTATTGGCCTTAACTGAATGAAATCGAATAAATAAACTTGTTATGAAGAGAGACTTGTCATTATGACTTAAAATCGATACGATTAGAGACGGTACTGAGGTAAATCACGTGTTCTAATCATATTTTCATATCGAAACAAAAAATGACATATAAATTTGTTCGGATAGCGAAATCATTACCGAACATGCGATGAGCTTGAAGCAGTTAATTATAAGCTGAATATGTATAAGCCATTCCAATAGGGAATGTGTGTCAATAGCTATTTTTATGGTATTGATAAAAACAAAAACTATTCCTAAAAAAAAATTTCTCAACTCAAATGATTCTTCTATTACAGGAAAGGTCTGTTTTTGACCAATTCTCTCTGAACTTTGCTTAGGTATAACTTGTACATGCCAAAGTAATTATTAAGACGTATGTAAAAATGTTTATATTATATTAATATTAATACAATTATTATTAATAGGTACTGTTTGTTTACAGGAAACTGGCCTCGAGGAACGTGATGAGGAACCGGCTGAGTTGACAGGCTATGAAAAGGAGAGGAAGTCTTATGAGGCGTTGTGTCGCGGTGATATCGATATACCTTCAGAAATCTCTGGCAGGTAACGAATAGTAACAACAACTAGCACTGTTCTAGACGCGCTCTTGTTCCGATGTAAAATGACTCCTGAGCTATTTTTTGTTTGCCAAGAGGTGTTTCTGGAGTACCTAAGTTTCCCTTCTCAGCAGATCGTATCTCTTCCTTTCTCTGGATATAGCTCTTTCGGCCATAACTTTTAAAAGGGTTGTTTTTATTTAATTTTTGGTTGCAACTGTTAGAGATGTATATTTTCATTGATAAAATAAAATGAGTACATGTCTGTAAAGAGAATGAAAAAAGTTGTAAATTAGACTTAATAAAAGCGTGTGCTCAATTGTTCAAGAGCAAGTGGACTCTATTATTTTTGCTTTAAATACTTACTAGACTAGTTGCTCTTACTCTGTTACTTGTGTTGGCCTAAAAAACATGTGGTATGGTTTGTGTAACTTCATTTACTACAAGGTAAAAGTACAATAAGAGTATAATATAAAAATATAATAACATACTTTAATATTTCTAATATATATGTACGTAATATGTACATACATACACTCACGCTTATATCCCAGTAGGGGTAAATAGAGGCGTCACAATCGCCAACGTTTTGCCAGTTATAATTTAGTCCCAAGTACGTAATAGGGAGTAACCCTATCGCCATCAGCCGGGCACTGTATAATTCTCTATTACTGATTTTGAACAGACTCCTGTCTGGCTTATTGTATGATTATGTCTATATTTTTTCATATGAAACCAATGAAGATCTTAATTAGTGTGTAGCTAGAGAATGACTCGACCCTGTATTTATACTCATTTATAAGGTAAAAGAGAGTTAAGCTAATGAGATATGATTGCGATCCCTCAATATTATAAAACTTATGAATATATTTGATCAATACTTACCATAGTGTTAATTATTTTGCAGGCTGACATGTCGTTACATGACTGAAAATCATCCGTTTTTGAAAATAGCACCTATCAAGGTGGAGATGATGTACCTGAATCCTGATGTGATTTTGTATCACGAGGTGTTGAGTGATGCAGAAATTGAGACTATCAAAGAAATGGCCCGCCCTAGAGTGAGTAAATCTTGTTTTATTTTACTATAAGTGACGCTTAAGTGTTTAACGTCCCAAATAGCCATATAATATATTAAATAGACTAATGTAGGAAAATTTTTTAAACATAAACAGAGGAACGTGAGTAACCAAATATATTATTGTTTTATCAATGTGGCGATTATTTAAAATTGTGTAGTGAACATAAACGACCATCAACAGTAAAAGAAGAACTGCTCGAGTAAGAGAAAAAAGAATCTAACAGATTTTATTTCTACTGTTCACCTTTTTAGACTGAAAGAAAAAATACTTTCTTCTTTACTGTATATATCTTTATTTATTTACTTTTTAAAATAATATTTTGTATAAACACGAGAGTGTTAGTTTTTACTTTTACCCTTTCACTTTTATCTGTGATCAACATGATGGTTCGAGAAGTTAAATTGTTGAACCGCAATAAACAATCAAAAACTCAAAATAAGGTAAACAATTCAAATCTCACAGACATCTATTTTGGCGGTTTATTACATTTTATTATACTTTTCCCACAGTTTAAACGTGCTGTAGTTCACGACCCCAAGACCGGCGAGCTTGTTCCCGCAAACTACCGCATTAGCAAGTCAGCTTGGTTAAAAGACTCCGAGTCAGATATTATAGCCCGCATCTCCCGCCGAGTGAGACACATGACCGGTTTGAGCATGGACTCTGCTGAGGAACTGCAAGTCGTCAACTATGGGATTGGAGGACACTATGAGCCTCACTATGATTTTGCTAGGGTAAGTATTCATTGTATATCTATAGGTCTTGTTTGGTATGTCTCCGATAAAACCGTAATGATATGAGTGTATTCATTTAATATGTAATTTTATATTATTTTTAAAATGGTTTAAAATTAAAAAAAAATATTTTATAATACTTAAGTCCACCCCCTTCTTTTCGCTGCATCAAATTAAGAAGAGAATTTCTCAGGCATTAAGCAGCCTATATAGAAAATGTGAGTAAAGTTTGAAATAAAATAATTAAAACTGGCTTCACTCACAGTGTTCTTAAAATATTATTCTTGAACATAGAGTAAATAATACAGGTGAATATGGTGTACTCTGTTATTATAGGATCCTCATTTTTTGTTTCTCTTCTTCACAGAAACAAGAAAGTGCATTTACAAATTTCGGCGGGAATAGAATTGCCACCGTCCTGTTTTACGTAAGTGTTTACACAGTGAAAAATTCCCCGACGTCTGCAGTTACCAATCACGCAAGAAAATCATTTCTTACATATAATTTAATGGATGTAGTAATTGTATACCTTATATTCCATAGATGTCGGATGTAGCCCAAGGCGGTGCTACGGTGTTCACGGAGCTGGGTCTAAGCGTGTTCCCGGTGAAGGGCGCGGCAGCGTTTTGGCTGAACTTGCACGCGTCGGGAGAGGGTGACCTCGCCACTCGACACGCTGCCTGCCCCGTACTACAGGGCTCCAAATGGGGTACGTTTCCTAACACACATCGGACAATCCAACTGCTTGTTTAAGATACTAGTGATTATAACCAAGCTAGTACTACTACAGCTTTTTAATACTACTCCACGGTGTGGTGGCCTGCTGATCAGTAGACCAAGGTCTGAAGAGATTCTCGGCTGCTTCTTTCCTACGGTATATCCGGGTACCCGGTTCGAGTCATGTGTTTATTCTCATTTGGCTCTGGTGAAGTGTAGACCTGTGGGGTTGCCAAATTCCACATACAAAAAAAAAAAGAAATTGACTTACTACTTTATAATACATAGGCTTAGATATTCTTGTATATGTTGTTAACAAGAGTTATTGATTTGATTGAAACCAAAAGAGTCCATTGTTTTCGTTTCCATCTATTACTCAAACCTTAATTACTATTAAATATTTTTACTATGTAATAATAACATAACGCACCTGTTTCTTTACAGTGTGCAACAAATGGCTCCACCAAGGCGGCCAAGAGTTCCTCAAACCTTGTAATCTCGAATTCCAAGAAGAGGGCATTGTTCGTAAGATTCCTCGCCCTGTACCAAAAACGTCTAGGTAGAGATACGATTCTATAATGATTAACAAACTGTACAAACACGTGCTGAAGTAGTGCAAATATCAGTGGTCTGATAAGTTAAGTTCAAAGATTAATGTAAAAGCTGTTTCTTTAGCCTATTATATAAATAAATAGACATTTTTTTATAACCTTCAGTTTTAAACAGTGTAATGTTTATTCGTTGTAATCGTAGAACGACTGATTCGAACTTTAACTTTTTTCCTCTATTATTTTAGTATAGGAAATTAGTAATTTTCGTAATCGTCTTAAGATAGCCATTAGAGTGTTTAATCTGTATTAACTCTAATCGCTTTTTGGTGAATTGATTGATTCTATTACAATTAGTATAAGGTCATTGAGACTATACATTAGAAAAGTTATTTTTGATGGATAGTTTCATGACCGTTTATATTTAGTTGATAACAAGTTATAAATTATGTAATCAAAGGTTTTTAAGAACAAAGTGTTGTAGTTCGTAATAATGACTAAAGTTCAATAAGGGTTTTCTATAATCATAAAAAATTGCTAAACTGACATTCAAACAGCTGGAGCAGCAGTAATGGTTGTTTATCTGCTGAAATCTTGCCTATAGGATTTTTAAAGCTATTAATTTTAAGTCATAACTTAGTACTTTAAACAAAGCAGATTGTTCGATTTGATTTCAATCCGTTTATTATCTATGGATATTTACAGATAGCATAGAGATTTTTTATGAGCATCGTAATGTAGACAATTGAAATTTACAATATTAAAGAAATAAGTAATTTTCCAAACTGACAGTTTGCTTCGTTTATTTAAAAAACTGAGTTGGTTTAAAGAACCTAATGTAGCCAATGGAGGCTTCTGGGGTGCCTAACTACCTTTTAGGTTTTACCTAAAAATTAGTAAAATATTAATAACTTATTATGCACCAATTTAGTAAGTGATTATAATTTGTGATGGTTTCATCATTTAGTTATTGACTATAAATATTAGTCTCAACAGCTGTATTGCGGCCAATATAAAAGTTAGGGAGCATTTTTAGTTGTATTTAATAGAAATGTATTATTTTTTTACATGCTACGACAATTTGCCCTTGTTTCCAAATTGCACTGTTTTCATCTGTTCAGTTTAGGCGCTCGTACGTAAATACTTTTTGTTTAAAGCTATTTTATTGTGAATATAACAAAAACCAGCGGCATATAGTAGTAAATGCAGTATTCGTAAATTAAACCAATTAATAGTTTGTTAAGTACTGTGTACTGCCATCTGTATACTGTACTTTTCAATTTATTTATTTAATACTTAAAATTTTATTAGATTTCAGTAAACAAAACAGTATAGTGGAATCATTTATTATATCGTTCCGATTTCTTTCCATTTATTTAGAAGATAACATGATTTTATATTTTTTTAAATATTTTACTAATAAAAAACAAACATGCATAACCTTTATCTCATTAAATGCATTTATTTAAATATTTATAGGTAGTGCCAAGTTTGTTTCATTAAATATTAACACAAACGTGCAATTTTTTTTAAATGTATTTAAGTACAAATTTTGAAGTATTTTAAGTTTTCCGATTGAAATGTCATATCTACTTCATTTTTTTAATTGAGAACTGGCTAAGGGTGTGTTGTTTCAAACATATTCTACGTTAACAAACTAGTTAACGTAGCATATGTATGTCAAAAAAGTAAAGATTATGAAATATGTATAATGTACCTACGTTAAATATAAAGTGTTGTTTCATTGCATAATAAAAATTACGTTATAGTTATTGGGGTTGCCTCTAGAAAGGTAAGTTTCTCCTAATAAAAATAGACGCGAGATTTTTCTACAATATGTTTAAATAATAGGCAACATTTGACAGATCACATTTTTAAGTAATACGCGTGCGTAAAGTTGACGATAAATAACCCACTCTAAACCAATTTATGTCATTTTTTAATCGAGATAAATGCGTTTATTTATATTGTATTTTATTAATGAAACTTATTGTTTTTTTTTAATGTTTTTACGTGCATAAAGTACATACCACAAATATTTTGTTTTAATTTACGCACGCCGCCGAACGCTAAAACGGATGTTTTTTTTGCCCGGAATTTTGGAGAAAAGCTTGTTTAATGTATATTCTAAGGTGAAGGTAAAATAAAATACAAGCGACATCACCCATGATCCGAAATGGAGCCTCGGAGCCGCGCAAAAGAACACCAACCTGATCAGTAGTGTTTACTTCCTTTTTATTATGTCTCATTGTAATACTGTTCTATTTATTAAAAAATCTAGTGAACCTAAGTTTTACATAATCGGCTTAATTTATATTAGTTTAACAATTGAGCTAATGCTTTTAAACCTAGTTAAGCTGTTTTAAATAATACAAATTTGGATTTGACTTTAAATTATTGCAACTTACTTATTCAACAATATTTAATCTGATGTTTTCCATAATATATAGACTTGTATGTATAGGTACTGTTATTAAAGGTTATTTCAACAATACCACTACAATTTACAATAATATATGTCAAAAATCTTGCTGCAAACTTAGTTTTTCTTAATTTACTGTCGCCTATGTACATTCAAAAGTCACCTGTTAGAAATTGCTTTTAGCGGTAAGGGCGCCCATTATACACATTGTTTTTGTGATATTTTTGTAACATAATTGTCCAACTACTTATGTAACACCAATTGGTGCATCTACATTAAAATTGAATTCTATTCTATTTCCTGAAGCCGTTCACTATAACAACTACTGTTGTAACAATTTAAAATACAATAAAAAAGCATCTGCCCTGCCTGAAAGCTACTTGAAGATATTATTATTGATGTTTGAAAGTGGCACCATACAGCCGCCATTTTTTATTTAGTAAAAAGAAAAGGAATAGCCTGTGCTCAGACCAAAACAAAAATATATAGTTATTATTATTATCTCTTTATGTTAGTTAATATACATATAAATTATTTTTTTAAATATACAATAGAAAAATAAAATACATTTAAAAATATAAAAAGTAGTAGACCACCGACATCGGGTACAGGGACCAAGACACCAGTGGTTAGGGCTCCAAAGATAGATACCTCCCCACAATGCGGGCCGTATCAAGGAGAACTGCCTTCTGCATCAGTCTCTTGATCCAACCATATAACGAGAGCCTCTTAAGGTGTTGGTCGAGGCTCTTAGCTATTAATCCGTGAGCAGATATGATTATCGGAACAATGATCACCGAATCGATATTCCACATATCGACAATCTCGTGAGACGAATCCAAATATTTTATTTGTTTATCTTTTTCAAATGTCTCTCTTGTTGTGCTCGTTTGTGCCTCTTTATTAATTCATATAGTTGAAGAAGAGACAGAAATAGAAGGTTTTAAAATAATATATATAATAAAATAATGTATCTCGCGTCACTTTTCAATACCTCCATGATTATTTATTTCACTAAAACCACAAAATAAACAACAATAAAACTTGACAACACAAAGAATGCAATCATACGTCAGTAGGGACGATAAGGAGAAACGGAAAGCGCTTGTAACTGTCCGTCATATAATTCTTTTGTTAATAAAGTAGTTCCCTTTGTGTGTTCATTATTGACGGAATGAATAATATAATTGTATAAATAATATAATTATAATTAACAAAAACGACAAGTAGAGCAGTGTAAATTAAGGAAAGAGTTTTGGAAATATAAAGAATATACGATCATGCAGACAAAATTTAAACATTATTTTTTACTTTTGTTTTTCAAACAGATCTAAATTGAAAACATGTCAATAAATGTTTTCCTCACTCAAAGGAAACATTATTTTACATGCTTAGAATAAAGAGGTCGGAAATCGTATTACGCGAATGTAAAATGACACAAATACAAATTTTTAAACGTTTCACTCACGCTAAGGATATTGCCCGGTATGTGAATTTTATTTACTAACTAGCTGTTACCCGCGACTTCGTCCGCGTGGTATTTAACAAAAAAGTTATTGTTCAATTTGCAGAGTTTACTATAACTTATTAATTCTGTATTTAAGAAATACCTATACTAATTTTAATTCAATTCTTTTAATCGAATATTATAAAACTTTAATTGGTTTTAATTTTTTTCGTGAGGTTACATCAGCTGCCAGTGAAAGTCCCGCCAAAATCAGTCCAGCCATTTCAGCGATTAGCCGGAACAAACAGACAGACAGACAGACAAAAATTTAAAAAAAATGTTGTTTTGGTATATGTCGAACTTGACATACATCTTACATGCAATTAGTAAAAAACGGTTATTTTAATATTATAAACAGACACTCCAATTTTATTTATTTGTATAGATAATGTTTTTAGGATCATATGAATCAACGTATGTCACAACCGTCGCTCATGGACACCTGCAACTTAAGAGTCGTAAGTGTGCTCCCCGCCTCTGAGGCCAATGAGGGATGAGGGGAGGGGAAATTGAGCCTTCGGTACATATAAGGCTAAGGGTGTGTAGTACTGTGCAGAAGCATTAGGCTTTGTGCGCACGGATGTAAAGTATTTATGTTTTTACAAATATTATAATGTTTGCATCTGCAGGAACCAGACAGATAGTCGGTCATACCAGGATTTATTTTTTCATTTTTTTTTCTACTCCCAACCTAACTAGGACGATACTAACACGTCCAAAAAGAAATATAAATAAATAGAACATGGATAACCTTCCTGATTACGTATTGCAGTATCGCAGGTCATGTACCTACCTACCTATTCTTCATAAATGGATTTGTGGATGAATTCTTTTTCAGTGAAAACGTGCCGTAATCCAAACAATAGTTACTCGAGTTCAGTTTCTTTGAACCATCATATTGTAGTATAATACTTTGTATCAGTTTACTTTTATACAGCTGTTTCCGTGTTTGTTTGAGTTGATACTTTTCACATTGTATCAGTGCGTGTTAGCGTTTGCGTGCAAACCTATCGTGGAAAATAGGAATTTAAGGATTGATATACATATCTACTTTGATTGAAGACGTCAGATAATTTGCCATTTAAGTAGAATAAAAAATATACAATTATACTACTTTTATAAATATTGAAAATAGAGGTACTCTCAAACAAACAAATGAATGCAAAACTAAAACAGTTTTTCTGAGAAATAAAAAGAAACGCCTGCTTCATTATGTTACAAGCAATATGCATCCTATTTCTGTTTAATTATGGCGTAAGGATACAAGCAGATATTTATACAGCTGTAGCTGAATTTGATCATTTAATTAAAGCTCATAAGACGATCAACGATTACTTAGACCTATATATCAAAACACATGAAAAGAGACTTGTTATCTTGAAAAGGTAAAAGTACGAATCGAAAGTTTTATAAAACTCCCTGTAATTATAACATATAATTGACTATGATTTGGTATTCTTGCAGTTTTTTAGATATCTTTAAAAGAGAGCATGAGAAAGCAATGAAAGATATTCATAAGTACTTGGAAAATCCCATTAACATCTTCACCCTTACCAAACGACTGACTGTTGATTTAAATTTTATAAAATACATCACCGAAGACGAAACTGGTAATTATCGCTTGTCTTATGTTTATATTTTATTCTAGTTTGTATAGTGTTATAGAACGCCTTTTCTGCATCTACCTGTCTCCGTATCTTTCAATTTTAAAATCTATCTTTCTATTTATATTTTAGCTATATTCTTAAAGCTGGCCTAAAGACCTCTTAGTGTGATCGTGAGTTGTCTAGACTGTGTGTTTATGAATCACTGTTCCGCAGTCGCTAATGGGCTTTGCAACAATGTTTGTGTGTTTTACTAAATATATTATTTTTTTGTGTGGGAAACCTCCACATACCACTTCACCTCGCCGGAGCTGACGGTGAAGTGGTATGTCGAACTTGAACCGACTAAAATACACGGTATTCCGTTACAATTCCGTCATGGGTCAGATGCGGCTTAAGCAGATGGCAGATGAGGCTTGTATACTCTCCGAAGGAAGCATGCGGGAGCCCCTGCACGCCTGGGCCACCTGATTAGCAGGTGACCACACCGTAGAGTACGGGGGGACCTAACCTCCCTTCAGATCAGACAGGCCAGGACGGAACACGTCACGCCACCGGATAGGAGACCCCCCGTTTCGTTGGAAATCGTGCAGTATCCCCTTATGACTCTAACGGCCATGGCCCGCTGCGGTCGCCGCAGTATCGCAACATTGCGGGCCGTCTCCGCCCATATTGATACCCTGTTTAAGACCATGCACCGCATGATTCCAACATAGAGTACAGGAGGCGTTGGGCCCTCCTAAGTTTGGAAGCAACAAGCAGCCGTCGTCATTAGCTTAGGGGACAAATTCCGGCAGTGATATTCGAAGTCTCATCGACTGTACTGTGACTGTACATGGTCTGAAATAAATAATAGTTATTATTGAACCTAAAGTTGAAACTATCAGCAGGATTTGAATGATTATTTTTGTATTGGATAGTGTATTCATTGATAATTATAAAACATGTTGCGACCCATAGCAGGATCGGATCAGCGGAGCAGTGATTATAAACTGCATTCATATATTATATAATAAACATGGTAACTATAAATAACTATAAGCGGAAAATATAAAGACATCATTTTAGAATACATTTTCTTCATTTCTTATTAGTGTAATTTATAATTACTACTTCATATAAATCGGGTTTATATATCTATATTCGATCATCAAACTCATTGTGAAAGATGCGGCCATGTGAAATGTAAATGCGATATATAAGTTATTAAACTAATATTACCGCTTTAATAGAAAAGTTTGGACGGGGGAATTGCAAGACGAGTTCCCAAAAGTTCTTATTATGAGCTTTCCTCCTAAGGTCAAAAACTATCTATTAAATGCCTGACGTCAGAGTTGTGCAGCTCTCTAATTGATAGTGATGACTGTTTACTAACTAACTAACTGACTAACTTTGTTTGGCCTAACGCTGTATATAGAGCGTCGCAAACTTTACTCGTTAGCTTTGCTCGTCTAGCTCTAATATACAATTAATTTGACAAACAAGTCTTCGTTTAGATGGTAAGGGATTATCGTTACCATTAAATTCTCATACCGCTCTCCTCTGAAACCGAATAAACCACGTAAACAGCAATCGTCTATCCAGTGTTCGTTTCGGTGTTTGGACTGATTCGGGTAGCTTCCATGCAAGAAGAAATATTTATTTAGTACATTGAACACTAACACCTATATAAAACTAGATTAAAAAGTTAATTAGTTAACATAGAGACTATAACAAGTCTTCTCTTATTGTGAGTGGTCAATATATATGAACAAAAACTCTAGAAAGATATCACGAATATTGTTAACTAGCTGGGTACTGAACTATGTAATTAATAAATGGAACAAAATATAGCACGTAAAATACATATATATATATGTATATATTCACGCACTCCCATTTATATTTATATCGCAATGAAGCACAACATCAATTCACGGTTTTGAAAAATTTAAGACTCAACCACCTCATTTGCAACGGTGGGTTAAAACGGGTTGACTTTTATGGTAAGATAAACCAGAATTTATATAAGATCTCAGGTCTATCGTTCTACAGACTACATACAAGATGTAACAAGTAAGCTATATGGTGACAAATATCCTACGATGGAGGATTTATTAGGTGCTGCAGAGGCACTCATTAGATTGCAAGACGTATACAATCTAGAAGCCAAGGAGCTTGCAGAAGGAAAACTGAATGGTGTTGTTTACAGGTAAAAAAATATGTAAAATGTATTTATTTTATTAATATTGTTCTTGCAATAATTATTCTTTTAGTAATGTTCCAGTAAGGTCGCTCTCATGTTACTTTAACTGCTGAACTTTTTAAATTTATACATATTTGCAGTACGCCAATGACAGCGTGTGACTGCTACGAGGTAGGAAGAGTGTTGTATGAAAAGAATGATTTTTTAAATGGACTTCAATGGATACTTGAAGCTTTTCGCAAGTATAATGCAGAAGGAAAACATTACGCATTCTCCGATTTAGATATAATGGAGCACATTAGTTACGGATATTCTAAAACAGGTAAGGCAAGTGCTAATACGGGTTTTGTCAACATGTCTCTGAAAACGTGTAGTACTTCTACACGTTTTCAGAGACATTGGACATGGATTCTTTAATTTAAGAAAAAAATATTAATTGGGATTTAAAAGTCATTGTAGAGTTTATCACATTTTAATAGCCACTTATGTAGGACGCCATAGGAATTATTCCTAATACTTGAATTGTCTTTAAAAAAAATCCAGATCTTGATTTACCTAAAATCAACGAAAGAAAATCACTCTAACAGAGTGTATTTGTTTTGCCAAATATGCTATTCTCCTTCTTATATCAATATCGTTGTAACTTTTATAAAAGTCATTTTAGTCGCAATATTTTGTCAAGCTTGACGACCAGCTAGTAGTTAAGTGTCTATGTCTCGGAAGCAGTATAATTATTTGTAGGAAAATGATGACAAAAAGTAGTTCCTTTGCGTATGACTAAGTTAGTTAGTATAATACTTTTACAATAATATTTACAGGAGATATGAACAGCGCGTTATATTGGATCCAAAAGATATTTGAAAAAGATCCACATAACTCCCGAGCTAGGAAAATAGAGCAGCAATGTCGGACTTATATGAGCGACTCAAGATACGGTCTATGGGTGAGTTAAAAATACAGGTATAGCAGAAATATGAAGTAAGTTTTCAAAAAATTCTATGTTTGTAAATTAGTAGATATACCCAGTATAATTTAAGGTAATCTTGCAGTTAGTTTCAAATAAGATCTATTTTTTTTGTATGAGCCTGAAAGCTGCAGGTGTTATATTTTTAGCCAGAAATTGAAATAAATTAAATAATACATAGTACGCGTATGTCAAAGTTCTTTATTATACTTATTTTGATTTCTTACACACAGAAATCTAAGATGGAAGAAGAAAAAGAGCTTCGGCGACTATTGAAGGACTCGAATGAGGTTTTGTACAATCCGCTGTGTCGCGGTGATATGGAATTACCAATCAAAATATCTAGCAGGTACATGTATATATATTCGACTAGGTAGTTAAAGTATAGTCATAAAGTCCTACAACGTATTGTTTTTCCTTTTCTGCACTAGCATTAGACTTTCTTGTATTACATTATTGTTACGAGAGTCACTGCCCATGTACATTTACTTACTACATAGTACTCCTAATTTAAAACTCACGAAAGCCTCGCTAAAAGCTGAATTACAAATTAATTACAACACCTTAAAGCAGTTTAACTAATAGATGCAAGTCTTCAAACTAAACAAGTCTAAATATGTACTCTTAAATATATCTATTTTAAGTCCTATGTCTTTTAAACATCTTTCATCTTTATATAAATTATTTGAGATCGTAATAAGACGGGCATAATAAAAGTGATTGTGTTCTAGATTAACTTGTCGATATCAGACTGATATTCATCCCTTTGCGAAGTTAGCACCTTTTAAGACTGAGATGCTGTACCTTAATCCTGATATTGTAATGTTCCATGATGTCTTGAGTGACAGTGAAATTGAGGCTCTCATAGAAATAGCTAGGTTTAAGGTGAGTTTAATATTAAGAAACTGTATATAGTTGAATTCACGAACGTCGATTGATTCTTCCTGGCCTGTTGGTCTAGTGGTTAGTGATCCTGACTGGTGAGCCAAATGGGTTCAATTCCCATACGGGACAAAACTTTGTGTGATCCACAAATCACTGTTCCGAGTCTTGGTGTTCTTTGTGGCAGTAGAAAGAGGAAAAGATGAATTGGTTCTCCGGTACCCTCACTCACTTGGCAATACAAATCAAACATTGTTTGTCTACGGTTTTCTGTGAGGCCGGTTGGTAATACTTCGGTCGAAACGGCCCATTCTTGCCTAAGCATGGCTCTCCCATATTTGTAAAATACAAGTTATGCGGCATCTGAGTAATTTGTGAATCGATTTTAATATTTTTTCTTTAATTAAATTGATTGTACGTAAGGTTGGTTTGGTTTAAATAAAAAAAAAATCGCCTCTATGGTGAAAAATTAAGGAAAAAAATGCAACTTAAATGCTGAAGATTATACTTAGTCTGGCTATAAATACTGTTACAATTGAAAAACTCATATAATATTTGAATTTGGAATTTTTCATTATTTTTCTTATATGAACATTTATTGTATTTGCCCATTTTCGCGCCAACGGGTGTTTAACAATTTTTGTGATATTAAAATAGAGTGGGGATAGTAGAACCAAATTGCTATGATAGCATTACTCGAAGTAGGTATGGTGAATAATGCAATTTTTGAACTCTCCATACGCTTGGTATTAGTCGAATTTTTGAGTACCGGGCTATTGATAGTTAACATGAAACCTCCTCTGTGACAGAAAAAAATGTGGACACTGGACATTATATAACAGAAATTTAAAAAATGACTAGGCGGTAAAATCAAAATAACATATTAAGCGGTATGCAAAGGGGGTCACAGATAAGAAAATACTTTCTAGAAAATGTTTACTATTGAGCAATATCTTAATCTCTAATGCCAGTTTGTGCTTGTGCAGAAGACACGATTGTTGACAAGGTGTTTCTTTCAGCAAGACTCAGCACCGGGTCATAAAGCTCGATCCACCCAAGCGTGGTTGGAAACGAACGTTTCTGACTTCATCAGAGCTAAAGACTGGCTGTCATCTAGTCTCGATCTAAATCCACTGGATTATGATTTATAGTCAGTTTCAGAGGGCAGTGTATGCTCTAAACGACATGATAATTTGGAGTCCCTAAAACAATCCATAAGATTAGCAGTGAACATTTTCCCATGGAGAGAGTGCGTGCATTTTTTGATAACTTGCCTCATCATGAGATCATTTTGAATTAGCTTCACATACTTTTAATACTATTATATTAATGTATAAACTAACACCCAAACAAGATTTTTCCTTGAAAAATTTTTATGATAAGACTACACGGTGGTGGAGGTGAGGTAGCCTATTCAACTTATTAAATATAAACCGGGAATTTAGGAATTAAAAGCAAAAGCAGGTAAGAAAGGAAAACAGTGCTAGAAAAGGGATATTTCCTATGCAAGTGAAAATAGATGATAGGCATAATATAAGTCAGAAGAGTAAGACATTAATAAAACTAATTAAAACACATATTACACAGCTTTCTCGGTCTGGAGTTCAGGTCTTTGCTAAAGAGTCAGCCAATTCACAGCAACGTATCAGCAAATCAGCCAGTATAGATGACAATGAATCTGATGTTGTCGCCCGCATCTCCCGCCGAGTTACACACATGACTGGCTTCAGCTTAAAGAATGCAGAACTTCTGCAAATTGCCAACTACGGTATCGGAGGATATTATCACTTGCATCATGATTTCTTTGATGTAAGCATATTCATTTATATAGTATCGATTACCTTGCCGAAAAGCTGATCTTATTGTTGTGACATGGTTTTTTACCAAAGTGCGCAAAATGGGAGGTGATGTTTACCGGTTGTCGTGTATATATATGATATTTAGAGAATATTACACTAATTCCTTTTTTCCCCGTCCTTGATTATGCCGGTGTCAGTTATCTCAATTTTTTTTTTTATGTGATAGGGAGCAAAGTAGCAGACGGTTCACCTGATGGTAAGTGATTACCGCCGCCCATGGACACCCGCAATTCAAGAGTCACAAGTGCGTTACCGGCCTTTTAGGTAGAAATACGCTCTTTTCTTGAAGGTTTGAAGGTTGTGTCAATTTTTACCACATCCTTTTTGTGCTTCTGGAGAAGCGCAGTGGTGGAGTGCCAATCATCCAGGTGATGGGGATTGAAATTTTGTCGCGTAGGACGTCACTTTAAGGGGAGGCAGCCTATTGCATGCAGGCATTCAACAAACGATGTAGTTAATGTGTACTAACACTGCCCTAAAATAACAGATTTATATTAGATTATGCTTGTAAGAGATTGCCATAGGGCGATTTATTTTATGATTATATTTTACAGCATGGGACTTCTGAAATCCGAGGTAATAGAATAGCTACTGTGTTATTTTATGTAAGTATTTTAAAATTAGTTATAATGAGCGAATGTTACACTATATTGTTCTTATATATGTATTGCTCGTAAAATACAATGTCATTTTCATGAGTGGTGTTCATATTAATCGAACACATACGATTTTATTACTATACGTGTAAATTTCGGTATCCAACGAAATAGGGGCGAGAAAGGGCCTTGGCGTGTCGGGTCCGAAACTAATCTCACAAAATATCACGGGTTCACGTCGCAATTATTGAATATAATAAAAACTATTCAACTTTATAATAATTAATATAACATACTTATTATACTTGCTAATTATGTATCCGGTAAAAAAACACACATATATTTTCGCTTTTAGCGATAAGGTCGCCGTTGGTTCATACATGTTTATTATTTGTATCCTTTGTGAACAATTTCTTTAGGTGTGGAAGATTAAGCTCCTAATTGTACTACATTTATTATAGCAATATGACATAATCAAAACCCAAAAATATAAAAACATATTCCCTGTTTGATATACAATAGTAGCTAATTACATAATATCCATCTAACTATATAATTACCTATATTTATTATATTTTTTATTGCTTGAAAATCTTTACGGAATACCAGTGTCGAAGCTACTGACTCTAATCAATATTGTTTAAAACAAATACTATTACAATTTATTTTAATATGTGTATAGATGTCAAATGTAACTCAAGGAGGCGCTACCATATTCACTGAACTCGGTATAACCGTGTTCCCAGTAAAGGGTGCTGCTATCTACTGGCTGAATTTACACGCGTCAGGTGAGAAGAATTATTGCATGATGCACGCTGCCTGTCCTGTGCTGATAGGCTCCAAGTGGAGTAAGTATCTACATATCTATGTTCTATGAAAGACACTATCATCATCGTTTACCTATCACATTGAATGAATATGGCTATTATAATGAAAGATTTTAGTATATAATATGTAATTGTAAGCAAAGCTGGTATTATAGGCTCCAGATTAAGAGGTTACATTTAGCCCTCTTAACATTTCTCCAATTCTCCATTGATTGGAATCGTAGTTACCTGTGCGGTCGTCAATAGGGTATACGCATTGAAAATACTAAAATCTCTATGTGCAAAATATCTGCCGGTGTAAACCAGGGTGTTCTCGTTCCGCTCTATTTCCTCTTCTTTTCATAATTTTCATAAACTACTAAATGTGATTTGAGTTTCTTACCTTTATTGTTGTCAGCTACAGAAAAATCTTAAAAGTCAACTGGTCACAACTTCCGTAGATTTATTTTGATGGTGTATGTGGTGCTATATAGCTATGTATGTCAGGTATAAGATTCATGTTTCAGTATTGTTTCATATATTGTTTAACCTCAAGAGTTCCCCCATGATTCACATACGAGATTTTTTAAATCATTATAACGACTTAAATTCAGAGTATCTTTACGTTCCAGAAGGTTTCTAGATAAATCCTCACCGCCGTTTGTGGTCTGCTTTGCCAATAGAAATAAGTAAAGCCTAAACGATGCATGCATTCAAAGCCTTGATTAAAAGTCACTCAGTACTGGGACTGGGACTAAATTTAATCAGTACACTGTACTTGTAACCAGTCACTCGCAGTAGCTGTCCTAAGTAGTGATATGTTTAATTTCTTCTATATATGGTTACGGTTACGGTTTGGTAATACGTATATATTAGGTACACTGTCAGCTACCCCACACTCTTGCTTTCACCATCCATAACTTTTAGCGATAAGAATTCCCATGGTCGATTTAAATCCATCTTTAGATCCAGTTTTAGTAATCATTTTATATTATTATTTTATACTTTTTTGTCTATGGTTATGTGCAAAATTAATCATAGTTCTATAGGTGGAAGTTGTAGGAGTCTAGTTGTAGTAGTATCAAATATCAATCTTTTTATCATTTAACTTAAACAGAACTAATATATACCTATCATCAGTATCATATATACAATTTTTAAAATGTATATAAAACGTACTTATAGTCACTCATATTTCATCAGCCAGTCAGTCAGTCAGTTTAGTCATACTCATTATTTGACAACGCATTTTTTACTCAATGATCCATTCCTTGATAATGAGATCTTACAACGATAAGTCATGAAAAACAAGTACTAAGCACAAAAACAAAACTTTTTATCATGGTTTTTTTATACTATATGCCTATAGGGGGACAGACGAACAAACGGGTCACCTAATGGTAAGTGACAACCTCCGTTCATGGACACCTGCAACTCAAGAGTCGTAAGTGCGCTGCCCCACTTTGAGAAAGAGAAGAGGGGGGATGAGGGGAGAGGAAATAGGAGGGGAGTTTTGCCTTCGGTAATCTCACTCATTTTCGATACTCAATCATGGTGAAAGTAACTCTTGCCTAGGTCAAATGATTTACATCTGTTATTACTGTCTTAAACAGCGATGACGTAAGGCAATAAAACAAGTTACAGAAAAATATATCAAATACTAGTACAGTATCAATTACTCATATTTTTACCTTACCTTGCTCAAATAGAAGCACAGATACCCTTTCGAAAAATAACAATGTTTAAAAGTGCAAGATCCATTTACCCCACCAAGCGTGCATACAACTTTCATTAATATGTGTTTTACAGTAGCTACCAGATGGATCCACGAAGTTGGACAAGAGTTCATTAAACCCTGCAATCTAGAATACCAAAAGAAAGGGTGCCTTCACAATTACCCCCGCCCCATATTCAAGACGACCGGAAAAAAGAAGCATATTTTGTTTAAGAGACCACAAAATAACTGATTATTATTGTCAGAAGACAGATTGATACAAGTTACATGTATTTTGTAAGAGAAATATATAAAAAATAAAACAATAAAGAACTTTGCACTTTGGTAATAAAAATATAAATACAATTGATATCGTTACCTTATTGAATGAGTTTATTGTAAAAACACAAGAAAAATATTAAGAGGAATTAACTAGATAGAAGTTTTATTGACCACTTCTCATATTTATTTATTTATGTCTTTATACACGTTATGTACAAAATCGGACTGTAGAAAATTGCTTAGTTTTTGTCCTGTAAGGTGGATGCACATGTTTGATTGTGATTATATCATCATTAGAGGATAAAAAGCGAAAGAAGGTGATGATAGGGAACAAATAAACAGAAGTCAATGCTCGCTGATTGCAGTTCAGGCCAATAGGTAACATGAGAGTGATTTTGAGAGGCAGAAAATAACTAATACGATACAGTATTCGCAGGTTTAAATGACTTTCCGGTTCAAGTAAGGTCCTAGGTCTTCGTCTTCGACTTCGACTACAGGGCCAAAAGTTATAACGGAACCAAGTGAGATTGAAAATGTATCCAACCTGTTCATCATACGTTTTCTCCCTGCTATGATCGCCTTAGATTAAGTTGGGTTCACAGGTACCCTACATCTCACTGAATAGCATTTAAGATATTCCAGATATTTGTTAATTTCGTCGTTTTCTACCCTTGCCTTTGAATAGAGCTGAAATCATCGCTATATATCCTCCACCAGGACCCGTGCGCTTGAATTAATGAAATATCTCATCCATCTTTTGATGTTTCTTTCACACAAATGATTTTATTAGGAACCATTTTTTTTATGAATGAATGTCATTAATACGAGTAATATAATCTTATGTACAAATGTTGAAGTCGTTCGCTTGCCTTTGGTAACCTAAGTTGCGACTACTCAGCAACTGTTAATGTTTTCTTAGGAAATATTGGCGATCTACATAACCCTATGACTCTAAAGACCGCTCAGCCATGTATGAATGGGCTCCAAGGATGATTGATAGCCCGTCAGTGTGACTGTCAACATACATTATGAAATATATCCACTATAAGGCTCAAAAAATTACTCAGATACTTGGTAATAGCCATAAAGAAGTCCGTGACTCAATTTTTTTGTCCAAAATGAACTGAGAGCTAGTAGCGAGTCGATCTCTAATAATTAGCTGGAATAAAATTGATAGCCAGCGTTTAACAATTTACCGCTAGGAGGGCAGATTCCTCTTGAGTTTTGGCCAACCACTTTATTAAAGAAACGATGATCCGATTATATTGGTAAGATACCATTATAGTCATATTACAGATTTTTTTTCGTTATCTAGAATGGTATTGAAAGGAATGTGTTTGTATTAACATAATTGAAATCTCAATTTCCAGTCCTAAATGCCAAATACGTGCACATGGTATTTATAAATAAGAATGTTTATAAACGAAATACACAGTATTCATACTTCACTTAATATCTCTGTAGGTACCGGGGAGAATAGCTCAATCTCCTGGGTTTAATTTTCGTGAAACGTTTTTTTTAATGATTTATGTCTGTGATTTTTGATATGTAAAATGTGTGACTGTGACTGTTGAATGCCGAATCTTATGTTATATT
Source organism: Tyria jacobaeae (assembly GCA_947561695.1). Taxonomy (NCBI): domain Eukaryota; kingdom Metazoa; phylum Arthropoda; class Insecta; order Lepidoptera; family Erebidae; genus Tyria; species Tyria jacobaeae. The sequence continues at coordinate 9,048,281 of OX387210.1, forward strand.
GTAAGTATATATAATTGTGTTTAGATCTCAGCTTCTAAGTATATACATCTAAGTTCTGATGGCATGGCATTGTTGGGAAAAGTTTGCATTAACTAACTCTGCGTTTTTATGATAGTTGAATTGAGAATCGTTTGGTAACAGTGCTTTAATAGCTTCCGACGGTTGTGATCAACTTACCTGTCACTCTCTAAATCCCGTTTAACAAAGTCCATAACGATATTTCTTTTACGTGAGGCTTATATTGAGACCCCGCGGACCAAGTAGTTCTTTGTTGTTTACGAACATAGAAAATAATATGTTAATACTTGTATTGCAAACTTACTGATATAGCTTAACAGCTCAGTTTCGATATTTTTTATAACAAAATAGTCACTGTTATAATTTACAATTAAATGAGGTATTAGATAGGTACTTTCGCTCAGTATATATTCATAATAATTGAGAAAATTAAATATTGCTTAGCAAATTTGTATTTAGGTCAAAATAATAAAATGCAATATGCCGATGTCAATTTCGGAAAAGACAAATATCTATAAACGCAATCTTCATCAGAAAGTGGTAGCAGGGTTCCAGAAAAATTTAATTTACTTCCCCTACTTGAAAGCGTCACTCTTAATTTCCATTTTTTTCAGATTGTTTACTGTATTAAATAAAATCTTTACTTATCGCTTATCGCGAGTATGCTGCCCAAAATATGTGTTGTATTTATTCTCAGTCTCGGTGTCAACACACAGGATATCTTTACAGCCCTAGTAGAACTCGAAGAACTGCTTGAAACTCATCAAATAGTTAAAGACAAACTAGATTATTACATTAATAAAGAAGAGAAAAGACTGTTGATCTTGAAGAGGTAAATTAGTTTTGTTCTTAATATATTCAGGGAAGGCTGTTTGTCTCTCTATATTAATTTGTTTTTATTTTTTAGATATTTGGACGTATACACGAAAGAACATGAAATAGCCATTAAAGATAATAAGAAATACTTAGGTTATCCCATTAACGCTTTCACGCTCATAAAACGTCTTACATCCGATTTAGATTATATCCAATTCATTATTAAAAGACAAACAGGTAGGTGATATTTGCTTTAAGTTTATATCCTTTGGTATCTTTCAATTCTTCGTCATCTTCGTTTCAATTCGTACCGATACGACTTTCAAACCTTCAAGAACGGAGCGTATTCCCACTTCGAATTCCACTACTCAGTTGCAGGTGTCTATGGGTGGCGTTAGTCAATTACCATCAGGTGACCCGTCTGCGTGCTGCTTGTCCCCTATGATATAAAAAACAAAGCTTTCTGGCTATTGCGAAAAGATTCAGAAAGCTTGGATTTTTATATCATAAAATACATAGACTTTAACCGCATAAAATACATAGACTCCATATAAAGTATTAGATCTTACGATTTTAAGTGAATATTATAAAAATATTTCTGCTGTTTAAGAGTTTGATTTACAATATACATTGAGCAATAACGTGAAGAGAATCAAGTACCCTACTGAAGATGATTTGACTGGAGCTGCAGAAGCTTTGATTTTACTTCAAGATACGTATAATCTAAATGTAACTGAGCTTGCAGACGGTGGACTACACGGTCGAGACTACAGGTGACGTGTTTCAAGAAATATCCTCACAAATACAGAATTGAAAGGGGTACAAATAAATTTGTATCCTTCCTTACTAAATATCATAATATATTTTTACATACGAAAGAATATAAAACTAACGTTTATGTATTAGATCTTTAAAAATAAGAAGTAAGCAACCACATACTATCGGTTTTAACTAGAGGGAGATAGATCTTTTTTTCTTTCTAGAACTTTCTTACTTTCTCAGCACGCCAATGACAGCAAGCGACTGCTACGAACTAGGCCGGACGTTATATAAAACTGAAGATTTTGCGAACAGCCTCACGTGGATGTTTGAAGCTCACCGCAAATATCAGGAAGAAAACAAATCATATCCATTTTCTGCTGTCAATATAATTGAATATATTTATTTAGGCTATTATGAGTTAGGTAAGACTATTGTCTATATATCCCTAATAGTGAGATCTTTCTTGCGACATTTATAACAGTAAGCAATAGTTTGAGGAGTCGTGATGATTATTTAAATTAAAACTATAAAAAAGTTAATGTTCAGATGGAAGATAATATATACACTTTTAAAAAACCCAAAAACCCAATACTTTTCTTGTACCCAGAAACTTTTACCGTGGTAGAGCCATGCTTAGGCACGAATGGGCCGGCTCAACAGTAGTAACACCACGGCCTCACAGACAACCGGAAGAAAAAAAATGCTGGCATTGTGTTACCAAGTGAGTGAGGGTACCGGAACTCCAACTTCCTCTTTCCCCTCCTATGAGCCCCCCTTTTCTTTTTCTGCGCATTTACCACTTTTAAGTAGCAGAAGTCGTTTACCATCAGGTGACCCATCTGTTAGTCTGTCCCCCGATATAAAAAAAAACTAAAGAAAACTGGTTCTTCACTCAAGTAGAAACATTTTTATTTTCAGGAGACGTGAGGAATGCACTATATTGGGCACAGAAGCTTTTTCAACTAGATTCTAATAATTCTAAAGCAAAGCAAATTGCTGAGATTTGTCAAAGTCGTATTGAAACTGAAAACATAACCACGAGGGTAGGTAGAAAATTTATTTGATATTTAAGTACAATACGTGTTTTATATCGAATAATTTTGTTAACTTTCCTAACACCAAAAGCAGAAAGCATTTGCTTAGTCATTATTGTTCAAGAACTTACGATAGAATTGTGTAATGTGTACCATAATATTACAATTATTTTATATCTGAATACAGGTAACTTTGGAAAAGAGAAAAAATGAGTTTAGCGTGCCGATGGAAAAAGCAGATTATCCTCTGTGTCGGGGTGACGTTGATATTTCTACGGAAATATCTAGCAGGTATCGTTGTTTGGTATTATAGTCACTAGTTCGTATACTTATATAGCAGTACAAATACCTAAATGAATTCTTATATTATTAGACGAATGCCTAGCAAAATGTATAATGTTTTTTGTTCAGGGTTCGATCGTGTGTATGAGACTTTCTTTATTCCACGACAACTTTTTAATGCCGAGACAGATTTAGATGTATGGGATATTGTTAGAATCTTTAAATCATCTCTAGTCAAACTGGTTCTATTTTGTATTTTTTTAATTAACTTCTTACAGATTAACTTGTTGGTATTTGTCCGATACTCATCCTTTTTTGAAATTAGCGCCCTTCAAAGTAGAAAAGCTGTACGTTAATCCTGATATCGTTTTATTTCACGATATGTTGAGCGACGATGAAATTAAAACCATTAAAGAAATGGCCAAGCCTTTGGTGAGTCTTACTTTTAATTTTACTATCTGATTGGGTTCTTAACACAGCTTATTTCACATATATATTTTAATTCCATCGATCATTAGGATGTACATCCATATTTCCACTTCTTTTTGATAAAAAAAAATAATAAGGAAGATGGAATGTCTCATTTAACATGTGCCGTTGGTTGTGGCCGGTCATCTCCTGACCGCTTTAACTTTAAAAATTTGCACGTTTATTGTTGTACAGGGGTGTATTAAATACCACCATTTTGCCAGTAAGTTATCGTTCCCCCTAACGTAATAGGGGACTCTGTCTGTTGCCATCAACCGGCACTGTATGACTGTATGTCTATATCCCTTAGTCGTCTTAATCTGCGCGTCCGTTATATTTTAGAATAAATTTTACATTGTGATTGTCAATGAACTAGAAATTTAAAAAGAAAACACGTGGAAAAAGAGTGTCCATATAGTTACTTGCTTATTGTTCTACATAGCATATACGTAAGGAAACAGTCAACTTCACGACTGACTCAGTTTGTCTAACTTCTACTGACAATTTATCTAAACCCTGTAGTTGCTTTAATTATTTTTTATTTATGGATTTAATTCTAACGAGAACTGTGAAATTATACATTAGTATTTAGTATACACACAGCGTCACTGCAATTATGTAGGTTGCCTTGTCAAGTGTAACATTAATATTGAAAAGATAAAAAAATAGTGCCTGTGTTGATTATAACTGCCCGTTCCCAAATGGTTGAGCTCATGAAAAGAATCTTCAATAGACACGATTTTGTGTATATTTTTTTAGTAAACTTAAAACGTGAAATAGACACAACAGATACAATGGATACGAGTAAATCTAAAAAAAGTCATAGTTTGTGGTGACACATAAAAAGTAGAATTACTATTGAAGAAATGAATTGGATATCACAATTTTTTTGGATATCACCAATTTAAGTTAGGGAGCTACTATGTAGTGAATGAACATACTATGTAGTGGCTCCCTTACTTAAATTAGTAAACTTAAAACGTTAAATAAACACATACATACATTTAGAACACTGTAAGACTCTAATAGCCAAAAAATTAGAAATGTTTATGAAATAAAAAATATACACGATTTTGTGTATAATTTTGAGGTTGTTTAGTATTTTCCAAGAAAAGTGTTGTAGTCTTTGTCTATTAATTAGCTCTCAATTAAGCTGTTAAGAACTAATAAGAAAAGCATAATATCTGCTTGTTTCACGATCAAAAGTAAATCGTGTTGATCGAACTTGTTGTATTATCGCACCTATCTTGAGATTCTTGCGTTTAAACTATATAACCCTATAGTATTTTTATTTAATAATTAAAATTTATAAAAAAATATTCTTAGACTCTAACAACAAATGTGTAGCCTATCAAAATATAGTTATCTCAATTTAATAAACTAAACATGTTTTTTAAGTTTCATCTCTTCGCTAATTATGACTTTGGTTCGCAGTTAGTACGTTCTATAGTGAACAACCCAAGCACTGATCAGCCATTTATTACAAACTTTCGCGTCTGCAAATCCGCCTGGCTTAACGACACGGAATCTCCCACCATTTCTCGCATTTCACGTAGAGTGACTCAAATGACCGGACTAAGTATTGACACCGCTGAAGATCTTCAAGTAGCTAACTATGGGATTGGAGGGCACTATAAGACGCACTATGATTTTTCCAAGGTTAGTAATATACAAATCTATGTACGTAGCGAGCGAGCATATGAATGACCTTCAGATTATTGCGAGCTACTGTGACCTCAGCTCCGTGTCCTCATGTGAAACCTGCGGTGTGCCTTACTCCAACGTCCTATCCCTACCCATTTTCCTGTAAGAATAGCACTTTCTTCGTTCCTTACTGTTGTATAACGACTAATTTTACTAGGGAGGGTTTGCATCAGGCAGGCAGCCGGCCACACATTCCACCGACCCCTTGTAAATTTGGAACAAGGGTAGGAAGACGATGATAAGTCATACATGTATATGTATATGTTATTGAGATATGACCTTGATCCATACATATGGATGGATGGATAAGATAAGTCAAGAACATACAAATTGCAACATTCTAGATGGATCACATTGCAATACAATCTGTATGTAATGAAGAACAAACTAATCTTTAGTTGTATGTTTTGTGTTACAGATAAAAGGTAACCTAAAATGGGATGGTGGGAATAGAATTGCCACAGTATTATTTTATGTAAGTATTCATATACAAAATAATACCATAGTCAGTTTGATTAAGAGTTTGACGAGGGGGGCCGGAAAATACATTATGTACAAAGTATTCGTTGGAAGTCATTAGAAAAACTGCAGACAGTCAGTAGATATTTACCTACTGTTAGACTTCTCTTCTTGTCAACTGTAAAGACTGATTAAATTTAGAAGTTGCTCCTTTTTAAAGTTGTTTAAAAGGTATGAAAAGAAGAAACAGTTTAACTTTAAGTTCACAACTATAAAATGTGAGTCTGTGCGATGCGATAAATAATACATTATTATTGATCACGTGCAGATGTCTGACGTGGCTCTAGGAGGTGCTACAGTTTTCTCCAAACTTGGCTTGAGTGTGCATCCTCAGAAGGGAGCAGCCCTCTTTTGGTATAACTTACACCCTTCCGGAGAGGGTGACCTCGCTACGAAACATGCAGCTTGTCCTGTACTGCAAGGAGATAAATGGGGTATGCATCTATAAAACAGTGTATGTAAATAAATGTTACAAAATATAGCCTAGGGTTCGCAGATTTCAGTTTGCCCCATAATTTTATATTATTATTTTGAAAGAGGAGGGGGCCATGCCTCCGGTTACCTCACTCACTGGGTGAAACACAAGGCAGGCATTGCTTACTAACTGATTTTCTGTGAGCCTGTGTTATTACTCCGGTCATGCCAGCCCATACATGTGCTACTACAATGTAAATTATTGAATTTGGTGTACAAACTTGATTTACTATACTGTACTTACTTACTGCGTATACTTTTGCAGTAAGCACGAAATGGATTCACGAGTTGGGACAGGAATTCCGCAGGCCTTGTAACTTGGAGTACCAAGCACAATGTATTCTACACAAGGTTCTTGATCCTGTACTTACCAGCCTTAATCAAAACAAAAGTGATAATAAATAAATACAATAAATTATGTATTAATTACAATATTTTGTTTCCATGATATTCCCAATTATCATTTTATCAAGACTCATATATAATATATTTTAGTTTGAACGTAGCCATATTAAGGGTAGGTAAGGTAATTTAGTCCCTGTTTCGTGCAAGACCAAGAGTACTTTGAGAATTATAGGTGGGAAAATAGTATATTGTACGGGAAAAAGTATGCTAGAAGGATATACAGCAAAGCCCTACTGACCTGACGTGCTTTTAAAGATGATGCATGCATACATACATACGCTCACACCCTGTACCCCCTAAGGAGTAAGTATATGAAACACACACATTTTGCCAATTATATATTATATATATTAATATAATTTAAAATGGTATATAGTTGTTTTGAAATGTCATTACATTTTTATTTAAAAAAAAACAGTATTTTTTACCGCGAGCACTGCGAGGTTCCGAAATTTCTTCAACAGGCCTGTGAACATTTACGACTGTATACAAGTACATGTCCGTTTAGTATCATAGACTGACATCTGCAATGAGATTTTAGAGAATGCTTGTGGTCTATATCACACACACATCTCTAGTCATACCCTATATACATATATACTTATGTTAATGGCTTAGGGTTTGCTCAATTTGGGAGGACGCAGAGTTATTACAAGACGGCTGTACACGGGAGTTGGTTGGTCAATGGCATTATACGGTGCACTGGTGTGGGCGGAGGCTCTGACTAACCAGAATAGGGATCGCCTCTGGCGCCCTTAGACGGTTATAACGGTTAGAGCCATACGCGGTTACCGCAGCGTATCGTCGGAGGCGGCGTGTGCGTTGGCTCGAACTCCCCCGTGGGACTTTGAGGTGAAAGCCAAAATTTATCGGCTCGGCGGACGAAGAACTATTCGAGTCCCCGCACTATTGCACGACGCACTATTGGCTCGTTGGTCATTCCGGTTTGAGGCGCCTCGTGCTGACCTTGCCGGTTTGGAGGTGATCCAGCCAGTTATCTTCGATTGGACAAGGCGGCAGCACGGGACCCCTTCTTTCTGACTGATTTCAGGGCATGGCTGCTTCGTAAAATAAATGCACGCCGTTGATAAGAGAGAATCGAGTACCACCTGCCACCATTGCAGTTGCACTGTGGACTCAGCTACGCTAGGAATACGCTCGCGGCTCTCACTGCAGTCATCAGAAAGTTTTACCGCGGTCGCAACCTTCTATGAGAATGTCATCTAACAGAAGGAGGTGGCGGAGCATGCCCGGGAGGATGACCTCCACTCCTAGTACCTATCTGTACCAGGGTACCTACATAAATTACTTTTTAAATGACTAACTAATCTTTATTGATAATCGTTATGATTACTTATGACCATCGTACAGATCTACATATACTCTTAAGCCATTGTGTCAGTATTGAACAAGCACAAAGGGATTTTCTAAAGTAATAATTCGCCGGCTATTCGGTATTCTCACAAATGTCTTGTAATAAATGACATAGGACTGTTAAATATAATTTCATCCAATGCACTGAAGAGATAGAACTATATTGTTACAGACATATATAATTAATTTGCTTTAATAAATTTATTTTTCGCTCTAATACGAGTACATTACTTTTAAAATTCATATATAAAAAAAAAACTGCCACAGCCTGTTAGTATAGTGGTTAGTGATCCTGACTGATAAAGCATCGTTGTATATTGGGGGTCAGCGCAGTAGGCTTAAACAAGTACCCAATGTTAAGTAAAGTTATGCCAAAGCTATACAGTGACATCATGCACATAAAATAAAAATATACAACAGTGTCCTGTAGACAAGACTAACCGAACAACGTAGATACTACTCTTGTAATCCTGCAGTTTTGTGTTAGTGAGTATCACAAGAACTTGTCGAAGGATTCTTCCTTTGTGTTTAGGAAAATTCACACCACGCAAGTATACAAAATATACAAGTGTGTCTACAAACTGTTACACATATAGTTATAAACATAATATGTATTAGTAGATATACTAGATCAATTTTTTTAACGAGCCGAGAAATTTGGCAGACGTTCTGCATCGTACAGTTATGATTTTAATTACACTAGGCCTATATTATTAACATGATATTAATTTAAATTATTGATTGTATCTACGAAGAGGCAGGCAGGCCTGGCTTATTGAACACCTCATTTTTACCAACTTTAATTAGGTCCCATTTACTGAATAGTAGGTATTATCATATTTTAATATACTGTGATACTGTTATTTGTGTTCACCGAGCGTAAATATAAAAGTCGGCTCACATCCGCAGAATTGGCGGGAGACTAGTTAGTCTCCCCTCCGGAACTCGTGCATTCTGGTCTCTTGCCAAAGCTGTCCAGGGGAACTTTTGTAAGCCATCCCTTCCACCTCTGCGCATAGGAGATAATTCGTTGGCCCACGACGCTAAAGAAAAAGCCGATCTTCTGGGCAAACTCTTTGCGTCCAACTCGACCCTGGACGACGGGGGAAACGCACCGCCGACCATACCGCAGTGCGAGACCCGCATGCCGGAAGTCCGGTTTACACAAAGGGCAGTGCGTAAAGCGCTTCTTTCCCTCGACGTTCATAAGTCGAGTGGGCCCGATAGAATCTCTCCTATCGTGCTGAAGACGTGTGCTCCAGAGTTAGCACCGGTTTTAACGCGCCTTTATCGGCTTTCCTACTCTCTTGGCGTAGTCCCGAACCCATGGAAGACAGCTCTAGTGCACCCAATCCCTAAAAAAGGAGATCGCTCGGATCCGTCCAACTACAGACCCATAGCCATCACCTCCTTGTTCTCCAAGATAATGGAATCCATTGTTAACTGCCAGCTCCTCCGGTACTTAGAGGACCACCAGCTCCTCAATGATCGACAATACGGCTTCCGTCAGGGTCGTTCAGCTGGTGATCTTCTCGTATACTTGACTCACCAGTGGGCACAGGCGATCGAGACCAAGGGGGAAGCGTTGGCCGTTAGTTTGGACGTGGCGAAGGCCTTCGATCGGGTCTGGCACAAAGCGCTCCTTGCGAAGCTTCCTTCCTATGGGCTTCCCGAGAAACTGTGCAATTGGCTCACCAGTTTTCTTACAGACAGAAGCATCAAGGTCGTTGTTGACGGTGCATGCTCCGACTCGAAGTCTGTTAATTCTGGTGTCCCACAAGGCTGTGTGCTATCACCTACGCTGTTTCTTCTGCATATCAACGACATGCTGCAGATTAGCAGCATCCATTGCTATGCAGACGATAGCACGAGTGATGCCCTTTACACCGGCCGCGCTAACATTTCTCGGGTAAACGTCATCGAAAGCCGATCCAAACTTGTGTCTGAAATCGAAACTTTTTTATCAAAAGTTTCAGATTGGGGTCGACTTAACCTAGTCCAATTTAACCCCACGAAGACACAGGTTTGCGCGTTCACCGCTAAAAAGATGCCATTGGTAGTATCACCTCAATTTGAGAGCACTTCCCTAACTGCATCAGCCAGTATCGGAATCCTTGGCGTCGATATATCAAGCGAAGTCCAGTTTCGCGGTCACTTAGAAAGTAAGGCCATATTAGCCTCGAAGAAGCTTGGTGTGCTAAACAGATCGAGACAGTATTTTACTCCGGCCCACCACCTGCAACTTTATAAGGCGCAGGTTCGGCCGCACATGGAATACTGTTCTCATCTCTATGCAGGTGCACCCCAGTACCAACTTCTGCCTCTTGACCGCATTCAACGGAGAGCGACTCGCATCATCGACTGCCAAGATATTTCTGATCGACTTGACACCTTGGCGTTGCGTAGAGATGTAGCTTCACTCTGCATCCTCTATCGCTTGTATCATGGGGAGTGTTCAGAGGAATTGTTCGGACTTATACCGGCTGCTGGTTTCCGCCATCGTCCTACGCGACAAAATATCCATCCCCATCACCTGGACGATTGGCACTCCACCACTGTGCGCTTCTCCAGAAGCTTTTTGCCTCGCACAACCAGCTTATGGAACAAATTGTCGCCTGCCGTATTTCCGAACCGATACGACCTTCAAACCTTCGAGTTGAAGAGAGCGTACCTCACTTGTGACTCTTGAGTTGCGGGTGTCCATGGGCGGCGGTAGTCACTTACCATCAGGTGACCCGTCTGCTCGTTTGCCCCCTATCGCATAAAAAAAAAAAAAAAAAAAAACCATAAATCCTTAATAAGACGCCGCAGGCATTTTCTCACGTATCTTTTCAATGTTTTGAAAAACATATCATTTCATTCGTGTTCCTTTGGAAAATGTAAAGCTGTCATATGGGTGAAGTACCTAATAGTTACTAATATTAAACATTAATTTCTAGAACTGTCTCCTAGTGTATGTTTATGTAGCTTAAGTTCGTGCTTATGTTCATAGATTGAACAAATTAGAATCACCACACCACACAATCGTTACTTGTCTTGCTGATTATATAAAATTTCTTAATAATAATGCAATGTACTGAAAGATTATTTATAAATTTAACAAACGAGCTTTTCAGCCTTATTCGTAGAGATTATTCATATTTTAAAGGTTCACTTTACTCGCGTTTAATATTAGATGAAAACTTAAAAATCCTAAGTATTTTGCAATACATGCAACTAGCGCATCATCTGAATCAATCAAAACTCAACTCAAACAAAATCAATTTTGAGGTACAACTCAAACGATGGCCCACCTGACATCGTGCCCTGGGTGTGGTGACAGCTACACGCAAGAAGAATTAATCTGCCATTTACAATTAGGTCAAAATGACCTAGTACTGGGCCAGGACAAGAAGATGAACATATTATTTAAAACATTCTCACCTCTAAAGAAGTATATGTATATGTAGATACTCATAAATGGTATGGTAAACATAACTTTACAGGTCACCTGTTTAGTATTTTCATTCGCAATACAAACGTATAATGACCTACTTTGAACGTGATCCACATTGTACTCCGCCAGTAATTGATACACGCTTCTAAGAGAGTGTTCCAAGTGTTTGAAAAGTTATCGCATATAATGGTATAAGTGGTTTGATACTCACTACGTCTCATGCTCTATAGTTTTTATAATAATTTTATTTTTTAACCCTTTACAAGTAATGCTTTCTTAAGCAGAGAATAAGACTTAACACATAAGGGAGTTTTAAACAATCTAGAATACGTTACCTATAACGGCTAACGTTCTTTGGGCCGGTTTGAAAACGGCACTGCAGAATACTATAATATTGTAACTCTGTGAGTTGTTTGTACAATAACTCATGTTCGTTTACAAATTCATCAACATAAGATTAAAAAATCACTTGAGGTTTGTATATGTCGATAAATTAATGTTTCAATTTCATTTTACTACCCATAGTAATAGAAAAACCATGAAACTGATGATTGAATGATAGGTGAGAACTACCTCATGAATATATATGGCAGACAGCCGAAACATATGCACTGGATAAATTAAATATTATTTGTACAGGTAGAAATGTGTGTTCCAGTATGCTGTATGCAACGTATTTGGCTTTTGTGATATATCTTACATTGAAAACAAGATCAAATGTATACAGCCCAACCGCCAAAGTCGAATACCTATTGAAAACTCATCAGAAATTGACAGAAGACCTGGACTTGTATTTTCAAAACGAAGAAAAAAGGCTGTATTTTCTACGAAGGTAAATCTAGATACATACATTCTTGTCTATGTGCCCTAAGGGAAAATCTGGCGATTCTAGAGCACCTACTTTTTGCCAACCATAAACACACACTTAGGGGCAAGCCTGTTGCCATCATGCGGACACTATAAATACTGTCTGATAAATTATATGTAGTATGATGCCTTAGTCACCTTTCGACACCCACGGAAGGAAATGGGGTTGCCCCATTCTACTCCACTGAGAACCATTTGTATTTTCGGGACTTACTTTTATTAAACATAATATAAAAAATTGCTTGCAGGTATTTGGATATTTTTGAAAAAGAACAGGACAAAGCAATGAAAGATATTCCTACCTACGTGGGCAATCCTATTAATGCATTCACCCTTATAAAGAGACTGACATCAGACATACACTACATTAAAACATACATTAAAAATGGGTCAAGTAATTAATATTTTATGTTATACTTAAATATAAACTCATGTGAATTTAGAGTAAACGTAAGAGAATTCTCAAAAAACCACTTTACTTTATTATCGTAGTTTGAAAACAGAATGAAGTCGTTTTTTTAGGATATAGGATACTTAGTCAAAGTTTTATTCTTAGATCTGAAATACAAACTTTTTTTTTTATTAATTACACAAGAATGTGGTATATTAATCAAAATATATCGATTAAATTATATTTACTTTACAGATACGAATATAATCTCTTCTTAATTTGTTGTTTCTGACAGGCGACGCAAAGAGTATTGGAATGCATAACAAGAATGTCAAGTACCCTGAAAAGGAAGATTTAATAGGTGCAGCGACAGCCCTCAACAGATTTCAAAAGGTATACAATGTGGATATAAAAGAGCTTGCTCAAGGAAAAGTAAATGGAATCGTTTACAGGTACATAATACATCTTTATTTATACTAAATTACTGTCAATTGTGATTGTATGTATAAAAAAAAACTTTACTTCAATATATGATAATATTAATAAAATTACACATTTCAATTACCAACAATTTTTAGCATTTACATATTGGTCCAGACGGGAAGCACCAGTTTTCAAATAAAAAAAAAATCGTCGAAATCGATTCAGGCAGTCAAAAGTTCTGAGGTAACAAATATAAAAAAAAAATACAGCTGAAGTGAGAACCTTCTTCTTTTTGAAGTCGGTTCAAAAAAGAAAAAGTAAGATACCTACCGCAGAACATACAAACGCCTTCTTTTTAGTTGTTAGTTAAATATACCTATAATTGGTTTAATTTAAATAAATATCTAATTTTGATTATGGCAATATATGTAAATTATAATTAGTTATATTATTTTAATGATTTTAATATTTACTGAAGATTTAAAAAAATATACAGACAGTATATGTTAGTCAGTTACAGACAGTTATGTCATCTACACGGCTTTTATTCAGACTGTATATTATTGGACTTTTTTATTTATTTCTAGTTCTCCAATGACAGCGTGTGATTGTTATGGACTAGGGCACGCATTCTTCGACACGGGCGATTTTAACAACAGTATAGCATGGATGTTTGAAGCTCTACGTAAAAACAAAGAAGAAGAACAACATATTCCTCACTGTACTACTTGTATAATTGAGTACATTCGGCTGGGGTATGATAAACTAGGTACGTTTGGATTACTCATCGAATTTTATTATTATTCAATGTAGGATCCTTTGAATATGCCACATTCAATAGAGGAGAGATTTTACAAAGTCGAAGAGAAAATAAAGGAGCTTTGTCTCACGATGTCTACGAACTATTGATGTTGTAACAAGAAATATGTATAACATGTACTTGTTTCACAGAATCGTTGATATGAAGAGAGAGCGAGATAGAGCTACAGGTTCAATTACTATTGTTTGTCCTATTTACAGGAGATCTAATAAATGCACAACAATGGATACAGAAAACACTCGTTTTGTTTCCGAGCAACGGTCGAGCTCAGCAGATTGCCATTGAATATCGAAATAGAATAGAAAATGAAAAAGCATTAATGTTGGTAGGTAGCAGTTGTTTTTCTTGTATACATAAATACATACTTGTACTATTTAATAACTAACTGATAATCTCAGGAACCACTAATCCGATTTGTTTTTATTTTTAGATTTCTTGCTCGTTTATTGAGGAAGGCTATGGCTATATAGAAGAGCAAAACAGTAATCATAAATGTCACCAAATCGGTCAAACAAATTTAACGCGGGTTAAGCCGCTGAGCATAGCTAGTTTTGTACTTTCGATGCATTTTTCCACATACAATTATTGCTTATTTTGGTAAAAACATGTTATGAAAAAATACTTCACCGTGATTTTTTACGGCTTCACAAATTGCATGCATAACGTATCAAGCAACATAAACACTCAACTTACTCAATTTTAACACTCAACTTACTCAATTTTCTATATTCAATGACTCTAATTATTGAAGCGTAACTTATGTAATGTTTATTCCTAAGTTATGTAGTATATTTAAAGCTTATATAGAATGTGTACTAGACTAATTTATAAGGGCATTCATGACATGAATGGACCAAATTATATTTTGCAATTTAAATTATATTTGGCAAAATGTGTGTGTTCATAAGCCTCTGCCTACTTTTACGCGGTACAGGAGTGTAAAGAAATAAGTGTCGTACCTACATACGTGTGTATGTACCTATTCGTTTATTAGTCGTTGTGTTATTTTTTAGTAATCTAAATATTAGTAGAGCAAATTCTGTTGAATCAGTTCTTGTGTCTTTTAATGAACACTAATCTCATATATGTTTTATCTAGGCGGCGAATGTATCTATAGGTAGTACAGCAGTTGACGCTGAGTCTAGTCTCAGCACGAGTCAAATGAAGAATGCAGCCCTTTTTAGGTGTCCTGAAACGCGACTGGATCTCTGTCCTGTGGTTAAGAGTAACAAGACAGGTATGTGTCACTGCGTATATTCAAATATGAATATTAAATAAAATACTACAGTTAAAAATCTACAATAAAAGAAATGAAGGACATAATGAAATGTTTACCTACGAGGTGGCTTGTCTTTGATATATAAAACATATTGTCGGTAGTAGTAGTTTATTGTCCACAGTATCGAACCTCTGTCTTAATTTAGTCACTTCCTAACCGTTTCTCCAAGTTTCACTTTTGTTTATGGTCACATTCATCATTGCTGTGCTAATTATAATTGATGCCGTGTACGTGTGCGTGATCAACAAGACTTACGAGTAGGTACCTAAATACTTTAATACCATAATTTGAGTACTTTAATACCATAATTTAGATTTTAAATTAACACACTGACACCTGCATGCACCATCGAGAGTGCTACTTAGCATTTTTATCTCATTTTCGTTCACCGTAGTGGTTTAAAAATATAAATATAGGTAATATTAGAATATAAAATATAAATATAGATAATTGTGAGTTCCTTCCCACCACGGGACAACACTTTATAACGAACTTTTACGAAAACTATCGCCGATTCAATACCCTTTAATAATTATAGGTTAATTGCAATAAGACCTATTATTCCTTCCTTCATTTTCTATTAACAAACATTTTATATCTCAAACATAAAATATTTTGTATAAGTTTAAATGATATCAATCTCCAAAACAGAACTTTTAGTCATATTTAGAACATGCTTCTTTTTGAATTCGGTTATAAATGTGGTCTACGACCCTCCTTATATGTTAAACAATTTAGGGTTACTTTTATTTTTGGAATAAAGAGTATACTTCACCTTTACAGTGCTTACCGAAAGGGTCCGGAATTCTCAAAACCTTTGATGTGGAGTACCGAGCAGTGGCCATCAATTGTAAAAGTCTCTCCACCAGACGGTTCTTATTAGATTTAAGACAACGTCAGTACTATTAAATATGATTTTTAAGTGAAGTCAACATACATATTAATTTAGATTTAGTTAAGAAAATTAGGCACTCATACCACTTAGTGACAAATTTGGTACTATCATTAAACTACCTACCTGTAGATAATTTTGTTTTATTTTGCCTTAATTTTTAGTTATCGATTACAGGGACTTCCCCGCTTCAGTCAGTGACTGGGCTTCTTTTTATTTTCTTATTTTAACGTGTGGAAGCCCCTCGGGCCGCCATCACATTGGGGTTTTTGGTAGAACGCTGTCAGAATCGGACCGATTAAAACCACACGGTGTGCCATACTGCGCTTAAAATATTAGGAATCCGGGAACCGCATTAGTAAGACATCCGGACCCCTCCTAGCGCCTGTTGCCCTGTTGCCCGCAAAAGCGCGGGCACCACCTTCGGGTAACTCTCAATTAGGCAACGTCCAGGCACCCTAGAGGGGCACACACACAGAGCACAACATATCATCGACTGACAGAAGAAATTACAACGTCGGGAGTGTTGTTATGGTTCTGGTAGAAAGACCTGTATACTCTAAAAGTTTCGTGCTAAATAGCTGGCGTTGAGTCAACCTTTCTGTACCGATGATTCTCTTAAAACAAAGGATTTCAGAACCCACAGTTTGGTTCTTTCATTTAACTAGAAAAAAATAGGGGTTTTCACAGGTAACTTTTAAGCAATTATAACAATATTTTTATAGCCCTTGGTGTTTAGTAGTTAGTAAAACTCCGGATTTTATTTTAAAGTGATAAAATTACATCCGGGGTTTTTATACGTGAAAAAAAAGGGTTGTTTTTTTACATACGAACTGTAAATTATATTATTAATAAATTATATGCAAATCTAGTCGTGGGTACAGCGGGTACAGTCATTAAATAAAAATAGATATTCGAAAAAAAGTCAGTGATTATATACTAGTAATTATAATGGCAAATAGTCTTCAGTATCCAATAAAAAAATGGTTAGCGGTTAAACACGTGTCAATGTTTCAAGTCATAGGATGCAGTGGTCACCTTCTGTGAAATCATTATGTTACAGAAGGAGGCTGCGGAAAGGGAGAGGGAAAACACGTCCACCCATGGATGGAGACCATCCGCAGACGATGCACCGGACGTCGGACGTCGGAGGAGGGCCGTCAAGGTCCAATTCCGCCCTCCATAAGCTTGAGGGCGGTGTACATGGGGTTCAGTCCACCGCCCCAATCGTTTAGCGAGTTGTAGTGATCCACGCGCCTCCAATCATGATCATGATCAAGGAGTCATGGTGGGGGAGAGGCAACATCCTTTCGCTTCGCTCCGGCGGACGGTCACCAGCAGGTGCGAGGAAGGAACACCGTGGTGGTTTTAGCTGGTTAAGTCCGGCACACACCTCCCCTGATGACCCCGGTGGAGGACAGTTCATAAGGATTTCCCCATGTTAAAAAAAAGAACAAAAAAATAACTTAAACTTCAAAGGATTTGTGGAGAACGTGTACTTAATACGTATTGTTAATTTTAAATGCAATCGTTTCAATATTATGATTATTTCTTATCATAGTTTAACGACCCTCTATAAGCAAGACATGAAATTAAACTGCAGAGTAAATATCTCGGGTAATATTTCTATATTGTAACAAATCATTAAAATATTTTATATTCTCCTTATGAAGTCTGAATAAAAAAAAATATAAACTAGCTACACGTACGCACTGTAATAATTACATACCAGTGAATATGGTTTTTGATTACTATTATTGACCTTTGCGATCGTTATAGGATTACCAAATATTAAAATTGAAAAATTAAATATATTGCAGCAAGTTTCCTATGGCTTAAATCATACAATGTACTTTCTACTATTCTTTAATATTTGCGGAGTAACTTGGCATATGACATATGCAGAATTTTTTACGGCACTAGCAGAGTTTGAAAGTTTGTTACATGTTCAAAAAAGGTTAATAGATGACTTAGACCTATACGTAGATGTGCAAGAGAAAAAACTCTTTGTAATGAAGGGGTAAGAACCGGTTAAAAAAAAAACATTTAAATAATTTCTAAATCTGATGTTTCCTCTTAAACGTATTTCATTATTCTGTTTTTAGATATTTGGATCTTTACTCAAGAGAACAAATAACAGTGATGAAGGACATTTCCAAATATATACGTAATCCTATCAATGCTTATATCCTTATTAAACGATTGGTATCTGATGTGAACTATTTAACGCGAATAGTGAGCAAAGGATCAGGTAATTTGAATTATTATTTATTTGCCTTTTTTTATTTAAATACAACATTCGAAAAACATTATTAAAATATGACTACACATGCAATAGGAAATTGCAATGTTTTATTCAAATTGATGAATGCAATAACCATTATATACGAAATTATAATACCGATAGTTATCCTAATATATATAAAAATATAGTTAACAACATTGATTAATATTATTTCTCTTCTGTAAAGATTGAAATGCTGTTCTAATTTTTTCAGAGTATGTTTCGAATATTATAGTGGAAGACGAAAAAATGGTTTACCCTGATCGACAGGATCTGATAGGTGCTGCGGAAGCGCTTGGTAGGTTACAAAAAACATACAATCTGGATGTAAAGGATCTCGCTAACGGAAATTTGAACAACATTGCTTACAGGTAAATTAAATAAAATTAGAGTTTTTTTTTTTATAATGGGGGTGTTTCTTTGGGAATAAAACCGTACCGGTTGAACAAGTCTCCGAATGAATCTCAAGTGACTACGATTTCGGACTTAGCCTAAGAAGTCATTACAGAATATTCCTAGTTCAAACTAGAGGTAATGTTTTTTTTTTTTTCATCTTAAATTTACTTGTAGTACTAGAAAAACTACACTTACTAGGAGTTTCTTGAACAGGCATATATTAGATATATCTACGCAGTAGTAAGTTATTTCAGGTAAATTTAATATAATGTTAAATATTACATTTTCAGTTCACCAATGACAGCAAGTGACTGCTTCGAACTGGGTCAAGCATTGCTGACCGAAAGTAATTATTTAGAATCCGGGCGCGCGTGGATGTTGGAAGCCCTTCGCAAATATAGAATGTTAAACATTCTATACTCATTTACTGAAGCCGATATAATTAAGTATATAAGTCACGTCAATCATATTTTAGGTATTATGATGCAAATAAATTTAAATGTTTTTCTAATGTCTGAATATAAAATTCAATGTATGTTTGTTTGCATTTAATGCAATACAGTTTATTTTATTAAATAATCGTCATATTTTTCACACATTTTGCCACGACGCATAGGACGAGTTAGAGTACGCCCTTTAGTGGCGTGTATTTTCATCAAGAAATAAAATATGATAGCGCAGGTTATAGATTGGTATTATATATGTTATAAAATATATTATAACACATGTACAAATAAAAACGAACCTGAATGCAGTGTCGAGAGTCATGTCGTCGCCTTGAACTGAGTAGTTATGTAGAAATGTCATGCACGAGTTAAACCTCCTTTTGAAAAATAACATGCTACCTTTAGTCTTTTAGGCAAACTGTTCTTTTGGCACATCATTCATCTATTATGTTCCTGTGTCCCCTAGATCGTCGTCCGTCCGTCCGTCGTCGTTAGGCGTCCACAGTGTGCCGCCATCCCGTTCGGTCTTGAGGTTCGCGCTTTATTTCGCTCCAGATCTTCCCTATGTTCTTCGCCTCTGCGATGACTGCTTAGGGTGGTCACATTTACGCTTTCCTTGGGGATTCCAGTCTAGGGCTTGCCTTGGTATATGTTCAGGGTCCCTTCGGAACATGTGGCCAATCCAGTTCCACTAGCGGCGTTTGATCTGCTGGTCGATCGGGGTCTCACCGTAGCGTTCCCACAGATCTAGGTTGGAGATTTTCTCGGGCCAGTAAAACCGAGAATACGGTGAAGACAGCAGTTGATAATGACCTGGAGTTGGTGCGAGATGTCTTTTGTGATCTTCCAAGCCTCACACCCTTACAGCAACACGGTTTTCACATTGGACTTCAATATTTTGAGCTTAACTCTTCTTCTTCTCAATGTCCGCGATTGCTACACGGGACGCAGCTGTGCGAAGGATCTTCTTGCCTTGGCGATCCTCCAAGCGAGTTCTTTTAGCACTGCAACAAATAATTATAAAGCAAAAAAAGCTTTATATTGCACAACTTAGTTTCCTTTTACACCATAGTTATTTATTTATTAGTATTAGTAGAGTTAATTATGACACACATCAAAAGAAATATAAAATTTGCCATTAATAACAACAATTTCCAGCAAGTACAGAAAATTACTCTGATAATGAAGCTGAAGAAAACACAGAAGAAAGTTCTAATACTGAAGAGGAGTCAACGCTTAAAGATCACTCAGAAGAGGTAGCTGTGCGATTTCAAATTATCTATTAAGTTTAACAAAAAATATTAATACTTAAGGTTTTGTTTGGATGCGAGAGCGCTGCCCTAATCTTGTCGTACATTTAAAATGCCTATTTTTTTACGTGTTAAAATATTTATACTTACTTTTATCACACAAACATTTCTATTTCTATCCAAAGGATATGTTTTTAATAAAATTTACTTGTTTATTTATTTTAAAAAATCATGTATCATACACTTGTAAAGAAATTATTTAAATAGATTCATGTTTTTGTATGCATGCGATAAGGATAATGCCCAAGTTAGGAAGTTGGAACTCTCTGTTTCTTATTTGAAAAGACTAAATACTTATTTCATCTTTTTAACAGGAAAATAAAGAAACATCATGAATAATTTTGGTATAAAACGTGTGCAACATAATATTACTTTAGCATATAATGATTATTAATTACATATGAAAAATTAGACACACTATTACAGGGTATATTGAGCAGGGAAAAATTCGCATACTACGAAGAGCTGTGTCGCGGCAAGTTTGAATTACCTGTAACACTATCTAGCAGGTGAAAAATTCAATTTTTGTGTTTGTAATACAGTAGTCTATAAGTTAATCTAAGTTCAAGCTTTTTCTTCAATTTCCACATACACATATTAGTAAAGCAGATATTTCCCGTAGGCTCAGTAATTATATAGAAATGAATGCTTTGATTAAATTCATTTGTTATAAGGTATGTTAAAGGAAAGAGTATGCCAGTTTCTATGCATACTTATCACACTTTAGAACAGTTGTTATACAAAATTGTTATGATTAAAACATAATCATTATTTTTTTACAGGTTAACCTGTCGATACTTGACCGAAAATCATCCCTTTTTGAAAATAGCTCCAATTAAATTAGAAATGCTGTATCTCAGCCCTAACTTTCTTTTATTCCACGATATAATAACTGATAATGAAATTGAAAACATTAAGAAAATAGGAAGACCTTTGGTGAGATTTGTTTTAAATGATCCTAATCATGTATATTAAATTGAATTATCTTCCTTCCCTTGTTCCAAATTTATTTGCCATCGGTGTAATTTCGATCGGTTTTGTCTAGTTTCTTTCATGGTCGGCCGTCTGCCATCCTCATCCAAGGAGGCGTCTCCAACACTTCTTAGAAACACTCTCAATTTGTAGGTAAAGGGAGTTTTGTAGAAGGAAAATTGATATGATAGGAATTAGGTATAAAGGCTACCGCAAGTCTTGAAGGAAACTTGATTGAGAATTCAGTAACTCGCAGAAGCCAGTGTCACGTACTCGCATATTCTTTACTTCTTGTGACTGGAACAGACCCGTAAATAAACCGGAAAACCTGCTGGATGATTAAATACGTGTATTTTTTTCTATTAATAGGTACCGACGTTAAGACGCTTTTGTATTCAACCTAATTCCTCTTATTATCTAGCTTGAGCGTGCCGAAGCCGTTAACGATGAAAATAATGAGAATGATATTGTACATTACCGAATCAGCAAATTGGCGTGGTTATATGATGACGACTCTGATCTCATTGCTCGCATCACACAACGAGTTTCGGACATGACGGGATTGAGTATAGAGAGCTCGGAACCATTGCAAGTAGTTAACTATGGGATTGGAGGACATTATGAGCCGCACCTTGATTTTGATAAGGTAAGAAAAGGATTGAGTGACGGCATACACCTTGAACATTATTTCAGGTTCTTTATCATGCCAAATTCAGACTTTCTCCAGTTAATTTTATTATTTTAATTGTTCTTTGTAAACTATGTTCTTATTTTTTTAATTCTGTAGAAACTCAACTTCAAATAATAACCAAAAAGATGTTAAACATTTTTTGTTACCAGAAATTGGAAAACGTGTCATCGTTTGAGGACGAGAGAGTTGCTACCATATTATTTTACGTGAGTATTTTATAATTGTTTACAAATCTATTAGGGTTCATGGGTTCCACATAATGATTATATTTATACATTATATTTTATTAGCCACGAAACAGCTTGCTCGACCAAAGTTATTAGGTATATTCATTTTAATATAAACTAAAGCACAAATTATATTATAGCCTCGGTGCACCTACATTAGGTTTCATAAAAATGAGTATTTTTTTAGAATGATTGTGACTGTTCCATTAAATTGTTTTAAGATAATAAATTGATGAGTTTTGATATCTTTCCTGTATAGATGACAGATGTAGAGCAAGGAGGTGCTACTGTTTTCCCGGAGTTAGGCTTGACTTTGTACCCAAAGAAAGGTACAGCCGTCTTTTGGTTTAACTTACATCCTTCTGGATCTGGTGACTTCGCCACACGTCATGCTGCCTGCCCCGTACTACAGGGTGACAAATGGGGTATGTCGTTATTGTGTACAGATATATTTTAAAATCAGTCATAGCATTAGTGACCCTGACTATTAAGCCAGAGGTGGTGATGGGGATTGATTCCCTTCTAGGACAAATAATGGTTTTGTAACTCATTTGTTGTGTTGAGTATAACTTATCTACCGATTTGCCGGATTTGTCATGACTTTCCTGTTGGTCTTGGGGTAAGTGATCCTATGATATAAAAATATTTGGGTGTTATTGTGTTCGTTGTATGAATATTCGTAAAGTCCTTATGCGCAAGTTGTCTTTTTTAAAGAATAAAGGAAAATAAACACTTATTCTTGTGATGTATTTAGTAACATATAAGAGTGTTTGTCAGCATTCTGGTGACTACAGCACAAGATCTGCTTACTTTAGTGGCAGACGGCCAAGTTAATATTCTTATGAATTATCATGATGACATATATTTATATTTCGTCCGCAGTCCATTTGTTGCTATATAAATAAATATGTTTGACAACGAATTACAAATTATTATTTTTTGGTACTTTTTAACAGTGTCGACTAAATGGATTCACCAGTACGGACAAGAATTAGTTAGGCCCTGTAATCTGAAACACGACAAACATACTATCAACAAAAAGTTTTATACTGTGCAAAAATAGATTAGTTAGGAACATTCATCTTATAAAATGTGTTTACCGTATTCTTTAATAATAAAATGGTATTATTTTTTTAAAACATTGTCTTATTTATTGAAATTATTTATAGCCCACACTACTATTATACGAAAAAAATAAGGTAGAAAATAAGGTATATAATATATGAGGTAATAAAGCTCGGACTTCAAATCATCAGGGAGTTTGAGTTATATGATTTTATTTATTTATGATATGCAACACTCCATATTTCCCCTCTTTAGGTGAACAATATCTTCCTCGTTCTCATCTATTCTTCCTTTATCTTTCAATATAATTCTAACTTGCACATATAATTCCCATAGCAAAGGTTTATGTTACCTCTAGTAATCTTATCAATTGTAAGTAGTGTAGTGCGGGAGTTGTCTTTTAACAAAAAAAGTTATGTATGTTTCGTAAAGTAGAATTATGTTATTTTAGTAGTAATACGACATTTAGCTGTTAGTACCTACACTTAGGTTTTGTTTTGTAATTAGTCATTAGGATATTTAATAAACATTTCTATAATTGTGTTTTCCTTATAGCCAACCTAGGCAATTACCTAAACCAGTAGTTTTTTACCGTATAGATATAGACATTTTAGTACAATTAACCGATAAAATTGAAAAAACTATGAAAATTGCCTAGGTTGAGATCTAATATCTGACTAAATAATCTCGGATAATGGTGTGTGTTCTTTGGGATAGGTGACCACAGGACCTACGCATTCCCGTTTATCCCGTGGAAATATATAACATACTTCCTTAGTAATATACAAAAATGTACAGAAACGTTAGTTAAAATTATTGAATAAAATGCACCGAGTTTGAGGCGATGCGCCGGTCCTCGTTATGGTAAAGTTTCAAAGTACCCAAGCAAGGGTGGTCGATCGCACGGCGCGGACGTCGACAGCCAACGGGTATCAAGATTCTCAAAAAAAAGAATTATGTAAACAGAAGCCTCGAACTCGCCTTGTTTTTACGGACCTAAGCAGATGCTTCAAGCTCGCCTTATAATGAAATAGTATTTCATTTACGTCCCGCTGCCGTTGAGCACTACAGGAACATCAAAAATAGTGAACCTGAACTTCACCATCATCCCGGAACCTATAGGTACAGGGCATGAGCGGCTCAATCCTGAAACGAAAGTCTCACACGTTTCATATGCAGAAAGACAAACACACGTCTTATTGTTTCTGTTAACTCAAGTTCTCAAGGGCCCGAAGCTGCCTGTCCAGTATAAATACATTTATACATACATATATAAAATAAATATATTATAAATTTAGTATTTAAATATATTATTATAATATAAATTTACAAATTTATTTTGTATAGATGTCTGATGATCCTCAAGGAGGTTTACAGTCTACCCTGAACTAAGTGTCAAACTGTCTGATTGGTTCCAGTAAACGGCAACACTCTTTTCTGCTTTCTGGTTCAACTTACACCCATCATAAGAGGGTAATTACTCTATAAGAGGGAACCACGCTGCATGTCCTGTATTTCAGGGTGATAAATAGGATAATTCTCTGAAATTAAAGTAAAATAGAGGAAATATTATTTTGAAAGTATAAATACCTATTAACAAAAAAATATTTACTAGAAAACCGTAATATTACGTAAGGCATGATATGACAAAGGCACTTATGCTTAACTAATACAATGCAATAGTCAGTAAATTTATCCACTCAGAACCTCAGATATTTATTCTAGAAGATACACAAACCCGTACCCAAGACATCATTACACGATAAAAAAGAACCGTAATGTAGTATTATTGTGATTTACTGTAGTATTAAATTGTTTTGGCATGAGTAAAAGGTACATAAAATTGAATAGACCTAAATAAATCTAATCCCACAACGAGGGAAATAAGTACAGTGTTTTGGGGCATTAGGTACTGTATTTTATTATATATACAAACGTGTCAGCTTGTACTTATATCTATCAATTTCCGAGTCAGTGGAGTATTCATTAATACGCGTGGTACAGTGAACACAACCAGAATTATGTAACTTTATTCTAGATATGGTATCAGTCATAAATTTATTTTTCAGTAAATACGTCCACATATATACATACGTACTTTCACGCCTGTATCCCTTAAGGTGTAGGCGGAAATGTATAAAACACCCACATTTTGCAAATAAGAATATGGTCCCACTAAAGGAATACGGGGGCAAGTCTATTGCCGTAAATCGGACATTTTATGTCTATTGTCTTATAGATTACAGCCAGATTCCTTACTCGCCTTTTACGACTCCCACGGCAAGAAATGGGGACTCTATTCTACTCCATCGAAACCACACAATAAAGTAAATATAGTAGGCCTCAATCGTCATCATCTTGCGCATGATCCAGTCGACTGGAAAATTACTAACGCAAATATGATCTCTATGTTAATAGAAATAGTAATAGACCAGTAATAAAATTTATGTTATACAGTATAAATATTCTGCTCAATTTCTTATAATTTCATTTTTTTTAATATAATAAACAAACAATTATTAACAAAAACTAAATCAACTTGGCTGTACTCTCAGAGCGCAAGCGGGCAGAAGGGAGCGCCCAACTGATACCTTAATTTTGCGTTCTGCGAAGTCGCGCTTCACTTTTCCCTTCAACCCGGTCAAGAAGATTGAGGATTACTGTACGTCCGTCACTACATTACTACAATATACTTCAATTTTAGTGTCTACAATCAAAGTTAAAAACTTTTATTCCTGTAAAATATTATATTCTGTAAAAATTGCTACGAACTTAACCGTATCTGGACTTCAGTTCATATATTAATGTCCAATTCTTATATTGATTGCAAGGTAAAAGGCTTTCTAATATTTAGGAACTAAGATTTAGTTATGCATGAAGATTATTAATTGTTATATTCATTAATTACTACGTAAATGAAAACAATAAAGCAATAAAATATGTTTTATAATTTTAAGTGCACCTCTTAATGTTTTTTTTTTTCTTTTTAAGAGACTGGTATCTGGCCTGGAATTTAGTCAAAATTATGAAAAAGGGAGTTGGTAACTAAAACATTAACTAATTACTAATACTTTTTTTGATCAAGAGAATACATTACACAAATACAGTAATAATAATAAGTAATGGGTCACACAAATAAAACTGTATAGCTTGACCATTTACACCCATATGCTTTTATATTATTATTTTTTTTAACTTTATTTTTTAACCCTTCTTATTCCTTGTGATCAACAAAAGAGTTCGTCTGATGCTTGCCATAATCAGAGTAAGCAGATCTAGAGCAACTCCCTTTATAATTACTGCTGTACTTAGCGTGTCATTATTACATAATATAAAACATACGCTTGTATTTACTTGTCTATGCGTGTAAGCAGTACCTAATTGGGCTGTAAAAGTATACTAAATTACCGGTCTTTAATTATTGTCAGTAATGTTTCTATAAAAAAATCGATAATATGATTAAAACATTCACAAAATACTCCTCTATAGTTTTCGGGAAACCTAAAGTGAGAGCTGCACAAGCGATCGCTAGATTTCAAAAAAGGGTTTAAAAGTAATTAGTCATAATCTCTCTAGGAGATCACAAAAAATGTACTTCATTGTACCAAATATTTGAGTAGGTAGTCATGGTAATGGGAATCAAAATAATATATAAAAAATATAATTCCACCTCGCATCATCCGTCCTCCATAGAGGAGTGCACGTGAAACATGTCGCGCTGTCATCTGGGACCCGTATACAGACGACGGATTTCCTCAAATCCGTCGCTCACAAGTAATTTAGGAGGGCCGAAAAAGGGCATCGTCAGCATAAAAGGCACTCCTGAAACTCCGCAACCAGTACTTGTCGCAACTCTGACCGGTATCTCTCGATTTCACGTAACTTGAAATTAGTTTGCACTTTAAATATTATGTGTATTTGTGAAAAGTTAAACAGCTCGGTACCTTTAATGCATTCATGAACACTGAAATATTGTAACGTAATGACAATTGTTTTACAAATACCACCACATCTGGACATATGTAGGCCTCCCACAGTGACTTCCAAGAATTCAAGCCCGGTTGTAATATTTATTTTATTCTAATTTTTTTATTTAAATCTTCATGCACATATCTGCCAGTCAACCTTAGCGTGTTGCAGAGATAAGAGTGGTAGGTGCAAAAACGCGTAAGTGAGGGAAATGGAGATCGGCTCTACCACTCTTCATGTCGGATCGGCTGTCTATTCTTCATGCTATCTTTCTTGTGTGTCAACAATGCTGACCGGTTTGAAACAAAATATAACATTTTCTGTACATCTTCATCATATAAAAACTTCTAAAGCTATTAACTACTATAACTATCATATTACTCTAAATTCATAATCCAGCAGATTAAGATCGGGACTATATGAATGATGAAGTCGGAAACGTTCATTTCCAAACACGCTTGGGTGGCTCGAGCTTTATGACCCGGTGCTGAGTCCTGCTAGAATAACCATTCTCGGTTTTGAACATGGTGTTGTTAACTTAACCACCTTCCCAAGAATTCTCAAGAATCTTGATACATTTCTGCCGATGTTTTGACACTTTTTTCACGAAAATATGGCTTAGTGATTCCACACACAGCTAATACTCCATAATACCATCACTGAAATCGGATAATACCCACGTTGTACTCTGCTGACCAATTGGGAGTTTTGAGCATGAACTAGTTCATTCTACTTGTTATTGCTCAATAGAATAACATTTCCAGTCAGTAAATAAAAAAAAATGTGACGTATCTTTGCGTACCGTTTAAGGAGTTACTTTGATTGTACCACCAGATTTTTTATTTAATTATCAGTTAATTGTTGAACAGTGCGTCTCTCAAAGAAAAATTAATATACGCAACATGGTTCTTGGTGCTATATCCGTTTTCCGAAATAAAATCTTTTGCCTTCGAACAGGATTTCTTCGAATTGTTTTGTGCACTGCTTTGATCGCCTTTTTCGTGCGAATACTACGTGATCGGCCAGATCTTTTGACGTTACATTGCACCTATCAATAGCCCGGTACACAAACATAAGAATTTTTTTAATGATGAACGAATTTGCGAAATTTTGTATACATATTATCTATTATTTATAACAATATTGCCTATTGCTATTGAATAGGTAAGTCTTTAGAATAAGGAAAATGTAAAGTAGAGGAAATAAAATTACATTTAACAGCATTTTTTATTGAGTAAAGCTTACGTTAACTGCAACAAGTTATTTAGAAACAGAATTTAAAAATAACAGTTCGTTCACCAGTTACTGATGTTGCTACAATGGGTAAGTATTTAATTACACACTTATATAGTCCTGGAAACATACTTTTCATGTCTTCCCATGTGTGGATAAAGTTCTGTGTTATCTGAGCTATAGCTGAACCTAAATACAGTTTCCACGGTAGTAGTAGACGTTGACTGCCGACTTTTATAGTAGTGTGTGCCAAACGTTTATGGTACTTACAAATATCAAAACTAGCCTTGTCATCTTTTTCGGAGACAGTCAGTTAGATTTCTATCGTGATTTGACGATAAAAACCGAATGTACGGAGCTACATAAGATGGTGGAGAGGAAGAGTTAAGAAAAGAGAAGAGGGATGGTAATGCTCGTACATTTCGGCGTTGGCGAATAAGGAGCCATTTTAAATCGAAGTGTAAAGCAGATACGTGGTCATACTTGCGAGGATCGAAAATAAATCGAATGCAGTTATTAAGAAGACGGTCTAGTTTGTTGAGAAGGTCTGTATTCAGGTCGAAATAGCACACATCACCATAGTCGATTATAGGAATGATAAGGGACTGCATTAGGATAGTTTTTGTCTTAGTGGGAAGGAAATTTTTTAAACGGTATAAATTTCGGAGACTTTCAGTAACTTTCTGACCTACATGAGTTACTTGGGCTCGCCAATCAAGCGTTCTGTCATATGCAACCCCAGCTCTTTAAATACCGAGTTCAGGGGTATGACTGAGCCATTGAAAAAAATAGGCAAGATGGAAGTGGTTTCAATCCTACAAATAATTCGTTTGCTGCCTACAACGATTGCCTGGCATTTGGTAGGGCTTACAATAAATTAACCCTCTTAGACCAACATTTTATAAATTCGTCGTCGTTGTTGATTTTATCAATGGCTTGCGGTATCTCTTCAACGCTGGCATGTGTGTAAAGCTGCAAGTCGTCAGCGTACAGGTGATGAGCATACGTGATGGTCTAGAGTAATGAGATTAATATACATTGAAAACAATAGTGGAGATAGAATACCGCCTTGTGAGACGCCAGTGTAAAGATCACACCAATTCGATGACATGTCCTCAACGCGTATGCACTGTTGTCGTCCCTGAAGATAAGTGGAGAACCATTCCAAAGGTTGTGAGGAGATCATCAAGTTATTGGCATCTTTACGAATTCATTTAAGTATGTAACACTTTACTTTTCACCAATGGATCTTTGAAATGCAATAACTTAAATCTCAGATCCATCGTTGTAGCCAGAGCCTTGGTCAAGTTGTATTCGATTTTTTCAAATCGCTTAGTCATTTGTTTCGCAAGATTTCAACTTGATGGCAGGCAAAAGATAAATGTAAAAATATCAATACATTGATGTTTTGCAATTGTGAACATCGATGGCAAACATCGATGTTTTTATACTGAAACATCGATTTTTCAGAAACAACGATGTATCGTTTGCATCCCCATCAACTAGGCGCTATGTGACTGTACTGTGTGACAGTGTGTAAACTGTCTGATAGAACACAGTCGCTTTTTAGAACACAGCTGAAAAAAATAGGGTGGCTCTATTCTACGCCACCGAGTCCCTTAACCACTAATGTACGATAACTACACTTATAAGCAATATTTACACATTTGACTTTGTCTATAATAATCTATAAAGAGTTTTATAATTGATGGCCGCTGCGCGGTACTCGACATATAAGATCCTTTCAGTAAGCATTGTGAAGATGAAGTATACTCTTAGTACATAAAAGTAAGGTAACCCTGAGTTATGTAACATAAAAGATCAGACCTTTATAACAGACTTCAAAAAGGAGGAGGTTCTTAATTCGCCTAAAACTCCCTTCTTAACTCGGTGTGTATTGAAGTTTGGTATCACTAAAGTTAAAAAAAATCTATTGCTCAGGGTTTAAAATTAAGAATATAGCTTATTACAATTCACCTATAATGAATAAGGTTTATCGAATGGGTGATACTTTCGCTACAAATTAATTATATTGAATTAATGATATGAACCTGTAGTAAGACGCAGAGTTCCCTAGCTAGACAGCTCAGAGGACGATCTAGTCCTTGACTAATTTAGCTTCATACATTTAGCTAGGTGTCTGAAATGTTGTCTACATTTTTATTCAAATTTTTAAAGTACTGTTGTGCACAAAATTATACTCTAGCTAATTGATGCTGGTGTTAGTGTGTATTTATTTAACAAATTTGCATGAATGTAGATACAAAAAATAGGTATAATACCATATACCATATAGATAAAATAGATAGAATTATCTGTTATATTTAAAAATATGTTTTCGATGTGTTCTTCGTTTTAAGAGGATATGATAGAACGTACGCAGCGTACGTATGACATCAACAGAGCAGTGACCAATATGAGCTTAAATAGAAATGAAAACGCGGATATCGACTAGAAAGTAACAACGTCTAGCTCACCAGTCAGGATGAGTAACTATTAGACCGACAGGGATGTCAAAATGTCTTTACTTATTATATTAATCACTAATTAAGAAGCCCCTTTTAACGTCTGCCACGATCTGTCGTTGGCAATTTTCAACCAACCCTGAATGAACTTACTGATACTAATTTATTTGTAAACCAAGAGAGTCACTGTAATATAAAAACTATAAAAATAACTTTTATTTTAATTGAAAGTCAAAAACTAATATATCGCACATTCAGTAATCTAACAGTTCACCGTTATTATCCGTAACCGTTTTTTCTAGTAGTTTCAGTGATCTTGACAGCTAAGTCCAGAGGTCGGGGCTTCGATTCCCACCCAGGACAAATAATTGTGTGATGAGCATATGTATTTAGAAGTACAGAAGTATATGAACAGTCTTTTTACCATAGTACAAGCTCTGGTTAGTTTGTTATCATGACAGCCCTGTGTAAGATGTCTGAAGATATACCCTATTCACAAAATCCCAAACTCATCGTAGTTTTTAGTACTAATTATCTTAAATACTTTCGGAATATTTATTTATCTTTATGTTGATTGCAATCCGTCCATCCTCCAAATTCTGAACAATTAAGCACCGTGTTAAATATCAGTCCTGTTTAATTATATGGTGCTTAATTGACCAGAAATACGTTTTCTTTAAGGGTTAAGGTTGCTTCCGATTGGCATAAAAATAATAAAGTAGTAAAATATATAGTTATTTACCATTCTCCTCAGCACACGAATTAGCTCGACTTTTTTAAACCCTAACAAGTGGATAAGCATTTCGTATAGTCGCGGTGCGCGGGGAAATCG
The DNA here is from genome assembly GCA_947561695.1 of Tyria jacobaeae. Lineage (NCBI taxonomy): Eukaryota > Metazoa > Arthropoda > Insecta > Lepidoptera > Erebidae > Tyria > Tyria jacobaeae. The sequence goes on from OX387210.1 coordinate 9,080,135, forward strand.
ATACATAGCAACGAGACGAGTCAAGGTCACGGCTGTTTATTGATTTAGAAATTGCGCGTTCAACGGAAGTTATCTCTTTAAATCCGAGGGGGACTAATGTTTTATTTCATGTTCTTTGTTTGATTTTCGTGTAAATAATGGCAGGCAATGACTCGTAGGGCAAAGTTTTTTACTTGATTATTTTATACATTAATATGATTAAATTGGGTTAAAAAATATGAGATCAGTTTTTGTTTGTTTGTTTTTAGATAAAAATATATGATTTCATAATCTACTTTCTTCCTAGCTTTAAAAATATTTTATAGTTTATAATGAGAATTTCCAAAATATTACTACCAAATTAGACAACACTCCAATATTTTTATATTTAAATTCAGTTTATTAGCATGATTTTTTGGTAGGTATTTTAGTCGTAGTCTTTACTTTTCTGTAGACTGCGGGATACTTGTTTCTAAACTTTTGTGTTTTTCATATACAGCAATCGTGTATAATGTGTCTGTGTGGGTGGTCCTTATTATTGGACTTTTTATTATCACTTTGTCATTCGATTATATACAAATGCTCTTTATGCTCTTTTTAATCTGCTAGTGTGACTTTGCAGCAATTCACCCGTTAGAGGGTTAGGATGGTTGTCTAGTCGCTGTCTGTACTTGTCTCGGTACTGTTGGGCCTTATGTTGAGATAATCGTATATCTCAGAGTTCCGAGTAAACCAGGTGGCATAACTTATGGTTCTGAGTATACTGTTTTGAACTCTTTGGAGACACAAGATGTGGGATTTACATGCCGAGGACCACAGTTGAATCCCGTAAGTCCAGATCGGTTTAATAACGGAACAATAGACCCTTAGTTTGTTGTTTAATGATAAAGTTGATTGTTTGCCAAGTAGCCAAAGAAGGTTTCGGAAGCGGTTGTTGACTTCGTTGCGTTTGCACTGAATGTGGTTTTTCCATGTCATTCTCTGGTCCAAGTAGAAGCCCAAGTATTTGACACATGTGGCTTGCATTAGTGGGGTATGTCCTTTTTTTTTTCGTGTGGAAACCCCCTCGGGCCATCATTCCACCCGGGCTTTCGGTGGAACAGTGTGTCGGAATCGAACCGACTAAAACCACACGGTGTGCCATACTGCGCTTAAAATAGGAGGAATCCGGGAACAGCTTTATATTTAGACATCCGGACCCCTCCTAGCGCCTGCCCGCACTATGCGGGCACCACCTGCGGGTAACCTATCAATAAGGCAGCGTCCAGACACACGCGGACGTCACCCCCTCGCGGCTAGCCATATGGCGGATGGAGGGGAAAACCCGTCCCGACCACCCGCAGCCACACTCAGGGCGGCATGAGGCGCTGGTAAGAGCGTCTCCGCCGCCCGGTTCGCCGGCGGCGAATTGGGTCCGTGTGGAGATTATCCTATCCTAAAATTCCTGTCACTGCCGACCATGGAGCGTATGATGGCCGGCAGTGACAGATCCTCTCCAATGACTGCAGTGAGGGCCCGACGCTGCGTCGCCCAAGCGGGGCAATCCGCGAGCGTATGCTGGCCCGAGTCCTACAGTCGCAGTGGTGACAGACGGGACTCAATTCTCTCCTAGCGACCGAGTGCAGGTACTTTCCGAAGCAACCGTGCCCGGAAAGAACCTGCGTTAGTCGGAAAGAAAGGATCCCGTGCTGTCGCCCTGCCCACTCGACAATGACCGGCTGGAGCGCCGCCACGGTGGCTAAGCCAGAAACCCTCCAGCATCTACTTTCTTTTCTGTTCTTTGGCGCGGCCAGCTTTAGAGTTTTCCGGGCCTCTCGGTACTCCTCTTGCAGCTGGTCTTCTTCTCCTTCTCCGTGGTGACGCCGACGGCTGCGGGTGTAGGATCAGAGGCCCACCGATGTCGCCCACTCTTCTACAGCGTCACCCCCTGCGTCCGTTCTGGGGGATCCCCACGCGACGGGCTTAGCATTAAAATACCCCAGCACTAGGACGTGCCCAGACGCTAGTCGCCGTATCGAGGTCTCCAGGTTGTTGAGGAAAACCTCGAAGTCGCTCAGACTCCGGTTAGGGGAAAAGTATTCACCATATATGGTGATCCCCCCCCCATTCGGCAGCAACATATCCAGTACCCTTGTCTCTTAGCGACAAGGGTGGGGAATGAGCAGCCGTGGAGCCGACGAGTGCCACGGAGCCCTCCCGGTCACCCAGCCAGTTTGGACTGGGAGGAACGTAGTAAGGCTCCGCGACTACGGCCACACCGATTGACCACTCTGCCATGGTTTGCAGGAAAAGGTCCTGCGCCCCGGCACAGTGATTCAGGTTCGTCTGGACAAGGAGACTGGAGACTTGGTCCATTATTGGATCGTGTCTACAGCCTCCTCCATGGGCAACGGCGATGACGCATGATTAGCATCGGAGGCGGCCTGGGCCAATTGGCTAGACCCAACTGGTGATTGGCGGGCTGATTACCCGCCGCACAGGCCGGGCAGTGAGGGGCGGCGGAACATTCCCCGTGCCCCGCTCTGTGCCCCGGTTGACCACATCGGAAGCAGAGACCACTGCAGTCAAAGCAGCTTCCGCACTTGACGCGGGTGTGTCCCGACCCGAGGCATTTAAAACACCTCATTGGTCTCGCCGCCAAGATTGTGACTTTGGCGTTCACGAAAACTATGAGGATCTTGCCGGCATAACCCAATATTTTATCTGATGCCACGGGACAACTGGCCCACACCGCGCCAAGACCACCCGGACCGGGGCGGATGGTGCCGACCCTGATGATGTCCGCGTTGCACACTGTCTTCTCCCGAAGGGCAACACGCACATCCTCCACCGTCACAGAGTCATCCAGGCCCGAAATGCGCACTAGGTGGCGAATTTGGGGCCTCACACCTGAATTTGCCACCTAGGCTATCCCGGACTTTCTTAAAGACAACCGCGTAGGATAACCCATTGCTAGCCACCTCTGGCAACACGGTAACAACCACAGCCGCGGTTTTGGGCGCCTGCAGTTTTCTTGCCTTCTTTGAGGTGGTATCTGCCTCTGACGAATTCTGAGGCAGGGGGGGAGGGATCCGTCCTTTTCAGGATCGCTTCTTCTTCCCTCCCTGAAGTTTTTGCCACCCATCATTAGAGGGGGCAGACGTGGAGGGAGCAAGGACAGCTTGAGCACCAGAGGGAGCGCTAGGTGCGCTCTTACCTTTAGGTGCTGGAGAGGAGAGCGGAGGAAACTCCACCGTTGCCCCCATAACAGCCCTAGCCGCTTGTCTAGTCCTCGGTGCTTTGGCAGGTGCTAACGCAGACGCAGCCGCCGCGTAAGAAACCGCGACGCGGTCACCCGAGACTGGAAGTGGCGTCGAAGTAGATGTGGCCTTTGTTTTTACGGCAGCAATTGCAGCGAGTGGCGGCCGAACAATGAGAGCTGCAGGCAGCCTTGCTTCCAGTCCTGCCAGGCGCCCGTCCATCAACCGCCACACTGCGTCTGTAATTTGACGCAGAGACAGGATAGGGTGAGGTGGCAGGGTGCTCTGCAACCGGATTTGACTGCTGTGGGCTAGCAGCGCTCGCCCCAGCCCGAAAGTGGGTGAATTGAGCACTCAGCTCAGCAACCTGCTGCGTCAGGCGCTCGTTAGCCGCCGTAAGGCGATCGTTTGCCTCTTGGAGATGCGAAACACCTTGAATGAGGCCCTCCATGGCCTCTGGCACGGCCGAGGAGTCCTTCAGGGCCCTGACAAAGGAGCCCTTCAGGTTGGTGGACTTGGTGGCCACTTTCTGGATGATGGACACCGCCACATTCGTCCTCTCCTTCAAATCCACCGGAGTAAGAGGGTCAGAACCCCTTTCCACCGGCGGGCGGATTTTTAGAAAGAGATCTGTGATCTCCTTCTCGGCAACAATTTCACCTTCCGCTCGCGTCCGCGCGTACCCTCCAGCTCTAGAAAAGGCTGAGCCTGATGGCGTCGACATTGGCGTGCGTGATCTCCCACGCTTGCCACTCGGCACTTTTGGCGGCAACATGTCTTGAAGGATTTCAGCGTCCTCATCCCGTCCGCGCTTACGGTTTTCTAAATCGCGGGGCTCTAGTTCCATTTCCTCAGCTGAGTCAGCTGCGGAACTGGTGGTCCTAGAGCGCACTCGCTCCGAGATTCTTCTGCTCCCAGAAGACGGGTTAACTTCTGGGAGCATCTCCGAGGTAGGCGTTTTGGTCAAAACCTCCTCGTCGTTAGTCGAGGTCTTGTCCGCCTTCACGTTATGCTCCTTTGTCTTGCTCTTCTCCTGCTTTCCATCAGTTTTTTTTTTTATTTAAGTTAGTGTATGATTCCATGATTAGTCCCACGAAAGGGGGAGAACTAAAAGTCCATCCGGTCAGAGATCCCCCAGTACCCGGGCAAGCGAAAATTTATGCCCAACAGAGGGGTCCGCAGTTACCCCGGCTGGGAGTTAGCTTGCGACTGAACCACCCATCAGCCATGCAACCTATGGTCACGCACCAGAACACGGTATTCGGGGTAATTTTTTATAGAGGTATTCTTCCTCGTGGTCCGGGCGGTAAAGCCAAGACCCTCGCCTCCGATCAGAGCCACGAGACTTAACCACGACGCTCCTTTCGTAATTACGGTATGCCGACGGTGGCACCGAGACAAATTTCTAAATGCCTGCTCGGTGGCAGTGCAAGTGCACGCCGAGCCCGTCTTCTTTCTCCACTGTAAACAGTGGAGAAACACCAACCCGTAAAAGGGTCCCACTTTAGTGATTTTTTATTGAGGTTTCCTTCCTTACAGCTCCGAGGAGCGAAGAGCCAACAGAGTGATAGCCATACAAGCCCCCTCTGTTGGGCCAGGCCTCGACCAAGTGGCCGAAGAAAGGTGGCACCTCTTCTAGCCAGAATATTAGCCGTTGGCGATGACGCCCTCTTCCAAAAAACAGAGTTGGAGGCGTTATCACCGACGTTGCCCAGGATGCACCACGTGGAGATTTTCTCCTCGTGGAGAGAGAAAATCTCCACGTTACGACACGAGGAACATTGTGCTGGGCACTGGGCAATGTTTATGTTTAAGGGTAAATGTTACATACTTAGACTTGGGGGCACTAGCTTTTATGAGCCATTTATTGAACCAATACGAAACAAGGGGAAGGTAGAAAGAATGTGGCAGTGTCTTTTTAATTTTGCACAACAGAGCCTTATGCCATACACGATCGAACGCCTGTTGTACATTAAGAAATGCTGCAGAGCAATATTCTTTATTTTCAAAAGACAGCCTTATTTTAAGACACACTCTGTGTACTTGCTCTACGGTGGAATGCTGCTTGCGAAACCCAAATTGATGATCAGGAATGACATTACTTTCGTCAAGATGTACTTTCAACCTTGTAAGAAAGATTCGCTCGAAAAGTTTTGATAAGAGGGGTGTAAGACTAATAGGTCGATATGATGTTACCTCATTCATCGGTTTTCCAGGCTTGTGAATCATCACAATTTGGGATACTTTCCATAGACAAATTGGTTGAGGCTTTCGCGGCCGATTGATGACTCGTTGGCTTTATTCGGGTCTAGAGGCCGTCGTATGTTGGAATTGCTTCCTAACGTTTCGCTAGCACGAGTGGCCAGCTTCTTCAGAGGTCCTTCCATCTCCGATAGACAGTGTCTGCATCCAGTATCGGAGATGGAAGGACCTCCACGGACCACCAGGACCTACGACGGCCTTTAGACCCGAATAAAGCCAACGAGTCACTTTCCATAGAGTTGGAAAGTGTGAAGTTCTTAGGATGGCGTTAAAGGGGCTTGTGAGGAAGACAATACTCTTTTTAGGCAGGTGGTTTAAAATTTTAGTAGTAATCAGGTCAAACCCGGGTGATTTATTTGTTACCAAATTGACTATCTCTCTTTTCACTACGGGACGTTGGTCGCAATGGAGCGCTTAGTTAGAAGTTTACAATTTTATCTATTTCAGGATCTTCGGGACCGTTTGTGTCGTTCGGTTTGAATGCACTAGTCAGGTAGGTTGCAAAGGCTTCAGCCTTTTCGAAATCGGTACGAGCCCAGGAGTTTCCACATCTTATAGGGGGTAAACATTTTTGCGGTCGGTTCATTGATTTGGTAGCTTTCCAGAGAGAGTGATATCCAATTGCGTTTGGTGACAACATTTCAAGTTTTTGCTTAAGAGTTTTATTGGCAGTATCTGTAAGTGCAGCTTTTAATTCCGCAATCACACGATTCAGTTGAGTTTTGTCTTCTCTATTGCGTGAGATATGCCAGACTCTGAGTAGTTGGCGTTTTTCAGATATCACGTTGCCGATTTCAATTGGTAAAGGAGTGCGTTTATCAGTTGTTTTTATTGCCGGGGTGTTAGTCCACGCTGCGACTTGAATTAAATTAGTGATGTAGAGATATGCGTATTCAATGTTTTCTGGGCTCTTAAGTGGGAGATTTGATAGTGAGTGAGAATCAAGATAATCACGAAAACTATCCCAATCAGTTTTAGTGTTATGGAGTTTTTCGTTGTACTTATCCCAGGAGATGATTGTTGTACTTATTATCAGAACTACAGGTGTATGATCCGAAGAACCGTCAAGACATGATTCTACATGAGTGTGCAGGTGAGATATGTTTTTCACAATGAAGAAGTCTAAGAGTTCTGGGGTTTTCCGTTGATCCGTAGGCCAGTACGTCGGCTCACCGGTGGACAGCGGCGTCAGGTGATTTGAATCAATACTCTTCTTTAATTCACGTCCTCTATTCACAGTCGTCCTTGCCCCCAAAAAGTGTGCTTGGCTTTCCAGTCACCACCAGCCACAAATCGATCACCATTTACTTTTTGGTTATAAATGTAAGTGATGTTTTTGGCTGCTGCATTATTTATGCCTGTTTCAAGATTAACAAAGAAGGTGGAGGTGGGATTTTTTACAGGACCATATCTAGCACTAATAATTTCACCTCTAACTTCGTTTCCAGTAGCCTTTACTGCTTCGATTATAGCATCATGTAGGGTGGTGTGATGGAGGTTTTTCATAACTATGCGGTGGCTTTTGATTTCTTTGGGGGTGAATATATAACCAATGAGACCATTAGACCTGATGATTGATATAATCTTTTTGTATTCCTCTATCGAACAGGCAAGAACATGTAGTGCATTTTTGTTTAAGATCTTGAGCTTGAAGTTCTCCTTGTTACTCACTGAATCAATCAACTTAGATAACTCCCTGACATCTTGTATGCCATGTAAGACAATAGGAAGGGGTTTGCTGGGCTTTTTGGAATCATTGAACCCAGAAACGTCTTTCGAATCCACTGGTAGGTTTCGGAATCGGTTGCTAGTAGATGTCCCTTCATATTGTGGTGGTGAGTCACAAGTCTTCCGCTTTTTGTTCGAGCGAGGTGAAGGTACTCGTTGCCACGCAGGTGGATTTGGATATTGTGTGTCCTCTATGATATCAATAATTAAAGCACCATCCTCAAATGCAGGTGTTTCAATAGGTTGTTTAGGGACTATTTGTCTAAAGTCACTGACTGAAGTAGATGTCTGCCTGGTAAATAGGCCTTAAATATCATCAAAAACAAAAAAAATAGTTTCATAGGGCATATAATCAAATTATGTGGTCCCTCATCCAATATGAGGGATAACTATTTCTCTAATCAGATTAGTTATAGGACTCTCTAAGAATTTTAAGACGAAAGGAATGTGTTGAAAACAACAGATTTAAATAAATGGAATAGGTATAATCTTCCTCATAACGTATTACAATCGCTGGTCATGTACATTGTGCTTGACTGATAATTTCTTTCTTTTTCAATGAAAACGTGCCGTAAGCATAACAACATTACTCGACTTCAGTTTCTTTGAACTATCATATAGTGTCATACTTTGTACCAGTTTAGTTTCATACAGCTGTTTCATTGTTTGTATGAATTCCTTTTCACATTGTATCAGTGCGTGTTAGCATTTGCGTGTGGACGTATCGTGGAATTTAAAAACTTAGAATGAGGACGTTTGATAATTAGCCATCTTAGTGGTATAAAAACACTCAATTATACTACTTTATTAAATAGTGAACAAGAAAGACATTAAACCTTAATTATTAACGCAAAACTAAAACATTTTTGCTGAGAGATGAAAAAACAAGCTTGTTTAAATATGCTCAAAGAAGTATGCATTATATTTCTGCTTAATTATGGTGTAAGGATTCAAGCAGATATTTTTACAGCTGTAACTGAATTTGATAATTTAATTAAAGCTCATAAGACTATCAAAGATTACTTAGACTTATATATCAAAAGGCATGAAGAGAGACTTGCTGTCTTAAAAAAGTAAGTACGAATCGAAAATTTTATAAAGCAATTAACAATCTAATTTACTCTGATTTTCTGTTTTCTTGCAGTTTTTTGGACATCTGTAAAAGAGAACATGAAAATGCAATGAAAGATATACCTAAGTACTTGGATAATCCTATTAACATCTTCACCCTTACCAAAAGACTGACTGTTGACATAAATTTTATACAATACAGCATCCAAGACGAAACTGGTAATTACCGCCTGTCTTATGTATCTGTAGTATCATACTTTATTATATCATTACCTTATTGAAGGCTTTCTCTTTGTGACGTTTATTCTACTTGACCTCCTATCTCTCCCTTTTGAAATCTATCTGTCTATTTTTAGTCAGCTTGCATAGAAGAGATTGCATTTTGTCATAAGGCCGACTTTGTATATTATGTCTGTTATACTTTTATTTATAATAGTATAATATATTTAGTAGTGGTATAGTAGTTTAGTATAATATTTTTTTTAATATAACATTGGTGACAGAACAGACATTACAGATGAAAAGAGACCCGTATTTCTAACCTGATAGTTAGTGACACCTGCAACTCCAGCATCAGTCGTAAGTGTGCTGTCCACTTTAGCTGGTAAAGAGGGGAGGGGGGATGAGGAGAGCGCGAGTTGGGCCTTAGGAAATGTCATTAATTTCTGCAAAATGCAACGCAAGCGTAGTTTCACAACCGGCTTTCTGTGAAACCGGTCGAGCCGGCCCATTCGTGCCTAAGCATGGTTCCCCCAAGACAAAAATATATATATGTACTTACTTTACTATACTTTTTCTTTTACTAATGATGTAAAAATATAGTTGTTATCTATTTATCTATAATAGTAAAGGTTTTTGTTCGTTTGTTATACATGCTTATCTCTGTAAGTAGTATTTGACTTTGTATATAATACCTACTTGATGAGTGATAATATAGGCTAAAACATCACGCTGCAACCCTTAGGCGCGGAGTAGTGACTATAATGGCAGGTGAGATTTGTTGATTAGAACTAATAAGTTATATATGTAAGTTGATGTTGAGTTTTTGTATTATAAAACATGTTATTTATAAATAACTATTAGGAGGTACGTTATATAGAAAAGAGATTTCCTGGTCATATAAATTGGGTTGTTATAATTATATTTGTTCATCAACCTCACTGGTGAACCTAAGTGCATCGTAGATGAGATATATCGAGTTGCCTAACTAACATAGCGGTTTTTATGGAACAGTTTGGATAGGAAAATTGAAGGACCTGTTTGGTAAAGTTAGTAGTTTATTCATGATACTAACTTTGCAGAACTAACTTCGTAATTTCAAAAACTATCTATTTAAGGCCTGAGGTCAGTGGTGTGCGATTCTCTTATTGAAAGTTATGACGGCGATGTTAGTTTTGCTCATCTAACTCTAACATAGTCAAGGTTTAGATTTTTGTGCAATTTATTTCACGATACGGTAAACAGCCTGACACGTGGAAGGGGAATATCGGTGTCCATAAATTCTCACACGTCTCTTGTCTCAAGCAGGAAAAAAACAACATAAACAGTTTATGGTGCCAGAGCCATACTTATGCACAAATGCCTCACACAAAACCTTGGCTAGCATTTCCCCTAAATTTGTGAAGTTTCTGGAGACCAACTCCCCTTTTTCCTCTCGCTTCATCCCCCTCTCTTCTTTTCTCTCCCAGCATCCTGTCATCACTCATAACCCTCAAAGGCTGTTATTTATTTATTTACGACTGTTGAGTTACAGGTGTCCAAGGACCATATAAAAAAAAAACAGTCATCGACTATCCGCGGTATTTTATGGTTGTGATACCTGTGTACTGACAAGTCGGGTAGGTCCGATGCAAGAATATACATATACCTCCTAAATATTAATAAACACATGTGCAAGGGTTTAAAATCTTTGCACATGTGGTTATTAGCCCAGAAGATTCATGCAAACATAAGAATTATTTTTTAGTTTTAAATATTTAGAAACTGCTTGCAATCACTTCACTTACGTGTATCTATAATAATTCGTATTATATCGAAAAAATATAAAGGAAATATACCCCAAGTGTAATTCGATCACATATTACTCTGTGTTGATCCTAATCTCTACAGAAACTCATAGATCCCTTACTCATCGATCGGTATCCAAGCAGAGTGCTAATTGCTTAATCGTGCTACAGACTACATAGAAGATATAACAAGTAAGCTTTATGGTGACAAATATCCTACGATGGAGTATTTATTAGGTGCTGCAGAGGCACTCATTAGATTGCAAAATATATACAATCTAGGAGCAAAGGAGATTGCTGAAGGAACACTTAATAGTGTTGCTGACAGGTATAACGTTTTTCTTGTAGAATGATAAAGTTTTAATTATATAAATATAATATAATATAAATATTGTTCGGGCATTAATCTTTTTTATTATTTTATATCCAGGAAGGTTCATGGCATGTTAGTTTAATTGTCAACACTCGTAATAAGGTTTTTCAATCGTTGCCTTTAGTTTGGCTTCTCGTTAAAGACTGCCTTATTTCCTTCTATTTCTTACAATTACTCTGAATAACATTTGTAAATTATCTTTATAGTTCACCAATGACAGTGTCTGACCGCTACGAGCTCGGCCGAGTGTTGAACAATAATAATTATTTTATAAACGGACTTGAATGGATGCTCGAAGCTTTTCGCAAGTATAATGCAGAAGGAACATATTACCCGTTCTCCGATATAGATATAATGGAGCATATTAGTTACGGGTATTTTAAAACAGGTAAGGCAAGTGCTGGTACGAATATCTTTTATCAACAGTGTCACTAAAAACGTATAGAGGTAATGGGTTCTTTAATCTAAGTAAAAAATTACTTAATCTGTGAATGTCTGATATGTTTTTTATGACCTAAATATTTAACATTATCTGTATTTTGCTAAAATATGTATATCTAAACATGCCCACGACTAGGATTTTAAAATAATTGAAACCTTCAAGCCTTAATGGAAAAGCGTACTGCCACCTAAAAAACCTTGAAAGCACTTATAGTATATACATATATTTTATATTTTTTCAAGCCTCGGAGACCGGCATGTAACTAAGTGTCTATCTCTGGGTCTTCGAGCAGTATACTTATATCCAAGAAATATATCTTAGGTCCTTTTTTTGTTCCCAGTAACGTGAACACACAATTTAATCATTGTTCAGTTGAGTAGAGCTAAAAAACTAAGTCATAAGTAAGTTTGTTTATCACTGAGTGTATAATACTTTTACAGGAGATATGAACAGTGCGTTATATTGGATCCAGAAGATATTTGAAAAAGATCCACAAAACTCCCGAGCTATGAAAATGGAGAAGCAATGTCTGACTTATATGAGGGACTCAAGATACGGTCTATGGGTAAGTGGAAAATGTAGTGAGACCAGAAACATGGAATTCTATTAATATCAATTGTGGAATTTAATAAACATGAAATTAGTTCATGAAAAAGTCTAAGAGTTTGTAAAATAGTATAATGTAAAGGGCTTGTCTTTAAATTTTTTCGTATAAGAGCCATGTTAGACAGAAATCGCCAGAAACTTTAGAGGCAGTTCAAATAATAATTTAAACCTTACTTAGTACGCTTGTGCTAAAGTACTTTATCATAGTCAATTACATTTCTAACACACAGAAATCTAAGATGGAAGAAGATAAAGAGCTTCAACGACAATTGAAGGACTCGAATGAGGTTTTGTACAATCCGCTGTGTCGGGGTGATATGGAATTACCAGTCGAAATATCTAGCAGGTACAACTGCATTTATTATGCCAGGCAGTTGAAGATACTTCAACTTCAACAATCACAAAGTCTTACAACATATTGCTCTTCCCTTTTTGCACTTACATTCATTGTTCTTTCTTGTATGATAAAAGCGTTATTGAAGATGAAACGGTTTTGCCGGCTGTGTACATGAAATTTGCAAAATATTCAATTTCAAAAAGTAGTTCTAGTTTAAAACTCATGAAATCCTCTTCAAAAGCTATATTCATATTCATTGGAACTCTTTGAAGCAGTCCAACTACTCGATGCAAGTTTTAAAACAAAACAAAACTAAATATTTAAATACGGTTTTTATTTTAATATCAATTGTTAAAGTTGTTAAAAACACAGATACAATAAAAGTGATTATTTTCAGATTAACTTGTCGTTATCAGACTGAAATTCACCCCTTTGCGAAGTTAGCACCTTTTAAGACTGAGATGCTGTACCTTAATCCTGATATTGTTATGTTCCATGATGTCTTGAGTAACAGTGAAATAGAGACTGTCTTGGAAATAGCTAGGTTTAGGGTGAGTTTAATATTAAGAAAATGTATATACAAGCTGTCAGACTTTCTTGGAGTCTGTTGATATTTACATTGATTACACAAATTCTTGAGATCTTGGCTATAAATAGAAATCAATTTGTGATATGCGTACCTTTTTGTCGAAATACAGAATCGTTCAAATTAGTTAAGATAATCATATTGTCTGATATTTCTGCTTCTATTTCTTTAAATTGTATATCGCTACACTAGTGTAACTGAGAACTGTGAACTTACGACCGTTGATTGAACCTACTTTTCCACTGATCCTAGAACTATTTATTAAAAAAGGAGGAGGTTCTAAATTATTTACTTTTTATTATTTACGTTATCTTTGCCATGTGTAAACCGATTCCAAAAAAAAACTTTTTTCATTGAATTTTCATTTAAATTTGAAAAACATTATCCCACCTCTCAGGTAATAAATTAGGGATGAAGAATAAGTGTTACATGATAATTTATTCATTTGGAAGTGTAGATAGATAATACATAGGTATAATTTAATTTATAAATTGAGTACATTAATTAATTAAAAACTAATTGAAACATATCTATTACACAGCTTTTTCGTTCTGGAGTTCAGGTTTTTGAAAAGGAGTCATCCAGTTCACCTCAACGTATCAGCAAATCAGCCAATATAGATGACAGGGAATCTGATGTTGTCGCCCGCATCTCCCGCCGAGTTACACACATGACTGGCTTCAGCTTAAAGAATGCAGAACTTCTGCAAATTGCCAACTACGGTATCGGAGGATATTATCACTTTCATCATGATTTCTTTAAGGTATGTATAAATGATTGTGATTACTTAATTGACAAACTGATCTTCGTAGTTTCAAGAAGTTTTTACCTGACTGCAAGAAGGAGGGTCATGTTTTTCGCGTGTATGAATATTTGAAATTTCTCTAACACACTTTTGAGCATAGACGGCTTGATATTATAGATTACGACATGTGGTGTCATTTCAATCGTCTTATACTTTTTATGTTATTAATGAGTCGTTATTTAACTGTGAAGTAAATAAATGTTTATATACGTATACAGATAATTCGCAGTTGCAGAAAAGGATATCATCCACAAAAAGGAGTTTAATTGTCTGTACGTTTCAATAGCTCGTAGAGGGTTAACAAAGAATGTAGTTTACTCTTAGAATATTGCGTCTAGCTGATATGTATAAATGTAGTAAAGCTAGTACTATGTTAGAGAATAGAATAAATAAAGTGACCAGCTTATTTTAGTAGTATCATCTAACAATTTTGCGATGCCTTGATATACATATATAAAGATCATCTGAATGATTTAATTTATAATTCAATTTTTTCAGCATGAGCCTTCCAAAATCCTAGGTAATAGAATAGCTACTGTGCTGTTTTATGTAAGTATTTCAAGATTAATTTAGGGAGTATTCACATAAATGTATCGTAAATATCCTCCGGATCGTCGCCGCTCCGCGTCACACTGCGCTCTCGCAGAAGGCTGGTAGAATTATCACGTTGTTTTGCAATGCTTATCCCTTTTTACAAGAGCTTGTCTTCCATACAAAATATTTTTTTTTAATCCGGCTAGAAGTTCTAGAGATTAGTCCGAGAAATACACAAAAACAAATCTTCGGCCTTTGTATATATAGTATAGGTAGATTATGATTCTCCTATGTAAAATACTTATTATCCCTTTTCCTATTAAATACGCTAAATAATTACATACTAATTCAAAACTCAAATCTTTACGAAGTGCCAGTATTGAAGCTGAGCCTCATTTAGGCCTATACAAATAAATGTTCCTAAATTAGATTTCAATACAACATATCTATCGTTTCCAAAAAATGCTACATAAATTGATATTAATGTGTGTGTAGATGTCAAATGTAACTCAAGGAGGTGCTACAATTTTCGCTGCATTGGGTGTAACTGTGTTCCCAGTAAAGGGTGCCGCTATTTACTGGCTGAATTTGCACGCGTCTGGAGAGAAAAATTATTGCATGTTGCACGCTGCCTGTCCTATACTGATAGGCTCCAAATGGGGTACGTATCTAAGTTATATATAACAGTTTGACTTATTTTTGTTTTACAGAAACTATCACATTTTTTATAAAATAGTGGGACAGACGAACAGAACGGCCTCCTGATAGTAAGTGAGAACCTCCATCTACGCACACCCGCAAGTCACGAGGATGGGGAGATAAGAAAGAGGGGAGGGGATTAAGGCTTTATTCTTCTATAACATTTTACATAGTATTAAATAGCTATATAATGACATTAGAGGAAATATAGCATTAATTATTCAATAGACTAGGGAGCAGTGCATAGAAGGAGGTCATGTCTTTCACCCCTTCCTTTAAAAGTAGGGTAATCGTTCAAGCGATCTGGCCTTAACCGAGCGAACCGATGTTGCACAATCTCAGGCGTTTCAGGAGTATCTCCTTCACTCAGGGGAGACTTTATAGTCTTCTTTCATTGTCTTAAATTACATCATACTTAAAGCATAAAAGCTCTAATCGCTATCGATAAATTATGTCGGTTTTAATGTTGCTCTATCTTTGGTTGAACAACAGATAGTTATTCTGTGATTAATAAAAAGTTGATACCAATTAATTAAAAGGGTCGCCACTTACGCAGGGCTTCTACAGTAACTGCTGCTTCTTTTTTGATAGAGGACTCTCGCTTTTCGGCAACTGTCATGAAAAGAAAAAAAATACATGATTTGCCCTTAATGGACATCTTAGAGTAACAGTTAGTGCGTTTTCAGAAGCGTCCGTTACGACGGTAAAGGTGGCAGTTTCATCAATAGCGATTAGCTCTTTTAATTTCGAGTTTCATCTAAATTCATGTCATTAAACATAGCGATTGTCTCTTTAGTTAAAGGGATACTCTCAATAGATAGTAAATGTTTTGGTTTTGCCGAGAGGTTTCATATATATGTATACCAATTTACTGTGATGTGGGAAGAGGCCAAGTGCTCTTTTATATGCAGAGGAATTTTCAGGAACCGGTATATCAAAAAGTGTATTGATCCTAGTTCAAGGCAATACCATATTGCGACACTACCTGCATTGATACTCATTTTTATCTTTTCCACAAACAGTAGACGTTACTGTTCGTGGAAAAGATAAAAATGATATGCAAACGTTCTTTGGCATTTTAAACCTTCTGTTTCGATGATATAACTTAAAGCATGCTAGAATGTAACAAGTCCATTCATGACTTCAAAAGAATTCGTGTGAATTGGTAAAGTTACAATTCGTTTCGAAGGTCGTATAGATTATTTCTTTTTGATAGGTACTTGGTGATCTTGGCAGACTTGAAATCAAATTGACTGAAATTCATATATTTTACAACCCTAGCTACGATTGTTTCGATGTTTGGTAATGGAAAAGCATCTAGCTCTTTGTATTTATTTATAGTCTGAGATAATTTATTATATAGCGACCTCGCTGTTAATAAAGCTTATAGGTTTAAGGTCTGACAATTAGGTGAAAAAAAGAGAAGCTGGAGGCAGATATTATTACAAAGGGCCATTACAAATTATAAAATAGAATGGTATAGCATCAACTTTACAATTCTCTTACATATATTTATGGGATCTTCGATAACTTTATATAATAAAAAAATATTGCATTCAAAAAGCAATATACTTAAAAGACGTATATATCAATCTACATATGCTTCGAATTGGAAAACTCAGTTTTTTCAAGTTAAAATGCTAATAAACGGTCAGGGAGTCAGGATTTCCTTTCTGCATTTCTTGCGCTTGCATTTCTTGCTTTGCTTTAAAATACACCGCAATGTTTTAATCTAGCAGACTTCTAATGATAACTAACTGTTGGGTTTAGAATCATCAAAAAGTGACACATCAACCTTTACTACTTCATTATTTGTATATTTACACGTAAATATGTATTATATAAACTTTCATAATTTATTAAATAATATTCCCCTTAGCTTTTAGAAGGTTTTT
Source organism: Tyria jacobaeae (assembly GCA_947561695.1). Classification (NCBI taxonomy): domain Eukaryota; kingdom Metazoa; phylum Arthropoda; class Insecta; order Lepidoptera; family Erebidae; genus Tyria; species Tyria jacobaeae. The sequence continues at coordinate 9,096,697 of OX387210.1, forward strand.
AGTTTGAGCTTATCTATGTACTTGTCAATTGTCCAATATTCAATTTCAAGGCTCAATGGATATAAAATAAGATTAGCAGACCTCACTTTTCTATAAAATTCAATAACATAGCCACCCTATATTAGAAAAAAAAATACCTTAAACGTTATTTTCCTTCTTCTAACTATGAGTACATTATAATAAAAACATATTTTATTTAACATTTCTAATTAAAAAAGGACGAAGTGTTACTTATCCTTTTATCCCCTTTAAATGTATTAACAGATGAATTGTCAAAAAAGGGTGGGACAATAAACTTCTGTTTCAAAAATTGTGCTCACACATACATTTTAAATAATCATGCAAACTTTCAGACAATGTTTTGAGTTCTTAGGTGATGAATTTCTAAAAAAAACGTGATTCAGTTTGTTTCTAACCATAAGCAACTGCAATCTTATATTACAATTTAAAACCGACGAAATATGTAACTATTATATTAACTTAGGCACCCCTTTTCACCCTTTATTGGTAGAATTTTCATAAACCCATCATCATCGTTAAGAACGCTATACATTCTAAAACAAGCAAGTCCTCCAAGTTTCAAGTCGCTGCGACCAGCGATTTAGGTTGTGCGCTTATCTATTAGTCTGTCAGGACTGCCGGAATCAGATTTTTATATGTACATATATGTACCTAATTAGACAACTAACCGTCAATGAAGACCTAGTAGAGAATACAGACAACCACCGCTAAATGTAATTTTTTTTGTTGGGCACTATGATTAGGATATGAAAAATTAAACTAAAATAAAGACGAAATTAACACTTCTCTCACTATTGCCTGAGTTTAAAATACTGTTTTCATATTAAGATATATGCTCAAACTCAAAAATATTGAATTAAGAATAATTAAAACTTTTTAAATTTATAATAGAAGTTTTTAAAAGCGTATATCATGACTTTACACTCGCTACAATCGTCTGCTCTTATTATTTTTTAATAGTGATAGTACTTTTATATATTGAGGCAGCTTTCTTGAAATAATATGCAAGTTTTCAAATTCTAAATGTCTAAACGATAATATTTTTTTTTATTTGCTTTTTTTCAGATTGCTATTCCCTTACCAAATAATTTCTTTAACCTAATGATATATAATATAACTAATGATTACTAATATTTGAGCGCATAAACGTTTCGCTATTCTTATGGTTAAATGCTGATTATTCATAGATTTGGTCAGCCTATATCATTTAAACGAAAATTTTATGAAATGGTTGGCCACATCATGTAGCGATCATTTCTGATTCGATTTCAGTGATCGGGCCACGATTTATAGGGAACTAAATTTTTACTAACTGAATGGTACTGAGCATCCCAAATTCTAGATTCTCTGTCTACAACGACCTACGAGTTCGTACGAATTTCCTGTCTAGATATATTAGAATGTTTTGAGTACATACATAAAATGCAGAAAAAAGTATCTTACAATATAAACTACTATTTAACGCTACAGCTTTATATTGGTAAATAGTGCTGTCGAATATTTTACTACATCACTCTGTATATTATTTAATATAATTTAGCAGGCAGAAGCCCTTTTTAGAAACGTGAGGTAATGATACATTCTTCTCGAAAAGTTTTATTTTTTTCTCTGCATAGACTAATTTAATTAAGATGAAAAAAAATCTCTGAATGTTACACCAAATTACGCACAATATTAGTAACTCTGACTGGTGAACCGGAGGTCATGGGTTCGATTCCCACACACAACAAAAAATTGTGTCATTAACAAATAGTTGTCCCAAGTCTGAATGTTCATTGTGTCCGTTGATTGAATGTTTGTAAAGCCCCCCGCGACACAGGAATTATTTTTAATGCTGGGTGGTCTTTTATTTTTAAATAAAGAAAAAAAGGTGAAATAAAGGAAATGAATAATATATAAATCTGTAACAAAAAGAACAATGGTTAAAGGTTAAGATACAAAGTCGAGTGTCCAGTCAGATTTTGTGTCAAACTTTTAATATTATGCGTTTTACAGTAGCTACCAGATGGATCCAAGAAGTTGGACAAGAGTTCATTAAACCCTGCAATCTAGAATACCAAAAGAAAGGATGCCCTCACAATTACCCCAGTCCCATATTCAAGATGACCAGAAAGAAGAAGCATGTTCTGTTCAAGAAACCTTGACGTGCCTGACACTTATTTTCGGAAAACTTTGTTTGACAATTTTTCATATTGTTTATAAAAATAGACTTTCAGAGAATGATTAAAAAAATATCAATAAAATATTACGATCGATAAAGAACTTTGCACTTTGATAATAATAAATCAAGTATTTATAAATAGTTTATGAATATTAACAAACAACATTTATGAAATAGTATTTATATCAGGTTACATATTTATCATCCACTCCTAATTCTCTTTTAAGGTCCTTCCTTTAATAGGATCCGTGAGTTCGAGTTAATGATATCCCTTTTATTCATTTTGATGTTTCTTTGACACAGATTAATCTCAATACATATTTTACCTCGATCGCTTTCATTGGTCTTCAGTAACGAGTTACGAAGTAATAACGACTGAGAAACTGGTAATGTGCTTGCCCATACGGTATGGGCGATCTATACAACCTTACATCTATATAGACCCGTCATCCACGTATAAATTGGCCCCTAGCTTGACTGATAGCCCGTCAGCGTGAGTGTCAACGTATATTTGAGAAAAAACTGCATGATAGTGAAAACAACTTCTAAAGAAATTATTCAGATTACTTTGTAATAGGGGTAAAGAAGTCCATAAACCAATTTTAGGGTGCTAAATGAACTGAGAGATAACAGCGAGCCACGACCTGGTTCACTTTCTTCTATTTATTATAATAACATTTATAGCTAATATTTTACCACTTACCGCCGGGGTGTTAGATACACCACGTTACCCACATAGTGTAAATCTATTAGTTATCTAATATGGAATGAGTCTGTGTTAACATAATTGAAATCTCTTTTTCCAATGCTATATGCAATGGTCCAGTGCTAAACACGAATGTTTGTAAATTACATATCGGAGTTTAATACGAAATTCAGCTATATGGTCACATTTGCGTCAACTAAATATAAACCGGATGTGGACAACGCCTGCAACTGTAGCCCCAGGACAAAGTTTTAATGATATTAATACCCAGATGTTTACTGATATTTTTTTATGTTATAGACGGACAGACGAGCAGACGGGTCACCTGATAGTAAGTGACAACCGCCGTCCATAGACACCTGCAACTTGAGAGTCGTAAGTGCGCTGCTCGTCTTTGAGGGTGATGAGGGATGGAAAAGAGTGGGGGATGAGGAAATGGGAAAAGGGGTGGCAGGTCAGGGGCGAGAAATAAGGATTGGAATCGGATTTAAGCATCGGAACAAATTATACCGATGTATGTATCAAGATTTTCAGAGGAGTGTACGGAAACTTAAATATGTATATATGAAATCGAAACACTAAACCAAAAGAAACGCACGAGATTTAAATCACAAAAAATAGTGGTACTGAAAAATGATCTGAGTGTTGTGTTGAAATAAGAATTTTAGCCGGTATATATAGAATTTAGAATATTTAAACAAAGATAAAACGAGCCAGAGAACATTATAAGCACATAAATATTAAATAAATTATCATCAATAATAATTCACTAAATGTATATTGAACATATATATATCAATTGAATACTTATTTATACTGCACGTCCCATTAACAAAATCGAAACATTCCTGATGTTTATCTTTAATTGAGTTTTATATATTTTTTTACATTGAACAATAAAAATAAGTTAAAAACAAATTTAAGTTAAACGGTTTAATTGAAAATAAAAAATAAAATGATGTAGACAATGTACTAAAAGCCTAAAAAGCTTTCGGGTCCGAAGTATCCAACATGAAATGAGTTAGATTTAAATTGTTTGATTGATTTGAATCAAATTGGCATTGATCAGACAAAACCAATAAAATTGTTGGGCGCGCGTAACCTACGTAAATATGTAAATATCATTTATATATAGCGGTTGACTAGACAGAAATTTCACACGCCAACGATTTTTTTTTTTGTCTGATCATGACAATTTGATTCAAATCAATCAAATAATTTAAATCAAACTCATTTCATGTTGGATTCAATGACTCCTGCTCTTAGAGAAGTGTTGTTGTATTGTCTCTTCTATACTTGTGATTACGCATTTTTGACAAGAATTTGATGTAATTATAAAAAATATTTCACTTCATATATGTATATATAACTGTTTAACACTGAGTATACTTACGGTGCTAAAAATGCGCAGTCCTGTTATATCTATTTACAGATTTCATAAACAATGTTGAAATTATACAATGTACCTAAAATATTTTGTCGTAATGGGTTATTTTCCGGTTGTGTAAATACGATTATTAGAATATAAATTTCTCTTAATTCAATTTCGATCGGAAACGACCATAATAAACATAAAAGTGCACAGCCAAAATATACTTTAAAATAAAATAATATTTTTATAATGAATCAGGGGTTCATATTTTATGTTTCGGTCAAAATGAATTGCATTCTTAATTTAGTAATATTGCTATTAATAACACAATAATTACAGTACTCTTTTGGAATTTAAAAATATTTCAGTGATAAAGGTTTGTGATTGTGTCCTTCAGTGTCGTCGATTGGTAGTTTGGACATTCTCGTTATAAACCATAAAACGTTTTTAGATTAGGAAACACGAGAACGAGAAGTTTATAAAACTGAATTTATTACTATTGATTGTATTATATAAACTGATCAAGTAAAAACTTTGGTCTTAGGGTTCGTCCTTTAAACACGTAAGACTCGAAAGAGAGTCGAAAAGTGGCGGCTGACCTTGGCTCGATGTTGCTAGGCATCCTTCTCCCCTCTGACTTTGTACTATTTATCTATTTGTTAATGTTGATGAAATTCTAGCTAACCCGTAATCCGAGGATAGTGTCAAATACATATATAATCATGTGCATGATTTTCACATGATTAAACCTTTCCTGACTGGCAAAAAATAATAAATTTATACATATGTCAGTCAAAAATAACCTGCTACTCTAACGTCGTCTGGTCATATTTAACACGATGTTTAATTATCCAGAGTTAAACAAATAGGGAGGATAGTTAAAAAGTTGTTAAAAACCATTACGTGATAACTGGTTACTTAATTACGATTATTTACTCGTGGAGCGCTTTCAGTATCTTGGATAATGTTTAATGTAGTCTTTACTGTTTCAGCGTTGTAAATTTTTGTAATTTCTTTGTAATGCTTCGTATTTTTCATAAAGTGTACACCATTTGTTGCCTATTACTTTTTAACATATACATGAAAGCATATGCAGAGATTTTTACAGCCGTAACAGAATTGGAGACATTGCTAATAGCTGAAGAGATGACAATAACTGAATTAGAGTCTTACGTTGGTATTCAACAGAAAAAACTATCTTTATTAAAAAGGTAAATTTAGAAGAAAATTTTAACGAAAGTTAAAATATATAAAAAAAAAGAATACCCCTGTAGTTAATAACTAGTATTTTTATTAAGCACGCAATTCAGGTAGGCATTGTTGCTCATATTTTATTAAGTGGTAGTAGTTACTTTCTAGTAAAATACGCCACAATTGTAGTGGTAAGACCCGTCATGGAGGATTGCTTGGAGATTTGACATGGTGTTCTAACCTAATAATTTATAATTTTATTAAAGTTTTAAATGTAATGTACACTTGTTCTGATTTAATAAGATTTTTTTTTAAAGTTACATGGATCTTTACGTAAGAGAAAATAAAACAGCCACGGAAGACACTGTGAGCTATTTGAGTAATTCATTAAACGTTTTCATACTCATAAAACGATTAGCATCTGATTTAGATGACATACCAGATATAATAAAAATTGGAGCAGGTAATTCATAGCTCTATTTGTATTAGGTTGGCAACTAATAAACCCGCAACTTTTTTCGATAAGTTTCTAAAACGTTATAGAATTATCTCGAATTTCTTGGAGTAGTATATAAAAAAAGCAAGAGTTGTATGTCAGATCAGTTGACAACTGGATCTCAAATAGTAAAGCTACAGTAAATTATGGATATTTCTCGTACAGAACTTCGGCTGCTTTTACTTCACGAATTTCGCTAAGGTCGAAAAGCGACTGAAGCAGTGCAGCGATGGGCGAAGGCGTGCTCTCTTACGATACCACCAAAAATTGGTTCAGAAGATTTAAGGATGGAAATTTTGACTTATTTGATGAACCAGCAGAGTAGCTTCAGTGTTATCATACTGCAGTAGAAAACAACTCCACGCTTTAGAAACGACCAGGAAATATTCAGTTTGGTTGCCACATGAGTTGACACCGTTTCAACTTTAAAAGAGAGCTAACGTGTGCATGGAACTACTTAGTTACCATCGTACCAATGAGTGGCTGAGGGATGTAATTACGGGGGATTAAAAGTGGGTACATAAATTTTTCGCTTAAGCGCCAGTGGCTTGGACCTGGAGAAGCAGGAGTACCGACGCCAAAATCTGATACGAGTAAAAAAGTTCTTTTAAGTGGGTGGTGGGGAACAAACGGAATTATATACTGGGAGCTGTTGCCATTTAACACTACAATCACGGCCAATATTTATTGAGACCAACTGGATAAAGTAGCAGCGAGATTACCGAAAAATCAAAATAAATTATACTTTTTGCACGATAATGCTCGACCACATGTAGCAAAAGCTGAGCAATAATTTGATTTTGTATACTTAAAAAAATAAATAAATTTGTACACAAAGATGGAGGGTTTATTAGTTGCCAACCTAATATTTTGTATTTTTCTTCAGTAGAAACCTTGTTCTGTTAAACTAGAATATACATATATGTATATTAAACTAAAGAACTTAGATAATAATTATGAAAAAAGTTTAGCAGGAAGGACTTAGTGTTACAATCGCTTTTATATATGGTCCACACTCAAACTAATTAAAATAATATTAAATGTATTTATCAATTCATAGAAAATTGCAAATAGTTAAAACGATTTTCAGAATCCATACCATATTTATTGCTGAATCATGTGAACATTATGTACCCTGAACAAGAGGATTTAACAGGAGCTGCACAAGGCATTTCTAAGTTAGTTAAAATATACCATTTAAATGTAAACGAACTTTCCAATGGAAACATGAACAACACAGTTTTTACGTAAGTACAAATGTGTGACATACGTATTGGTTTAGTGGTTGGTGATCTTGATTGCAGAGCCAGATCTAGTTTATTTAAATCCGTGGTTCCATGGGTTCGATTCGGGACAAAAAAATGTGTGATCCACAAATAGTGGTCCTGAGCCTACCCAGACGAGAGTCTAGAGTCCGATATTTAAGAAGAGAGAAAGAGATATCTCTTCTTCAGACACAAAACACACGTTTATGTTCTTTTTTTAAATAGCCCTAAAAAAAGAAACCAAATAAAAAATGTATAAAAATATATTTCTATCCAAAACTGACTGATGGACTGGCTGTGGGTTGACTGGAATATTTAAAATTATTTCAGCTTCATCAGCTTATCGACTATATCATTTAACAAAAATAATTTTGTTAAATAAATAGGTTAAGCACTAAATTAGCTTGCTATTAGCCTATATGGTCTACCAGTATTCAGTAATTATCTATCTTCTGTAGTACTGTAGTATTCAGTATACCACTCAAAGGCGTAGAAACTAGTTTGCAAACTAGAAGTCATATTAAACTCTGAGTACGCTGGGTCGCTACACTTCCCACTTGGCACATACATATTAAAATTTATGAGCTTTGATCTACCGTCACAAACTTTTCTTAACAACAAACATGGAGTCTTGGAGCTTCCTAGTTGATTTCCAGTAGTAGTAGTCTACTGGGAATGGTGAGCGGAAAGTTCAAAACTGAAATGGTTCTTTCGCACAAAAACCACCCTAGACGATTACATGGCACCTGTAGTTTAAGTTCATGTAGACTTACCTCATTGAGTGCGTTCTGATGGTTTTTAGGCTAGATAGTAAAAATGCCTGAGTAGATTAAGAAAGAAACAAACAAAGTAATATTAATAGTATAATAACTTCAGACATCTCACACTCAGCCGTCTTATCCCAAACTAAGCAGAGCTCGTACTATAGTAATCATATTGCTGATTAACGTAATAAATTACACCCAGACACAGAACAAATAATCGTGCTTATCACACATATATTTGTCCTGGATGGGAATCGAACCCACAACTTCTGGCTTAGCAATCATTAGACCAACGGATCAGGCTTATAGTAGTATAATATTGTCAGCAGTCCAATGACAGCAAGTGACTGCTACGAGCTAGGCCAAGCATTGGTATCAGATAAAGATTCCGATGTAGGGCGAGATTGGATGATTGCAGCTCATCGAAAATATATTGAAGAAAATGTTTCTTATCCATTCACTGAAGCCGATATAGTCAAGCATCTTATTACATCAGGTAAGGGCTAATATTCAAGTGCAAGTTTAAAACCTTACATAAGAAAATGAAAAGTACACGTAACTGAAATAATATGTACAATTGCCGTGTAATAATTCGTGAATTTAACATTTTGTAAGTATTTTAAATTTTGGATATGAAATATTGTCTAGCATTAGTTTCTACATAGAAGAGGTTACAGAAATGTTACCTCCTCTATGTAGACTAGAAAAATTACGTGAAAATGGCTACAGAAATCCACATGCGTACAGTAGTACCTGTCATGGGACGAAATGTAAAACTAATATTGTTCATGAAAAACAAAATACTTACAAAAATTTACATTCGACCTCCAAGCTACCTCTAGTTTGAATAAAATTGTTTAAAAGCAAGTAAGCACTCAACAGCAAAATATATAATATATGTAGCATAACCCAAGGAATCGCAGATACTGCGATGGAAATAAGGGCATACAAGAAAAATATGCATAGATATATCGATGACTACATACGTACAATCCTTGCACTTCTTTAAGTTTTCATCTTTGAATTAGTGATAGGCACAAGTGCTCAACGGCACTGATAAGTAAGTTTATCTCATACACGTTTCAATAAAGCTTCCTTTGTCTATTTTTATATTTATAGCTATTAAAGCACATTTTTTCAAAAAAATCTTTTTAGGAGACATGGAGAGTACATCACTGTCAACACAACAAATTATAAATATCAATGATAAAGCGTTGGACAAGCGCATTACTATTAGTACTAGTGAAGACTCTACGCAAGAACTAAAGGTATGATTATTACATCATTAAAATCTTTAATGATTACCAACGAATAAACAATACAGATGTTATATTTTACTTATTTGTCCGCAACAACAGCGTTCGAAAATATACACCAAACTTATATGAGGTTTGTTATTTAAGTTAGGAGTAATGTTATTTAAGCTAAGTTATTTGTACACAGAATTATAAAATTGTATAATACCTACTTTTAGATGGGTTGGTGGTGGTGCCAAAAATAATAACAATAACATCTCACATTTCACCCACCATATTTTTGTAACCAGACTGCTGATAAACATACCGTAACATACATATTAGAGATAAATTACACCCAGACAGAAGAAATGAACATGTTCATGATGCAATCATTTTGCCTAGATGGGAATAGGGCCTACGACCTTCCGTTTAGCATCCGGGTTTGCTGACTACTAGACCAACAGACCACTCAATAGTCAGTAAAGAACGTAGCGCATAAAATGTTTGTCTGTTTCAGGTTTATTCTTCAGAAGTTACAGGCGATATAATAGAACTATTAAATGAAGTGCGAGACATTGAAGAGCGTCAGAAGTTAATGGAGACTGAATTTGATGATTTATATGTAAAAAAAGGAAGGGTATGCATTAATCGTACATGACAACATATCTCTTTCCAATTAATTTTAACATAAATACACATCTGTACATGTACTATATTTTAATTTATTTGTTAATAGGTAAGGATAGTGTTGAAAAATCATTATGTTACAGAGACTTTTGAAAAAAGAGGCATGTTTTTTGCATATTTTATATTATTTTAATTATATTTATATATTTTGTATATTACATTTTACTCACACAATGGAGAAAGGGAGAGAAAGGGGAGAGTAGGAGTTTTGCCACCAAAAACCTCACTAATTTAGGGGAAATGCAACGCTTGCGTTGCTTCAGAACCGGTTTTCTGTAAGGCCGTGATATCGCACCTGCCGAGCCGGCCCACTAAAACCTAAGCTGGCTCTTCCACTGTTAAATAGAAAAACTTTTCAAAAAGAAACAAATGTAAATATATGGATCAGTTTTCATGACCTAGCTAGCATTAGAGATTAGATCATTTCAGTTATTTTACCTGTCGTGACTATTAATAGAAATCCAAAATTTGGACCAATATAAAAGTAAACCATCGAGCAGGCGCCCTGCGCACGTAATAATATAGAAAATAAATTAATAATAAAATATTTTACGATTGCATAGAAAGCAACTAGCGCTAAAGACGAAGAAGAGCTTAAAAATTACGAAGCACTCTGTCGCGGTGATCTAGTAGTGCCTGCTTGTATATCTAACAGGTAAATTCCTCGCATTAAAGATATACCTATTTTAGCTTACAATTAACCTGCCTATTTTAAATATAAACAAGCAAGGGAGCGAACTGACTGAAAGCCATGATTTTTATAGGTTAACTTGTCATTACTTAAAAGAAAGTCATCCATTTTTGAAATTAGCACCATTTAAAGTAGAAATGGTTTACCTGGATCCTGATGTAATATTATTCCATGATGTTTTAAATGATATTGAAATTGAAACTATTAAAGAAATGGCTAAACCTCAGGTGAGTCACGGAATTGTTGAATTATGTTTATCTTTTATAGCTAGGTATCTTGTGTACTTCCAGACACCACAATCAATCACTGTCAGATCTATATTTATGTATTTTCTTTATTTATTTAGTTCTATTTAGATAGTGTAAATACATTGCATTAGCTCTAAAAAAATCTTCCAGTCAATTTACTAGTTCTCTCTCACATACTCTCGGATGAACCTTAATCAACCTTTGTTAACAATGTTTTCCTTCACAGTTTACAGCAGTTAGTTTGAGGTTGTCATGTTGGTCTAGTTGATGGTGACCCTGACTGCTAAGCCTGAGGTCGTGGGTTCGATTCCCACCCAAGACAAATATTTTTGTGATAAACATGATCATTTATTCCGGGTGCAATTTATCTATTATACTTAATATTTAGTTCTACTTAGACTTTAGAATTATATAAGTATGTTTATCAGCAGTCTGGTTACCATAGGCAAGTTATTATAATTATGTATATGAAGCAGTTATGATATTATTTTACACAATAAAACAGACTCTCGGTATGTCAAGTAGGTAAGAGATGTAATCTAGGTAAGGTAATTTTATAACTCGCCTTCGTAAAAAGGAGGATTTATGTTTGTAAAGATCTACTGCTGCATCATACCAATTAAATATATAGTCTTTGACAGTTTCATCCAATCCACTTTCCCGCCAACTTTTTTAGAAATAAACACAGATTTTTAAAAGCTATTCTATCTTTTTTATACCTTTATCACAGCTAACACGTGCCCAAATTAATGACCCAAAAACTGGAAACTTAGCATACGCTAGTTACCGAATCAGTAAAGTAGCGTGGATATTTGACAAGGACTCTAAGATAATTGCACAAGTCACAAAGCGAGTGGCTCTTATGACCGGTTTAAGTATGGAGCTAACTATTCAACATCAAGTGGTTAACTACGGGATCGGAGGACATTATGAACCACACTTTGATTTTACAAAGGTGAGAAATTATATTAATAACTAACAACACAGGACAAATCATAATTGACTTATTTAAAAGTAGATAACTGTCTTCAATGCACTTTTCCAATTAGTTCGCTCATTCTTTTAATCGTAAAAAAATATATGCATTTTAAAAACTTATTTGTAATTTCTTTAGTACCCTATGATGTAATCCTGATTTAATTAAATTTAGACTACTCAATCGAATAAGAAATTCGAAAATCGGTCGGCAACAAAGAAAAACCGGCCAAGTACGAGTCGGACTCGCGCACGAAGGGTTGTGTACAATTATCTATAAAAACGGCTGAAAAACACTTTTATTGTATAGGATTTTAAGTAGTAAATAAATATTTGTTTTGTTTAATTTTTGAAGTGAAAACTTCTTTTAGCGCGGTACGCATATTTTTAAATAAGATAAAATCTATGGACTCGCGACACCGTTACGAGACGCATATGTCCAATCAACACAATATTAGCACAACGAGATATAAAAGTACAATTTTTGCGGTATTCACGAGATATTTAAATAACTTCGAATCAAAATTGTTTATTTCCTATTTTAGTTACCAAGAACCTACAGTTTCTATTTTAGATTGTAATAATTTTAATGATAATGATGATGATACAAGAGTTGTCGAAATTGTTAACGATGATTCATAAAAGAATATTAAATGTATTTTATAGTTCTAATAATTAATAAAATATAATTCATTAATAAAATGAAATTCATTACCCAATAACACTAGTATCCATCTAAAAAATGTCTAACGCGCCAACATAAGTTTTCACTTCTGTCGGCACGACCGGAGTGCATTTTTTTTTAAGTGAATATATAACTAAATATTCTGTGGATATTTCAAGCGTCTACCTTTCGCCGCTATCAATATCGAGCACAAACGAGCATAAAAATCACGTTTGTTGTATGGGAGCCCCCTTAAATATTTATTTTATTCTGTATTTTAGTATTTGCTGTTATAGCAGCAACAGAAATATATCATCTGTAAAAATTTCAACTGTCTAACTATCACGGTTCATGAGATACAGCCTGGTGACAGACGGACCAACAGATAGAGGTACAGACGGACAGCGGAGTCTTGGTAATAGGATCGCGTTTTATCCTTTGGGTACGGAGCCCTAAAAACATACAGTTTTCAAATAGAACCTCCTTTTTTGAAGTCCTTCCCTTTTTAACTCTGTTAAAAACAATTACTATGTGACAATGAAATATTTTTTTTTAATTTTTTAATTTTAATCTTAATTTTTTATTATTTAAAGCCTCGCCTGATTAATGAAATGAACTTCCATTTTTCAGAAATAAAAAGATAAACTTATTTTTTTTTAATGTTCTTTGGCATTCGAGTTGTTCATAGGTTTTGGTTTCAGAAAACAGAAAAGCTCTCATACTTATCTATGAACAGAATAGCCACGATACTATTCTATGTAAGTATAAAATAAATAGATCAGACCTCTTACTTACTTACCTACTTACTCGTGCGTAAGTAAAAAAAAACATTATAAAAGAATAGGGTAAACAGAAATTATGTTTAATGATATAACTTATTTGTAGAGAAACATTAAGAAGACTAATCAAAGAAAATTCTTGTGCTCCACATTATTTGACTGCATAGGTATCGGTTTAAAGTGGTCACCTCGCCAACACGCTGCCGCGCCGAGTGTTGTGGGTTCGATCCCCGCACGGGACAACACTTTGTGTAATCTTCAAATTGTTTTTCTGAGTCTGGGTGTTCTTTGTGTCCGTTGTTTGAATATTTGTAAAGCCCCCGGCGACACAGGAATAAAAAAAAATATGATATATATCACTACATACATATATGGTACTTATAAATTTATTTTGTATAGATGTCTGATGTCGCTCTAGGAGGTGCCACAGTCTTTCCTGAACTAGGTGCCAGAATGGTTCCAGTAAAGGGAGCAGCTGCTTTCTGGTTCAACTTACACCCTTCACTAGAGGGTAATTACGCTATGAGACACGCAGCGTGCCCTGTACTACAGGGTGATAAGTGGGGTACGTGTCCCATTACATTACATTAATTTAATCTAAAATATATATGAAAATGATGAAGGTATAACAATATTTTAAAACTAGAACTATATAAACTAAAATATAGATGTAGATAGCAAAGATGGCTGTTAACTATTCATATTCCAGACAAAAAGCATAATAGCCTACTTGGCATTGTACTAGCCTTCCTTCCATTTGATTTAAACATACATAAATTAACATACCAAGATTCACGGGTCCCTTCGTTTAAACACACCCAAAACAAACAATAAAAACACACACAAAAACAAATTTCAACATTAAGCACATAATAATGTAAATATGTACATGTTTATATAAAAATTAATACTTATGAAATCATCACAGCAAATTATTGTCTATACACTGACATTATTTCTGCTTCTGACTGTGGATAGGTCATGACGTTTAGAATGAAGCCGACTCCCAAACAATTTAATTGAAGTTTGTTGAGTAAAGCCTCAAGTTCAAATTTATTTACAAAAAACACACCTTAAATTGTATTACATATACCTCACTTCTTGATAAACATTAATCAATAAAATGATGCACTTCTATTGTTACAAAGTAACATTTGGACGAAACATATCACTTAAAATCTAAGACATTATAAATAGAAATGTATAAATGAAAATGGTAAACATTTTTTACCTTTTATTAGTTGTAGTTAATCGACATTTGAATTATGTTAAAAATATCAAAATCTTATCAATGTATGTATTGTTCCTTATTTAAACTAATATAACTAATATATACTTTTTTTTCGTGTGGAATCCCCCTTGGTCCGTCATTCCACCGGGGTTTTCGGTGGAATGGTGGGTCGGAATCGAACCGACTAAAACCACACGGTGTGCCATGCTGCGCTTGAAATAGGAGAAATCCGGGAACAGCTTTATTAAGACATCCGGAACTATTATATACTTAGTATGACCGTCAAAAAAAATACATAATATTACAGTTGAGTTTGGAATCTGTTATTCTTATATGAATATTCATTATATTTTCTCATTTTCGCGCCACTCGGTGTTAAATATTTTTATCATATTAAAATGGATTGGGGTTATAAAGAGAACCACAACGAAACAAAGTAGGTATTGAGCAAAATAAATTTTAAAACTCTCCATCGAATGTTTGTATACCGGCTATTGAGAGGACATAAAACCTCTTCTATATGTGGCAGAAAGATCTGGCCGTACACGTAGTATTCACACGAAAAAGGAGTGAAAAAAGGAAGCAGCAAAAGATTTTTCCATTCGAAGAACTCCTGTCTGGAAACAAAAGATTTTATTTCTTGAAATGAATATAGTACCTAGAACCATGTCGCGTATTTAAAAAAAATACTCAGGACTTGGTGCCTATAAGAGACGCACTGGTTTTTTTTTTTTTTAAATTTCATTTAATCAGCAGAGTACAACGTGGGTGTTATCCAACTTCTGTAATGGTTTAGTGGGGTGTTAGCTGTGTGAGTGATAGAGCCATATTTTTGTGAAAAAGGTATTAAAACAAAGCCACAAGTTTATCAAAATACGACTCTTGAGGAGGTGGTTATGCCTCTTAATTACACCATGTTCTATAACCAAGAACGTTCCTATCAGCAGAACTCAGCACCAGGTCATAAAGCTCGATCCACCCAAGCTTAATTGTGGCCAGTGCTAAAAATAAGATTGGTAATGAAGAATTTTCCCAGTGGGAGAGTGCGTGTTTCTATTGATAACTGCCTCAACGTTTTGAGGACTATATTAACGTTTCTTATATTTTTAATACTATTATATCAATGTATAAAGTAACACACGTTACAGTAATAAATGTTTTTTATGCAATAGAAAAAAAAAACATGTTTCCTTGTAACACTATTTATGGCAAGACTAGTTACTTGTTAACTTTTTGCAGTGGTCAGTAAATTTATCAACAGAGAACCTCAGATATTTATCAAGCCTTGCAGCCTTGAGTACCAAGAAGAAGGCTTCTTCAAGAAGATACCTAAACCCGTACCCAAAATATAATAACAAGATAAAGTACTTCATTAATTTTGTATTTATTGTTGCTATTGTAACTTTATTGTACACCAATTACAATTGTTACACAATATAGTATCACAAAACAATATTTTCAATTTCTTACAAGCAACCTTTGTATGGACAAAGACGACAGACAGTAAATATATAAAAATTAATAATTCGTAGTTTTGGTCTAAAAGTAAAATTGAGGTGAAATTTTTGACATAAATAGATTATTGATAAAAGTACTACTTTTACTGTTTTATTATATTTCTGTACTGGACTTATCCATAAAGTGACATGAGTAAAAGGTACCTACATGAAAATTATCAAATATATAGACTTTGTTTCTATTTCTATCAGTTTTGTATACGGCCTAATACAAACTAAATCAGTTTGTACTTAATCAATCCTGGCACTTTTTATTTTATAGGCAATAAATAGTCTAGCTCTCATTACGTAAGTTGGACTACATGGTGGTTAACTGGATTTGATGGTTCGATTTATATTTGAAAACTCAATGTTGAGGTGATGTCAAATTAAAATATTGAAGAATCAATATTTTATTAGATTAAGTCATTAAGTCTTATTTTAATAACAATAGTTATATACGAGGGACACTCAGGATTTTTTGCGAAAATAAAAAAAGTGGTCTATAGGTAAATATTTCTTTATTAAATCTTTTTAAAACTAGCCTCTATGCAAAGTTTCATGCATCTGAACCAGTTTTCGAAACACTTTTTCAACTCCGTCGCAGACACCTCGTTTACAGCCTGCTCGAATGCTGACAGCGCATCTTCCGTTTAAATTGTATCTGCTGCTGATTTTTAATTTTCGGGAATAAAAAGAAGTCACACGGTGCTAAGTCAGGGCTGTAAGGAGGGTGATCTAGAAGTTTGACCGGCGGTCGCTTATTGCTCACAACAGAGAAAACTTCTGCCAAGCATTTGGTAGTACACCATTCGGCGTTGATGTTTCTTTGGTTCCGTAAAGGGATTGACACCAAGTAGCCAGTCAAATTGAAAAAGCTCGTGATCAACATTTTCCCCCCGCTTCTAGATCGCTTCACTTTGGTAGGCGTTGATTCGTTTTGAAACACCCAAACCGTCGACTGGCGCTTCGTTTCTGATGATTATTGATAAATCCAGGACTCATCACCTGTAATGTTGTCGTAAATACGCCGAGACGAGTCTGCTTTAAATTTGTTTATCATATCACGGCACCATTCCACCCGGGCCTTCTTCTGAGCATCGGTGAGTCTCGTGAAGGCTTCCCGATCCACTCTGCAGTACGTGTTGAATCTACTGATATGTAATTCGCCTATTGTCTTGGATTAAATGTTTCACTGCTAGCACGTTTTCCTCCGTAACAGCCGTCAAAGGGAGACCTCCTTCTTCATCCCCCAAAGTTAGTCGACCACTTTTGAATTCGTTATACCAACGATACACAGTTGCCTTGAAAGGGCCTTCATCCATGAATGCAATTTGAAGTCTGTCGTATGATTCGTTCGGTTTCAGGCGACACTTGAAATCGTAAAAAGTCATAGCGCGAAAATGTTCCCTGGTAGAGGACTTGACCTTCCTGTCAGGCAACAGGGGTGCGACCCTGACGTGCTCGAGTTATTACTTATACTTTCCTTTCCGTCCGTATAAGCAATATCCATTTAATTCCTTTCCCTTCAACTTTCCAAGTTTCCCATCTAATTCCTGAATAGGCAGAACGGTGAGAGGGGTGAACCACCATCTTTTGCCCCAAGCCAACCTCACCTGCGCGTGTTGCATCCCGCTAAACGACGAACGAGGCTCTTCGACCGACCGATAGCTTTATATCCCTCCCAATAGGCTTAATTCGACAGGCCGGTGACGATCGCCAACCCGCCCAGCGTGGCGATTATGGCAAATCTCCTCCCAATGCAGACGCAACATAAGCCACTACCCCCAGTTCCCGGCGGCCCCGCTGTTTCTGGTCATGGTGGCGACCACGGTTACGTCGGGGCGGGGGGTGTGAAGAATCTCCGGGTTACGAGAGGCCACCAAAACCCACTGACCCTGGCTACGTATATCGGGCGCACGTTACGGCTAGACTCGCATCTGGCGCAACTTGAGGTTGAACTTGAGAAGATTAGGTGGCATATCCTAGGGCTATGTGAAGTCCAAAGAGAGGGGGAGGACACCATAACCCTCGAGTCAGGCCACCTGATGTACTTCTGCAAGGGGGACCAACAATCCCAAGGTGGCGTTGGGTTTCTGGTAAATAATCCCTTTCCGACAACGTTGTGGAAATATCCAGTGTGTCAAGCAGGGTAGCATACCTCTTTGGCAAGCTTACCGAGAGGTATAGCCTCAAGGTTATGCAAGTGTACGCACCGACCTCGGCACACTCGCATGACGAGGTGGAGGCTATGTTTGATGACATATCGAGGGCCCTCCACTGTACCACTAAAATTTTTTTTTTACGCGATAGGGGGCAAACGAGCAGACGGGTCATCTGATGGTAAGTGACTACCGCCGCCCATGGACACCCGCAACTCAAGAGTCACAAGTGCGTTGCCGGCCTTTTAGGTAGAGGTACGCTTTCTTCTTGAAGGTTTGAAGGTCGTATCGGTTCGGAAATACGGCAGGCGACAATTTGTTCCATAAGCCGGTTGTGCGACGCAAAAAGCTTCTGGAGAAGCGCACAGTGGTGGAGTGCCAATCGTCCAGGTAATGGGGATGGATATTTTGTCGCGTAGGACGATGACGGAAACCAGCAGCCGGTATAAGTCCGAACAATTCCTTTGAACACTCCCCATGATACAAGCGATAGAGGATGCTTGTATATCCTTGATATACAATCTCTATCTCGACATCTCGATATATTGATCTCTACGCAACGCCAAGGTGTCAAGTCGATCAGAAATATCTTGGCAGTCGATGATGCGAGTCGCTCTCCGTTGAATGCGGTCAAGAGGCAGAAGTTGGTACTGGGGTGCACCTGCATAGAGATGAGAACAGTATTCCATGTGCGGCCGAACCTGCGCCTTATAAAGTTGCAGGCGGTGGGTCGGAGTAAAATACTGTCTCGATCTGTTTAGCACACTAAGCTTCTTCGAGGCTAATATGGCCTTACTCTCTAAGTGACCGCGAAACTGGACTTCGCTTGATATATCGACGCCAAGGATTCCGATACTGGCTGATGCAGTTAGGGAAGTGCTCTCAAATTGAGGTGATACGACCAATGACATCTTTTTAGCGGTGAACGCGCAAACCTGTGTCTTCTTGGGGTTAAACTGGACTAGGTTAAGTCGACCCCAATCTGAAACTTTTGATAAAGAAGTTTTGATTTCAGACACAAGTTTGGATCGGCTTTCGATGACGTTTACCCGAGAAATGTTAGCGCGGCCGGTGTAAAGGGCATCACTCGTGCTATCGTCCGCATAGCAATGGATGCTGCTAATCTGCAGCATGTCGTTGATATGCAGAAGAAACAGCGTGGGTACCAGAATTAACAGACTTGGAGTCGGAGCATGCACCGTCAACAACGACCTTGATGCTTCTGTCTGTAAGAAAACCCGCCAGACCCGATCGAAGGCCTTCGCCACGTCCAAACTAACGGCCAACGCTTCCCCCTTGGTCTCGATCGCTTGTGCCTACCGGTGAGTCAAGTATACGAGAAGATCACCAGCTGAACGACCCTGACGGAAGCCGTATTGTCGATCATTGAGGAGCTGGTGGTCATCTAAGTACCGAAGGAGCTGGCAGTTAACAATGGATTCCATTATCTAGGAGAACAAGGAGGTGATTGCTATGGGTCTGTAGTTGGACGGATCCGAGCGATCTCCTTTTTTGGGGATTGGGTGCACTAGAGCTGTCTTCCATGAGTTCGGGACTATGCCAAGAGAGTAGGAAAGCCGATAAAGGCGCGTTAAAACCGGTGCTAACTCTGGAGCACACGTCTTCAGCACGACAGCAGAGATTCTATCGGGCCCACTCGACTTATGAACGTCGAGGGAAAGAAGCGCTTTAAGCACTGCCCTTTGTGTAAACCGGACTTCCGGCATGCGGGTCTCGCACTGCGGTATGGTCGGCGGTGAGTTTCCCCCGTCGTCCAGGGTCGAGTTGGACGCAAAGAGTTTGGCCAAGAAGATCGGCTTTTTCTTTAGCGTCGTGGGCCAACGAATTATCTTCTATGCGCAGAGGTGGAAGGGATGGCTTACTAAAGTTCCCCTGGACAGCTTTGGCAAGAGACCAGAATGCACGAGTTCCGGAGGGGAGACTCACTAGTCTCTCGCCAATTCTGCCGATGTGAGCCGACTTCGCCCAAGCAATTACTCTTTTGAGGGACCTGGAGGCAAAGTTAAATTGCTTCTTTAATGTGCTGGTCTTTACATCCCGTGCTGTCGCTGCATTAGCCCATGCTTGGTAACATTCCTGCTTTCGGCGGGACGCCGCTTTGCAGGTTTGACCAAACCAAGGCTGGGACTTGCCACCTGTGGGAATCAGGGAGAATGGAATGAAAAGTTCCATACCCTGAAGCACAACATCCGCGACAGTGTCAGCAACGACATTGGGATCATCCGGCGAGAAGCAAACCTGCCTCCATGGGTAGGATGCAAAGAATGTTCGCATTCCATCCCAGTCTGCTAACCTATAGTGCCATACGCGGCGACTACCTGTAACTCGCGGCCGCAGCGTGTGAACGAGTGGCACCATACTCCTAATCAGGCAATGGTCCGAAGAGCCAAGAGGGGCCTCAACGGATACTTTGTAGCCGTAAATATGTGAGGTCAACAGAAGATCCAACAGTGAAGGCACGTGGCTTTCTGCATCTGGGATTCGCGTAGGCGTTGCTACCAGCTGCGTCAAGCCATATGCCAAGGCGAAATTGTGAACAGATCTTCCCGCATGATCGGTTTTGCGCGAACCAAGCCATTCGGCGTGATGGGCGTTAAAGTCGCCAAGAATCAGAATCTCTGCGGATGGGACCTGCTGGAGCACTGAGTCTGTAGCCATTTGGACGTGGTCGATGAGTCGGTCCGTTTCGGCATCACCGCTATGGGACCTGTAGAGGCATAGGTAGATGCGGGGATGGTCGTCGCAGTCTACACGTAGCCATAAGATGGAGTGGTCCCGACCTTCAAGATTTCCGAGGCGGCGAGAAGTGATATCGTCTCTAACGTACACGCATACACCAGCCTTAGGAACAAAGGAGTGTTCAAGTCCGTACCCAGGGTAGCAGAGGTAGGATGTGTCCGCTGGAGATGATATCTGCGTCTCGGTTAAAAAGAGCAAGGCCGGCTTTGCTGTCTCGAGGTGGTGGTGGACAGTGTCGAGGTTAGAATGTAAGCCCCTGATATTACAAAAATCCACGGTAAATGTGACAGGAGGTGCCATGGTATGCCTTCTCTTGCCCCGAGCAGATTTTGAGAGCGCAGTTGAGCCCCCCCCAGAGTACGAGGGGCAGCCTGGGCGTCCAGGCTCAGGCATAATCCGTACTGAGGGTGGACGTCCAGGGGGGGATTCTCCAACGCTAGCGCTGGTACCCCCCTGGGGTATCCTTTTTGTTAACAGCGCTATCATTAGGGGGGGGTGGGGGATATTGGGCCTCAGGAGACCTCACTCATTTCGGGGAAATGCAACGCAAGCGTTACTTCACAACCGGTTTTCTGTGAGGCCGTGGTATCGCACCGGTCGAGCCGGCCCATTCGTGCTTAAGCATGGCTCTACTACTACTAAGATCCACTACAACGTTGTTATGGGTGACTTTAACGCTAAAGTGGGAGTACAGAATTGTCACAAATCGGTAGTAGGATCTCATGGATTTGGAAGCAGGTATCATGGGGGGCAAATGCTCGTTAACTTCCTCGAACGGGAGGGGCTCTTCTTGATGAATTCAGTTTTCAAGAAACAGCCCCAGAGAAAGTGGACGTGGCAAAGCCCCGACGCTATGACCAAAAATAAGATCGACTACATCATGAAGGACAGGAAGCACATATTCAGAGACGTCTCAGTGATCAATAGGTTTTATACCGGTAGCGACCACCAACTTGTCCGAGGCTCTCTGAATATCGACTTTAAGACTGAACGTGTTCGTTTGATGAAGTCCTGGCTCCGACCAACTCTGCTTCAAGCCATGATGGGATCTGAAACGTTTTAGGCAAAGCTGGAAAACCGATTCGCTGCCGTGGAAACGACAAAAGACGTAAACCAGAACCTCGAAAACGTGGTTCGGGTCCTTAGGGAAGAAGGTACGCGATTTTGTAAATTGCAGCGTAAGGGCAAGAAGTCGAAGCTTTCGGATGGGGCTCTAGGGTTAATGAAGTAACTACGTTTAAACCCACCACCAGTCACTTCGTTGGCAAAGCGGACTCTAAACCGAGAGATTAGTAAGCTCGTACGACACGACCTCCGGTGCTTTATCGCTCTTTCGATTGAAAGGGCGATCGAGCAGAATCGGGGGTCAAAAGTGTTTGTACAATCTCTTGGAATAAGCTACCAGACGGAGTTGACAGCAACCGGAGAAGTCGTTGCTTCGAAGACGGCAGCCCTTTCGGAAGTAGAAAACTTCTATGGCCGGTTATACGCTTCGCATGGATCTCGACCTGATCCCGTAAATGAGAAACCCAGAGCCGCATTAACACGCCACTACACCGAAGACCTGCCAGAAGTCAAATGCAATGGAGGACATGTTCAAGACGCTGCACTGGAAAGGGCGTGGCATCCACATCAATGGCGAATACATTTCTCACTTGCGATTTGCAGACGATATCGTCAGTAGATTCTGCAACGTCTCTGCCATGAGACGTTGCAGAATCTACAGAAGATGCTGAATGACCTAGCTGACTCTTCCGTACGCATCGGCCTACGGATGAACTTTGATAAAACCAAGATCATGTTCAATAAACATGTACAACCGGAAACGATTGCGGTACACGGGGCCGTTTTGGAAGTTATTCAAAAATATGTATACCTCGGGCAGACATTGCAGTTAGGTAGAAACAACTTCGAGGACGAGGTGAACAGAAGAATTCAGCTGGGTTGGGCAGCCTTTGGGAAGCTACCGCCGAGTCTTCTCATAGTCGATCCCACAGTGCCTTAAAACGAAAGTCTTCAATGAGTGTGTCCTACCCATCATGACATACAGAGCCGAAACGTACGTACGGTAAAAAACTTACGGTACGTTGCCGTAAAACCACAAGCAAGTTGCTCAGCGTACTATGGAAAGGACTATGCTCGGTGTTTCTTTAAGGGATCTCATCAGGAATGAGGTGATCCGGCATAAAACCAGAGTAATCGACATAGCCCACCGGATCAGCAGGCTGAAGTGGCAGTGGCCATATTAGCCGCAGAACCGACGACCGTTGGGGAAAACGAGTTCTTGAGTGGGCATGCCAGGTGGAGGGACGATTTGCCCAAGATGGCTGGAAGGAGCTGGATGCGAGAGGCAGAAAATAGATCGAAGTGGCGTGCAATGGGAGAGGCATATGTCCAGCAGTGGACTGCGATAGGCTGATGATGATGATGACGTACCCGGCGCAAATTCATTTTTCAATGAGACACGATAATTTAATTAGCTCGCTAAAAATGTGGAAGGAAATTTTGAAGTTGGAACTTACCTATTTTTACTTATAAATAATTATTATTTTTATAATAGTTTATAACTTACCAGTCTCATACAAAAAACTTGTTTTCGCAATACTTTCTGAGTGGCCTGTTATCTTTGTGGAATAAAATTTTAAGTGACGGTTTTTTTTTCTTGTTTACTATTTCATTAAAAATAGACTGATTACTCGTACTATTTATTAGAGTTTAATATAAAAGAGAAGAAATTATATCTCATACTAGCTGTTACCCGCGACGTATTAAATACGTAATAACGTCTGCGTGGTATTTAACAAAAAAGTTATTGTTCAGTTCCCAATTTTCATTAATTATTTTTTTTTGTGAATTCCTATATTTTTCCAAAATAAAAGTAGTCTAAGTTACTCCTTGTTACATAAGCTATCTGCTAGTGAAAGTCATGTCAAAATCGGTCCGGCCATTTCAGAGATTGGCCGGAACAAACAGACAGACAGACAGATAGACAGACAAAAAATGTAAAAAGTGTTGTTTTGGTATATGTAGCCCGTGTACATTCATATGCACTTAGTAAAAAGCTGTTATTTTAATATTACAAACAGACTCTCCAATTTTATTTATTTGTTTAGATTTAAATATGTCTTACAAATAACTACCGCATGTTGTCACGTCAAGAATGACTCGTCACTTTCTAGGTTAAGTTTGAAAATAAATAAATTAATCACAGATAATAAAAAAAACTGTTATTCTGTTATATTAGGTAATCAGTGTCATAATATGTTATTTTTATTTAACTAAGGTTTTGCAATAAATTCGTATTTTCTTTCTTACTTCCTTTCTTAACGCATAATCATGACTAAAACTTAATTTGAAGTTTGTAGGAATCTGCCCCACATGTGGATACAGTATCGGGGGTACCTTCAGGCGCTATGGGGTAGGTTCGTATACGCGATGAAAACTGCAAACAGAATCGAAATTAATTTATTATTTATTAATAAATATATGAAAATAACCAAAGTAAATGACTTCTCTTCTAATCAACAAAATGTAGGACTTTTTTAGTCAACTAAATTAAATTACTTTTCTATTAGTCAACAAATGCTGCATGGCTACGTGTCTTCTTTTGAGTATCATTTCGTACCAGGTTTAAGCAAAAAAAAACATTGGTGGCAAGGCAATGGAAACAGCCTTTGTAATATAAACGACAAGATTTATGATCTATAGGACTCGAAATAAGCCAATTGCAAATTAAAACTCATTTATACCCGTTGGGGCACCTTCACATCCTTACGAGTATGCCTCATCTGGTTATGTATGAATGTTCCCCATTAACTAAATAATAATGAAATATAATCTCTCAGATTATTACTTACTGACAAAATACAATGTAGAAAAACTTAATATATCTAGTGTACGATTCACAAAAACATGAAAGAAAAAGTACTTATCGAGGGCGAAAACGCATTATGACTTCACTCTCTTAGGTGCCAGTTGCGAAACTACATGGACATAATGGCAGTTACTCACTATACACACCCATGCAAAGGCACGGTTATACGTCTATTAGTTTGTGTTTTATAAGCACTGTATGAATGTGCCCCACGAATGTTGCTGATCTTCCGCAATACAGAAGAAAAGAAAGAAAGAAAGACAACATATTTATTTTGTACTTACATAAAGGCAAGCAAAAGAAATTTATCAAATGTTTGTAAGTACATAGAATATAATACGTAAAATATATGTGTTTAATAATAACTCACAAGACTTATTAATGAGTACAGGATGTATAAACTACTACAACATAATTTCTAGGATGTTCATATTACGTACAGGGACTAAAGGAAACGTAGTGCCACTTTTATTTAATCTGGGTCTCTTGGGTTTTCATTAATTTTAGGTTTACACAATGAACAAAAGTAATAGTTTTTAAAATAAACAACACAAGCGCTTATCTACGGCGAGAAGTTATGTTTAATGGAAATTTTGTTAATAATTTTTGTTTTAGTATGTGAGTCTTGTTTCCGTACTTTTAGACGCAAATACCAATAGACACTGTTTACGAATGTTTATGTTGAATAGTCATTGTGATTTCGATGTAAACAAGGGGAGTTAGAAATGAGCCATTTAACACAAAAACATAATTTTGTTGGTCTTGTGACGGTACCAAACTGGCTGATGTGCATACAAAGTTTAAGTTATTACTAGTATGTTTAAGACTATACCGTCGTAAAAAAATTTAATTACACAACAGGGCTACAAGTACAAAATTTTGTGGAGTTGTTTGACAACTATTTGTGTGGTTCCTTGCAGTGTGTGCGCAAAGACTACAATAGTATATTTTAGATTATATATTATAGACAGGCAGTTCTGCACTTATATTGACAACACAATATTCCACCTGGTGGTAAGATAAGGAAAATCAATATAATAAGCTATAGATATAGATATCATACTTATATATTAGATAGTTAGTAGTAGAAGTTATGTGATGAAGCAAAGCCAATTTATATATTAGAATCCCTAACAACATATGGATGGAGATTATTTTTCCAAGCTCGCCAACATAAATACGCAACCTGCTGGACTTCATACGGTGAGGCCGTCAGTACGGCCGGCCGGTACGGTGAAAGAAGGTGAGCCGTCAAAACTGATAGCAATAAAAGAAAATGTAAACCTAATTTACAATGACTAATAACATAAAATTTATCATAAAAATAGGATTATCTATCAATAAAAAAGTGAAAAATAACTAGTTTTTGAAGTTTCATTTCATAAATATAAGCAGTTTAACTAATTTACTTCGTTGATAAAATAAATCTTAATAAATATATTTCAGAAGTAGTTTTACAGTACAAAATTTAATTTACCGAGTCCATAAAAATCCATCCGTTAAATTAATGAATGATTGATTAATAGTAGGTCATTGTATTACTATATATTTTTAAATATTAGTAAATGAAGTTTTCCTTTTGTTATTTGTATTATAAAACTTCGTTAATTGTGTCTATTTAATCATACCCCGTAAGTAATTAATGACTTTTTTGGTAAATAGTTAATAATAATTATTAATAATAATAAAATATTTTTTTAAAAGTAGATAACTGTCTTCATTGGCTTTTTCAGTTATTTTGCGCATTCCTTTAACCATTAAAACGTGCAATTTAAAAACTTATTCATAATTTCCTTCGTATCCCTTGATCAAATCCCGATTTGGTTATAATGCATTGCGGTCCCCGCACCACCGAAAAATGATAATGTAAATCTGTCCACAGTTGGCAGAGAAACTGCTTAACATACATAAAAAAGAAGATCGATCGGTCAAACATATAACCCCATCCATATTTGAAGTAGGTTAAAAACTATGTTTGCAAATAAACATGGGGCGGCTCATTACATGGCATGAACTAAGTAAAACTTACCGTATTTATGAAATCAAAGTTACACTGCGTAAAATACCTACACTTTAAAAATGAAGAAATATAAACAAAAAATAATATTTTTTCTCTTATTTTTAGTGATTGTTAAACAGCGCACAAAGACCAACTAGGGACCCAACACCCATGAAAACATCTGCAAAGTTATTTAGAAATAGATTACCTATTTGAATATGATGAAAACAGTAAGCTTGACAATTCTTTGTATCTCTTGTGTAAGAAGTCATTCAACAATTACGAATCTGGAAAACTTATTAGAAATCCACAAAATGGTAAAAGATGACCTAGCTTTGTATATTGAGAAGGAAGAGAAAAAACTTTCCTTTGTTAAATGGTAAAACATGGTATATGTACCATAATTTAATTACATTTGGCTAAGATTTTACATACATATGTGATATACTTAACAATGTCTCCATTTCAGGAGTTTAGAGATTTTTAAAAGAGAACACCAAAGAGCTATGAAAGATATTCCCGGCTACTTAGGGAATCCAATTAATGCTTTCACCCTTATAAAAAGATTAACAAGTGATCTAAAATATTTAAGGGAGTGTATCAAAATACAAAAAGGTAAAAAAATAAAACGTAACCATTTAAATAATATTACATATGTAATCTAACTTAAATAACGATATGTATTACCTCTAACTACCACTAGACTACACACTAGCTAAAGTGTGGTAGTAGTATCTCGGTGGTGTGTAAAGTCCCCCGCGACAAAAGAATTAATCCTAGCGGGAGTTGTCTTTTTCCCAAAAAAAAGAAGATAAAGTCTTTGTCTCGTGTCATCACTAGGTACAGCAGCAGCAGCAGGAGTATCAGTATTCAGTATTCTGAAGGTTTCAGTAGTCTAGTTGATGAAATCTACTGTTATTTGTAATGGTGGTTCTTCTTCTTAGTATTTTCGTGACCTCTCAAGCTGTTTAGATTTTTCCGAGTCCAATCTGAGTGTTGGTTTGAAACATAAAACTTTTATTTACATAAATTAATTTTAAAGCAAACATTAGGCGTGAGGATGTCCAGTATCCTTCTACGAATGATTTGAAAGTCGCAGCCAAAAATCTTGGAAATGTACTTGAAACATACAATTTCGATGTGAAGGAACTTGTTCAAGGAAAACTAAAAGGCCTTTCTTATAGGTACAATATTTTATAAAGTTATATACATATACTTACACTTACATCCCGGAAAGTGTAGGCAGATGCTAATTAAACTCCCACATTTTGCTAATCATAACATATTTTTGTATTTTTGCGCTGAATACTATTATAATTAAATCTATAAAGCCTGTACATTAACTTATAAAAATCAAAAAGTGATAGATGTAGTCATTCAGATAAACAGAAGTAGAGAAAACATCAACCTTTTTTTTTAATATAGTAAGCCAATGACCGCAGGCGACTGCTTCGAGCTTGGACAACTTTTGTTTAAAGAATCAAATGACGGCAACATGAAGTACGCCCGTGAATTTCTAGTCGAAGCATACAGAAAATATAACGAAGATAATATGTTTTACCCCTTCAGAGAAGTCGATATAATAGAACATATTAGCATGGCTTGTTCTAAAATGGGTAAGATTTACTAATTTAGTAAAAATCTTTGAATAGAAACGTGAATGCATCGCATGGTCACATAGTAATATTTGATTTATGTATATCATGCAATTACTTAGTCAAACTAATATTAAGTATTTACTTAGATATTATATTTTGATTAGTTTCAATTTGTTTTCTCAAATTAAATTTCTTTATTTCATAAAATTATTTCACGGTTATTTGAAATCGTTTTATTAAAAAAATATTTAATATTATAAACCAATATACACATCGTCACCGCAACTGTAGCTTGCCTTGTCAAATGTTAAAATAATATTCAAAGCCTGGGTGTTGATCTATAATCGCCCGCAAATATTGTATCTTCCATGTAATCTACCACTGAATAAATACCTTTAAGGCTTTTGATTTACAGTCTACCTAAATTTATTTAGACTCAATGTTTGCTTTTTATTAGGGATTTTATTTTAAAATTGCACTCATTGACCTAGAAATGACTTGCTAGTTTTTTGGAGCCGTGAGGCAGGTACAACACATTTATGTTTATTATGTGTGTTATAGAAATGTACATATTATGTTATATATTATTATATCTTTTAATTCTTTATATATTTTTTTTAATAAAGGCTTTTTATTTTTATGAATGTAAATTAAGTTTTTATAGATTATATACTGTCATGCCACTGTGGTTATGTATATTTCTTTAATAACGATTATCGAAATTATGAATTAGTTAAGTCTGCAGCATAAAAATCGACTGAATATCAGAGGCATTGTCCCACATTAAAATACTATACGACATTATACTATGAAAACTTAAAAAGTAGACTAATCTGCCTGTTTTAATATCAGTCAGGATACGAATTTGTCAAACCGCGTATGCTGCAGAGCTGAGTCTATTCACCACTTTATCAATATGTTGATCCCATTAAAGCTTTGAATCAAGAGTACTCAATGGCTAAATATATCTAAAATATCTACCAATTCTTAAAAATATCTAATAGTTCCAATTCCCCTAATTATTTTACGTTTACCTATTTAACGTTTGGAGTAGTGAATCGTATACATTAGGTTTTCTCTCCATAAAAAGTAAGTTTTTAAAGTTTAACTAGTAAACCAATTTTAAAACCGAGCGGTTTACATCGCCAAAGTTTGTAGTTATACGTTTCAGTTGAAATAAAAGTGAAGTATCATCTACAAACAACACTTTTTCGTGGCGGTTCTTTACAAGATGAGGTAGATTAAGAATAAAATAGGTCCTACTATAGAACCCTGTGGTACTTCCATGTTAACCACAGAACCTGGAGCCAGCTTACCGACTATTATTTAGATAAGAAGTAAGAAGATCCAGCGCTGTGTCTCTGCTACCCTAGAGTAATAATTTCCTGATCAGAGTTTCATGAACACCACAGTCAAAAGCATATTGGTTGGCAGACTTATTATTCATATCATGCTAAATAAGCAAGGGTAGTTTCATATTTTAACAGTACCACAATCTTACGTTTTAAAAGTGAAGTACCCTTTTTTAGTTATATATTTTTGA
Organism: Tyria jacobaeae; assembly: GCA_947561695.1. NCBI lineage: Eukaryota > Metazoa > Arthropoda > Insecta > Lepidoptera > Erebidae > Tyria > Tyria jacobaeae. Next base: position 9,126,618 of record OX387210.1, read on the forward strand.
TTAAAGTAGTATACTTTAAACAAATATGTGGAGTAACCAAGTTGATTACGTTATTATATACAATTTTTTATACTATAATACTTTTTTCAGTTATCATCAAACTATTGCAGTCCACTGTTGGTCAATTTATTAACATGGAATTTTATTCATTAATTATATAACATATAGTAGACAATATGTATTGAACTAACATAGTTTAGGTTCATAGTTCCAAAAATATTAGTGCAATAATAATCAACTTATTGTTTTTGATAATCCTACAACTTACTTACAAGTGGCTTAAGACGTCTATTAGAGGCCAGTTGTTTAATGAATAACTGAAAATTTTAAAGTGTATCTACGTGAAACTTGTGGTCGATTACAGGAGACATTGAAAGTGCTCTTCACTGGACGAAAGTCCTATTAGAAGTAGATCCAGAACACTCCCAAGCTATGGAACTCATCGCATATTTCCAAAGAATATTAGCCACAGAAAAAGAACTGGTTGAATCGGGTATACAGGTAGGTTACCTTGCCTACGCTATATTAAAATTGTTTAAGTAACCACATTGCATAAATTAGACTATATTTAACAGATAAATAGCGAAGAACAAGATAATCCCACTGGATTAAAGAAGACATATAAAGCACTGTGTCGTGGTACTATGAATATACCTACAGAGGTATCGAACAGGTATGCTTACATACATACAAATGTATTGTTAGTCTCCACTCTTTATAGTGTACTCAGTACTTTGTACTTGATAAATTGGTAACGACAAAAATTAACAAGAACGACAAAGAATATGTTGCTAAAATTCCATATATGTATCAATCAATCAGTTAGCCTACTGCAGTCCACTGCTGGATACAGGCTACAGGCCTCTCCCAATGTCCACCGTAGCACCTAATCCTTCGCCGTGTATGTATAATAACGGTAGTTTTCATAAAAATACAGGCTTGTGTACTTGCTACTATCAACTTCAAATGTGGTGTGGTCTCACATCGACTTCTAGAACTTTGACAAGTGGACAGCTTTTTTCATTACCATCCCGCATGTGCCTTAAGTGCCTCGCTGCGCTCTACATGTTAATCGACGCTTTGGTACGAGTGTAAGAAATGAAACGCGGATGTACTTCTTCCTGAACTAGTATGTATTCCTTCCTGTGAGACGCTATCGACACATCTTTGAAGTGATAGATACAAGTATAAATAATTTGAGGATATACATATTTTACTTCCCTTTAAACATGCAACTGCGATTATCATTCAATTTAACATTAGCTATGTCCTTACTTACTCATAAAGTTCCTGAATTTTTCAATATTTTATGCTTTTCAGGCTGATGTGTTATTACTTAAGTAAAAATCATCCATTCTTAAAAATAGCACCTTTCAAAATAGAAATGCTGTATCTCAATCCTGATGTAGTTTTCTTCCACGATGTGTTGAGTAATGGTGAAATCAAAGAAATCAAGAAAATGGCTACTCTTAAAGTAGGTAGTATTTTTCCATGTTAAAAGATTAACTAAATCTGACTAATTTATTCAAAATAATTATCACCTAATAGTAATTAATTTTTGGTTCATCGGATGTTATGCAACTAACAAATCATTGCAGGGCTAACTAACTAAACAGTCAAGGTCACCTTCTACAGAGGCTACCCTGACTGCAGAACCGGCGGTCGTGGTTTCGATTCCAAAAAATTGTGTGTGATCCACAAAGAGTTGTCAGGGACTGAGAGTTAGTTTTGTCCATTGTAAGAATTTTTGTAAAGTCCAACGCGAATTATTCTTAACGCGGGTGGAGTCTTAAAAAAACTAGCTAACTAATTACCTAAGCCTACCAAAGTCTAGTGTGGACAATTTTTAGACAAGTACATTTGATTTGAAATTACTTCAAATTCAAAAAAAAGTCACCCAAAATTAGATAGTAATTTATGAAATTACTGACAACAATAAAACACCATCGAGTGTAGAGGAAAAAGACGGTTCGGTTAACTGAACAAGCGAAAGTCGGTTTATAGTTAAGAGAGAGAGATTTAGAGAGAAAAATAAGGTATTGAACTGTTTTGTTTTTATAGCTCATGAACAACACAGAGGAGTCTGTATCTACGGCCAACCAACCAACATACGGCCAATCATCTCCGTATAATCCTCAGTGCAATTTATCAATATGGTGTCACGATATTGAATCTGATACTATCGCTCGCATCTCACGCCGAGTGTCAGACATGACAGGACTTTATATTGATACGGCAAAAGAACTAAATATTATCAAATACGGATTCGGAGAAGACTATATGCCATATTATGATTTCGATAGCGTAAGTAATAAATATAATTACTTACTATCAAGTGACCCGCCTGCTCGTTTGTCATCCTATACTGTTAAAAAATAAAAATAATAATATTGTAGTTCTTAATCTAAAAAAACCATAAAATATATAAATCAAATAAACTACGAAACTGAAAATATCTATTAACGTTATCTTATATTTGATCCCTAAAATGAAACCAATGACCAAAGAGAGTGATCCTGACAGATCGTTTGACATCGAATTCATGCTTATAATCGTATTTAATAAAAACTATATGACTAAAACTGTCACTAACTATATTTGCTGTGCGTTCATGTGGCCATTTAGACGTTGATGTCGTAAAAATATGTGATGTCGTAATACTTAAGCTCTAAAAAGCGCCAATATTTGTAATTTAACATTTACACAAGATGTACAACACATAATTAACATTTATTGTTTGGTGCCCCATTAATGTTATGTCTCTTTGCAGCAGAATAGGGTTAAGAATACTTCTGACGTTAGCAAGAGCGGTACTGTACTGTTTTATGTAAGTAATATCAACCACTTTACTAAAACAAATGATTACCAAATACACAAGACTGATGTCAATTTTTGCCGCCATAAGATGTCATAACGAGGGCTCGGATTTCCGGCTTCGGTACCAGCCAGTTCGAGATATGCGACTGTAACTTGCTTGATCCATTTATTGCTTATATCTCCCAATCTATCTATACAAGCAACATCCCTATCCTTCCTTTTCTATACTCCTTTTCCTGTCAATATACTCCAAATATTTCTATATAATTTCCAAAAATGCCCGGATGAAAGCAATAGGCTATTACGTGAGTGGGACTAAATTATAATTGGAAAAATGTGGGCGTTAATTACACCTCTGCCTACCCTGTATGTGTGTATACCATAATTGTTTTTTTTTTAATATTTACGTGTATAGTAACATTATACATCTGAAGACTTTCTTGTTTGTTTATATGGACTAATACCTAGGTATTAGTCCATATATCTACAAGTCTGAGTCAAAAAAATATTTTTGAAGTGGATAGAGAATGAAAATGATGACTGAAAATAATCCTGAATTTATTTAGTATTTTAAAGCATACAAATTTTATTATAATCTATTTCTTTGATAAATTTTATCCAGATCCTTTAGGCCGTACTGATGTTATTGAACAACGAACATCCATTCAAACTGTCCAATTTACAATAGTAATTACATAACAGATATTTAAAAGAATCATAAAACGCACTAATAATAATTCTTCCCCTTTTACTTAACCGTTTCCACAGGTTGGTTACTAAGTGTAATGTTGCTTCATGTCATTCCTCACATCAGATTCAGATTAGATGATTAGATACTATATTAATTGGATCATCACGTTGGTTAACAGAGACGTCAGTAACTACTTAATTATATACTATTTTGGGAGCTAGTAAGCTAGTTGCTTTGATCTTAGTTTAAACATGCCTATGTACATATGTCAATACCGTTAAGTCAAGTAATGGGTAATTATTTACGTGAATCTCTTAATATTCCAAATACAGTATTTTGTAAGGTAGTACCATAGATTAATGTTTTCTATGTAGAACAATTTATCGTCTGTATTTTTGAACCCCTCATTAAAAAGAGCGATTTTATAGTTTGCAGTGTGTATGGCTGAGTGTCTGAGTCATCATAGCTTCTGGATGGATGAACCGCTTTTGGTTTATTACAATTGCGTGACATTTTATAAAATATATGCATATGCTAAAAAAGTAACAACTGATGGAAATCCTCATTACTTATATAAATTTTAGTTGTTGAAGGTAAATTTTACTCATAGTTTGGTTTATGGTCAATTCCAGTTCAATCATAGCTACAAACTATGTTATTATAATAAAAGTTAATAACCGATTTTTTGTTTGTTTGTTTATTTATACGGGTTTATGGAAGTAATCTCTGGAATCACTTACAGTCTTATTTTTGTGTTGGATAAAGCTTACAGAATTAGTATGACTAAAAAGCATCACGCTACGACAATGGGTTCAATGACAAAAAACGTTGGAGAAACATCGGAGAAAGACTAGTTTGAAATATATAATATAACAACATGTCCAAAATATTGAAACCTAACATAGGTATAATTAGTCTCAAATCTTATTAAATAATTAAATGAGAATTGCATATATTTATGCTCAATTAGGTCTTAGAAGAACAGATATTAAGTACGATTAGGTTTATAAACTAAGATATAATTTTAATGTTAAACAAAATATGAAAATATAATTTTAAAAAAATAGAAGTGTTTTAAAATATTATATTGCAACCTAATTCACTTATGAGTTGACTAAAGACTAGAATAGTTTACTTTCATTTTAACTGTTGTGGTTTTGGCAGAATCGAACCTACCTTAAAAGTAGGGTAACCCTTAACCAAGTTTGTTATTACTACTATTATATTTTCGCAGATGTCGAATGTAGGCCTAGGAGGTGCTACAGTATTTCCTGCCCTAGGTCTAAGTGTGACACCTTTAAAAAGAGGAGCACTTTTCTGGCGCAACTTGCACGCTTCAGGAGCGAGTGACTACACAACGTTACATGCAGATTGTCCAATAGTCTACGGCGCCAAGTGGGGTAACTATGTATATCCTTAACAATGGCTGATTCTCGAAAAAAACATGACGTAAGTACTGAATTGCAATGAATCGGCATGAAATTCGATCTTTATCACCTGAGTTCAATACTTTGGAAGACTTTCTTTAGTGGATTGAAGTTACGATATGAAATTAGGTAAATCTTAAAGATATATATGTAGAAATATAGATCGACAACTGTGAATATACCAAATAGTGTTTTATACTTGTAATTTGATTAAGTATATAGTTTAAAAGCTATGGTGAATGTCGAAAATATTTTAATTCATACACAGTTGACAGACTATCATACATTTTCATAGAACTTTATACAGAATGTGCACCATTCGTAAGTAATTTATCTAGTTTTAAATGAATAATGATTAAATTTATTCTCGTAGTGGCTTGAATGGATTTATGAAGGTGATCAAAAATTATCAAGTTCCTGTGCTGACAGCCAAAGATCCATGGACGAGATCCACGAGTTCTCTCGGCCGAAGTCTTTAACATCGAGGTAAAAATAAATGTATGCTGTATTCCTAGAGTAATTTAGGTTTCTATAGTGAGTAATGCTTTTAAGAATAGATTAAGATATGATGGGGGTAAGGGGAAAGTGACAAAAAGTCTAGTCAACCTAATGTCAACTTCATCTGCACGTGTTGCTCCCTTCTGGATAAATGACAAGGCAAAAGCGACCGAGGCATGGCGGGATAACCACTGAGCTGCTCGGGCAACCTAGCAGAAGAGAAACTAAGTAGACCCAAAAACCGCTGGCTTTATATCCAAGAAAGTGACATGAGATTACAAATAAATAAGATACAATCGCCCTGTGAACCGATTAGCTACCGGCGTTGCAATGCGTCCGGGGCGCGCGGTGTGGAGTTGGTTACCGCCCAAGTTCTCCTACTGGCAACTCCATATAGCTTCGACGCCTCCAGATGATAGGAATATGGAATATGCGTTGGGTGGACCCAGTGTCGCAACAAGGCGGCTATATACGGGGATTGTCCGGTCAATGGCACTGTATGGTGCGCCGGTGTGGGCGGAGGCTCTTGACACACGCCTTTGGCGTCTGTAGAGGGCTATGGCGGTTAGAGCCATACGCGGATACCGCACCATATCAACGGAGGCGGCATGCGCGTTGGCCGAAACTCCCCCGTGGGAGTTGGCCGAAGTGCTCGCCGAAGTTTATCGGCGGACGGCTGAGTTCCGGGCGAGTAGTGGCAGTCGACCCCCGCCCGATGAGGTGCGCGAGTAGCCGCGCGTGAAGCCGCCCGCCGGGCCACGATAGCTCGTCCGTCGTCCCGGCTGGAGGCTCCACGTGCTGGTTTTGCCACCGTGGAGGCACTCCAGCCGGTCATTATCGAGTGGGCAAGGAGGCAGCACGGGACCCTTTCCTTCCGACTGACGCAGGTGCTTTCCGGGCACGGCTGCTTCGGGAAGTACCTGCATTCAGTTGCTAGGAGGGAATTGAGTCCCGCCTGCCATCAATGCGACTGCAGTGAGGACTCCGCACAGCATACACTTGCAGACTGTCCCACCTGGGCGCCGCAGCGTCGGGCCCTCACTGCAGTCATTGGAGAGGATCGGTAAAACTTCTGTCGCTACCGACCATGGAGCGTATGATGGCCGGTAGCGACAGAAGTTTTACCGCGGACGAAACCTTCTGCGAGGAGGTCATCTCGCAGAAGGAGGCGGCGGAGCGGGCCCGGGAGGATGACCTCCACTCGGATTTAATTCGCCGCCGGCGAAGCGGGCGGCGGAGGCGCGCATACCGGCGCCTCATGCCGCCCTGAGTGTGGCCGCGGGTGATCGGGATGGGTTTTCCCCTCCATCCGCCGTTTGGCCAGCCGCGAGGGGGTGACGTCTGCGTGTGTCTGGACGTCGCCTTATTGATAGGTTACCCGTAGGTGGTGATCATAATCGGTTTCGGTGCCGATTCAAGATAAAATAGTCCATTAAACTAAAATATACTTAATTAAATAATTCCTCTGATGTGTCATGCGAAATAATTTTCTTATTGCTTTTATAGGGGAAAACAATTTTACGAAGAATACAAAAAGGTCTTCTATATCCGAAGTGAACAAGACAGAATGAATAACAATTTCAAGTTACAGTAATATCAGACATCTGTAAATAAAGAAGTATCATGCAATTGTCTTATATTTTATAATTTCCTAACTTCATTACCTATTTGATATTCTATGTAGGTCCTACAAGTTGATAAATAAATACTGCAAAAACACATTTTAAACAAAGTGCAGCGGAAAAGTTAAATGAGACATTTAATCTTTTCCGTATCGTACAAAATAAATATGTATGAAACCTATATAATAGTCCTAATATTTGTATATTAAAACGGAAAACATTGTGAAGAATCTTTTGTAATACATTCATAACTTTTTTCACTTCGGAGTCTAACGAAATCTCTTGATTGAATGTTTCCACATGAATGGGTTCATTATGTACCCTCATTCAATAAGTAACCCAATATCTGATTGGGTATTGGAACGGATTTCCTTTGCTGTTGTATACGATTTTTATTTCTTTTAATATGTAAAAAAAGATTTTGGCTTACTAGAAGGATAATAAGTTACACCTTGGTTTAACTATCTGGTCTAATTATTGACACCAAATTAGTAAGTTTCTTAATTGTTTTTTATTTATTATTAGATATACATATGTGCATAAGAAATAGTACAAAGAGAACAGTTCTATGTAAAAGAAATGTGGATTGCCTTGCTATTTTTGTGAATACAAAAATATGTTTTGGTGGGTGTCAGTCATGTGACAAGTGAATATTATTAGATAAAGCAAAGTTTCAGGCACTTCCATCGCAAAAAAAGGAACTTTGTTATACGATGCCACATTCCGAATTGCAACGTTACTTCATCTGGAAGCGGCTTGTGTTTCTCCGCATCTTCGTCAGTGTGGAGAAGCTGTTACAGTGAAGTGACAGTCTCGGACATCATTCCCTTACTTGTAGCAGAAGTGCAGGCCACAAATCACGACATGCCAATATCAATAACATAATCCGTTGTGCTCTTATCACCGCCGACGTTCCAGCCGCACTTGAACTTAATGGTTTGGTGCAAGACTATGACGATGGGAAGAGACCAGATGCCATAGAACAAGTAGACCTTTGGTGTAGGACGCAACTGGTTGAGCCGGCTCCAATGATGTATCTACAGAAAGCCTCAAACAGGTTGTTGTAAATATTTGCGCTTACCAGCACCTCATGCCGCACGTGAGTGTGGCCGCGGGTGGTCGGGACGGGTTTTCCCCTCTATCCGCCATATGCTGGTGGTGCCCGCTTAGTGTAGTCAGGCGCTATATTATTTATAAATATCTAATTATATCAATTTGTAATTATAATATATATATATATATATATATATCATATATATATATATATATATCATCAATCATCAATCACGAATTGACTAAAACCACACGGTGTTCTGCCATGAGTGGGTCTATTGCAGAGGACCCGGATATACCCTAAGAATCTCTGCAGACCTTGGTCGCCTGAGCAGCAAGCGACCACACCGTGGAAGTCCTGCTTCTGCTAGGGTAGCGTGAAGCCCGATCCGCCACCCCCAAGTAAACTTCTCTAGGAACTCAAATAAATGTACACATGTTTCAGTTTCAGCATGTGTTGAAAGGGCGATTTTATGATTTAAATATGTTGAAAATATACTACTTATGAACTAAGGATAATCCATTCCATAATTTCTAGCTTCATATAAAATTATCTTTTATCTCTTTGTTGTCTGACATTTTCTCTGCTCTTGGAAAATTAGCTGCTGCTAGACATATGTATATTTCGTACTTTTTTTTTTTAATAAACTTTGATTTATACTCCACTTGGCTACTAACTCAACCCAATCAAAAGCCTAATAACTGTAATTTTTAAAACGATTTCTAATTGTAATCATGACTCTGATATAACTTTGACTATAAAATGCATAATTACTAAAGCCATTGAGTATTTCAATCATTAATTATTGATTACAGTTTTTTTACTTTTGGTTTTTTTATGTAGAGTTAGTTATCAACGAGGAATCCATAGGTTACTTCTTAGTAACACTTTATTCAAAACAATAAGTATTTAATAAAATACTTGATTATCATATACATTGAAAGAGTTTTGGACTTAACATTATGCTGTACACAATATACTTAACGCTAGTCCTCAATCTTAATATACATACACGAGCAGAGTTCTTTACTGCACTAATAGAACTAGAACACTTAATAGAAACCCATAAAAGAGTTATAGACGACCTAGAGTCTTATATTGACGGAGAAGAGGAAAGAATTTCTAGTCTCAGGAGGTAACATGAAATTAAAGTTCTTCATTATTTTGTGGAAAATTCAGTACTTACGTACTGTTTATTATATAGTGAACGGTCAGTTTCTCTGAGAATTATGATTCTAGTCTAATATGTAGTGCTAAAGCAATACAAAGGCAGGAGCGTGGTAAGGTCTCTTATAAATGAAAGAACGCAATTTTTGTTTAATGCAAAAGAAGAGACTAAGAGAAGACATATAAGATGAAATTAATATAAAAATACTTCGAATTAGGATTAGGACTTTAGGATTTTGGTTCTGACATACGGCCTCCACAACGGCCCAACTGAAGCAGAGTCGGGCAACATGCATTAAATAATGAAATAACCAAACAATCATTCATCAATCCATTAACTACGTCAATAAAAGTGTAGGAAAGAATCGTATAGTAAGTATTTACACTTTTTATACTTAAAAAACTATTAACATTTCAGATATTTAAACATTTTTAAAGCCGAACATGATAAAGCGATAGAAGACCTTCCCAACTACTTGGGTATCCCCATCAATGGTTTCACACTTATAAAGAGGTTAACTGTCGATCTAAAGGATATAAAATATAATATAGACAGAGCAACAGGTACACAAAAGAATATGCAATATACTTTTAAAGCAGCACTGTACCAAACAAATGTAGAGCTAGTAGTAGCATACTATACAAGTTTAACTCGAAACGTAGTATAATTGTTTTTTTTTATACTATTTCTACTGTGTACTGTCTTAGATCTGCAAAAAAAGCAGCAGAATCCTGCCTTTGTGCAATATGTCGATAAAGTTTTCAACGCGTTAATGTTCAGGTTAACGCCCAGCCCCGTGTCCTACTTAGTCAAAGTATTGTAGAATATAAATATTTATAGACTCCACTTTCAGCACATATGAGAAAAGTAACACTAAACCACGAAGATCTTAAGTATCCTTCTCAGGTGGACTTAGAAGGAGCGGCTCACGGGATCGCTAGGTTACAGAAAGTGTATAAGTTAGATACACACAAGCTGGCCGAAGGCAAATCGAACTCTAATTCATATAGGTGAGTGACACCGTGTCTCGCACAATACTTTTTTTTTATTATTATTACATACTATTTTGAAGAACTGAAATCATATTTCAGGACATTGAAATCACGGAATAAGATAATTACGTTAATGTCACACTTAACTTCATCCATGACCCTGATTGCGTAAAAGTTATTTTGTCTACCTAAAACAAACTTTTTTGTGGCTGCACGCATGGCGCAGCGGTTTAACTGATCACCTCGAAGCCACGCTGACGCGATGACTGTTGTGGGTTCGATCCCCGCACGGGACAACACTTTGTGTAATCCTCAAATTGTTGTTTTGAGTTTGGGTGTTCTGTGTGTCCGTTGTTTGAATGTTTGTAAAGCGGGAGGTCTTTTTCAATAAAAAAGCAAAAAACTCTTGGAAAAGTGTATGCAAAATTTAATGATGAAATTAAGAAGTGAAAGCATAATAAACAAACAAACACACATATGCATTTATAACGCATTAAAATGGATGTAAAGCTCGTGACTTTTACAAACAAATGGAAAATACTCTCTTTAGAGTGTAAAAAACAAATTTTCAGTACCCCAATGACAGCAAGCGACTGTTACGAGTTAAGCCACGCATTAATGTTCAAACAGGCAGATTTAGCACGCGAGTGGATGAGTGAAGCGCTTCGGAAATACAAAGAGGAAGGAATATCATATCCATTCAATGATGTCGATATAATGGAATACATAAGTCTTGCATACTATTTATCAGGTTATTAATCATTTTGATATGTTTTTTTGAATGCTTTCATATTTCTGACATATTCGTTTGAAGTCTGAATAAAATTTACATATAAAGAGATATATCTAAGGCTAAACGCTCATGTTTCAACTGCATACTCAAGGATTATCTTAGATATCGTCTTTTTATAAACCCTGGTCTTAGTCTTGTCAGTGCAAACCTGGTACTAGGATAAAATGGAACTTTGTCAATAAGTTGAATAGTAGGTTACTTTTTTTAGTTGGAGGTGGTATGTCGGACTTCGTCGAGGGGAGGTGGTATGTTGGACTCGAACCGACTAAAACCATACGGTGTTCCATTCATAGGTCTATTGCAGGGAACCCGGGATACCCTATGAATGAAGCCTTCGGGAACCCCTGCAGACCTTGGTCACGTGACCACGCCTTACCAAATCAGATCAAAGAGATGCGCGCGGAACACGTCACGCCACCGTCTCGGGCCTGCTTCTGTTAGGGTAGTAGTCAGCCCGACCCATCAGATAGGAGATTTGTGAGCGCTCTCCGGCGCCTGGCGTAGCTTCTGCAGGACGGGACAGTGCTCGTCCTCTCCCGTTCCCGTACCGCCGTTTCTGTGGCGTGCATCACTGCCTCGCAGTACCAGGCGTCGGAAATCCACGCACTCTCACTTTGTAACATTGATATGACTCTGATTTCCAACGGGAGGGAATAATAGGTACCTAGCTATTATTCATGTCAGTGACAAAGTTACGTAAGTTTAAGAGGTGTAGATACTGACAAAATATATATAATATAAATATTAAATTAAATTAAAAAACTTAATGTTTATAGAAATCTTAATTAATGTGTTTTCGACTTGGGGTTACGAAACTTCTGATTTCAATAAATAAAAAGTGAACAGTTCTGAGTAGAACTTGCCAATGATTACAATGATTACTTACAATGATTAGTTCTCTGGTTAGTTTCTTAACTGTATTTTTTTATTCATCATCATCATTATTGGCCTGTCTTCGACCACTGCTGGACATAGGCCTCCAATGTCCCAATCTCCCAATGTTTGACTGCACGGAAGGCGCCGTGGTTTATATGGTCACCACGCAAATACGCTCCGTTTACCTCGATACAGGAATTAATCCCAGTGCATGCTTGTTGCCTAAAAAAAGAGAAAAAATGTACGCTACTGAGCTCGATCGTCAGCTCTCCTCAGCCATTTTTTTTTTTTCGATTGGAATAGACAAAGTGAAATTTAAAGTCCAGAGTATAGAATTGACACATCTAATAAATGTTTACAGGAGATATGGAAAATGCTTATCGATGGACACTGGAGCTGTTACAGCTAGGTGACGATTACCCTCAATCTAAAGATAATCTACGGTACAAAGACACTTTCTCCAAACCTGAGGTTCAAGTTATAAAGAAAAATGTAAGTTATTTGCCTGACTATACATTACTTATCGTGGGAGAGCCTCACATAAAACCAGTAGACAGACAATACTTGAATTGCATCGCCGAGTGAGTGAGGGTATCTGAGACCCAACTCCCCCTTACCTCTTTACCCTCCCCTCATCCCCCTCTCCTCTTTCAACTCCTCTCATACCCCTCACCCCCGTCATCACCCTCTAAGATGGGCAGCGCACTTATAACTTTGAGTTGGAAGTGTCCATGGGCGGTGGTTGTCTCTTCACATAACCCGTGTGTTTACCTATCCCCCTAAATAATAATAAAAAAATACATATTAACTATTTTAGTAAGAATATTTAACACTATAGTATGGTATGCAATACAGCTTCCGAAGTAAATTGAATTTATACCAATATTGTACCTGTACTAACTGACATGCTATTATGTAATGTAATTACGCTATTAAAAGTACACAGATATCTTCTTCATACAATTTCATGTATTGATATTAAATGCTAAGATCACATGAGTGCTGCAATTTTTGATTACAAAGGCTGTTATTTAATCGTAAGTCAATTATATGGTAATTTGATGACACACTACGATATACGCGCACCAGTCCGAGTCCCGAGTCCATCAGATGTATAAAGCTGAAACATTTACCGGCACCCTGGCTAACTAACTTGCAACAATTACTTGATTTTTGAATTTTAAATATCAACCTTAAATCCCCTATTTTTTCTTTGCTCAAAGCTTTATAGGTTAAAGTTAATTACTTATAAATAGGATAAAGATTATGAAGACGACGATGGAAGCTTCACGTCTAATGGAAACCTGCTGATGAAAGTTTACGAGCAGCTTTGTCGTGGCGAAATTGATTTACCCCCGGAGATATCTAAGAAGTACGAGTAATCTTTCTAAGACGAATATTTTTTGTAAGTTACAATAAAAGATACTAATCAAGATTATTGCTGTTGAAACACAATGCTCCTCCTTTCTATTGTTTTTGTTCCTGAATTAGACAGCCTCAAGTATAAATGGTACAAACTAATTTGATATTTATTAATCTATATATATTTATATATATAAAATATCCCTTAAGTTGTAGGTGGATGTGTATTAAACACCCATATTTTGCTAATTAGAATTTGGGGCCACTAACGTAACAGGGGCAAGCCTATCGCCGTCAACCGACCGCTGTATGACAAGTATGGTACTGTATGAATAGTATGTTTACTGGCTGATAGATAGCAGTCGCCTTTTACGACACCCACTAAGAGATGGAGTGGCCCTATAACACTTTACGTGAAACACGCGGTTACCGCAATAGTGGTAAGTAAAAGGTTAAATCCTTTTGCCTAGTCTTCCCATAAATATTGTTACAATAAAATAACTTCTGTTTTACACAACATGTATTACTGTTATTTTTATCAATAGCCCGATACACAAACATTCGACTAATACCAAGCGGATGATGAGTTTCAAAAATTGCATTTGGCTCCATATCTACTTTTTGTAATTCTATCACAATAATTCGGTTCTCTTAACACCGATTTAAAATGAGAAAACACAATGAATATTCATATAAGAATGACAGATTCATATTTCAAATGTAACATTATGTTATTTTTAATTGTGTCTATTTTACGCAGGTTAACCTGTCGATATTTGACAGAATCTCATCCATTTTTGAAGATAGCGCCAATCAAGATGGAGACGTTGTATCGTGATCCTGAAGTGGTTTTATTTCACGATGTGTTGCATGACGAAGAAATTGTAACTATAAGACAAATGTCATGGTCTAGGGTGAGCTTTCCTTGTAATTATTGTACATGTACATACATGTATGTAAATGTTAAAAATGTTAATAACTTGCTGTTAAAGGACTTCAACTTCTCGTTAATAGCCAGTTCAAGTTTCAAGTATGCGACCCCGAGCTCGTGCTATTGCTTACACTCCGTAATAAGCCAAACCACCCGTATAAGAATAATCACTTTCCTACCATTGCATATCTTCTTACATAGGTATCTATCTCTTTTAAAATGTTTTAAATTTTCTAATTGAATAATGTAAGTGCTCGGATGACGGTAATAGATTTATCAAATGACAACTCCCGCTCTAGGAATAATTCTTTTGTCGAGGGGACTTAACAAATATACAAATAACCGAAACAAAAGATAAACAGACTCATGACAACTATTTGTGGATCACACAATTTTTAGGCCCGTGTAGGAATCAGCCTCCAAACCTCCGGCTCAGGGTCACTAACCGCTAGCCCAACAAGCCTGTCAATAGGCTTGCTTGCATTAACTGAAGTGCTAAATTTTAGTGGATTGTAGTAGCATGTGGACATTTAAAACGCCCCTGCCTACTTTTCAGAAACATAGTCCCAATGTATGTATGTTATTTATTTTTTGCTACTACATGTTACTAATAAGTGTTGAAGCTCAGTAAGAATTCAGAGATATTTAAGAGCCGTATAGTTCACCAGACACGAAACCACACAAACGAAATGAAGCGAGTGAAACTTGTACTCAGCTCGTGTTTTTTTTTAGAAATAATATTTGCATTGAATTTGAATAATATTTAGAAACAGAAAATCGTCATCTTCACTTTAGCAAACGTTAGGTGAAGTGATCAGGGCTATCAACCGAACCAGGTGGATTTCAGCTCTGAATTAATCTACAAACATATCTCTTGAAAATTATAATAGGTATTTCAACCACGTCGATACATGTCCAGCCTATTAAACGCGTGAAATAAATAAATCATTGTTGCAGTTTGAGCGTGCTGCAGTCTTCTCTGACAAGAGTAATTCAAATGTTGTGGATTACCGCATCAGTAAAGTATCATGGCTTTTTGACAAAGAATCTGACATCATTGCGCAAGTATCACGCCGGGTTATGCATATGACTGGTTTGAGAACAGAGACGGCTACGCCACTACAAGTTATTAACTATGGGATTGGGGGACATTATGAACCACATTACGACTTTGTTAGGGTAAATATATATATCTCTATACTTTAACAAGAATATTATGTTAAGTATGACAAAGGGAGCTGCTGAAAGCTGTTAACGGTGACGGTTTTCGGGAACATTTAAAACTAATAGTGTCAAGTGCACTGCCCCCTTAAGGTTGCGGAAAAAGGGTAAGGGAATTAGGGGGTTGGTCCTCCAATAACCTCACTCACTCGGTTAGTCACAACTCAAGCATTGCTTAACAACTGCTTTTTTGTTAGGCTGTTATATTATTTCGGTCCAGTCGGACTATACGTGCCTTAGAATTAAGCATCGCTTTACCACAATAACTGCTGCTTTGATTGACATTTCGAGTGAAGCTATGACTAAAAGCTTTTAGGAAAAAAAAAATTGTCAAATAAACCCATGTCCGAGGAGCTAAAGCAACTGGATAACTTGAAATAGGATTATGGATATGTCATCGTATCTAATCGTAAAGCTGTCCAATATCAAAATTAATTTTCTTAAATAATAACCAAAGATCACATTCTTTACCTACAGGAAGAGGAAGGCATTAAGTTGCGCAACGGTAACAGAATGGCTACTGTGATGTTTTACGTAAGTATGGTTCGTTACCGTACCTTTTTATTTTCCAGGAATGATATACTGGAATCCCAATTAAAGGCTATCAAACAATTGTACTTCTGATAATCTCTTTGCCTCTGTAAATCGAACTCAGCAGATTAATAATTTGATTTATGATTTAATGTTGATTATAACAATGGAAATTTTACATAATATGTTTAATACAATGCAACTAATTTAGTAAGTAAATTATACCTATATTTTCAACAGTTAAACATAAACGTATTATTTTAATTTCATATAGATGTCAGATGTGGTTCAAGGAGGTGCTACAGTATTTCCTTGGCTTGGTCTGACAGTATACCCGATTAAAGGTGCAGCTCTTTTTTGGCTTAATTTGCATGCTTCGGGAGTGGGCAATCTTTTTACTCTACACGCAGCTTGCCCGGTACTGCAGGGGTCCAAGTGGGGTATGTACATTAACCGTTTACACCTTCTTATATATTATATGGACAAATTTAATACTCCGTGAGAATGACAGACAGGATATACATAGGTATACAGGGTGTCTCGAAACCCAAGGTCCAGCGGGTAGTGTTGGCTAAAAGAAAAATGAAATTCCATAATACATCACTGTGAAGATCACGGCTGTAAGTAGTCCGCAACTTATTCTGTTAATCCGTGTTCTAAAATCCGTAGTTTAAGCTATGTTTTGTATTTAAATCTTAAAAGCTCTGTATGATATGTCCGGAATATGATTATTGTTAACTGATAAACAAGACAGAAGCTAAAAGCGGAAAGATTCTTAATAGATTATAAATACTTACAGTGTCTAACAAATGGCTTCATCTAGAGGGACAGGAACGTACCAAGCCCTGTAACTTGAAGTTTAAAGATACCAATATACCCGAGTATATCCCAGACTACATATTAAAGGCCTAATAGTTACTTTATTAAAAGATAATTAAACATTTTACTTTAACTATACATCTTTTATTTGATTCTATTGTTCCTGGGCTAAAGTAATTAGAGTACAATATTCTTTATTATACACCATATAAATTATACCACATAAGATTGCTGGTACAATCGGCGGTCTCATGGACGGTTCGGTAATGGACGATTGCAATGGATTCGTTCATAGGTTAGTTTCTAGATGTATAAATTAATCTAAGGAGGTTATTATCCTAAATGAAGAAAAATAATTATACTTACATAAAGTGCCCGATTGACGACAACAGGCTTGCTCCCTATTACGTTAGTGGGACAAACTTCTTATTGGCAAAATGTAGGTGTATAATGCAGGCGAGATGTATGATGTTGATACTTACATAATAATTTCATAAGTAAAGTTTAAATGCATGTATACAGTATACCACTACACATAAAATACTAATATGTAAATATACATATTATCGTTAAATACAAATATATATACTAAAATAATGTCAGTGATTGACAGTGACGGAATGAGTCTAGGCTTATATCTATAATAACCTGGCTTTTTACATGATTTATGGTAAGTCCACGATCTAAACTCCGATCAGCTATGGGCTAAATCATTATTTATAATGTTCGACATACTGTCGACAGCTCGACAGCTTGGCTTCAGATATCGGGCCTAGCATAGCTAGTGTGTACATTTTCAGGTCATCAGCATAAATGTGGGACGTTGAAATAAGATTAGAGGCGATACTACTAATAAATACTGTGAGGAGTATTGTGAAGACCATAAAATTATGAAAATGGAAGTAAGAAGGAAGCTGCACTTAGCCAGCTTACTGTTTGGTGTAGTTAAAAAACGTAGTTCTGCCCATTTGTGTGAGAAAATAGACTGGAGACTTAGCCACTTTTAATACCCCATTAGACCATCAGCCAGAGCACTCAGCATATGTATATAAAGTAATAATTAAATTTTAGGATGGAGATTACACCCGCCAGTTGAGTATTACAATTTTGTATTTGAGTGAACACATTTTTTGTATAAATTAAATTGATTTATTAAAATTAAAAAAAGGAAATTACACAAAAATAGAGATAGACATCCGGGCGTTAAATAGATACCAAAACTTTGATTTCATAAATTTAAATTCTAAAGGCAAACACTTCAGTCCGGATAATTGCTTTGAAAAATGGAAAAAAATAAAACTTGAAGTATTTCCGAAAGGAGTTTGACGATCGTTGATAAGACGGGTGTCTAGTTTGTCAGGGTGTCAATTATAGTGCCTTATGGAAACGCTAAGCATTTGCCTTGCGTACCTGTCCTGGTCGGGTTAATTAATAGGGTGGATATCAAATGTCGTGATTCGCCTGTAAGCAAAAAAAAAAAACAATATTTTTGTATAAACTGAAGTTAATTTCGTTGCTTCCACAATATAAAAATCTGATGCCTGGATGTTTTCTCTATTAAACTTTTATCACGCTTATCATAAGCGACATATTGTCATATACCGACATAAACGCAACCGAAGTCATGGGCACTGTTTGTGTTACACAAAATTATTCGGTACATTAGGATCTTTATAGGAAGTAGAAAACGATAAATCTTGAACTTCCTCTGATTTACCGTATAACAAAATAGATGAACAATATATTATTGACTTTTTAAAAAAGTAGATATCCGTTACAACTCTTTAGAATTGTAAGGTTCGTAGTAGTATAGTAAGGTAAGTAGGTAAGCACGTAAAAACGTGCATTTTCTATACTTATTCGTAATTTCCTTGGTATTCCTTGATCAAATCCTGATTCAGTTACAAAGAGACAGTTCTTTAGAATAAAAACATTAAAATCGGTCTACAATTAGCGGAGAAATCGTTTAACATACGTTATAAAAATCATACAGTCAAACATACACCTCTTCCTTTTTGAAGTCGGTCAAAATAGTATTATTTTAAAAAGATTTTATCGTCATGTTTTATTGCTCGTAGTAAAAATTACAACTCTTGTAAATACAGTCCATGAAAAAACTTAATTAAGAATCCAATTAGGATTTTTATGTAATTTCTAATAATATGTTTAATTACATGTTTGTACATGCGTATCAAACAATATTGTATATTTATTTAATTATAGTGTCCAAACAAAGATATCCTGTGATGAAGCTGAAATTCAATTACGTATTCTTCCCAACGTTTCAATAATTATCTAGATATGTTATATTTCGTAATAAGAAGGTTTTGAGCGCTGCCTTAAAAACAGAATTGGATATTATATTCTATTTTGATTAAAATGTGCAGCATATATTTTTTATTGCTATTTAATCTATGTATTCAAGTACATGGAGAAATCTTTTCTGCAATTGCTGAACTCAAGCCTTTATTAAAAACTCATAAGAGACTAATAGACAACTTGGATTTTTATTTTTATAAGGAAGAGATGAGACTAGCTTACATGAAAAAGTAAGGATAAGTTAAGTAGTACTTGTTTAAATAGGCTTCTTTCTACTTCTATGAACAATATCAAGTGGATAAAAAATACTGCCATGTGTCGTTGGGTTGAGAGCGTATTGCTTGCATATGATGAGATTCACGAGGGTACATACCATCTTAAAGTATAATTTCATTAGAACTGAACATATCAATCGTGTAAATGTATTACGTCCACTTTGACCATTTGAAAGGTCATGATTTTAGAACCGTTTTGAGACGTTTCATTTTGCAGGTATCTAATTGAATTCCAAAGCGAACATAAAAAGGCAATACAAGATGTTCATACCTACTTAAGTAACCCCCTTAATGTTTTTACACTTATAAAAAGATTAGCAATTGATCTCGATCATATAGAAGACAATATGCTAGTAAAAGCAGGTCACTAAAATGCATATACTTAACACAAATTAGAAGTGGAACAGAAACTTGTAATAACTATTTTACATGGAATTTCCAGAATACATCACGAATATTACATTAATTGATGAAAACCATGTGTATCCTACTCAGAGAGATCTGAAAGGTGCCGCTGAAGCAATTGCTAGGATACAACAAACTTACAAATTAAATTTAAGGGAGCTTACAGCAGGAAAACTGAACGGCATAAGTTATAGGTAACACACAAAATTATACCTATATCAATCTCAAGAAAATAAATTGCTGCTGACACTAAAAAGGGTACTACACTTACTATTTAAAAATAAGATTAAAAAAAAATAACTGTTAATCTGGGTCGAAATCACTATTTTTTTATTTTTTGCTATATATTATTATTTGATTTTTGTTCAGCATGCCTATGACTGCTAGCGACTGTTTCGAAATAGGGCGGGTCTTACACCAAGCTGCAGATTACGTTAACGTATGCGCATGGATGATTGAAGCTTTCCACAAATATTACAAAGAAAAAATGGACTACCATTTCACTGTAGTTGATATACTGGAATATATTATATATGCGTATTTTGCGTTAGGTAAGAATTTCTTTATGATGGTTGACACTAATTTATTACACGTAGGAACCACATCGACCTTTGTTATGTCATATCAATGATACATCATTATTTTAAGATTTAAACGACTTTGATAGATGAATGCAATATTTTAACATTGTGTTTAAAAACAAAATAAGTAGAGAAATTAAGAAAGGTAAATTTATGCAAACTAAAATCCTTAGTTTTAAAAAACCATTATCGTGAATTTGTATTAAGAGGAGTGATTTTAAAATAATAGTATCAGGTATATAATAATAACGTGTCAATTCCATAAATTAATATTCACAGATGACATTGAAAATGCACTAAAGTGGTCCTACACATTGATAGATATAGATCCCGGTAATTCACGAGCCAAACATAATATACCATTGTACACCAAGAAAATCGCCCGCACGAAGTCAAACGTTGGGAAGGAACAAAATAAAGTAAGTTTTTTTTATATTGTTCATTATCATTTTCGATTTTTGTAGTAGTGAAAGCAATGTCTCAAGCAGGTGCTACACACCCGCAATCATTATTTTTGAAAATGATTTTACAATATAAAATTTTAAACTTTCGGGTCCCATGAAATATAATAGAATACGACACCTGGACCTTACTTTAGGTAAAGTTTAACTTTATATAAGTTTGGGGGTTTGCTACACACAGTTACCGTCTGTTCCTTACAGACCTTCATAAATTCAAATTGAAATTAAATTTCTTTACTTCATTAAATTGCTCAACAATTAGTTGTAATCGTCTTATAAGATCAATTCACACAGCGTCACCGAAACTATAGGTTGACCTGCCAAAAGTGAAATTAATATTAAAAAGATAAAATAAAAAAAATATTCTATACATTCCAAACTTTCATCTTTTACCACCGTTGATTTGGACTGGTTCAATAATTCTTTGAACCAGGTATATGTAAATTATTGAAGCATCCCAAGGTCAGTTTTTACTTGCAGTGTCTCCGGAATTTTATTTATTAAATGTAAAATATATGTACACTAAAGTTGTCATGTTGTTATTATACAGTATATGTATTTAATTTATTCTGCACAGGAAACCACAGATAAACCTGAAATTATGGAAATCTACACAAAAGCCAAACAAGATTACGAGGCGCAGTGCCGCGGTGAAACCGTAGTTCCTATTGAAATACATCGGAGGTATGTGGCAGATCGCGAGACTAGTAATAGATGTGTAGTACACTTCAAATGAGCTTAGTCTTTTTTACAATCCCGTCTGAAAAGATGTAGTACGTACCCAGGCCCTGGTAGTAAGGACTGTAAAGGATTGACAAACACAATCTGTGGTTCCTTACGACTATGTTTTTATATGTAAACATAATCGTAAGATCTTCCTCACTCTCCCTTGATCATCCACCTCTTTTCCCATCTCCTCATCCCCCTCTCTTTCCCTTCTCCGCATACAGTCATCCCTCATCACCTCAATGGCGGGCAGCGCACTTACGACTCTTGAGTTGCGGGTGTCCAAAGGCGGCGGTTGTCACTTACTATCAGGTGACCCGTCTGTTTGTCTGTCCCCTATAATATAAAAAAAAAATCTGTCTTTTTTCATGTAAAGTTTGTTAGAAGATAAAAATAATCATTATAAAAGAAAATATAAGTGATGCATTTATAAACATGCACTGCATGTAATTACGATTGGATTAACTAGTTCCCATATAATTTTTGTGACTCAAACTTCTGGACTGATTTGGACTCTAGCGCGTATAAGTAAGTAATTTATCAATACTTACTTATATATAATAGTAAACTTTGATAAAATAATTATTTTTCAGATTAAAATGTAGTTATTTATCTAAGAATCATGCGTTTTTAAAAATGGCGCCCGTAAAGATGGAGATAATGTTCGTCAATCCTGACATCGTTATGTTCCACAACGTTTTAAGCGACAGCGAAATTGAAGCACTTAAGCAAATTGCGACGCTTAAAGTGAGTTTAACCAAAGTGTTATTATTTGTGGGAACCATATTTTTCAAACCTCGGACACTGATAGAGTCATCTCTAAAGTTTGCAAGTTTTTCAAAGATATTTTTTTATAGTCAATCAATTATAGAGTAACAATAGTAAAGTATTTAGTATTAGGCATAAATGGGTTGGCTTGACCGTTGCGATACCACGTCATAACAGAAAATCAAATCAAAAACAAGAAAATTTGTGAGGTTTCCGGGGCCCAAGTACCCCTTTCCTCTTTCCCGTCCCCTCATCCCCCTATCCTCTTTCTGATCTCCTCACTCCCATCTCTTTTTTCCCTTTCTCACATCCCCCATCCCTCATCACCCTCACAAAAAAGTAATAATATATTATAAGAATAATTCCACATCATTTTAAAAGAAAAAAATAAATCCATTTAAATAAGAACAAAAACTATGAACTCAATACTAAATATATGGGTCTATTCTGTACAACAAGTAACTCAAGAATTATAGATATGTGGACAATTTTTCAATCCATTCTTTGTCCTAACGGTGTGGAGGTACGATTGGAGTACTTCTCATATTAATGGTGTCATCCCTAAAAAACCCTAAGCAGTATATGAGAAAAGCGAGTATTTCAAAATTAAAATATTAGTGCTGCTTAAAGCCTACAGACAATCTTATTTAAGATGCAAATAGTTCCACAGTTTTGAAACTAAACCATAAGATTGAATAAAACTACAAAAAAAATGTCACGGTTGAGTTTCATTAAAAGTGATTCACAAACCTAGGTGTTTGTGAATCACTTTTAATATAAAATATGAAGGAATTTTTAAGGAACCGTAGCTTTCTCTCTTCAAAGTAAGGAAAGAAATCGCAACATGATAGTAATTCCAATTTAGAAGAGCTGTCAAATTCAGGCTAGGCACTTCAATTTAGTATCCTCTGGTGGCAGGCAGACGTTACTTCTCTCACGATGTAATCTTCTCGTGGAAAGTACACGACTACAGTGACACACAAAGTATAGGTAATAATAATAAAAACGAGTTTATACATTTACGGCTAGATTTGGAAGGCAATAGTTAGAACCATAAAATCGGGTAATATAAACTGACGACCACTCTTTTCGATTGCCGTTTATTGTAAGGTATGTAAATAAATAAGTTCGTATATCGACACTGTTACACAATAAAAATATATGTACCTACATTAAAATTATTAGTATAATTAGATAAATAAATGACAGTTATATATATTAAATTAATCACAACAGTTAATCAGTTAGAATAACAGTAATTTTCTTTGTTGTTCTTATTTTAAGATGTTGCTGCTTTAAGTTTTACAGCCGATGGAGAACTGGGCAATATTTTGACTTGTTTTGTGTTGCTCTAAACCTGAAATAAGAGTGACTTCTTATTTGCAGTATAGAAACAGCAAAAAAGACGGACGGGTCAGCCAACTCTGCGTTCTCTCCGAATGATAAGCATCGTATGACATCATGAGGTTTAGGATTTAAAGTTCTGATAAGCGATACCGTGTCCGAAAAACCCGCTCAAGTCTTCAGTGTGACTATGGTCTACAGAAATAGTAACCAATAGACTTCCGGATGTATAACTAGTTTCCGAATAGCGAGTTGCGAGTTTATTTTGCAAGCACTACGAGATAAAAATATTTATTGAATATTAGAAAGAGATAGAAGAGATAATAATAGTTAAATGGGAATCTCTTCTAGCTCTTTTCTATGTCCCACGTCAACGGCGATAATTTACTTTAGAATATTTTTTATAACAGTTTAAACGCGACTCAGTCCAAAGACAGGAACCTGGAATAACTGCAGTGGCTAAATCATCTTGGATAAGTGATAAAGAATTTGAAATTGCTGCCCGCATCTCACGCCGAGTAGCTGATATGACTGGCCTAAATGTGGAATCAGCGGAAAAACTGCAAGTGGTCAATTACGGAATAGGAGGGCACTATGAATTCCACTATGATACTCCTACAGTAAGTGATTTATTCACTCATAGTAATAATTCTCAATAAATATTATTTTACTGTCTTATTTTCTTTGTTGTTTTTGTTGATTCCATCTAATTAGTATATGTACTATTTTCTTTTTTGTTTACAGAGTGATTATACTGACTGTACAAAGCATGACAAAAATAGGATTGCCACCGTGATGTTTTATGTAAGTTTAAGAAAACAACAACTGAAGTTATTCATTTCACTTTTATAAATTCTGGTCGCGCAGTTAAATACACAATAAGGTTGACTAATTGCACAGTCAACCTCCTGATTTAAAAAAAAAACTAGTCAGTACATGTCTGAAAGAACAATATCGTTCTGTGTCAATTAGGGTCTTAATGTTAAAAAGTACAGTTAAACCTGAATTTAAAAGTATTAAGAATACAATTCACTATGTAATTGATGCTTAACTGTTCTTAAGTAGCAACCATTGACGCTTCTGCTCCTGCTCCCCATCGCCTTCACACGTAGCTGTTGCTTAAAAAAAAAGAAATATCAGGATCTAACAACACATGTTTTAATTTGTAGATGTCGGAAGTAACTTTGGGAGGCGCTACAGTGTTTACTAAATTAGGTCTTAATGTGTACCCAGTAAAGGGTGCAGCCATATTCTGGTACAACTTACACCCGTCAGGAGAGCGTAATCTCGATTTGATACATGCAGGTTGTCCTGTTCTATTTGGATCCAAGTGGGGTAAGTATAATGTTTGAAACGGTTTTGAGAAGGTAGAATAATTATCTACTTACTATTATAACGTTAATTATGAAAAAGATACTTTTTACCCTACTGAGTAAGTAGGAGGGTTATGTTTTCAAGACTGTGTATGTATGTATAATATTTCTTTGTCCCCTTTAGAGCCTACGCGGGTTGGTGGCTTACGAAATATAAGGTACTACGATTGTCAGAATAATGAGTGTACAAATCCAGTCGGGTTCTGTTTTTTTTTTAATTATTTTACTTGTTTAAAACTTTTCCTTCTTTCCCTTTAAATACTAAAACAAAATTAATTAACTCTTATAAGTTTTTAAACTACGGCTCAAATTTAAACATAAAAAGTTATAATGCTTTTGATAATGACAAGTTCTTGATGTATTTCGATATGTGAGGTTTCATTTGAATCGTTTTCTGAGTGGAAGTGATATTTTTTTTGTAATGATTCTTGAATCTCGAAAATATATACCTCACACATTTTCGAGATTCAAGAATCATATATACGAGTATATGTGTGTATTTTTTTTATTTAAAAGGACAACTCATAAGGGTTAATTTCAGTGTCGCGCGTTACAAACGTTCTATCAACGGACACAAAAAAAAAACCCAGACTGAGGACAACTATTTGTCGATCAAACAAAATTTTTGTCCCGTGTGGGAATCGAACCCACGACCTCAGGTTCGACAGTCAGGGTCACTAACCACTAGACGGTTAAAGAGCCGTTTCTTTTTCAGTATCCAACAAATTTATTCGCCACTGTGGTCAGGAGTTACTCAAACCATGTAACCTGGTGCGCCAAAGAGAAACAGATACCAGCGATTTCAAAATACTTCACCACTATACATGATGCCATTTTAATTAAACACCAGTTTCATCATCATTGACATCATCGTTTAGCAAATATTACTTTATTACTGTTGTGTAAATTATGTTAAGAAGTGTACGTTTTATAACAATGAGAAACATTTATGTAATTGTACTCAGATAGCTTATTTTATTTTGTTTCAAAGTTCTCTTACAGCATTACACTCTCTCAGAGAGAGCGCCTAACAAACAATCACGCTCCAATTTGACTAGAAAATCCAGTTAGTTTAAAAAATCCTATTTTACCTAAATTAGGAGGATCCTATTTTACCTAAACTAGGATTCAGGTGGCGCTAGTCGATACGTCAACATCAGTTCCGTAGCTAAAAATTGTTTAATATTCGATAAGTGATTAAATAAGTTGGTAAAAGTTGTAATTTAACTTCAATTGCTACAATTTCCATTGTCTATCGTTTGTGTAACCATACAACAGTTCAATACTATATGAAAGTGCAAAACAATTATTATCTTACTAACATTGTTTACAAACATTATTCCTTGCATAAGCGCAAGAAATTATAAAAAACTCAAACAACTTTATAATAACATACACAGTATTCATAGTTTGTGCTACAAAACCAATTAATTAAAAACCAAAAAATTATGTAGTGAACTTGAAACAGTGAAAAAAGTGTTCGTTATTTTTACATAAAATATAAATGTGGGTGAATGAACTCCCAATTAACTGACGTATTCGCTCACTGTTTGACGTAAAATATACTCAAACATTTCAAAATATCAAATAATTGTTTCTGTGGTCCGGCGTGTATGTATCGGAGCACGTATGCAGTAACACCAAGTTCGAGACTCGACAAACATTTACGCTTTTTGGGAAGCTTTTCATTGTTCTTCTATTTCCTATAGGTTAATTGTTTAAATATGGCATCAAATTCGAATGTTACATTGAGAAATAAACGTATACTGCGTTCCGTCTCACAACAATCGATTGAATCAGTGGATAGTTTGTCTACGCCACGCAGTGCTAAGAGTTATGATAGATCTATCTAGGCATTTTAAAAATGAAGAACTTACTGACCTAACAGATACTATAAATAAACTTAAAGAACAGTTGATGAGTGCACATGCAGAAATAGATACCTTGACACTAGAAAACTACTCGCTGCAACAAAAATTACAAGACGAAACACAGAAAGTGGCTCAGTACAAAAATATGTATGTTACTAGCTTGAGTGTTAGAAAGAATGACACGTCAAGTAATACAAAAACTTTAAAAAAATCTATGAATAGAACCAACCTTTCTTCTCGAAAACTAGATTCTAGATATTGATTTTCTAACTCTGCAGCGTCCTTCTGTACAATTAGATATCAATATGGAGCGTTTGCACAATGATGTTGCAAAGTTGGACAAAACTTCAATTTTATCGTCAAAAGAAGTACACAACAAGATTAATAAAGCACAGATAAGAAACCAAATGAAAGAAATATACTCAAAGTCAAAGGCATCTACCGTCAAACAAGGTCAAATTGTTGTGCTATCTGATAACCAAGGAGAAAGTATAGTACAGAAACTAATACGTAATCAAAATAAACTGATTCTGAACAAATACAGAATTTTCTCAATGAGAAAACCCTTTGCCACAACGGAAGATGTTTTATCTAGTTGTAATGTTTTATCACAAGAATTAACCAAGAGAGACAGTGTCATCATTATGAGCGGGAGTAATGATTCCAATCCTCTAAAATTTCAATAAGTGAAGTATCTGTAGCACTTAAACTATTAAAAAATTGTAATGTATACATAGTTAATGTTCTTCACAATGCATTTCTGAATGAGAGAAAATTAAATTATAATATTCGACTGCTGACTCAGAATTTCAAGAATTGCTCATTTGTAGAAGGTCGTAATAGTAATGAAATTATACAACAGATAATACACAAAATAAACTTAACACAATATACCCTTAATTATCTGTCATATAACAGTAAAACATTAAAAAATGCCACAACTTCCAAGAGGGATACAAGCTCTTGTAGTAATAAAAACGAACTTAAGAACATTAATTTATCTCATTCGATAAGATCTAGCTGTAATACTAATATTAACCCACAACCACGCAAGGGTACAATCTCGTACTATTTTCACTCTGTAGATAAACCTAAAGCATTTACTAAGTTTCAACCACGAAAGGGTACAATTCCCTATTACTTTCAGGTTGTAGAAAAACCAAATACTTGTCAACCAACACTGAACAATAGCAAAAAAGATTTTTTTCGTAAACAATCATAACACTACTTTCTCCATTTTACACCAAAATATTGCGGGAGCGCTTAATAAAATCCAAGATCTGGATATGGCTATACACGAGCTGCACGAATCAGGTATAAACATTGAAGTAGTTTGTTTGTCTGAACATTTTATAACTGAAGGTGAGGAAAATTATATGCTTTTAAATGGCTACCAACTTGTTGCATTTTATTGTCGAAAACAACGTCGAGGGGGCACTTGTATACTTTGTAAGAATAGGTAATAATAAATAATAAATGCACTGAATTAACTGACATTAAAGCTATGAGCATTGAGAAACAATTCGAAATATGTGGTACAGAAATTAAGAACAGTAACATTATTGTAATTTGTATATACAGAACTCCGAACTCAAACATCAACATATTTTTTGATAACTTTGAAAAATTGCTCATAAAAATGCGACACAAAAAATGTAAAGTTGTAATTGCTGGTGATTTTAATATAAATTTTTTACATAATGATTGTAACAGCATTAAATTTAATGAACTCATATTTAGTTATGGTATGCAATGTCATATAAACGAGCCGACACGAGCAAATAAATGCATTGACAACATTGTTAGCAATATTCCAACATCGACTGGAAAAACTCATAACCTTTGCCTGTCTGACCACAATACTGCTCAAGTGTTCGAATTCAAGTGTCAAAGCAGTAACTCCACAGGATATTATTTTGTAAATAAAAACGATCTCAGTAAAGAAAATATAAATAAATTTCTTGAGTGCATAAGCACATTGTCGTTTTCAGAAATATATGAAGTCTCTCAAGTCAATGATGCTTTTGATAGGTTTCATAACATGTTAATACTGTTTTATAAACTATGTTTCCCTATCATTAAAGTAAAACAAATACACAAAACTACTAGAATAAAATGGTTAACTAAAGGACTTAAAATTTGCAGCAAAAATAAGAGAAAATTAAGATTTGCTTACTACAACAACAGAACTATCGAGAATAAAAATAAATTTAAAACGTATTCAAACATACTAAGAAAATGCATTAATCATCTACAATCGACTAATCATCAAAAGTATATTGCTTACTCTAATAACAAGTGTAGAGCTACTTGGGATGTTGTTAAAAGAAACATCGGTAATCAATCATCCCAGATATATATAGATAAGATTATTACCAATAATACTATGATAGATTCTGGATCTCACATAGCTAATGTATTGAATGATTATTTTATTGATATTGTAGAAAAGAATATAAAAAGAAATGACACTAACACTTCCACTTATTTCAACGATAATAATTTACATTATAATAATATTAATCATAGTATATTTTTAGAACCCACAAATGCAATAGAAACCTACAATATAATCAAGTCACTGAAAAACACTAAATCCTCAGGCCACGACGATTTCAGCACTGAACTAATTAAACTAATATCTACATTTATATCAGAACCATTAGCGTATATAATAAATTTGTCTCTAGAACAAGGTTGTTTTCCAGAGAACTTGAAGCTGTCCATAATAAAACCCTTACACAAAAAAGGTCCCAGAACTGATAAAAATAACTATAGACCAATAGCCTTAACCTCTATTTTTTCTAAAATTTTTGAAAAGGTAATGAATAAAAGAATAATTAGTTTCTATAATAAATATGACGTATTGGCTAAAGAACAATTTGGATTTCGAAAGGGTAAATCCACTCAGAATGCTATATTTTCCTTCATAAACTCTGTAATTAATAATATAAATAAAAAAAATACCATCTGGCGTACTATTTTTGGATTTAAGTAAAGCGGTTGATTTTGTGAGTCACGACATACTCATTAAAAAACTAGATAAAACTGGCATAAGAGGCATAGCCTTACAATGGATAAATTCATATTTAAGCAGCCGAAGACAAATTACAAGAATAACTAAATTCAGTAGTAGTGCTAATACTTTACAATCTTTTGATTCGGAACCTAGGTTCAATTATTACGGAGTGCCGCAAGGGAGTATCTTGGGGCCATTGTTATTCCTCGTTTATATTAATGATCTCCCTCAAGCCATACAAAATCATCAGTGTGTGTTATTTGCAGATGATACCACAATAATAATAGAAAATAATAACTTAAAATCATATGAACATGAAGTAAATAAGACGCTTCAGAAAATAATTAAATGGCTTGATATGAACACTTTAAAAATAAATATAGAAAAAACAAAACTTATTCAATTTAGAACAGCAAAAACAAAACAATTTAATATTTCTGTTAATTACGATGGTCAACAAATAGAACAAATACAGAGCACAAAATTTCTTGGTGTTACAGTCGACGAACACATGACGTGGAAGTATCACATAGATAATGTTTGCAAAAAGATCCATAAGTTTGTATTTGCATTAAAAAAAGTTAAAGATGTTGCATCAAGGGAGACTGCCTTAATGATATACCATGCATATGTTTGCTCCATGATTCGTTACGGCATCGTAGTTTGGGGTTATTCATCTAAAATTACGCGAGTATTCATAGCGCAAAAGAAATGTCTTCGTGCAATATTTGGCTTGATATGGTCAGATTCATGCAGGCCCATTTTTGCGTCTCAAAATCTGTTAACCGTCCCTAGTATATTCATCTACGAAGTAGCAAAATTTGTTAGATGCAATAAGGAGCTTTTTGAACTTAAAGATAATACCAACAGACGTAAAAATACTCACTCGTATTTTAAACTACCAGTACCTCGCCTAGAGATTTTTAGGGTAAGTTGTGTTTATATGGCACCACTTATTTTTAACGCGTTACCAGAGACTATTACAAATCTTCCTTATCATAAATTTTGTGCTACATTAAAGAATTGGCTAATTGCAGAATGCTTTTACTCCGTCAACGATTTTTCAATAAAGAACTCCTCTCAGTCGTATCACTTCAGAAATGCATTAGTGTAGTCAATGTATAAAATAAGATTTTTAATTCTTCAACTGTCATATATTTATTACATAGTGGCAAATCAAGTCATCAATTCAATGTTTTTTATCTTAGTATGTTTTCCCAATTTTATCTGTATAATCTTAAATATTTGCATGCTACCTAAATATAGCGAAATGTGTCTCGTGCTTTTAATACTGTAAACCACCTACTGTAACCACATTTCTGCAAATAAATGTTATTATTATTATTCTCTTTATTTACATTATTCAACATACAAATTACATTTTTAAATATAAAATAAAAACAAAATATATTTAAAAATATAAAAAATAGTGCCCCACCGGTATCGGGTACAGGGACCAAGCTACCGGTGGTTAGGGCTCCAGAGACAGGAACCTCCTCACAATACGTGCCGTATCAAGAAGGACTGCCTTCTGCATTAGGCCCTTAACCCAGCTGTGTAACGTGAGCCTCTGCAGATGTTGGTCGAGGCTCTTGGCAATCAACCCATGAGCTGATATGACTATCGGCACAATGATTGCAGAACTCACATCCCACATGTCGACCACCTCATGGGCTAAATCCAAATATTTTATTTGTTTATCTTTTTCTGCCTTTATGAGGTTGTCGTCATGTGGAATGGTAATGTCAACAATCATTGTTCGGCGCTCTAGTCGGTCTATCACCACTATATCAGGTTTATTGGCAACAATAGTCCTGTCAGTGATGATAGATCGATCCCAATATAATGTTGCACGACTATTTTCAAGAACTGGGTCGGGCACATACCTATAATACGGTAACTCGACATCCACAAGGTTATATCTAAGAGCAAGTTGCTGATGGACTATCCTGGCCACTTGATTATGTCTGTGCAAGTACTCACCGTTTGCAAGACGAGAGCAACCGGAAATTATATGCCTGAGGGTTTCACCAGGGCGATGACATGCCCGACAAATGTCAATTGTGCCATCCTTCAGGATATGTTTCCTATAATTGTTCGTCATAACAACTTCATCTGTAATTGCACAGATAAAACCTTCAGTTTCTCCAAAGAGGTCACTGAAACGTAGCCAAGACACAGATGATAATAAATCTACATCGGGCCCGTTTAAGGCCCGATAAAAACGTCCATGCAGCTCTTTGCTCTTCCATATCTCCTGACGGTCTTTTACATTAAGTATTGCAGGCTTGCGCCAGTTCTCTTTTCCTAGACCAAGCGGAGTAAGTCCGTTATCAACTGCCACTACATCCCGGTGTACCTCCACATTAACAGAAAGAAAGTAATCTCTAAGATTGCATATTTCGCGATTATGAAGGGTCCTGGCATTTAAGAATCCACGACCCCCACATTTCCGCGGAATATACAATCTCATTACTGATGAACGTGGATGGTGCATTCGGTACGCAGTTAGCAGTGTACGGACTCTTCTATCTAGGGCGTCCAATTCCGTCTGAGTCCATCTAAGTATGCCAAAGGAGTAGGTTAAGACTGGTATGACCCAACCGTTATAGGCACGCACCTTATTACCGCCCGACAAAAGACTTTTCAGTACTTTTTTCAGACGGCCAAAGAAA
Organism: Tyria jacobaeae; assembly: GCA_947561695.1. NCBI lineage: Eukaryota > Metazoa > Arthropoda > Insecta > Lepidoptera > Erebidae > Tyria > Tyria jacobaeae. The sequence goes on from OX387210.1 coordinate 9,159,237, forward strand.
CGCTCCTTTAGCGATTGCTTCATAGTCAGTTCATTTATACCCAGCGCCTGTGACATACCGAGATACTTGTACGTTTCATTTGCAGAAAGACGTCTAAGGTGTGTGGAATCTGAAAGTTCAATTCCTTCAGATTCCACAATCCTGCCTTTGCTTACATGCATGACTGCACATTTATCTACACCAAATTCCATCTTGATACATTTACTAAAGGTTTCAGTCACCTCTAGTAATCTTATCAACTGGACATTACTGCAGGCAAACAGTTTCAAATCATCCATGAAAAGGAGGTGGGATATAACTTGACCATTTCTCCGCAAACGATAGCCCAGCCCCGAACCCTCTAACACAGTGCTAAGAGGATTCAAAGCCAAGCAGAACCACAAGGGGCTCAAACTATCACCCTGAAATATACCCCGCTTGATATTTATAAATTCGCCGTCACCCTGAGATTGTCGACATCCTGGATAGCAAAGAACTGTTCTCCATTGCTGCATACATGCCTCCAAGAAAGTGCATAAAGTTGTATCAATCTTATACAACTCCATCACCCTTAGGAGCCACGTATGCGGCACGGAGTCGTAAGCTTTTTTATAATCTATCCAACATGTCGCTAAATCCTTTCGGTTCCGTCGAACTTGTTGGTTAATAGCCGTGTCAATAATAAGGAACTCTTTAGTGCCACGTGCCCCACTTCTACATCCATTCTGAGAGAAAGTCATTATATTGTTCTTAGAGACATGTGTTGTTATCTTCACTCTCAGAATGGACGTAAATAATTTATAAAGTGTTGGCAGACAGGTAATGGGTCTGTAGTTTTTGGGGTCCATGGCACTACCAGACTTATAGAGTAGGTGAGTTACGCCAGTTGTCATAAAAGCGGGCAGTGAACCTGCTTCCAAGCATGATTGGAATTGAGATGCCAAACACACATGTGAGCTATGGAGCCACTTTAACCAAAAGTTATGCAGTCCGTCCGGTCCGGCTGATTTCCAGTTCGGCAACGAACGGACCGCACAAGCTATATCTGTACTTGATATTTCTACTGGCTCCATAGTATTAATGGACTCACATGAACGTTTAACATCTCGCATCCATTCACCCTCAGTATGAGCGACAGGCATCGACCAGATGTTACGCCAAAATGTATTAGTTAGTTCAACATCTGGGAGATGTGTGTCACTCAGTAAGTCAGGCTGATCCCATCTTCTGTAAACCCACCTCTCGTCCCTTTGAAAAGTACGATTCTGAGTATATCGGTCTACTCGGATTTTAAATCTACGTATGCGGTTTGCCCATGCATAAACTTTCTGCTTCAGAAAGTCAATGCGCTCTGTGACACGTGCTGCATAATCACAAGAACTGATATCAGTTCCTGAAAAAGCACGATTCACAAAACGCATTACTCTCGGGCGTGTATTACCCGATCTGAAACAGATAAGCTTGCCAATGAGTGCCCTCGCCTCAACGATACGTCGCTCAATCCTGTACTGCCACGCCGGAACATAAATCTTTTGTCGAGGAGTAGTGTTAACACGTGGGAGTTTAACACCAGCTACTCGACAAGCTGTAACCGCCGCACAATAAAGAATTGAATGTGTATCCCTGAGGTTTTCACTATTTTCTAAATAAGTAGATAATAAAGAGTCAAGGGCACACACTAGCGCTTTATTTCGTTTATGCATCGGCAAACGCGGTAAACGTGGTCTATGATCAAAACTCACGTGCCGATACTCTCGAATAGCACCTTCCAAAGCGTTCCTTACTTTATCATTATATTGGGTACTTACAGTTAAAGCAGTATTATCCTCCCCTCCCTCAATAGGACTAGGTGGTAGTAGTCCAGCCTCAATAAGAGTCTCCATTTGTGATGGAGGGGGGGCAACAAGGCTATTTTGTAAGTCCAAGCGTAGCCTCTCAAGCACGGAATTATCCAACAGATGACATCGCTGAATGGCCCGTACTTGATCCGATAGTCTTTGTGCCGAAACATTAACAGCTGGTTCAAGTTCCTGAAACAAAGGCAGCATACGATTACGATACGCAGTGAGGTTGGTTCCTCCCTCTGTAGCCACAAAATATGCTCGCATGACGTTCTCGTTTATGGATGTCGTCCATCTCATGCGATGCACATTACCACCGGTAGCGGGGGCCCTATTCGAAGCCGGCTGGCCTCGGGGTCCCAAGCAAGTCGGTGGCCGGCCTCTCCCCTGCCGGCGTACTGGTGTTGGTGACGTCGGCGGTGAGAAAAACTCGTCGCTTGATGTCGAGCTCGACGCCTCAACAACAGCCGGAATGCTTGATGCGGTTTCCGGGGGCAGCGAGGCGGAGCTTAGCGACGAGTCCTCAGATGGTTTTGGTGCATTTCGTGCCCTGGATCTTGTTATCATTGAACAGCTTGAATTTTTTCATTTTTGTAAAAGATGACATGACATTTGAAATGTCATGCCTCACATTTTATATTTAAGTTTTTACATATTGTTTTTCTTGTGGTTTTTCATCTTGTTATTTGTTGCCTTTATATGCATATTGATTCCGATATATATATGTGATTTTAATTTAAAATGTAAAAGCTGGAAAATTTTATTTATTTACGGACTGAAAAAATTACAGCTGCCATAGAGTGTTGCCAGTTATTTTTTTTTTTTTTTTTTTTTTTTTTTTTATTATTATTATTATCTCTTTATTCTAGTTAATATACATATAAATTACATTTTTAAATATACAATATAAATATAAAATACATTTAAAAATATAAAAATAGTGGACCACCGACACCGGGTACAGGGACCAAGACACCGGTGGTTAGGGCTCCAAAGACAGAAACCTCCTGACAATGCGGGCTGTGTCAAGGAGAACTGCCTTCTGCATCAGTCCCTTGATCCAACCATCTAACGAGAGCCTCTTAAGGTGTTGGTCGAGGCTCTTAGCTATTAATCCGTGAGCAGATATGATTATCGGAACAATGATCGCCGAATCGATATTCCACATATCGACAATCTCGTGAGACAAATCCAAATATTTTATTTGTTTATCTTTTTCAACTTTCACGAGATTATCGTCATGAGGAACAGCAATATCGACAATCATTGCGCGGCGCTCTAATCGGTCTATCACGACTATATCAGGCTTATTGGCAATTATAGTCCTGTCAGTGATGATAGATCGATCCCAATACAATGTAGTACGACCATTTTCGAGAACTGGGTCGGGCACATACCTGTAATATGGCACCTCTAAACTCACAATATTGTATTTAAGGGCAAGTTGTTGATGTACTATTCTGGCCACTTGGTTATGTCTATGCAAATACTCACCGTTTGCAAGACGAGAACAACCAGAAATAATATGCCTGATAGATTCACCGGGACGGTGGCATGCCCGACATATGTCGACCGTACCGTCTTTCAGAATAAATTTCCGATAGTTATTCGTCATAACAACTTCATCCATAATTGCAAAGACAAAACCTTCAGTTTCTCCAAAAAGATCACCACACCGTAGCCGTCTTACGTCCGTTTTACGTCTACATCAGGCCCATTTAGGGCCCGATAGAACCGACCATGGAGCTCTTTGCCCTTCCATACCTCCGTGCGATCATTAGTACTGAGTACTACAGGTTTGCGCCAGTTCTCTTTAGCCAGACCGAGCGGAGTAAGTCCTTTATCCACTGCTACAACATTACGATGCACTTCTAAATCGGTATGAAGAAAATATTCTCTGAGGTTGTATATCTCGCGATTTTGTAGGGTCTTAATGTTTAAAAGACCACGACCTCCAAACTTTCGCGGGATATACAATCTCATTACCGATGACCGCGGATGGTGCATTCGAAATGCAGTCATCAGTGTACGAACTCGCCTATCAATAGCATCTAGTTCAGTCTGAGTCCATCTGAGCATACCAAAGGAATACGTGAGAACTGGTATAACCCAACTATTGCAGGCGCGTATCTTGTTAGCACCCGACAAAAGACTTTTAAGTACTTTTTTCAGGCGGCCAAAAAATCGGTCCCGCAATGCCTGTTTCACACTAGACTCAGGTATTCCCAATGACTGTGATATACCCAGATACTTGTAGGTTTCAGCAGCAGAAAGAGATCTAAGTTTAGTTGAATCTGAAAGTTCAACTCCTTCAGATTCTACTACTACGCCTTTCTTTACGTGCATGACTGCACACTTGTCTACACCAAATTCCATCTTGATAGAGTTACTAAAGTTTTCAGTCACCTTTAGTAACGCTGTCAGTTGTAATTTACTGGGGGCAAATAGTTTCAAATCATCCATATATAGAAAGTGAGATATAACTTGATCATCTTTCCGCAACTTAAAACCTAGCCCTGAACCCTCTAACAGAGTGCTGAGAGGATTCAAAGCTAGACAGAACCACAAGGGACTCAGACTATCCCCTTGAAATATGCCTCGCTCGATCTCTAATGGTACATCGTTAGCTATAATCTGCTGACATCCTGGATAACGAAGAACCGTTCTCCATTGGCCCATACATGACTTCAAGAAAGTGCATAGAGTTGTATCAATTTTATACAAGTCCAGCACCCTCAAAAGCCATGTATGTGGAACCGAGTCATAGGCCTTCTTGTAATCTATCCAACATGTCTCCAGATTCTTGCGATTACGACGTACTTGTTGGCTAATGGCCATATCCATGATAAGGAGCTTTGGTACCACGAGTCCCACTCCTACATCCATTTTGAAAAACAGAAATGATCGAATTTTTATTTAAATGATATGTAATTTTTACTCTCAGAATAGATGTAAGAAGCTTATAGACAGTTGGTAAACATGTTATTGGTCTATAATTCTTAGGATCCATGGCACCACCAGATTTGTAGAGTAAGTGGGTTACGCCAGTGGTCATAAATTGGGGTAATGAACCTAAATCTAGAGCTGCTTGGAACTGAGATGCCAAACGAGCATGTGAGCTACGGAACCATTTAAGCCAAAAGTTGTGCAGTCCGTCTGTACCAGGTGATTTCCAATTTGATAATGAACGAACTGCACAACCCACGTCCTCAGTGGTTATGGTTATAGGTTCCATTTGTTGTATTGTCTCACATGATCGTCCGACATCTTGCATCCAGTCAGCTTCTGTATGGGTGACGGGTATGGACCAGATGTTACGCCAAAATGTACTTGTAGCATCAGAATCTGGCAAACACCCATCACTCACACGTGGATCAGGTTCTTCCCATTTTCGGTAAACCCACCTCTCATTCCTTTGAAACATACGATTCTGATTAAATCGATCTACTCGCTTTTTGTAACGTTTAATCCTATTCGCCCATGCATAAACTTTTTGCTTTAGAAAGTCTATGCGCTCCGTGACACATGACATATATTGTTGAGGACTAATGTCAGTACCCAAGAATGCCTGTTTCACAAAGCGCATCACTCTCGGTCGCAAATTGCCTGATCGAAAGCTGATTAGCTTACCAATGAGTGTCCTAGTCTCAGCGATACGTTGTTCAATTCTATACTGCCAGGCTGGCATAGCAGGTTTACATTTAGTAGTAGCGGTATTTACTGAGGAAAGTTTTACTCCCGCTACTCGACATACTGCAACAGCCGCACAATACAGAATAGAATGCGTATCACTAAGATTTTCACTGTTATCCAAATAGTTAGACAACAGCGAATCCAGGGCACACATTAGCGCTATATTTTTTTTATTCATAGGCAAACGGGATAAACGTGGCCTAATCTGATGATTCATAGATCTATATTCCAGAATCGTATCTTCCAAAGCACTCCTTAGTCTCTCATTGTATTGGGTACTTACAGATATAGCTTCACTCTCCACAACTTCATCAACAGGTAGTATGGACATTAACTGTGGTGTATTGTCTGTCACCAAATGCACAGTGTGTGATGAAGGCGGGATAGCCAAACTATTCCTTACGTCAGAGCGTATCCTCTCAAGTACGGTATCAGCAAGCAGGTGACACCGCTGTATAGCTCGCACTTGATCCGATAATCGTTGTGCTAACACGTTGACAGCTGGCTCAAGCTCCTGAAACAGAGACACCAAACGAACACGGTACGCATTAAGGTTAGTTCCCAACTCACAATATGCCCGCATGACATTTTCATTCATAGCAGTAGTCCATTTCATGCGGCGCACATCACCACCGGCAGCGGGGACCCTGTTCGAGGGCAGTTGTCCTCGGGGTCCGAAACACGACGGTGGCCGGCCTCTCCCCTGCCGACGTACAGGTGTTGGCGACGTCGGCGGAGAGAAATACTCGTCGCTGGAAGTGGAGCTCGACGTCTCATTGCTCGCCGATCTCACTGTTGTGTGCGATGGAGGCTGCGAGACGGAGCTTTGCGACGAATCCGGAGGTAGAGGGTGTGCATCTCTGTGTCTGGCTTTTGCTCTTGTTATCATTATATATTTATTTCTATTTCAGTTTGGTGGTGGTTGGTGATGTGACTATGACGTCTGTCATCTTGATAAATATTTGCTTTGTATTTTTCCATAATTTTTCTTCTTATATTGTAGTATTTATATATATAGTAAGTCCAAAATGTATAACGTGAATTTTATGTTATTTTTGTTAATTTTTTGAGAATTCAATATAATAAATTATTCCACGAAAAATATATGACGTTAACAATTAGTGTTGCCTTTGTGTTACTTATTATTATTATTATTATTATTATATTATAAAGCTTTAGTCTAATACAATTTTACACCTATATGGGTACCCTAAATTTATAACTGAAGTAGTAGTAGTATTTAAATTTTTAGTACATAATATTGAAACAAAAGTACTTTAATATATTTTTGTTTATAACGTTCATATTGTATACAGTACAAAAAACACGTGTACCTCATATTAACAAAAACGTGCTTATCAATTGTTCATTATGAAAATGTAATGAAATCATACATACATACGCTCACGCCTGTATCCCTGAAGGGGTAAGTAGAAGTGTATTAAACACCCACATTTTGCTAATTACAAGGAGGTAACACTGATGTAATAGGCCATTAAGTTCAGGGCAATAAAATGTGGGTTAAAATAGAAAATGAAAAAAATACGTTAGTTAAGGCTCTTTAGGAATTAAAGATACGAAAAATTGGGAGTATATTGAAAATGAAATATAAGAGCAAGAGATATAATGGAAGGAAGGGATATTATATTAGATTCGAGATTAAGGAGAGAAGATCGAGCACGTTATGGTGGCATACCTGTAACTCAATCTGGCTGGTGAAAGTGTGAGCCCTCCAATATGAATTCTCTGAAATGGTATAACACAGGTTTTAAGCAGATTCGATCTGGGAGCGCGGTGACACATTCAAGTGCAGCTCTTGGACCCCAGTTACTATCAGTTTCCGTCGACTCCTCTATACGAATGTCACGGAGTACAAATTTAGAAGTGGTTTTAATATTTTATCACATATTAATATCCGTGAAACACGTATTTCATTGAAACGATAGTCATAAAATTTAAATAAATACTACAGCGATAATGTCTGCTATGTATTTTGAATGCAGGCTTTCGGCAATAGCTTGCTAGCATCAGGACTAAGTTTTACTAATGAAAACTAAACCCGACATATCTAAGAGAGAAATATAATCTCACTGTATTATTCTATAGAAGTGTTAAGTTCTTGGTAATGTTTTACTACCAGATACATATCATATGGTTCACGGTATTAAGCCATGTAATAAATAGAGCAAATACAGATATGTATACATCTCTGGTAAGCCTCGAAAGCCTACCACAAACATTAAAAGAAACATTACATGATCTAGATAATTATATTAACATGCAAGAAAGAAAACTTATTACCGTTAAAAGGTAAGTGTGAATTATGATTTGTTCAAATATGTTTCTCAAATATTTCAATAGCTGATGTATTTTTTTTTTCTAATCGCAGGTATATTGATCGATTTAAAACGGAACATGATAACGCCATGGAAAATGTTCAGAACTATTTAGGGAATCCCCTAAAAGCTTTCACCCTTATAAAGCAATTGACATCTGATTTAGATAACTTAATAATATTAATTAAGACGGGAACAGGTAATTTAAACTGTCTTACAAATAACAGTAGGTACTAAATAAGTTTTTTCGTTGGATCTGTGGGGACTACCGGCTTACGACCAACACTTTATTTATTAAGTGCATGTGAAGTATGTGTATACTTCATATAGTTTATGACAAAACTTTTTTTATGTTTTTAGAAAGCATAACAAAGAGTCATAATAGTTTAAAGTATCCACTACAGCAAGATTTAATAGGCGCTGCAGCAGCTGTCGCTAGATTGCAAAACACTTATGAATTAACTGTAGAGGATCTATCAAAAGGAAATCTAAGTAATATAGGTTATAGGTATTGTTTCAATTTGTATATATTTTTTTTATTCACGAGAAGCTTCGTCTCGTAAACTTTATCTGTCATTAGTACATGATACCGATAACATACCAGGTTCTTACAACTGACAAATGAAAGTGATTGCTTCTTATACATAATTATAACTATATTATGTATAAGACGACTGAGTTCTTCACCGTTTAACTCAATTATTTTCATTTAAGTCCTGAGCTGCAAAGTAACACCCATTCTGAACACATTGTTTATTAAAATGCATTTTGGTAAAAAACTGCTTTGTCTGATCATGGAGAGAGATGGTTATCTTTTTCTATGATCAGAAAAAGCAGTTTTTTAACAGTGGTAGAGCCTGAAGGCACGAATAGGCTGAGTCGTTAGGTACAATACCACGGCCTCACAGACAACCGGTTGTGAAGCAACACTTGCGTTGCATTTCCCCGAATTAAGGGAGGTTTCCCCTTTTCCATCTCCTCACACCCCTCTCTTCTTTCCTCTCCCCGCACCCCTCATCCCTCATCACCCTCAAAGAAGGACAGAGCACTTACAACTTTTGAGTTGCAGATGTAAATGGACGGCGTTTGTCACTTACCATATCAAGTGACCCGTCTGTTCGTCTGTCCCCATATATTATAAAAAAAAAACAGTCTAAGTGGAAGCAACCTTAGACTTTTATTTTTATTTTCTAAAAATATTTTAGGTAGTAGAGCCACGCTGACTTCAGCAGGAATGGGCCGGCTCGACCGGGGCAGTACTACCCGCTCACAGAAAACCAGCCTAAAGCGACATCATTCGTGCTGTCGTCTTTCGCTGGTGAGTGAGTGCGCCGGAGGCCCAATGATGCAGGGGTGACAGTTATCGTGGTATGTGTGTGAGCAGTGGAGTGCTCGTTGAATCATTGTGAGATTGGCGTGGATCGAAACGTCGGCCAGGGAGACCCGTAGAAACGGTGGTGCCGCTGGCCGCCCGCGGCATAGAGAGGGGCCCAACCACGGCTAACCACCCTGGGAGGCTGCCCCGTCAGGTCGCGCATAATCCACGGTGTGGCTCGTCGTGCCGGTTGGTGACCGGACGGTGGGACCCGGCGTCCATTTCCGGGAGGGTACGGGGGCCCTTCCGTCCGGCGGTTCGGTCTCCGCCATGCCTCACCGTTACATGATGACACAGTATTTTCAGTCTCAGTTTACACAGTCACGATGACTGTCATGCCTTTTACGCCCCCTTTCCCAACTCTTATCATGGCAGTACAAGAAAAGAAAAATGGTCCAACAGCGGCATCCTCCTCTCCCACCAACCCGCTTTTTGAGGTGGAGTTCACTAACATACGTGGACTCCATGCAAACCTCAGCGCCGTACACCAGCACCTTGAGACGGCTCGGCCGGCCATGCTTTCTCTTACGGAGACACAAATACGCCGCCCTGCCGACACGGCATATCTCTACTATCCCGGTTACGTTCTAGAGGAGTGCTTCCTCGAGAGGGCTGGGGTATGTCTTTTCGTCAGGGCGGATGTTTGTTGTCGCCGTCTGCACTGCCTAGAAGACGCATCCTTCTCCATCCTTTGGCTACACGTGGATTTTGGCTCTATGAGCCGGATCTACGTTTGCCTTTATCGGTCCCATTCCGGAGACTCCGAGACAACTCGACTCTTTGACTACATGAGTCACGCAACGGACAAAGCGCAGGAGCAGTTCCCGACCGCCGAACTGGTGTTTTTGGGAGACTTTAATGCCCACCATGACTTCTGGCTGGGATCTTCCAGAACGGACCACGCTGGTCGAACTGCCCACGCATTCGCTCTCACGCATGACCTTACCCAACTGGTACTCCAGCCCACCAGGATACCAGACATATCGGGTCAAGCGCCCTCTTTGCTAGACCTTCTGCTGACGAGTCATCCAGCGCAGTACAGTGTAACGGTTCACGCCCCTCTGGGATCCTCCGACCACTGCCTGGTGTCCACCTCGGTGCCTCTTGTTGCCCCACCACGGCCTGTGGTAACAAGGCGACGGTTATGGCACTACTCGTCAGCAGACTGGGATGGAATGCGGGATTATTTTGCATCCATCCCGTGGGCTCAACGCTGCTTTAAAGACAGGGATCTGTCGCAAAGTGCGTCTGCCGTGGTTGACAAAATCACTGTCGGTATGGAGTACTATATCCCCTACAGTGAAGTCGCCAGCACAAAGACCCGTCCCTGGTTCAATCGCGAGTGCACCCGTGCTGTCGCTCAAAAGCAGTCAGCCTACCGCGCATGGATCAGGGCCCGAGCTCATTGTGACCCAGACGTTGATCGCCTAAAAGCAGCGTTTAACAAAGCCACTAAGGAATGCAAGAGGGCTTACATCAGAGCTGATGCCCAGCGCATTGCACGGTTTGGTCAAGAACTCGTCGCATACCCTACGGGTAGCCGTAAGTTTTGGCGATTGGCCAAAGCCGTGCAGTCCAACTACTGCCAGCCTTCGCTGCCACCGCTGAAGTACCCTGACGGATCACTGGCCCACGAGCCGCAAGAGAAAGTGAAACTACTTGCTGACCTCTTTGCGGCTAACTCCCGAATCGACGACCGTGGCGCTCACCCGCCCACCATTGCATCTTGCGACTCCGCAATGCGGGATATTCGCATCCAGCAGAGGGATGTCCGTGCGGAGCTTCGGTCACTCGATGTTCGGAAAGCCAGTGGACCCGACAGTATTCCGGCGGTGGTTCTTAAAAACTGTGCACCAGAGTTGTCTCCTGTACTGACGCGCCTGTATCGCCTGTCCTATTCCTCGGGAATTGTTCCGGAGGCCTGGAGAGAGGCGAACGTCCAACCCATTCCCAAAAAAGGCGACCGCTCCGATCCAGCTAATTACCGTCCTATAGCCGTCACCTCCATACTCTGTAAGGTGCTCGAGCGGATAATCAATACCCAATTAATCCGCCACCTAGAGGATCACTCCTTGTTAAATGATCGGCAATATGGTTTTAGGCCGAACCGATCCACGGGTGATCTTCTAGCGTACGTCACACACCTTTGGGGTGAGGCTATGGATAGGCATGGGGAGTCCTTGGCCATCAGCCTCGACATTGCCAAGGCCTTCGATAGGGTCTGGCATCGCTCGCTTCTCTCCAAACTTCCTGCATTTGGTCTGCCATCTCAGCTATGCAACTGGGTTGCTGCCTTCCTCCACAAGCGCCGCATTAGGGTTCTCTGTGACGGCGCGGCCTCTGACTTCCAGGAGGTTAGCGCTGGTGTACCTCAGGGCTCCGTCCTATCGCCCACACTGTTCCTTCTGCATATCAATGATATGTTGGCTCTTGGCAACATACATTGTTATGCAGACGACAGCACAGTACACGGGCGATACTTTGGACATCCTGCTGCCAAGCTAGCAGACGTTGAGGGAAAACGACAGGAGCTTGTTGCTGAGCTCGACCGGGTCCTGAGCCGCATCTCTCAATGGGGTTGTGAGAATCTGGTCGAGTTCAGCGCCAAGAAAACACAGGCGTGCGCGTTTTCAAACAAAAAGTCTCCATTCCTTCCCCTTCCTACTCTTCAGAACACTCAACTGCCACTACAGGATAGGCTTAGTATACTGGGTATGGACATCTGTCGGGATCTCAATCCGCGTGATTACATCGAGAGCGTCACTAAGGCGGCCTCGGAAGCTCGGTGTGTTGAACAAGGTGAGACGGTTCTTCTCGCCCGAGCATCTGTGTCTTTAATATAAGACCCAGGTTCGCTCCTGCGTGGAGTACTGCTCTCATCTTTGGGATAGCTATGCGCAGTATCTGCTTGACGCTCTTGATCGGTTGCAGCGACGCGCAGTCCGTATTATAGACTGTCCTGAGGTCACCCAGTCTCTTGAGCCCCTGCAGTTGCGAAGAGATGTCGCCTCTATGGCAGTTCTCTATCGCCTACATCACGGGGAGTGTTCTGACGAGCTCTTCCAATTGGTCCCACCTTCTCCCTTCCTCTACAGGACTACACGTGCTGGCCTGAGGAGTCACCGTTTGCGAGTCGAAGATATGCGATCCCGAACGAAACGGTTTGGCTCTTCTTTCCTGTGCCGATCAGTGAAAGCCTGGAATTCCCTACCAGCGCACGTGTTTCCTTCCCAATTTGATCCCGGGTCTTTTAAGCGGGGCGTGAAAAAGCATCTCACCAGGCCGCCATAGTGTGGGTCACCATGGTGCATTAACTAGACATGCAATGAGGATGGTGACCACCACTCTTGGACTCTATTTATTGCTTACCATCAGGCAAAGTGGAGTCATTATGGTAGGCTTACGAATAAAAAAAAAAAAAAAAATGTCTATGTGAAGCAGTGTTGACTAGATAGTTGCATTTAGATGTGCTGACTGTACATATATGTATATCATATATATATATATTTGCATCCGTAGTCAACCACAAACTTCGTCAATAGTTATTACTAGCAGTAATAATTATTTATGTTTAGGCCACCAATGACAACTGGAGATTGCTATATACTAGGTCAAGTACTGTTGAACGAAGGGATAGACATCGTGAAAGCACTTCCGTGGATGATTGAAACTTTACGCAAGTATTATACTGAAGAAAAGATTTATTCCTTCAGTGACGTAAATATTATCCTGTACATAAGCAAAGCACTTCATATTCTAGGTAAAGTCTCACTATTTGAAAACCCCTTTTTTGTGTTTACAGATACTGCTATTTTTCTCTATGATCATTATATCAGGAGACACTACATTTACGTACGAAGCCGTTAACCCCTCGTAGTTCACCTCATTACTACTCAACATCACATAGGCCTGCAAAGAACTAAATTTTGAATCTTCAGACCGCTATTGTCTACATTCATATTGTTAAACCTTATCGCAGTTTTGCACACAAAATCGAACTCTATCTTTTTTACTTTATATACCTACTTACTTGACTGCACGGATGGCGTAGCGGTTTAAGTGGTCACCTCGCCACTACGCTGCCGCGCCGAGTGTTTTGGGTTCGATCCCCGCACGGGACAACACTTTGTGTTATCTTCAAATTGTTGTTCTGAGTCTGGGTGTTCTTTGTTTCTGTTGCTTGAATGTTTGTAAAGTCCCCCGCGACACAGGAATTAATCCTAGTGCGGGAGTTGTCTTTTTTTAAAAAAAAAAAGACTAATTTAATGACAGCTTTGTGTTAGTAAAGCTTAAGATATATTATATTTAGCTCTGTAATTATTATTAGGTCTGTAATTTTACAGGGGATAAGAAAGACGCGCTACAGTGGATCAAAAAATTAGTAGACCTTCATCCTCAAAATTTAAAAGCTAAGGAAACAATGGCTTTTTACGAACAAAGTATAGCTGATGATGCACAAAAAATAATGGTAAAATCTGAATTACTAGCACGTATTTATGTATATGTGTAAGTCTTGAGAATTGTCTACAATACTTTAAAAACATTTTTGTTATATAATCATTACAGGTTAATCGAATAAAATACAGAGATAACAAACCAAATAAGTTAAACAACATGGATAAAGAATTCAAAAAGTACGAGGCGCTGTGTCGTGGCGACCTTGTCGTGTCAATAAAAACATCAAGCAGGTATATAAATTTAAAAATGTCTGAGTCCATACTGTATAGCAAGCATTTCCAGAGTAATATCGTCATAGTACGACTATGACGATATTACTCTGGAAATGTCTCTCCTAGTCCTTCAGCATAATGGACGGAAAAGGAAAACAATATTATGAATTTATAGCGCTCGAATACACTTATCTAACTATGGCCTATCAATTGTAACCGAAGAGGTTTTTCTAAAACCTTCATTGATTTCAGAGTTAATTATCTTTTTTTACAGATTTACATGTCGTTACCTGAATGAGAATCATGCTTTTTTAAAAATAGCACCTATAAAGATGGAAGTCATGTACGTCAACCCAGATGTTATTTTGTTTTACGAAGTCTTGAGTGAAAACGAAATTGAGCTCATCAAACAAATCGCTAGGCCTAAGGTTAGTCAGTTCTGAAAACATTTAAAACTAGTAGCTTACTTCTCAGAGACACTTAACGCTTTTCTGGTTTTTTTAATGTGTGGTTCTTTATGTTTTACTATGACGTAAATATATTTGCCTTTATCAGTAGATATTATCGTAATAATACCTGTATTTATCTATGTATAATATCTACTCATATACCTGTACCTATGTATTTTTACAGCTATTTATTTATATTATAAATCACCCGGTACTAGTTTGTCGAAAACACTATATCGATAAATATATCGACAAACTATTGCACGCATCACTTGTGAGGAAGCAATTGTTAGATTTCTCGCAACGCACACAAAGACACGTGCGTAAGTCCGTTTGTAAAAAGAAAAAAAAAATATGCTAAATATCTTATTGGTGTTTTTTTTTTATGTCCGAATTACTTTTTTCTTTATATACAAACTATTTTTATATTAACTATTAAATTTTGATTATTTTCTGCTATAAATATCACCATCTTCTTACTATTAGGTTAGCAACTAATAAATCCGCAACTTCATTTCTGATCTGTTTCTAAAACGTTATAGAATTATCTGGAATTTCTTGGAGTAGTATATAAATAAAGCAAGAGTTGTATGTCAGATCAGTTGAAAACTGGATCTAAAACTACAGTAAATTATGAATATTTCTCATAGAGAACTGCGGCTGCTTTTACTTCACCAATTTCGCTTAGGTCGAAAAGCAACGAAGTGAAGCGAAGGCGTGCTCTCTTACGATACAACCAAACATTGATTCAGACGATTTATGGATGAAAATTATGATCTATCTGATGAACGTCATCTAGGACGACCTTCTACAATAGATGTAGATGAGTTAAAAAGACTCATAGAAATGGATCACAGGTTCACTTCACGTTGTCTGGCAGAGCAGCTTCAGTGTTCTCATACTGCAGTGGAAAAACAACTCCACGCTTTAGAAAAGACCTGGAAATATTCAGTTTGGTTGACACATGAGTTGACGCTGTTTCAACTTCAGAAGAGGTAACGTGTGCATGCAACTACTTAGTTATCATCGTACCAATGAGTGGCTGAGGGATGTAATTACGAGGGAGGAAAAGTGCCAAAATCTCAAAAAAGTTATTTTAAGTGTGTGGTAAGGAATAAACGGAATTATATACTGGGAGCTGTTGCCATCTAACACTACAATCACGGCCAATATTTATTGTGACCAACTGGATAAAGTAGCAGCGCGATTACCGAAAAATCTAAATAAAGTATACTTTTTGCACGATAATGCTCGACCACATGTATCAAGAGCGACTCGTGAATCTTTCGCTTGGCTGGGCTGTCCTTCCTCATCCACCGTACTCTTCAGACATTATGCCCTCAGATTATGATCTATTTCGTTCTCTAGCCCACTACTTAGCAGATAAAAAAATTAAAAAATGAAGACCAGCTTAAAAGTGACCTTACCACCTTTTATGATCAAAAACCTAAAAACTTCTACGAGGAAGGCATTATGTCTCTGCCAGCGCATTGGCGACAGGTGATAGAAAACGACGGTGCTTATATAGTTTAAAATATATAGTACTTAAAAAATAAATAAATTTGTGTACAAAGATGGCGAATTTATTAGTTGCAAACCTAATAGTTTCTTGCCTTTTTTAAAGTTATATTTGTATGAGTGTATTTATAGTGTATTCGATAATTGGAATGATATCTTAGACAATCTTGCGTTTTACTCTCGCATTTATGATTAGTAAAAAAGTAATAATTTTTTGTACTGCACTGTGTATTTCGTACACCGCAGGAACCACTCGGTGACCATTTTTTATTATTTCCCACTCTCTTTTTTACAGAGGCATTTTTTTTCTATCCAAATTTCAATGAAAATTCAATTTTCTTTTCATTCAGTTAAATAGATCTCAAACTTATAACCCAGAAACTGGTAAATCACAATTTGTAGAGGATCGCATCAGTAAAAGTACTTGGATCCTCGATACAGACTCTGATACAGTCGCTCGCATATCACACCGAGTTATGTATATGACCAACTTGAATATGGCAAGAGCTGAACCACTAGAAGTCGTTCACTACGGAATAGGAGGACATTTCGAACCTCACTGTGACTTCCCACCAGTAAGTAATTTTGACATATTGCATCATATCTTATAATTTGTAATTATGAGTACACCTATTATGAGAAATACTTCACCTG
The DNA here is from genome assembly GCA_947561695.1 of Tyria jacobaeae. Classification (NCBI taxonomy): domain Eukaryota; kingdom Metazoa; phylum Arthropoda; class Insecta; order Lepidoptera; family Erebidae; genus Tyria; species Tyria jacobaeae. The sequence goes on from OX387210.1 coordinate 9,175,752, forward strand.
ATTTATATCTGTATAATTCCTTTTGTTCATAGGTTTGATCGAAGGATATATTCTATATCATAAAAGATGATGAACATATAAAAACGATGACCAATATTGACCATTTTTGTCTTATTTCATTGTTATGTTTTGGAAGTCGGTGATAGTTAACTAGTTCGAAATTATACTAATTAGAATGACATTCAAACTGTAGGCTTAATTTGTAAATCGTCATTACCTTTTGTGTTGGTATACATAATATAACCCAGTTGTATAATATTCATCCACTGTCACAGTTGTATAATATTCATAACTAATAAATAGTTGTTATTTTTTTACCACCAGATAGAGTCCCCTGTTCGTAAGGTATGTCCGAGTTTGTTTTATTTAAAATCATTACTAACTATAATACATTATAGCTACTTATCTTCATGATTTCCATTAATGCCTTGTAGTTTTGTACTTAAAACTTTTTTTATTTACAGGACGTAAAATACGCCAAAAGAGGCGGTGACAGGATTGCAACAGTAATTTTTTATGTAAGTAACCGTGTGTAAAAATAGGATTGTTAACTAAACTAAACTAAACTTCCCGACACAGACTTATTCTGACTAGCAACTTTTACATGAAAAGTAGCAAATAATGGCACATTTCGACTAACTCTTTCAAGTATGTTTAAGTTCTTCATGATTTAAAAAGTAATAGTAGCGAATTTGTAGTAAAATTTTGCAAGTTATTCGTTTCTTTTTGGAAGAGAGTTACTGGTCTGCCAAAGATTTGTGATTTTTTTTTTTCAATATTCGTTATAGCTAATGTTAATTTTAGTGAAATGTATGTTTTAATATTATTATTACAGTTGAACCTTGATAACTTAAAGACCAAGGGAAGCGTTAAATAATTTGAATTATTGAGGTTTTTACTTACTAAGGGTTTAAGTTAAGGAGTTTTTATTGGTTTATATTTTTACTTACAGAGGTTCATTTATGAGCTTTGTTTAAGAATTATAAAGATATACGAGCTAGGTTAAATGCAAAGAAACTTTGAAATGTTAATACATACCTAATTTATTTTGGGTTTATTTAATTCTACATAAAACAGTCGGTATTTTTTTGTTTTGTTTTAAACAATTTACACTTTCTATCTCAATTTTATTTTTAATAGTAAATAAAGAAGAGAAATAGCGTCCTCTGTATTATTGCAAGTAATTTCTTTGAAAGTAATTTCTAAGCGAGACAAACACTTATTTCATTCTTCAGGTATTTTATCGCCTTCCACTTCAATACTTTCTTGCCTCTGTATTGGAAAACTACAGGCTTTAAAGGAGTTTATCATCATCGTCATCAAGGGATGCTCCCGGAAGGAAGGCTTAAAGCTACTGATACATACAAATAAGTTACTGTACTTAGACCTTGGTGTATTGTTTACTATTATTAGATATTGGTGGTGTATTGTGTAATTATTGCATTTCGACACCTTTTTTTCTAACATATTACTTACACATAACTTACTACATCACAACACCAAGTGTGTAAGATTTTAAGTCAGATATTTGTTTCGGCTTCAAAGTTAATCTTATTTGTCTAGTCTGTATTTCGTAATAGATGTCTGACGTACCCGGAGGTGGTGCTACAGTATTTCCCAAACTTGGAGTGCGTGTCAGCCCCGTGAAGGGTGCCGCCATTTACTGGCCTAACTTGAATGGTGCGGGAGAGTTAGATACCGCCACACTTCATGCCGGTTGTCCTGTGCTGCTGGGCTCAAAGTGGGGTATGTACCTTTGAGATTTTTTTAGGATGCTGAACATACTTTTTTTAAGGTCTTATTGTTATTATTTGTAATTGTTTAATGTTCAGTTTAATCTTTTTTAATATATATATAAATTATGATAGACATTGTCAATAATAACCCGTATTTTTATTAGTGTGTCAGATTTTGAAGTAGAATTGCCTTGATTTAATTATTTTATGATCGTTCACTTATTTCTTATCAATATCAAAATAAAACATGGCCTGGTGACTTCTAGAAATTGATTAATGGACTGTATTTTAGATAAGCGTAATAGGCGATATAAACAAAACATCACAACTAAAACGTAGATAATATGATACGTACATATTTATTACATGCTAAAAGATTAAGAAACAATTTTAATTTTTAGTTTCTGTAAACAGTTGCTTAAAAGTTCTTGGTATTCAGAACGTTAATGTTTTATGCAGTTGGCAACAAATGGATTCGCCAATATGGTCATGACGTCTTCAAGGCTTGCAAATACGGTTACAAAAAGGAGCGTAAGATTCCCCGCCCCGTAACCAAGACATCCAGGTAAAAGTGACAAATTGTCTTGCCTATATTAAACTAAAAATGGTGTCAAGCACACTACTGCTAAGGAATATAATGAATTTTGAATAGTTCATACCTTATATTTACTAAGATATATACATACACGCATATACACATAGGTTTGCCTTTGAGAGCGTTACAGGTATGCGAGCCCGACGTCCTAGAGCTCTTTTTAACACTTCCATATCAAAGTCAAGGTAAAAGCCAGAGCATTTATTTCAAATAGGCCCAAAAGGCACTTTTTAACGTCTGCATTTACATTTAAATAGAATTGATTCTAGTCACCCATTCCAAAATGTAGTATCGTATGGAGAAGAATGGGCAAGAAACTCTACCGTTACTCTTTTAAAATGTTTTGTTTACATACATCATTATATATTTAATTAAAATTATGTGTGAAAACGATGCAACCAGAACAATATCACTATACCGAAACCGGTAAAAAGAAGCAACGACAGATAAAATAATATTTTGATAGATACATGGTGCTTACACATTAACAAACATAGCAAAAGTAGTATACGATTTACATAGATATAGAGAATATTAACAAGTAATAAGTCAGTGTGTGGGTTAAAATAATCGTGTAAAACAATGTTACAAAATATAATTCCTTATAAAAATTAATTAGCAACTAGTTTGATTTTGTCTAGAATCACAATATCTTTACACTTTCACTTTTACACTTTCAACCCATCAACATAAACAACATCCTTTTCCATCCATTGCCTTTCTCTTTCAATATATGTCATTTATTACAGTAATAAAACTAAATTCTAATCGGCAAAATTTGGGTGATACACCTCTGTCTTCCACTTCAAGGTTACAGGCGTGACGACGAGTAGTACGAGTATGTATAGAAACGGTAGCATATTATAGGCCGTGAATCTATGTTTACCATCCAGAGTAGCCTGAGATAGTAGGCTATCATTTTTCACGATCTTGACAAACAGATTTTCACATTTATTAGACCTTTCATATACGTGCGTCGATTATGATGCTTTTACAAAGATTAATATTATTTAATTATTCGTTCATCTATTAACATAAAAGAGATATTTAGAGCTCGAGCTTTATAACGGGCAAATTATAAAGGGACATAATTGAATCTGTAAAAGCCATTAATGGAAAAGGTACACTTATAAGCGATACCTACTCTGTTTGTCCGTATGTGCAAAGTGAGTGCTTTATGTGTTTATTTATTTGTATAACGATTTCAATGTAAACTCAATCTAGATTTACTTCTGTCAGTCTATTGCGAACCAAAAAAGCCTAGGCTAATGTGTATGTTATATATATACATTACCCATTTGCCAGTTAATTTATATAAAATAAATAAGTTCTCATAAACGAGTACATTGTTATCTGATCCTATCTTATAGTTATAAAAAGATCACTTTTAAACTTCAGGTCACATGAAACATTAGATAGATTTCCATAAAAAAGATAATCACAAATAAACATACTAAACGCAAGAAGTACATCAGAGCACGTTACAGATAACGGGATTACAGGTTGCATAAAAATTTAATGGATTTGTTACAAATATGCATTATATAGATACAATATACACGCGCCGCCCCGATTTTGCCGACTATAATTTAGTCACCCGTAGGTCTTTGGGGGCTAGTTTAATATGTACCACATAATGGTATTTTTATAGCAGTCAGGGTCACCAACCACTAGACCAACAGGCCCGTCAATATTAAAAAGCGCTTCTTATTTTAAAGGGACAGAAAATTATATGAAGACTACAAAACTCATATAAAAGAAGAAACACTATCAACAAATTGAATAAAACAAAACTCAAAGATCTAAATAAAAGAAGTACCAGTTTTAAAACTAGTTTATTTTTAATTAACCTTAGAAAATAGGCTTCAACATAGTCTACATTCAGAATTGATTCGAAAATTTAAAGTATTAGACATTATAATTGAATTACTGTTAAATAGGTTTCATCTGCACATAGTTACCAGACAAATACAAAAAAAAAGGATTTCGAGTCGCATGAAAACACAGTACTAATTTAATAACACGATTATTTTAATAACATCTAAGTTTCAATATCCAAATTCGAGCGAGATTACAGCGCCCTCTAAAGTTTTGAGGTTAAATTATATGTTACATGTATGTGTTTTGTTATGTCCTTCCTCCGACCAGGTGAGGTGATCACGCCTTACGGACTTTGCCCCAATTTTGTGACGTTGATGAAGAATTGATGTTGGAAAGTATTATAATGGGACGGCGCTAGAACTTTTATAACCGCCATCAGGATAAGTAGTTGGTACGTAGTTTGCCTTGTCTCCGCTATATGGTCTTGATGTTTGTTCCTGCTGTATCTGGAGGTCACACAAATTGTTTAAAACGTTTAAAATATTTATGCTACAGATTCGTAGTTAGAAAAAGTGTCCATCTGTGAGTCCGACCGTCTAATATTCTTGCCTGCAACAGAAAATTATAGCCTATTGAATTGCTTTACATATCGAGCTTATTCATAAGTTTTACTACAGTTACTTTATGATTTATTGATAATCTTACTCATACGTGACTGCACGGATGGCTTAGTGGTTTAAGTGGTCACCTCGCCACCACATTGCCGCACCGAGTGTTGTAGGCTGTATCCCCGCCGTTACTCAGGAATTAACCCTAATGCGCCAGTTGTATTAAAAAAAAAAACGGAAAAAACAAACAAGAAATTTTCAAGAAAAAAATCATTGGTAACAATATATTATTAAAAACAGACAAATGATTCAGTAATTTTAAATATCGTGTATATTTTTTTATTTTCTACCCATGTTTAATATTTGAAACAAAATTTCCTATCATCATCTTATATATAAAATTCTCGTGTCACAATGTTACTTACCATACTCCTACGAAACGGCTTCACCGATTTTTATGAATTTTTTTGTGCATATCGGGTAAGTCTGAGAATCGGCCAACATCTATTTTTTATGTCCAATTTCTTTTTTTTTTTTTTTGGACGAAATTTTTGTTTCGCGGGAACATTACTCATGCGTACGAAGTCGCGGGCAACAGCTAGTATATTATAAAATTTGACAAATTTCATCGATCACAACAGGATCTTCTTAAATTTAAAACTTTGAAAAACAGTCATTATAAATGACCTGCATCTCGCCTTAGTTAATGTGTTTATTATTTGATAATGTAATACATATTATGGACGATTCTTATTTAATCGGATATTAATCAGGACTTACGTAAGTAGTCATGTTAGGGTAGTCTGTATGTCATATTACACAATTGGGACTCTCCTCTCTCGTTGGGACTCTTAACAGTGTAATAATGACTCAGTAGAACTTTGTGTCTTCTACAACACATACTGCTCAGGGCTCAGGGCCGGTTCAAGGCAGGCCAGGTCGATGTAGCATTAATCATCTCTTAAACGATTGACTCTTAAACAACTTCAAACATTCCACTAACAAAGAGACACTTCTTTTTGTCTTTTACTTTGTTAGGTTCTTTTACAAATTTCTAGTTGATTTTTATGCAAGACTTACAGTTGAGAAGTAAAGTTTTTCACATTTCTGTAAAAAAATATATTTCAATATTATTTTTTCTGGCTTTAGAAGATGGATGCTTGAGTATTGTTTACAAATGATACGGCTAATCTAATGACATGGAAGTTGCCGCTCTGTAAATTATTTTGCAAAGTAATATAAAAAAAAACATCAATAATTATGGGTTTAATGGTTTCTTCCTCTTCTCTCACTTTTTCTTCGCTGATAATCTAAAAGTAACTGAAATTTTTCTTACATACCTATTGCAAACATCGATTCCAAAATTCGATACCATTTTTTTAATTCCACTTCAACTTCTAATTTCAAAATGGAAGATTGTTTTGCAAATAAAATGTTAACAAGATATTCAAGACGGACACTAGAGTCTCTTCAAACATCTGTGGAACAATGCGACGAAACACATAAGGCTGAAACACTATTGGTAGTAGACACCACATAAAATAGTTTTGATTTAACATAGTCAATATAAAATCATCAAAAATTACGCCTCACTGCCATTTTCTTCATTCTTGTTCAGGTGTGCGGAGAGCAATTTAAGACAACAAAAACGTTACATATAGAATTAAACGTATACTGTACATAACATTCCTGTTGTTTATACATTACCCTAAGGCTTCTTGACGTCATAACAGTGAAGTCACATCAGACGAGGCTTGGAACTGGTGGAAGTGAGAATATTTCAGAACAAACAAAGTAAGTACATGCATGGTTAGACTTTAGCATTGCACACTACTGTGTTTGCTATAAAACACTCCTTTTTTCTGCACGTTGCTTGGAGACTTCCACAATTTAAGATGATGTTATGTATTTAAAATAATTATTGATACTGGTAATACTGCAAAAAAGTCCTCATCTTTAAAAGCTTTCTTTTCTTTATAGATACAGATAATCACTCAAATAGGAGCTCTCATAGACAAAAAAAAGGTAGACTAATGGATTTTTAGCAATAAAATTTGTAGAGTAGAGGAATATTTTTCTTTATAGTGATTGAATATTTGAATTCCAATATCGGTTACAATGTCTTAGAAAAGGGAGCTAATATCCTACAGTTTTCTGAACAGCATCGTAAGCTAAAAAACCATAGCAATAAGCTGTTTTATTTAAAAAGAGATTAAAATTTCATTAATTAGCCTTCTCTAGACGAGTTTTATGAAAAGTCTCTTACGATACCGATTCATAACAATATTGTATAACTTTTTGTTTGTTAATTAAAGATTTGTTTTGGATTTCATTGTTTTTGGAAGCTTTTTAGTCACGTAGTGTAAACATAATATAGTTATATCTTCAATGGATATTATTCAATCAAAATCCGTATGACTGTTTATGTTACACTTTTGATCCAAGGACAGGAACGACTAGACAAGTTTGATGTTATGTGATTTTTTAACGTAAAATACTTAGCTTCCAGATATTGTAATTGGCTCTGTGTCTCATTTTACTGGCAGTATAATTTATAAATCAAAGAAAAAGGGCTCTTTGATTTATTACCGAAGAACTTTTCAGATTTCTATTATTGATGTGACAACATCTAATAAATCGATAAACGCCGGCTGCACACACGAAAAAGGATGACTCATTGTCCCATCACGCTCATTGTACGCTTGCGCCGCATCTATCTCTCTTCCACTCGATTGGCCTATGCGTCCGAACATTTCATCAATGTTTTGTTATGACTTTGTCACGTTAAACTATCGTCCGTAAACCGACTTTACAGACAACCAATTTTATTTTGTTAGGATATTATAATTTACGAAGATATACACATAGCCGCTCTTTTTTATAATCCTCTAAATATATTAAATTGAGAAAATGGGTTTTGGAAAAGGTATGTGTTCATGTTCATGTTGTTCCTTGTTGTCGTCCTCTATCGATATCTATCTCAGTTGTGTTACATTATTTTTAGATAATTTCTCATTCGATTTTTTCTCTCTCATTATTTTCTGTTAATTTCTCATTCGAGTTATATTTCAATCAGTACTCGTCTTAGAATAAAGTCGAATTCCCATCGAGTATAACTTCCGCATTACATTTCATTGTCAGTGTATAATGGCTCTTTGTTTTAAGGTCAATAGTGTAATGACTGGAAAATGGGTTCTCGTGTTGCTTCTGCGGATTCCACTTTCACGGAAACGTTAATGTTTCTTCACTAACATTGATTATGGAAATGTAACTGTCATTTGATCATCTCAGATGTATTCATTCAGGGTGCTGCGATTACCTGGATGCAGGATTACCTGAAATTTATTGAAAAAATCAATAAGTACTATAATAATATTTTTCTTATTACTATAGTAATGATCTGATCAATCTGTCAATACCTATTATCATTGAGTATCATTATTATGAATAACTGCTATTTTATAATAACATAGAAAATATCTACTTGGTATAAATAAATAAAATGTTTATCATACTAATAAATAAAGTAGCATAGCTAAGGAATGAATAAACCTGGACTACTATTATATACCTCTTCCACATACAATGTACAATAATTTAATGACAATTCCAAACCTGGTCAAAGAAGTTATACAATTAGCGGCCATTTGCAATCTCCTCTCTCTTCCGAGCAAAATTAGATGGAAAGAAACATTAAATATGGCATAAGAGTAGCAGTGTACGATTAATAAAACATCGGAATATATCTAACAAATAATTAAAACTATTATGATAATAATAGAACACAAACATGCACTGATATACATATATATATATATATATATATGTACATTAAATACAACATATAGAAATATATAGAGTTATTAAGTAGAGATAATTACACATTGCATGGTATTGGAAGCCTCACAACTGAAGTAGTGATAACTTGTCACAAGTGTTTGTGCCTGTCTGATGGTCAGTGGCAGTCCATTCCACAATCGGATTGTAAAGTTATCACTGCATTTGAAACAGGTATGCAGATCCACTCACAGAGTAGTTCTTTATTTGAACTTGAACTAAAAGACCCCAAAACTAATTCAAATTATAAGCAATATCTGTTTAAATTTGATTACGTTTCATCGTACACGTCAATGACATCGATGTATACTTTTTTTAAAGTAAACCCACACTGGTCTGCACCTCACCGGAGCTGACGTTGAAGTTCACACGGTGTTCCGTTATAAGTGGTCTTTTGCAAGAGACCTGGGTATACCCAAGAAGGGATGTTTCCAGGAAACCGGTATATAATTCAGTTATAATGCTGTCTTACAGTAAAATAAATTATATTAATAGTTTAAAACAAATATATGTGTGTATCTTTTTTAAAATTGTATTCGAGGTTGGTCCAGTTTAAATTTGAAGTAAATATTTTACCTCTAAAGAGGAATATCAAAGGATGAAGAACACAGGTTACAACGATTTATCACAATAGGTATATTAAAGTCTGTTATATACTATTCTTTAAAGTTAGTATATTAAAGTTCAATTATTTATATATTGATGGATTATCAAGTAAACCACAATATAAAATATTTTCCCATAAATATAACGTTAACGTGAAATGAAAAGAAATATACAAGGTTAAGTTTGTGGTCCAGTTTCCCTAACCAAGCAAGTTTGAAACATCGCTATCTAATCCTAAACTAAGCGTAGAACACGGATAAACATATGTACATAGATTATTTTTAAATAAATATATTGCGTTACAAAATGACCCTAGAATATAAGGTAAATAAGCCAAATACTCGCTACTATGTTTATCGAGAATTAAAGTTCCACCCAATTGCAGAGTAACAACAGTACGTAAAACTGTATGATTGTATAAATGTATTTCACCTGCTGGGCGTTGCCAAAGCTCTATCGTTAGAGGGTGATAGCATTTTAAGTCGTTATCGATATCGATACCTCTGATCGATGTAATTCAAAGCTCAAGAAGTATAGTTTCCATAATGTGTATCTTGTGATTAACTGAAATTATGAATTGCCCTGGTCCCGGCGGTAATTCTCTTTGATTAGTTTATTTTAGAATATGAATGTCACTTGTGTTCACATTAGGTACTAATTTTATAAATTTCAACTACAACAGCATAACTAACTTCAGTCTGTTATACCAAGTACTGTCAGAGAGAAATATAGTGATCAAGTCTACTCCAAAAAAAAAAAAAATTCATGCTTTTCCATGTTGGACACTTCGAATGCCTCTTGAAACAAACAGCTAAATTTATTATTACTTTTCTATAATATTACTTTTCTCGTTACTTTTCTTTAATAATGTTGAAATTTATTTAACGCCATCAACTTGATATTGGAAACTGGAATGATACTTTTTAATTAAATAAACACCAATATAATAAAACATCAGCCATTGAAGTTCAATATAAACAAAAGAACTTGGGCTTAATGAAATTACGTAAGTCTTTAATTCACAATAGCTCTGTACTGTGTGTGCGAGTGATATGATCATCTTAATCCATTGTGCAAATGTTTTCTATATATAGAACAGTAAAATACCCTTTTACAAATATTAATAGAACTTGTCAAAAATATTTGTTACTTAATCTCACTTCATCAGTAAAAAGACTACAGCCTTTAAACAACTACCGACGATAGAATAGGTGTGAGTTATTGATTTATATCCAGTGGAGTTTCGTTCAACCCTGTGTACAATATACAAAATGGTTTGGCTTTCGAATGGTATTTATAATTTGTTCACCCTATAACACAGTGGGTTTTCATCTATCCATGATCAGGTATATGAAAAGGATACACATGACGAAAGCAAAAGGTAGGTTGCTCAAATTTTATAAACTACCAGTTGCTATCTTCAGACAAAAAGTTTTGAGCTTCAGACAAACAATATTGACACAAGTCTAAATACAGAATTTCAGTTTTAAAATATTATTGAATACATAATATCCATCTTTGCTTTAAGTTATATTCTTTATGAACAGATCCATTTACAAAATGGATTTTCTCGTTCTTTTTAACTTGTCCGTTTCAAAACAAAAAACTTCATCGTTGTTTCTAAAACAGTAAAACTCACCCTTTCGATGTAGATCTATCAGCAGTATTCGTTATCAGAGAGATGGTTCCATTAAAACAAGTAATCAGCTATTGCCAAAAGTTTATCAATTTATCAAAGACGAATGATGTAGGAGGGTGGTCAACGGCTATTAAGATACTTAACACTACACTTTCGAATCAGCCAAGTGCTGGCAACAAACTGATGGCTAGTGGAGTCGGTCGTCGATGCTAATGATGAAACCGGAGCTGTGGATTGTAAACATCCACTGACTGGAATCCTTGCGGGCAACTGACGACGCACCGATGACATTCGCGCGTAACTCTGAACATTAATAATACTGTAATACCACATTAAGATACCTGTTGGACCACCGGGACATAAAATTTTTGAATTTAGATTCTGAGAATTGTATTTGTAGTCTTACCACAAACACGTTTAGTCTATAACCTTCTTAACACGGTTTTCGGGTACACAAATCTTGGACGTCAAACAAATTTTACCTCCAAGAATTTATAAAAGTTGTATAAAAATAAGATTTTGTGTGTAAACATAGTTTGGAAGACAGTTTGTCTGATTTGAAGGTGGATATTGAAACTTTTCAATATGTGGATGATAGAGCCCGGAGAATGATAGCGAAAATTTCAATGATTTGATGATAGACCCATGAGCCCTCGAGTTTACCGTAGTCTCTTTTAAAAAGTTTAATATGTGTTATATTACTGACAAAGCATGTTCTTTTTAAATTAATAAAGGCTAGCTGATGCCTGCAACTTCGTCCGCATAAAATCAGTAGTTCGGGTAGTCTCTTTGACTTTAGAGACATACGTATAACCACGGTAAAATGATTGGTCTCCCACACAAACTTTGATACCGTATTGTGCCACCTTAAAGGTATATTTTGGCTACAAAAAGTAGACAATTTGTTTCCCAAGATCCTGTTTATATCTATACCAAATATAATCCAGACTAGTTAAGCGTAGCTACATTCACATTTACATATAATATTAGTATGGATTCGAATTATTATTAGAGCAGAAGATGTGATCACATAAGAAATTAATTTGCTAATGAAAAGCATTTCATCTTAAAGCAAATTAGGTTTCTTAAAAGTATTAGTGAATGCTAAAGGTGAACATGGCTTTGTGATATAAATACAATTTTAGAATAGCCTGAGGATACATCTGTAACTGATTGTTGCGCAACTCTATAATACGTACCTAATTAGAAACTATTAAGTGGAAAATAAGCACATGTATCTAAGCACCCTACTATTGTAAGCATTTTGCGTCCTACATATATAATCTTTAGAGTAAACGTACACCCTGAATATTTTTGCATTTTTCAAACGGACATACATATACGAGTATATCGGGGCTCGGATTTTTTTTTTCAAAGAGTTTTGTTTTAGTAAATTATTTTATTGATTTCGACATGTGAGGTACCATTTGATCGTCTTAGTAGTGGTAGTGGGAGAACCATTTCGAGATTTAGCAAAAAAGGAGACGAAGCCAATAAAGCAGTCCGGTTTTATTTCAGTTCAGCTCAGCTTAATACGATTTATTTATTATTTTTTATAATAATGTTAAAGGGCCTTTGTTTTGTCATTGAAATGTAGTTCAATACATGTTTTAAAAAGTAAGGTTATTTTTTAGCTGCGACACTGATATTTGGATACTAATATAATAGCGGTACTTTTCCATGAAACTATATGGAACTATGCAGGGAATTTTAGAGTTATATCTATTCTTCAAGAAGTATAGGTTTACACCTATACTCGTTATATATCAGGCAGTAAATACAGTCATACGTAGTCCGTGTGACGACAATAGGCGTCGCCAATATTACGTTAGTGGGGCTAAATTATGGTTGGCAAAAAGTGAGCGTTTGAGACGCCGCTGCCTACCCCTTCGGTGATACATACATGATGTTTGTATATGTGAATTTGCCTCTCCCTTACTTTATCTTTATATGACGTCACTGAATTACCAAAATTAAGCGTTAGCAATCTAAGTTCCATCAGTCCACTTACGGACAACAAACAAAACACAAATATTAACAACAGTTAAAATTTAATTTAAATTTAAATAAAAAGAACTAATTTAATTTGTAAGACTTGAATACATATATAATATAGAAAAATTGATCTGCAGAACGTAGGGGGCACTTCGCAAGGTAAGGTGACGATCCGTGGCGCCACTTCGCACAAACCCTTCGTGGATTTTTAGTATGCTACTTGTTGTGTTAAAAAGTTATCTGAAACAGTTATCGGTAACAAGGTGTTAATAACCTAATCCAATAAATACTACAGAAATAGCAAGACTCGGTAAAGTACATATAAAAAGCTTTGTTCACTATTTGTCTAATGAATATCTACTACAAACTTGTCTCGTTACAGAATTAAATGGGGATATTTTTAAGCCTTGGTCCATACCTGGTGATTTCTGGCAGTTATATTATATGGTGGGCAGCAAGAAGTATTAAAGTCTGCCAAAATCATAACTGAACATACTATGTATTACAACAAAATAAGAAGCATATCCATACATCATATTAGAGCCTTAGAGGGCAGCGATCAGGGCAACCACCCGGGGCCTTGCGTACGCAGGAGCCTTGGGCCTTGGCACAATTTTTTTTTTTTTTACCATTCCGTACAATATATTTCAATCCCTAATTACAAAACCCACAACACGCGAAATGTGGTAACTCACAGTAACTTGTGTGGTAGTTATCAAGATGATTTATTTATATATTTTTATTGTACACCATAACAGTACTATAAAATACAGACATATGCAATATTTCGGTATAACAATCAGCGGGCTTATCACTCACGGTGATTTCTTTCAGACAAACTTTACTAACGTATAAAATAGTCTTGCCATAAATATGTTTACTTGGTAAAATCTTTTATTTTTATTGCATACACAGTAGTTTATAGATTAATGTAATAGAATTAAGAAATATGAAGCTCATTTAAAATTATATCCATTGTCTTTAATATATTATATTAATTATTTAACAGGTAGTAGAGCCACGCTGATTTATTCAGCAGGAATGGGCCGGCTCGACCGGGGCAGTACTACCCTCTCACAGAATACCAGCCTAAAGTGACAACATTCGTGGTGTCGCCTTTCGCTGGTGAGTGAGAGACCGGAGGCCCACATCGATGCAGGGGTGACAGTTATCGTGGTATGTGTGTGAGCAGTGGAGTGCTGTAGAGTCATTGTGAGGGTGGCGTGGATCGAACCGTCGGCCAGGGAGACCCGTAGAAACGGTGGTGCCGCTGGCCGCCCGCGGCATAGAGAGGGGCCCAACCACGGCTAACCACCCTGGGAGGCTGCCCCGTCAGGTCGCGCATAATCCACGGAGTGGCTCGTCGTGCCGGTTGGTGACCGGATGGTGGGACCCGGCGACCACTTCCGGGAGGGTACGGGGGCCCTTCCGTCCGGCGGTTCGGTCACCGTCATGCTTCACCGATACATGATGACACAGCATTTTTAGTCTCAGTTTACATTGCCACGATGACTGTCATGCCTTTTACGCCCCCTTCCTCTTCTATCATGGCAGCACAAAAAAAGAAAAGTGGTCCTACAGCGGCATCCTCCTCTCCCACCAACCCGCTTTTTGAGGTGGAGTTCACTAACATACGTGGACTCCATGCAAACCTCAGCGCCGTACACCAACACCTCGAGACGGCTCGGCCGGCCATGCTCTTTCTCACGGAGACACAAATACGCCGCCCTGCCGACACGGCATATCTCCACTATCCCGGCTACGTGCTTGAGGAGTGCTTCCTCGCAAGGGCTGGAGTGTGCCTTTTCATCAGGGCGGATGTTTGTTGTCGCCGTCTGCACTGCCTAGAAGACACATCCTTCTCCATCCTTTGGCTCCACGTGGATTTTGGCTCTACGAGCCGGATTTACGTGTGCCTCTATCGCTCCCATTCCGGAGACTCCGAGACAACTCGACTCTTTGACCACCTGAGTCAAGCAGCGGATAAAGCGCAGGAGCAGTTTCCGACCGCCGAACTGGTGTTTTTGGGAGATTTTAACGCCCACCATGAGTCCTGGCTGGGATCTTCCAAAACTGACCACGCTGGTCGAACTGCCCACGCATTTGCTCTCACGCATGACCTTACCCAACTGGTACTCCAGCCCACCAGGATACCAGACATAACGGGTCAAGCGCCCTCTTTGCTGGACCTACTGCTGACGAATCACCCAGCGCAGTACAGCGTATCGGTTCTCGCCCCTCTGGGATCCTCCGACCACTGCCTGGTGTCGACCTCAGTGCCTCTTGTTACGCCTCCACGACCTGTGGTAACAAGGCGGCGGTTATGGCACTACTCGTCAGCAGACTGGGATGGAATGCGGGAATATTTTGCATCCATCCCGTGGGCTCAACGCTGCTTTAAAGATAGGGATCTGTCGCAAAGTGTGTCTGCCGTGACTGACGAAATCACTGTCGGTATGGAGTATTATATCCCCTACAGTGAAGTCGCCAGCACGAAGACCCGTCCCTGGTTCAATCGCGAGTGCATCCGGGCCGTTGCTCAAAAGCAGTCGGCCTACCGCGCATGGATCAGGGCCCGCGCACATTTTGACCCAGACATTGATCGCCTAAAAGCAGCACTAAACAGAGCCACTAGGGAATGCAAGAGGGCTTACATCAGAGCAGATGCCCAGCGCATTGCACGGTTTGGTCAAGAACTCGTCGCGTACCCTACGGGTAGCCGTAAGTTTTGGCGATTGGCCAAAGCCGTGCAGTCCAACTATTGCCAACCTTCGCTGCCGCCGTTGAACTACCCTGACGGATCGCTGGCCCACGAGCCGCAAGAGAAAGCGAATCTACTAGCTGACCTCTTTGCGGCTAACTCCCGAATCGATGACCGTTGCGCGCACACGCCCACCATTGCGTCCTGCGACTCCGCAATGCGGGATATTCGCATCCGGCAGAGGGATGTCCGTGCGGAGCTTCGGTCACTCGATGTCCGGAAAGCCAGTGGACCCGATGGTATTCCGGCGGTGGTTCTTAAGAACTGTGCACCTGAGTTGTCTCCCGTACTAACGCGCTTGTATCGCCTGTCCTATTCCTCAGGAATTGTTCCGGGGGCCTGGAGAGAAGCGAATGTTCAACCCATTCCCAAAAAAGGCGACCGCTCCGATCCAGCCAATTACCGACCTATAGCCGTCACTTCCATACTCTGTAAGGTGTTCGAGCGGATCATCAACACCCAACTAATCCGCCACCTAGAGGATCACTCCTTGTTAAATGATCGGCAATATGGTTTTCGGCCGAACCGATCCACGGGTGATCTTCTAGCGTACGTCACACACCTTTGGGGTGAGGCTATGGATAGGCATGGGGAGTCCTTGGCCATCAGCCTCGACATTGCCAAGGCCTTCGATAGGGTGTGGCACCGCTCGCTTCTCTCCAAACTTCCTGCATTTGGTCTGCCACCTAAACTCTGCAACTGGGTTGCTGCCTTCCTCGAAAAGCGCCGCATTAGGGTTCTCTGCGACGGCGCGGCCTCAGACTTCCACGAGGTAAGCGCTGGTGTACCTCAGGGCTCCGTCCTATCGTCTACGCTGTTTCTTCTGCATATCAATGACATGTTGGCCCTTGGCAATATACATTGTTATGCAGACGACAGTACAGTGCACGGGCGATATTTCGGGCATCCTACTGCCAAGCTGGCAGACGTTGAGGAAAAACGACAGGAGCTTGTCGCTGAGCTCGACCGGGTCTTGAACCGCATTTCCCAATGGGGCTGTGAGAATCTGGTCGAGTTCAGCGCCAAGAAAACACAAGCGTGTGTGTTCTCTAACAAAAAGTCTCCATTCCTTCCCCTTCCTACTCTTCAGAGCACTCAACTGCCACTGCAGGATAGGCTTAGTATTCTGGGTATGGATATTTGCCGGGATCTCAATCCGCGCGATTACATCGAGAGTGTCACTAAGGCGACCTCGCGTAAGCTCGGCGTTTTGAACAAGGTGAGACGGTTCTTCTCGCCCGAGCAACTGTGTCTTTTGTACAAGACCCAGGTTCGCTCCTGCGTGGAGTACTGCTCTCATCTCTGGGACGCCTATGCGCAGTATTTGCTTGACGCTCTCGATCGGTTGCAGCGGCGCGCAGTCCGCATTATCGACTGTCCTGAGATCACCCAGTCTCTTGAGCCTCTGCAGTTGCGAAGAGATGTCGCCTCTATGGCAGTCCTCTATCGCCTACATCACGGGGAGTGTTCTGATGAGCTCTTCCAATTGGTCCCACCTTCTCCCTTCCTCTACAGGACTACACGTGCTGGCCTGAGGAGTCACCGTTTGTGCGTCGAAAATATACGTACCCGAACTAAACGGTTTGGCTCTTCTTTCTTGTGCCGATCGGTAAAAGCCTGGAATTCTCTACCAGCGCACGTGTTTCCTTCCCACTATGATCCCGGGTCTTTTAAGCGGGGCGTGAAAAAGCATCTCACCAGGCCGCCATAGTGTGGGTCACCATGCTGCATTGACTACACATGCAATGAGGATGGTGACCACCACTCTTTGACTCCACCTATTGCTTTCCATCAGGCAAAGTGGAGTCACTATGGTAGGCTAATATAAAAAAAAAAAAAAAAATATATATATTCCTTTAAACGTCGAGGCCAGTTATCAATAGAAGCACGCACTCTTTCTATGGGAAAATTATTTACTGCCAATCTTATGGATTGTATAAGGGACTCCAAATTATCATGGCGTTTAGAGCATGCCATACTCTGTAAATCTGACCACAAATTATAATCCATTTAAGATTGAGGTTAGATGACAGCTGGTCTTCAGCTCCAATGAAGTCAGGAACGTTCGTTTCCGATGCCACATGTGTGGATCGATGTTCATGATCCGGTGCTGAGTCTTCCTGAAAGAACCATTCTGTGTTAAGGAACTTGGTCTTGTTAAGAGGCTTAACATTCTTAAGAATCGTAGTTTCATACACTTGTGCCGATGTTTTAACACCTTTTCAACAAAAATATAGTTCTGTCACTCCTTGATAGCTAACACCCCACCAAACCAACACTGAAGTCGCATAATGCCCACGTTGTACTCTGCTGACTAATTAGGAAGCTTCTATAGAGCTTTAAGGATAAACTCGGTCATTCGGCTTTTTAAAATTTAGCTCAATAGTATAAAAAATCTCAATGATAAGTTTCAAAAATTGCATTTGGCTTCACACCTATTTTGTGTAATGCTATCATAGCAATCAGGTTCTCTTTATCGTCTCACTAAAAAATAATAAGTCCCTGCAATATGTAAGAACTCAAAACGTTCTTTAAGATAAGAGGGAGTATGTGGCTGGAACAGAGTACTGTATTAGGAATTAGGGCTAGTTCTTTAACAATACAAAATAAAAGACTAAAATTATAATACTATAATATAAAACATGATGTTTTGAAGTTTATTATTCACTGAACTTTACTTTAATAACATTTTTATGTATATGCAAACTGTTCAAGATAGTACAGCAAAATTCGTCCTGAAACAATTACAATTTTATTATTTAAATATTTTTAAGGTATTTATTTTCCCATTCATTTAATACATTACATACAATAAGTAATTATGTAAATGGGACTATATTAATATTTAAATTTAAATTAATATTATTTATTTTAATCCTTTTGGCGTAAACCGGCACTTTGGGAACTAAATGAGAAAATATGGTGTATATACAACTGAATTGGGGAATGTAAGTAATAGTTCAAGCAGGGTCAGGTTTACACACCGTGTAACTAGAACTGGTTGATGGCGGGATGCCCGAGCCCTGTAAGTGATGATTAATTTATATTATGATGCTTAAAGCAAATAGGATCTTCATTAAAATCAAATTGGAGGAATCAGATTTATGTCCTTAAGTTTTATATCCTAGGCTCTTTCTTGATTCTAAATATCTTAATCAACTGGAGTCCGCGTGCCGTAGATAATCGTTGTATTTTTTTATATATATAAAGATATGTGTTCAAATCCCCATGGTAATAGACAGGGCTCTCTATATTACAAACAATCCAAAAAATATTACATAACCTATAGTTGTGCTTCAGAACGGGGCGTTTATAATATCACAAGGGTGTTGGCAAAGGTGACGTCTATGTTATGAATACGGCACGCGCTGTAGGTACATGTTTTCCAACACAAAAATCCACGGAATGATTAAACAGGATGGTTGTGTCTGTGTGTAAGCGTGTTGTTTCTTTTCTCATGTTTAAAGGTAACATGTTGGAATGTCACGCGACTTGTTTACAAAGTATTTTCTTTGAAAAATGCTTTGTTGACTGCTGAACTGGGAAACGATTGACGTTTCCACGATTTCGTACAGCTTTTATAAATTACCTATCACTTGTCACTCCCACTGCTCTATAGGTAATATTTAATGCGGACAATACATACTGTTCAGTACTTACGAAAAATTAGAGTGATATATATTAATATATCGATTGCTTAATGTTCATTTTGTTCTCCATCCTCCGATTTAATCCAGAATCGAGTTTTTAATCTCGGTTCGAACAGATATACACTCACAGGCACAAATAACCGCCCACCTATATTTTTCGTCACCCTGTTTGTTTATGTTAACTGTGGCTTATCTACTGTTTTGTTTTTAGTTAAGTGGGTACTTTAGCAATAAACTAAACACTTAAAATCCCTTATTTCGACCCTTAAACTTGTATCGCCGAAGCGTTTTTAGAATTTAGTCTCTGTTTGACATTGTTGCAGTAACGTTACATTGATTACATTTCTTGTTCTTGTCTGCTATCGTGTACGAACATTGTTTAATTTGAGTTTTTAGTGTACGATTATTGTTTGTGACTGAAAAAAATGCCACTGGATGCAACTGGTGCTGCTAGGGCAGTGACTTTAGCTGACGCTGGGTATAGCCAACGTCGCATCGCTCGTACGCTTGGTGTACCTCGAACTACAGTGCGGGATGCCATCAGACGCTTTCGGGAGACTGGTTCATACACGAGAAGGCCAGGTCAAGGCCGACATCGGTGCACCTCGGCTCTGGATGACCGCTTTGTTGTCAGTAACGTGCTAAGAAATCGCTTTTGCACCGCTACTGAAGCGCTCACACGTCTGTTTGAGGTGAGAAATGTCACTGTAAGTGAACGAACGATAAGAAGAAGACTGGCTGAAAGGAATCTGAGAGCTTTTCGTCCAGCTCGCGGTCCACAGCTGCTCGCACAGCATCGTAGAGCAAGACTTGCCTTTGCACGAGAATATGCTGACTGGACTACGGAATAATGGAAGAACGTACTGTTCTCAGATGAGAGCAGAATAGCCTTAAGGGGTCCAGAAGGACCATTTATTGGTGAAAACTTTAAATTAATGCACGACAATGCTCGATGCCATACCGCAAGATCCGTCACTCAATACCTCGATGAGGTCGGGATTCAAGTTTTGCCATGGCCGTCACGCAGTCCCGATCTTAACCCAATTGAGCACATTTGGGATAACCTAAAAAGACGTATTCGAGCAAGAATATCAGCCCCTGCGACCTTACAAGAGCTCAAGACGGCTGCGATAGAGGAGTGGCATAATATCCCTCAGTCGGATATTCAAGACCTCGTAGATGGATTGCCAAACCGACTACAAGAAGTCATCAGGGCCCGAGGTAGTAATACTCATTAATAAAATTTAAATAAAAAGAAAGCGGACGTTTTTTTTTTCAAAATTAAAGTCATCACATTTTCATGCAAATTTTTTGCAAAATCGATTTTTGGCACATTTTTTTTAATGAAAATTGTAAGAAATACAAGGTGGGCGGTTAATTGTGCCTGTGAGTGTATATTTTCAATTTTTTTATGGTGATTTATTTGGAAATAAACCGGTAGGCCTGGCCACCCGAGCGAGTAATGTGTGACCTAGTGCTAAGCTAAATGCTTGTGTTAGGGGTGGGTTTACGAATGGCGGACCGCCTCAGGGAGGTGTTCGACGCTAGCCTGTCGTCCGGACGCTTTCCTGATTGCTGGAAAAGCGGGAAGCTGGTGTTTTTAAAGAAGCCAGGATGGCCTGCCGACTCGGTTGCGGCCTACAGACCCATCGTGCTGCTGGACGAGGCGGGTAAACTGTTTGAGAGGGTACTCTCTGCCCGCATCGTCCGGCACCTGGACGAGGTGGGCCCCGATTTGTCGGACGCTCAATTCTGTTTCCGAGCGGGTCGTTCGACGATCGGTGCTGTGTTGCGTCTGAGGGCCGTAACCGAAGAGTCGGTGGCGTGCTGTTGGCGGTGTCATTGGACATTGCCAATGCATTCAATAGTCTGCCATTCAGTTGCATCAGGGAAGCACTCCGCTATCACGGGGTGCCACAGTACCTGAGGCGACTAGTGGCAGACTATTTAGAGGAGCGAACCGTCATGTACGAGGACCGAGAGGGACATCTGATTCGTCGGCAAATGTCGTGCGGTGTTCCGCAGGGACCACTCCTGTGGAACATGGGGTACGACTGGGCCCTTCGAGGTGACTTCCCCCCGGGCTGGGCGTAATCTATTACGCTGGTATGCTGACACTTTGGTCACGGCTCGGGGGGCGAACTTTCAGAAGCCGGTTCGTTTGGCCACCAGAGGAGCCTCACTGGTGGTCGGTTGCATCGAGGCGCTGGGCCTGCGGGTGGCCCTGGACAAAACGGAGGCCCTTCTATTCCATGGCCCCCGCGGTGTCCACCCGCTGGCGCCTCAATAATGGTCAACTCGGTTCTCGTACCGGTTCGGGCCCACATAAAATATCTGGGCCTGATCCTTGACGGGAGGTGGCTCTTCGACGAGCACTTTCGGCAGCTTGCTCCAAAGTTGGTCGGCGCTGCGTCCACCCTTGGGCGACTTTTGCACAATGTTGTCCGATCAATGGCACTATACGGTGCACCGGTGTGGGCGGAGGTTCTGACCGCCCATAATAGGGCACGCCTCTGGCATCCTCAGAGAGTTATGGCGGTTAGAGCCATACGCGGCCCCCGCCCGAAGAGGTACGCGAGTGGCGTGAGGCCGCACGCCGTGCCACAATGGTTCGTTGGTCGTCCCGGCTGGAGGCTCCACGTGCTGAATATACATACAAGAGGAATTTTCAAAATTTGAATTATTTTCCTAGATATAGGTATTTTGATGACGCGGCATCTAAACTGGCTCGGCCGGAACTAATCGTACAAAAGACGTTTAAGATTCTCCGTCTACCTGGATCCATATTTCTAAGTAAACCCTTTTGTTTCTATATATATATATATATATATATATATATATATATATATATATATATATATATATATATAATATATATATACTACCCCATACACATAATACTCCAAGGTGACTTGTATCTTTTATATTTAGTGTTCACTTGCATCCAGCTGCTAACAGTGTAATTCTAACTTCTAAACCACGACGACTGTGACGGGACGTATGTGCTGTGAGTGAAATAAAAATATTTTTAGTGATAATCTTATTTTTTTAAAATAAAATGGATAAAAAATCCTAAGCGCAAAGGATTACGCGTCCAAGTCGATAAAAAAAGGCAATTTCACGGCAATAGATACACGGAAAGTTTTACGAGTGCATCAGTAGCAAAATTGAGGAAATCAAATTATGAAGAAGTGATAATTGAAAATAATTACGGCTACTGTGTTTTGGAGTTTTTCACGTTTTTTTCAGCGATTGGAAGAACTGACCGTACCAGAACTCCTCGATTGGAAGAGAGAAACGCGTAAAATAGTAGTTTCGAAGAAGAGGAAGGTCCGATGTATGAAGCGGAATGGCAGATTAAATAATAATAAAGTCTAAAATATCATTTCATGACTTAGACTGCGAAAAACTTGAAGCAAAACTTTAGACGCGTTTTTCTCGAAACTGTATTTTTCAAGACGTAGCCCAGGATTTCTCAAGTTCTACTGGACCGATTTACTTGAAAATTTTTGAGTCTTCTTTATAGACATGTCCGGAACCAGCCGCATCCCCAAATTTAAATTATTGCATTTTTCAATTATTGCAGTGGTACAAAAATTTCTTTTTTTTTTCAACATAGCGACATTAGACTAATAATCTTTTTTATTTATTTTTTTCAGATTGCTAGGCGGGTTGGAATCGTTGTCATGATCACGTGCCAAGCGAGTGAGGCCCCCACTTCATCAGCTGCTATTTTTTTGAATTTTCAACTTATTTTTTTTTCTGTGTTCTTGTAATGTTAATAAATAAGTCATAAAAAATGGATGGCAAAAATATTGATTGCCTTTTTTACGGCACTTCAAAAATCACTTAAAATTCGGCCCTCTAGACTAAAGACCTACTTCTACATACAAAATATTCATTCTCCAATGTTTTAATAATAGCAAGTTGAGTTGTTGCACGTCAGTGACTTTCGTCTTGGTCATCATATCCTGCCGTACAATGTTCTTGCTAACTTTAAAACTTACCTATTTGTCAGCAGTTCAGTCAGCCTAATGTACCTGATCAATACTATAGACGCAGGTCTGTTTGCTTTAGGCTTCCCTATAACCAAACAGACTATTAATCAGTTTTTAGAAGGGTTTCAACATAATCCTTACATTAATACACCATTTCTGATGATGATGCTACACTTTAAAGATTACATAACTTGCAGCTAAATATTTCCCACTTGTTATTATATCGAACTTATGCTGACGTTTCCCAGGTTCAGCTGTCAAGCATACATAGATGAGCCCAGCCCAGCCTCAGGGCCAGTTTACTTACTACGAGTACTAACGCCTACGTCCTTTTTGACTAATGAATTCTCGTCTGAAGAATTAATATCTTAAAGTTGCTCAATCATTCGTAGGAATTGACGTGTTTAATCATAACTGACCTTAAAAAAAATAAGAGGAGGGGACCTACTTAAAACTAGAATAAGCAAACACGAAGTCTTTCCGCAAACGTTTATTGTTTATAGACGAATTACATCAAAAATAAAATACATTTGGCTTCATTTAGCTTGTCAAAACCCTTATCGAGACAAAACATTAAATTTCAAAATTCAGCTACCCATTTAACAACATTTAATTATATATTTTTAATACATAAAGTAAATACTGATCAAACATTTAACACATATTAACATTTAAAATCTACGTAACTAACAAGTAACACAACATTTATGACGTAACATATACGAGTATATAATTAGAATAGATCATTATAAATATTAATAGAAAGTAGAATTGCCAAGGTTGCAGAAGGTAAAATAAATAAAGTCCTGTCTCGCAACGTTACCCTGTATACATCTCACAACAACGTCCGCCAACTCTCATTCTCATTAAAAATAATATCATACTTATAGTAAGATAAACAGGATCAAAAATATAAATCTTCAAAATATCGAGATTCTTAAGTAGACATTACATATTGTTTTTTTATAGCAGAAATGTAATAAATCAGACTCATAAGTTTATCAGGAATGTGCACAGCTTACATCTAAGGGTAACATCTAAGAGTGTTTTACACTACGTCACTCTGGAGTTGGGGTTTCAAACTTGTAACTTGTTTCTACATACAACAGAATACAGATACATCAAACACTCAAAACAGTAATTATCTAGAATATCGAGGAACATTCGAGAAACGTACCGCGAGCTGACCTGATGAATATTGTGCCTTATTATAACTTATAGTAATTATCCTTAATTTTAAATACACTTATAAATCTTCAAATACAACATGACTTAACTTGTAAGACTTTAATGGCAAGTTATAATTAACAGCCTGGAAACAAAAATATCACAAAAAAATGGATGTAGTTTTTTAACTAAGTACAGTAATTAAAAAAGAGATTAGGGCACAAGTAACCTCTTTACAAAAAACCAATAACACAAGACTAAAAAAGGTACTTCAAAATAAAAGCCAGGCTATTGGGATCCAAACCGGTTTATGGTTTAGATTTCATAATTGCGGAATTTAGAGATGACCTCTGAAGGGGGCTCCTGGTTGCCAGTGCCCCAGCGGCCCCAGAGGGCGGCGCCACCTTCAGATGCGCGACGAGCAGAAGGGTTACTCGGCCCCAGGCTTGAAGGGCCAGAAGCGCGGCCACATTCGCCCTCCAACATGCGGTCTTTAGTGTTGGGCTTAGACCAGTGCATAGATTGTTGCACATGGTCTTTCATGCCCAGCCATTGCTTGTAGCCCATAGCGATGCCGCTGTGGCGCCACTTATCGTAAAGAGCACGCTTGGATGGATCACAGAGCGTCTCCTTAGCCTCCTGTTTAGTAAAAATACTTGTTACTTTAAACTTATTTTTTTTGTACATTGGCCGATATATATATATTATATATATATAAGCATTGCTCATCATGATTTTAGTGACACTGTTGACAATTTTATATTTATACATATTAAAAATAGACAGGTTCAAAACAATAGGCATGATAATGGCCTTTAGAAATTTTCTATCATCAGTGTACCTACCATTACAATGTAGCGTTATAATGAAATATGTAGATATGTATAAACAAAAGAAAAAATAATAAATTATAAGCTATGTAATATTTAACAGTAATCTACCCAATATGTCAAACTCATCACTGAAATATTTATGATATAATAGGATAATCTGTTCAGTTACAGTTGCAATAAACGGGCAGATGAACTTGTGATCAACATTTAATAAAATAAATCAATTATTGTTTGAGAAATTCTCATGAATAAACTCTGCAGATATATATATATATATATATATATACTTGTCTCTCTATATATACCTCTCTTTATTGAATAAAAAAAATCTTAAACTAAATCATCAATTATAATTTAAATTATAATTGTGTATGTATGTTCAGTTCTTAATATGAATTTTAAATTAATACTTTTAATCTGTTTTAGGATTAAAGTTAGTACTATTAAATCTTTTTCTTTTTGTTGGAGAAACACTAATGCAGAATAATTTAAAATAGTAAGTAAATAAATCATGAGTAATATTAACAATCTCTTTTACTGTAGAGTAAGGAAATATGACAATATGTATGGCACAAATCAAGTTCAGAGCAGAAACTTATTTATAATAATAACCGATTAGAGATGTGCCTCTAGTTAGATGCTATAATACCAAGCATTACTGGCTTAATGCTGTTTTTTATCTAGTGAGTAAATTTTGCATCTCAAGTTGTCAAGACTTTGTGTGATAGGGTACACAGGGATACATTCTAATTTACCTCTACACCTGTGACACCACTGCTATATCAGTCCCTGATACACCCAAGTAAAATACTTACCATCAACAAACCTAATTCTACTTTTTTGTATTAAAGAAGATTAATTATTAAAAAAATATAAAACCCAACTGCTATTATGGTTGTATTGTAGATTATCTAACAATGCCTGTCACTCGTGACAAAGAAATATCATACATAAAACCATTTATACACACATATATACATACAGATGAAAACGACACACTCTCTCTTGCATCAGTCCTGTAAAATATTGTCTAACCTTCAGTTTCTGAAACTTTGCTTCAGCATCCTTATCCCCGCCGTTCTTGTCGGGGTGATACTGCAGAGCGAGAACTTTGTATTCCGCAGTTATTTGCTCAACCTGCAATATTTTTCGAAAATAAAACTAATTTAAAAGTGTCTGCTATCGTAAAATGTAAGTGTATGAATCTCTTTAATTAAGAAATACTATTGTCCTATGACTAAACTTCTGAGAAGTAAACAGGTAAGAATGTTTCATTTCACAGCTAAAAGGGAACTGGAAAAACCAAACAAGATTGACGTAATATACATTTTAATTAGTTCATTACGCACTTAAGATTTGTAGTAAAAAATATTGTTTATTAGGTTTATAGATATCCATACAAACAATCATATTTATTATCCGATGTAGGTCAATTCTCAGGGTCCTTGCGGAAATGAGGTCATTGAGCAGAATCGTGCAATCAATATAGTAGAAATCCCAGTCCAGAATACATCTGTTACTTAATAAATGAAATGAATTGTCACGGTTTAGACTACTTACGGTAGAGTTTTCATCACACCCCAATAGAGCGTAGAAATCGTCATCAGGATTCCTTTGATAATTTAATATTTCATCGACGCCGGTCATTTTCACGTCCCTCCCTCACGATTCCCAAGTAGATACTAAAAATGAACTAGCGATGCGCTACGAAAGTTATACTAAATGGAATAGCAGCTTTAGTCGAATATAGTCGATTATAAACGTATGTCATGAAGAAGAGGCCAATGTCATGAAATACGAGAATTTTTATGAAACGAGGTTTTTAAATTTATCTTATTTGTGTATATTATTTTAAACCGTAGCGGTATCTTTATTTATGACTTTCATGTTAAAGCTTTTTTGTTGTTATTTAATTAAAGGAAAATTATGTTTACATACATTATTTTGTTTATAGATAAGTAGGTATTTCTTTTCTTTTTTTCGATTAGTCGTCACCTCACCGGAGTTGACGGTGAGGTGGTATGTCGGACTCAAACCGACTAAAACCATACGGTGTTCCGTCACGAGAGCGTCTATTGCTAGGGAACCGGGATACCCTCAGAAGGAACCTTCCGGGAACCCCAGCAGACCTCAACTACCTGGAGGTGATCAAAGTCTACTGGGGTTCAATCAGTGTTTGCTCTCCGACGTCTGGTGCGTCTTCTGCGGGATGGGAGAGTGCTTGTCCTCTCACTTTTCCGTTTTTGTTTACATGAACATTTACTTACGTAATAAAGTCAGATTATAAGAAATAACAAACTCTCACTGAAATCTGTTAAATTCTGTGTTTATTAAGATAAATAATGCAACAACCGATATTTCCAATCTATAGTAATTTAATGATTTAGAATATTAATAAGACACTATATCCACGAGGATATCATAACTTTGACTTGTTCAACTAAATTCATGAACCGGATGTTCAATTACTAAGTTTACGTACTATTACTAAGTCATACTGTTTCGCCTAATTCAATTACCAATATCAGTATTAAAATGAATTGACGCTTTAGACGGCAACATGAGTAGAAAGATAATTAAGTGGCTAAAAGAAAATAATTATATAAAATCAAGTTGAGACTGACAAGTAATGTATGCAAACATTCGAACAGTTCGAGTTTTTTTTTATTGTGGCAACATTGTGCCCTCGCTGAAATCGATTTTCTTTCGTAGACGGTTTCACAGCGAAAGGTCATGGATTGGGGTCACGATGCCCTGGTTCTAAATCCGTGCCGAGGGTAGATGCACATCATATACCAAAATCAGAATATTAAAAATCTCCTTGTCTTCCTTTGAAAACTTAATTTCCCTGAAATCTCTTTGAGATGTATATACCTATAATATTTTTTTTAAATGAAGAAATTGAAACATTCATTTCTGAATTGGGTGCGCTTATTCGTAATAATTACAGCACAGTACAGTAGAAACACTTGCTTGCTTTTACTTTTAATGAATTAAGTCAACTGGAAGTGTCCTCTCATGAAACTCTTAAAATGAACACTTTAGATGTATGAGTATCAGTTTACAAATTAATACATGTATTCAAAGTGATTTAGAATGCATTAAATATTCAAAACGATGTTATAATCCTGCTCTCTTGGTACATGTACATTCTAAGTTTAGCGATTTTTATAGAATTTTCACAGACGGACCAAAGAATAGTGATGATGGTGGTGCTGCTTCTTTTGTCTAAAATGTAGGTAGCCAAGGCTGCTTTAGAATTAATGCAAATGTTTCTATCATGTCTCTCAAACTTATCGCAATATATCAAGCTGTACTCCATGCACTTAGACAAAACTGGGAGAGAGTTGTTGTACTCACTGACAGCAAGGGTGATTTGCAGCATGTGGCTCGATGCGCCTCTGGTTGCAGAGATGCATCGATAGCTTACGAAATTCTCAGACTTATTGCATACCTTGGTATCCTCAATAAAGAGGAGATTAAGGTGATATTCAGTAGGTTCCTGCGCATATAGGTCTAAGGGGCAATGAGGAGGCTGATCGTTTGTCAAAAATTGCAGCTGACAAGGGCGATAAAATCAATTATGCCAGATTATTTAGAATATACAAGGAAATTTAAATTTGTACTTTGTTTCAAAAAATGACAAAACTAATTTTAATGATATTTTTAATTTTTTTTATCTGATATAAAGTAATTCAGGATGAGCCTAATCCTAAGCCCGAGGTTTGATGATGTTCAGGTTAGTAGGAATTAAGTTATCGCTAAGATTCGTTCTGGGCACTATCCGTCAGCAAAGTTTGCTTTTCCGATGCGTAAGGTACTATCACATAACTGTGATATGTGTGGCAAAATTGAAGATGTGCAGCATTTATTGATGGTTTGAATGAGAGGGAATTATTGATCAGACAATTTAAATTGAATGTTTTGGATGTTGTAGAAGTATTATTTTGGCGAATCCGAAGTCGGAAAGTGCAATGCGGTTGTGTGCTTTGGTTGAAGTCTGCCCCACCTATAATCGATAATTCCCCTATTTTTTTTCTTTCTTTGACAAATAATAAGTAATGTTGTGTTGTGTATGATAGGGTACGATGGGGTTGGCGTATCCTTGTGGATAAAATCCCCTCCTTAAAATAAAAAGAAAAAGTAAAAAAAAAGGAAACATACTTAATACATAAATTTCTTGCAATCACCAAATAAATTGTAGCTGAATTCAACACGCTCTAGTTCTGGGTCCTGAACAAAACTATAGTCACCATACAATGATTATCGAAACGAACAGCTGTCATAAGTTGAAGCGCGGAGTCTCTATATATTTTTTCTTGTAATAAAATATTAAAAACCTAACGCCGCACCAAATGATGAAAGGTTACAGGTATTGTATATACCCAAACAGTTACAACACATATTCATTACACCTCTTGCATCAGTCCTGTAAAACATTTTACTTATGCGTTTGACCTGCTTCTCAACACTACAGCCCTACGCTAGTAGTAGAGAGTGTATCAGTTTGAGCTCAGATATCTGAGATGCTTACCTCCTTAATCCGACATCACCAATCCGACAAATGTTTTTGAGGAAACCTCAGTTTTTGGCACCAGTTAAAGAGAGAAGGCTGCTTGAAGTTCTAGGTATTCACCTTAGGTTTCTTAACAATTTTTTATTGTTGGTTCTTTAACCAACAATAAACCAATTTTTATTTAGCTACAAATTAATTTTTTCAAAAAGACTAAACTTTTTTTGACCCACCTTTTTTTTCTAAACAAAATTTTCGGTTACAGAATCAGTGAGTCTGAGCGATGATGATGCAACTTTAGTCTACTTGAACTAACACTCCGACATCCATCCCCATAAGCAATATCCCCTATACATCTTCCCTTTCCATTCCCCCTTTCCCTTTCAATATACTCCCAATAATCCTATCCCTAAGTTGTAGGCTTCAGTCTGCCTACGAAACGGCTGAACTTCAATATACTCCCAACCATTCTAGCCCTAAGTAGTAGGCTTCAGTCTATCTACGAAATATTCTTATTTAATTCCCAAAGTGCTCGGATGATGGCAATGGGTTTGTCTTTTATTTCATAATTAGATCTAAATTATAGCTATATATGTACTAAATCTTTGTATATTTTAAAAATTAGTGTCCATAAATCAATTCCATATACAGTGAAATTGACTCATATGAAATTACTTGGGGGTTTCAATAAGGTAAAGAGATATAGTGTTAGATTTCTATTCAACATTATTTTTTTGTCAGAATGGGAATTGTTTGTTTATACACGAGAGAGAGAGAGAGAACATAAACAACAACCAACTTCATTTTCAGTTTTATTTTATTAATAAACTGTATATTTCAATAAAGCGTCCAGGATTTTAATATTCATTAAATATATAACTTGTAACTCTATATACATATTTAAATATGTAAAAAACTAACAATGTTGACAAATCTCAGGCAAGTGAAACCTACGAATAACTGTGGTATCGATATAAAGAAACAGAGCATAACAAAGACAGACAGCACACTTACAACTCCTAAGTGGGAGGTGTCCATGGGCGACGGTTGTCACTTACCATTAGGAGACACGTCTGCTTGTTTGCCCCATATTCCAAAAAAGGGCTCTTGGTCATTTTCAAGCATATTACTATTACTATTCCGCTGTGGTCTATTCCGTCACTGTATTTATTTTTCAGTATTTGTCTCGATCCTTGATATCTGGTATTTTAATTTACGTAGAAAAACGTGTAATAAAAACATTCATGTTCTCTTACTATGACAATAGATATTTATATTATAATATCAAACATACTACTATATTATCTACTATCTACTGTGTGGGTTAAGTTACCTAATATTCCCTCCGTCACTGTCATATAATCCCGTCTCATATGATAGTAACCTTTGCACTCAATATTGAATCTTCATTGCCCAGTAAGGGGGACCATATTGCAATAATCCTCACCGTAATAGCGCTAAAGGTCGTCTTGTAAAGACCCTTTTATTGAAAATCTTATGTAGTCTCACGATTTTATTAACACGCTTGAAGAGAAAATCAAAATCGTATTAATACTATTTATTTTGAGATGTGTAATATAAGGTATCGTTGATATAGGTCTATTTTTAATCGGATCTGTTTATTATCTAGCTATTTGATAAGATGCAGCAATTCTGAACCAGGTATGCCATATATATAAAAGAAAATTTAATACTTCTAGGATTTAGTCATGGTTAGGCATGAAAATAAGAAATTAGCTTACGTTTATTTATAAAGATAGGATATCATTTATTGACTACCTGTAGCTATCATCATATCATATAAATTAACCATTAAAATGAATGCGCTCGTGTAATCGTGATGGCTGACGACATTGCATATTTCGTGCATGCTCTAGACATTGGCGTCCCAACGCTCTTTTGCATCAAAAATAGCTACTAAAGACGCGCTAACGTAAGTTTACGCGGCTCACCGGCCGCCGCGGCCGTGCGTCCCGCTCCCCACACATTTAATAAAGATCATAAAACGTGTGCGTAGATTTCGTGTAGTGCTATCGCGAGTTATCAATTAAGTATATATCACAAATAATATTATGTTTTGGTGTCAGAGTTGTCGGTAGGCGCTGTCAACGAACTATCGCTTGAAGATCTTCCATCTTTGGCAGCGGAAGTAGCGGCGGATGTCCCGGCAATGGGTGAGCGGTAGCATATGAATGCTTAACAACAATACTCGCAGCTTCGTTCCCATATTTTCTATGCCATCCGTGTCCCTGCCGAAAGTTTGTCAACCTTTATTTTTTGTTTGTGTTTGATTATAGCTTGTGTATAAACGTACATAGATGTGTAAAATCGTCTTGTCCTCGGTAACCTTCGATTAATAGCTCAGCGTATACAGACTATAAATTAGATTTATAAGTATAAACTGACGAGGGTATAGTTTCTAATGTATCCATTTTGTAGACGTAAAATATTATGTCAAACAGCGTTACCAAAAGTTGGGTTTTAGTTTTTAACAGGACTATGAAGTTAAGGTTTATTCATATTACCATTGCCTTTATTTCTAAAATATAAACTATTGGATTTTGCAATAAATAAATTAAAATGTATTTATAAAGTGCTCAATAGGTAATAGAAGGGCAAAATGGTGGCGTTTAATACACCACTACCTACCTCTTCTGGGATATAGGCGTAGGTATACCTAGATATATTTTTTGAAAGAATGAAGATATCTGTTCTGAAAAACATTATCAGTAAGTGAAAGTGAAATGATCTTCTTTGGTTTTGCGGGCGAGTCCTTAATTAATCACAGTTTAACAACATTACACAGGTTTCGCAGAGAGTCACTGGTGCTCTTCGAACGTTATACCATTCCCATAGAACTTCCCTCGGAGTGGAGTTTACAAAGATC
Organism: Tyria jacobaeae; assembly: GCA_947561695.1. Lineage (NCBI taxonomy): Eukaryota > Metazoa > Arthropoda > Insecta > Lepidoptera > Erebidae > Tyria > Tyria jacobaeae. Next base: position 9,208,398 of record OX387210.1, read on the forward strand.
TGGCCGTTCACGTAGTATTCGTACAAAAAGGCGATCAAAGAAGACCTAAAAGATTTTATCCCGGGAAATTAATATAGCACGTAGAACCATGTCGCGTATTTTAAAAGATGGCTTAGGACTTGTAGCCTATAAGAGACGCCCTGGTAATTATTTAACTGATAATTAAAAAATGAATAGCGTGGTAAAATCTTTGAAAAATTGGGTCTCCAGCTGGCTCTCAACAAATCTGAGGCCCTCTGCTTCCACGGGCCTCGCAAGGGACCGCCTGGAGGATCCAGTCTGATTGTGGGAGGTGTTCGCATCGGAGTCCTCGATGGGATATCTGGGACTCGTACTCGACAGCCGATAGGTATTGGTATTGGTATTGGTATGGGACTCTGTATCCGCATTTAGACTCCTAGTTGGTCCATTATGCGTACAGACCGGCTGACTAACTGAGCCAGCCTAGCTCCTTCCAGAAGCTCAGAAGCCTCCTGGGGCATTCGCAGGCTTCTAGGAGCATTCTCGCACCCGCGAGGATATTAGCCCGTTGTGTAGCCACTCCCTCGCACTCCAGGATTACGTGGGCCGCCGTTTCTTCAGCATTGGGACACCCCCGACATATGGGGCTGTCTGTCACGTTGATGGTGAAAAGGTGTCGATTCAGGGCCATATGTCCTGTAATTGTTCCTATCACTATTCGGATATCATGTCGGTTAAGGCTGAGCAGCTGGTAAGATACCCGTCAGCACCATTTTTGACACCAGCAGTGATGTGGACCCCTTCCTCGCTAGTTCATCGGCAACATCGTTTCCAAGTGATTCACTATGCCCTTTGATCCACTGTAGGATAACCCCATTTTCTGAAGCTAAATGTTCCAGCATTTGGTGGCATTCGTATATTAGGCCTGAGTGCATGGTACTACCCCGTAAGACCTTTAGTACGCCCATACTGTCAGACAGTATGCGGATTTTGTAGTCCTCTATACCTCTTGGCATTACTGTGGCCGCGGCGTAGGTGATTGCAACACATTCGCACTGGAAAATGGAACTGTGTTGCCCTAAAGCCAGTGATATTTTTATATTAACATCTTGTGAGGAAATTCCGGCTCCTGTTCCCGATCCCATCTTGAAGCCGTCCGTGTAGATCCAGACTTTTTTTATGCCTGATTGATCTCGGTCATCTTCATATAGTTTCACGTTATATCCTCTTTCAAAGATATGTTGTTTTGGGATCCTGCCACATGGGGCTTAGTGGCTGGTACTCCACTAATTGCTTCCATAATTTAAAATGGGGACCCTCATGTTTGTAAAATAGGTTTAGATGTTTTAGTCTAATGGCTGTCATGGCTGCTTCCTGCTTCTAGTGCCGCGGTGGGTGTAGTTAGCATGCAACCTGTGGCAGCGGAGCATGCCATTCTTTGGAATTGTTGCAGCTTGTTTTTAACGGTATTAGCTCGGTTCTCTGCCACCAGGCAATAGCACCATATGTAATATTTTGTCTTATGACCGTTTTATATAGCCACAGGCTGATTTTTGGTGATAGTCCCCAGTTTTTGCCTAGCAGTCTTTTACATTGGCAAAAGGTAATACAGGCTTTGTTTAATTTTGCATCTAGGTGCTTATTCCAAAGAAGTTTGCTATCTAAGATCACTTCTAGATATTTAACCTCCATGGTTAGGTCTAGAGGAGTTCCAAATAGTTTAGGGAGCCTAAGATCACCTAAACTATGTTTCCTAGTGAACATAATCAACTCCTTCTAAGACGGGTTCACTGTTAGGTTGTATTTACACACCATTGTTCGACAACCTTTAATGCTTGTCGCATTTGGTCACAGATCACACTCTCAAAGGGACCACTTATGAGAATAGCCAGGTCGTCTGCATAGCCTACCGTGAGGAATCTCCGGTCGTTGAGTTGTGTGATTAGCTCATTGACCACAATATTCCACAGAAGGGGTTAGAGGGCTCCGCCTTGCGGGCACCCTCTGGCCGCCGATAGGACTTCGGACCTCACTTCCGGAGTCTGGTCCCCAAACTTACGAGGGCAGCGGCCTTACTTTCGAGGCTACTGCCCAATTTGGGGTGAGCCCGAAGCCTCCTGCAGGAGACTATACGTTGAGATCGTGCTGTCCATGGCCCTAAATGGGGCCCAAATTTGGGCGGAGACCCCAGGCGCCGGAGAGTGCAAAATGACCTCCGGCCTCCATGAGCGCTGGCCTGAGGGCGACAGAGTGGGCTATCTATCGCTATCTAGCAGAACCAGGCCCGAGACTGCAGCACGATAACTAAATTACAGCACGATAACTAAACTAAATATGAGGGGGGGGGGGGCGGAACACCACACATCATATTGGGGTCGCCTTGCTCAAAAGGCGGCCAGGTCTGCCGGGGTACACGGCTTCCTTTCTAGGGTACACCTGAGGCCCCGGCCATAAGAACCGTTGACGGAACACTGTGTGGTTTTAGTCGGGTCCGACATACACCTTACCCATTAGCCCCGGTAAGGTGATGACCCGTGGGGGTTTCCACACAAAAAAAAATAAAAAAAAATTAAAGATACAACCCATTTCATATTAGTGAATTGAGTATCATGACGAAGAACCATGAGAAAGTTGCAAACGATTTACATGTTCGATTCAATGATGGAATCCTTGTTCTAGTTTACAAACTAACTTTTATTATTAATACTTGTGAACTTTCTTTCTTTTTTGATGAGAAACTTCTTTTCTTTTTTGATATTCTTATTTTGAAATGTCATTCCCTGACTCTCCCACTATGAAGACGCTTCAAATGATACCTCACATGTCGAAATCGAGTAAGCTGTCTTGGCATGAAAAAGAAACATAACACATAGAAAAACATAGCACTCCTTCTTGCGCACTCAGGTACATAATTAGCCTACTAAACGTAGAATAACATGTGACAGTATAGTACTGTGTGTACTGTTACGCGTGCCAAATAGGTGTCTCCATAGGTCCCAAATTACGGACTACGCCATACCATATTCAAAGAAAGCATCAGTTTAAATTTTATTATTCATTGTATGATGCCGGGAGAACTTTAAGGAGCTCCGATAACGATCCACCTGTAGAAGTATGCTAATATATGTTTATAATCGTAAGCGCAATTTGTTTATACTTGTGTTTAATATAGTACATTAAATATATATATGTAGTTAAGGAATACATTGTTTCCCAAATTGTATTGTATTATAAAAGTTAAGCAGTGGGAAAGTCCCCTCTTCTAGTTAAAGCATTACGCATTCTCACACTGCAAGTAAAAACATCTTCAAACAAACTTAGTTGACATGAATGAATTAACATGATAATGCATGCCGTGACAGCCTTTAATTAAAGCTACACTATAAAATGTAAAAATATGGTCAAGTTAACATGTATTTTGGTGTATGCTTTGTAACCAACAAAGTGATTAGTTTAAATTTTAAAGTTAATGCTTCTGCATTAACTTTAGAACTTAAACTAATCACTACTTATGAGATTCATATTAGTAATGCTCTCAATTGTTCTTCCTCCTCCTTTCAGACATAAATATAGGTGCTTAAGGTGGCTTTTACAATAACTATTATAGAATCGAATTTAATATTACAATTTTGTAGAGCACAAGTATTTTATTAATGAAGCTGTAAAGATATGAAATCTATTATATAACTTTTATAACTAGTTTCTTTAAACTTGAACTCCTCTTGTATATAAATGGAGTTAGTCTCGATAGAGTTGTCATACTATAAAGCTAAGAAACAATTTGCAAAACATGTCACGTTAATAAACTGTTATCGGGAGCACCGAACCGACGAACGACTGGTTCTTGCGGTTTGTGGTTAATAAAAAGGTAATAATGATTGTATTTTACGTTATATTTGGGTTTTAAATAATTAAAACATTCGATTATAAACATTTTCTAATGCAAAATATCTTTAATTCAATGATATTATACAATAACTCTTCCTTATAGACTTTCGAAATCCCTAAAACATAGAGTTCTTGCTTCAATGTTTTAAGTTTAATGTTGATATAAAATTTATGTTGCTTTTCATCATCATTATTAAAATAAGTACCTTGGGTGGATTTCTTTAAGAAAGAAGCATCAATAGATTCATAATTCAAATTGGCTTACATTAAATTAATAAAGGATCACACAACCTAGAGGTGAAATATGTATGAATACGTATAGAAAATAAATAAACTTAGACCCGGAGTTGCGGAAACTGCCCGAGTAAACTGTGGAAAATATTTAAAATATGTGTACTTACTTCTTCTTCCTTAATAGGATATCTGAAGAGGCTAAAACAACAATTGCATAAGCTGTATGCCTTTTCAAATAAGTATTCATAAAAAGCATGCCTTAGAAAAATCTTCCCTTGGCATTCTTACGGGCCTTCTTCATGTACGCTACAACAACAAAATATAACGACGACAAGCACAGTTTTCTTGGCCTACGTTTAGGCCCAAAGCTTTTGTAAGCAGCATACTGTATACCTATCATAATCAATCACGTTTAAAAACAAAATATTCCCCAAAGATATTTTTAGTACGATGCCTTTCAAGCTTTTAAATGGATTGCTTATTCAAAAGACTTTGTGTTTATATATTATATTCATAACTCACGATTTACGATAACTACTAGGATTACAGGATTATTCGATTCAACCTTAGTTTCTTTTCAACCATTTGTATAGCGTTATTACGGTGTTATAAAATAGAGAGTGAACGCTTTTATTCTTTCGATTATCTGCCGTGCGTTCAAAGTTTAGACTTCTTGGTCGATGAACTTTCTGTTAGTAGATCCCAGATTCATCCTCGACAATCTGGCTTATATCATAATTTTGTTTAGAATAATTACCGGAACCAGAAATATAGAGAATTAGGTCAAATCTCAAAACTAAGTTGGGCATGTGGGTTTAATAACGATCAGTGTTGACGCTAGAAATACAAGTATGAAATATTGTTTAGCCGTTAAATTTTGTGTTAATTAGACACATACTAAAATTCATGTTTACGACTCTACTCGCATCTTTCATTATCACATAGTTTATCAAGAAGCGAATAGTCACAAATACATATTTTGTATTTTCTCCTATTATTGTTATTTCTTGGTAACAACAACAACATAAACAAGGTGTTGTCTTTACTTTACAAAATTCAACAGAATATTACTTTGTTTAGAGAAAACTTTGCTAACATACAGATACACAGATAGTTTTAATAAAATATTTTATGAACCATAACAAATGTGTGAAGAGATTTAGTTTCTTAAATGAAGATGACTTTTATGTATTTATTTATCTCTGTAAAGGAAATGTAATTAGAAATACGATTAAAGAAAAAGGATTTAGAAATGGAAATTTATGGATGCAATTTAAATTTAACTAACTAAATAGCATTTGCTACTCAGGCACTAGCTTTTTTTATTCTTTCTTACTATAATAGTACTTTGAACTAAGTTTTTTGGAAAACAAAAGAGTACGTTTACTTTTCTCAGAATAAAACGTACTTCAACTTAAAAGTACCTTGAAAGGAATAAGGTTATAAGGATCTTATAAAAAAATTGTCCTGCCATTGAATTTGGGTTCTAGGTAACGTTTGTGGAAATGTGGCTGGATTCGCTCGATTTAATGTATTACTTATCGACTAGCGAGCACAGTTATTTGCCTAGTTGTACAAGGTGTGACCTACTTATTAAACAGGATTGTCACCAATGTAGCAGGTTACTTCAAGCAAATGGGTGTTTGTCTTAATAAGTGCACAATTACCTTCAAATTCCTAAAAAAAGTTTTTGTAATACTCATATATTGTATGGAATCGATTAATATCGACGAATCAAACAAATGAGTATAGTTCAAAAACGGGTCATAGTTAAACTGCCGCTACATCCGGAACGCGACGATAAGAATTTTTAAATGAAATTGCTAATTGTTGACAAGACAATGCTCCGTGAATCAACGTGTTGTAAATCTAGAAGATAATTTTCAGTTTAATAAGGTTTAATATTCAAAACACCCAGAAAATAAGTATATCTTTTAAGTTTTATTACTGTTACGAATAAAGTGGTGCATGGGTACCATCGCCCTCGCAACGACTGATGGTTTAGGTACAATTGGATGTTTCCGTTTCTCTTGAATCAATTTAGTTTATAACATACTGTGTACTTACCTACTTAACTGTCTTAAATAAATATCTTGTGTAGCGTTTCGAGTCGGTTTATTGAAATCGGATAACTAGATTTGACGAAAAAGGGGAATGTGTACGTATTTGTGTGGAGTATCTGTATTTCATGAAATGTTATTTATTATTTCTTCTGTTTAACGCGTCTTCCTAGATAGAGAGAATCTAGCCACGAGAATATCGTAACGAACTCGGGGCTAACTCTTTTGTATAAAATAATACAATCAATTATAATTTTGTGTTATCAATTGCTGCAGTGTGTAATATGCTAACTAAATCTTAAATGAATGGTATGGGAATTAATACGTAATATGTATACGTTATATCGTCTAAGCAAATAATTTCGAATGTAATTATTGATAAATATGATAGTTTTACAAAGTTAACAACATTAGTTGGTAGTACCGTAGATGTAAAAAAGAAGGATATAACTGACAGTGTTGCTCTATTACTAGGTTTAAATTGTAAGAAAATTATATTATGTGTATTCCCCTACTTTGATCTATCTCACAACAAAATTATAAAAATTTACTAAATAAGCATATGAATTTCCTAATAGTTTCATTATAGTGACAAAAACTTATTTTTTTTTTAATGAGTTTTATGAAAAACTTGAAATTGGCTAGGGTAAATATGCACCTCCCTATTATAATTAGACACGAAATAGCTTTGCTATTATCTTATACTATTAACTCTGTCATGAATAATATGACTCATTCATTATATTTGACAAATATTTGTATATATACTAATGTTAGGTTAGATAATAGCAGTTATAGGATATATAATAATTCGGATATAAATTTAAACTAGTCAATACGACAATCTTTAAAATTTACTAGGGTTAAACAGAATACTTTGACGTTCTTCTACCAAAATATTCAAGGTTTTTCTAAGTCTATGTTGCATGGAGCATCTTTAGTCTTAGTTAAGAATGGTTTAAATGTAAACAAATAAAAGATATAGTTAGACTTACGGTAGAACACAGTGTTGAGTGGAATTTTTTAGGTTTATCTTTTGTGTCTCCTGGCAATTCTGAGTATGTCATGCTTACCTGGAAGTCCTGCCAAAGGTGGCGTATGTGTAGGGTCGTTCTGCTATTAAATCGGGAGACACTGAAAATGCTAGTAACTATAGACCTGTTTCAATCCTGCCAGTATTTAGCAATGTTTTTGAAAAGATTATGCTCAATCAAATGCTACTTACTTCATATTAACGCAAATAATACGGCATACGGTACTGTGACCTCTCAAAAGCATTTGACTGTTTAAGTCATGAAACTTTGCTTCAGGAACAGGCTCTCTGTTTGCTTAAATCGTTCCTGAGTGATGTATAACAGCAAGTTCAAATCATTTTTTTTTATATAGGGGGCAGACGAACAGTCGGGTCACCAGAGTGACAACCGCCGTCCATGAATACCTGCAACTCAAGAGTCGCAAGTGCGCTGCCCGCCTTTGAGGGCGATGAATGATTGGGGAATGAGGAGATGGAAAAGAGGAGACGGGGTTCACTGAGATCAAAAATAAAAATGGGCGTTCCGCACGGATCCGATATTGGGCCCTCAGTTACTGGATAGCCAACCCAAAATAGCCCAAATATCATCTTCACTAATTTGTAGAGTAGATAGACACCGTAATAAATTTAACGATGTAAATAATATTGTTCAACGAGTACATGATTCGTTTACTGCCAACAATTTAGTACTAAATTAGAAAAAAAAACAAAATTTGTAAGATTCACTTTGCCTCACGTCAGACATAGTGTTTGTAAAGTTTTACTGAATACCAAAAAAAAAATGTAAATGAAACGGTTTTCTTAGGGATAACGCTAGATTTTAGATTACAATGGGGCCCCCACTTAACATCTCTTTCGAAGAGGCTCAGTTCTGCAGCATATCCGTAAGTAAGGTCCGGTAATTAACAGACATGGATACTGCAACACTAGTTTACTTTAGTTATTTCCATAGTATCATGTCTTAAGGTATTTTAAGGTGGCGGCAGGCTGCAGATATAAAATCAATTTTCATTCTACAAAAGAGAGCCATTAGAGCCATTTATAATCTACGTAGTCGCGAATCCCTTAAGGACCCATTTAAGGAAATTATCATCCTGACGGTGCCTTGTCAATATTTTTATGAAAACAGTATGTACGTAAGAAAACATCTGCACCTATTTACAAAACGATGTGAACAAAATAAATTATTTCAACCAAAATTTAGAGATTAGCAAAAATACAAACTTTTTTTATGGAGTACTGTATTAAAATATCTAATAAAATAACTTCTGACATTCTTCAACTTAATGAAAATAAATTTAAAAGTTGCATAAAACGTACGCTTTGTGAACAAGCATATTACAGAGTAGATGTTTATTTGGCTGACAAAAATGCTGGTCCTGCTCAACAGCCACACTGTACATAAGAAATTTCACTGGTGTATTCGTTTATTATTTTACATGTAATCATTTGTTGATGTTTTCAATAATTATTACTGACATAATATATTATTTACATATCATATCAATTTGCGTTGTAGGTATTTTATTGTAGTCAATTATTCAGTTTTATGTTTTGTATCGCCTGGCAGTTCTGAGTATGTCATACTCGCCTAATAGTCCTGCCAGTGGTGGCGTATGTGTCGGTTCGTTCGGCTCCCTTTAATATGGTTGAGATGGATGATGGCTGGTGCATGCGCCATGCTCGTGAACGGGTGCCGTTAATCGGGGTTGATCATTTCCGGACTGCTATTACTTAACATAGAATAGTAATTACCATAAACGTTATTTTAGAATCCCATATATGCACTTACGTGCACTGATGAACTATTCGAAAAACTGATGTAAATAATATATTTGAAAAAGCGTATCCTTGGAGTTTCTTGCTTGTTCTTCATCATAGGAACGTATTGGGACAGGCAACTAGCTTCATGACTGACTTAGTCTGACCGACTTCCTCTCTTGACAATTCAAAAATACCTATATATACCTATTCATTTTGATTTAGATTTTTTATTTTGATTGTATAAAAATACCAAACCCACAACTCTTGACACGATAGCTAATGACCAGTGACTACAGACTACAGCACTTACATATATCTATAGCTTCTTAGTCACTTTGGAATCTTTGTGAAATTAATGTAATTAAAAAACCAAGTCATTAAAACTTTAAAATTTTCAAGATTCATGACATACCTAATATGTGTGCTATATGTATTAATAACTCAATATTTTCTAACTAATATCTATTTTATAACTGTTTACAATTTTAACGGTGTTGATGTTTACTTTACACATAGCACATAAAATGTTTGTCATATAAAATTGATCGTCACGTGGCTGTGGTAGAAGCAGGCCGCCTTACCTTATAAAGTTTGCACCAACGTGGGCTATTAACAAGTTACGACATACATTTTAAATATTCCCTTAAGACGATAAACAACGTATTTTTCTTTGAATATAAGCTTAATGCACGACGTCCATTAAAAGCTTTCTACTGAGTTTATTTATTAACGCTGTCGTTTATCAGATAATTTCTTTATATAATGTTTATCTCTACAAACTTTATCGAAAGTTCTACGTTAAGTAATGTCTTATAGAAGATGTTCCAGAAAGCATTTAAGAGGTTGCGGCATTTTCATGTTATCCCACTCGAACAATGGTAGGTACGAATGAGTGACAAAAATGCTACAGTGTATTATGGATTATTATACATTCCAACATAGTCTGATAGTAAGTTATTGACGTCATTCTTTTCTATTGTCATTCACAATATTAGTAATAGTTGCATTCGAAATTTCTCCAAGTTGATCATGACAATAGTTTAAAAACCAAATAAGACCAAACTCGAGACGCTTTCCTAACCTTTGAAGTGTTACGCTATCGACCTCCTGATTTCACCATAAAAAAAATCGTTCCCAAAGACAATCTATTAAAAAGTCAATACTTAATATAGAAGCCCAACGCGTTGAGTGGTTTGGTAATAGCCACTGAGATTTCCACTATCCGCTCCGCTCCGAATCTGATCAGCTCCAAGCTTACAAATTATTGTATTGTCATCAAAACTACGTATACTTAATGACATTTATAAAAACATCTTAGCGTTTACCTACAACCTTTCATTCACAAAGAACAACATGACATTATTTAAAATTACAATTGTGTAGACAGGGCACTAGGCGACGATCTGTAACAATTTTCCACAGTTGACAGCTCAGCGTGGGATGACAAGGCTGTTGTAAAATATGTAGTTACGCTCTATTTACCAATATGCTCACTTTCATTCTAGGGCACTGCAGTGTTATATAAGACACAGGTAAAATACAGATACCTACGTCAGAAAGTAAACTAATTTCATGAACAAACTGTTTACTAAATGATATTCACTACTAAAAATAACCTCGGGTTAAAGCGACGATATTTTTTGTGAACATCTCTCGGGCCGTTAACCCACCGGGGTAGGTCAAAGTGACCCTGCTTCATACGTAACAGCTCCAATTGGTACTTCAATCGTTAAACGACTCTTTGTTTTACACATATAACTATGTAATTGTAGATGTCGTATTTACACATAGCTTACGAAGTCTTGTGAAGTTACAGTTTCATAATGTAAGTTAACTAAAAATTATCTTTAAAAATCATAATATGAACAAAACACTGACGTAAATGCATGCCGCGGTAGATAGTATTAATTCTGCTTTTAAACTAAACTACTTCTCATGATTGTGGAACTGGTGCTTTTTGAGGATGTAAACATGATTTAAAAATCACTTTTATACAGAAATAATATATGATAACATTTCAATATAAAAAATAATAATCATCCGACACAACTTGTATTAATCATATAAGACTACTTTTATAAAAATTGTTGTAGTTTTATTCATTTACGGTCATGATGAACATCTAATGATAGAATAAGACTAGCTTGTTGGTAAAGCGGTTAGTGACCCTGACTGTTGAGCCATAAGTGGGTTCGATTCCCACACTGGACAACTATTTGTGGATCACAATTTTTTTTTGTCCCAAGTCTGGATGTTCTTTGTGTCCGTTGTTAGTATATCTGTAAGGCCCCCGGAACAGAGGAATATTACTAGTACCTTTTATATGTATATTTTTTTTTAAACACGTCGATTTCAAAGAATTGTTAAGCAGTTTTATGAAATCAAGAAATTGTATTTTAATTTGATATATTTGACATATCGCACTGCTATTAAAAGAGTGTATGAACTCAAAATGAAGCTTTTTTTTTCAGAAACGATAGGAAACTGATTAAGTTTTCTATCGTTTTACACACATACACATAATAAAATTGAGTAAAAATGTTGTTATATATTGAAATATATTTTATATAAAATATATATTTATAGAAAACTGAAAAAAGCTTCATTTTGAGTTGATACAGTCTTTTAATAGCAGTGCGATATATAATTATATTTTAATGAATCATGCAAACATGTTAACTGCAGGATGAATATATCTTTATTACTTAGCTAATAATATTATTTCCGCTATTGTTTTCTTCAAACAAACACCGAAAAGACTAAGCCCACAATATTACAAGAACATTAGACATTTTTCTTTGCCTAAGGGTATTTTTTGTTGGCGGATCTCTTAAGGATACTTTGCTTAACATCGTTCATACATAATACAAACATATTCTTGGTTAAAGAAAATACATGAAATACTAATCATCGCAACGTGGTGACTAACGAGGGATTTTAATCATATGGTACAATTTCAGAACGATGAGTAGGCGCTTCACAAAAATAAACTGGTTTGCATTCCTGAACGTACTTATAGTACCTCGAATTTCGAACTTATACGCATAATATGTGTAATGTGTAACTAAGCACAAAAATATTTCTGGTTTTCCTGGAAACCTTAGAAATAAATTAAATGGAAGGGAATTTAGTCATTGGCTAATTATATCCGATATAAAATTAAACAGATGTCTACGAAGTGTTCAGGTAAATTAATAGCTTTGTCGAACAAATTAATTCTGATATTAATAACATAATTCTCTTAACCCGAAATGTGCACGAATTCAAACGTACCTTAACTTTAAAACGAATATTTGACATGTTAGATACTGAAATGTATTCATATCAATATCTTATTTAAATGTAGCAGTAACATCTATATGCCCTCTGTACATTCTTACGGCATACAGAGTGAGCTTTGTTTTACAGCAGATGCAAGTAAACACGGCGACCCGACATCTGGCGTATTTTTTTTATTTCCACTACTCAAGGGTCCAATTTCGGTGTGCCGATAAAGTTCCTTTTTAATATTTTTTGACACGAAAATAAGCAGACACATAATGAGTAATGTTTTTTAAGCAACTTGAGACCTACCACAGTATTTATTTATTTGTCGGCGTATACATATAGTCTGTAACCGTATTAGGTATAACAGACACCTAATACACTTCACTTATCATGTTTGGATCTCGTCTTTGGATATTTTCTATTTCTTTTGTTAAGAACATAAGTATCTACTAATTCCTAAAGCATTTCCACTAGAACCTTGCATATTTATCTGCATAAAATAAAGAGCAATGCACAGATATCAAATCTTTGTATTCTTTGAAGCGATGTCACGAACTTTAAAAATCTATAATAATTTGATGAATCAAATGTATCATTCTGCTATCGAAGTCAACTGTTATTTGGACCATTTAATAAACAACCAATTATAGAGATATAAGACCAGCCATCACCTATTTATATGAGGACGTTATATTACTACTCGTTTCAAGCTACTGAAGTCAATACTCAAAAAATAAAGAAAAAGTGTTTTATAATGAGATCTTTGCGACCATTTAAATACTTTCAAGTGTTCTTATCCCTCTTATTTTATCTTGAATTTAACTATCCTCACAAGCAGGTATAGAAGTAAGATATCATACGTACTATCACAGGAATTATTTAGGTCACATTGTGGAACACATTGTCTACTACAATAAGTGTAACGGTTATTTAGATAATAGCCACCCACGTCACAATTCTCATTTTTCGTATGGCCCGACAGACGAGTGTTTAGATTGAAATTGTAATACGTATGTACTCTCATGTCGTCATGCAACTGCCTCTTGGCGTTCATTATAGATTTATTGATTATATGAGATACAGATTGTTTTGGTGTATTATTTTATATGTATCTATATATATATTAGCAGATATTAATAACACATTCTAAATTTTAGGTAGACGCAAAAGTGTTTACAGTTTTGTTTACCTGACAATATTCACTCTTTTTTTCTTTCGTTAGGGACGGTTGCTATTGTTAGAAGGAGTTATAATTATCGTTGATACAGTGTTGGTACCCTGTGCGAGGGGTCCACGTCTCCGGTCATGAATGGGATGTGTGTTTGTGTTTACAAACAGTGACGCTTAGAACGCCGCGCGCCGGGTAAGTAGGTACGGGCTTTGGTGGTGGACGGAGCACAGGCATAAACACTTACGAGTAAAATTAAAACTGGCTTCACAACTCCCCTTTTCATGAAGCCGTATTTAAGGTCACCATATCTCTCATATTTATCCGGATAGTCCTGCTTGATTTGGAAATACGTATACAAAAATCGGCTATGATAAGCGCGGCATTTATTGCAATGTAGGTAGTAGTACCGGGTCAAATTTCCCACGGTTGAGATCTACCTGATTGATTTGATTGAGATTGATGTATGCGTTCGTCTATTTTAGTATTAAATTTCCCTAATATCTGGAATTGTTCGGACATATAGCAGATGCAGGTTTCCGCCATCGTCATACGAAACAAAATATCCATCCCCATCACCTGGATGATTGGCACTCCACCACTGTGCGCTTCTCCAGAAGGTTTCTGCCTCGCACAACCAGCCTATGGAACACATTGTCGCCTGCCGTATTTCCGGACAGATACGACCTTCAAACCTTCAAGAAAAGAGCGTACTCCCACCTAAAAGGCCGGCAACGCACTTGTGACTCTTGAGTTGCAGGTGTCCATTAGCGGCGGTAGTCACTCACCATCAGGTGACCTGTCTGCTCGTTTGCCCCCTATCACATTGAAAAAAAAACGTCATGATCAATGTTTCACGTGCCTCTGTGGTTTAAGTTATGTTTGATAACAAGACAGAACGAATGTAGGGGTGGATTGATTTATGTAAATAATATTTACAGGAAACCATTGTATAAGTAGATATATAATAAATGTAATCTATGTTTATTAATGAACCGGGAGAGCTTTTCTGTTTGTTGATTTGTTTAAATCACTCCGGAACTAGGATTTCGTAGGATTATTTTTGTATTATATAGAATATTTATTAGGTAATAATGTACGCTTTCGAATATCAGGCAGAACAGTGAGTACACGCAGGTGAAACTGCGGGTATCGGCTAGTCTTTACAATAAGCTATCTTGCCAAAACATGAACATTATGTTAAGAAAAATTAATACCGTCTTTGTATTGTAAATCGAAAATTTATCAGTGTCAACGGCTATTTAAATATTCATGAAACCATGGTTACAGCGCATCTTAAAGCTTGTATACACGGTACGTTTCCTGTGCGCGCGTGCTAAGAAAGCTCTGCTTCCTCGTGAAAGGGCGCACGTGTGCGTTGTGCGTCTAAAATCCAAGTTCGGTTCCACCTGCGGCCGCGCCGGATCAACGAGATACGAACAACAAGCACAGAGCCCGTCGCGCGCCCGGCCAGATGTGTCGTGTATAGTGTACAATCGGTGATCTCCAACCATGGGACCCCAGTTTGATTATTGCCTACGCGCCACCAGTGAGTTCTCGAGACTTCATTTTTTTACTTTGTTGTGTCAATCTTATTTGAGATATTCAGTATTTGCGAACCGCCTGAGCTCGATTCCCTGTGTAATATTCTTCAGTAACATATTTAATGGGATGGAATTTATGTTGAAATTTAACTTGATTAAAATTAACTTTTTAATATAAAATGAAAACGTGTACCTTAAGTGAAGGAATTATTGTAAATATATAGCTATAGATAGGTGCGTATTTACAAACAAACGTATTCATTAGTGGTTTTGTTTGTAGCAGACTTAAGTAGCATTGTTTCTTAATCAGGCATGCGTTTATTAATTAGGTATCGATGATAACTGTCCGTGACACAAATGGTACGTTAGCGGGCAATCAGTATTCAAGTAAGTGTTCACTGAGGGGTTGTAATTAACGGTGAAACAGAATGACATTTCAGCTACGTAGCTTTCCTTGAAAATACTGAAACATTGCATTTCTTGGAACGTGTTGGGAGATATCTTCTGTTAATGTTTTCCGAAATTAATATTGATTTATTTATTAACAGTTTCTACTACTAAACCGACTTCAAAAAGAAAAGTTTGTTAAATTTGCTGTGTTTTTGTTTCTATATGATACCGATGGGATTAGGTTCTTATCGTTGGTATAAATTTAAAACCAAAAATGTTAATGCAAGTTTTAGTGATATTATTTTAGAAATAAATGTTATCTTTATCCGACTACAGAAAGATCGCGCATTTTCGGTGATAAATTCATTAATATTTTTTTTATTGTATAGATTGACCAATAAATGAGAATGAATTTAATCATATGTTTTAACAAGCAAATTATATGTGATTATTATAAAACTAGTAACTAATTTAAAAAATATATAATAGAAATAAAACATTTAGTATATAAGTAATTTTTTTAACAATAGGCTTCACAATTTGATTCTTTTGTTGTTAACCCATAACTAAAACGCATTAATTAGTGTCAAATACGTCATTACTGTCCAATAATACAACAATAACAGTGAATAGCATTGTGTATCTTATTTAGGAGAGGGTCCGCTATTGTCACTTACTTGTTTTTACTTAACCACATGTGCTTAGAGACATATCTATACCACCCTACGGTCCTGAATCGACTCAAAACTCGCACATGCGGGCCCTACAAAAAAATACAAAGCATAAAAACTCCTCTTCTACCCCGCAGCAAACGTCCGTGAATCCGGGATTTATAAATCTTCATTTAGTATTTTATCTTGAATGTATATCATTTATAGTCTTTGTGGAAGTTGGTAACAAGCACTTTTAGGATTCTTGTAATTAATATTTTTTCTTGTAAATAGAGATGAAATATCTAAGTGTTTTTATCTTAGTACCTAATAATGCGTCCTACCTAATGCAGCATAAAGATTGTTGTCAATGATCGACATATTTATTGGTAATGATGTCATCAATATTTTGTTCACAAACAATTATCTTAATGTCTATTTATTTATTTAACGAAGTGACATAATTACGTGCGACTAAAACTGTTTTTATTTTCTCAAAATCATCGTCATATATTAGTATTCTCATATTGACATATAATTAATTAATAAACTCCTTCAATATAAAAATATTCAGGATAACATTTAAAAAAATGTTATGTAGGTAAAATAATAATGATTAATACTTAATAACTGCAAAGCACCAAAAGTGACTACGGGTACGTACAATCATTTGAATTTAACGTTTATGTTCTTCACACTAATTTTATTATTACTCTCCTTATTTACATTAATAAACATGCAAATTACATTTTTAAATAATAAATAAAAACAAAATATATTTAAAAATATAAAAAATAGTGTCCCACTCGTATCGGGTACAGGGACCAAGCTACCGGTGGTTAGGGCTCCAGAGACAGGAACCTCCTCTCAATACGTGCCGTATCAAGAAGGACTGCCTTCTGCATTAGGCCCTTAACCCAGCTGTGTAACGTTAGCCTCTGCAGATGTTGGTCGAGGCTGTTGGCAATCAACCCATGAGCTGATATGACTATCGGCACAATGATTGATTATTATTATTATTATTTTCTGTTTCATTGCAATTAGCAATTAATTATTATTAATTAGCTTACCTTAATATGCCTCCGAAGAATATTTATAATTGCTGTCATAAAAAAGACAGTCATGTTTTACTATTAAATTATGCATATTGAACAGCAAAACATGAAATAAAATATTGCGTGTGTACAGACGTGTCGAATTGATATCCTTCTTTTTATGAAGGCCTTCAAAATATACCTTAACAATGACTGACTTGTCTCGTGGTAATCACAAAGAAATTATTTCCCTCTAAGTATTTTCTGTTCTAGTTAAATGTCTTATCCTTTGAGCCATCTAGTGAGTTATCTGATAGGGTAGACAATGGACAAAAATTGCCTTCAATTCTCATTTTCCGGCTTTGAAAAGTAGGTTGCCATATACTCGGCCCGCACTGGACGTAATGGAGAGCCGTTAGATCATTGGGGTTATTGAATAATTCTCGTGTGCCGCAGTCGTAGAGTACTGGCCATCGCACGACGTCGCTTCAAACACTTCATGATACTTGCTATTGGTACTTATCAAGCTGTTATCTATCATTATTGTTCATTATGTTTCCATAAAAACCCAAATGTTCTGCGTCTTGTCTTTACAGATAACCCATCATATTTCGCGTTACCGAACAAAGATGTAACTGACAGTTCTGAAGCCCAAGCTACGTCAGAGCCATGTTCTCGATCCGCGCCAGGCCGAGTCTGGCCAGATGCCGGACGACCCTTCAGCTCACCACGACGAAGGGAACCAGAAAGTCCCAGACGAAAGGAATTCAGAGCCCTGCTGAGGTCTTTATCTGCAAGAGAACCAGAACAAGCAGAAGGATTTTTAAAAGGGCAACCAAGACCAGGGGATTGCGCTCCTGGTGACATGAGACATACTTTCACTGCTCCACGTATCAAGTAAGTTGTAGTGAGTTTAAATACACGTATTAAAACATATATATTGTATAGGTATATGTAGGTATATAAAAATATATAGGTAGGCTTGTCCTCGCTGCCTATGTTTGTATATTCATACGTTGCCTAATTTCTATGTTAATTAGATTTTTTATTCACAGAAAGGGTAAAATAAGTACAACAGTGGTCACATCTGAAGGTCCTCTGGAGCGTGAGGAAGTGTTTTACACAATTCCTCTTCAAGGTAAAAGAAGACATTCCGTCGGTGGCTACCTGGCTACTGGTGCTGCCGGGGGGGGGGAAGTTACCTCAGTTCCTAGCGAAGTACCGCGAATGCCTCCACCGAGGTTCAATCAAAAAGAAGAAGATACTATAAAGAGAAGAAAGCCGAAGAACTTTTCCTTTAAAGGTAACATGTCAAAATATTGTAGAACATAATCACATCGTAAATGTTAATGTAATGGTCTGCATCTGATAGTTACGTTTTATCTTCATAAAGTGTGATTTATTTGACGACCGTATATTTACTTAGGTTACTTGCCATCTATCAAATATCTAATAGTTTTGACTAAGGATTATTTCAACATCTAAAGTAAACTGCGCTCGAAACTGATTTACTATGATTTATTTGCGAAGCTTTGAGATTCTTAGATCAATGCTTATTACTTTATAGGTGATTCGCAAAATAATTTTTAATATACGCTTAAAATACTGTTTAATATACGTTAACCCTACTAAGCAAGAAGGTTTGTATTTTTCGAGATTTTTGTTTGTCCGAAATGAACCCGAAAATGTGTCATTTCACTAGTCCTCCTAATCGTGGAAGTGACATAACGTCAGCGTAAAAATTCCAGAGGAAGCAGATGATCAATGCAGTCGAGTTTAGTATATTTCTTGTATTAATGTGCTCGTTTACCATTGAAACAACGATTTTTTTTATTCAATTTTAGAAGACCAACTGTGACCCCCAAGCTTTAGTAATGCTTAACTGAGGCTTCAAAGTTACATAGGTAGCTTATTTTTTTTTTCTTTATATAATACAACACCCGCATTAGAAATGTTTGCTGTGTGGCCGGAAACTCGTCAACCATTCAAACAACGGACACAAAGGACACCCATGACAAGGTGTATCATAGAGTTTTTTGTCGCATGTGGGAAGGGAATCGAACTTATTCATCAGTCAGCATCACTAAACCGCTAGACCAACAGAACAACTCTTTTACAGATAGGGACTAGCTCATGATTGATAAGTTATCTCTTTGTTAAATATCTCTTTTTATTTTTATTCTTTTGGCATTTGATGTGTTGTTAAACAAATGCAGAAACGATGATTGTACATACTGACTTACCTAGTTGTTCTTATTTCTAAATCATAAAATTACAAAATATCATTTATTATTAATTATTATATAACAAAGTAACTAAAAAGTTGCAAGAATAACAAAATATCAAAATAAAACAAAACCAAACGCTTTGAAGCGGAAGCGCGATTAGGTTTTATGCTCTATATATATTATCCATGTACCTAATAGTTATTCAAGTAATAAGTGTATGTAGGTAGGGAAGAGACGCCGATTGGTGAACTAAGTCTGTTTGATAATAAAATTTCCAACCATGTCAAAATATTTAATATCAGTTAAGATTTAAAATAAAACTTTTGGGACCGATTCCTTCACAGCTATGTTCATTGACATCCAAAATTTATTTTTATTAAATTGCATTTAGTAAATTACCAAAAATAATTCCTAAAATGACCCTGAAAACCATTTTGTTACAACCGTAAGTATTAATTTATTAAATGTATATTATGTAGTCAAAGCATTTTTAGCAATTAATAATAAATTTCGTAAAAAAGGCTGATTATGACGTTCATTAGAAAATACGCAAATTCTAAATTTAAATCTCTTACACGTACATATCCTAAAGGAAGCGTAACCAGTAAACTCTATTATTAGATAACAATAAAGTAGGTATATTGAAGTGAATAATAGTGATAAATGATCGTAAACATGTCAATCGGAACCTAGGACCGATACCAGAGAACATTGCACCCGAACGCCCTTTGACCTCCACAATGCTTGCACTACATGATACAATACCGTCTCCGAAATTTTCAAATCCTTAGCGGTACTTTTATTATCTAACTTGCCCTTTACTGCCTACTATCTACAACAATAATGCAATCCAATTATATTTCTTTATCACAATTATCATAAAAAGCTCGACGAGATAAAAATTGTGTAAACTTATTGAAAACTAGTACCACTCATGTTTTTTATCAGTGCTTATCAGTTTTCAAGAATCGTAATTGTTACCCGATTATCCATATCTTCCGAAACCGAATAGAATATAATAAAAACGTGTTTAGTGTTTACTCTCATATTTGGTCGTCGATCACGCTTATCGAATATTTACACACAGGCCCAAATATGTTTGGAAAGATTAGGCGTGAGGGATGGCGATGGCGTTGGGATTGCGATTATCGTTGTCGCGACGAGGTTTTAGTATGCCAAGTGCGTGCGCCTACGCCGCCGCCTGACGCCAGCGCAGTCGCCGGCCGTGCGGCACATGCCCGCCAACCGACAATACTCCCTGTCACAGTTCTGAGGGCTCTTGTATTAGTTTTGTGCGTATTCTAGTGCTCGTCTGCAGTCCAGTGCAATGACAGGCGCTTAGTTTGGATCGATCGGAACTAACGAATTCTCTCAATCATATTAATATGGAAGGTAAAGGGATAGAAACGATGGCCGATGCAAGTGAGTTTTTTTTTAATCATAAATTATTAATATTATGTACTGTGTAAAAGTTTTAATGTTTGATAAATAATTTTAAAGTAAGCGTTTTTGAATTGCCGCAATTGTGAATTGTGAAAATAAGGAGCTGTGTATGTATTATTAACATTAATTAAGTTACTTAGTTCAGTAATAACTATAAGTGAATTTCTATTCAACAACAGAGTAAGCACAAGTAATAAATACATACAATGATTGAGTACTTATCACTGAATATGACTCAATCAGTATATTAGCGGATTATATAGCAAATCATAAGTGCATCAGACTATTATATGTATATATATATGTATGTAGGTAATTATTATTATTCTTATTAGGTACCCAAAGCAGTCATAACAACGTTATTTGCACTAGTAAAACGTAACGTTTTATTACATATTAAGCGTTGCATGGTAAAATATGTAAACCTTTATATTTGTTAGTACGTTCTTCGAGAGAAGCTTTTACCTTTTATTTCCACATTATTTTTTTGAAGTCAAAGGAAAGTAGAACGGCAACGTTTCGTTTCATTTTAAATGCTTTTTACAATTAGTTTCACGTTAGGTTTATTAGTGACAATTAAATTAGTCAAACAATGACGTACATAGCATGGCAACACAAGGTTCTTAATATGCCTAGATAATGAGCCATTGTCTTCGCTATAGACGGCTTCAACAGCCTTCACTTTACTCGAACTCGAGAATGTCACACTTCGATCGAAAATGTTCAGCTCCATCTGAAATCAATGTCAAAAAAACACCGTACAACACCACCAACTAAAATTCACCGTTTGTCACATACAGGGTTACACAACTGTAAGCTTTAAAATTATGTCGTTAGAGGAGAAACTTAGATGCGAGTTTGTGGCCGACGTCTCTGGTGCACATTAAATATGCAGGGTGGCATGTACGGCTGAATAAACATAGTGTAATTTACATGCATTGAAGCAACTCCCGTAATGTACTCGCATTGGGAATGTAAATGTGTAAACGTCTTGTATAAGTTGTCTATATCATCTGTGCAGGATCGCTCCCACAGATTGTGTTCAACTTGATTTACAAGCTATAAAAAAATAAAATTGTTAGGAGACAAAAGAAGCTTGACGATGGGCTGTTTATGCGGCGCCGTTCTACATTCATTCTAAAGACAATGTATGTATAAGGAACATTAGTAAGAACGAACTTTTCTCACATTAATAAATAATTAATTTGAATATTAACTATAAAACGGTCCAAAATAATTAAATAATGTACCTACCTGTAAATAAACTAAATACCAGAAATGTAGTGAAGAGATATCTTATCAATGTTATTGTTTAGTAGACACGTATGTACTTCTTTTGTCTTACAAGCTCTCAAGTTATCAACGGGAGTATTGACTTATAACTTTGTTTGTGAATGTGACGTCTTTAGTCGTTGTCTGTCACACGCAGGAGACGACTGGTTCTTATCAAAACGACAGCATACAAGGCTGTAGTTAGTTACTATTTGAAAATTGTTTCTTTATAATTGTAAAGGTCATTATTTGGACCTAATTTCTATAACGAAATAAACTTTAAAGATATTGGTGAAATTGTCTGTCAGTCTGTGTAATTACACGTAGTACTTCAGAAATTAGATTTTATATTAAACAGATAACAAGAAAACTTACTTCACTAAAGTCTAAACGTTTTTGATTATAATCAACGCTCCCTGTTCCATTTAAAATTGTCCAAAGGGAAGTGCTATTTAACCATGTTTTAATGAGTCAGTAAGCGGAATTTGTTATTTAAACCAACACGTGTCTGATTCTGAATTGTCTATAAGACCAGAGAAACTTAATGATACTTAGTAGTCGGCGATGATGAGTCGACGATATAAATATAATTAAATAATACATTTTGTCTTATAACTTAAGCAGAAAGTATGATTTAGCGTGGAATAACTTGTGAGGATAAAGTCTGAATGAATGATGAATGATGAGATGATGAATAATCCGTTGTCGGCTGGAAACCAACACCTTCTCTCCAACATAATATTATACGTTTACAATTAACCCCTTTTTGGTCCAACAATAATATCCTGTTAGATTTGGGTTATAAACACATCTATCAAAATATAAACACATATTTCTTAGATACTAAAATTAAATAACTTCGACACAATATGGATGAAGCCGTCTGGTTTTATTACTCATACAGTTTCAGAGAACAACGCCTACTTATATGATCAGTAAAACGTCTTGTGTATGGTGGTTGCTTAAAATGTGATCTCATACTAGTTGAATGCTGAAAATCTTTGGTACGTTTCTGTGAAATTCTAAGAAACGTCTTGCAACCACGTTATAATTGTCTGCGTCCATTCCTAGCGCGACGTTAAGAATGTCCTATTTTGCAACAATGTACGAAAACATAGGATTAAATATAATAATTAAATTCAATCTTATCATTACTACATTTTGCGAATGTTACAAACTGCAATTTCGTAACTTAATAAATAAATTAATTAGAAATAAATTAAGTAAACAATTAATATGGGTGATTACGACTACTAAGTAAATAATTACGGTTTAGAGGCTCAACATCACAAATTAATTATGTATTTTTTCTTTACATACTTTTTTCTTTGTAAAATCTTAAACAAGGGAAACAGTATATCAAAAAGCTACCTGGCAGTCTGGGAGCAGTTATAGGGAGCTACAATATTTCACCCGGCACATCAAAGACGTCCGCGGCGGCCATTGAACTGAAACCTGAAAGCGGTTTAACATTGAGCACAACCGACTGTGCCCCAAATGTTTCATATGTACCGGTTTAGTTCACTTTAAAACTTGCGTAACGTCCACTCTAAAGTGATCAATATAGGGTTTCAAGTGTAACCTGACGGAAGCCAAATAGACAGGGTTAAAACCAACCAAGCGCTCATGGCTACTTATAGTAGCTAAGAGATTTGAAAAGCATTGAAACAAACATACATGTAGTTAGATTCTTAAGGAAACATTGCTGAAAGAGAACTTATACTTACTCCAATTCTATTTAAGGTTCTCTATTGGTTTGCCAATCAAACAATTCAAAGAGAAAATGCAGCTCTAATTAGGAACTTGAAGTGCTTCCGTTCTACTTGAGCAGAAAATAGTCGCCTAGCAACGCATAACTGCATATTGCGGGAGTCATATTCAGCCCTCGTGTTTTGTTACTCGCTGCATTTAATCGGCTATAGTTATTCCGGGCGACGCTGATAGACGTTTGTCTATTTAGGAAACGGATATTACATTTAGTCGGGTCTTCATTTGGCGGCAGAGGTGGGTAAGTATAAACCCGTACGAGTTTCCGGCGCGCGCGCAGTGCATAGCATATTTTGTAAGCAGCCGATGCGTATGCGTGCCACTGGATGCAATAAAATTTTAACAGCGAACGTATGTTTTCATTCATGGGAGTAAAGAAAGGAATAAATGTGTTTGGAGGACAGCATTGAGTAGTTCAAAGCTTTTAAACCAAACAAACCTTACAACATACGAGAGTAAACATTGATGTATCGTATCTAGTAATTGTATTGCGATGTATCAGAGCCCTTAATTGAAACCGCACTTAAAGATAAATGTATTGCATAAAGTTGTCTGCAACAATCAGTCTTGTTTGAGCTTTTCTGTTCTTAGTTTATCGAAGCTCAAGTACATTACACTCATTAATCAATATCGGTTGATTGATTTCAAGTGTCTGTACATAAGCTAACACGGGCACTTAACATTAATTAATATTACATGCACAATTTGAGTGTTTAATATTTTGTAGTGGTTTTTACCCCCTCAGCCAATGATAGTACATAAAAAAAGCTCAGCGCTGTCTTTAAGCCACGATGACTAACGCTGTGACGAAAATATAATGCTTAATTTGTGAGTAAGATCTTTATTTGGGTATAAATTCAGCAACAAGTAAGAGAGGTTTATGTAGCGTTCGAGCATTATCCCTGAACTTCGATCCAGTCAATGACCCCATCCGATATTAAGAGAACGACATCGTTCATGCTTTGATTATCCTTTGACACACAACACTTCCTTTCAATCTTAGGCGTTATATTTGATCCTCCCTCTTACGGAGACTTATTGATGTTCGCACCGAGACCTCAAACATGTTTATAGTAATCGTATTATCATAAGGCTATCTAACAGTAGGGGCCTAAAATGTTGTAGGTAGGTACATACTTCATAGACTTCCTTTTGACGTATCACAGTACAGGCAGCTATTGTAATATAAGTTCTGCCTTGACTACAAGGTAGAACTTTAGTTATTGATTCGCTCAACCCGTACTTACGACATCATTTTGTAGGTTTACTGTACATGGTACATGATATTATTATAACCTAGATATAAAAACTGGATAGATACATATTTTACCTTTAATTATATTAAGAAAAAAATGTGTTTGGTATATATAAATATATTTTTAATAACATCTCCCACATTAGGAGTGAGTCCTCTGTCGAGGGGTATTCACATACATGACCCAAAGAACAGAAAGAACACCGAAACTAGGACTACTGTTTGTACATTACACTAATTTTAGTCCCGTGTGGGAATCGAACCCCTGACCTACGGAATAACGGTTAGGACCGCTAGACTGACAGGCCAGCGAAGTTACCTTAATCGTTTATTTAAATAATCATGCCGTATATAAATTCAAATTAATAATACGATAATATATTCAAGCGTTAAGTTGAAACTTATCTGCGATACAATTACGTTTCTCCGCGTTCATTTCAAGTCTTTGTTTCAGAAATGGAAGATATTGCAATATTGTGGAGCTCTGGGTCCCCGGAGAGTGCGCTGTGGTCTGACTACTTGGTCGCTAGCTTCGATAAGATTATGTCTCAAAGAGCCAGACATCACTATAGGTACATATCTACTGTATACAATATTCAGCATACCTATCTATTGAAGTACTTATTTAATTAAACGTTGATAAATAGTTAATTAATGGCATATCAAGACTTTATTTCGCAGTTTAAAGGGTTCCGTTGACCTATTTAAAAGGCTTACAATCATGCCAAAGGGCAAAGGGCCAAATTAGGACAAAGAGATCTGAAAGACAATTTGCCATTATTTTTTCGCAATTGTGGACGCTTTATTATAATCTATTCCTTAGTAAAGTTCGGTATGGTTACTTTTGTTTTTATTTGAATAACTTGTGCCTTGTTTGTTTCTGTCGACATTAATCATTAATAATATTTATGATTTTTTTTTCGCAAGGAGATTTGTTTTTCGAGTGCACGTGTAAGGAATATATGTATGACGTTCCTCTCTCAGGCCAGACGGCATGATCGATTTTGACATGTGACTTGTGTGTAGTTTGACTTGTTAGTAACTTTAGCAAAAAAAGGTTAATAATGTAGTCGGGTTTTATATTTTTTTAATAATTTTAATTGTTTTAGAGTAACACCGGTTATCGCAGAAGAACTTTTAGCCACAGACTCACAAGAGAAACTAGATAAGTTAGCAAAGGCACAATTACAAATAGTAATCTTATGTCCTATGCTGGCCGCAAAGATGCCGGATTTGAAGAAAGGCTTAAACGGCGAGAATCTTTTTAAAGTTGACAAAGTTTTGGTGATGTTGCTAGGTGTTGAGAAGAATCAAGTTATTTCAAGTAACTGTGAAGGTTGGTATTGCAATCATATGTAGAGTAAAAACAACAGTAGCTATAAGATAAGAAATGGCCCACCTGAAGATACATAAAAATAATTCGATAGAATTTTATCAAAACCTTGTATGTACAAGGTTGTGGAAAAGGTATGTGATTTATTTTTATTATTCCGTTGTTTTTTTTTTGTTGAATCAAACAAGCAATAGTATGCGTCATTAATGTTTCAACTATTTTAATTGTCTCAGTAACTCTGGATCAACCTAAAACGAACTTGTGCATATTAAAGTAGTCAATTAAACAGCGTTCAGTAGATTGTATTTGTTGTGTTCGATTGAACTTTAATAAAAATTAAAATATGTATCTTCGAAGTTCTCAAGCCTGTTATTTTAATCTATTAGTTATTTAATCTAACATTAATGTTAGTAATTTTCACATTCCACAGGTTATCCAACAATAGACGAGTGGCAGATGATGTGTGTGCGAGAAAAGGACACATCTTTCGTAGATACATTTCTCACGGCTGCCGTCGGAATACTTCGAACAAAAGATTGTAAAGACACAGCTACTGACAGAACAAGCTTTTCTATTGTTCCTAAGAAAGTAAAAATTGTAAGTTGAAATTTGAACTTGTTTACTTGTCCTTATACTGTAATCGCAATATGTACAATTTATGGAACAGTTATATAAATATGTCTCATTTAAATTCTTCTGTCATGTGTAAGAGAACAACGTAAAACTATTAACTCCTACCTTCAATCACCTTACACGTTATTTCAATACCTTACACCACACACTACGTATGAGCGTTTGAAAGTTAACTATTTTCCAATTCATGAGTACCTACATTAATGCATTCCTACACAGGGACAAAGTCGGGTAATAGCGCTTCTCAACGACCCGATTAGAGACGAGGACAGCATAAAGATTATGGTGGACAAGAAAGGCGAGGTTATCCATATAAACAGCTTCAAAAAAAGGAATCCTTACACGCTACAATTTGATATTCCCGGTAAGATGTTTTTTTTATCCATTAACCACAAAACCATACTTAAATATTTTTGATCTTGAAATTTCACATTCAAGGGCCAAAACAATTATTGTTGTCAATATTCAAGTTACGAGTAAACAAGTTTAATAATTTTAACAGAATCCTGTCTTGAAGTTTCAATGCTCGTTTGGGTACGTGTCAGCAAGAACGGCCAGCCACTAGGACGAAGACAAATCAAATGTGAAAGCCGACTGCGAGAACTGGATCAGTTGCTAAGAGCTTCTGATCACCCTCTAGAATTTATGTGCCAAGTATGTGTAGATCTTAAATTAAAGTACAGTGGTTTTTTTTCGTTTCGTCGTATATTATACTCAGGTATTTTTTTAGACTCTGGGTTTCAAAACAACCAGTAAAGAACAACTGGATAGTTGGATGCTAAACGCCTTCCAAAAGAATATACCACCACATTTCAACCTTCTTGCTTCAACGGAACAGTTTAACCCTAAAGCGGATAATATGACCAGTAAGTTGGAACCCTTCTTTCTCTTTTCCTATTAAATTAATTCCAGAACGATCTCATTTACAAATCAAATTGTTTAGGTGGAGAAGAATATCCAACTTTGCTACACTGGGCAGCGCGTTTTGGTTTGGAGAGATTATGCTGGCAACTCTTAGAATGTCCCGGAGGGGGCGCAGCTGTTGCTCTACGCAATGTTAGACAAAGAACACCCGCAGACCTTGCTAGAGACCACAAACATTATGCTCTTGCAGATGTACTTGCCGATCATCTTGTAAGTACCTAGCTGAATAACTTACAGCGCGTTTATCAAGTACACCTAATATATTAATTCTTATTGTATTTGTTTTAATGTTTTTTCAGAAAATAAACGAATTCTCCAATATGTATTATTATCTTAAAAACATGTCTGACAATGATAAAGATGAAAGCCAGGACGAAGGGAAACATAATGAGTTACGAATTGTAGAAACCTGTGACACTGTTGATTCACCTACACATGATCAGCAGGATGTAACTGAATCTGTTGACCCATTTAGCGAAGCCTGCACCCAAAACTTAGAGAAAAATGTTGTAATGCTAGAAAAAAAACAACGACCAAGTCTAAAATTGCCAAAAATTAAAGAACAGTTCTACCAGAACGAATTTCCGCATCATGACAATACTGTTGACAGAATTCAACAAGCACTTGAACACGATTACTTAGTCCAACCTTCAAATATTAAAGTAGAAAGCCCTAAGTTTAGACAGAACAATTTATATGCGAATAGTTCTCGACTCATGCCTCAACAGTCGGATATTTTCTTGTATTCGCCCACCGAAGAATCAAAGACTTTTACCATTGACACTCCTACTAGTGATATAAGCCAAATAAACTTAAATACCAAAGATATTCGAAGTAGTGGTAGTGTTAAGTCAGGAAAAGAGATTTGCCCTTTAACAGGTCAAGAAGAATTAGCCGAAATAATTACAGACTTCAAAAATAATGTATTTACGATATCAGAAGTGGAAAAATTGGTCATGGAATGGAAAAACAGAAACGAGACACAACAGTCGTTGAAAGAGAAACAAGAACAGCTAAACAAGATGAGAGACGAGTATGATAGAATACAGCAGAAAATTAAGGACCATATGAAAAGACCGACACCTTTCGAGAGAGTAAAGAAAATGTTCTCAAAAAGCAAGAATAAACGTAAGTTTTTTTTTTAGAAGAAAAAACAAAACTTTTCACCCACCACCCTCGCTAATGTCCAAACTCCAGAAATACTTTACAGAATGTGGACACTACTTTTTTAAAGCTCTGTTACATACAGATTTTTTAATCGTGTATAATTTATTGTTTTAGATCACCACCATGACAACAATAATGGCACCATTGAAAAACGTAACGGGAACACTAGGCCTAATAGCAGCCTAAGTGAAAGTAAGTAAAATACAATAGTATGTATTTGATCAAGTAGCTTTTACTGCTCAAACATTAATTAATTAATCATTTCTGTATGTTATTTAAAATTCACAATATTTTTAAAGGTTCATCTTCATCTGGCCGCCTAAGCACAGTCAGTGGAGGGAGTGTGGCTGAAACTAACAGCGTTCAATCTGAGACTGATGAGAAAGCGCGGTCTATTGTAAGAATTTTATTCACTATCTTCTCAACTTCACGTAAAGTAAGAGTTACGGACAAATATTTAGCAGCACTTCGGATCAAACTTCTCATCAAATGATTTGATTTCCCAGATATCGTCCAGCACATTAACAATGCATTCCGCATGTGATGGTGAAAACCGAATGGACGATTACTTGATACCGCCGCCTCCTCGGCCACTCAACGGCGCATGCCCTCAATTCACTACTTTTGGACACCCTAAAAACGACCATAGGTGAGCAATAACCGCACAAATGGTTCTATTTGTGTCAACAAATACCTTAGATACCTAAGACATCCTGAACATATAATAACATCTTTCCGCTTTTTCAGAAACCAGCATATGGCAACCATCGTGGAACGTGAAACGTCCGCTTCTCGTGAGACTCTCGACAGCGACGCAGACATACACAATAGCACACATTTGCGATTAAACTTTGGGCCACGCGATAGATCTGGTGCGACCGGCCGCTGCGATGACAGAGACGGTGCTCACATGTACATGAATATATCTGCTACTCATACCTGAACTCTCATAAAACGTAGTTATATTTTATGATTGTATGAACCAAGAAGCGCACATTAACACAGTGAAATGATGGCATTTGAAAATAGAGGTGAGCATTTTCTTGTGGGTGTGGCGTAATTATAAACTTACGTATAACTTTCGTGTATCGTAAATGTAGATAGTGACTGTGCCAAATATTAGAATCGTCTAATCGTTTCAAGTAATGTCTATAGGCAATCGTAAATCTCTTAAAAGCACACATTTACATGAATAGACGTAAAGAACATTATACTGAGATTGAAACTACAATGTGATTGCAGAATCAATCTTTTTTAAAAGTACCATATGTACGTAGTATGAATTTTCCATTAAAATGAATGAAGACTGAAATGTTGCATGTAAATATTGTATATAATTTTTTAATAAATAACTTTAATTTATTGATATCGCAGACATTTAAAGCAGATACGTAATATTATGAATAGTACAAATATATTCTTTTTAGTATGTATACATTTTCAAAATTAAGTTATTATTTATGCATTCAACATGACTCAGAATAAACAAATAAAGTAGTCCGCAAATTGAGAGGTATGCTTGTCTCCATATTTTTTATTGATACTTTTGTATGAAATCATCTCCAACACGCATTTATTGACTCTATGTGTATACCTACTGTGTATTGTGAAATAAAAATAAATATTCAACTCTTTCTTTTATTTCTCACCCGTTTTAAGCATAATAAGTGTAATAGGCAGTCTTCGTATGCGCGAGTGCGTATCTATCAAGTAACTTGAACATGTATTCATATGTACATAGATACAATATAAATAAAAATTGTTGAAGTTTGTATTTTTTTTATTTTGGCACCTACTTTTTAAACAATAGGTAAGCCAACAAATTTTAAATAATTAATCTAATAATATAAGTATTAACAAAACAAAAAGGATATAAATTTGGCTAAGTTACATAATATAGATATATAATATTACTTACAATTTCATTGCTTTGAAAACGAAATGAGCAAATTATAAGCATGTATTAACTTAGAAATAGCTACAAAAAGTAGGGTGGCGTAATGTTAACGTGATCACCTCGTCGACATTTGACGTCCTATTATTTTATAGCTAGCTATTACAGATAGTTTTTTCATAGACAAAAAAAACACTTACTAACTAAAATGAACGAGGATGTTGGTGACAGCTTAAATCGTGCAGTAACAGCAAAATAAATGTGTATCAAAAGAATTAAATATACCAAAACATTATTTGAAAAATATAATATCTAATTATATTATTATTGCTGTGTAATTGTAGTAAATAATTTAGGAACCTAGTTACTTTGCTATATATCCTAGTATTATATAAATGCTAATGTCGTTTGTACACAAACACCTCAAAGGCTTTATATCTGTCAAGCTTTAACGTTTCCACAATTATATTGCATGTGCTCTTGCACAAATTAAATAATACACAACCAAACCGAAATCACATTGTATTTAGAGATTAAGGGTTAGGTTGCATATTTATTTTTTATTTAGTACAAATACTTAAAAACGTATTTTAGCCAAAATCGATGACTTTTTTTAATAACAGGTAATACTTACTTGCACAGTAAACCAACACGGTTTTAAGAACTCTGTTGACAAAAGAACTCATTTTATTTATTTTAGTGTATTGTGTCTGTTTGTGGAGGAAAAACTAGTATGCAAGTACGTTTTCCCCCAATTCAACAATCAACAAGCAATTCTTGCAAAGTGAACAGTCTAGAAAGAAAATTGAGGTTGAGTAAGAGATGGTGAGGTTCGAAAATAGATAGGATAATATCATATGATTAAAATAAAGATATCGACGACTTTGGCAAAAGCGTATAGTAGTTTAAGTAGTTAGTACTTAGTTTAAGTACACCGCATAAAAGTATTAAGTATCTGAACTGAGATAGACTAACGCACATTTTTAACCACTCTCTGTTTAACATAGACATAGTGGTTAAACTGAAATTGCGGTTTTCCACCATCACATTCACTAATATTCACAATTATGGTAGACTGTAATCAGTACGTCAGCGTCATCGGTCAGGACTGGTTAGCGTCATCGGTAAGGAACAATCAACGTCATCGTTCAGGACCGATCAGCGTCATCGGTCAGGACCGATCATCGTTAAAGGATACATTTGCTAGCCATGTAATTGGCATGGTTGTAATTGCAATTCTAATTATAAATGTAAACTAGTAAACTGATGATAGTACACGTTATGGCGTGGATTACCTTAAAATTATGAATTTACACATAGTATTTACCTATGTCTACCCCAAAAGGAAAAACGCTATTGTATATTAGGTTCAATTTGTTGTACCAAAAGATAAAAATTCCTTCAGAATCACAAGATTTCAGACACAAAATGAGCACTTCGCTTCTAAAATATAGTGACTATATTGTTCCTGTACTTTCTTATTTTTGTGTACAAGTTTAAATAAAACATTTATCTGAAAAAATAAAGTGTCAACAAAATATATATATATATTTTTTTTTTTATACTATAGGGGGACAGACGAACAGACGGGTCACCTGATGGTAAGTGACACCGCCGTCCATGGACACTTGCAACTCAAGAGTCGCAAGTGCGCTGCCCGCCTTTGAGGGTGATGAGGGATGGGGGATGCAGGGAGCGGAAAGAAGAGAAGAGGGATGAGGAGATGGAAAAAAGGAGAAAGGAGATGAGGTAGAGAAAGGGGGGAGCGGGAATTGGGCCTCCGGAAACCTCACTCAATTCGGGGAAATGCAACGCAAGCGTTACTTCACAACCGGTTTTCTGTGAGGCCGTTGTAACGCACCGGTCGAGCCGGCCCATTCGTGCCTAAGCATGGCTCTACCACTGAAAAATATAGAATAAAAGTATATCAGAAGATCAAGAACATGAAAATTAATCTCTATTATCCATTTACAATGTTAAATACATTGTAAATGGATAATAGAGATTAATTATAAACAAAAGTAATATACATTTTTGCGAAATAAATCAAATATTAATAAGATTAATCTTCAGTCTCTTATATAAAATACGAGTATAATTTATTTTGGCGGTTACAATAAAGTAAAACTAAAAGTAAATATTTATTTTGATTCGTACTCTATCTATTCGATTGCGAGCCACAAAACAAAAAAACTAATTTTTATTCATTTCTTTCGTTCTGATGAACATAAATTGATGAATTAAAAACAATATATAAGAGAAGTTTTCATTTTGCGTCAAATTAACGAATGTGTTCTTCACTAACATAAATATTGTATTGATGACTATAAAGCAGTTTTATCTTTGGTATGATGCGGGTAGCCATTAGCAACGGGTTGTGTGGGCGGGGGCCTTGCTATAATGGCCTGGTACATGGCCCATACAGCCAGTGGACGCATGTACGCTACGGAGCGATGGTTGCCATTCTCGTAAAGGGCCTCAGGTGTTTCAAAAGACAGGCCCATTTCAGTCAGCGTCTTGTGTAAACCTCCAGCAGTCGCGAATGCTTCCTCGTGCATTCCTGAAACAATCAGTTATATAATTACAAGTATATTAATAAAAATATATTTTTTAATAATTATTTGATTGCTCACTACAAGTACAAATAGATTGCAATTCCCAATGTGAGCCTTTGTATGTGTACCTACCTACATATGTATGTGCAAGCGTTGGCATAGCGAGGTATACTTTTTATTCATTTTGATTTTATGACGCATCATGGCGACAGATAATTATTTAGTTTTAAAAACAAATAATATGCTCATAGCAAATAAAACTAAATAGAAGTATCTTTACGACGATTTGAACAGACATCTTTGATATTTAAATTTGTATTCAACATTTTATGTGATGAAGATCTTAAGTAAATGACATGGTCGGTTTCAGCTGATCGTTTCATGAAATACGACCATCTCAATAAATGGTTATATACATGAAGAAGTTATCGGTTAAGTTACTGGCTGTATTTCTTTTATACAGAGGTCAGACGACATCTATTGAGCCCTTTTGCTTGGTATTTGCTAATAATGTTAAATACATATAAACATATAGGTACCTTCATATATCATAAGCGATGCTAGTCCATACGTGACTCCAATCCACACCTCCATACTCTGTATGGCGGTAGTATCGATATGTCCCCTGGCACCGACCACGTAACCATTGACCGCTCCCATTTTGCCTCCGTTGAACTGCTGTACGTTGTGCGCGAATATACTCGATAACGCTTTGCGGACATGCGCTTCTGGGAATATTGGCTCAGTCCACCCTGATGCACGTAGGAACCTTTAAACCACCAGTGCGTTAGTTTAATCAACCACAAAAAAAAACAAGAAATCAAATATTATTATTAAATTTTGTATTCACGAGTCAATTTTATATCAGAAAACACTAATAAAACAAAATTCAAATGAGATGCCTTGCAATCTATTTATTTTTACACAAAAATGTAGTTCATTCATTCATATCTATTTTAACGAAATAAATTGTATAATAAATATAAGCTAAATACGTTCTATCATTAACTTTGGTAAGCAACCACCATCAACAACAAGAGAGGTGATATGGTAGAAGAGAAGGCGTTGCCAAGAATCCCATATTAGCTGTGAGGGGGGGGGAAATATCTTCATTAAGTAATATAAAGACGAATTTGAAGATTTTCCTGTTACAGACTTACTTGTAGTAGAGGAGCCCAAGGGGGGATTTACTTCAGGATTTACTGAAGCGCGGCAGATTCATATACAGAGGAATACCTTGTACCCGGTTAAGTACCTCCACTAAATATGAGCCCCATATATAAGGCCGCACGTCAAGGATAAAGAATCAGATTAATAAAGAAAATTGATCATCAGAAAATCTAGAGCGCGTCAGATTAAGGTAGGGTGAGTTAATTACATGCTAAAAAGTGTATATTCCTCTAATCTGACAATTTGAGAGTGACCTAAAGAAAGGGGAGGGCTAAAAAGTTGAAAAAAAAAACGTCATCTCGACATTCTCGAGCGTGGCCAATTTTTTTTTATTTTGAAGGAAATAATTCAAGGATAATGAAAAATATATAATCCGACCATTTCCACAAGCCGAAATAACAACAATTAGTCGATAAAGTTTAATGCGTGCAGCTGCGTGATGCCTATATTCCCCTCTCCGCGTTTCTATTCACTCTTTCTCTATCTATTACTTTCTCACTCCGTCTCTACTCTGGTTTCGGTTGCCATGACGCCATCACAGCTGACACAGACTCGTTCGTGGTATGATATTATTAACAGTGTTTCCAACGTTTTGCCTTTTTTTGTTATTTTAATATAAGTTATGTGAATTTAAGTTTATAAATATTTACTATGAGTGATATTAATATAAAGTGTATATTTTGTGGTGAAACTACTTTGCAAAAAACAATTAAATTTACATTAAACATTAAAAACTGTATAAATATTTTAGAATATCTTCGGAGCAAACCGGTTCTCCGGAAATCCCGAACAACATACGATGATCTGAAACTGTGGAAAGAATCTTCATTAAACGAAGTATATCACGCACAGTGCTATAAGTTTTTGAAAATGTGTGAATGTAAAATGTGTGTAAATACGCAATCTGATGATGAAATCGAGCCAGAAGAAAAAGAAGATGTTTCTACTGATGAAGATAATGATTAATTAATCATTTCATTATATAAAAAAAATTGAGAGCATTTTTTTTTAATTATTATCTTATAAATACAAGTATTCTACTTAACAAAAATACACTTTTTATTTGCATGCTATTTCCTGAGCTTTTCAATTAATTAAGTCCAATGGTTTATAAATTTTTTTTTTTTTTGTCAGATTAGGCGAATCCCTCTAGATAATCGTCAGATTATGAGACAGCACGTCTAGAACATAAAGATGAACCATATATATCTTAATTTTTGCGATTTTTTTTTGCACATTATAATAATGGCCGCGAGTTAGCGTCACATCGAAATAATCAGATTATTGAATGAGAGCGTTTTTTTAGGTTCACTTAACACCCCCTTTGAAAATCTGACGCGCTCGATTAATTTTTTTTTTTTTCATTTCCAACCCTTAAGTACGACCACTTGCATCATGCAAACGATCAGATTAACATTCGTACATTTTCAAAAATACGTAGGACCATGATGCTATTCATATCTGACGAGCTCGAGTATGCCCATGCAATAAATTCTCAAATATGTTAAAAAATGTAAATAATGTATTTTTTTACATATTTGAGAATCTATAGCCGCTCCCCCGACCGATGAAAAGGTATACATTATATAACATTATTTTCTCCTTATTATCTTATCTTATCATTTGCAACCCAATAGGTCTCTATGACGCTCGAGTAAATCGTGGGCTCCCCTACTATTGCGTATCTACTCTTATCCAATACCTATTGCTATATTAAGCAATTTTCATTTTTATATTTTTTTATTTTGGGATCTTAATGAGGTCGTCAGTCAACCTTGTCGATGTGATTATAAATTAAATACAAATTAAAGTTTAGGCAGATTATCTAAACCTGTATACATTTATTTTAGAACCATTTGAATCTCAAGACCAGCCCTTGTACCAGACTGTGGCCTTGTAAAACTATTCTTACCAGTGTCCCGCCAGCTGATCAGCCATCACCACGCGGCTATTGGACGGTTTGGTATCAAACAGATAGTAAGATCCGTTCCAGAGTTTTTCTTCGAAGGAGTGTCGAGCCTGGTCCAACAATTTGGAAAACTCTCTTTCATCTTCCTCATGGCCGAGGATACGCGCCATGGCACAAATTGCACTTATTGATGCCACCCATAGGCCGCCACAATATGCACTGAAAACCGTAAATGTTGTTATGAAAATTGCTCACAGAAAGCCGGTAGACAAGCAATACTTGCATGGTAATGCCTAGTGAGTGAAGGTACCGGAGGCCCAACTCCCCCTTTCCCCTCCGCTCATCCTCGTCATCAAACATAAGTAAAGAGCACTTTTCTTGAGGGATACAAAACAGATTTAATGAGAGCGAAATAACGGGCAGATGCTAAATTATAACATAATCTTTTAACGAGTATAAAAAGTATTACAGACCTGATATGAAAAACTTACTATTTAAGTGGCCATGCACCAAGTAATGGTATTAATGAACAATATGAGCATCATAAGAATACTAAAATCTGCAAAAGGACCTACCTCGGCCCCGACATGACCCAGGCATCAAAGGTTTGGTCGGGAAAGCCGCTGTTCTCGATAAGACCGTCCCCGTCCACGTCCCAGCGTAAAGCTTGTCGCAGCAGCACCATACAAGCGGGGTACATGTCTGCGATATATCGCTTCGCTTCCCACACCGCTGTCACACGTTCCGGCGGTGGATGACTCTCTGTTTCTTCCACCTCGGTCTCTGCACTCCTGTGTAAGAGTACTGGATTTACCGAAAATAACTATCACAGCCTTAGCTACTATCATGAATACTCGTTTTCAGGGGTACAGAAAAGGACATACGCAAAAGTACTGTTTCTGTTCAAGAAAGATATATCATGATAGCAAGTGATTACAGGCAGACTGACGTGATGATCAATGATGAGGTTGGTAATATTATACCTGAGGAATGATTAAAAGATGTGGTAAACGGTTCTAGTTTAAAAATGTGATAAGCCCAAAATAGTCGTTCTTTAATCTAAATAAAAAAAAAAATACGTTAATGGGCTGGCTCGACCGGTGCGATAGCACGACCTTACAGAAGACCGGTTGTGAAGTAACACTTTCATTGCATTTCCCCGAAATTAGTGAGGTTTCCGGAGGCCCAACTCCCCCTCCCCTCGTTCCCCGTCCCTCATCCTCCCTCTCCTTTTTCCCGTCTCTTCATCCCCCCTCTCCTCGTTCCCGTCCAGGCATTCCTCATCATCCTCAAAGGCGAGCACTTATGACTCTAGTTATTGGTGTCTATGGCGGCGGTTGTCACTTACCATCAGGTGACCCGTTTGTTCGTCTGTGCCCCCATATTATAAACAAAAAAATATGACATGTCTTCTGGCATTACTTCGTCTTAAACGCGATGGCTGCTTTACCTGTAAAGTAAATCTAATATATCTCCAACACCACAAGGCTTCACGGGGGCGGCAACAGGCGTAGACTGTTCGGTGGAAGAGGGTGTTTCTTCAACAGTGGTATCGCCATCATCGGTCTGGCCAGTACTGCGGGAGTACAAATCGTCTTCAGTGCCTTCTTTCACGTCGTCAATGTACGCCATAGAGCGGTACCTTTCGTTGCCGAATGGTGCCGTGTGTCCCCTCAGCAGTTGATAGTCCCGGATCACTTGTAGTATGAACTTCAGATTCAAATCCTTCCAATCGCTCACGTCGTGAATATTATAGGCGTTTATGTTACTAAACGGCGCGTCCGCTACAAAAACGTCATAGCGTGTTATTAAGACATTAGATGAGTTGCTAAGTCACCTAAAAATTCGATGCTTTTAGGTAAATTAGCAACTAGCGGTAATTAATTTATAACACGCTATCTTTCCTTAGTTATCTTTACTTAGTAAAAAGTAATTGGTCATGATTACATTAGCTATAAATTGAGATATGCAAGAATAATATAGCTTTATTTTTAGAAATTGTTATGTACAATATTTAATTTAACATTTTGTACCTTTTTTGGCCTACATAATAAGAAACTCAGAGAAACAATATGGCAAGAAATCGATTGACGTCTTATTATTCGAAATTACTTAATTTAACGAAAGTATATTACAAGTATAAAAGATGGCATACTTTGACTGCAAAATAATATAATAATTTGCTTTGCATTTTTTTTTCAGGTTAAATATAATAATGTAAATATATGACTTTACCTGGATCACCAAGGTCGTGGGGTATAGAATCTTTAATCTTAAACTTTACACTTTTCCCATCATAAAGCGATGGCCTACATTTTTCAGTTTCCAATTCAATGGCGTCACGGAACATATATTGTAGTACTACCTGAAAAAGTATATTTTATTTCTTCCCTTAAAATTGTAACAATTCAAAATCAAACATTATGCCACAGTCATATAACAACCCTCCAACGATTAGAAAATAGCTGATGATCCGGAAAACGACTAAACATATCTCCATAAATTATAGTTAAGAACCACGTCTCGATCACGTCAGCTTTCAACCAGAAAAAACAGAGTACGATGCCAGAGACAGGCACGTCAAACTTATAACACCTCTCGCGTCGGGGCTTAAAAAGTAATATAATACACATAATGCACCTCATTTAAGGCCTGATGTTTAAGGGGTTTTTTTATATATGCGGGGAGTCAGGAGAGAGGAAAAAGGACAGGGGGAGATGGGCCTAAGGAAACTTCACTAATTTCGGGGATATGCAACGCAAGTGGTTTTCTTTGAGACGTGGTATCGCTCCGGTCGAGACGGCCCATTCGTGTCTAAGCATGGCTCTATCCCGTTTTTTTTTTAATTGTATTTCTCTAATAGATTTTAAGAGCTTTCCCGTATCACCATAACCTCACCAATAAATAGTATCCACTACAGTACATCTTCCCTGCCTCCCAATGGCATAAGCATCAATAAGCATTAAGTATATCTCAATGTGAGGTATTTACAGTACGGGAGGCAGATTTCATAATTATATGTGTAGTCTAGAGTTAGCTAGTTATAGAAACGAGCGCCAGCCGTCAGCCATGGCGGCCCTAACTGTGAGGTAATATGAGTAATGTAAACCCTAAGGTGGTCTTACCCCCATACACCAGCGAAATCACCATCCGAAATCAAAGTTACCTCCCGAACTAATACATCTTGAAAGGTGATAAGCCTCGTATGAAAAACACTTACTTGTAAATTAGGCCACAATTGTGCTAAAGCGAATGAGGCGTAAAAATGTACATCGTATGTGTTATACATCCTGTATTCGTGACCTTCTAAGTACCCAAACATTCCGAAGTCATGCCTAGAAACAAATTAACGAATAAGTAAAGGCTTTGGCAAGGCTAGCACTTCATTATAATAGACATAAAACTGCGGGTCGATAATATAATTAGTCTGTATAGAATAATTACCTAGGGTCGGTTTCCGGATATTCGTCATGGACATCTATCCATATCGT
The DNA here is from genome assembly GCA_947561695.1 of Tyria jacobaeae. Taxonomy (NCBI): domain Eukaryota; kingdom Metazoa; phylum Arthropoda; class Insecta; order Lepidoptera; family Erebidae; genus Tyria; species Tyria jacobaeae. Next base: position 9,248,432 of record OX387210.1, read on the forward strand.
ACCGCCGTCAGCAACAAAGTAAAGCTCATTCATTAAGGCACTTTTTAACCAGTCTGGTATATTGCTGTGAAAAAGAGTTATATATGTATATTTAAAAGTTAAAATAAACCCTACTTAAAAATCCTTGATGGTCTTCAAATAGCTGAGGAAATTTTCTTGAAACATAGCTAAGAAAACTGTCGATTAAGACAATTTTGAAACTCGGTTTATCCGTTCAGGAGGCATAATGCCACAGGCAGATACAAGTGTATATTTATAACACCCCTCATGAAAAAAATAAAAAATAAACTATGTTTAACTACTAAAAGTTTAGCAGTCGTCACTGGACCACATCTCTACTATTTGTGAATCGATTCTAAACTCTTACCCCAGGCTTAAATAGTTCTCTGTCATGGGAATGTACTCATATTGGATGAGGTGTAATTTTTAAATATTCAAATGTGTCAATATTTATTATGATACAATTAAATGGTTATACCTGACATCAAAACCGAGCATTCAAAGGGTTACTGTTTACTACAGTTGCTATTTTAAATTTAGAATATTTACTAAAATCAGATGTCCTATGTTTTGAATACGATTTTCCTTAAGTTAATGTATGTGGAGAAAAAAGTGAGTACATGATTGAATACTTGCCTATTATTTAAAATAGGATCCTGCCACTCTGCGAGTTGTTTCTCCCAATTCTTATAATTCCTAAGCGCGTACGCAGCTATGCTGGCACCAGCGATACCATCACTACCAAAAAATTTAGTATAATATCTGTAACAAACACGCTGTAATTAATATTAAAAATGGTATAGGGGGACAAACGAGCAGACGGGTCACCTGTTGGTAAGTGACTTCCGCCGCCCATGACTACTTGCAACTCGAGAGTCACAAGAGTGACGTCCGCCTTTTAGGGTAGCGCCTTTAGGGGAAAGGGGAAGGGAAAAGGAGGGGAAAGAGGGGAAGGAAAAGGGGGTTGGGACTTCGGTAACCTCACTGACTCGGTCACACAATGCTAGCATTGTTTAACAGCCGGTTTTCTATGAGGCCGTGGTAATACTCCGGTCGGCTTTAATCTTTAAACTTAATCATCTTCTGAGGACCCCTAAAATATTTTAGAGTTAAAGTAAATAAAATATAATAAAAAACGCTTACCTTTTATGTATTTTAGTATCTTTCTTATATTTAATAATAGGCATATCCCAAGCAAGACAGAATTCTGTGTTTCCTGTTCCCCCGGGATCCAAAGATATAACACTCGACAGTGCTACGGAATCACCTGCACAAGTAAATAAACAAAATAGGTCAATAAGGCTCCGCTCAGTTTAAAGTTTTTGACTATCTGTCGATAATAATTTAAAATTTCATGATGATAACCTGAATAGTGAAGGCGTGAAAACGAATTAAGCATTTACAACATGACTAGCTGTTGCCCGCAACATACCCGCGTCGAAATTTTGAACCGTACATTTATCGGGCCTATGTGCTATTCCAGGCTATAATCTATCGCTGTGCCAAATTTTAGACAGATTTGTTCAATTGTGATCAAGCAATAAACATCCATCAAAACATTCGCATGTATAATAGTAATACGATGATAATGAATAAGTTAGGAGGTAACACGAATAGACACTGTAACCGTACCTAAACATCCCTGTTTATTTAATTCGTTAAAACAATTAACAGCAGAGTCTATACACGATGCACGATTACATATTATATCTCTCTTCGCATTTAGTAGCTGTAATACTTGTAGCCGTATTTTCGGCTTTAATTTGTTGTATTTTTCCTAAATATAATACAAAGCCTAAATTTGCAGACTTACATACATGTCTACGTAATTACACAAAAAGACATTCATTCTACCTCCATTTTGTATTTAAAGCCCATTACGCGTAACTACATAGCGAATGGTCTGGGTTTAATTACCGAAATAATATTGTATGAAGCGGTAACAACAAACAAAGAACACGGTTGTTATCAGGTTCGGAAAGGAGCAGAAGGTATGTATGTGGACTTATATAAAGGCGTAATTTTTTTTGATAGCGGTGCAAGATTTATAATCCTTGTCTAAAATGGGGGTCTTGTATACTAAATAAAATAGAAATTACATTTATAAAGCTTCTTTTGTTTATCATTCTTCTCCTTTTCCTCCTTTTTTTTGTCCTTTTCAGGTACTTTAGGTGGTGGGGGTGTAAGGCTGGGGTCTGGTGCTAACTTGCCGTGCTTCTTAAGGCAATCCCACACATAACTTGATGTTTTCGCCGAGTTCCATAGGCAGTATCCCTCGTGTATTGTTTCATTTTCGGTCTTATTCTTGGCTATGGTAAATGTGCATGGAGTTTCGATAACTTTCTGTTCAAGTGTTACACCACATGTATGTTCCTCGGAGTATCTCTCTATATCTAATTTGGCTAGAACAAAAAAAAACTGGAAAATACCGTATCAGTTTTATATCTAAATAAAATGTTGAACAAAAATATTTTGAAATAATTACCAATATTTTTTCTTTTATTTGTACCTCCAAGGACCTCAGTCCATGTAAAAGTAATGCTTACGTTTCTGGGCTCACTGGTAACGTTTATTGCAGTGAAAACGAATACGGCACATGGTAAGCTGCTATCCTGAAACCAAATTAATGTTGTTAATTTTTGTACGAGAATAAATTAGCAATTTAGAAGGTCGCTACATTACTAAGTTTAGGGGTAGATCTATTCCAGGCAACGTGATATCCTTATCCTCCATTGCAAATCCTTCCTCTCATCCTTACTCTGCAGCTCAGGAGGGTAGCTAGGTATAGTTAGTAGGTAAAAACGGCACAATACAGAATGAGTTTCTCATCTGCTTCTAATCAAACATTACATATTTAAACTGACTCTTAAATTTGAAGCAACAATTAAAACTATACCTTGTAGTTGTGAGGTATAACTGGTGAAATTTGTCTGCAAACCAACTTCACTCCATATTTAGACAGGTCGTAAGTGGTCCAGGCGCGAGGGTATAGCGCAGTGTATTCACACTCACCGCCATTCAAATTCCATTCCCAGGACGATGGTGCTTTCTTTGGTTTGCTAAAATTAAGTAACGTTTGAAACTTGCGATTTTATTGTTGTAATTAACAAACTAGGATTTCTAATTTAAAGACCATAAATCACTCATTTGATATGAAACCACTTACCATACCTACTGATAGGAAATTCATTTTCGTATTGATTAGGTTCTTATCATTACATAAATGTTTTTTTTTTCTTTAAACACGTATGTATACTAAAATTAAGAAATGATCTACACATGTAATAAGATTATAACAGGCCGATGTCTGTCCATTATAGATATTGAAGGAAAACTAATATCGGTCTAAATATTTATTACAAACAGACACCAGAAGCCAAAAAACAGTATTCAGAATTTTTATCTGGCTGTATGTTGGTACCAGTGTACAAACATACGGCCAGACATAAATCACCCACAAAAATATTGCATAAATAGATTACAGTTTTCACGAATGTATTGCTAGAGGTCTAACCTAAAATATAAAAGCCTATAGTTTAGGCAGGAATTTATTGTAAATTCCACGCGTATGAAATCGCGGGCATAAGCTATCTAATTTGTTTCTATGTTTCTCTTGCCGCATTTATTTGGATAGATGTTATCTCGCAGGAACTCTATATTTTAATAAGCCTTTTACAACGAGGCCCAGTTTTATTAAAGAAGCAATAGGTGATTAGACATTAATTATATGCTGTAAATAATAATTGCATCACCTTCAAACCTGCGACATAGATAGGTAAACTTACTTATAAGTCGACAAAACAGACTGGAAAATAGTTTCATTGCTTGCATTTCTAATATTAACAATGAACTGACACTCAGGCACCGTGACATATTCATATAGGCCCGGAGTTAGTTGGAAACGGCAAAATTCACCTTTGAACCCTCTTCCGATGGTGCCGCCACCAATACCACCAATAGGACACCCTGAGGAGTCAAAAACTATGTGTCAACTACATCCACCATAACAGTGTTAAAACAATAAACATACATAACATTTACATTTGTATTATTATATATTACTTTTAAAGAATAGCCTCAGTAACCAATATACTGGTTCTTTATTTTTTTAAGAAGACAACATTTTTTACAAAAGAAAACTACAAACATTCAAACAACGGACAAAGAACACCCAGACTCAGAACAATAATGTGAGGATTACGCAACGTTTTGTTCTGTGCGGGGATCGAACCCACAAGACTCGGCGTGGCAGTGTAGTGGCGAGGTACACTTAAACCGCTACGCCATCCTAGTATGATAGATAGTTATGACTGCACGTCATAACTAATGGCTATACGTGACTGTTACTATTCATAAAGTATCTAAAAAAACATGCAACTAAGAAGTAAAAGTAGTAAACATCAGTAATTACTGAACTACTTCATTCATATATGTATGGCTATGTACAATAATCCCTTGATAAGCCTATGCAATTCCTGAAGCGATTTTTAATCTTAATTTTACTATAATTGATTCGAGGCTTTAAGTATGTTCACTATAAATATTAAGGAAGCGTGAATTTCTACTGAATAAAAATTAGGTGATGTCACCCATAAGCTCTGTTTACATTAGTTCGTAATAAAACCAGCCAAGTGCGAGTCGGACTCGCGCACGAAGGGTTCCGTACCATTATCTATAAAAAACGGCCAAAAAACTTGTCTGTTGTATGGGAGCCCCCCTTAAATATTTGTTTTATTTTGATTTAATTATTTATTCTTAAAGTTAATATATAACTTTATATTCTGCGAATATTTCAAACGTCTACCTGTTGCCGTTATTATTATCGAGCAAAAACGGGCAAAAAAAATACCACGTTTGTGGTATGGGAGCCCCCTTCAATATTTATTTTATTCTGTTATTTGTTGTTATAGCGCGAAAAGAAATACATCATCTGTGAATATTTCAACTGTCTAACTATCACGGTTCAAGGGATACAGCCTGGTGACAGATTGAGAGACAGACAGATAGACAGACGTACAGGCGGACAGCGGAGACTTAGTAATAGGGTCCCGTTTTACCCTTTGGGTAAGGAACCCTAAAAAGGGACATTATATAGTATTAGTAGTAGTAGTAGAATAGCAAGCCCATGATTTACACTCGCCTTTCTCTTCTTCTATTATAAAGGTACTTCAGATGACAAAGAGCATATACGAGTATAGCTCAAAACTATAATTATGAAACCAGTTATCTAGTACTATTTTGTGTTTTCTTATGGAAAAAATATCTCTCAGAATTTATTTACAGCTAAAGAAACACAGATATTGTCGACAAAAATTGAGTGCAAATGTAAAAGCAATTACTGAATAATGATTGTTCTAAAACATATAGTCGCTTGCTGCAATACATGATGTCATTATGTCTTTAATTTTCTGCTAAGTACTCAGTTTGAGGAAAACTAACAACTCATGTAATACACTAGCCGTTCCCCGTAATTTTACAGGCGGTTATGATCACCGCTCCGCTACTAAGAGTTGTAATGTAATGTTTTATAGCCTAAGTTATTCCTCAATAAATTTTCTGGCTGATAGTTCTAGAGCTTATTACGTTTAAACAAACAAAACACTTTTCAACTTTAGTAGTATATGTACATAGATTACACCCATGTATACTAATAAACATACATACATGTTCCACAAACAATTTATATTTGATCACAATACAAAACATATATTGTCAACTACATAGAAATAGAAAATATCAATAGTTATTAAAAATATATATACTACGATAACTTACCATACATTCTCTGAGCTGAAATCAAGTGCAGATAATCCATAATGGGACGTTTTTTATTCCATTTCTTGCCAATGTAGTACTTTAGATACCTGAATGATATAATAATCATGATTGAATAAACTAGAAATATAGCTGCACCGTTGATGTCCAAGTTTGGCCAATGGCCGCTCCAATCGCTTGGCCTTCTCTGTTTTTCTTACCCCAATTTATCAGATTTGATTGATAAGGTTTCAAGGAAAGAAGCCGTTAGCAACGTTCTGGGAAAAGGACAGGAAGGTGATGATGACTTTTTGAAAGCTAAGCTTTTAACAGTGGTAGAGCCATGCTTAGGTATGGGCGGTTGCGATACCACCGCCTCATAGAAAACCGGTTGTGAAACAACGCTTCCGTTGCATTTCCCCGAAGTGAGTGAGGTTTCCGAAGGCCCAATTCTCCTCTCCTCATCCCCCTCTCTTCTTTACATTCCCCTATCCGCACTCACCCACACAGGCGGGCAGCGCAAGGAAGCTAAAAGGCTTACATTGTTTTGTATCGGAAGAATAAACGTAAGAGTTGTATCGGAGCACACAAATAAAGCGTTGACATAAATAAACATTACGTTGAAATAAAAACAGTAACGTATTTTTACAGTTTTATGAGACAATCCTAAACTATATTTTTAATTACTTACTCTTTCCGCAAAAACAAAAGTGATTAATGAATTTTCACATGGTTTGTTAAACTTGTAAGAAGTATCTACTGGTAGTCAACTGCCAATACATAAAATATATTGTGGTAAAAACTGTAAAAACATTTTTGTACCATAAGAAATTTTATTATTTTACAATAAAACTTCTCGTCAACTAGACCATCTCCGCATTTCACGCTATTTAGTAATATATTGACTAACCTTAGTCAAATAAAAACTAAATATAAATCGAACATAATTAAATGTAATCAAAAGTTAACACCAAGTCAACTTATCAAATACAGGTGTTGTAGATTTGTATAAGATAACTAGACCGTATCTTATAAATGCCGATAAGACTTGTAAAAGAAAATAGATTTATATAGCGACTGTAATATACTATATACCCACCTGCTTAACCTACATTTACAACTTTAGGTGGAGAAAATAAATAAATATGCATATACATATCCATAACACAATCATCATCTTTATATTCTAATTCTCAGTAAGTGTCTTCGATTTTGCAACGTAGTAATAAGTAGTCTTGTGATACTTAATAAAATATAAATTTTAGGTAATTTATTGCAATCAACTCTGTGAGGAATTCTATATATTCTGTCTACTAACCATTTACTACTACTTATAAGTCTGATCTCGTATGAGGATTATTATATATATGTATATACCCACATATGAGGATTATTTGATGAATTCATAAGGATATTGTTTGACATTTAAATCTAGATCTAGGTGGTAAAAATATTTTGAGGTCGCATCACCGCAATGAAGACATTCGATGCTATAAAGATGACGCTTAAAGTCAAAAATTATTAATTTACTGTATGTATGTTAATACTTTCAAGTGTTTGCCGCACAATACACCTATCTAGCAGCCAGAAAACCAATACATAGTCTATTAATTTGGGTGGTATAATCTATTATCTGTTAAGTTGGTTAGAATGTAGGCAGAAGGTAAGGTAGACGAACTGTGGAAAAAGGAAAGATAAAATATATCCAGTGGAGCTCGAAAGAACGAAAAGGATGTAATAAAAGTATGAGGTTAAATGTTGTTTGAATTGTTGAATTGAGTAGCCTACGGGTGGGTGGAGGGGAAGAGAAACCACTCAGGGAACACAGTACCCAGTTTCTTAGAACCATACAAGTTTTGTTTTGCTAATAACATTAACACATGTTAATTAAGGGGGGGTAAGGTATTATTTTTTTTTTATTTTTTTTTAATTGAATGTATAATAATACATATTATAATTTTGCTTCAATCGACTTAAAATTTTGACACAATATTCTTGACATCATTTACGAGGTAACGCTGGAGAGTTTTTTTTTCAAATTTGTTAATAATTTTTATTTTACAATAACAAATTAGGCGATTTTTTCGTAAAAATCGCATTTTTCCCTTCTAAGTGTTCCAAAAAAGTGAAAAAATTAAATTTCGAAAAATCCTCCTAGCGTTACCCGGAGAAAAACGATATTTTTTTTTTTTTTCATTTCAGATGATCCAGCACTAAGTTATGAGAGGCACCGCAATTATACTTTTTTAGAGACATGTCCGAATAATTACTGCCCGGCATTGGCAGCAATTATTCCGAGTCTGCCAATGCCGTATTTTTCAATATTTCTTCGTGAAAATTTTATCTAATATTCTTTGAATGTTATGTTTTAATGTACCATTATTTTTAATAAAAAGATTTTAACTGTGTCGTCACAAAAAAATCCCAAAAACATGCCTTTTTTGTACGAATTAACCCCCTTTATAAATCGTTGTTTGTCTAAAAACTTGTTACTTGTGTTTCAGGTTAGGGTTGTGAATAACTTGTAGGAGTTTTGTTTATTGTGTCTTATTGTTGTAATTTGTAACACTACTAACATATGCCATGTGCAAATGGCAGTCTATTGTAGAGTTACAACTCTAACAAAAGAACAACAGATAACGTCTATATTAGCATCTAAGACCCAAGCTATTATACAAATAGAAGTCAAGAATTATATTTGTCTTATTGATGACTATTTGTTGAGAATAAAACTAACACGTAAAGTCGTTGAATTGGTATTTTCAATCGCTGCCAGCAATTATATGGTCTAAGAATATTAACTTTTGTAAATAACAACATTTAATTTAGTTACACAGTAAATAAAATAAATATTTGTGTGAGATATTAAAATGGAGTGGGGATTGTAGGGTGATAAAGAGAACCGAATAGTTGTGATAGCATTACACAAAGTAGGTATGGAGCCTGCATTTTTTTAAACTCTCCGTCCGCTTGGTATTAGTCGAATGTTTATGTACCGGGCTATTGATAGGTACAATGAAACTTTCTCTGTTTGTGACAGAACAAGATCTTGCCGTCCACGTAGTATCCGTACGAAAAAGTCGATCAAAGTAGTGAAAGGGAAAAATCCTACATGAAAGCAAAAGATTTTATCTCGGGAAATGAATATAGCATGTCGCGTATTCTAAATGACTTAGGACTTGCAACTTATAAGAGGCACTGGTCATTATTTAACTGATAATTTACAAGTAAAACAACTTCTTATGCGGTACGCAAAGGACGTTGGGACGGGCCTGTTGGTCTAGTAGTTAGTAACCCTAACTGCTGAACCGGAGGTCACGGGATCGATTAACACACGTGACAAAAAATTGTGTGATCCAGTTTTAAGGACTGTATTAAAGCCAATGAAATAAAAAGCGGCGGTAGCGTGATGGCTGTGGCGTCGGATTTGCGATCAAGTGGTTGCGGGTTGAAACCCCACCCAGTACAAGTTCTCACTTGATATAGAGAAGTTAAAGATATGAGTAAGGACAAGAAGTTTTTTTTCTAGAACTGGCAGAGGATCACGTCACAACTAATATTGTCACTTTCGCAGGAATTAATAGACATTATACTCTTCTTAACATCAAGTGCCTACAGAAGGAAGCTGGATAGTCAGGAGCTGGAAGAGAGGAAATACATTTGAATGCGTTTCTTTTTAATGTCCTAACAAAATTGGACGAAGCAGGGAAATATTTATTAAGAAAATCAATGTTTAAGTTTTTGGGAATTGTATCTTGTAGAGATTTAAAAAGTCCCTAGTGATCTAAAAAAATCCTTGCTTTAGCTTGGTTGCCATTACCCTAATAGCTACAGAGGAGAGAGTATGTTGATAGCAAGCTGAGTGGTTTAGACGGAGGGAAGGGGACCAGGAAGGGGTTTTTGTTAAAACAAATAGGCATATGCCTATTTGTTTTAACAAAAAGCCCTTAAACTGACTTTATATACTTTATATACCTTAAATACTCTCTAAAACTGACCATAAATCTTAATCCAGCAGATAAGACCGGGGCTAGGTTCAGCCACAGCCAGTATTCACTATAGAGCTTTGAGCATAACCTCGGTCATACAAGTTTTTAGTACTGTTAGTAATTCCCGTGTCGCAGGGGGCTTTAAAAACATTCAATCAATGGACACAAAGAATGTCCAGACTCACGCGGGACAACTAATAGTGGATCACACAATTTTTTCTGTTTTCTCATAATCTGGGATTTAAAACACAAATACTACAAAAATACTTTAACTCTTGCTTTATTTCATTAAACTAATGTTTTCAAGTTGAAAAGTACAAAAAAGATGCAAGATTAGTTTAAAAATATTAAAAATAGTAAATCATTTTGAGTAAATTATTTTCATATTCTATGTTTTTTATATCTTTTTTTTTTGTGTGTGTTGACATGCCTGTTGGTCTAGCGGTTAGCGATCCTGACTGCTAAGCCGAGGTCGTGGGTTTGATTCCCACCCAGGACAAATATTTGTGTGATGTGATGAGCATTATCATTTGTTCTGTGTCTGGGTGTAATTTATCTATAATATATATGTATTTAGAAGTATGTAAGTATGTTTTTCAGCAGTCTGGTTACCAAAGTACAAGCTCTGCTTAGTTTGGAATCAGAGGGCCGTGTGTGAGGTGTGGAGTATTTATTTTATGGTTATGTGTTTACTTTTCTATTTCAACCTGTGCTATCCAAAATGAACTTTGATTATTCTTCTTACAACTATTAGCCTATGAAGGGGATCGACATACAAATATAATGATACCTATTGAATGAACTGTAGTAAAAAAGTAACTGAAAAAAATACAAACAGTAAACACATTGTTTATAATACAATTTGTTTCATTTTATTATTTAACTGAATTGATACTACAACTCATATAATAATGTTTTCTACTTAGTTTCTGCTACTGCAAATTTATATTGATACATCAATACTAAATTGTTCAAGCTTTGCACAAGACTATACAAAGTATTCTGTCTCCATTATATTATAACTAGCTGACCCGGCAAATGTTGTTTTGCCATAAAAAAATCTGTATAGGGTCAACCTTATCATTTAGGGGTATGAAAAATAGATGTTGGCTGATTCTCAGACATAACCGATATGCACATAAAATTTCATAAAAATTGGTCCTGGCGTTTCAGAGGAGTATGGTAACTAAAATTGTGACACAAGAATTTTATATATAAGATGTATAATATAAATTGACTTGAAGAAAAGTTAGTTAAAAGTTACTTTCAGTTTATAGCTTTCAGACCACAGAACACATATACTCCTAGCGGAGTACAGAAACAGTACGTAATTATTTAAATAAGTGCAGAGGATTCTAGGATTACCCCTATCTGGAGACAGAAAATTTATCTTTAACCTTTTTCCTTTTCTGTCCCTCAGGAATATGGTAAACCAATAAACTCTGTAACTTGAAAAGAAATAGTTGTATTTCTCTTATGACATTTAATCTGCCAGTAAGCGATGTGTACATCTTATATCTCGATACATTCTTGGGTAATTATCAAATCAGGAACTTCGCAGAGCAACTTTACTTACTTACTTTTTATATGACTGATTATTTATATACACCTGCCACACAGCTCTGCAAAACTTAAGTTGACTGGAAGAATATAAAATGCCTACAGCATGAAGTCTTTTGGGCAGACTTTTGACAAGAGCTTAGCAGGAAGTATTTAAATAAAAAATATACATTTATTTAGTAGGTTTTGTTAGAAACAATATTTTTTTTAATATATCAACAGTTAAAACTCATATTAAGATTAAAATATTAAGAATTTAAGTATAAACTCACCTGGCAGTTAGAGGCATCATTTCAATCGCTTGCTTAGGTTTCGGCATGATTTTCTGTTTACTTTGTATAGGATATTCATGATTTAAAAGTAATTTTAGGCCGTATTTAGGAGGTTCGTGATGGCCTAGGCCGACATCACCGACTGTCTCCATTTCCATTCTAAAACGAAATTTACGACAGTCCGAAAAAACTTTTTGCACCTTGCTTTTATTAAATTTATCTAAAGTAATTTATCACTTTATCACAAAATCACTTACAAACATCTATCAATATTATTAAAGAAGTGTTTTCTTAGATTGTTATGACAATAAGGGGTCTACGTTTTTTAAATTATAATAAACCACTAATTTAATAAACGTAGCAGGAGATTAATGTTGGTTACATCTCTCTCGAACGAAATTTACGAATACTCTGCGACAAATACTGAGAAACATCATATTTATTAATGGAAATTGTTTGTTGAATGACATGACTGTCAGGTCAAATAGGGTTGTTAATTTAACAGACATTAATAATTCATTTTAACAAAGCTTCTATTTTAGTCGATTCATTAAATAGAAATCAATTCCAACCAATTAGACGTCATAATAACAGATTTGGATTAAGAGGGCATAATTATTTACGTTACTTAAACAAAAAATATATATGGGTATGAAATTTCCGCTGTCTGTCTGTTTACTCACGTAATTTTTGAAACGGGTTCACCGGGTTTTAAAGGTACATTTTTTTTATGCATTAGCCATTTAGAGTTAGATAGTTTTAAAGATAACTTAGGCTAATTATATTTTAGTGAACGCATGAGGTGCCACACTATATGCATAAATGTGCACGGCACAGCTAGCTATGATAAAAATCTTTTATAATTAAAACCAAGCACAGATTGACTGAGAAAGATTTATTAATCTACTTAATAATATTTTTTTGTAAAATTTTATATAATAATATATATTCTTAGAGAAATATGTAAAACTTCGTAGTCAGTGCCGTAGGTTTTGTAGCCAAGCACAACGCCAACACATTCATTCTTGGCAGTTTCTTCGACCCCTAGGAGTTGGAAAATCACGGCAAAACTATTTCTAAAGATTTAGATATCGAGTCATTGAATTTCTCGGCGTCGTCCAATTTAGATAGGACAACAAAAGAAAAAACGTTCCGAAATTCGTCTTCAGTCAGGTATCAGGTCAAGGATAATGTTAAGGTTCCAAGTGATAATATCAGCCGTAATATAATTCTGCCAATCTTGGACGAAATCACTCCTGTTCTTAATCATATATTCAATTTCTCATTACAAAGTGAAAGCTTTCCTACAGCATGGAAAGAGGCTCAAGTCACCCTATTACCAAAAAAAAATTTACACATCCTGTTTCTCGGAATATCGTCCAATTCCAATCCTACCATGAGGCCTGCTGCTGCTAGTTCGACCCCACGGCAGGGTCACATTAGACGGGGAAACCGAGCTGGGAACGCCAACCGTGCTGGTAAACCTCCGGGCCCATCCAAACAAGCCAAGAGAAGACGCCCGGATGATTCCCTTACCCCACAAGGAAAGGGTAAGCGAGCGAAATCCCAGCTCACCACCACAGGCTCAGCCAGCTACTCCGACGTATTGAAGTAAACGACAACTGCGTCGCAGTGATGCTAGAGCCTTACCACGACCTGACCAAGGAGCAGGCCGAGGCCGTTGAGAGTCGGCTGCAGGGCGTGCTGGATGCCGAGATTTTCTCGCCCAGCACGTCTAGCGCTCCAGTTGTTGCACCGCAATTTAGGGGAAAGGCCTTCCACAGCGAGGTCGTCCTCAAGATGTGGTGCAATGATGACTATGCTCTCAAATAACTACGTCAAGCTCTTGAGAAGGTACGATCCCCACGCGAGGGAACCAGACTAATAGTCAAAAAACAGGCTGAGATTCCCAAGCGCATTAAGGCCGGACTACTAATACCACAGGTAGGCCCAGAAGACACGCTAGACCGTATCCGTAAACGGCTGACGTGTCAAAACCCTGAATACAAGGTGTCCAACTGAGCACTTTACCATGCCGAGCCCCAGAAAGAAAAGAAAAGTGTATTCCTGGTGCTTGGTATACCGGAAGAGGATGCGCTCAAACTCAAGGTGAGCGAGCGTAGAGTTTACTACAAACTTGGTAATCTCTACGTCCGCTTCCTTGACGAACGCCCTCTGCCGCCGCCGAACCTCGAGGCCAAGCCCGAGGAGGTCTAACCTACGCAGAACGCTGGAGGTTAACACCAAGGCCGTGGCCCTAATACAGGAGCCGTGGATTAGGAAAGGCAGGATTTGCGGGCTCAGCAACTTCGGAGGTACTTGTATTATTACACCTAAATACGCGAACACTACCCTAATTACCGAGTTCTGTTCCAGAGACTTAACTACCGTCAGGCTCAATGAACCTTCCCCAGGCTTGCACAGCGTGGTGATGGCGTCTGCCTACTTGCCGGGCGACGTAGACATCCCCACCCCTGAACTCACTGCGCTTGTGGATTTCTGTGAGTGACAAGGAATGGAACTGATAGTCGCAGCCGACACCAACGCGCATCATGCCCTATGGGGTAGCAAAACCAACAACCAACGCGGTGAGAATTTTGTTTCTTTCTTACTCTCAACCAAACTAAATGTTATCAACAAGGGCTCAGAACCAACATTTGTCACATCAAGAGCCCAAACAATAATTGATCTAACTCTAGCTACTGAGTACGCGTCATCATACATCTCGGACTGGCACGTCTCAGAAGAGTCATCGTACTCGGACCATCGCTGGATTAAATTCCACCTTAAGATGTCACTCACACCACCTAAACTCCGAAGAAATCCCCGCAAAATGGACCTCCTGCAGTATAAGCGGATGACAGCAGAGCTGCTAACAAACTCAGCTGCGCCAAATGCTCATGAGACCACAGTGGAGATCGATAACCATGTAAAAAACCTCACTAACTCATTGATCACCTGCCTTGAACAGACATGCCCACTTTCGTCACCCAGAACCACACCAGGGGGTGAGCACCAATGGTGGACACCAGAACTGCAGAGATTGCTGCGAAAGGTAAGAAAGTTGTTCAATAAAGCGATGAACTCAAGACTAGACCAGCACTGGGATGCTTACAGGCAGGCCCGACCCAAATACAAGAAGTGGATCAGAATCAGGAAAACTGATTGCTGGCGAAGCTTCTGCACTAACATAGACACCAACAACCATGCTAACAGAGTTAAAAATATCCTGTGCTGTGAGCGGAAGCCAGACCTTGGCTTCCTAAAAAAACCTGATGGTACCTTCACCAAAACAGATTCGGAGACTTTGCGAACTGTTAATGACAACTCACTTCCCGGGGTGTCGCATACTAAATGAGAATGACATTTAGGAGGAAGGTGAGGTATATCTACCAGATGAGTCAGATTGGACCACCGCTCACAGAATCGTGAATCACGATAAGCTAAAGTGGGCTATCAACAGCTTCCTTCCATTCAAAGCTGCAGGACTGGATGGTATTTTCCCAGGTCTGCTAAAATGGTGTGACGCTGCACTGATGGATCATCTACGGTCCATCTACAGAAGCTGCGTAGCACACCGCTACGTACCTACGAATTGGAGAGGAGTCAAAGTAGTATTCCTTCCCAAACCCGGCAAAGGAGACTACACACAACCTAAATCATTCAGACCTATCAGCCTCACATCCTTCATGCTAAAGGTTCTAGAGATGCTAATAGATAGAGAAATCAGGAGCACGGCGCTAAACAAGCAACCCCTGAACCCACACCAACATGCTTATTCGATGGATAAATCAACAGAATCCGCTCTGCATCGTGTAGTCTCATGCATACAGGGCAACCTCAAATATAAAAAATCAACTCTAGGAACCTTCATCGATATCGAAGGTGCCTTCGATAAAACAAACTTCAACAGCATAAGCCAGGCTCTGTCTAGACACGGAGTCGACTCCACCATTACAGGGTGGATCGACACACAGGTGTGCTTAGAGGCAGAGCTATACAATTCACTGTTAACAACACAACAAGAGGAATAGTGGTGAGAGGGTGCCCACAAGGCGGAGTTCTTTCACCATTCCTCTGGAACATCGTGGTAGATGAGCTGATTACTCAACTCAACGACCGCAAGTTCTTCACAGTGGGCTATGCAGACGACCTGACCATTCTTATTAGTGGCCCATTTGAAAGCACAATTTGCGACCAAATGAGGTCCGCTTTAAAGGTCGTCGAAAAGTGATGCGTAAAACACAATCTATCAGTGAACACAACAAAAACGGAGTTGATAATGTTCACAAACAAACGTAGTTTAGGTGACCTAAGGCTGCCAAAACTATTCGGCACTAGTCTGGTTCTTACCACAGAGGTCAAGTATCTAGGAGTCATACTTGACAGTAAACTCCTATGAAATAGACACCTAGACGCAAAATTTAATAAAGCCTGCATTATCTTTTACCAATGCAAGCGGCTCCTCGGCAAAACCTGGGGTCTATCACCGAAAATCACTTTATGGCTTTATAAAGCGGTAATAAGGCCGATAATCACGTACGGTGCTATTGCTTGGTGGCAGAGAACTGAGCTTAGCACGGTTAGAAACAGGTTGCAGCAATTCCAGAGACTCGTTTGTACGGCCGTCACTGGATGCATGCGAACAACCCCTACTGCCGCCCTTGAGGTGGCTCTCGATCTAGCACCACTAGACCTGTACATACAACAGGAGGCAGCTATGGCAACAATCAGACTAAAACACCTGAGTCTGTGGAATAACCAAGAGGGTCCACACTCCAATATCTGGAATCAACTAGTGGACTACCAACCTCTGATAGCTGCCCCATGTGACAGGATTCCAAAACAACACATCTTCGAAAGAAGGTACTGTATAGAACTACAGGAGAACGATAGTGATCATTCCGGCATAAATGAAGTCCGAATATACACGGACGGCTCCAAGATGGGGTCAGGTACTGGAGCCGGGGTGTACTCACTAGACCTAAACATAAAAATATCGCTGGCACTAGGCAAGCACAGTTCGATTTTTCAACGCGAATGTGTTGCGCTAACATACGCAGCCCTCGCGGCTATGTCTAGAGGCATCAAGCAATATAACATCCGCATACTTTCAGATAGTATGGCGGTACTAAGGGCCCTAATGGGCAACACCATGAACTCCGGTCTCATCTACGAATGCCACCAGTCGCTAGAACGCTTGGCCTTGGCGAATGGGGTAACTCTTCAATGGATCAGGGGGCACAGCAACTCACTCGGTAACGATGCCGCCGACGAGCTAGCAAGGATCCGGACAACCAAATTGATCCGTTTCTTTCTAAAGATTCCCTTCTTAATCCCCTTCAATCGGATTTTCATCCTGGACATAGTACCACTACTGCATTGGTTCATATTACGGATGACATTCAGTCAGCTATGGAGGACAGCAAGTTAACAGTGCTGGCACTTTTTAATTTTAGTAACACCTTTAGCACTGTTGCTTCGACGTCTTGCTAGGTGTACTGGACTCTGTAGTTTCGTATCCACCTGTGCGATCGCCGGCAGCGCTTTCGTATTTAGGATAGATAGATTCTCAAGTTGGTGCACTTTCCAAGCAGGCGTAGGGCTAGGGTGGCATTCTATCGCCTCTGCTATTCACAGTTTTCATAAACTCTATTTCCACTAAACTAATTTCCTCCTACCACCTTTATGCAGATGATTTACAGATTTATACCCAAGCACCGGTGCAATGACTAACAGAAGCTATGTTTACAATAAACAAAGACATAGAGCACATTTGTGTATTGAGCATATTGATTAAACCCAACCAAAACGCAAGTCACCGTTATAAGTAGCTCCAGGACTACTTCTAAAATCGATTGGTCACAACTGCCCCAAATACTCTGCGATGGTGCATCCATTCTCATAGCAAATACACTAAAAAACTTGGGTATACATATTGACTGAAACTTATCGTGGGGTCCACAGCTACAGATGTAAGCAGGAAAATGTTTGCTTCTGCAGGATCTCTGCGGAAGTTTCTACCGGTTGCCACCAAAATTGCGCTTGCAGAATCCCTTCTCCTTCGAATTCTTGATTACGCAGATGTTAGTTATCTTGACCTCACCGAAGACCAACTTAATAAGCCTGAGTGACTTCTTCTGTATAAGGTTAATTTTTGGATTGCGCAAATATGACCACGTTTCTGAAATTCGAAATAAGTTGAACTGGTTGCCTAATATTCACATCCTTTCACTGTTGTATAGTATACTTTTCAATCCTAACACTCCTCTTTATCTCAAAGAATGATTTGAATTCCTGCATAGCACACATTCGAGGGTCTGATTTGACATTGAAATATTAAATGACAATTGACAGGTCCTTTTCTGTACAGGCCATAAGTTTATGGAATGCATTGCCGTCGCCCATCAGGCTCGCCAAGACTCTAACCAATTTAAAAAAAATAATAAAGGATCACTACTTGCTAGCTTGATGCCAAGCATTTCTTAGATGTGTGTTAGGCATATAATAAATTATATTAATAATAGGAATATACGTTTTGTGTGTGTGTTGTGTATCTTAGTATTTATGCGTATGAGTGCAGAGTGTATATGTGAGTGAGTTAGTTAATTAAAAACTGCAACTCCTTCTGCCATTCATAAACTCTCTTTCCATCCAAAGGTTGCCTGGAATAGATCGCAAGACGCGATAAGGCAACCAACTGTACATATTCTGATTCAAGAATATTGTAATATTGTAATGTCTTTTATTTAGACAGTAAAAAGTTTATCTATATATCTATCTAAGTAGTACCTCTCATAGAGTTAAAAGGTTTGGACCCGGGAACGGGTAAGGAATAGAAAGTGGATTGGATGATTCTTGCCTGTAATTCTTGTAGTTCACTAAGTACTGATTCAACAGTGCAACAAAACAAAAATTGTCTATCCGGTTTTCTGAATCTCTTTTTCTCTTTGCATAGTGAACGCAGAATGAAATATATCCTATGTAGCGAAACGAATTAGAAATATATCCTATGTAGCGGGGTACTTAATAAACATACAAACAACGGATACACAGAACACCTAAACTTAGGTCAACGATCAGTGCATAACACAAATTTTTGTCCCCTGTAGAAATAGAAACCACCATCACGACATCTGGCTCACTCCACCAGAGCAATGGGAAGGAAGGATAGTTTTCTTTTCTGGACTTGTTACTTGTTGCTCACTGTGTAATACTCAATTTAAAAAGTCGATTTCAGGAATTAGTATCTTATCATTTTGTACATCCTTATTATCAAGTGATAATGAAAGATCAAAAGACTAGAGCTAAACTAGAATATTAACCGTATACAGAGAATTCAATAGACGATGGGTAGGCATGCCTGTGAGGCATGCCGAGGAATGAGACAAAATAATTTTATGTACTGTATGTTTTTTACGGTAATTTTGAGGAAAAAAATACCCCACATTTTTAAGTGATTCTGAATACAATCGAGAATGCATAGAAATAGCAAGGTTTGTTACAGGAACTTTGAAAATGGCAGAGATTGTTATAGGTATACATAATCCCTTTAAATTAAACTTTCTACATCACTTGAAAGCAAATTCATTTATTTATATTAAACATTATTATAAAACATTATTACAAAACTGTTACTGAGCAGTCTGCTTAACATTATTATCAAAACACTTCTTTAAAAAAACTTTTATATTACAAATTACAACATCTTAACTCGTTGATCTTCAATTAAATACTATTTTTGGCAATGCAATCATTCTGACATAATAACTCTTTTCACTATTTGAAAAACATTCGACATATATAAAATTTATTTGAAAGCTACCAGTAATGCAAAGGAGGCTTAATTACATAAAACCTATAAAATTCTCCACCAACATAGATAACTAAGAAATCGGTTGCTATAGACATAATAATGATAAGCAATGAGGAAAAGACGTAAAACTGTAAGTTTTGAATATGATGTGAGGAGGAACGATGGCTAGTTAAGCGGTTGTTACTTACCATCAGTTTCGGCTATAAAAATAAAATAATAGCAGTATGTTATTTATAGAGTTTTAGCCATAAAAAATATGAAATGAATACTATTTGGTTATAAAAATATGAGATTTATGTATGTTTTTCTGTATTTAACGTGACAACGACGACAACCATTGACGTCACTATGCTAGAAATTTATAGACTTAGTTAAAAAACAACAGAGAACAGTTTAAATATCTTTATATTGTGAAATTTTGGCTTCAAATAACAGTTATTTGTAATATCATTTGTAGTTTTAATTAAATCACTAACGCACTATGCTCTGCACATTTGACCTTTCTTATGTATTTAATTACATAATTAAATACATACATATATTAAATACATATATATATATATGAATTTAATAACCCAGTATTGTTCACTTTTTAAATTATTATGTTTACATTTTAAAATAAACAAAGTCAATCCGTGGCCTCTAAGTGATTGAGTGTGGCTTACTAGAAATGGTAACATCCCATTTGCCATTAGATTCTTGTTTATCTATAAATGTAACTTATGTTTAAAAACTTCTACTACATTTTTATAAATTCAGTCTAGTAACCCTGTTTGAGATCTTTGAAAGGAGTTCATGTTTATTAGTGTTTACAATATTCTATCATGAAGAATTGAATTGAATATTTTATCAATGAAATAAAGTGCATTTAGTTGATTTTAGCACGAACATATTTAGCCGTAGATACTCTAAGTTTAAAATGTTAATGGTGTTAATTTTGTAGTGGTTCGTATTTTGTCCTGCCGTTTATTGTTAAGTAAATATACAGCTTTCACAATAAAGTAACATCTTTTGAGTTAGATTGTAAAAAAGCATTTGCTCGGCAATGGATATCCCGGTACAAATAGCGGTAAGGCTAAAGCCTCCAAGTCTAGCAGACTCATCACAGTGCATTTTTAGTAATCCTGTCACACAAATAGTCATCACAGAAAGTGGCCAAACATTTCACGTAAATAGAGCACTGCCAGTGGATTGCACACAGGCCCACCTCTTCAACTCTTTCATGATACCTCAAATCAATTGTTTCTTGGATGGATGTGATACTTCAGTAGTTGTTTTTGGACAGCCTAAGACAGGGAAAACTTATACCTTGTTTGGTGCAGGTAATATGCCTACAATGCATACTCTAAATCTTATAACTGTTGACTTAATTATGACATCGACTTTGTAAACTAATTACATTCTTTGCAGGTTTTGAGTGCATCCATAGTGAATGTGACCAAGGTATTGTGCCTCGGTTTTTGTCTGAAATATTTCATAAACTCAATCAAATGCCTGAAAGAGAATTCATATTACATATAACTTGGATGCAAGTAGTTGATAATAGTATATTTGATGTGCTTGGATCTGGTCTTGTTAGGTGTTGTAATGTTGAAGAGGCATTCCAATACTTACAACTTGGATGGAGGCAGAGATGTCAAGGGAATAATCACACTGTATTCACAGTGAGTGTGGAACAGAAGTGGGTCAGTACAAATGGTGTCCTTAATCACAGAATGTCAACTGCCAGTTTTTGTGATCTTGCAGCATACCCTGAGACTGGGTTATTTGCTTTAGAAAACATTATTAAAGAACTATTAGCTGGCAATCCACCTAAGCAAATAAATTATGATCAATGCATTCTTACAGCAATGCTTAGAGACTCTTTTGGTGGCAGGGCTTTTACCTGGGTTATTGGATGTATAAGTACTGAACCAGAAGACTATCAAGATACTTTAAAGACTCTTAATTTATGTTTATGCTGTAGAGGCATCAAAAATTTTGTTACTGTAAATTTATTTGCAGATAATAATACTCCTGTTTATTCTGAAAAGTCTGTAATAACACATACAGATAACAATTTTAATCTACAATTTGCTACAACACAATGGATAAAATTAGTTTCCAATGCTGAGGGCCTTTTTAATAAAATACTGCAATCTAAATCTTTATCTGAGGCTGATGTCAATCAAGTAAGTGAATGGTTGTTTTTAAAGGCAGAATGTGATGAATGTTTAAATGCGGATCCAAGTGTGGACAACAAAGACGCAAATACTAAACAAGGTTTACCAAGAATAGCTGAAGACACAGAACCAAGTGAGCCCAGTGAATCAGATGTTGATTCAGACTCGGAGGAAGATACTCATTCAGACACTGTGTTTCAAGATAAACTTGAGAAGTTTATGGAATACTTTAGAGAGAAGAATGACCAACTATTTGCTGATAGATGTGAAGAATACTTAAATCATATTGACTCTGATGATATAACCATATCAGAATTAAGTGGGTCACAATCATTACCGGTTATGACTTCTCAATCAAATTCAGGCCGAAGAAGAACTATACAACCTGGAGAAAGTCTGTCAGGAGCAGAGCTAGAGCTTTTACGAAAGGTTGCAGCAAAAGCAATTTCACCTGAATCTCAAAAGATACTAATAGAATCTCATAAAAAAGATGTTGATCCTGAACCTAAGCTTATAGAAAGAGAATTATTGAAAATGATTGATTCTCCAAAGACTGAGGAGATATGTAAGAAATATAAGGTAACAAAAGAAAAATATACACAAAAGCAAATATTGGCAAGAAAACTGTCCAAAGAAATTAGCAGCAGTCAAACACAGTTAAAAGAATTGATAAACCTGTGTATTGCCAAAGAGAGACTGATAAGTGATCTATCAAAGTCAATGTGCCATTCTCACAGTAAGACTTACTCTGAGAAAATAGAATCTAGTTTAATAGATCAAGATACTATGAGGGAGATAAAAAGACATGAAACAAATCTAAAAACATATAAAAAGCAAATTGAACAAATCAAAAGACAAATAAAAAAAGATGAAAAGCGCAAAAATACCTTAGATGTGGAACTTGTGAAAGATAAACTGAAACTTGATGAACTATCAGATACTTCACTAGATGTTAAAGATAGGAAAACTAATTCATTAAAGCATTTCACACATAGAATAACACAATTAGACAGTATTTTAAAGGAAAAGACAAATGATTTGGAGACTTTAGAGATGTCTAAAGAAAAGGAATTAATGCTAAGAAAAGAAATTAAAAACTTACGAAAAACTAGGGAGTGCTTACACGAACAAAGGTGCAGTTTAGGACATAAGAGAAAAATTTATAAATCTCTGTCAGATTCTGAGGTATGTCACAATATTGCTGTTGGGATAGGATAGGATAGTTCTATACTAACTTTTATAAAATTTTATTATGTACGATTTCCAGGAACGAAAATTACTTGAATGTGAAGAAGCCATAGAAGCTATAGATACTGCAATAGAATATAAAAATAATTTAATATGTGGTAAATCACCTTCTGCATCACTATCTGATTCTCAAGATAATAAGGATTCTAGAAGCAGGGGTGAGCAGATGTTAATGGCTCGACTTGACAAACTATCCCATGATGAAATGAAGACATTACTTTATCGGTACTTCCAAAAGGTGTGTTTCTATATTCTTTAACAAGATATATGTTTATATAATATAATGCCTAAAGCTGTACTAACTACTATCCTGGTTATTATTTTATTCACCATGACAGAAAATATGCTAATTTAATTGTTGTTAGATTCTTGATGAAAATTATTTTAAATAAATACCAAATTCATTCACAAGCTATTATTTAGACTTGTCTATGTCAATGAGGGTTATGAGTTGGAATGATAGTGGTTTTTATCATTCATATACTAGCTTTTGCAAGTCTCTTCACCTGTATAAATTGTTCAGATCTGTCCAGCTGACCTTGAGTGAAGTGAAGACTAGTGAATAGAAATTAATTTTTGTATGTAGGAAGATATAATATCCACAAACTTTGAATGGATTTTACTATCAGCACATTTATATATACTATGTTGACAACCTCATGAGCCAAATCCAAATATATTTTTATTACAGTAGTAACTCGATTATCCTAATTTCTTAATAAACACTGACTTTCTACCGACTTCAAAAAGGAGGAGGTTCTCAATGTTTTTCAAATGTTTGTTAACTCAGAAATTTCGACTGCGTAAACCGATTTCAATGATTTTTTTTATTTGAAAGCTGTTGCTTCCCGCGTGGTCCCAATTTCGGTTGCTTGCTTGGTTGCTTGCTCGGTCCAGTTCTGACAATGGCATCCATGACAAAACCATCTAAGTCTTAAATTTGCATTAATCATGTGCGCGACAAATAGACGAATAACAAACTCAATATCACTTCAAGGGTAGATAGATGAGAGTTTGGTCCATTTGTGAAAACGGCATGATGAGAAAAACACATTAGTCTTAAATTTTATGATAGACGCATTGAAGTCGGTTGTCTACTTTTAATAAATACATACCATTATTTACTGTGTACATATGCACAAAACCTACTTTTCTTCATATTTTCGATTATCCGAAAACCTAACGACAATAATTAGTCCGATTAATCGAGGTTCTACTGTATAATTATTCTTACACGTGCATTAACCCGATTTAGCTTATAAAATAACAACGTGCCTGCAGTTTCGTATTCGTTAAAGTTATTTTCGGGAACAGTCCTTTTTTCGAAATAATGGATAACTATCCTATAATATCCTTTTTTGTACACCTGTAAAATGTGTACATACCTTTCACGATGGTCGGTTTAGTAGCTTACAATACAAACTAATTTACATTCTAACAATACTATTAAGTTAAGAGTTTAGTAAAAAAAAGACTTGATTGACCTATAATTATATTGTATTTTCCTAAACAAGGTGGTAGATCTTCGCGGGGCTTGTGCTGCTCTTGAGGCAGGCGTAGCTGCAGCCACCGAGGAGACGGCCGCGTGGCGAGCGCGGGCAGCCGCCGCCTGGAGACACGCGCAACGTGTTAAACCACATGCACATTCCAGGTACTTGTAATCTGCAAAGGTAGTCTCAGCGCGCATATAGACAGACATCTGGAAGCATCGCCAATTCTGTGCAATCACTACAATGACAACCATTACTGTACACTGATTTGGGGACTAAGTAGGATATTTCATTCTCACTTAGTTGCGGAATGCTTAGTTCACATATATTATATATTTCTAAACACCTGAACTGCTTAATCACAATGCTACATATTTAAGACTCGAAAAATTTAAAACACTATTCTATCTTTTTATTGACAAACTTGTGGGTATTATTTGATTTATAGACATATTAATACAGTAATATAAAGCGGTAGATTGGTTCCGCGTTATAGGGGTATTCCCGTATAACGCGTTTCTTTTGTAAGTGATTCATCACATTTAACTTTTCTCGCTGCAGGAGGTTTAAATCGAATATTAAGAAAAAAAAATTATGAAAATTTAATAAAATAATTTAATTTTGTAATAACGCCATTGACATGCGTGCAAACGTACGCGAAGCTTATTATGAATTCCCGTGTAGTACGGGGGATTGAAGTCGCGTAATATGAAATGAAATTATAACGCGATAAGGGTATCGTGTTATAGGGGGGATTACTGTATTTTTAACATTATATCCTTTCATTTTCTAGACATTTTCAATCTATACATCGGTACTTGGACGGCAGTAATGCGGAGAGAGCGCTGTCTTTGGGATTAACGACTGATTCTGAGACATCAGACGATGCCATGAGGCTTGTAGATCGTATGAAACAACTCGCCAGGTATCCACCGGTAAGTAAAATTAATAGTTTTTTCCGAGTTGAAATTTTGTGCATGATGCAATACCCTTACTTTAGCCTACCCCTATGGTAGGCTTAAGGCTATGATAGGCTTATTTTAATTAAAATGAATACTAGATATCCAATTTATTAGTTTAGTTTATTAAAAAAAAAGAAGTAATATTAAAATTGTCACATTAGCTAAACTGTAAGAGAATCTTTCAAAGAATTTGTCTCCAGGAACTCTACTGACATTTTTTTTTCAGCCACCGGTAATCCCTAGTCAAAATCTACGGCAGCTAATGCCAGCCACAAACCTTCCCGTCGCAAAGGTCACCAAGGAAAAGAACAAACTCATAATTGTGCAGCAAAATAAAAAACACTGATATTTGCTTATCACTTTATTGTCAATTGTTAACTATATCCTCATACTAATTTTTAAGCAATATTTAACATTATTTTTTGAACTTTTCAAATAGTTACTTTATTATATTATAAAGTAATTTTATCACATACTTTTATGATTACAATAAAATTATATAAATATTTTGAATGATATTCACTATGCATCATTGTAAATATTTCTGCCAATAAAGACTTAAACTACTGTAAATAAGCATTGTTTATTAAATATATTTATCAATATTGTGATTTCTTCCTTAGTTTAATTTTATATATGTACCTTCTCGCTATTGTGTTATGTATGGTAGCTTTGCCATGTGGTTATCGTGTGTGGTGGGTGTAGTATCGGTGTGGACTAAGGGATCGGACTGTTATCTGTCAGACAGTATATATACAGTAATACAGTACCCGCTTGACAATAGGCTTGCACTACATTACGTTAGTGGGACCAAATTCAATGTGCAAAATTTGGGTTTTTAATACGCCTCTGCCTACCCCTTAAAGGATACAGGCGTGAGCGTATTTCTGTAAAATGGTAGAATATTGTATATGCAATAAAATAAAGGTCGTCTGGTATAGTGAAAATATATAACTATGTACGTATTCCTGTTGCAAGCTATTCGAGACATTAACATTATACAGATCTACCTAAGGTGCTACAAATATACAAGGTGAATTTATATTCGTTTATGAAAATAATTTTTTTTATACCATATATTAACAAAACAGTACAATCAAAAGCTAAATGTTCTATTGCTTCCTTAATTGAATTCTCTAATCGGTAATTTACTCATTTTTTAAATAGGGCTTTACTTTTAATATTCAACTACTTATTAACTATCTATTACGATCGAGCTTTAGATAAATCACTTCATCTAAAATGCTTTCGGGACGGGCCAAAAACTTAATAGTGCGCCCGCTCTCCAGCGTTCATGAAGAATATAAAGAATACCTAAGATACGAGTAAAATAACGCACTTGATGAGTATATTTACTTTTTTTAGCGGAAGATTAATTCGTATTTAGTATTGCACTGATATTTATTGTTTGGTTATTGCCATCTGCTTACGTAGACATGATTCAAGCGAAAGGCATTAACTTATTGCCTCGTCAAACCAAATTTCAAGTGAGTATCTACTATTGCACCAAAGACAAGAAAGAATACAGAACAATAACGTTAGTATTAAAAATGTAACGAACAATAAAGGTGACAACACGGCGGTTATACTAAATATTGTCGCTGTTTGTGGCGATATCTGTTATCTATCAGACAGTATATATATTATAGTCATACAGTAATGCCGGGCTGGCAGCAGTAGGTTTCCCTCTATTACGTGAGTGGGACTAAATGATGGTTGGCAAATAATACCTCTGCTTACCCATTAGGCGTGACGGTAAATCTAAGGCTAAATATTGTATTAAAAAGAGCTTTCTAGGGAAGCACTAGTTTCAGGTAGCCTTAATAATGTTTATGAACCTCCTGTGCCATGAGATGGTATCATATTACCTTCTTTTTTCATGTCATTATCTTATTTCATATTAAACTGAAGCGCTAAACAAAGAAAGTAATTTTTTTAAGTATATTTCAAGAATGATTCTCACTCTGAATTTAACGAAGCCAAAAATAGGCAATGAAATAGTCAATGATACAGAAATTGAAAATAAAGCATGGGATTGCTTTGTTAAGATCATTAAGCATTTATTTGGGAAGGATGACTACAACATGACCATTTTTGGATGTCGCTACAAAATATCAGAAATGGCCAAGGCAGCATTAGACAGCCAAAACCAGTTAATGCATTGAGATTACATATTAGGGCACTTCATTTATTTAAACTGTAATGTTATAAATTATACAAAATAACTAGTACCTGTATGGTGCAACTTAAATCTTCGTAAATGACTAATAATTAATTTACTTGTTCAAAAGCATCTAGCATTACCACCAGAAGCTTGGGCAAAGCAGTAATTCTCACGATTTGAAATTCCAAGGTATACATGATATCCCTTCTGACAACACTGAATAGTAATGAGTTATGTAAAGTAGATTTCCTTGAAGTTTCTGCAACAAACAATATAAGAGTTAAATAAGTATTTATTGAAATCGGATTAAAAAATTGTGCTGATAGTGGCAAAAGGTACTTATTTTTTACCGCCTTTCTTATTCGTTTGATTACTAAATTAGAGTATAGCATGCAATTATACAGTTAAAACAACCTTTCATTAATTCTCTTACTTAAACAATTTCATTAAATTTAATTAATGCAATAACATACTTTATTAATCTATTGAACTAATAACACCACTTGGCTTGGCGCTATCAATCTATCGGCGTTTCTAATGGAGAAGTTTTATGGTGTTGTTAATATCATATTTATTGCAAAGGAAGAAGGCAACTTAAAAAGGCTATGGTCTTTTTGTAAGTACATACACTTGAGTTTTTTGAAAGTGGAGCTTTAACTTCAAACTATTAACTGTGTCAGCTAAATATTAGGTTGGCAACTAATAAACCCGCAACTTTTTTTTATCAGTTTCTAAAACGTTATAGAACTATCTCGAATTTATCGGAGTAGTATATAAATAAAGCAAGAGTTGCATGTCAGATCAGTTGACAACTGGATCTCAAATAGTAAAGCTACAGTAAATTATGGATATTTCTCGTAGAGAACTTCGGCTGCTTTTACTTCACTAATTTCGCTTAGGTCGAAAAGCGACTGAAGCAGTGCAACGATGGGCGAAGGCGTGCTCTCATACGATACCACCAAACATTGGTTCAGAAGATTGAAGGATGGAAATTATGACCTATCTGATGAACCTCATCCAGGACGTCCTCTTACAATAGATGTAGATGAGTTAAAAATACTCATAGAAATGGATCCCAGGTTCACTTCACGTTGTCTGGCAGAGCAGCTTCAGTGTTCTTATACTGCAGTAGGAAAACAACTCCACGCTTTAGAAAAGACCTGCAAATATTCAGTTTGGTTGCCACATGAGTTGCCGCCGTTTCAACTTTAGAAGAGAGCTAACGTGTGCATGGAACTACTTAGTTATCATCGTACCAATGAGTGGCTGAGGGATGAAAAGTGGATTATGTACATAAATTTTTCACGTAAGGCTTGGACCTGGAGAAGCAGGAGTATCGACGCCAAAGTCTGACACGAGTAAAAAAGTAATTTTAAGTGGGTGTTGGGGAACAAACGGAATTATATACTGGGAGCTGTTGCCATTTAACACTACAATCACGGCCAGTATTTATTGTGACCAACTTGTTAAAGTAGCAGCGAGATAACCGAAAAATCAAAATAAAGTATACTTTTTGCACGATAATGCTCGACCACATGTAGCAAAAGCGACTCGTGAAAAATTACTTTCGCTTGGCTGGGCTGTCCTTCCTCACCCACCGTACTCTCCAGACTATTTCGTTCTCTAGCCCACTACCCAGATAAAAAATTAAAAAAGGAAGGCCAGCTTATAAGTAACCTTACCACCTTTTTCGATCAAAAGCCTAAAAACTTATACGTGGAAGGCATTATATTTCTGCCAGCGCGTTGGCGACAGGTGATAGAAAACGACGGTGAGAAATAATTTGATTTTGTATGCTTAAAAAATTAAATAAGTTTGTGTACAAAGTTGGCGGGTTTATTAGTTGCCAACCTAATATATATTATTATTATATTTATTACACACCTTACTCAATGCTGGACTTCTAGTAAGTAGTCTTTGACAACATGAAATCATTAAACCTGGCGTTATACTGTCATCTTTCTGCAGATCCAGTAGACCAAATCTTTCTTTTACTTCTTTATGTAGCGCTCTTTCAACGTGTTTGTTACTGGAAAAAATATATTTATTTAAAAAATGTTATTGTTTTAATTAAAATAACTAACACTTGTGCGATTCCTATCACTTGAAGTTAGTTTATAGCCCAAGAGGTACAGGCCTATCTTCGGTAAGTTGATATGATTAACAAACAGTGATTTGTAAATGAGTTTATATTAAAATCTGGCCTGTTGGTCTAGCGGTTAGTGACCCTACTGCTAAGCCAGAGGTTGTGGGTTCGATTCCCACCCAGGACAAATATTTATATAATGAGCATGATCATTTGTTCTGTTTGTGGGCGTAGTTTATCTATAATACTATATTTAGAAGTATATAAGTATGCATATCAGCTGTCTGGTTACTATAGTACAAACTGCTTAGTTTGGTGTCAGACGGCGGTGTGTGAGATGTGTCAAGTTATTAATATTATCATACAGTGAATTTTTATTTATTACAATTCGTTCTAATTGAAAATAAAATAACATAGTTTTTTTTATCTCTCAGGAGTAAGACACACCTTTCAATATTTATCAACTCATACAATGACCACCTAATAAAAATAAGTTGGCATTCCCGTCTATCTAAAGCCGATATTATTCAGATGTTTTCACAATAAATGTGTTATAAAGTTATAAAATGCCCTTTCGATATATAACGACACCGTCGTCAAAATAAACTTACATGCTATATTCAGTCATTAGACGCGTAGCTAAATCAAGATGTTCAGCTATGAAAGCTACCAGTTCTTCTGCAGGACAAGAGGAAGGAGTAATGAATTGTCCCGTCGGTGATACCATTAACGGCCCCGCTTCACTGAAACAAAATACTAAGTTTTTTTGCCTTTACTTGTTATATGTATAACTAGCTACGCCCCGCCGTCGCACGGGTGGTGCACCTAATTATGTCAATGTCTTGTCTCAATATCTTCGTCTCGAGATTTTAAAACTTTTTTCTTTGTTTTTTTTTTTAATTTCATGTATACAAACCTTATCGTGAACGAACAAAAAATAGAATTATCCTATTTCCGGTGCAGTCATTCATGAAGTTATGCGCGTACATACATTTAGGGATTTATTTTTATTTATATAGATAGATAACTAGTAGGTACAAGCGTAATGGGAACTCTTCAGATAGATTTAACATGTAGTAGGTTGATAACTGATTTTGGCATAAAGTACCTATTACACATCTTCACGTGTAATAAATCCTTCATGCCACATTCATTGTTCAGTGTCAGTCTTCACACTTACGGTTCAACGACAATTTCATATTTACTGAGCGTATCCGGGATATTCGAAGGAAATTTGCAACCTTTTCCATAAAAATCGCCAATAGACGTAATCAGTTGTCTTAAATTATTGCAGTATTGCGTTGCGGACACTTTAGGCATAAATTTTCTGAAATTAAATAATACATGTAAATCCAAATATTTCGAATTTTAGACCAATTATATTTTATCATCTTCGTAATAAAGCGATTATTGAATTTCAAACGACGACTTTGTTTTTAAAAGTGAAGTTAGTGAATTGAATATTTGTTGTCCTCTCCGAGATGAATAACCATTAGATTAAGCCCACAACGACCTCAATAATACTTAGAGGGTTTCCCATTCAATAAACTTAAAGCCTTCATGTTAATGTATATTTTTCAGAAATGTTACCTTCTACAAATATGTATATCCCTCAGTATACTAGATAGTGTTTTCTCGTAGTTTGGTATTTTCACTAGAGCACAGTCTTCTTGGCTTACTTTTTTAATGAGCTGCAAAAAGCAAAACCGTTTACGATAACTGAACTGGCTCTGTATGGAATGAAACCCGAATCTATTGCAAAAAAAATGAAGAGAAAATCATAGAATCCGTTTTATCAGTTTTTATTAAAATATAATGGAATAGTAGAGGCGTAACTTTAGAAGAAAAATATACATAGCATATATGTATGTTTATCAGAAGTGCGGATATCATAGTACAAGCTCTACTTAGTTTGGGATCAGACGGTCATGTGTTAGATGTCTGAAGTTAATATTATGTACTAATATTTTAGTAAATATGTGGATCTTCATTTCTTGCAAGTACATATTTTTAAGCTTCGCGTTTATACATTATTAGAGGATACACGGCCTATGCGAATACGCTAAAAAAATAAACGTGCTTAATGTAATGTTTTGGTGGTCTAAAACCATTTTCGCATTATTGCCATTCTAATGAAACCGGTTTGCGGTACATCCATTTGGATGGTTTCAAAATCTATAACGGACATAGTTAAAACATATTTTATGTTTAATAGAATAGAATAAACTTTATTGTACACCAATTACAATTATGTTAAAATAATATAACATAAACAATACGTACAATGGGTGGCCTTATCACCAAAAGCAATTTCTAACAGGCTACCTTTGGATGGACATAGATGACAGTAAATATACATATGTATAAGATATAATGGGTTCATACACAAATATCAATAATATTGCATTCCACTTACCGATAACCATTCGTTCCTAACATCGATTATGTTAAGAAAAACATCACCGTCCAAACTTACGCCTGTAAATTGCCCCAGTGCTATTGTTCTGTCTGTAGCAACGCAATATATGTATATATCTTTATTTTAATTTTTAACTTTTAACTTTAACTCCATAGCATAAAATAAAAATATTTATTATTTTATTTCAACATTTAAATAAGTAAGCACAAAATGACAAATAATACAACAATTTTAAATTTGAAAAGCAAAGTTATTAAAAGTAATAATCTTATAAAAAACATTGTAATATGTGCCAGTATTTTTACCTTTTAAATTACCCATTACACCTGGATGCTGCATTGCTAATGATACAAGGCTCTGAAGTGCTCCTCGTATGTGACTTATATTCCATCCCCTGTCATATTTTACCTATATGAAAAGGAAATACATTTCGTTTACTTCATTCTAACATGTAATGTAATCAGAGCCTTGAAAAATCACATTTTTTTATTTAATTATTTGTATTTTATATTTTAGGTAAGGCAACTCTTAGAAAAATTATCACTAACTAATTTCAAAATCGTTTATATCTACCTCTCGCAGGATGCCGTTAAAATAAAAAAAAGACTGATCTGATGAATTACAAAAGCATTATGTTAGATCTTTTAAATACTTATTTTTAGCAAATGACTTATTTTCTAGCTGATTTCCAAGTACATTTCTCTAGTAATGATATGACAAGAGTGCAGTAAATCACAATGATCAATATTCATAGGTTACCAACTTCTTTAATACCATAGCTTTTGCAAAGTTGGTCTATCAAACTCTGCACCTGGTCTCGGGTTGCTCTTGCTAATTCATATTTGTCTTTAGCTAGTCCACTGTTTGTAAATAGCCATTCTCTGTAAAAAGGGAAAAAATACCTTATTACATATCAAAACAATACCTTTGTGAACGAAAACTTAAAAAAACATGGGGCACTATTTTTTTTTGGAGATAAATATTTAGTATGGCATACGATTGCTTTAGGGAATATGATTGCTGCAGGGAATCTTTGTTTGCAATTAATGAGTGAAATATTACAACGAGAGAAGCGAGTGTTACAAAGTGACATCACATGAAGATATGAAAAAGTGAAAATTGAAATTATCATAATATTCAAATTACTTGCTTGATTTGCATAAAAAAAAACAGATATATTTTAGACAATGGGGCTACACGGTTACCAAGTTTCCATAGATTAAACAAACACGTTCACATTTGATTATGTTGACCACTTCAACACAATTTCATTCTTGGTTCCACATGAAAATATTCTACACCAAAGTTTTCTACTTCTTTCGATATACTATCAATGAAGAATAGAGCTTTAAATGTAATACTTCTTTTTTTATGCGATAGGTCAAACGAGCAGACGAGTCACAACAAGATTCTGGAGAAGCGCACAGTGGTGGAGTGCCAATCATGCAGGTGATGGGGATGGATATTTTGTCGCGTAGGACGATGGCGGAAACCTGCGGGGGTTATAAGTCCGAACAATTTCTCTGAACCCTCCCCATGATACAAGGGATAGAGAATGCATAGTGAAGCTACATAAAATATATTTCAAAACATAATTTGAATATAAAAGTTATAACTATTATGGTATTATATTTATATGGTAGTTATTATAGTTAGTAACATACTCTAAATTATTTATAGCTTTTTTCTCTTGGACCTTCCTCTTCATATGAGCAACTTTTTCAAATTCACTACTGTAGTCATCATATGTTTTTGTAAAGTTATACTGTCTGAAATGTAAAATTAATTCTTTAAACATATTTGAAAACTGGAATAAATATCTGATTAGATAAAAGATTTTTAGAAAACAAGACACTTAAGATCTTACCTGTTGCTAGATTGTGATGTATTTTTAGGTATCTTATCAACATAGGTTGTTGACATTTCACAGGCACATAAAACATTCACAACTGTATCTCTTACATTGCTACTATTCAATGGGATGTTGACCAGCTTAAATGCACCTGTACATATTCACAAAATATATTTTTTTAAATATTACTTATGATTACACTACATTTGCACAAGATGCTGTGTGCTTAGAGATTCTTTTTTCTAGAAACTTACCCTCGGGCATATCTTTTTTTCTCAAATAAAATGGTAGGGATGATATTGTTATTCTTTTACTGGATTGTTGCGCTTCTAGTACTGCACTTAATTGTTGTAATGAATTTTCATTGATTCTCTGTAAAGATTTGGTTTTAAACATTTTTCATTATTTATACAGATTTTGATCATTTTGCAGCTATTGACATACAGAGACTAATTATTAACAAAGATGCCTTGACTATAATTTTACTGTACAAAGAACATCTGGAAATACTAAATAATCCATTTATACTTAAAAAAATAAATTATATGTATGTTAAGTTACCAACTCACTCTTTGTTCAGGATATTTTCCAAATAAGTCAGGGTGGACACTGAAGTAAAATGGACGTAAAGCGGTAGATACTTCTGCTGAACTTAAAAATCTGCATATGAACGCGCTTAGCCCACTATACCTGTAATCAGCCAAATCTGTTCATTAATAAGACAATTCTTTTTACAATTTTTAGCAACTTCACAGAGAGGAACGCGAATTTAATAAATTGAGTTAGCAAATTACATGCATAATATCCCTGAAGGGCTAGGCAGTCGTCTCATATCAACACTTTTGCCACCAATAATTTAGTCAATACTTACTTACACTTTTATTATATATTGTGGTCAACCGGGCATTGTGTGACTATGTATATGCCTGACAGATAACAGTCAGATCCCTGAATAGCCTTTTACTACACCCATAGGAAGCGATGTGGTAGCCCTATTCTACTCCACCGAGAACCACACAGATAAATAATAATAACAAATTTAATAGTGATCAATCATAACCGCTAGATATTATACAAACGATTTATAACACATGCTTTCAATAGAAAACTAACTAAAACATTTAAATAACGTAATACTAACCTCTGTTTGGTTCTGCAAAACATTGTGACTGCTAAAGACATATTGATTTTATTTTTACGACAACATTGAAACTATGGTCGAGGTATTGGTGTACTAAAATACCCCGAAATAACGTTTTTCTTGGTTATTTCTACATCATTTTTTTTGGTGACCCAGAACTTAATTTTAAATTGTATCAAGTGACATTTAGTTGACAGTTTGACACATAAGATATCGTTCTAAAATTAGTCATGATAGAAAAATATTGTTTCAAAGTGTTCAGCCCAATTATTTTGACCAAATAAAAAAATGACAAATGTATGGAAAAGTGTTTGAATTATTTTATTATTAAAGATTGTTAATTACCTCTACTTAGGTCATCGTGTATAAAAATATCTAGTGCCAAGAGCTGTTAGAGTAGGCTATTAATTAAACAAGGAAAGATAGACTTCCACACACTTTTGCCAAAAAAACATAAATGTGTCGCTGTTTAAAGTTTAAAAATGTTAACACGAGAACTGCTATAAATTAAAAGTCAAGGAAATTCTCTTCTGATCGACATTCTTCGTTTTACTTTATCAATCGTTTCTCAACTTTTCACGTTACAACAACCGAGCAGGTAAGGAGAAGTGATTCAATGTAGGGGAGCCCTAGTGTAAAGAAGACATGATATGAATTTAGCAGATGTAAATAAAGCAATGTGTGTTTGAATTAAAAAGTGCCAAATACAATTTTGTAATGTACTGCTTACTATTCTTTATATAATTTTTATTTTGTATTTATTGTTAAAAAAAGTATCTATGTTTATATATTTTAATGTGATTAATAAACATTTTTTAATATCCTCCAATACCCGTTTTATGATTACTTCCACATTTAAATAATAAAATACCTTACTTTTTTAGAACCGTATTATCATTTTCAGAAATTAAGGAATTCATTATTACAAAAATTACAATATCTTTAAAAGCTCATTAATTGGCCTTCTCGCTCTCTCTCTTAACTGTTTACAAATACGAGTAGCTCTGAGCTTGTGAATGATATGTTACTATATATGCCATATCGGTTTTTGCCACTTGTTATAACACAGCAGCTTTTAGCTCTAATTGAAGCTGACCTGCCAATAAAACCAGTTTGTTGTTATAATGCGCCTTTTTGTTATAATAGGCATGACACTCCTTTTGTAAGAGGAACCAGACCAGTGACCAGGCTAACATAGTACCAGTAGCATCTTAAAATGGTTAACAACTGAATGGATCATTCTCTTACTAAAGCCTATAGTTATATGCATGATTAATATTACGAAGATATGTGTTATGTTAAGTGTATGTGACATAGTGACAT
The DNA here is from genome assembly GCA_947561695.1 of Tyria jacobaeae. NCBI lineage: Eukaryota > Metazoa > Arthropoda > Insecta > Lepidoptera > Erebidae > Tyria > Tyria jacobaeae. The sequence goes on from OX387210.1 coordinate 9,284,670, forward strand.
GAGGGTTAGATGTTGCATTGTTCATTCGGTTTTTGTTTTAAGAAATGTTACAATTTTGCTTATGATGAGCGATTAATTACATCGGTTATTATATAGACGGGCCTGTTGGTCTAGGGGTTAGTGACACTGACTGCTGAACCGCCTGGTCGTGGGTTCGATTCCCACACGGGGCAAAAATTTATGTGATCCACAAGTAGTTGTCCCGGGTTTGGGACTGCTTTGTGTCCGTTGAATGAATGTTTGTAAATCCTCCCCCGACACAGGAATTATCCCTTATGCTGGAGTTGTCCTCAAAGGAAGAAGAAGAAGGAAGAAAGTTATTCATGTAATATTAGTATACGTATTTAAATATGTATGTACATTTAAGTATTTTAACAGACCCCATACACAATAGTCAATACAACAGCAGAAACGTGTTGGAGTTGTTTGTTTGTGTAGCGGTGCAATACGTACTTATGGTACATAATTGAGATGAATATACCGCGGAAACAGAAGGCAGGAAGATATCGCTAAATGATGTAAGTTGGAGGTTAATGGTTTAATGAATATAACAGGTGAGCAGCGGATTGGTTGTCGGCTGGTTAAGATAAAATCTGAAGGCTGCGCGTGCGGCGCGTTGCGGTGCGGTGTGCGTGACGCAACGCGCCCGTGCCGCGCAGACGCGGTAGCGCCGCGCGCCCTCCGCCTGCGCCTGCCACTCGCCGAGCTGCTTCATAATTGTTACACAGACGAGTTCAATAATTAAGCGATAAATATACCAGCAGTGGCGGTGAGAGGAGGGCGGCAGTCGAGCGGCGGCCGCGTTACGTATCACACCCGTACCGAGTGATGGACCCAAAGCTTATTCGACATTTTTCTATCGGGCGCCGTAGGAATCTCACCGGACTGGTTCCCGCGCAACGCAGCGTTAGTGCGCCGTTCTGGTGAACCCTTTCGCTTGTAAATGTGCCGATATTTACATACCTCGCGTCGAACTTTCGATCTGCGCCCGCACCTCGCGGCTGAGTTGTGAGCCCCCGCGAGCTGGCCGCCGCCGGCGTCAGCGTGCCGGTGCCGCCGCCCCAGCGCACTCAACTGCTGCACTACGTGCGATGAGCTACGTATGTTTACTACAACATACTTAACACCGTTAAGCACACATATACTCATTGTTTATCTAATGTTACCTACTGTGAACACGCACACAATTTTTTCATTCAATGTAACTCAAATTTCTTTAAGACATATGCATATATACATATCTCACTTATGATAATCTCAAATTTAACATTTAGGTACAGAGTATTGGAAAACGATATTCAAACATATTGAAATTTAACTCTACGAAGCTAAAACATGTAGAGCATTCACGTAACGTATAGTGCGCAAGTTAGCAAACAAATTCTGAGAAGATCCAATGTCCATTCGTATTGATAACAAATAAGTTATTAGACACTAGTATGTAAATTATCACCTTGTTCCAATTAAATCATTGGCAGTCTGTATAATCTGTGACGTTTTTTGGGTGAAGTTGTTATCAGAGGAACTGGACATGATGTATGAGGACAACTTAGGTATATATTCTTCCTACCGGTTCTCTATTGTTTTTTGTGTTGACCACAGTTATTACATTAAGTAAACAACAATTCAATAAATCTATATGCATAACAGGAAAACAAATATAGATATAAATGCTCTATTTTTTTATTTGCATGTTGCTCATATAATGTTATTTATTTACGCAAATACATATATCTTAGTTGTGTGAATAAAAAATTACACTCGGACAATTTGATGTTTAGCGGTCATTGTAGCTTGTGGGCGCTTGCACCACATAACCCACTTTGACATTAATCCTGCTAAAACCGTATCATGCTATGTATTGAGGATCCGCATACATACGGGCAAAATTGGCAAGAGCATGCATTAGAGGAGCAAGCACGTGAATTATGATTTCTTAAGAGGCATTCCTACGCGGAACACTTGTACGTACCTACTAGGTATATAAGAAAATGTTTAAAAAATAATATAATTTACTATATTACAATATCATCAATCAAACTAATAAACTTTGATTTGCACAAGAAATTGATGGAGTAGAGTCACCATCGAAAACTTTTTATAACTAGTAAGTGTAAAATCTATCTATATCTATCGTTGTAAAAGCAAACATTATAAAATATGTCTTTATTGAGTATTGGTCCTTTGCCTATTTGTCAATGTTACTATTAGAATTTAGATATTTAAATATGTGTTAGTTGCTACAAAAAATTTAGCACATATTTTATTAGCGAGCGTTATTAAAATACCTAGGGTTACCACAGCTTTATGGAACACATCGTTTGGAAAGGTTTGGAAAGCACAACTGAAAACAATGGTGTTCCTAGAGTATATTAGAATTCGCCTACCATTATTAGGTTTATATGCCTATTTTTTAGCCAAAACTAAGCATACCTAGATCTCTATGTGGAACAACACGGACAATTAGTATTATTTTATGCATCACTCTATATATATATCCTAACACAATCAAAGAAACACACAAACAAAATCCAAACAGTAATGCTAATATTTTCACTAAGCTGAAATCGAACCAGCAATCCTACATGTTGCAGTTGAATGTTCTATTGCCAAGCCAAATAGATGAGAACTAAAAAATATTAGAAAAGTATGAAATGGGAGCAATATGTTATGTATTGCTGTATTAAGACGCTTGAAATAACACCTCACCTTCTTACGCAGTCGGATATAGTATACATCTCAAGGTATATATAATATTAAAAAGTACCAATATAAATATGTACTTATTTCATGCTACTCTGTATTTGGAATCCATGTAGAGTGACTTAGAAGCCCGTATCAAAACGTCATCCAATCTGTATATAGTCGACCACAGTTCATTCCTATTACTGTCATAATTCTTCTCCAGATCTAAAAAGGAGCAACACACTTGCTGGTTTCAGAGTTGCACCTCAGGGAGAAAACTTGATCCCTACAGCCCATTCCAAATGATACTGTTTGTTATATTCATAACTCTTTCTTAAAAAATCTAGATTACGTCTTTGCAATCACACTTAGCTGAATGATACCGCGATGCGACGCGACTGTGCTGTGATCTCCTTTGTATAAATTGTCTTGCCTAATCCTTTTTAGTTTGGTAGTTTCGCATAGGAATACTTGAAACAACTGGATTTCTCTGAGAACTTCTATCCTACGTACTAGTAAAAATTCAAACCTTAGTAAGTAGAGCCACTTGGTTGCTGACGGGAGCACATATTCCAAACTGGAAATCCCGTTACTACATGACAACATGGCGCCGTGACAACCAATGTTATATGTGTATATTAGAAATTGCCATATGCTTTACATCTAAAATATTGGTAAAGATTGTCTTAATGTATTAAAAGTTAATATTATGTAAATGGTGGTAATATATGAAAGTACTTAGCCACCTTCCTAACAGGCACTTGCTATAGTTCATGTCACTCGGGTTTTGTTCTATCCTAGGGGGCAGGGAATATACACTTGATGGTAAGAGACTAACACAGCTTATACATACCTGCAACACAAGAGTCACAAATGCGCTGCCCATATTTAGGAGTGGGGGGGGGGGGGACAGAAAGGGGGCCTCCGCTAACCTCACTCACCCGGTAAAATACAACGCAATAATTGCTGAAAAATTGGTTTTGGGTAAGACCGGTAATAATCCTATCGAGCCGGCCCATACGTACCTAAGCATGGCTCTCCCTCGTTAAATATCAATTTGCATTACGTATCAATATTGAATCCTGATTAAATGCATTTTTAAAGAAATTAAGGAATTCAATTTTGCTTGTAAATGAGTAGCAATGATAATTTTGGTATTATAACAGTTCACCCCATTTCTTACGGTGTAGTGGGACCGGATTCTAATTGGCAAAATGTGGATGTTTAATACATCTCTGTCTACCCCTTACGGAATACAGGCGTGAGCGTATGTATGTATGTAAATAAAAAAAAACAATACAAATATTTATAACAATTTATTTCATGCAAGATATCAATTTTAATGATAACAATAATATTCTTAAACAATGTAACATATGTCACATTTATCTATAACTAACATTAAAAACAAATGAAATGCGTCGTAAGAAGATGCATTCCGCATTGCCTACTGGTAGCGTTTCCAACACACTGGCAGCATTCCCACGTAGAATGGCAACGCGTATTCGATGTGCAAAAAAAAGTTAGCCTCCTGGTCACTAAAAGTTTCTATCAGTCACTTAGGTAGTTTCTTAAAAATATGAACAAGCGCTCGGATCTCATAGCCCTACGTACGGCCAGGACGCTGGCGGTAACAATGTGGCAATGTTGGCATGTTGTGATGTTGGAGACCGTTTTAACAGCTTCTTCACAGTCGCAAAGGTGCGGAGAAATACAACGAGCTCATCATCAAATTTTGGTCAGGGTGGTTTGAATAATTTTATCAATTGTTCCTAAATTTGTAAAATGTTTCCAAAGTTGCCATGATCGGAGTGCATTTATAAATTTGTATTAATAAAAAAGACAAAAACGAATTATTATAAAAGCCGAATCTAGATTTATTTTTAGTAAACGATCTGAAAAACCAACTTTTTGACAAACCATTGATTCTGTCTTGTGTAAATGATTGAACTTTGACCTTCCTAAACCGATGACTGAAGGAGTTTTTTTTTATGTTAGGTGCCAAATAATTGAATTATTGTAGTCAAGGGTCTGTCTGTCTTGTTACAAATAAAATAAATACATTTACTACTGTTAAGTCCTAAGCTAAAGTATTTAAATTTATTTTCCCTACATTTCTCTACATTTCCTCCCAGAGTTCCCTCTTCCGGGTACCAAATATTGAGTTTTGAATTTATTTGCTCGATAATGGGGTGTATTGCTAAACTGAAGATGGCTGGTTCCAGAGGGTCACCCTGCTGACATCCAACGGGTTCCAAAAGCTTGACTTAATATACCAATTTTGTAGGGGTTTCCTTTCCATATTACTTAAGTCAACATAATATTTACAGAATTGAAAACAAATTTAAGGTCCCCTTCCTCACTGCTCAGGTACGTGGAGAGGGCGTGTATGGTAGCCTCTCAACCACTTTTTCAGCCGAATTCTAGCTGTAAAGCCTAAATTTAGCTGCCAGGTCGGTGCTGTAATACTTGCAGCAAAATTTGGCCCATACACGCTGCAGAGTACATACATCCTACGGAAATGGGAGCAATGCTACCACGGCTCTTTCGAAGTGTACATAAATTGGCTCACGGTAGCAAAAGCTAAAGATCATAAGATTTACTAAAACCTTCATCTCCTTGAAGAAAGTATCACCAGGTGTCCCGGCGCTTAGACAAGACCGATCTTTTAAATGATGTGGTATCAAACCGTCGAGTAGTCGTAACACGTATTTAGTTGGGATATTTGAATGTTCAGTGTCAGTAGTAGGTGGGTCAGAGAAAAGTAGGTCATCCTGAGGCGTGGGATGTTTACTCTTCAGACCCGTGATAGTTTCGGGCTAGTAACGCGATAGTACGTCGCTGTTACAAACCAATCTAGCTGATCCCTTTATGTCACCTTCTAGTTTTATGAGAACAAGTAAATCTAAATTTTGGGTTAAATTTAGTTGTACCGTTATTGCAATTCTCTCAAATTGTCCACAGACCGATATAGAATTTTCTAGGCTAAGTAATGAGCAATATGAGGTCTTGAACCTCGGGGAACTCTCTTAACAATCGGAAAGGATTTTTTTAATTGGTCAACTGTGCCAAAAAAGGTTTAGGAAATTATTTGATAGGAGCTGTCTAGGTCATGAAGGAAGCCTAACTCACATTCAAAAATAAACCGTGTTGGTCCTATAGACAAAAAGGGCAACGAACTAGACTGCTCGTTGAAATAATACAAAGCAAGTTCACCTGATAACACTATCACATTACTACTGCTGTTCGTTTTATAAAGTCTTTAAAATATTTTTTAATTATACTGTATTTAACATTATAATTAAGAATTATATTATTTACACAATTTGATATAAACAGTCTAAAATTATATAAACGTACACTAAAAGTAGCATTTGGCACTGATAGCTCATCTGGCGTTGCTATGTAGCGGAAGGGGGTCGTTAGGTCAATCTTCAGAATCTTTAATATTGCTCGTGTATTTTATTAATTTTGGCAATATATGGAGCGTCATCTACATAGAACATTCGCTGTGGTCTAAGGTGGACCAGTACATTTAAATATCTTAGTGCTCGTTCCTAAAAATTTTTTTACCAATTTTTTAAAAATTTTTTTCAGTATCTGACTTTGCCTTTTTTACCTTAACTTTATAACTATTGGTGTCATTTATGCATTGACAACCTCCTTACTCCCTTTAATCTCTGGTGACCCTACTCACTAACAGAAAAACAACTGAATGTTATGCTATGCACTAACTTCTTTTTTCTGTACACGTTCTATACGTTGTTTTCCAGTTTGGCTCCAATTCGAAGGAAAATCTGAAATGCGTTGACTTAATATATATATATATGTATATACATATATAATAAATTACCGGTACTCAGCGCCTTAACAAGAAAGTTACAAAAATGGAATATACATATATATGACACTTTTTTATTACGTTAAATCGACCAAATATACTAATATATACTTTTATTGCTTTTATTTAACGCACAAACCTCTTTTAAATTTCAGTAAGTTTTGAAAGTTGCCTTTCACAAAAAGTTATGTCTAAATGGACCCTACAATATATGTTACATTCTGAGCTACAACACTATCCGAATCCTAACTAAGCCCATCTTACTCTGTTGATCTAGAAAAGGGATTAATTTAATTTTTTAGATAACATCATTTACTTATAAATACATATACCATTCCTACTAACACAGTAACACCCAGCCAAGTGCAAACAGATATATTCATACATATAAATTTGTAAATCGTTCTGCAGATTTTTTATATGTAGGTATCTAGTTTCTTACACTGTATAAACTAGCAGAATCAGCCACTTGCAACTCAAGAGTCGTAAGTGCGTTGTCCACCTTTGAGGGTGATGAGGGTTGGGGGAATGCGGGGAGTCGAAATAAGAGCTAGTGGATCTGGTTCAAAGAGGAGAAGAGGAGTTGGTAACTAATTTAGGGGAAATGCAACACGGCCTCACAGTTTTCTGTGAGGCCGTAGTATTGCACCGGTCGAGCCGGTTCGTGCCTAAGCATGGTTCTACCACTGGGTACCACTTTTATAAGTAACTAATGTGCTATTCCACACTATAATCTATCAATCTCTGTGCCAAATTATATTCTAATATGTTCAACCAACCAACCTTACTTTTGCATTTATAATATTAATAAGATCTACTTTTTCAAGGCGTGCGTAAGATTAGTGGGTATATTATTAACTAAGCAAACATGCCACTATTGTTTGTTTTTCCTTCGTTACTGGGTTAACGTGGAAGCGAACAGTGTGTTGATGATTACTCTTATATTGTCTATTTAACTCCGCATTGAATTTTGTGTAGGTAGGCTAGTACTACTATTGTAAGTACACTCTAATAACTTCAAGCAAACCAATCTTGGATATATATAAGTATGTATGTATATTGCCAGATGCCAGTAAATTAGTAGGTTTGGAAATGAACTTGTCCAAAACAATGTTGATGACTAACAGTGAAAAGAGAACAGTATACGTTGGTAGCGAGCCTCTCAAATATACAGACAGCTACATATACCTGGGTAAACAAATTGGCTTTTACCACAATAGTAACGATCAAGAAGTAGAACGCAGGACACAGCTTACCTGGAACAAATACTGGGCACTGAAGGACATTCAAAGCAGCATGGGGATCAAAATTAAAACTAAAGTACTAAACTCGTGCCTAATACCATGCCTCACGTAAGCTTGCCAAACATGGAAATTCAACAAAAAAACAAAGGATAAAATTAATTGCATGTCAGCGGGGTGTAGAACGCAGTATGCTGAATATTATAAAAATGCAAAAAATAAGGCACACCAAAATTAGAAACATAACCAAGGCAAGGGATGGACTAGAACACGCTCAGTCACGAAAACGGTAACCACATGGGCGGGTCCACAGGGAAAAGAAAGAGAGGTACACCGGTAGCTAGATGGGAAGACTACATCAAAAAAACAGCTGACCCCAACTGGATTCGAGTAGCCCAATCTAGAGAGGACTGGCTATCTTTGGAGGAGGCCTTCACCTACAGAGGAGTTCTTACAGAATGAAGAATAATAGTATAATAGTATACGATTAAGGAAAAACTAACATAAGTAAATTTCGGAACCAAACTTAAGTAATAATAAAACTAAAAATTGTATGTAAGTAAACTAAACTTAATCTAATCTAACTTTTTGTTTTATAAGCTGTAAGAAATAAAAGGTCTTTTTATTTTTATTTTATTTATTATTTATGTATATTTTACATATCTCGGGAAAGGTTGTAATGATTTGGATTGAATTTCATATTTGTACAAAGCTAAGCTTAGCTTTAATTTAACTTACAATGAATACATAACAATTACAATGAATATGGACCACTTCCTAGTGTTCGATTGAGCTGTTTCACAAACAGCTTTAGTTGCATGACAATGTATCTTTGTAATAAGCCTGGCCTTATTCTGTGCCATGTATTAATTATATATAAATAAATATTGACAAGCACATAGGATATTTTTAATCAAATTTAATAGTGTATTGTCCGGTACCATCGCGGCTGGACGACTTACTCCTTGAAAAAGGCCTCCTGCCGAGACCGAAACTAGTCGGGCATCCCCGAAATACACACGTGAGAAAACCCGTGTATTTAAATAAATTTAGTCTAAGAAAGTCCAAGATATTGTTGTTTTTGGATGAGGATACTGAGCAATAGTAGATTATCGTTATATAGAAGATTAAGTCAAGGCAAGTTGCGTTACATGAAATGTAATACATAGAATAGGTAATGGATCTCTGCTTTCAATCAAATGAAATTAATATACCTAAATCGTGATAAATGCAAATGAGCTGTATTCTTTATTATTTAATTTTCATTACTTAAAGCTTTAAATAATAATAGCTCTATCAAATTTAGAAACTCGTCAAATATTAAATAAATCCTTTCATGAACGGGACATCATACCAACATAACCTGGTGGTGATTAAGAGAGATTCTGGGTTTGTAGAGATTTCGCAATACTCTCTCTCTCTGTCAGCGTTAACAATGAACACATAATTCTATATCCAGTAATATAAAAATGGATTCCATTTGATTTAATGCGTGTTATAGTCCTTGGGCAATACCACATGAAACAGTTATGTGGTTTAACAATATAAAAATAATACTTTAAAACTTTATTAACATCGTTTACTCTAAGATATATATATATTAATATATATGAATACTTACGTTTTTAAACCTAGTATACTATGTTATAACTACCTAATAGTTTACCGTTGAACTATCTGATCTTTACACCTGGTTGCACTGCCCACTGCTCATGGTTATAGGCTGAAGCACTCCCAAACCAGCTCGATAAATGTCCAGACCCATACCATATTATCGTAAGCTCCATAACCTTGGTTCTTTAAAATGATATAGGTATGCTTTACAAAATTATTTAACATTTGTGAGCATTCTTAAAGTATTTATTTACTTGTATTAACAACAAAATGTAATCGTATCGTGGTAAAGTTCGATTGGTACTCACTAGAGCATAGAGACTAAAGGCCTTCGTGTCCACGCTTCGGTGGTTCCATTGACGCCTCCTCTTTTACGCAGCCAATTATTATGCTCACTTGGTTCTATATACTTACCTTCATAACAAATGGTCATTGCTTATATATTTCTATTTTAGCATTGAGTTCAAGTGATCAGATTATATGAGTTCCACAGCTGCCTAGCACCGGTGATGTGGTGACGAAACCGACCATTTGAATTATTTATGTACCAATTTACGACCAGAACAGGGTTAGGGTGATGGTCTAGATTGACATCCTTTTTCGTACAAACGTACTACGGAAGAAGTAAGGAGAATTAAATGAGCAATGTACAAGTGACTCTGCCTTCGCTTATTTAGTCACCCCGATAATATTTAACACGACACTACTACCTCTTATCACTCTTGGGTTGCAGGTGTCCATGGACAGTGGCTGTGACTTAAAATCAGGTGACCCGCCTGTTGGCAAAAGATTCTATTTGGAAATAGGCCATCAAAGGAAATAATTGTTATTATTTCCTTTGATGGCCTTAGGTAACGTCCAAAACGAAGTCCACTGGGTGAAGGAGAGATTTTTTCAAAGAGCATTAAAAGGCTACTTTCATTACTGAAGAATAATAAAACGTATGTATTATAGGTCAAGACGAGTTCTGAGCACCAAGTGAGGTCTATTCCAAGAACTATAAAAGCGGCGGTAGTGTTAATGCATCTGATTTTAGTGACGTTGCCGGTTCAAACCCTAACTCCTACACTTATAATATATACATATCAATAAATGTAAGTTTTGAACTCAGCTGAACAACAATAATGTTTATGCGCTGCTGACCGTGGAAAGCTGGGACAGCTTGTTAGTACTACAAATAACATTTAGACTTTCCTTAATGTCCTTTACTTAATGGACTTATATGTTCTTCGCACAAATTAATTATGTAGTAATCAAGTTATGATGTTACTTAACCAATATTAATGGGCTATCTTTTATATGCGATATAAATTCTTTAAAGCGGTATGCTTTTATCATGTCAATGACAATCAATGAATCGAAACTCACACTTAAGCAACTGGTGTAAGGCTGAAATTTAGAAAATTGTGACAAATGTTTTAAAAATTCATTAAACCAAACAGAAAACTTTTAATACTAATGTTTAAATAAACATGTTTTTCGTGACCTCAAAACTTGGTTTGTCTAAATCAGTGCTACTTGGATAATTTAAACAACTATAATAGAAATTAGCAAACGCGGTCTATAAACTCTCAAGAACATATATGTCAACTGACGTCAGGTCACTAGAATAGCCCTTCGTTGAGCTTTGTCTCAGTAAGACAGATCTATGCAGGTTCTTAGGCGGCAGGTTTGGACCTCGGTCGTATAGCAACAACACGTCTCCGTCACAAATGTGTGTGTGCTATACTCATTTGTGCGCGAACCGGTCCTATGGCTTCGAGCCACCGTTCGATACAACCACATAATTTAAATAAATGATAAAGTCTCATGCTGCGTTTCACAATTAAAACTATTAAGGCCGACGGAACACTACGATTTCGTTTGCCCGTTACATAATTAGAAAGCATCAAGTGATGGACTGCTGACTCAATAAAATACACGTAAAAGGTTTGTTCCGATCCTATACAGTTTCGTTTTGGAGGTTTTTATTATGACTCGGGTGACAGACAACAAGTGCATGTGATAATGAGCGTGCGAGCATGTGATGAGTATTTGAAAGAAGTGATAAAACAATTCAGACTGATTTTTTTTCACATATAATAGTTCTATGGGCTGCATGACGTGGCCTGCGTGGCCATGGTTGCAATAGTTGTATTGCAAATGTTGATCGCGACGAGTGTTACTGGTTTGATTTCCACATTTAACAAAGGTATACGTACTAGTTCTCACTTTAGGTGTACTTTCTTATTGTGGAGTGTATTAGCGCTGTAGATATAATATAAACTTATGGTTAGACCTTCAAAGAGCTGGAATTGCAATGTGACTGCTTATTATTATCAAATAACCTAAGTGCGTGTCGATTCCACCAAAAATGGTTTCTTTTAAATACATAGATACAACCGGGAAGATTTTAGGTTTTAGATTGTCCTATTCTACTCCACCATGAACCAAACGCACGGAGTCTCATTTAATTGAGAGTAAGCTATGGTCTTAGTTTAAATTTCTTAAGAGAAGTTTTTTTATTTTCTTTTGTTGGTATACACCTCATCCCACCCGCCCCACGAGAGCCATTAGCAAATTTCCAAGGAGGTCTGCAATATTTTTAATGTTTCTGTTTAGAATAAATTTTCAAAGAAACGCGTTTAAAAGTACTGGAGGCAGGGGGCCGCCGTTGCCACTGTAGAAGGATTAAAATTATAATCCGTTTTGTTTTAGCGTCAACAATAGTACCGCTAAGGAGCGGTAATGATTGAATGCATTCTGCGTATTGGCTTTAATCCGACGTTAGGCAAAGTAATTTGTGTTGTTCTTGGAAATATATAACGTGTAAGTTTCACACGCTACCCTATATTGGTACCTGTTATTGAGCCAGTTTTTTGTCTATATTTTCTAGGTCATTTTTGAATGCTGTAATAAAATATACTGTCTAAAATACACGATTTTTTGTTACAATGAACAACCCTTTTAGTAATGTACTTTATAAGAGCTGGAATCCATTAAAGATTAGTAAGTATTTCAGTGTTGGTCTTTGAATGGATTAGTTGTTATTATTGGTCATGATATTATGTTTTAGCATAACAAGTTTATCAAGGTTGAGATGGGTGAGACGAATAATCACACGTACAATATGAATGCCCCACTGTCATTCAGTCAAAATATACTTTTTTTCGCTTTTTCTTGATTATTGAACATTCTATATTAAAAATAATAATAATAAAAAACAGTAGAAAGAAAAAGCCTATTATTTATTCGTTCGAAACAGTATATAATGTGTCATCCTGTGAGTCTGATGAGAGGTACGTACGTATGTATAAGTACACTGCTCGTAAAATAGAGGTGTTCATAGTTGGCACAAGGGGCTATAAGAGTCAACTGAGGTCAACTTAATGGTACTCGTATTTGTCAAGCTGACTACATCACTGGAATACAATCTAGCTGGATATTAACACTGTATTATATTACCTCAGTAGGTTTATGTGACAGTTTGTTGGCTCGTGTGGTATGTTGAGAAATGTTCAAGAGTGCTCCTCGCCGTTGAGGAATATTTTATTTTACATTTATGTAACACACTTTTTTAGGAGTGCATATAATTGTAATAAACTACTAATAATTTATATGTAAATGTATATATTTTTGATTATTACAAATAACCTTTTGTTGTGCTAATCGTTATGTTAGTTCATGCTTTTCAGTTTTAATAAAAAAAACGATAAATATTAATGGATTCTATGAAATAAAAAACACTTTGATTTAGAATTAGTCTACAATTTAAAGGAAATAATTTATTAAAGGATAACAAACCCCTAACGACATGAATCAATACTTCCTATAAAAAATCCTGATACATATTTTTATTTAATATAATTATTAAATAAAAGGCATATGTCTGTCTATTACATTTCAACGCACTAATTAAAAATAGTTAATCTAGAAAAATGCTCAATCGTATAAACTTTTTGAAATATATTTTATTTCAAAAATATGTTTATAAAAGCACACAGCTTGATCCATATGTAAACCCTCTAATAACATTGATAATTTAATGAACATAATAGGGTCACTATAATTTGAGCGATGACCAAAGGATGTTTAGCATTAAATAGTGCGCAACCTCCATGGCTTTAAACTATGAGGTGAGTCCATGTCCCTGGTGAGCGATACCACTGCAAAACTTAAATACGTTTTCTGACACGGATTTGTCAGAAAACAAATTTACTTTTACTTATACAAGTCAGGATTACTGATAGATGTAGAATTTTGAATTAAATTTACAAGTTATTAAAAATGTAAGGTAACAACAGACGCAGACGGTTCTTAGAAACTCTACCTGATACATAATTAGAAACCTTTAATTCAAAAGAAGTCAAATAATAGCAGTACAAATTCTCTTTGTAGCTAATTATGCATATTATGTACCGTTGACTTTGTATTCCGACACTTTAATAATTTTAACGAGAGCATTTTGACGTCCGCCTAATCTACAGTATTGTATCATCGCTCTAATGATGTCAATGGCAGTTTCTAAGAAATATTAATTGATGTAATTGGTTGAACGTAGGTAATTTTTAAATTTATTAACAAACGGACCTTTACAGACCAACACCTACTATAAATGTAAAAAACTTTGATAGTTCAATAATCACAGTACTAATAGTAATTAACTTTAATCAAACCAGTTTAGTCTGCTTTAGTGACGGCTTTATTGAGATTATCGTATCGTATCGCGTCTTTTCCTATATCCATTTCGAGAACAGATAATAATGCGCATATACTTACAACTATTATTAATAGTGGGACAGAAATAAAATCCATAGTAAATGGTTTATTTATTTAAAATGAAAACGATAAGTAATTTTTCATGTAAATGAGGACTTACTAAAAATCAAGTCACGTGATGAAATATACCTCACATAATTATGGTTTAATTCAGTCGTTAGATCGGTTCTTCGTGTGTCTCTATAACATTATTATTATTCACGAAGCTCTAATCACGCCACTAATAGGATCAAAGTTGGTTGGGACGTTGGGACGACTTTGTATCCAATGTTTGTTTGTTTGTCGAGCCCCGCGATACAGGAATCATTCCTAATGCGGTTGCAACTGTCTTTTAAAAAAGTGCCAGTAGTTGTCATAAACAGTGCTATCAAAAATGGAATATTAATTTCCTTGATATACCTCTAACCCTTGTACACATTGGTAATAGTCTTAAGTATTATATATATGTATTAGTCAGTACAATATCTTATATCCAAGAAGGACGGCAAGGCTGTAATTCATTTTAATAAATAATAAATTCCCTAAGAATCTAGACGATAGTGATTAGTTAACTAAATCACCATCATAACACAGGATATATATTGACTTAGGTATATGTTTAAGATTTTAGGCATTTGCGGGTCACAAAAAAAATAAGTCACAAAAAAGACTACTATTTTACAAGTGTCTACTGACTTTAGTAAAGCTTATGTTTTGTAAATGGACATATACATTTGTTTATTTAGATCTCCACATAAAGACACACACAGCTAGTGACACAGTATAGTGGGCTGTATTAAATTTTGTAAACTTAAATTAATGGAGACAACATTATGTAAAACAAAATGATATAATAAATTAACATAAAATCATATTTTACATAACCCTTACATTAGCTGTACTTACATAATAGGCATACAATTTAACATACATACACACATTCACTCCTGTGTTCCTGAAAGGGTAGGCAGAGGCGTTGACGCCTGCATTTTGCCAATAATGATGTACTCCAATTAACGTAATAGGGGCAAGCCTGTTGCCGTCATCGGGGCACTTTTGGGAATAAATAGGAAAATTTGAGGTTTATTGACAGAAAAGGGAGTATAGCCAGGGAATGAAAGGGATATTGCTTGTACAGCTGGATTGGGCTAAGCAATAGCTCAATCAAGTAAGGGTCGCATAACTATAACTCGAACTGGCTGGTGGGAAGTCCAAGTCCTCTAACTATAAGCACAATATAGGCTATAAACATAAAACAATCTCAACAAAAAATTATAACGAAAGAAATCTTAGAAATGAATAAACATAGTATATTAAAAATAAATAAACTTATAATGTGGTTAAATATTAACAAAACATTCACACAGATTTAACACTTAAAGGCGTACAATAAAGTGATGAAAAAACATTAAATGTGGAGCCCTATATTGTTTTACAGGACTTGATTGATTACAGATCGAGGAAGAGTAATTACTCTCCACAGACCTACCTAGAGACTACCTCAACAAAGTTAAGACGAAGAGTTAAAGAAAAAGACGAAAGATTATGTCACTACTGAGACAGCTAAAATGCTACAGAATCAGGTGCCTCGTGCCGCTGCTTCTTCAGTCATGACCTTCAACCATTCACAGTAATTCTGTATTACGATATGACTGTGCAGCGTTTCATCCACATCGACTTATGAAACTTGAAACTATATGCATTACAATGTAAGCGCACAGATAACACGCTCTATCCTCATATGTCATTAAATTATTACAATTTAAAAATGTTATGGTAAGGAGATGTATTTAACAACCATCGATGTCAATGTTTATATGTACACTTTTAATTCACAATTCATCTTTGAGTTATCAAAGTACGTGTCATCATAATATTTAGTTATGTAGTAGTATGTGCCTAGAAGTCCAGCCAATGGTGGCATATGTGTCGAGTCTTTCGGCTGCCTTTAATATCGTTGATATGACGTTAAGCGCGTGCGTCATGCTCTAGAATGAGTGTCGCATGTCGGGGCTGGTCATCTCCGGACTGCTATTACCTAACGTGCGCTTAGTAGTAATTATTATTAAAATACATTGTTTAATATTGATTTTCTTTAATGTAGCTACTTTACCATTTAATTTTTTTAATTTATAACAATCATTGATAGCAAAAATATCAGTACTCCTCTATGATGTTGTTTACCTGGTTTTCGGTCGATTTTATAAACTGCACTGATTGCAGTAATTCTGGGCGACTGTTTTTATACGAGTGAAACTAAGGCTTTATACGAGTCGACCTAAAGCATATAAAATCGTAACGCCGAATATTGGGAATTAGTTGCTGCTGTTGCTAAACATAAACTCTTGTACTTAATATAACATAAAATACGTATTTACGTAAGAATATGTGTAAAGAATGAAAATTACATAAAATAGAAAACGAAGCATTTGTTTATTTATTTATCGAAATGGGACTTGAGACTTGCTGACTTTCAAAATTTCGTCCCACATGACCAACATAAGTACGAACTCAAACTCTTGTAGTTTATCTGACGAATTAGCTACTGCTCTTCTGGTTTTTTCTTTTTGCAACTATAATTTTATTATATGTCTTAAACGAAATACTTGAAATATTTTGACTTTAGATAAAACAAATTATTAACAAAACAATATTAGATATATTTACGTGCCTAAACGAACAGAATTGGAAATAACTGTCGACACACTCACATCGGACCGTCCGTAGATTTATAGTATACTCAAAGTAACAAATACTACTTAATTATAATTTTCATTATATTTGATAAATACTTACAACTACCACTGTCTCTCCGAATAATTTTGATCCATTCTAAGGTTACCTGGAAGAGTTTGCATTCAGCAATAAGTCCGTCCTTTGTACATTATCAAATTGACAAATGTATTGGCATGAAACTTCTCCTCTAACAGTGGTGTGCAAATAATGTTTTCTCTATCTATCTATCTTTAAATACATAGTGGCGGGCACATTGCTCAAATAACAAAACAAGATGCACGACCGAGCGAGTAAGCGCGAGCGGGTGTTATCGGCATTTTCAAACAACCTTAACTTTCAAGTAGTAACAAATATTTTATTGTGTTGTTTGTGGTGCCCCCAAGACGTGTAGGGTAATACTTTTTGGGGGCAAGTTTTCCTATAAAAGCAGCTGTGAAGTTTTTTGTTTTTATTAAATTTGCTGCTTCTAAATGACCGTCATTAAATATTTTAAAAAGGTCTGTCAAATAAACGATGTAATTTTTGGATGCAATCAAGTTCAATCAAGCGCAGTTCATCCTCTCTGTTTTCAAAGAATTCCCGTACTAACTAGAAGAGATTCAAAAAGTGATTCAGACTAACATTTTTTGAGAGCTCTCGTATTTCTGTGTGCATCAAGCGATTGTAGTCTTCATCATTTTCACCACAAATTTGCCCAAATAATATGTCATTTGATGAATTGCTTCTTTTCTTGTTGACTACTATAGTAACGTAATGGAGCGCCGTATGCAGGCGTTCATTTTGATTTTTGCAACCAAGTGCTGACAATGAATAACACAATGTACAGCGAGTACATTTGGTACCTGCTTGTTTGAAATTCATCATGAAACCCTTTTGTTGCTCTGTCATTGCTGGAGCACCATCCGTAGCAACTGATAAAATGTTTCGAATAGGAATTTCTTTTCCTTAAAAAAAAAACGTACATGGTATTTTTGTATCTGTTTCCAATTTTTTTTGCATACAATAATTGTTGATAATGTTTTTTTCTTTTATGAATCGGACATAAGCCAAGATTTTTTTTGTTAATGGATAGAGGGCAAACGAGCAGACGGGTCACCTAATAGTAAGTGACGGTCGGCGCCCATGGATACCCGCAACTCAAGAGTTACTAGTGCTAGTAGCAACTAGTGTAGTATTTTGTTAAAATTGATTGATCGAATTGAATATTACATTAAATGCTCTTAAGCCTAGAAGGCTTTATGGCTTCATTAGAAAAAATACTTTTTGGTAAATTAAACACATAGGTAAGAGTTGGTTTGTTGGAGATTGCGTTAATCCATATTTTAAATACTCAATAGTGTACTGCCGACATTTCTTCTTATTTTTAGACATTTTGGAATGCACTATTTGTTACGTAGCGTAAATCATATCTTTAATTACCAACCGGCATAGACTTGTTACAAACAGTTCTGAACCGACTCAAACCGTTTATACTTAATGCTTATTTTAATGTTTATATACGTCACAATAATAAGACAAACATTTTAAACGGCTAGATAAAATACTTCTCATGAAAATGGAGGTATTTTCATAGTATTATATTACATTTAGGTAGGTACGCCGCGACCGCTCCCTTGACTGTCATAACGCCCCCCATTTACCTTTTGACCTTCTAGCATTCCCACGAAAAGCTCCAGCGCCCACTAGGGGGCGGTACCGCCAGCGTTGGGAATCTATGGTCTACGCAAAGACTAATGTAGCATCTATTAACTAGCATAAAACCGTACTGGTGCTTTACTAGTAGAACCGGTTAAATACGGTCTCATGTAGTGTGGTCGCTTGTCGGGTATTCTGATTTCAATTTAAAATTTCCTTGAAATATTCAAAAAATATAAAGAATATAGAAAAATCTAGAATATTGAATTTATACGATTCAGCTGATCAGATATATATATTTCACCATTCTAACTATAAGATAAAACACATCGAGTTAACGCGAACAAAATAAAGTACTTTTTACTAAATGTTTATTTTACAAAGTTTTTCTTTGATCGTCTTCAATAATATTTAGATTTTATATATCTATTATTGAACGTGTTCCAGATTCCTACTTCAACAAAACAGGTAACTGCGTAAATTTAGGTACTTGTGAGAAGTATTGATGAGTTGCATTTTATTATTTATTTTCTTAGTGGGTTCGAAACGTGTGAAACCTTGTGCTATGCAAATCATTGAAGAATGCCGTAGGAGTTGAGTGAGGAAAACCAGGATTTTGAACAGTGTGGGAGCTAATTAACTTTCTACAAAAAATCTTAAAAGATATATATTTAATGCTTTTTAATGCTATTGCCTTTAGAGCATTCCTTAACATAAACATAAATAAATGCATGATATGATTAACTTCATCTTCACTTCGTTCACTTGATTGAAAACTATTTTTGTGTTGAGCTGTTAATTTTTACTACAAATATATTATTATGCTACCTAGTTGAGGAGACAAGTACACATTATACACTTATCGCTAAAAGTGAGAAATATTTGTATTTTTGTAGCCTTAAGGAAGTTTTAACTACAATTGGTATGTACTCGTAACACAACAGCATTAATAACTCTAATCAAATCTCACATAGAAGACTGAGAACTGTCAATTACACCGAGAATTTTATCCTGGGTATCGTTGTAACACAGGAGGGACGTAATCTGAAGCTATTCCCGGCGGTCGTTGATCTAATTGAGCATTTGAGCAATGCGTGCGTGCTAATGGACTAATTACGTACATGGTACAATTGGTGAGTCAACAGCAGGACGGCCGTGGGTGGCAGACGGCTTGGCTCCGTGGACACTGGCCTCACATATCTCGCTATCGTAAAACGTGATTTATACTAACCTATAGTATCCGTGATTTACTGTTGTTGAGACTAGACTCGAACGTTTCGCCATTTTGTAAACACGTCTCCTTAAAATAATATATTATATTTAAGTATACATATAATATAGTATTTTATTATGTTAGACTTTCAACGATGAAGTTTACGAATACGATTTAATATAAAAATCAGGAAATAACACAGTAGTATTGACTGACTCATCATATGTTAGAGTTTGACTTCTTTTGTCTCAAATTTATTAGCGTTACAATTCAACTTGGTGGCGCAGCCAGCCTTCGGGTCTATTACCAGTTTACATCGACACGGAAGAATATCATGACGATGATATATTAACTTAAAGTATGTTTAGATTTAATGTATATCTTTTAAGTACTAACCTATATACAAAAAGGGATAATCGCATATTAGGTAGATACAAATGCTAACGCAATCGATAAATAACACCGCGTATACACTATGTCATATATACTTATGTAATTGGGAAAAAAACTCTATGAATTAATAGCACTTCTGAGAGTTTTCATGTTAAGCAAATATTGTGGAGGGAGAATTGTCACATTTGGGATACTTAAAGATTATACATAATGTAGTATTGCAGAAAGATACAATTTTAATCAAAATGTGTCTTGTACAAGTTGAAAAAGTATGTGAAAAAGGACTCCAAAAAAACCACAAAGGCGCAGTATAAATCGATGACATATGTCAGCATACGGACTGGATATATTATCTCAATTGAAATAACAGTGGTCCTTGATAAAAAACAAAACATTGAAAACTTAATGGCTAATGGTCAATATTCGATTATTGACCAGACGATCGACGAAGTATTCGTAAATATATACTTAATGTTCAGCTATTTACATATACATATAATAAAGTATTTACTGTACCCCCGTAATATATTTTTGTATGTCCTGACAAAACTACAAAAAGTAATTTTACCACTGTAAAGTCATTTCTCAAGAAGGGGTTGGAATCTTATAGTGAGAAGTGGACATAAAACCTGGCGAAGTATGCGATTCAGAACCCATGAAAATTGTTATTAAAATCTGATTACATAATCATATAGTTTTTGTTAACCCAACCTAAAAAAGAGCCGCGCTGTAAGTTATACGTGTGTATTTGTGTGTCTGTCTGTGTTACCATAGCACTTAAACGTATGAACTGATTTGGAATAAGTTTTTTTTTCTTTTAAAGGTAACATATTCGGGTGTTTTTTCTTTAATTGAATATCTTTTTCTTTCTTGTAATTGATAGAAAGACCAAGTAGATTCTTATTCTTGGTTAGAAGAACTGAAACAGTTTAAGATTCTACATGTATTACCTGTTGAGTTTTTTCCGAAAGACTACTGTATATAGACTCAACAAGATAGGAGTGATACAGATTTTAAGAATGTGTGCATGCGAGACCTCTGGATAATTTCTAGGATTTTTTTAGTAGACAACACGTTACGTTCCAAAGGAGGTACTTCCAACTCGTAATATTAGGCATGCAATAGGTAAGTTTTTTAACTAAGTGAAATGACTAATTAGATTTCTTATTATTAGGAGTGTGGCTAGAAGATCTTATACAAATTATACAATACCTTACGATGATTATTTCCTCCCACTAACACGCCTACTTCTACTTACACAGAATTTTCATTATCATCATTAGTAAGATATTTTAATAAACTGGACGCACAAACCTTATTTCTTTAAATCGTACATCTCTAATACATATATTATACTCGTAATGTTATCACATCAAGAATTTGCAACCAGTTTATTAAAAAAAGTCTAAAAGTACCTAATCTGCCAAGTGTTTCGATTCCAACGGCATACGTCGCCAGTAGATTTAATATTAATTATTATGTTCGGAATAAAAACTGGTATAAAGCGATTCTAACTTTCGCTACCGTCAAAAAACCTCATATAACGGCTCCAAGAGTCACGCGCCAAAAAAAAAGAGTATTAGTTACTTGCGCGTAACGGCTCCGGTAGCCAGGCGCGCGCCTGCCCCATGCCGCGGTGCACGGTAGCTTTCGTGAGTTGCTAAATTTCATGCATTACATACAATCATTATTGCTCTTATTGCGGTTAACTTGTATTTATGAACACTCATACTATATAATAATTGAGGTTTATTATCTTCAATAAAACTGCAATTGTACCGGTATATTTTTTAATATTTGATCCGACATACGAGTATACGAACCCTCTGAAATATACATTTGACTTTACCAATTAATGGACCGTTTTATGCGAACGTGTATAATTTTATTGATCGTTCTTTGAGGTATTTCTTTAATCTTTGTTGAAAATTTATATGTATTATTGCATATAATTCAGGTTACGGTGTTTTAAAACGTATAGTGAATTATGTTATGAGTTGGAAACGGCGACGGAAAAGCTTTAATAAAAATGTAACGGTAATTAACGTATTATACAAAAAGTTTTCTTGGTATGTAAATAATTGCCTTGTTCATTTACATAATACACTGAGGGTAATGTTCTTACTGGTAATCGGTGTTTGATTACGTTAGTTAAATAATGTTGTATAAACAGACATCTGTGTTAATATAGAAAAAATCATTAACGTTTGTATTTCGTCAGTAGTTTACGCATATAGTTTTATATATTTGAATATACTCAATTAAAGTTTCAATTAAAGCTACACTTGAATTTATACACAATTTATACACAAATAGTTGTCAAAATAAAAAGAATGGGACCTACTACATCACAGGCCGATAAGATGGCTTTAAAAATTTACTGAAATCTAAATTCACGCCGTTCATTTTAATTTAAGAAAACAAATACTTCTGAAAGGAATTAATGCGTGTGTTTGTGTCGTCTTAGGCCTCCTCACCCGTAACTTTGCAAAAACATATGTCTATGTGTAATGCTTACTACGAGTAATCGTTCTACAACGGTACTCTAGACTCGACGTTTATAGTACTGTGTAGAATAACTGCGAATCACTGAACTATTCTGATAAATAACATCTATTTATAAATAAATACATAGATATATTATCAATAATCGCTTTTAGTTAAGCGTTGGATGGTTACAGTAGTCACCACACAGCTATCAGTACAAAGAGTATTGAGTGACTGGACTGTTTGTCTAGTGGTTAGTGATCCTAACGGCTAATCCAGAGGTCGTGGGTTCGATTACCACCCAGAGCAAATAATTGAGTGATGAGCACGATCATTTGTTCTGTCTGATTGTAATTTATCTATAATATTTATTTTATTTATCTCTTTATTGTACACTATACAAGTAATGGAAAAAAAATATATAGACATGATTGCATGTATTACAGTATAACAATTGGCGGTCCTATCACTCACGGTGATTTCTTACAGACAACCTTTATACGGATATTATTACATCAAATTAGGGGCTATTTAGTAATATAACTATGCATATCAGCAGTCCCATTGTACAAGCTTTGCTTAGTTCACTATGAGACGGCCTTTAACGGTTACTGAAGTTATTATTATTATTATCATTTATTCCTACTGGAAAAGGTTATCCTGTCTTTTTCAGGTCGAAATTTATAGGTTGTTCCAGCCAGAGTTGTAGGCGAGTCGGAATAATCGATTAGCACCTATTTATATATGTATATTTTATAAGTTCACTAAACTAAAGAGGCTGCCAATGACTGATTTTAAGGACCTGAAATAGTCCATCGTATAAGCCAGAGGGAGCGGTAACAATTTAATAAAGTTTGGTGCTTTAAGGTTAACAGAATGAAGGTTGAACATTAAACTAAAAATGAGGAAGTCCATTGTTCAACATGTTACAACTATGATAGCTGTTTGATGTTAAAACCACAACGTCATTTGTCGTGAAAGGTCGTGTGGAAGGCATGTCTAGTTGTTCTTGTCTTATTAGTTAAATAACAATCTATTATTCTCACTATATCAGTTTATAATTGTTAATTTCCAGGTTTTCTCTATATTTTTTAACGTCAATCGTATTAAGTACAAAATCCAAAGAAGTTAATTTTCCCTCCTCAAATTTGATTTATAACAGAGATTGTTTAGAGGAATACCGCTACCGTATCACGTGTTATCTTGAGTCCTATTTGAAAACAAAACGAGTCGGGTACTTATGTTCTGGCAGGTACTGTACCCACTCTGTTTCGGCTTTGATGGAACCAAACGACATCTATTTTATTTATACACTCTGAATGATACCCTTTTTGAATGTCATGATTTTAGGGTATTTTTTTCATGATATTGGGGTAATTTTTTCGGCATGTAACAACTGATACATTTCTGAGACTATTTCTTTTTCTGTCTTTTATACACCAAAATCAATATTTAGACATATAATATATGATAATATATACACTCGTCGATTTAACCATATTTTAGTCCCATTAATCTGGACACTATATGACTGTATACATACTGTCATATCTCTTAGCTGACTTTTACGATACAACCACCAAGGGTAGAGATGGGTGGCCTTTTCTACTCCACCGAAAACCACACGGCTAATGTATGATAATGTATATCAAAATGCTATAAGCTTCGAAATCAATAATATCAGATTCGTAACCTACTAAATATTTATATGTTTACGCCTTTACACTTGAAGAAGTAGGCAGAGGCGTATAAAACATGCACATTTTGCCACTTACGAAATAGGAGTTGTTAACCGGGGGAGTTTAGGATTCAAGGTGTAAAAAAGGAGTATACTGAATGGAAATGTGAAATGAAATGAAAGAGATTGAAGAACTTGCTTACACGGATGGATTTAGAAGTGTAAGCAATGGCTTGAGCAGGTCACGGTCGTATACCTGTATCTCGAAGTGGCTGTTGCTGGGAAGTCCAAGCCTCCAAGCGATTTAAATAAATTATAATTTTATTACATATAATCCATAAACTTTTGGTTTTTTAAGTACTACTTTACACGGAACACCTATGCGATCGTTATGTTTAGTGGTAGCCTTGATTGAAGATCTGAAGTTTATGTATATGCGCCCATTACCCTAAATAATATGTTTTGCAAAACTACAATAGTTTTGAGTGGAACGTCCAACTATCTACACATGAAGTAAAAACAAAACGAAAAGTGGCTTATGTGTTAGATGAGTCAATATTTATAATACCTGGTGGGGAGATTTTACAACCATGGTCTTCATTAATAAGGAAATTACACTTGCAATTTACTCATTCAATGTAGAAGCAAATATAATATTTACCAGTTGCCAGTTTCTATGTGTGGGTATTCTATGTAAAAATTAACTGAAAGTATTCATCAAGTATTCATCATTCAAATATTGTTTCATGCTTAGGCACGAAGGGGCCGGCTCGACCGGTGCGATACCACGGCCTCACAGAAAACCGGTTGTGAAGTAACGCTTGCGTTGTATTTCCCCGAATTGGGTGAGGTTTCCGGAGGCCCAATTCCCCCACCCCCTTTTCTCTCCCCTCATCTCCTTTCTCCTTTTTTCCATCTCCTCATCCCTCCTCTCTTCTTTCCGCTCCCTGCATCCCCCATCCCTCATCACCCTCAAAGGCGGGCAGCGCACTTGCGACTCTTGAGTTGCAAGTGTCCATGGACGGCGGTGTCACTTACCATCAGGGGACCCGTCTGTTCGTGTGTCCCCCTATAGTATAAAGAGAAAAAATAAATTCAGTTCATTTTTACACGTGATATAACGATTAATTCATCAATCAGTTACTTTAATCGTGTAGGAGGCAAACGAACACACAAGGCACCTGATGGTAATTGACAGCCGCAAATAAACATGCAATTTGACTGTCACTAGTGTTTTGCCGGCCTTTGAACGTGCACGGGGCACGGGGTTTTGTTGGGCTTCTGGTAACCTCATTCACTCGGTGAAACCCATTGGATTTGGCTTTAGCTGTCTTGACTTTGAAGCTAAACGCTACGACTATATCAGATTAAAAGATATCGTTAAGGAACAGTAAAATTTCATTTGTGGGAATATCTGATCATCACAAAAGGGCAACAACTAAGAACTAATATTGGTGGCCAGGTGTACTACGCTCTGTCATAAGTTAAAATAATTGAGTTATGTTTATTTTGCAAGTAGCTCTAATTTATTAAGTTTGTTAAGATGCTAACGAAAATCTGCACTTTAAGCAAAATCTTTTCTCTAATCTATAAGTCTTTAGGTTCTATAAAAAAAAACATGTTAGATGCCATTGAGATACTTATAATACATAGAAATCAGACAGTTCACAATTTTACTAAATATTAGGCGATCTGTTCACGATTTAAGTAGTTATAGTGTAAGTGATATATGTAACATTAAAATGCTAATAAATGTGATACATAATTTAACTTGAAAAAGACTAAATACTTCTATTTATACATTTTCATGAAAAGTGGCCTTTTTCTCCGTATCCCAAACCCCGTTTTTTTAAGTTTTTTAAAAGAAATATCAATATATATCACCGATCCAAACTTGTGTCTGAAATCGAAACTTCTTTATCAAAAGTTTAAGATTGGGGTCGACTTAACCTAGTCCAGTTGAACCCCACGAAGACACAGGTTTGCGCATTCACTGCTAAAAAGATGCCATTGGTCGTATCACCTCAATTTGAGAGCACTTCCCTAACTGCATCAGCCAGTATCGGAATCCTTGGCGTCGATATATCAAGCGAAGTCCAGTTTCGCAGTCACTTAGAGAGTAAGGCCATATTAGCCTCGAAGAAGCTTGGTGTGCTAAACAGATCGAGACAGTACTTGACTACGGCCTACCGCCTGCAACTTTATAAGGCACAGGTTCGACCGCACATGGAATACTGTTCTCATGTCTATGCAGGTGCACCCCAGTACCAACTTCTCCCTCTTGACCGCATTCAACGGAGAGCGACTAGCATCATCGACTGCCAATATTTCTGATCGACTTGACACCTTGGAGTTGCGTAGAGATGTAGCTTCACTCTGCATCCTCTATCGCTTGTATCATGGGGAGTGTTCAGAGGAATTCTTCGGACTTATACCGGCTGCTGGTTTCCGCCATCGTCCTACGCGACAAAATATCCATCCCCATCACCTGGACGATTGGCACTCCACCACTGTGCGCTTCTCGAGAAGCTTTTTGCCTCGCATAACCAGCTTATGGAACAAATTGTCGCCTGCCGTATGTCCGAACCGATATGACCTTCAAACCTTCAAGAAAAGAGCGTACTCCTACCTAAA
Source organism: Tyria jacobaeae (assembly GCA_947561695.1). Taxonomy (NCBI): domain Eukaryota; kingdom Metazoa; phylum Arthropoda; class Insecta; order Lepidoptera; family Erebidae; genus Tyria; species Tyria jacobaeae. The sequence continues at coordinate 9,311,564 of OX387210.1, forward strand.
AGGCCGGCAACGCACTTGTGACTCTTGAGTTGCGGGTGTCCATGGGCGGCGGTAGTCACTTACCATCAGGTGACCCGTCTGCTCGTTTGCCCCCTATCGAATAAAAAAATAATAATTAGGGATACATTTTTGTATTCCGTCTCCGAGTAGTCGTAATACCACCTGTTAGATGCAAATGTGGTATAGTTTGATTACTTTAGTTGCACCATCTGCTGTGGCACGTGCGGTCTTCGAGTAAGCCCACCTGAAGCTTCAGCCATCATTGTTCATGACACACTCATCTCTAAAACGCGCGATGCGTATGTAAGCATCTCATCTTCGTAATGTTTACTTAACATCTCATTGTCATAACTTTTGTTACAGCTGCAGCTATGAAAACAATACTCGCTATCAGGAATACGTGAAAAATGCAACAGGCAAAGTATTAGTATAAAGGATGCCTAGTGATAAGCGAAAGTGTGGTCGTAGTCAGAATTAGTTCAGTGACTAATGCTTTTGTTTGGATTTACAGTTTGCATGAACATCGTCGAACAATATTTCTACCTGTGTTTGTTTTGTTTAGTTAAAATGCATATGTAGGATTATCGGTGTATTCTTTAATATGTTGCAGATACTCATTTACCTAGTTGTTATTTTTGTCACTTTCGGCTATGCAACTTTAGTGTCCTAAAATGTCTACGTAGCACTCGTAGCGCCGTAGCACAATGAAAGAAAACCTTGCCTACGTCTATGTTAAATTACTTCGGGTAGCTTTCCTGGGGAAATAGTATTTTTATATCGATACTATCAGGAAACGCGTTTGGTTGAATCGCTGCGATATCATTATGATGCTCTTTGTTGAGGTATTTGAAATTTCGTGTGAAGCATTGTTGGTGCGACTGCGGTTGTGTTGGTGTGGGAGGGTGGTGGTGGTTGTGTGAGGGTTGTTCCTCGCACTTGGTGGCGAAGGGCGGAGCGCGGGGCGGGGCGGCGCGGGCGGTTCGCGGGGCGGGGCGGCGCGACGCCACCGCGTCTGGCGCGCGCGCAGCGCTCACTCGACCCGCGAGCGCAGCGCCGCGAGCACGCGATGCGCACTATCTCAGTCCCGCACGCATTACGAGAGCGCGACCACTCCCGCGCGCCTGCCGCCAGTGATGTTACCAGACTCTGTTGTTATGTGCCATCGGTTCGTTCGTGAGCGAGTGCGCCTCCAGCTGTTCCCGAAGCGTTGAGTGGTGATTCGTTCGCGAGGATATCGCGGATTTTGCGTACCCGTCGACGTTGGATGCGTTAAAATTTCGGGTGAGTGAGAGAGGCAAGCGGTCGTGCGCCCGCGGCCGGTTTGACCGCATTATTTTCGAAATACGTACGCCGCAATCCGGTCGACCGCGCTAGAACGATCAAAACATTATAACAAAAACATATAAATTCGGTGACGTTCATATATTTTACTGGTAGAGTCTTGATACTTTCACAAATTTTCGATTGTTTCAGTAAAATGTTTGTGTAGCACGATTTGTTACGTCCCTACTACACTTATGTAGAGTGTGTTAAGTTCTTGATAGAAAACTTTATAATGACGTAGTATTTATAAGTGTAGGTAATATCAATGAGATTATTTAGTACATAAAAGGCATCTTCAGCTATGTAACCTGTACAGTTAGCTGTAACAAGACGAAACGCATCCCGTTGATGTCTTTTACAGAACGCTTTTGGAAAGTGCTTGAGTAATATAACCATGTTTATATTGAGTGTTTGTGTAACATGACATGTGCTTTTCGTTTCTCTTCATTTTAATATGGTGTTTAAGATGAAAGGTGTATTTTTAACGTGATAAAGTGTGCTCTCGCGATTTCCACACCGTCTAGTATGTTTGATGAAACTTTATTTGTGTCATGTATTAAAGTTTAACCTTTCGCAGCGCTTGAATACATATTTCAAGTAGTTTTATAAACCGAATAAGTTAACATTTATGCTTGAGTACAAATTATGTCAAAATGGTCCACGTTTTGGAATAGTTAGGTTTGGAGCATTTTTATTTTAGGGCCGTACAGATTCTAATACAATAATGGCTTGATTATTGTATTTATTTACTGTTGAGCAGTTCAAAAAGAACATTTAGAATTAATCCTGTTTTATCAAATATAAGATTAGTTATCTTATATTTGATAAGACGTAGTTACCAAAACTCCACTTGCTTGCACTTGCTTTTTACCACACACTGTACATGTGTGAGTTGTTTTCGAAGAGATTACTGGTTTCTTTCAATGAACGCAATTACCTTACATATAAATTACGAAACGAGAAAACATCTTGCGGGAATTGCTAATAATATGGAGAAAATCCAAATGTGTAAAGTAAATAAACCAACGATAAAAACATAAACAGACATTTTTTGATTACTAAGTGTTGTTGCAAATCCAACTGCGGGCCTTTGAAATAAATTACTATTTGTTTATTAATTCATATGACAATATTTTTCAATTCAAATAATTAATTACCGAGTATATTTTACATGCTTCTTTCGTGCTTTTAAGCCTCTAGTCATATTGATGTTTACGATTGCGACAGCATGTGGTTCTCTCTTTACCGCGGCCAGTTTATCAATGAATACGTCACTAGATACCAGGGTGATAAGGGACGACGTTACTGTTGAGGCAGTGCCGGGCCGCGGGGTGGGTCACCCGCTTCACATAAAAATACTCATCACCACTGACCATTATCAGTCATCGTTTAGAACCGGTCGACAACGTGCGTGCTTTCGTTATCTGATACCGAATTAATGAATTCATTTTGTAGGCGTATTTTTTCTCGAACATAACTAATGATTGCCGGCTTTATGAAAACTTATCTTAATTTTCTTCATTTAAAAAAATATTACAATTAGTGATCCAATAGTCTGATGTTAACTATAATATTGAAATAATCGAGACTTATTCACGCGATACAAATGCTACAATACTATGGTAGGTACCTAGTCGTCATTGCTTAGCTTGTACCTTTTAAATGTGACAAGAGCTTCGAAACTTGCTGATCCACTTGCGTGTTGTTGGCGATTACTACTACCTACTCAATTTAATTAAATATGCATGAGTACATTACAATGTATGTATGTTAGTGCATTCATTAGAAGTACACCTAGAGATAAACAACTGCCGGTCGATCACAATGTTACTCTTTGTTGGTTAACTAGTAAAATGCATCTGTATTATACGTTCCTTGGAAATTCTTACTCAATTATTTCACTTATCGATTTCTCCGTTAAGATATCTGCTGGTAGGGTCACACGAACCTACAATTGTTTCCAGAAGTTTGGCAATGTTTAATGGGCGATATTTTTAAATCGTCTTTTTTTTTAATGCCTTGGTCTCTAAATTTCTTGCATTATTTATGAAGTAAGTGTACAAAATGTTTATATGTGTTGTTTGTATCGTTGCAGGTGGGTCGAGGAGAATTATGCGTGTGGCGTGCGCATGCGCGGTGGTGTGCGCGTTGGTGGCGCTGTGTGCAGCCGCAGAGCTGGACGAGGAGTCACGCGGTGCCGCCGAGCGGCAGCTGCTGGCGCTGCTGGGGCTGCCCGCGCGCCCAGCACGTCGCGCCTCACCGACCCCGCCTGTGCCGCGCGCCATGCGCCTATTGTACGAGACTGACGGCGCCATACCCGCCGCCGCTGCCAATACAGCTCGCTCCTACCACCATACATCCACCGAGCTGGACGACAGATTTCCAGGCGAGCACAGATTTCGTCTCTACTTCAACTTAAGCGGTGTTCCTGCAGACGAAATCGCCCGCGGAGCTGATTTAACTTTCCATCGGGCTCAAGGAGCGAGTGGTGTGCAACGCTTGCTTCTGTATGACATTGTACGACCAGGTCGTATGGGAAAGAGTGCGCCTATTCTACGGCTTCTCGACTCGGTGCCGTTGACACTAGCTCAAGGTACGGTTTCGGTAGATGCCCTCGGTGCCGCACGCCGGTGGCTCAATGAGCCTATACATAATCATGGACTACTAGTGCGTGTTTTAGAGGAAGGCCAGCATAACGTAGATGCTCGGCAACCTCATGTGAGAGTGCGTAGACGTGTTACGGAAGAGGAAGAAGAGTGGAACACGCGGCAACCGTTGTTGCTGCTTTATACAGAAGATGCGAGAGCGCGGGCCGCTCGTGAGCGCGGTGAGACGCGGTTGGTGCGAAACAAGCGCGCTAGTACGCAACGACGGAGTCACCGCGCCCATCATCGTCGTAAGGAGGCGCGGGAAATATGTCAGCGTCGACCACTCTACGTGGACTTCGCCGAGGTCGGCTGGAGCGACTGGATTGTTGCACCGCACGGCTACGACGCGTACTATTGCCAAGGAGACTGTCCGTTCCCGTTAGCGGATCATCTGAACGGCACAAATCACGCAATCGTACAGACACTAGTGAATTCAGTGAATCCGGCAGCGGTGCCAAAAGCGTGTTGCGTACCAACGCAGCTCTCCCCTATTTCCATGTTATATATGGACGAACAAAATAATGTGGTGCTCAAAAACTATCAGGACATGATGGTGACTGGGTGCGGCTGCCGATGACGAAGGCGCCCCCCCACGCCTAGTGCGAATTAGTGATAACTCGTGGACCCAGTGTACATATAGTGACGGCCTCGAACATTGTACATAGTTTTTGTGTATATACTCGTGTAATTATTATTTTATTGAACTGCAGATGTAATAAATGATGTAATTTAAAATTGTATCTTTTTTTTATTCACTTTGCACAAAACGTAAACAGGGGAAGGAAAACATTTTGAGTATAAAATTTAGTTTGGTTTAAAAACTAGGGACTCAATCTACGATTCTTTTGCTACAGATTTTATTTCATTTTATAAAAAAGAGGCTTATTTGAAAATGTCATATATATGTTTTTCTATATATGTATGTATTAGAACGTTCGTTGGGTAAAAGTATTGATAAGTACCAAAGTTTTTAAATATTCAAATGGTAGATAGTGTTACAGGTATAAATTACATTTAACTGTATTTTGAAATTAGTGAGAAAACAGACGTACTTATGTGACTATGACTATTTCTATCAATTACTATCTAAACTAAAAAAAACCTAATTTCAAGAACTATAATTTTGGGCCCTGAACTCATTGATAAAACATATTTATTATTTTTTTGCTCTGGGTAACATAGAATCAGAAAAAAATATTATAATATTCCAAACACACATACTGTACGTAATGGAAAAATTTGTAATAAAATGCTTTTTTAGTTTTTGTAGTTTCCAGATGAAAAATTCACTAAATATATATAGGTAATAAGATTGTGATAAGTATATCATTGAGTCGAGCCTTCAAAAAGGAATTTAATAACATTGGAGGTGGATATGTGTTGATTTGTTGATTTTTAAATATAACAAGAATGTGAAAATAGAAATGTAGGTAGAAACAGACAACATTAAACTCGTCTCCACACTTTAAAAGGAATGGTGTTAAATATACACTTCACTTTTAATATGAAACAACTTTATTCAAAACCTTTCGATAAGATGTTTGATTTGTCCTTTATAGGTGGGCTAATACTTTGGACTGATCAGTTTGAATGACGGCTATGTGGGACAAACCAAAAGAAATTTGCAAGGCACTTGTGGGCCTCTACGTCTACGTTTATATGGCCTGGACGCAAGTGTCAATTGTGGAGGCCAAAATTGGAGAATAAGATGACAAAAAAGATATTAATTTGGCAAAATAAATCTCCTGTTGCCATGATGACTCTTCTTAAAGCTTCATAGAACCTGCTTATCGATGCTTTAAAAAAACATTAGACATTTGATTTTGGGTCACAAGTTCCAATTTGTCTGAGTGTTGTTTTTTACTGTATTATTTATATTTATAATATATTTCAGACACCACAGTTAGTAAAGGTATTATAATATTAAAAGCTAGACAAAGAATAGGAAGAAGCCAGTCTGCTGTAGTTATAAATTACCGAATGTACATAAGTTTAAAACTCAAGACGCCTGTACCAAAATCTGCTAGTGTAGTCACTGTTTTGCCTACAAATACCGGATAAAGAGGTCATTTTCAGGCTGCAGTCAAAATAACATAGAACCTGGGGTCGTCTGAGAGTGTGTGCTATGGTAACCTCGCTTTAAAGTGACCGCCTCAACTTGAATGAATACTATTGTTATATAGCAATGTAAAGTTACTCGGCTACTCGCTGATGAAATAAATCCTTTCAAATATATCACAAATCAATTATTTATTAAGTCTTTTTTACAAGGACTCAATGAATCATTATTTTTGTCATTCATTTTAAAGGATTTATTTCATCGGCGAGTAGCCGAGTAACTTTACATTGCCGATATAACAATAGGATTCATTCAAGTTATTTTCATTCTACTAAAGTATAAGACAGTTAACTAGAATCGTAGTTGTGCGTGGAGAGCTTAGTGGCGTGTTGTAGCATCATCCCAATTTTGAAAATTAAGTGTGTATTTATTAAGGCAAAACGATTATACTCAACTTAAAAATATGTATATAACTCATGAAAGTTTTTATGCAAACAATAATAATTTGTATAGATTACACACAGATTCTATAGTCTACATAAACTTTTTGTCGCTTGTTTGATAAGGTCCTCACAACACTAGATAATTCATTTTCAAGTGGGGAAATAGTTTTCGTGTACAAAAGTAAGAACACATGTTCTTAGATGAGACATACATATAAGGCAGACAAATAAACCCAAGTTTCCTGGAAGCATCCCTCCTGGAATATACCCAGATCGCTTGCAATAGACCCAGTTGTGACGAAACACCGTGTGGTTATAGTCGGTTCGAGTCTGACATACCACCGTCAGCACCGGGTGGCATGACCCGTGGGGGTTTCCAAACGAAAAAAAAGGCCAAGTTACCAAAAGTGATGAGTTTAGTTCCTCGATCCAATTTCGGGTATGGATTTTCTGCGAAAAAATATTCTGATGCCGTACCGTTGTAAAATATTGTTCTCAATTGCTTTGAACACGGCACTAGAGACCTAACGTAAGCTAATGCTACTCATATTCTGGAGTATATAAAATCAAAGTATAATATGACGAGTTTAAAAGAGGAAAACCGTTAATGCGTTTTAATGCGCGAGACAAAACGGTTATATTGAAGTCGAAAACCATATTTTGATTTAGATATACGACCTTTTGCCAGCACTTCTACCAAGTCTAATATCCAAGTGCACAAGCGCGCATCTTTGTCTACTGCTACCACTGAACATGAAGTTTTTGTTTCCTCGAACATCGTCAGAGTTTATTAATATGCTGTGATAAGGTGTTTGTCTTAGTCGAATAAAGATCTGTGCTAGACCTAGCTCCAAACAAATCCAGAAAATGACAAATCAATATTCTGTTCTAGATATCCTAGTCTATAAATAAGTAAGTACGTACTTATGGATGTAATCTTTAAACATCAGATGCATTACAATTTAATCGAACGTTTGTAAAGTCTATTCGTGTATAATAATCGGTATGCAGCGTGCACTCGACGCCGCATTCCTTTAAGGAAATTCATGTAGTTGAATTGTAGAAATTGTAGAATTGTTGTTGGTTGACCACAAGATATGCGCGACTTAGCCTTTCTTTTAGCGTTATATGTTACACATTGTAAAAATATATATATGTAGAAAATGGCTGTCGTAAAAACCACATACTACAAAAATATATTATGCTGGTTTTGCTTTCTCTCACAAAATAATGTATTATTAATACCCTTTTATTAGATTCACTTGTAATTGACTTGTAAATGACTTCACGGATGGCGTAGCGATTTGAGTGGTCACTTCGCCACTACGCTGCCGCACCGAGTGTTGTGGGTTCGATCCCCGCACGGGACAATACTTTGTGTAATCCTCAAATTGTTGTTCTGGGTGTTCTTTGTCTTCGTTGTTTGAATGTTTGTAAAGTTCCCGCGACACACGAATGAATCCTAGTTCGGGAGTTGTTAAAAAAAATAATGTAAACCAATCTTGAAAGTCAAACGTAACCTACCTCTATGTGTAATCTTATTTAAACTTTGTATGTATGTGTAGTTACAACGACATTACTATAATTTGACATCTTGGAGCTGATCTGATAATGTAGTCAGAAGGTGGATAGTGGAACTCTTCAATGATTACTAGTAAACCCAACGAGTTTGAGCTCATTTAGTTTGTTTTAACAAGTTGAATATATTACGCTTTGGAACTTAACGTGAGTTTTGGTTTTATAAACTATAGGCTTTATATATTATGTTTATCAATTTATAATTTGCCGAATTTGGGTATAAGAACAAATTCAAAAGGATATGTAAAATATGATTAAGTGACGCTTTTGATTCAGTTCTCGGGTCTGGAATTTGTTATTATGTTTTTGAAACATATGTTTTCTGTCAGACTCCGTACTGCTGAAAACTCTGGTGAAACATAAATTAAAGTGAAGAGTATCTATAAAAAGAAAAGAAAATGTTCACTATTTTGAAAAATTGAAATTTATGCAAGCCACATGTTTTTTTTGTTAAATCTTGATTTGTAGCTTGGAATTGGCAAACTGATGTCATGCTTATACACTTTTATATCTATACATATTATTTAATTGCTGTTTTTTTATACTATAGGGGGACAGACGAACAGACGGTTCAGAAGCCGTAAGTGCGCTGCCCGCCATTAAAGGTGATGAGGGAGGGCTGATGTGGAAGGGAAAAAAGAGGGGGAATGAGGAGAAGGGGATGAGGGTAGAGGAAAGAGGAGAGGAGGAGTTGGGCCTCCGGAAACCTCAATCATTTTGGGAAAATGCAACGCAAGCGTTACTTCACAAGCGGTGTTCTGTGAGACCGTGGTATCACACCGGTCGAGCCGGCCCCGGTTCGTGCCTAAGCATGGCTCTACCAAGGAAAAAAATAAAATTAAAGATTATACAAGGTAAAGTTAATAAAATACATATTTATTTCAATTTAACGGCTTTGAATTTGTCATCAGTCCAAACGTACAGCCTTAAATATTATAAAGATACAATTTCATGGGTCACATACATTCTTTAAATAAGTATCATGTAAGAGCTTATAAAGTCGTCTGAAAAGAATGTCAGAGATAATATTTAAAGTAGATTCCATTTAGAGTGTGGCAGGCAGGTTCAGCTCCGAATTTTAAATATTTCGTCACAAGGCGGCTATATATCATGTTTTTGCCTGGACGCTGGAATGCACGGCCGTATAATTTGGCCGGCCACCCGGCAACTCTGCGTCTGCCGCGCCACCCGCCCTACGTCTATATTATCAGTAGATAAATTCAAGCTTTGTCTCTGCCTCGTATTTCGTCCTCTCGAGATTTTGCTTTTGTTTTTTTTCCTCCGCTTTGGACGGTAACAAAAAACTGAGTAGAGGCGAACGAAGTGGGTATAATTTATTTTATAGTCGGCTCGCTCGTAACTCGGCGGTGGACGGCTGGACGCCGATTTATCCCCATCTCACTGTAATTAACGTAAATGGATTGGTCAGTGTCGGTGCTTGTGAGAGAACGCCCGCCTCGCGCCCTCTCACGGTTTCCATCATGCCGACCACTCCCTGCTCATCAACAGCAGCCGGGACCAATCCCTAGTGGCCACTCAGCGTTTCTAGTCGTCCAGATAAGAGCTCGTGTGATCCAGCTTAATCCAATTACGGTTTTTCAAAACCACAAGCCGAATAAGATACAAAAATCGTTTGTTGATTGCGTACGCTCCTCGATTGTTAAGAAACGCTACGACTTATAATTGTTTTGCATTCTTGCACGAATATAAAAACAAAAAGGGCGAGGTACGGGCCCCCCGCACTGCTGCCCTGCAGACCAGACTAAAGTCTGACGGCTTGCATTCCCTTGAGACAAAAAGCTACAAATGAATTGGAACGAGGTTTCGACTCAGCCTCACGTGGGAAGTGATTCCTTTTTTTTTAGGTACCTAAATATAAACCTAATTTTTCATATATATATGAATATAATCCATTTTTGACTGGTCTCTGGTAGACTGGTCCAGAGGTTAGCGATCTGACTGCTAAGCCGAGGTCGTGGGTCGATTGATTATTAATGACCTTGATTATTTGTTCTATATCTTTGTGTAATTTATACATAATAATATATAAATATGTTGATCAGCAGTCTGGTTGCCATAATGAAAGTTTGGGATCAGATGGCCTTGTGTGAGATGTGTGGAGTACTTCTATTATTATATCTTATTCTAAAATTTAACATTTTAATACAGCCTAAAAAAAATTTTGCTTTACGAATAAGTAATTAGATACTTCTAGTAAATCTCTTTTTGGCAGCAAAATGGGATAAAACAGAGGATCCCTTTTTCAAGCCATACTATATAGTTATATTACTTAAATCATAATCGTAACTCAACCGTAATGTAATTTTTGGGTAACGGGAAGTTTTTAAGATATTAATCATATATAAGGGTATTATAAAATATTGTGTATAAAAATTACCAGAGTGAGTTACCGTAAAAAGGATTACTTTTATATTAAAATTAAAATTAGGTAGGTATGAACCCACTGATACAATTGGGAGGACGTGGATTGTGATTCACACAGCATACAGATAAGCTAAATGCTTATAGTATTAGTAGGTTCACGAGGGTAGGCCATTACACTATCCCGGCTAGTACAGGTACTCACCGGACACGCATGTTTCGGTAAGTACCTGTATCGCATAGGCCGGGAGCCAACACCTGTGTGCCACCACTGCGGGAACTGTCACGAGGATACCGCACTCCACACATTAGTGGAGTGCTATGCGTGACTGCAGCAGCGTACCAACCTCGTGGCAGCAATTGGTGTAGGTAACCTCTCGCTGGAGACCATGGTTATTGCTATGGTCCAGAGCGAGAGGGCATAGGATTCCGCCGCTTCGTACTGCGAGGCAGTGATGCTTGCAAAAGAAGGGGCGGAAAGGGAACGAGAGAGAGTTGATACTCTTCCGTCCCGTAGAAGACGCACAAGGCGCGAGAGTGCAAAATGACCTCCGGCCTCCATGAGCGCTGGCCTAAGGGCGACAGACTGGGCTATCTATCGCCCTAGCAGAAGAAACAGCGTGGGTGATAGCACACAGCCTTGTGGGACACCAGAATTAACAGACTTCGAGTCGGAGCATGCACCGTCAACAACGACCTTGATGCTTCTGTCTGTAAGAAAACTGGTGAGCCAATTGCACAGTTTCTCGGGAAGCCCATAGGAAGGAAGCTTCGCAAGGAGCGCTTTGTGCCAGACCCGATCGAAGGCCTTCGCCACGTCTAAACTAACGGCCAAGGCTTCCCCCTTGGTCTCGATCGCCTGTGACGGAAGCCATATCGTTGATCATTGAGGAGCTGGTGGTCTTCTAAGTACCGGAGGGGCTGGCAGTTAACAATGGATTCCATTATCTTGGAGAACAAGGAGGTGATGGCTATGGGTCTGTAGTTGGACGGATCCGAGCGATCTCCTTTTTTAGGGATTGGGTGCACTAGAGCTGTCTTCCATGAGTTCGGGACTACGCCAAGAGAGTAGGAAAGCCGATAAAGGCGCGTTAAAACCGGTGCTAACTCTGGAGCACACGTCTTCAGCACGATAGGAGAGATTCTATCGGGCCCACTCGACTTATGAACGTCGAGGGAAAGAAGCGCTTTACGCACTGCCCTTTGTGTAAACCGGACTTCCGGCATGCGGGTCTCGCACTGCGGTATGGTCGGCGGTGCGTTTCCCCCGTCGTCCAGGGTCGAGTTGGACGCAAAGAGTTTGCCCAGAAGATCGGCTTTTTCTTTAGCGTCGTGGGCCATGTTGTTTGTTGTTTCTTCTGCATATCAACGACATGCTGCAGATTAGCTGCATCCATTGCTATGCAGACGATAGCACGAGTGATGCCCTTTACACCGGCCGCGCTAACATTTCTCGGGTAAACGTCATCGAAAGCCGCTCCAAACTTGTGTCTGAAATCGAAACTTCTTTATCAAAAGTTTCAGATTGGGGTCGACTTAACCTAGTCCAATTTAACCCCACGAAGACACAGGTTTGCGCGTTCACCGCTAAAAAGATGCCATTGGTCGTATCACCTCAATTTGAGAGCACTTCCCTAACTGCATCAGCCAGTATCGGAATCCTTGGCGTCGATATATCAAGCGAAGTCCAGTTTCGCGGTCACTTAGAGAGTAAGGCCATATTAGCCTCGAAGAAGCTTGGTGTGCTAAACAGATCGAGACAGTATTTTACTCCGGCCCACCGCCTGCAACTTTATAAGGCGCAGGTTCGGCCGCACATGGAATACTGTTCTCATCTCTATGCAGGTGCACCCCAGTACCAACTTCTGCCTCTTGACCGCATTCAACGGAGAGCGACTCGCATCATCGACTGCCAAGATATTTCTGATCGACTTGACACCTTGGCGTTGCGTAGAGATGTAGCTTCACTCTGCATCCTCTATCGCTTGTATCATGGGGAGTGTTCAGAGGAATTGTTCGGACTGATACCGGCTGCTGGTTTCCGCCATCGTCCTACGCGACAAACTATCCATCCCCATCACCTGGACGATTGGCACTCCACCACTGTGCGCTTCTCGAGAAGCTTTTTGCCTCGCACAACCAGCTTATGGAACAAATTGTCACCTGCCGTATTTCCGAATATTCGCGCCTGACTAAATATGAGGGGGGGGGGGGGAAACACGGCATATTGGGGTCGTCTTGCTCAAAAGGCGGCCAGGTCTGCCGGGGTACACAGGGACTTCCTTTCTAGGGTACACCTGGCCCCGGCCATAAGACCCGTTGAAGGAACACTGTGTGGTTTTAGTCAGTTCGAGTCCGACAAAGCGATCCTAACTGCTAAGCTAGAGGGAGGTTCGATTCCCACAAAGGGCAAATTATTGTGTAATTAGTATGAACATTTGTTCTGTGTCTAGGAGTCTATGTGTGTGGTATATGTATGTTGGTGTTCAGAAATATATTAAAATGTTTATCAGCAGTCTGGTTACCGTACAAGCTAGTACAAGCTCTGCTTGGCTTTTAATCAGAGGGCCTGGGTGTGAAATGTGTGAAAAAAGAAACTAACCGCAAGGTAGTTGAGAGTTGGTACTAGGTATTATTAAAAATATCAAATTCTATCTCTTTTTTTATTAAACCAATTAAGAATATTGAAAACAATTTCAAAGCTCGTAATATCGAATAGTTTCCAGGTGTGCCATATTGCACGGTATCGCAAGATAGTTTAGTTTACAATGTTTTTCATGCAAAGGTAATAAAGTAATATGAAGAAAAAACCAGTTTAATTTGTGCATGCTTGGAATATTTTAGAGGAGGCGCGCGGTCGATGGCCGCCGCGCAGCGCCCGCGACTCTGGGTTACAATACGAGATGAGACGCGGGCACTCACTACACTCAGATATACCTTATCTTATCGCAAGCATACTAAACTTATGCGGATACAATCTAGACGTTACCATACTCTAATTGCATACTTTTCCTGCACATCACATAGCCTTTTTGACAGTTTAGCTTATCTTTATTATAACTTACTTATTTATGGTTTTCAAACCATTGGACTAAGCAATGCTCCAGCATTCTGGAATTATACACTAGCATTTTGTTACGTTATATTTGAAGTATATTCTTATTCGCCTAAACGAAAACGATCGAAGTCAAATATTTATAAATTAAGTTGAGATCTTGTTACGATCTATTTGTCTGAGTGTTTCCCCTCGATGCTGTCGGTTGAAAAAGGAATATAATTATTTAGTCGACATAAAAAATTACACAGTCGCGTGCTGCGGAACTTGTACACCTCGCGTTTTGTTTGTCTCGTACGCACCTCAATCACAATCGACTTTCACCATAAGGGCAGCGGTACATGGGTACTACAATAGTAATGTTGTCTGTTACTTATCTATCTCTATACTAGTTTGAGAATGGTGTTTATCATGATACATGTTAAATTCTGTTAAAGTTATTTAAGTTAAAATCATGTACTATGTATGTAATGTAACATAAGACTGCGCTTTTTTTAACTATGTGACTCAAGTTATGAGGTAAAACAGAACGTTGGATGTATGCCATCAGTTTGATAGTTTTACATTTTAATCATCCCGTTACAATTGTAATCAAATAAAGAAAAATACCTGGTTTACTGAATCAAGTATTTAGTTTAATATTCAAACATGAAGCTATAATAATCTAATTGAGTTTCAGAACAAGATTATAATTTAAAGTTCTTCTTAGGTGAAATTTTAACTATAATGTCAAATTGATCCAAAAGAGGTTTGTACTTAAAGAACAGTTAGATGTAAAACCAAACAAAGTTAATAAGCATTAATGTTAATCCCTCTACTAGTGTTTTGTCACGTGGCTGTATAACGGTGATGACATATTTAACCGGCCACTTGTTGCGCGCCCGCTTCGATGCAGGCTATAATACGCATCTCTTAAACTCGTCTCGACGCCACTAAACGAGTATTTTGTCACAATAAATGCAACGAAATACGTGTGAATTGACGGCTATAACAGCTATAAGACATCTGCACTTGCCTCATTTTCATGAAAGTACGTATCAAGAATAGTCTTTTAAAACGCGTAATTTTAAACTCAACGTATCGAAATGTTTTTCTTGATGTATTTTGTATGGACCACAAAAATAACACATTAACCCACAAAAAATAATTATAACTTTTTTTACATGGGTATTCTACGACCTAGAAGGGTAAATTTGTAATATAAAAAAAATAAGTAAAATAAATCAAATAAGTACCTACTGTTAACGTACGTATCGATTATAATAGAAGTCGATTATAAAACCTAAAAAGTGAACCAGGCATTAAACCTATTGTACTGACAATGGGCCTCTACTCCATGGTTAGTAATTAAACGAAGACTAGATTAGTAATAAACGTGGAAAAGCATAGTTTAGGGTCGAAGTAGTAGGTCGTAGTAGTAGGCCTTACAGAAAACCGGATGTCTAACAATGCTTTGCGTTGTATTTACCGATTGAGCGAGGATACCGGAGGCCCACCTCTTCTCCCTCCCCTCCCCTCATCACCCTCAAAAGCGGGCGCACTTACAATTCTTGAGGTGGAGGTGTCGAAAAGAAGAACCAATTATGTTGGTTATTGTGATTATTGTTGTTTTTAAACGATAATAACACCTCATCTTACTTATCAACTACTTATTGATCGATATTTCTCCTGTGGGAACTTAACATGCATTCAATGAGTCCCATTTTTATTAAACCACGTTTAAATGTTTATAATATGTACTATCTGCTGATAGACAAATAAATGAACATTTTAATTGCGATTACTGTAACTATTTAGGCAAGAACTCGTACAGGAAAATGAGATCTTCTTCAGGCCCATCTAAAAGAGGTTTTAATTCACTTTAACATTTAAATCAAATAGTTTAGTTTTATAAATGAAAATTTAACAGTTAGTTGTCTTAGGTGAAAAGAAACTGAAATCCTAAGATTTTGGATAGTAGCTACATATACGTATGTATGTATAAGGTCACACAAAAGCTAATAATGGTTTTAATTACGTGTATCCCTAAACATAAGGATGGTAGTAGAAGGCGTGCGCTTTGCGACGCCAGTAGTTGAACATTGTGCGCTGTCCGTTCTGTACGCTAGACAGACATAAACATCAATTTATTTCTGGCAACGAACCCGCGTCCTTGGCGGCGACCTTATTGCGCAACACCGGTTTCGAAATGCGCGCACGCATGCTCTATGTGTACCTATATTCTATATTCATTATAAGATAACTAATCATAACATTTAAATACTACATATATTTATGACAGAAGTTTACAATTTAAAAGTAATACAAATTTCAAAGTAGCGCGTTAATATCCTAAATGTTCCTACTTTACCTAATGTATTCAATTTCATAATAAAATAAAATGAAAGGTTTTAAATGGTATATAAAATAAACCATCTGGTTAGTAAATATACAGATTTATTATAGACCTACCGGCCGTTAGATTGTTTATTTTTTAAAATACTTTTGGCAAAAGTATTTCTTGAAGTTTTGTATGTTGAAGAATCAGCCTATACAATATTTATTTTGGATGATAGTATATTTGTTTTTAGATTAATTACTAACTTAATGAAACTAAATAAAAATATCAACATTAATCATCAATTTACTTGTTCCAAAAGGTCGATAACTTAAGGATGATATTTATGATAAACATTCATTCACATTCTCTTATCCGTGTAATGAAAGAAATAATAAAATAAGTTTTCAGGTGTTTGTAGGCAAGCACAGGTGTCAAACAATGTATATCAGCACTTATTGTTTTTAACTAAAGTGTTTTTTCTGGTTTGAAGCTTGCAAAGCTTAAGTTACGAATAAATGGAGAGGATTTTGTCACAACTTACTATTAGCCGATATATCTGTTTAAGTGCTCGCTACTAAACACAGCCCGTATTTATCGTTAGTACCTCAGCTTCACGGGTTAAGAAGAGTATATAATATAGTAAGCGGACGAAGTTACTTTCATACATAATATTATTCAGATCCTAATGAGCCCTTAGAATATTAATCTTTTGGGATAGTTTTAAGAACATGCATAGATATTGTTAAATTAAAAATTTAAAATAATTTGTAGCCAGCGATAAAATGCCATATCCACGGAAATAAAACCAGGTGTTAGTAGATGCGCGCTGCGGTGGCCGAGTGAAAGTGGCAGCTAGCGTCTTGTCTCTTGGCGAGCGAAGGCCGACCACAACCAGACCACATTGTGCGACGTAAATAATATCTACACAAAAACTGTTGCACTAACTTTATACAAATAGCCTATAAATTATACGAAAAGCATATATGTACATGAAGACAGTACCAGAAAAAAACGGATTGATTTTTTTTACAAAAATAGGCTATTATCAAATAATGACACAAGAAATCATTCAAACTATAGGAAAACTAGGGTCAAATTTATACCACAGTTAACCAAGAAACAAAATAGGACCCTGACAGATAGAAACTCGCCGAACTTGGCATATTTACAAACCTACGCGTTCGACACTGCGGCTTTAATCATCTGTTTAGGTTAAGGCCATGGCAACTGCAGTCAATAAAATATGGAAACTTGTATGTACCATATCCAGTTAAAATGTCCACTTTGTCAATATTTTTCCAAGATGTCTACTGAGGTTCTGAACATCTAATTATTTTTCGAGAATTTTAGAGATTTGTTGGCACATTTGAGGAAATAGTTGATTAAAATATTACATACGCTGACAAAGCCAATATTGTGTAGGTATGTACATACACAGTAATGGCAAATAGTCTAAAAACTTACACATCGCCGAATAACCTTGTGTGGCGGCCGACATTCTGCCAGTATGTTAGGCCGCTAACAAAAAATGTTTACTACCTACTACCGTTATCAAAGTGGTAATAAATTGCTTTGACGATGCTATTTACTGCTATACTTGCATTAATTAAATTGGCAAACACATCTCGAGATAAAATACTCTATTATTATTTTATTATTATTATTTTATTTTAAATGAGAGTAAGTCAAGATTAAACAGCTTTATAGCATCTAAGAAAATACAAACATTTTAACGAAAATATATTATATTTTGACTTATTCATATACGTCCTGAAGATATTCGGTTTCTTTTAGAAGATTAAAGAGTTTTTATTTCGCCAAAACTATTACAGTACAACTGATATACTCTATAGTTCTGAAAAAGTTGTTATTAATTTCTAAAATACACGTACACGAGACAGTAGCCACTTAGTCAGATTGCCCCGTTTCATAATAAGAGTGTAAGTACGTGAGTGATCTTACTACATCCTACTCCCTCCTTGGTTTTTTAATACTTACAGTACCCAGCCAAATCAGGATTCAGAAGACGTCGTGACGTCTCGTTATCACGTCTTTTAAAATTATATAAAGGTATTCGTAACTGATATCAAAACTTTTTAGAGAGTTATAAAATTCTTAAAAACAAAAGTATTACAATAATTTAAATAATTAAATATTTCTTATACCTCGAGACATGCTTTTTGTCTGGTGTTTAAAATCATTTACACCGTGAGTCTGAGTAAAGTTGCCGTAAGTAATGACCAACCGCACTCGATAAGCACCTACCTACAACGTGTTCAAAATCATTCCTATATAGAATTACAAACTCAAAAAAGTTAAAAGATAATCCTCGATCCAATTGATTTTATTAATCCAGTCACAAACTACATACTTTAAGGCTAGCACTCGATCATTCCTTCCTAAAGCTATTTTTTTTTTGTTATTAAAAAAAACGACTGCACGGATGGCGTAGCGGTTGAAGTGGTCACCTCGCCACCACGCTGCGCGCCGAGTGTTGTGGGTTCGATCTCCACACTGGACCACACTGTGTAATCCTCTGTTTGTTGTTCTGAGTCTGGGTGTTCTTTGTGTCCGTTGCTTGAATGTTTGTAAAGTCCCCCGCGGCACAGGAATTATCCCTAGTGCGGGAGTTGTTTTAAAAAAAAAAGATCATACTACCTTATGCTCTACAAACAAACGTATGTTATAGAAACTTCGATAAAGGATCAAATGCTTACTTACGTTATAAGTTTATCATCCCACTTTTTAAACAATTAGGTCAATGCACTTTGCTTTCAACACAAAAATGGCATCTGTAAGCATTCATACTTTATTAAATATTTAATATACAAAATCAAAGACAAAAGATTTCTTAATACACCGTTTTAAAGTATGCATAACAAATATTAAGTTGAACACTCTAGAGGACAATGACATTTAATAGGTAACGATGTTTAAAAAATATAGGAGGGACTTATATGTATATTACTATACCTTATATATATTGTCTATAAATGATAAGTCACGGTTTATCTCAACCGGAGCTAGAAGGAGATGAGAATATAAGGTTGCGATTAGACTAATAATTTAGTCATGCCGTGGCTGATAGCCTGGTACACTGCAACTGACCGGTGAACAAATATCGGTTAGGTTTGCCGTGTGGTAAAGACCGTTTGGTGTGTTTACCAAAGACGGCTGCGGCAACCAACGCTTCCCGACGTCAGAACACTGTTACGTAAACATGTCGAACACAAAGTACATACAATACCCGCTGCAGTGATCGTTAAAAATAATATTTATTCATGTTGTGGTAGCCTGCGTCGCACCACATCAATAACGGACTTCTCGAAAAAAAAGCTGACACCTGTGCTTTGTTTGCTATTGCGCTTTAAATTGTAACTAAATTAATTATGTGGGTAAATAAATACATTACGGAAAATTATGAACAGAGTTGCTGCGCAAAAAGCTATTAAACAATTTGTTATTGGGTATACGTTCTAAGAATAATATACAGACCTACTGTAGAACTATAGAATACTATACTATAGAATTGTAGCTAAGTTGTTATGTACTTACCACGCAAAGTAATGTCTAAAAGGGACACTTCCCTGAAGCTAAAGCCATTTCTACAAAGTCATTACATGCCATGTAAAGTTTATTTTAACTAAAGTTTTTTCAAAGACGTAGATTTATTTTTATCAGGAGTCAGTTTTCCTTTAATCATGTTTGTGTCACTCGTAAACTCTTTCGTCATGAAGAATCAAATTTACCGTAGAAGTTAACGTACATGAATGAAATTAAATCTACGAGTAGTAAAGGAAAGGTATAAAGTAAAAAAACAATAATAGTATACCTTTCACAACGACTCACTAGCCACTCAATTAATGGTATACACTATACAAGGAAATTAATGTAGCATATAAATATTTCATAATCCTAAATCTGTTTAAAATATCGTTAGAAGTTACAAAATTTGAATCATTCTTATGGTAAATTATAGAACAATTAAAAGTACATTTATCCTTGTAGGTTCAATACAATACGTTGGTCGATGTCGTGTGCGAATAAGATATTCTAAGTCGAAGGTACGGTCTGTTTTATAAATAGCCTGCGGGCTGGCAGGTGCAGCGCGGCGCGAGCAGACGCGCGGACGCCGCTCGCCACTCTTCCGCGAATCTTCACAGAATATGCTCTACATGCTGCATGCGAGCACTCACCCACATCTCAGTAAAGCCTCGAGGGCATCATACCACAGGCCCTCACGATAACACAACGGAACATTATACCTGAAATAGTTTCCTTTGTTATATTTACTATCTAGATATACAGTTAAAATACAGTTTACTCCATATAAATTTTAAAAAAGATCGAATAGAATAGCTTAATTTTGTTTAAATGAAGAATATATCATTAAATGTCAATAATAAAATTATATTTCTGTATATTGCGTTGCGATGTTATATTACCAAAATACATTATAAAATGTTTTAATATAGTGTTTTTTATGCCGTGTGATCTCGGTTGAGTAGAATGGGGCTGGAGAAATAGAAAGGTGAATAAGGGATTGAACTGTTCTCTATCCGATAGTATACATAAATATGTATGTACATGTATACAATTAATACACTGCTGGCTAATATATCTAAGGCTAAATATCACGGTTGGCAAGATATATTTGATGCACCTCTGCTTACCCCTTCAAGAATATAAGAATACGTGTATGTATGCATATAGAATATGGATGAATGTTACACCGTTTTTTGGATGTTGCGATATTAATAATAATTCCTCAGCTTACGTCATAACGATTTTATTAGGAGTATAAATATGATTGGGCAGCGGAACAGGGTAATCAAGGGTATCACAAAACAAAACAATTTAAGAGCTATTTCGCTTGCTATCAATATTGTTTTTTTTCGGTTATGGCTCCAAATGAACCTTAATCCAAATAGCGTGGAGGTAGTTAACTCTAACACAGGTGTTGTGGTTTTTCTTAACAGAGTAAATTCCTTCGAGTCCAATAAACTATAGAAGCCTTTTGGTCTATGGTCCGAGTATTACGTCATCATCTTTTATAGATTACTTATACAATCACGATTTACTAACCTGATCAGCTGTTAAATTTTCTTTTGCGAAATACATCCTCTAAATAATACACAGAACCTGAAACTGATATTACAGGTTAAAGTAGTACAAGTAATAAAAGTCGCGAACGATGCTCCTCTCAGTTGCAATGCGCCAACTGGTTACTGGAACTGGGAGTCACTGGAACCAGAAAAACCCACAGTTAGCAATAAATGGAATCCCGACGTGGATTGCTGGCTGCAACCGATGCGCGGACTTTATAAATAAATATGGGTTTCCAGCCCCATCCGCGTTCCTTGCACTGTAAAAAAATATATCAGTAATCATTGAAAAAGCATTATAAATAAATTAATAACAATTCCTTCCGTATTTTTACTGCCATTAAGAGAGCATGCCTGCCTCAGAGAACATGCTGAGCATTATAATTCTTTCTGAAATTTTAAAGTTAGTCTATTTTTATAAATAAACCTTTATTTACAGTATTTTTTTTATTGTGTAGTGGAATTAACAGATTAATAAAAGTGCTCGTCGGTCTTCGATATGAGCTGTGTAGCCTATATCTTGCTTAAGAACATTAACACCACACCTCTTACCCGTCTGATAAGAGGTTCTGCAGTTAATGTATGTATACCAAAAAAGCTTCAGGATATAAAGATTGAGTGGTAAATAATGTTTTGATGGGAACAATGATAGGCGGCTGGTAGACGATAGGGCGCCGCTCGGTGACGCCGCGCCGCCTGACCGTGTCGCGAGCGCACCTACACACGGCCCACAACGTCGCTCAACTTTGAACTTACATATATTATGTTTGCTTCTTGCAAGTCCGGTTTATATCAATAGCACATTTTTTCAAAAAAATGTTTTATTGATATAAACTTGCTTTATGAAGCAACAACATTATACAACATTAACAAGCATTAATAAAAATATAGACAAACGTGCAGGATTTTATTGCAAGGTGTCAGAATAAAATCGAAGCTTCATAGTTTTTTAAAAATACATGTTTGTTAAAGATCTTAAGTGTAACAATATAATGTCATGGTATGGGGATGTTACACAGCTAAGTAATTCGTTGTGCGACGTGTTATACATTTTCCAAGTCTGTATTGCCGGATTTCATGTTACCGTACTCGGTCACACCTGCGCGAGCGCACCACCGCCACTTGCGTCATTTACAACTTTAAAATAATAAAACTGGTTTTGATTGTGATCTATAGGATGGTGTATCACGATTAATGTCCCAAGCAGCGCACCTGGCAGGGTCGACCCCGTGCTGTCACGACATTCGACACCGTGTAATATGAAGCTTTTGATGTTTATACAACATTGAATACATATTCATAATACAATGGCATTAAACAACTAGTTAATCAACTAAGTCCGACATAATCAGCCCTAATTACCTATCCTGGTTTTCTCACTGTTATTATCAACGTTACCGCGAACTAATATAAAGATCTCTTAAGTTTAAGTTATATGAGGAACCTGCGAGGAATTTTGGTGGTATAATTTGACTGTTTTGAGTATTTATACTCATTAACATGCATTAGTTAAAAATGCATAGAAAAGCGAATAGAGACGGCATACATTGCAACTTAACTTTCGATTTTGTTTTAGAAATATAAAAATCGTGGCTTTAACGCGTCATTAATTCGCAGTTGATTTTCCATACACGTACGTTCCTACATACAAGAAGTGTTATTTTTTAAACAAAGAAAACGACGGAGCAACGACCTGCCCTTATTTGGAAAAGACAGCATATTGACACCAGCTATCTTATGTGTAGTGCCTCCTCGGTATATCGTATAAGTTTAAATAATAAATCGTTAGTCATTTACCGTGTTCCGAGAAGGCTAATCACAGCTAATTATCATTTTCACTACTAAAAACTTAGTTTTGTTCCGTAAAAAAATCAATTTTTATTATTTCTCTGTAACTAACCAAATTAAAGATGGAATCGATATTTTTAGAATTACAAAACTAAGTTATTCTATTATCATAATTGACGTGAGGTTTGGTAGGTGCCCAGGTGTAATAGCGACCTGTTCGCTCTCAGTATCATGTTACACTAGGTTTCACATTAGGAAATTTATACGACGGCTCATATGACTACTGACTGTTAATTATGTTTTATTGCCGAGATAAATTAATACAATTATTAATCGGTTCCAAGAATATACTGCAAAACAAAGTGATTCATCCGAGTATATTTCGCCGCGGTCGGAGCAGATGTCCACCCGCACTGCGGGGAGCGTTGATAATATTAAGTGACATTCTGATTTTAATTTACCGATATAAATCTCGGACATTACGATAGCCATTATCATAGCTCGCAGGTGCCGCTCCTCGCTAATAAGTCAAAGGTCTTGCCGATAAACGTGAATTGACACAATGTTTGAGGGGCAGTCTTGTTGACGCCGATGATAATTATCGCTTGCTGTTATTGTTCACTTTCAATAAGTGTAAACAAACATAAATGGCATACATCATATCACACATTTGTTTTATTCCATCTGTGCTCTATTTCATGTAATCCTACTTTTATTTTTTACGTATAAATCCTCCTCACTTTCACTTAATCAACCGCCTTGGAACTAAAGCATACAATGTTTCCTCTTGGTCTTTTATTGCCAGCCTTTGTATGTCGTGAAAGAACTGCCTATTGAGAAACTGTCGATTGCTGTGTCATTTCAGGGTAGAGTCACTCACTTGCTTTCTGTAATTAAAACGGGCGCAGAACACTTCTCTTCGTTTAAATTTTTTGTAAAATCTTGCGAGAACATTAAATCCTAGTAATACGAATCAATGGACATAACTACGAAAGCTATCCCCATCGACGACCCTTCCCAAGATAGGAAGACTGTAGTACATGTAGAATGTCCATGCGTGTGGCGTGTGGTATCCTCGTCGTAGCTTTCTTCCCCACTCAGAAAAGAGTGGGCCTTATTTGTGAAATCTAACGGGTTTTAGGTCTCGATCTTGCGTTTTAGGCTCGGAGACACACCACTTGAAAGGAGATAAACCTGTACCCTCTTATAATAATGACGACCCAAATCCACTGTTGTGTAATAAAAAATAATAGATTAGAAAAAAAAAGTTACAATTTAGCAAAGCGACTGTGACTACAACCTTACGATAAACATGATGCGCGTACCTGCGCACCCAGGCGCTGTCACTTTTATACGTCCACTTCATATATTTCCATGTATATTGTTTGTCACTATACTGCATTTGCATATGCGCACCGGAGCAAATATTACAAGGTGGGTATTCAATGCGAATGTGGTCATGCTCTGCTGTGCGTTTTCATTTTGCAATACATACAATGAAGATTGATAACATGAGTACCGCACCTTATTATCATAAGTATTTACGACCCTGGTAATACTACACGTTTATGTATTTCTACTTACGCTTGCAGATTAGGCATGGTAGTTAATCGCTCCACTATAACAAGCATTAAATGATACATTACTTGATTTATGTTGTGTTTACTATAGGATACAATTGTGTTCCTTGTTGAGAAATCTGCCTACTATACATGATTTATTTATTATCTTGAGTGCTACTTTATTCTTTTGTGATATTTAAATATGCCTTAGAGCTAATAAGCTTCCTTCTTTTTCTTCTTCAGCCTTTAGTCACCCATTATTCAACATAGTCTTCTTCATGACCACGCCAAGTAGTGCGGTTCCGTGCCATTGATATGCTTCCTTAAAATTGACTTTTTTCTTAATTTTATTCTTATGAAATTTTTATTAATTATTATTTGCGTCACAGGTGTACACGTAAAAGGTGTTAGAGGAAGAACCACTAATCTGTTTAAATTATTTTAGATAGTAAATAATCATAATGGAATCTACTAGGTCGATAGATAGATAGAATATTATTTATTGTACACCGTTATAGATTGCAGGTAAAAACAATACAATCTTATAAATTAGAGTATAATGGGCGGTCTTATCGCTCAAAACGATCTCTACTAGACAACCAAGTATGGAGATATAATAACAAAATTATTTAATAAACCAGTAGTTGATGGCGTACTATTATAGATAAAGTCAAACGTTTATATATAAAGATAGATATATATATAAATGAATGTAACGAGTGTATACAGTTGGAGATAATATAGTTATTAGTTTGTTGTTATTTATAGTTACTAGATTTGTATGCTACGCCTAAACCATATATATACATATAAACTGCGTCTTTATGTTCAAATTTTTTAATTGTTCTCGCAAGAAAATTTTCATTTTGATTATACAGTAGTTTATATTTTCTTTTTTTTTTTATGAGACAGGTGATACACGGGCCAGAGGAACAGACGGTTCACCCGATGCAACAACCACCGTCCATGGACACCCGAAATTCAAGGGGATTATTGGTGGGGAAAGAGGATAAGGGGGATGAGGGGAGGGCAAAGTGGAGAGGGGGAAATAAGCTTCCGGTACCCTCACTCACACGGCAATACAATGCCAGCATTGTTTGTCTACCGTTTTTATTGTAATTACGTGGTAAGACCTTTTTGAACTTAGCCGGCCCATTTGTGCCTAAGCATCGACATCTTTCTTCTACGTGTCGTGTAAACGGGTGAATATTCCTAAATCTTTTCCACCCAAGTTTCCGCTACCGCCACGGCATGCGGCATCGCCATCCTAATAACTTGTAATACGCCATATTTTTTTATCCATTAGGCCATTAAACGCCAGAATTATACATATATATTTTTATAGTCAATTTTCTAATAATTGGGAATACAAATAAGCATAATATAAAGAAATAATCGGACTTTAAAAAGTAGACAACCAACTTCAATGCGTCTATCATAAAATTTAAGACTTGTGTGGTTTTCTCATGGATGCCACTGTCAGAACTAGACCAAATTAAAATGAAAAAATGGGACCACACGGGAAGCACCAGCTTTCAAATAAAAAAAAAAACGGTTCACGCTGTCGAAAGTTCTGAGGTAACACATATAAAAAAATACAATCTAATTGAGAACCTCCTCCTTTTTGAAGTCGGTTGAAAACAGACTCTTTATTTATTTGGACATTTTATAGGGGTGTACTCTTACGAGTACAGCGTTCTTATCCACTTAACGCTGATAATGTTTGTTCTTATCCACTTAACATTCTCTTTCAATAATGTTGCCAAGCTAATTTTACACTGTCATCGAACTCTTGAATGGCAAACTGCAGAGCGTAATAATTTACCATGTCTTAGCGTTAGTATCTCAAACCATCTCGCGCCAGACCTTGCACGGGTGATGAGGAAGGCCGACTTTTTTTTGACTGAATTTTCATTAATAATATCGTGCCAAATTACGCCTAAACAAGAGCTGAGCAGTATGGTCATCGTGACTGAGCATATGTAAACGCCAAGCATTAGATATCGTCATAAATAAAATACATATAAGCGAATAGGACCCACCACCACTGTTTGTTGTTAATGGCAATCCTGTAAAGCGATATCAATTGGTCAAGTTCGTTGACACCTTCTATTCCGTTATTATAATATTCAAACAGATGCGGTATTCCAACATCGACTTTTTGGAACTTTACAGTAAACCATCTTGTTTCTGCACCTAGTGGTTCAATCGTGTCTTAATTGGTAGCCATGCACAAATGTGCAATGTGGCAATTTTTGGTCCCCACAATATTCTTAATAAAAATACGACTTTAATTGTCAAACAAAAGTTACAATATTCAACTGTACTCAACAGTTTTTCCCCTTCAGAGGTAGAATATTTTCTTGCAATTTAAAATGAAGTAACCTTGATTTTACCACCAATTTTACACACACACACACACACACCAGTTTGACAATGGCAGTCAGTAGGATTCAACTATTATTGATACAATCGGCGGCCTTAGCGTGCGATCTCTTACAGGCAAGCGGTTATGGATAATATACATACAGCTGGTTTTTTTGGAAGAGTTTATAAAAATAAATTACCTAATGACTAATTCTGACCTCCTTGTCGTCGCTTAAGAAGTCTGATATTATAAGCACTATTAAACATACCGATTGTGTAATAATATAGCGTTAATATTAGTATTATGAATTTTAAAAGGGTAACAATTGTATATAAATAGTAATTATGTATATATATTTTGAAGGAAAAGACGGACGGTGGTGCAGTGGGTGCGAGTGGTACGGCTAGGTCAGGCATGCACAGTGCAGTAGCCGACCTTGCGACGGCGCGGGCGCGGGTGCGCCGTATCATGTTGCGGTCACATTTCTGCCGCGCGCCGCGCGTGCGGTTCAAACCCGCGACGGAATGCCTCCATCATCCGATAGCTTGGACTAACATTTGATATACTCTCGGTGACATTTCTCACATGCCGTACAGCCAGCTAGTGTAACTGTAAAATTGATTTTGTGTCATGGCAAAGAATAGTTGAGATCCTACTCGCCTTTCTTAGAAAGTCTTTATGTAATGCAGTATCAATTATAAGCACACCGTTTACGAAACCTGTTTCGGTGAATTAGTTGGAACTCCTTAAGTTGTTATCAATGGTACAGTACTTAGAGATAAATATAAGACGGTTATCTCTATATCTATTAATCTAGTACAACTTAATTATTAAAATAAAATATTTGTATCAGTAGCCCACCATCAAAACTTGTATATTTTCCAAGGTTGCCTCTCTCTTTTTATATTGTTTTTTTTTTTTAATATAATACCTTTATTTAATTAATCAATCAATTAGCCTACTACAGTCCACTGTTTGATATAGGCTTCCCCCAATGAGCGCCATAGCTCCTGGTCTTCCTCATCCAGTCAATCCCAACTATTTTTATTAAGTCGTCGGTCCATCTGGCTTGGGGCAACCTACCTAACATTATCTATATTACTTTTTTTTACTCATTCATAATTTAATTTCGTTTATAAATTGCTCTCATATTAGTGTAAGACGTTTCTTAAAAGAGATTCTCATGACATCCTTGAGGGCTTCTTTGTTCATTTGTAAGCTCCACATCCTACATCTAGATCTTCATTTTTATTAAACTAATATAATGTATTAATTATGATATTCCTTAGAATTCACACCTAAACCCTTTTAAGGCTTATATATATACGTCTTATGTATGTGTACGTCTATTTGTCCATGCGTTCCAGCCACTTTGCTCCGAATCTACTTGACTGTGTTTAAGTTATAGGCATTGACGTATGTCAACACGTATGTAACTTAAACACAGCTGTACAGCGGGTTATTTATAAAATTAAAGAAAATTGAAAATTGTACCTTGTGATATCTGAAATGTTAGCTTGATGGTTTCATGTACAAAGGAGACCGTCCAAATTCGGTCAGAACATGAACAACCATGTAGTAATTAAAATCAATTATAATAATTTTTCTTTTAATACATAGCAAATATTGGTCCCTAACTTGTAGTATCAAAGTGATAAATAATAAAAATGGTTAATCAATAGATTTTGAATTTTCAATTTAAATTACCTGTTTGTGCTTCGGAGTAAATAAAAAAAATAAGTATGTTGGGTGAAACTGTTCCAAAATAAAAATAATTACATTTTCTAAATATTTACAAATACTAAAATAATACCTCCAATATTGCTAATTGAAAAGAAAAAGGTGAAAGATTGTTGTTAAAATATAAAACATAGTAAATCTTGTCAAACGATTTTGTGTTTGCTTTTCTATTTCCACCTGTGCTCTCCGAAATGGTTATGTCGGAAATAAACCGACTAAAAAAAAACATTACGGTGTAACGTCACGGGTTTTTTTTTTATTTACCCAGGCGACGGATTGTATTTCTTGCATTCACCTCGACATTTAAATCTCGGACCATTAAATAGATTTTTTTTATTTATTTTTTTTAACTTATTCCGAAATATTTTTTTTAACATATACAATAATTAACACTTATTATAGTATCACATACAGGTAGCGGTCAGTTCACTCATAAACACAATGCACAGTTGCAATTCAATCAAACAGTTTCTAAATCAAAATGCTCTATGAATAAAACTGTATAATATATATATTTTTTGTAGATTTATTTCAAAATGACGTAACAAATTTAATGTCACTGTCACACTTTGGATACATATGCAATGCAATGTAT
The DNA here is from genome assembly GCA_947561695.1 of Tyria jacobaeae. Classification (NCBI taxonomy): domain Eukaryota; kingdom Metazoa; phylum Arthropoda; class Insecta; order Lepidoptera; family Erebidae; genus Tyria; species Tyria jacobaeae. The sequence goes on from OX387210.1 coordinate 9,340,530, forward strand.
ATTAATGCAATGCAATGCATATGCAATGTATGCGTCTAGGTATATTAATACTACATGTATGAGGTATATTATTACTACATGTATATATAAGTTTAGGTGTTTATATACCTATACTCAAAATATATAGTGTTTATGGTTAAAGCCTTTTCTATGATTGATTGATCAGAAAAATTATTATTTTGGACTCAATCTGTATGCAATATGCATGTTTTTTTCTGGCTTTAGTTTTGAGTGAATTTTTAATGGCTAATAGTATTCACAAAATAAGCAGCCAGTTTTGACGTCTATCACAGTCTGTCATTGTCAATTTTCAACTAACCTGAAATAAAGGTGTCTACTGACATGAAATATACAACTCAAAAATTTTCAAAGAAATAAATGTATACTTAATTTGAGAGCACTTCCATAACTGCATCAGCCAGTATCGGAATCCTTGGCGTCGATATATCAAGCGAAGTCAAAGTAAAAACGAAGAAAAGTGCTCTCAAAGCGAGGTGAAACTACCAATGGCATCTTTTTAGCGGTGAACGTGCATACCTGTGTCTTCATGGGGTTAAACTGGACTAGGTTAAGTCGACCCCATTCTGAAAGTTTTACTAAAGAAGTTTCGATTTCGGACACAAGTTTGGATCGGCTCTCGATTACGTTTACCCGAGAAATGTTAGCGCGGCCGGTGTAAAAGGCATCGCTCGTGCTATCGTCTGCATAGCAATGGATACTATTAATCTTTCATCATTCATGCAGCATTGATATGCAGAAGAAATAGCGTGGGTGATAGCACACAGCCTTGTGGGAGAAGAGACTTGGAATCGGAGCATGCACCTTCAACAACGACCTTGATGCTTCTGTCTGTAAGAAAACTGGTGAGCCAGTTGCACAGTTTCTAGGGAATCCCATAGGAAAAAAGCTTCGCAAGAAGCGCTTTGTGCCAAACCCGATCGAAGGCCTTCGCTACGTCGAAACTAACGGCCAAAGCTCCAAAGCTGGTCGGTGCTGCGTTCGCCCTTGGGCGACTTTTGCCCAATTTGGGTGGGCCTAGCATCGCTACAAGACGGATATACATGGGGGTAATCCGGTCAATGGCACTATATGGTGCACCGGTGTGGGCGGAGACTCTAACTGCCCAGAATAGGGCGCGCCTATGGCGCCCTCAGAGAGTAATGGCGGTTAGAGCCATACGCGGATACCGCACCGTGTCAACGGAGGCAGCGTGCGCATTGGCTGGTTCTCCCCCGTGGGATTTGGAGGCGGAAGTGCTCGCCGAAATATATCGGCGGACGGCTGAGTTTCGAATGGGCAGGGGCAGTAGGCCCCCTCCCGAAGAGGTGCGCGAGTGGCGCGAAGCCGCGCGCCAAGCCACGATGGCTCGTTGGTCGTCCCGGCTGGAGGCTCCACGTGCTGGCTTTGCCGCCGTGGAGGCGCTCCAGCCGGTCATCTTCGAGTGGGCGGGGAGGCAGCACGGGACTCTTTCCTTCCGGCTGACGCAGGTGCTTTCCGGGCATGGTTGCTTCGGCAAGTACCTGCACTCGGTTGCCAGGAGGGAACTGAGTCCCACCTGCCACCACTGCAACTGCAGTGAGGACTCGGCTCAGCACACGCTTGTGGATTGCCCAGCCTGGGTGAGGCAGCGTCGGGCCCTCACTGCAGTCATTGGAGAGGATCTGTCATTACCGGCCGTCATACGCTCCATGGCCGGCAGTGATAGATGTTTTACCGCGGTCGCATCCTTCTGCGAGGATGTCATCTCGCAGAAGGAGGCGGCGGAACGCCCCCTGGAGGAAGATCTCCACTCGGACCCCATTCGCCGCTGGCGAACCGGGCGGCAAAGACGCAATTTCCAGCGCCTCATGCCGCCCTGAGTGTGGCCGCGGGTGGTCGGGACGGGCTTTCCCCTCCACCCGCTATAGTGGCCAGCCGCGAGGAGGCGACGTCCACGTGTGCATGGATGCCGCCGAAATAAGAGTTACCCTAAGGTGGTGCCCGCTGTTTGCGGGCACAGCGCTAGGAGGGATCCTGATGTCCTACCAAAGTTGTTCCAGGATTCCTCTTATTTTAGGCGCAGTGTCGCACACCGTGTGGTTTTAGTCGGTTCAATTCCGACACACCACCCACTGAAAGCCCCGGTGGAGTGACGGCCCGTGGGGGTTTCCACACGTAAAAAAAAAAAAAAAAAAAAAGAAGCAAAGAGTTTGCCCAGAAGATCGGCTTTTTCTTAAGCGTCGTGGGCCAACGAGCTATCTCCTAGGTGTAGAGGTGGAAGGGATGGCTTAGAAAAGTAAAATAAAAGTATTTACTCCTTAAAATAGTTTTGTATCATGGTAGAGCCATGCTTAGGAGATTTATGGAGGCCCAACTCCCCCTCTCCTATTTCCCCTCCCCACATCCTACCATTCCTCATTATCCTCAAAGGCGGTCAGCGCTCTTATAACCCTTGAGGCGTACTTATGTCCATGGACGGCGGTTGTATCTTACAACCAGGTGAACCATCTGTTCGTCTGTCCCCCTGTACTATAAAAAAATGTAGTAGTAATAGTAGTTTAGAAAGAAATTCCTAGGCACAAATCTAAAAATAGTATTTACAAATTAAATAGTTAATTATAATAGTACATCAATACTAATATCATTGTTTTGATCTCTTGTTAAACCGATTTATTTGTAAAATCGACGGGAATAAAAAACATATAATATTTTTGTGTAATTTTCTCGAGGATGAACGAAGTTACTAAAAACCCTATCAAATGATTTATTTTTTTTATGGGTAGATATGTCGCACACAGATTTTACATAAATATAAGTACTAAAGGTAAGATCACTAACAAATGATGTACAACAATATTTTATATTTCCATATTTGCTTGTATGAATAATTTACTTTATGCATAACATTTACCACCTGAGACTTTGGTCTCGGGGATGATCGTTGAAATGTCATAAGCTGCTTAATGAATATGCAATGCCACGTTAAATGCTTGTGGGCCATTTGTATTCATATTCTTTATCAAATTATATCTGTACGGAACATATAAAAACGTATATTTTATAATTACTTGATATATACTTGAGGCACATAGACTTATCTTTCTATTGTAAACTATAGTAACGATAAAAAATCATACGGCTAATTTTATTTTAAGAACGACAAGACGACAGGACTTTGACAACACTGTCTTCAGTTCACGTACAAATCAAATTGACCACCGTTCTTAAAGAGTGTTTAAAAAAATATAGGAAAGTGGTGACTAACTATAACATAAGTTTAAATTCCCCTACAATGGACAAAATTTATTAATTTGGAAATCACCAAACTTCATTCACCGTCAATGCTGTAATCTCACGAACCTACCTACTCAACTCACGTGCCTTCTCGTACACTCGTACGTGCAACTGGTTCAGGCGGCATCCTCGTGCTTGTATATATTTGTTCATATGCTTTTTGAACTTAGTTAATTAATAAGTTCATTTTTTTTATGGGATAGGGGGCAAACGAGATCACCTGATTGTAAGTGACTACCGCCCATGGACACCCGTAACTCAAGAGTCACAAGTGCGTGGTATGTTTTTTTTCGTAATAAAATATAGAATAAGTTCCGTCAATATATTGTTCCTTCTAATATTTCGTCATTATATCATATTTTCTAAAGCAGTATGCTAACTAACTCTGATATATGTAACTTGTACTTAAAAGCCGATGTTTGTAAACTTTTCCTCGTCTTAATGGATATTAATGTCGTCGTACAAGATTGTGAGTAGCCCGTAAGTTGCCAGGTAAGGCAAGTAACATGAAAAACTCACTTCACTCGGTGACACGTAAGCCCGATGGAATCTATCGCGTTGGCTGACAAATTTAGCCCCCTTTTAACAGGTAGGTGTTCGTACTTCATCCGCGCTCGAGATATCTTATGTTTTAAAGGCCCCAAAACAGAGGTCTAACGATCGATCATTAGGACTTCTTTGTTTTTTGACGTTGACAGGACACCAACAGGGTCACTAGAGAACGAGTTTTTGTTATTATCTATGGGTTGCATCGAGCCATTCGTCATACTGTCACTGCGACAGGGACTATAGAAACAATCAAAGTGACCGCGGGATAACGGTGATACGGAAGTTCTACACTTTCCCATTGCCGCGTTGAGCGAAGAGCAAGATACCCATACGTTTAACAAAAGTTTATTATAATTATAACTTGACATGCATTTATTAATAAAAGTATTAATAGTAGAGTATTAATAGGTATTATACTTCCAACTTCACCCAGTACATAACCGACGTGAGCCTATTAATTGTAGACATGAGAGAGCCAAAATTAGTTTAAAGAATTAACAAAAATTCAAGTATAATATTAGGCATAGCATAAATACTAGTTCAAATATTCTAACTCTGATCATTTTACTGATCTGTTCATCTATTGGTTAGTAAACATGACTGCTGAGCCACAGGTCGTGGGTTTGATTCTCACTCGGTAAAAATATGTGTGTTCCCTCAAATACTTTTCACGAGGCTAGGTGTTTTGCGCCCGTTGATAGGTTTGTCAAGTCCCCAGCAACACAGAAATGTCTGTTGTATTGTATACTGTTAAACGGTGGAGTCTGACTTTTGTATCACTAAACGCTACATTATCTACAAATTATAGCATGAAGAAATTGCTTTGAACCCTTTTTATGCAACCTACGTAGCATTATCGTTATGTGAAATTGGTACTGAATCTAAAGTTCATATTATATAGAACAAGCGCAGAAAGATATTTTTTTTATTTTTAATAATTTTCTGAATATTTATATTTGTGTGGAAACCCGAACGGGTCGTCACCTCACCAGGGCCTCATGGTGAGATGGTATGTCGGACTCGAACTGACTAAACAGTGTTTCGTCATGGAGTCTTCTGGCCGGGGCCTAAGGTGCTCCCTAGAAAGGAAATCCCTATGAAAAAAACATCAAAAACTAATACTTCAACAAGAAGGAAAAAAAGTCTCAGGAGTTTATGGAATAAAAATATTAATTGAAATAAAACGGCGTCCCGCACACATATTTCGGAAAGAAATCAGATCCGCCTTTATACATAAATGTAGATACATTAATGCAATAAATTTATTAAACTATTAACTTGTATTAAACACATAAAAGTTGAAAGCAAACGCAGTCGTATATAAAATTATGCTAGAATAACTGTAGATATAATAACATTGTTATGTATTAGTAACGACTAAAATAATTTGTTATAGTTGCACTAGAACAATTTTTTTACAAATTACAACTCTAAATTAGTCGCTAGTGTGTTAAAATTATGTACTAGAAGTCTGGCAGTTCAAGTATAATGACAGTTCAAGTTTCACTGGTGAATAAAACAAAACATTTTGATCACCCGGCCATCTCTAATCAAGATCCATTCTAACTATGAGTTTTATCATAAATCGAAACTTGTTTGTAAACTCTCTGTAAGTTCATAAAATATTCTGTTTAGAATCCGTTCTATAATTAGCAAACTGTCTTAATGTTAATTCTCTCCGTTGAACAAATTTCTTACCTATGTTAATTTAAAATAAATGAGTACTTATCTGGGGGCATGGTAGTGCCCCCGCCAAGATGAACCAAGCCAAGCGCAAGGGCACCTTCCTTGTCTAGTCTAAGTCTCTAAGTCTCGCGTCGTTTTTTTAACCCTTATAACTTGGGTTTGGATTATACCAGTTAAACAAAATTCTCAATATATGTTTTCAATAGCGGACATATTAAACATATAAAGTTTTAATGGCATAGCTCTTATAGTTTAGATTTTATTGATATCTAAAAACCCTGATTTCGTTAGTGACTCACTGATGGTCTTAAAAATTCTTAGGGTATTTAGTAATATCCTAGAAAAGTGAAATTTGGTGGATAAGATAGTATAAGTACACAAAAAAGTATAAACCTTTTATCCCCCAAACCCTGCAACTAGGGGATGGAAGTTTGTATGAGACTTCCGCAATTTTCCGAAAGCAACAAACGCTAGAGATCTGAAAATTTATTGAACCAGAGGTCTGAATTTATATAGGGAATATTCTTGTTATTATAAATAAAAGAAAATTAAAAAATGTCACAAACAAATTACAAAAAGAAATAAAATGCCACCAAAAACATTTTCATGTATAATGTTGAAAGACGAGACCATATGACTCGCATCGTCAAAAAGTTATCAAATGTCATGTAGAGCCAAGCTTTTAACTTTACACGCCCTAACTCTACGAGGCCTAACTTCTTTCCTTTCCTTTAAACTCTATACCTTATTCGAAATATGTGGCTTCGCCATTTCGTTACTACAAAACTATTCTATAACAGAAAATTAGTAAACAGTGGATAAAATTGTGACGCCCATGTGAATGTAACAAAATGGCTAAGCCACATATTTTGACTAAGATGTAGAGATTGTGAACTTAGGCCTTGTAAAGTTAGGGCGTATAGAGTTAGAGGCTTGGCGGAGGGACGGACTAAGTATACATATTTAGGACAGTTTATATCGTTTCATTATAGTCTAAACAAAGAAATCCACCACAGATTTGGCAAAGCATTGAGGATATATAGGGGTCTGAAATTCGTTATGAAAAGCTAACTGTCCATTATACTGAATAAAGCAGTCTTCAACAGTTCTATACTGATATGCCTTTTTTATGGAGCTCAAATATGGAGCCTAATGAAGAAACGGGAAGAGAAATTAAACAAGTGTCACAGACTTATGCTGTGGAGCGATGTCTAATAATAAATGGGCAACAATGGCAACAGAATAGACTCTAACGCTTTCTGAGTGCGGCGTCTGCAACAAAAACACATATTAAGAAATGACTTCATAAGAACCTAGTAGGTACAGATGAATTAAAATAAAGAAAATGGCCTTACTTCGTTGTGGCTATTTCTTCTACAGTAGACGGGAATTTAACAAAGTCTTTCAGTTTGTGTGCTATCAATTTTTTTTTTTTTTTTTTTTTTTTTTTTTTTTTTTTTATATTAGCCTACCATAGTGACTCCACTTTGCCTGATGGAAAGCAATAGGTGGAGTCAAAGAGTGGTGGTCACCATCCTCATTGCATGTGTAGTCAATGCAGCATGGTGACCCACACTATGGCGGCCTGGTGAGATGCTTTTTCACGCCCCGCTTAAAAGACCCGGGATCATAGTGGGAAGGAAACACGTGCGCTGGTAGAGAATTCCAGGCTTTTACCGATCGGCACAAGAAAGAAGAGCCAAACCGTTTAGTTCGGGTACGTATATTTTCGACGCACAAACGGTGACTCCTCAGGCCAGCACGTGTAGTCCTGTAGAGGAAGGGAGAAGGTGGGACCAATTGGAAGAGCTCATCAGAACACTCCCCGTGATGTAGGCGATAGAGGACTGCCATAGAGGCGACATCTCTTCGCAACTGCAGAGGCTCAAGAGACTGGGTGATCTCAGGACAGTCGATAATGCGGACTGCGCGCCGCTGCAACCGATCGAGAGCGTCAAGCAAATACTGCGCATAGCCGTCCCAGAGATGAGAGCAGTACTCCACGCAGGAGCGAACCTGGGTCTTGTACAAAAGACACAGTTGCTCGGGCGAGAAGAACCGTCTCACCTTGTTCAAAACGCCGAGCTTACGCGAGGCCGCCTTAGTGACACTCTCGATGTAATCGCGCGGATTGAGATCCCGGCAAATATCCATACCCAGAATACTAAGCCTATCCTGCAGTGGCAGTTGAGTGCTCTGAAGAGTAGGAAGGGGAAGGAATGGAGACTTTTTGTTAGAGAACACACACGCTTGTGTTTTCTTGGCGCTGAACTCGACCAGATTCTCACAGCCCCATTGGGAAATGCGGCTCAAGACCCGGTCGAGCTCAGCGACAAGCTCCTGTCGTTTTTCCTCAACGTCTGCCAGCTTGGCAGTAGGATGCCCGAAATATCGCCCGTGCACTGTACTGTCGTCTGCATAACAATGTATATTGCCAAGGGCCAACATGTCATTGATATGCAGAAGAAACAGCGTAGGCGATAGGACGGAGCCCTGAGGTACACCAGCGCTTACCTCGTGGAAGTCTGAGGCCGCGCCGTCGCAGAGAACCCTAATGCGGCGCTTTTCGAGGAAGGCAGCAACCCAGTTGCAGAGTTTAGGTGGCAGACCAAATGCAGGAAGTTTGGAGAGAAGCGAGCGGTGCCACACCCTATCGAAGGCCTTAGCAATGTCGAGGCTGATGGCCAAGGACTCCCCATGCCTATCCATAGCCTCACCCCAAAGGTGTGTGACGTACGCTAGAAGATCACCCGTGGATCGGTTCGGCCGAAAACCATATTGCCGATCATTTAACAAGGAGTGATCCTCTAGGTGGCGGATTAGTTGGGTGTTGATGATCCGCTCGAACACCTTACAGAGTATGGAAGTGACGGCTATAGGTCGGTAATTGGCTGGATCGGAGCGGTCGCCTTTTTTGGGAATGGGTTGAACATTCGCTTCTCTCCAGGCCTCCGGAACAATTCCTGAGGAATAGGACAGGCGATACAAGCGCGTTAGTACGGGAGACAACTCAGGTGCACAGTTCTTAAGAACCACCGCCGGAATACCATCGGGTCCACTGGCTTTCCGGACATCGAGTGACCGAAGCTCCGCACGGACATCCCTCTGCCGGATGCGAATATCCCGCATTGCGGAGTCGCAGGACGCAATGGTGGGCGTGTGCGCGCAACGGTCATCGATTCGGGAGTTAGCCGCAAAGAGGTCAGCTAGTAGATTCGCTTTCTCTTGCGGCTCGTGGGCCAGTGATCCGTCAGGGTAGTTCAACGGCGGCAGCGAAGGTTGGCAATAGTTGGACTGCACGGCTTTGGCCAATCGCCAAAACTTACGGCTACCCGTAGGGTACGCGACGAGTTCTTGACCAAACCGTGCAATGCGCTGGGCATCTGCTCTGATGTAAGCCCTCTTGCATTCCCTAGTGGCTCTGTTTAGTGCTGCTTTTAGGCGATCAATGTCTGGGTCACAATGTGCGCGGGCTCTGATCCATGCGCGGTAGGCCGACTGCTTCAAATCAATGTAGAGACTTGGACAATAATTCTTGAAACTGACTGCTGACAGATATTCATTACATCTCCATCCAACTTCTGTAAAAAAATGTACAGCCACATATTAGATACATACTTTTAATAACACCTAACAAACTCCATTATTAGGTACTTACCTACAGTATTTTTTAAATAATACAAATCGTTCATAAGGATAGGTACTAATATCTACTAACCTGAAAACTTCCTGTAGCGAAGTAGCGTAATGTTATTAGCAACATTATTTCCGGTGCAAATGGTAATCCTCTTTTTGTTGGTTTCCTGAGGTCGGATGCCAGCAGCGGCAATATTACACTTTTTACAGATTTAGGTGTAAATCTATACCGTGCATGGAATTCCTGAATTGAGTATTTTGTAAAAGGATCAGAATAATCTCGTAAATACCGCCTCGGTCCTACTTCTCTATGTCTTCTGGCATAATCCACAAACTCAATAAAGTCTGCCAAATCAGACATTACTTATTGCGTTTTTATGAACTTAATTCGAAAGCGAATTCACTGGTAAAAATCAAAATATAACCTCAAACTGGCTCAAACGTAAGTGTCAAAATCGGTCCTTAAAAAGTTAAGTAAAGGTTTTGCTACACTTAACTTTAATTGTCATTAAGGGACGCTAATGAAACGTTAACTGACTCTGAGTGTGAACTTTTTTAAATTTTTACTAAGGAGCCCCTTAAGTAACCGTTAGACGTCTCTGAGTGCGGCTGTAAGAGACAAAAACTTGGAAAGTTCGTAAGTCAAGAACAAAATGGACAGATAACCAACGATAATACACAAGATAGTGGAGGAAAAAGCTTGGGACAAGAATGGATGGAATAAGCTGGAGGGAGGCCTTTTGCATCAGCAGCATGCATGAATGCATTCATAAGTCTGTGTAACTGCACTGTATATATTATATATTATATATTATATAGTTCTAGGCATGTAATAAAAGCTTCTATTATTTTTTTTACTATCAACAGGTCCAAGGCGTTTATACGTAACGTTATTCATTCACACAGTGCAATATGTTGCCAACAGTTAACTACCTTTTTGGTTTTCATGATTTTACTTTTTCTCTACTATTATAACACAGATTTCTATTAAACAGGTAAAATCTACTTTAGCATTAAAATAAATATGAATACACAAAAGTAAATACATCAGACATTTGTTCTGAATATTATTCTTACCATAATCATGATTAAAGCAAAGTTTAATTGCATACCTGTCATAATCATGTTAATAGTAAAGTATTTATTCAACTTAGTATTCGAATCTCAAGTAACGTCATTTTAAAATCATATACCCAACGCATTTGTATGTGACACTGGAATATTTGCAGAAATAATAAGTTATTGACGCGGACCCGTCGACTAGGACCAGTATCTACAGCACTACCACATAAATACATACTGATATAAGCTAAACACAACGTCAAAACCCCCTCACATGCTTTGACTCAGAAGCTACAAGGCCCATTTTCTAGTTCACGTATGATAAAAGGAACGCATTATTAACTTTGTTTTGGCAAATGTAAGACTATCGAAGGCGAGTTTTGCATACCGCAGGCCACAACCATAAAATACAATACATTATGAGCGAACCAGCAGCTCCCGTGTTACGTGATACGTGCTTCTAAAAGAATATCAATGAATATCAATAACTATTACACACTTTCTCATTAATTGGACAACTATTCAGGTTTTTTTACTCTGCATAAAATATAGAGTTGTGTAATTGTTTGTTCTTTGCGTTACGTTACGTTACGTTATTAGCCATATCACGTCGCTACTAAGCCTATTCACCTGTTACTGGATATGCTTTACCATTCACCGATAATTTCAAAGTTATGCTTATTACGATTCATTGCATCGAGATAATTCCTATCTACATCGCGATTCATAAATAACGAACTAAGTGTTCTTGCAACTTGAAATATTACCCCGTTATAAAATTAATTCAGATAATGTTATATAAATTTAATGAGATTAACCCGTTTATAAAGACCCGTAATAACTGCCGATGTATTCTATTTAATAACTAGATATGTGTTCGAAAGAAATAAAATCAGATTTGATTGCGCTCATTCATCTGCGACATCGTAAATGACACAAATCCTCTCCTAAAACATTGTTATCAGTGTTCCCACTCTAATCTTCAAGCAATAAAATTTCGATGGGCCAGAAAAACGGGTCACCTCGATAACCATAAATTTGAGCCGAAACGGATGGGACAAATTTTTATAATGGGCCTCCCCATTTGAGCGCTGAGTTGCGTTAATGACAACCTAACAGTTTGTTTTAACATCATTATAGGAGCGTATCGGACATTCCATCACAGGTACCTGGACACCGCATGCCTGCGCTGTCCGCCCTTGCCGCGTGTACACATGTCGCACGTCTGGACAGATACATGAACTGATTACTGTCATACTCTCATTCATTCCAACTGATTGTTATCTCACATCCTAATAAAAGGTCCAATAATTAATTGAATATTTATCACAAATCAGTGAAATCAGACATATAGTGTTTTAAATAAAAAACATTATAAGTGCCACCAATTAGACACAGCTATTCAAATATTTTATTTTTTATTTACCTACGTCGTTTTCATTTATGTCGTTGACCTTATCGGTATTTATCTATAGGGCAAATATAGTTATATAGTATAGTGTATGAAGATTATTATCTTTAAGAATATTTTGGACGCTAATGTAAGAGAGCATAAGCAGTGGGTACTGTGTCGTACCTGTAGCAATATATCCCAGCGACAGCTACACGCATTTACAATTACCTTATCTCGGTTTATGCCGACTCCTGACATCACTCGACAAGTATTCGTGATCATCGCAAGGCATCTCCCGATTGTAGTCGAGTCCGAAATTCACTTAATTATTTCCTTATTAAAATATAACAATAACTACTGATTCAGTCGAAAATCAAAATAGAGCACTGCCAATTGAGCTTACAACGAGGATATATACGAGTATTTCATTGATTTTAGGGACCATGGACAATTGACGTCCTATAGCAAAAAGTATACACATTTGTAAGTATGTGATTTAGCGAGTGGTTGGAGTTCCCATGGGAAAACGGCGGCCAATATTGACACTAAGGCAACATGTTTATATGCACTTAATGCATCGCTCACCTTTTATATTTTATTTGTTTAGAGCGCGCGAGGCAGACGAAATGTCGGCCTCATGTTTGAGTTGTTTTTCTCGTTATTTTGTTTAACAGGTAGTGTCTAATGCCGGTTGTAAAAATGTTATTTTAAAATGACCAAATACTGCAACAGACTTTTTGGTATATCCAAAAATTATACACTTATAGACAGGCTGATAAATGTCATGTGGCCCACATTTACGAGTTACGAGATTTTAATTTTAGATCCGAGAAAGGACCGGATCTTCTAGTAATCACAGCGGGACGTAAGAAATACTAAATTGTAAATTCCGATTATTAGGATAATAAATAGAAAGAAACTAGCCGAATGTGACACCGAAATGTAACATATAAATTGGAGTATTCCTATTTAAACTGCATTATATATAGTAATTATTAATTACAATTTATTCATTTATTTATTGCAAATAAACCGATTACAAGCTAAAAGAAAACTATATCAGATTTTATTCACTCTTAGGCTCAGTAACAAACAATCACAGACAAAAAGTAATCATCGCACTGCCTAACATTAAATCGATTGTCAGTTTTTGCAATCAATACGAGTAGTATAAACATATGGTAAATTAAGTACTTACCGTACCGTTCCAACGGTGAGTTAATTCGGAAAGTTGCCTTAAAAAGAAGTTTGAAGTAGCTTTCTCTGCAAAAAAAAACATAAAATACTTATATAATACTTACTAAAATAATAATACTTACTATAATACCTTTGATTGTTTCGGTTAAAAACTAAGACCTAAGATTTCATTGGGCAGTTCAAGATCCTCACGTCGTTTATTATCACAAGATCTAATTAAAATTAAAGAACACGGAATTTTGATGGTAAATTAATACACACGACACCCCATCTAATGAAAGCCTGAGCAATTGCAGCTCATATTGTAACGAGTAGTTAACTCAATAAACATCACGTTCCGTCGATATTTCGTTAGAGCATCATTTCCGCGTTGATCACGGTGTGACTAGTCGTTTTGCGGTCACTGTAATGGGTCAAAATTATGTGTTTTGTCCTTGCCGTGACCATGTGAGAAGGCGCAATATGGTGTGTCACGTTCCCTCTAATTACGTGTCGATGTGGATGCTCAAATTATAGGCTGTCGATGCACCCTGGAACAAGCTCCGACCATTTCGATTGGAATGTCTTTGAAAGATTTTGGCCTAATCATTTTGTGTATGGTGGGACAGAAACCACCACTGACTTTTTACATGATTTATTGATTCACTTAGGTGCTCGTTTTTTATAACGATATTACTTTAAGAGAATGGAGTTTTTTATTCGTGGGATTCACGAAACGAAGACTAATCGTATCAAACCTTTATTTTATGACTGGCAAAAACATTTACAAATCAAGGATTTAGTTGAGTTATTTTATTTATTGTACTAAGGTTTTAAAGGGTAACGAGAATTTTAATGGCTACTTTAGAAATAAAATTACCTACATTACATCATATCTGCCGATTCAATAAATAGTTTGAAGCTTCTGCTTTAAAATTAGATGAACGTTATCTTGTGAATATGTAACACTTTGCTGTAAGACGTAGATATTTTCTGTAGTTTTAGGTAAATTGGAATTTGAAGAACTTACTTATCCATTAAATTATTTTTATTATAATTAATATATAAGAAGTAAATAATCAAAAAACTAAACCCATTGGTTTAGAATAGTGCCTAAAAGGTGGGGGTTTCATTATATTCTAAATATATTAAAGTTATGGCAATAGATAGACAAGATCTTCTTATAACAGACAACAATAACTCATAACTCTTAAGACGCAATTTCAAAATGGATTTTTTCGCAATTTAATAGTTAAAAACAAATTGGACGTTATTCAGAACATTAGACATTACAAAATTCAACTTCATGCCCTTGTCCTAAGTGCTAATATAACAAGTCTACGACCTTCTTCATTCCATTCCATTCTTCATATACCTACTACGTATTACGTAAACATTAGAATTTATAGTCATTTTTGAATAACCAAATGTAAGAACTAGATAAAGAATACAATATTATTAAACATTAAAATCTCACCATGCTGTATCACACCCGTGTACTATATCACTACAGACTAACCTTGATTAATTTGAGGAAAATCTTAAGAAAAACATATATTTTTGACTATATTATATTGAGATAGCGGCATAAGCACACGTGTTGTTAAACCCACAATAAAAGGAACGGTGTTCTTTGAGCCGCCTACTAGTTAACGCTTGTATGTTAATGCTATCCTTTTTTGCTCCACCTTTATGGCATTAGAACGAGCTAAAACAACAACTACTCCCCTGATAGGAACGTTTATCTTATAGATGAAACCTGTCGAGACTTTATGTTCAGACATTTTTTTATGATACAGGACAGGACAAACGAACAGACGGGTCACCTTTTGGTGAGGGAAAACCGCAGCTCATGAACACAGTTGCAGCTCGAGAGTCGTAAGTGCCCTGCCCGCCATTGAGGGTGATGCAGGGAAGGGAAAGAGTGGAGAGTTAAAGATACTAAATTAAATTTGAGAAAGCAAACTGATTTAGCACAAGTATGGCATGACCATAGGTAATAATATGATCTTAGTTAACTTACAACTTGACTTATGTCTTAGTTAGTCCCTAATACCTCCAAGCAGTTTAAAGGTATTTATGCACTGAAAGCATAACAGCATTATTCTTTATTTTCATCTTGCACTAAATGTAAGTGATATTATATCCAAATACTACTGGAAACATTTCGAAACATACAATCACAAATATTTTATGTTTAAGACATCAAAATCAATTTTTATTCTCCAAATGGATCCTATCCTTCTTGTTATTTATCATTATGATCTCGATCACAAAAGGACAACAACTCAGAATAACTTATTTAAAAAGTGTGCACACAATTTTACGTCTTATGGACAGAGTATGAGATACGGGTATCTTTTAAAGTTTAGTTGTTTGATGCTTGGAGCGATTTCGATTTGGGATACATGAAAGCGTGCAAAGGATTTGGACTGTTTACGACTACGTGGGTGGTTGTGGGCGTGGCACACTCCGTCCTTTTCGCACCAGTAACGAATAAATATATTTATCTCGCTCGCGGCCGCTCCCACAGGACCTTTCTTGTTAACGTATTTTTTGTTCCTCTCAGCTCACTTTATGGAATGGTCAGGCGAGCAAATATTTACTCACGATTTTGAAAATCTTGTTTTCATACTACCAGTGGTTAAAGTACAGATGATGACTGGCACTTTGACGAGCATTAGGTTCTGTTTTCAATATACTTTACAGGGTTTCTGTAGAATAAAATAGGTTTTATTTTTTAACAAGTAGTTGCTTTAGCAAATTTATTCTTGTAATCACCTAATTAACAAGGACATTTTGTAGAGGAATATTTATTGGTTCCGCACTCCGCTCTCTCTGATGTGATTTCATACTATGATTAAAGGAAGGGACTCTCCCCCATTATTAAAAAAAACATAGTGTATGGTAGGACCTTTAATATCAGATTCATTTGCGTGAGCTAAATTGATTAGTTAACCGTTATTGAAACAATATTTATAACAATTTAATTAATTTTCTTTCTTTATTTTCTGTTTGTTTCTATGTGTGTAAAATGTTTTTTTGTCACGCCCAAGAGTTTACACGGCTTTTTAATAGGTGTTAAAAAAATGAGTCACAATTGAATGCTAAACCATACTTTGCATAGAGAACATCAAAGGTAACTCCGCAATTACCTAACGCTCTCTTATTTAGTTTTATTTCCTGTACTATTAACGTTTAAGTGTTGTATATGTATAAATTTTATTTCCCATAATTGAAAAACACTCGGGTGGTAGGTAAGTGTTTGGAGCTTCGGCGGCATGGACCAAAGGCCCGTCCGGACCTCACGCGCGCCCTCTGCCGTCGATAAAGAAATTATCCACTTTCGAACTAACGACCGCCAATCCACCCGCATGGTGCCTAATTGGTAGGTACCACATACTACGAATCCAAACCTTAAGAACATAATTACAAATAACTATGTACCAATACGATTTACTTATAATTGATCATTTTCAGTAAATGTGACCTTGTAATAGGATAACATGTACGCTCTAGGAAAAGATTTCAACGCGCATGGATGTTTTAGATTAAGCTATAATTTTAGTTAGGGGGCTCCGACTTCCCGGCATCAACCAGTTCGAGTTATAGGTATGCAACTCTGACTTGCTTGAGCTATTACTAATACTCCCCTAATTCATCTGTAAAATCAAATCCCTTTCATTTCCTTTCCATCTTCCCTTTCGTGTACTCCAAACTTTTCGAACTTACGCCGAAAAGTGCCTGGATGACGACAATAGGGGGCAAAAAAAAAATTACTCAATTTTCCAGCTTCAACCCGCACGGGCAATTGATTCTGAGTTGCTTGATGATATATGTAGAAAACCATCCTGATGAACTTTACGTACATAAGATTTCAAAACCGCAAAGTAACCGCGGTAATAAACATAATAGAAATTAATAAACAATCAAAGTCTTGTAGGAGCAGCTACGATACCTGTGATAGTAATGTTTGTTTCCTTTACAAGAAACATTTACAAGAAACAGAACATTTATTCAATAAATATCAGGTTGAGCAGTAGGCGGCCACTGCCGGTGGTCTATTTATCGATCGCAAAGATCACAGAGCTAAGGATTAGGTGTTTGCTAATTGCTTCTTCATACAGTACTATCAAGAATTCTCAAAACTAACAAACGGTTTTCCGTCTTATTATGGCGAAGATTACACTAATTTGCAACCATAACAGTCGTGGAAAAAATAACTCACTTTTAACAAAATTGAAAAAGATTTGTTCAAAGAACAGCATGAATCACTTTGTAGTAACCGTTACTTTTAAAAGTTTTACTGATAACCCGATAACGTTACAAGAATGTCAATTGTTGGAAATACAACACCAGAACACCGCCCTTGAACAAAAGAGGAATTAAAATAAAGTCTACTATATAGGAGATGAAACAAGGTAAAACAATTGGCTGATAAAAGCAAATAGTTCTAAGTACAGAAGCTTGTATTCGATGCCGCTGGCGCTAGCATGACAATGGCGATTATCTAACGCAGACGAAATTACACTGACAAACACGACATTACACTGTTGAGAAAAAAAATTGACAGCGGCGATGAGGGAAAGTCAACAGGTACTCGGAGTCACACAAACTTGTGGCGATAATGCAAACACTTGTTTTGTGAAATGTGTGGTGTACGGTATCCCTTTGTATTACACTTGTTGTCATAAAATCTTGTCCTGTTACATTTTCGGCGATGACGTCACAGGCAGATTTTATTTTTTGTTATGCTTTTAAGTAATAATGCAATACATTTTGATTTACCATATCACGGTTAAATAATAAGTTTCCAAACTATTAATTTTTTATGTTCAGAAGTTTGCGTCATTAAAAAAGAGTTTTGAAGAACATTCGGGGCTATTGAATAAGTAATTGTGGTGAGCATTATTTATTTCATTTTTACTCAAATTATAGCTCCGAGACTGAGTAAGAAACTGTAGGTTTAAGGGGAAACATGAAAGTTTTTTTTTGCAGTAAACTTAGAACGTCAATTTCCCTTTCTACGTGTGAGGTTACTTAAGAACACAAAACTCGTAATCGACTTTAAATTATGTAAAACTTTCATGAAAATATAACCTCAACAATGTACTAAGTTCCAGTAAGTATGTAACCGAAAGTAACGCATGCGAGAGACCACAACATCTTAGTGATTCCTTAAAACGATATTTAGCACAAATATTTTCAGCTTTATGTCAACTACAAAACCACTAAAACCTACTTCAAAACCGTTTTACTCTACCGGAATATTCAGATCTAACAAAAAAATTGGAGCGTGTTACGACAAGTCACAAACTAGTAGTAACGTGATGCAAAATCTAATTCTTAATAAAATAAGAAAACGGTTCCGTGCTGTACTGTACTTAAAATAATGAAAATTCGAGGTCATGTGAAATGTATTTAATATTAAATAGTAAACACAATAAGTACAAAAATTTAACGAAGTATAGGTAAAACTTCAAATTCTTATTTAATCTGTAAATCCCCCTTTCAACTAATGTCATAAAGGCGAAAGTTTGTGAGTATGTGTATTTGTCTGTTTTTACTTCTTCACGCTCAAACGGCTGTACTAGTTCTGATACAATTCTTGGTGTGGAGGTGGCTGACACCCTGGATTACCACATACTCTAGTTTTTATTACAAAAACTGTAGTGTTTCCGCGGGTATCACCGCAGGGGTGCAGCTATTTTTTTTTAGTAATTTTTGTGTATTTAATTACTACATATACTAAAACATGTGATAACATTTACATAACATAGCAAACAAAGCACTTAGTATTAAGTAAATTCTGATCTAAAATATTTCAAAACACATTTATTCATATATGCATAAAAATTAAATTTTGCATTTACAGAATCAACATCCCCCTTCTGACAGCATAGCTATGGCATGACGCATTGTGTGCGGTGACGGGTGTGATACAGGGTTGCGCTAGCTCTTACATACTATTTTGCCTCTTAAACTGCATCTTTTGTGCCGAAACTTAGCGCCACCATAAAAAAATGTACAGACGGAAGTAAACTCACAAAGCAAATGCCAACGAACAAAAAGTTCGTGAAAAAAGTGCATAATGCGGTCGAGAGGCAGTGTGGCCACTCAACCGCTTTTGTAAAATTTATAACAGCTCTATTTTGTTTACCTGCCTCACTCCGCTTTATATTGTGCAGTAATTGGAGGCAGTTGACGATGACTTATTAATTTATTGACCATAGTTTCGCCGTAGTTTTTATGGAGGTGCTAAAACGTTGGCTCACCTTTGTTAATGTGGGTAGGTAAATACAGCTTTATGCAACAATAAATTTTACTTTTTTTTATTACATGACGCAGTTTGTTCTATTGTTTATTAAAAATATATTTTAATAAATAGAACATAAATAGTGTAACGTCATTCAAAAGCTAGTTGGAACAACTTACAGTGAAGAAAGGATGATTCTTCAACAAAATATTCTCCGTACAAACATACTTAAATTTTTTTTGACTCATTCCAATACTATATAATATAATATATCACAATAATAAAGCTGAAATAGAAGTAAATATGTATATTTCATATTTTTTATAAAGATGATACTTATAGCTGAAAAATAGACAGGTAGAAGACAGTAGATTATGTATTGTAATAAGTGGTAGAGGCATGCTTAGGCACGAGTAGGCCGGCTCGATCGGTGCGATACCACGGCCTTACAGAAAACAGGTTGTGAAACATTGCATTGCATTTCCCCGATATTTGTCAGGTTTCCAAAGACCCAACTCCCCCTCTCCTCTGTCCTCACTCCTCAAATCTCTTTGGTTGTATTGTTTGTATCTGGCATATCAATAATTATAGGTACTTATAAAAAGAAAAGTAAAAAGTAAAAACACTTTCCCGCCATTTTTCAATAGCTTTTCTATTCGCTAAATTGAATGAATCTAACAAAAAAACATTCTGAAGTTTTGTTACTAAAAAGGAAAGTTGCGACTCAAGCCGCGAAATAAAATTGTAACGTTTATGGATCTTATGCAGTGTCAGTAAGAGTAGCACAAACTTGGTTCCAGGGTTTTCAGTCCGGGAATTTTGATGTCAAAGATGCAGCTAGTTCTGGTCACCCTCATACGGATAAAGTCGAGGTCATTTTTACATCAATTCGTAGTATCATGTTAGTAGTTACGACATAGCCGAGAAACTGAGGATTAATCACAAAACAGTTTTAACCCATTTGAAAAACTCGATATTTGAGCCACACGAGCTCACTGAAAACGTCTCTATTGAAACCGAATCATTTTTGAAAAGATTGATCACTGGGGATGAAAGGGATTCGTGTCGTCGATCTACGAGAGGAACGTGCGAAAAAGATCATGGTAAAAGGGTGCAGGGAAACCCGGATTTAATAAAACTCAATAAGGTGATGCTTTGTGTATGGTGGGATTGGAAGTGATTGTTCATTATGATGCCTCATCCGGAGGTGGGCGTTAGTGACCGCGCCACAGTGTTTCACTAATGCGGTCATTATCGAAAACATGAACTATTGTAATCTCTCTGTCAGTTCCAAATAAAGAATTTTTTTTTTTTTAATTTTTTTTTTAAATGAGCTTTTACCGCCAGGCAAGACCATCGATTCGGATCTCTACTGCCAACAAATAATTAGACACAAGCAAGAAATTGAGAAAAAACGGCTGGCTTTGATCAACGGAAAAGGAGTGGCTCTTCATCATGATAACGCCAGACCACACGCAACTTTAGTCACTCAGCAAAAATTGAGAGAGATTGGTTGGGTGGCGTTAACCACTATATAGTCCTGACCTTGCACTTTATACTTTAAAAAAAAAATGCCTTGTTATTTCTTATTTAATTTAATTTTAAACTATAATTACGGATTGTGAATAGTACAATATGGAAGAAAAAAATCGTTAGTATAAAAAGAATTAAGTTTGAAACAGACTTTAGCAGAAAACTAATAAAATAAGTTTATTTAAATTTGAAGTTGGTGACGCCTACACTATTCGGTTTAAACATAACCCATGTACATATGTATATGATTTTATGAGATTTATTTACCTCTCTCCTCTAAAAGGGTATATTGAAAAACCTGTTAGTGACTCTTGCAAAAAAAAAAAATGTTTTAAAAGAATTAAATTGTTTTTAATAAGACAATTATTTTTCTAAATAACTTACTTTCGACACATTGATTAGATCTCAGGAAGGATATAATTATATATTATAAAATTCGATTCAGGGATTTCTAAAATTACTTGACTATTTGAAACTGTTCTCCAAGGTATTATAAATATTTATGTCCCAATTTCTTGAAGCTATAAGTTAACAAGTAATTCAGGCTGAATTGTATCGTTATGTTTTAATGAACTTTTCATCCGACTGCGCAAGGACAGTTGTGATTTATTATTTCTTGTTCCTTTATATATTATATATAGGTATGTATGATGTGTCTTTGTCACCATTTAGAACCTACACTACTTCTACATGTAAAGTATCATTTCAATCGTCTTAATACGAGTAGAGGGAGAGGCATAGTGTATAAGATTTCAAAGGATAAAGTCAATAAGTAAGCTATTTATGTCTTTTATTTTTAAATAATATTACATCTTATACCTATGACTGCCAAGCTAACACATATTCTGTTGCAAATACCTACCTTATGCAATTGTCAAGTGACAGCAGCTTTAAAGCCCTGTTATTTTAGTTGTATCATAATACTCCCACATAAACAAGAAACCTCCAGTTTTAACAGGACAGGATTTGGATACATTCGCACTTTCATGCCAGCCACAAGCAATTTTATTCAGTTACTTATACCTATCATACGTTTCTCTTCACGGGACGTATTCCGTATAAACTATAAATAAATTGCCCATAAACGTTGTAGATACTAATTACTACATACCATTCAATATAGCGATGAGTAAAGTTAGAATAAAGTAATTAGAGACCAATCTATTTAGCGTCGTAATGATATAAACAGTTTTGTAGCGTGGGGAAGAACTCGGTTCCAGTTGGGATCGGGCTAGCACGCAATATCTCCCGTTACACGTACTGCATTATATACCTGCTTAAAGGTTGCTTAAGGTTTGGACACAAGATAGTATTCATATTTAGACATTTTATATATACAATGGCAACTATCTATTGACAAATAAAGATTGCTTAGGAATAATTTTCTATAATACAGAGTAGTGTAAATCTTACAGCACTGTTCCTTACTACTTATAACAGTGGTGTACACTTTAAGTACGGACAAATCAACATGTATTCAAATTCACATTTTTTCACATACAATGTATTCAAATTCATGTATATATATATATATATATATATATTGTATATATAATGTTAAATGGATATCTAAATATTACGGATCTAAAAAAAAATTACTTTTTTTTTTTTTTTTTTTATATTAGCCTACCATAGTGACTCCACTTTGCCTGATGGAAAGCAATAGGTGGAGTCAAAGAGTGGTGGTCACCATCCTCATTGCATGTCTAGTCAATGCAGCATGGTGACCTACACTATGGCGGCCTGGTGAGATGCTTTTTCAAAAGACCCGGAATCATAGTGGGAAGGAAACACGTGCGCTGGTAGAGAATTCCAGGCTTTTACCGATCGGCACAAGAAAGAAGAGCCAAACCGTTTAGTTCGGGTACGTATATTTTCGACGCACAAACGGTGACTCCTCAGGCCAGCACGTGTAGTCCTGTAGAGGAAGGGAGAAGGTGGGACCAATTGGAAGAGCTCATCAGAACACTCCCCGTGATGTAGGCGATAGAGGACTGCCATAGAGGCGACATCTCTTCGCAACTGCAGAGGCTCAAGAGACTGGGTGATCTCAGGACAGTCGATAATGCGGACTGCGCGCCGCTGCAACCGATCGAGAGCGTCAAGCACACACTGCGCATAGCCGTCCCAGAGATGAGAGCAGTACTCCACGCAGGAGCGAACCTGGGTCTTGTACAAAAGACACAGTTGCTCGGGCGAGAAGAACCGTCTCACCTTGTTCAAAACGCCGAGCTTACGCGAGGCCGCCTTAGTGACACTCTCGATGTAATCGCGCGGATTGAGATCCCGGCAAATATCCATACCCAGAATACTAAGCCTATCCTGCAGTGGCAGTTGAGTGCTCTGAAGAGTAGGAAGGGGAAGGAATGGAGACTTTTTGTTAGAGAACACACACGCTTGTGTTTTCCTGGCGCCGAACTCGACCAGATTCTCACAGCCCCATTGGGAAATGCGGCTCAAGACCCGGTCGAGCTCAGCGACAAGCTCCTGTCGTTTTTCCTCAACGTTTGCCAGCTTGGCAGTAGGATGCCCGAAATATCGCCCGTGCACTGTAATATAAAATATGTATATATATGTAAAACTATAATGTAAAACTTGGTACTTACTTGAAAATGATCTTATCTATCGTGTAGGTATGCAATGTTTCTTTGGTATGATGCATTTCGACATGTGAGGCATCATTAGAATCGTCTTAATAGTGAAAGTGACTTTTAGAAATAACGTTAACAAAAAGGGAGGAGGTCATTTTTTTAAATTTTATCTGAATGTGAAGCCCTCTTCATCTTTGGAAAAAAATCCAAAAAGATCCAAAGATAGCCATCTCTAGATTGGGCTTCTTTAATCTAGTTGGGTTCGGCTGTTTTTTGATCTCATCTTCCCAGCCAGGAACAGATCTATCTCTCCTTCTTTTGCCTTATGGGCACCCTTTTGGTCCATGTCTAGTCTCGTAGAAACGTCATATGTCCGGCCCACTTCTATTTTAATGACTTGAGCCTCTATCAATCCATTCCTTTCCTTTGTGATGTGCCAATTTCTTTAATAATTATCATATTGTCCCCTTTTTACCCTCGTTGGCATGGAATTATTTTATGATTTTTGTTGTTAAATTTCCAAGTTTGGCAAGCATACGAAAGGCACGGTATAAGGCTCGAGTTAAATACCTCAGTTTACATATTAATTGCTGCTTTTGACTATGTCCCTCAGCAAGAGACTGCAATAGCCGGAATTTACTTTATTCGTTCTATAAATAACTAGGTATGTAGGTAAGTCAAGACGCTCCCCCATCTTCCAGGTAAAAGTAGAAGTAAGAGGAGTCAAATTCTTTCATAAATTGTTCATTAGTTACTTTTTGCTCGTATGCATTTTTATGGTTTATTAAAACATGTGCAAATCGCTCCCATTCTTAAAATAAATAAGTAATATTAAAAAATAAAAATCTTAAAAAAAATGATTATCACGAAAATTAAATGTGTGCAAATCATCACTTATAATATTATTATACCCTCACTCACTCAGCAATACATTGCAAGCATTGTTTGTCTACTGGTTTTCTATGGGGCCGTGGTATTATTATTACTATTATATTTAATATTTGGTCGAGCTTACTCATAAGTGCCTAAGCATGGCTCTCCTACTTTTCACAGAGGTCAACAATAAGTAATATATAAACAAATAATAAAACAACCCGTATCGAATGCACCGTCGTCAATAAGAATGAACTTCACAGCAGCCTATCAGCTGGCTGTGATTCAGTTGGAATTTGTGCCTTCACTAAATGATTATTACCTTTATTTTGTTTTTCACCCGCGCCTTCCATCCAAATTTTCAATCCTTATTATGATATTTATGTTGTGGGAGTCGCGGCCCCAATATGTCGTAGATTCTCATATGAATTATGCTGTGACAGAGAACACACACGAAACAATAAAATCCTTTAGACACATTTCAACTTATTTTTGTTTTTGTCTTTTAAATTTTTTCTTGTAAATATACGTAGCACGCAAATTACGATCATTGTCTTGCAAAACAACATACAATCGAATTGAAATTGTAATTGATGAAATTCCCTTTTGGAGTCGTTAAAAATAAAAATAATTGAGGAGTTCAAAATGAATACATATATTACTACAAGACTTAGACGTTTATTTACAGGAATCCTTTAACATTTCATGCTAATTCCACATAGTAACAGGTTATTATCATAGCTTAACTGTGATATCACTCCTAAGAATTTTTTGATTTAGGGTATCAGGTAGCACTAAATAATATACCAAACTCCAAAGCTTATACAGTCCTTTTTTAGCCTTCGGCTATTATTCAGCAGACACTTTTTTTTGTATACATATGTTATGTAGTCGTAATAACCCTCCATGCAGGTAATGAAAATCAGAGACTGACAAATTTTTAAAAGAAGTTTGCGAAAAAGGCTGTCTCTTAACCTGAATGCTTCCCGGTGACTAAATACACTCGAAGACGCGTTCCCTAGTGGCCCCAATCGACAGTAAAACAAAGCTAATATTCACATATAATATACCCTAAATTCAAATATTAAAAAAAGGGACCATTTCCAAAAACTTAATTTCCTATTTACTCTTTATCTATTTAAGACTACGTTTATGCTCTCCAACAGAAAGAAGACGCAAGTCGAACTTCCACTTTACTTTTGCCACTACATATTCCGGTCAGCTGCTGTTCAAACACTCACACAATCGATCCATGTATTCTTAGATAGTTAGTAGAGTTTAAGAACTGAAAAAAAAGAAGAAAGAAAAAAAATGCGGCACAATAGTATTATAACAAGTCAGTAAATAAAAACGTATAATTGAAAGTCGAGTCACAACCTTTTTGTTATTGGACCCACATCTACTGTGAGTTATTCCTACACGTTATTTAACTATTAAGCAACACTTTAAACTCTTGTTTAAGAAGTTTTGAATTTATAAACACTGTTTAATCATCGTTTCTTTACTAGGTGTTGAATTTGATTAAACACCCGCGCTTAGTAGAGTTTTTTTTTTATGTCTTAATGTGAAAACATGTCATATTGTTGAAGATGATTATAGTCTAAGATCCCACTGCTCGATTCTATAGGTCGATGCTTTTTTGATGAAATTAATTTTAAATGAAGGTTGAGGGTGTATGCAATGGATTAGCGATAGGTTGCCTGTAAAAAATTGCCCCCAATTACCTGTAATTCTTTTTTGTATAATTAATTTGCTGATATAAATTGCAGATATATGTTTTTTAATCAATTTTACGTCATTTTAAAGAAAATTATGTGAAGCATAGAATAAGAATTGGTTGCCAGCTCTCAGTCTTTACGGTTGCCAGGTGTAAACAGATATATTATTATGAATTATTTACCAACCAGTCTGTTTTTAGTCATCTGTTTATTTTTTAAATTTTGAATACACAATTAAACTTTCTTTTTCTGTTTACGATAATCCATGGTTGCTAATTAAAAAAAAAGGCCACAAGCTGAGGCAGCCATGCTTTTAATAAACGATTCTCGCTACAGGTAAGTATAGGTGCAAGAGAAAAGATGATCCATTTGTTTCCTGCGATAAATAAGGACAAATCATGGCAGCTTATACATAATTTGTAATAAAAAAATAATTTTTACTTTGTCAATAAAAATTATTGAAATCAAAATTATTGTTGAACGTCATTATTTTATGTTCCATTGCTCTAATTGAATAACATTTATTATTTTGATTTAATTATTGCCAATCAAATACGATAATATTCATAAGATTTATTATAAAAAGAAAGTAACTAAATGTTATACATTGAACCTCTATGTTCTTTAAATATTTCGTAGACGACTTTATCAATAAAAAATAGTTCTTTTCTCACGCGAAAAATTTTTCACTATACTCAAAAACGTATGCTTCATAAATACAAATTAAAATTATTAGAACCACATCTACTTATAATCTGGTATGCGGTACGTAACAATCCGTGCACAATTCTCTTGCGCAATAAACGATTCCTGCTACAGGCAAGTACCGCTACTTGCATCGAGAATCGTTCATTGAAAGCATGGCAACCTCTGCTTGCGGCCCTTTTTTAACTGGTAACCACGGATTATCGTAAACAGGAAATATAAAACTTTATTTTTTTATTAAAATTGTATTAAACAAAACAGATGACTGTAAATAATTCACATTAATATACCTGTTTACAACTGGCAACTCTAAAGTTGCGGCTGACTGCTGAGCTGGCAATTATTTCTTTTTCTATTTTTTACACAATTTCCTTTAAAATAACTTAAAATTTATTTAAAAAAAAACATATATGTAGTTGCAATTTATATCAGCAAATTAATTATACAAAAACTAGTTACAGGTAATTGCGGCAAATTTTTTATAGGCAACCTATTGCTAATCCATTGCATATTCCTTCAACATTAATTTAAAATTAATTTCATAAAAATAAAAAAAAACAGATATCTACAGAACCGAGCATTGAAATCCTGTACTATTATGACACAAGAGGTGCGCAGTAACTGTCCACATTATATACACGTATGTATACACGTATACACGCTCATAGTTGCATACCTGAAGGGGCAGGCAGAGGTGTATTTAAATATCCATGTTTTGCAAATTGAAGTTAGAGGGCTCGGTCTTGCCAGCACCAGCCAGTTTGAGTTATAAGTAACCGACCCTGACTTGTTTGAGCTATTGCGTGTACCCCCATTCATCTGTAAAAGCAACATCCATTTCTATCCTCCCTTTCCTGTGAATATACTTTGCCCCCCTAATTCCCAAAAGTGCCTCTTGCCCCCTGTTACTTAAATGGGAATGAATTACGCCTCTTCTTACCCTTTCTGGGATACGGGCGTGAGTGTATGTACACGTGTATGTCTGTATGCCAAATTTTGCCCCACCATCTTAATAGGGGGCAAGCCTGTTCCTTCAAACGGGCACTTTAAAGCAATAGCTCAATTACGGCGGGGATACATTCCTGTAATTTATACTGGCTGGAGCTAAGAGGTCCAAACCTTTTACCGAATTACCATATTTTCAAGTTCCTACAAATTCTAACAAAACATAGGCCTAAAGTCACCCATAACAAAGCAATGTTATAGAATTGTTTATGAATAAGAAAAATTTGAACATTATTTAACGCTTTATTAATTGATTGCTTATGAAGTTGATTACCGAGATTTTATAAATACCGCTGGTAATGTTCGCGTGCAATAGATAGCTTTAAATAATACTTTATGCCACTACTATATGCCACTTTTTGATCCGTATAGAGAGACAGGTCTTATACAGTTCAGATAAAAGTATTAGGCATTTTTAAAACAAAAGTTAATAAATATTCTCACTTATTCATATGCATGTAGGCTAAGCATAACAAACTGTTCTTAACAAGTAATAAATTCAATTACACAATAGACTTGTTAGACATGTTAAGGAATCGCAAGCCACATCTAAAACATACTTGACATTTTGGGCCCTTTAGTACATAATCTATGCGTAGATTATACATGTTTACTTAGTAGTATCAGTTGCATTTCCACATCGTCTGAGCCGCGTTGTCGCCCGCGTGTCTCGTACTACTTACACCTGTGACCTTCACCAAAACATCTCAAAATCTTTCACTACGCCACGACATGATTTGAATGGTGATTACATAATGCCGTACAACTGTGACCGTGTAGGTTACACCACTGACTGCGAGAGGCGATGTATGCCTGACACATGAAATGCTTTATTCAAATGCTCAACATAATACAGCACACAATTCAGGTTCTCTACGGCACCTGTAGACGACTGTGCCATTTACATTGTAATGCACGCGTACTGCTTCCAACCAGTTCGATTAGGAGGGGAATGCTGTCCATATCACATATCTAATACTGTGGTATGAAGATAGACTTGTGGCTATTGTTTTCACTCTGTATAAATCTTTTAATACCTATTGCCCTTATTTTATATTAAGTGTTTACCAACTTTGCGTTATTATTAAATTTAAGACTTTAGAACGAAAATTGTCTTTTGCTTGTATTTTGCTTGTTGTTGTTCCTTATCTGAACATTTGTTAAAGAAGAAATAATATATCTAGGTTCTTGATATCTAAACATGTGTTGGTATCCCAGTGTACCTACGTGATTGATCCCGGCGCGTGGTGGGGAGGAGTGAGGGGGGTTTAGTGGGGAATGCGCAGGCACAGCGGCAGTGACCGCTGCAGCCAGGTGCGTGCGGCCATCGACACCATAAAATTAATAACCCGTCGAGCCTCCTAACCAATGCACTCTTGAGAATCATGCGCACTTAACTTACAAGCAACCATAATGTAAAAATGCATTTTTAAATATAGTGTGATGGTCAACTTTATATCATCTATCAGTACGTTTTCTCTAAGTAAGTAATTGCAATTAATCTATTGCAACATTAAAATAGTTTTCATACGCACAAAATGTTGTTATAGGTAATTTAGGTGTCCCGATTTCAAATGAACCCATCCCTGCTAATTATACCCACGTACATTGTATATTTCCGTTCAACTATGTGAATATATAATATTTTATCTCTTTGTATGAATAATGGTATCTTAGCATTCAGAACGATTATTATTGTAGCGGATTTATAGATTTAGTTTGACTGTCACAGCAGCAGCTCCCGCGACACAGCATCATTCCTAATGCGCGAATAAAAAAACTGGTTTAACTAATGTATATACCTAAAAATTTTTAAATCAGCGTCAAATAAACGAATTTAATTTTTTTTGTAGCAATATCACAGTTTTTTTTACAGCAGAATATGAGACTGTGGAATAATATAGCAGCAGGTATAAGTAAATTAATATGAATACCTTCTTACATGACTGATTTAAATAAAGTCATAAAGGCTTTCTATGCATATTGCGTTAAAAGGTTTATACAATTTATAATACAAATAAAGCATATCTATCCTTTTCTCCCAAATTGAATTATCATAAATTGATCCTTTCAACGTGTTAGGCTTCATTCAGGGCTGGCGTTAGATTCGTATTTAATAGCGGCTCAGGGCGGCTGCCTATACCCGTAGACAGATCGCCGCGAGCGTGGGGCCGCGCCTTTCAGTCAGCCGACGGGGACAGAGAGGGGACGTCAGCGGGAGGAGGAGCGGACTCCACCGAGACGGTGAGTCTGCCTGATAAAGGAGGATTTTATCCGCTCGATTTAGCATGAAATTGGAACACAAAGTGAATAAAGCCACAAGATTGTAAACATTACGAGGTTCCCTTTTTTTATTGCAGGTTTTCGGCTTATTTGCTGTGTTTCTTTTACTGGTCACCGGTGTCTACCACGAATCCTCTATTTATTACCTTGTTAAACTCTAGTTAACGAACTGATCGCTCAGTACCAGTTCTGCTCTTGCGATGCAGTTAATTGGAAATTTATCGCTTTACCCCAACAGAGCTTAATTGATTCGCGGTGTACGAGATTGTAAACTGACCTGTGGGCCATTTCAGTAACAGAATTCAATTAAAAAAACGTATGGAAATTAAAATGGACAGATTGAACTGAACATAAAAAACATTAATGTAAGTGTATATAACGTACGGTAAGCGTTCCCACGCGAGAGGGTAATGTCAGGTCCACCGGAATGAATGACTCACTAAACTCAAAGATCCATTTCCACAAGTCATAGTGCAATTAATAATATGTGGCATCCTGTCGAATTATCTCTCGTCGTGGCAGGGGTCCGGGCGGCTTTAATTTACCACAATGGAAGTTGGTTCTGAGAAGCGTTCGCCGGCGAGGCGGGCCGATTCTTCGACGAAAACAAACAGAAAATAATTATCATAAAGATGAAGAGCGGCCGCTCGAGGCTCGACGCTGCTAATGGGGGCCCACCTGGCAGCCTGCGATGCTCCCTCCGCCCTCATACATCTGTAAACGCACACCGACGTGCCTATGCCGTGTGCCCACATTCCTACTGGCACACGGACAGACCATCCAACTCATGTTCGACGAGTAAGTAATAAAGACATGATTGCTTTATGATTGCGGCTAGTAATATTTGGTGATCTTTAGGCATATCTAATGCGGTCGCATACGTGAATGCCGAACTTGACTTTATTAATACCTCTATACGAGCCTATGTAATCTCAACACTTATTACTGTTTACTGTAGAGAAAGTTTGATGCGGAAACTTTCAATTTTAATCGACGGATAAACTAAGTTATTTTTAGCGCTTATGTCATGATAAGAACATGTTGAAAGTCATCGATTCTGTAGTATGTAATAGTAAAAATCTTAACAGTAATAATATTTCTTCTCAATTTTTATTTTTTTCTTAGCCAACTCTAGCATTAGAGGCACATGAATGTTTTTGGGAAAATAAATAATCCTAAAATATATTATTAACTAATACAATAAAACCCGGGATCTATAAGAACCTTAAACTCTGTTATTCTATTTTTATAAAGTCAAAGTCAAAGCATTTATTTCAAATAGGCATAAAGGCACTTTCGAATGTCTACATTTACATTTAAATAGAATTGATTCTAGTCGCCCATTCCAAAATGTAGTTTCGTATGGAGAAGAATGGGCACGAAACTCCACCGTTACTCTTTTAAAATATTTTTGTTTACATAAAATCATTATATATAATTAAAATTATGTGTGAAAACGATGCACCCAGAACAATATCACTATACGGAAATAGGTAAAAATACTTAAATCGAAGCAACGATACATGGTGCTCACACGTATATATAACAACCATACTAAAAGTAGTATACGATTTACATAGATATAGAGAATATTAACAAATAATAAGTCAGTGTGTGGGTTAAAATAACCGTCCATTAAAATAGCCGTCCATGGACACCCGCAACTCAACAGTCATAAGTGCGCTGTCCGGCTATAGAGTGATGAAAGATGGGGACATGTAGGGAGGGTAAGCGGGAAAGGAGGCATGGGGAGACGGGAAGGAGAAGAGGGGGAAGAGTGAAGGGAAAGAGGCTGAGTTGGGCCTCCGGAAGCCTAACAAATTTCGGGGAATTGCTAAACAACATTCTGTGTCGCACCGGTCGAGCCGGCCCTTTCTTGCCTAAGCACGGTTCTACCACGATAAACTTACATACACTTAAACTTACAAGTAACATTATTTCAAAAATATAAAATTCTACTGCATTATATCTTCCTTTCTATTTATATTATCAATAACGTTATACCCAATGTCACTCCTATTATTCAGACAATTCGAATGACACCTTACATGTCGAAATCCTTCAAGCCGTGTAGTAAGTAGGCTCTAAAGGCTAAAAAACATCACACATACATATAACTTCAACATGTACACATAGAAGCACGCATAGGTACACGTTAATAAATGATAATATGAAGTTTTGAAAATGTAATGTGAATCAAAATTATATTAAAATTAATTAATTACACAAGCTATGCTTAATTTGCCCAAACTAAATTTATATTAAAAATATTTATACTAACCCATTTTATTATATCTAAAGGAGTCTCAAGTGAACTACCAGTAGACTGACCACACCAACAGTGAAATCAATTGTCTTATAAAAGGTTATATATATTAGGTTATATATATTATTTTTATTCTTACGAGTATATATTTTTACTTCTTTACAAGGGTTCCCAGTATCAGGGCGGAGTGGGAAACAAGAAAACCAAATTAGACAGTTTCTTTTTATAAAAACAAGCCTATGTCATATGTCCTACTTTGTGTAATACATACATGAGACATACATTTAATCAAATCTAGTAGCATAGCCCTGAAAAGGTAACAGAGTTGCTATATATTTTTTAGTGTTGATAATCCACATATGTATAATCAATACGTTTACTCAGCATGTTGTTACACCCAGTATATTATATTGTTCGGACACAACTATAATATACACTGTATTATAATATGTTCTACTGTACTGTACACTGTTGATTGAAAATGAACTAGAAAATTATAAATACCTACTTACATATAGAATAAAAATCAGTTTCAGGAATGTTTAAACCTATTGCCGTGGTATTGGACAGTGCGAGTTTTGATTTCAGTTTGCCATGAGATCCCGGTAAAGGTTCACTAGGATCCTTGATACCTTGTTTACTGTTAATATAAATTTTAAAAAGTAATGTGAGTAAGTGCACAAAGGAAGTTTTGAAGTCTATATGTTGGTAACTGATTTTGGTTTTTCCTTTTTTTAAAAGGCTACTTGTTTAAGAATGGTACTTTAGACAAACAGGCTACTCGACACAGGGTTCTATACTGTTTTATTCACAAGAATGTCCATTGTTTACGTGAGATAAATATCCAGACGCTTCAAGTGTCCCTCGCGGTTACTTTCTTTTCAATTTAGCGCCATTATTTATTTCTATTATAAAGTTTACAGTCCCTTGAAACAGTTTAACAGATAACACTTCTTTGTTGTTTCAATACTGTACGTTCAGTCTTATGCTATTTCAAGATATTGCCTTTCACTCACATTTTTACTTTGAATAAGACTAGATTTTATCTAAAAATACTTTAACTACTTGACGGTACTTTCGAAAACCGCCTAGCCTATTAACAATTTGGTAATCGCTTATGTTCGTAAAATAAGATGAGGATCTTCTATTGAGTCCACGCCATCCAGTCAGATATAGATCTTGTGCTTAAAAGTATATAAGTTATATTTAAGAATATCCCCATTTATGATTAATTTGTTAAAATCAAAATACTGAAAAATATCGTTTAAAAAAAACAGAACAGATTTGAGTGTTGTTTTGATTATACTTTTGATTGATTATTTTGATTGATTATTTTGATTGATTACATTGATTGATATTTTTTTTCAAAGGAGCCTGTATATAAAAAAAACTGTGTTGTGTGTGTGTGTGTATATATATAATTCAATAGCAATACGATAGCAATGGCATAGTTCCAACCTAAGGCCATTGGCTAAGGTTTAAACTTAAAATAACACATTATATTACGGGTTAAAAGTATCCTCCCTATTGGTAACAAATATTTGTGTGATGAGCACGTACATTTGTTCTGTGTCTGGGTGTAATTTATCTATAATATACATGTATTTAGAAATGTATAAGTATGTTTATTATTAGTCTGGTTACCATAATATAAGCTCGGCTTTGTTTGGGATCAGAGGGCCGTGCGTGAGATGTGTGTGATTATTATTACTGTTCAGAAATGTTTAGAAAACCACTTTACTACCTGAAGTGTGTTACCTATTCTCAACCCCGTTACCTAGTATACATTATACTTATTTAGATCTTAATATTTTCTATTAGACTTGACTTAAAGGATTATAATAATCTTTGAAGAGTAAAACTTGCCGCGTAACTTTATTTATTGACTTTAATTATTTATAGTGCTAGTAATGGCGGCGTTTCTTCTTTAGTCGATTCTGTCTGAGAGGTTTCATATTACGTCGATAACTTTGTTTCGGCAATAACTTAACACTGACCGCCATCGAACTGTGAAAGCCCGAGATAAAATACTTTGACAAATTCTTCGGCTGCCTACCTCAATGGCAAAATATGTTGTTTTTCGTCTCCTTTTTCCAAATGCCGATATTTCAGAGTTGTTTTTGCGTGGATGCCGCCGCGTATCGGTCGGTGGTCCATTAACTGTGGAACAATGGCCCACTCAGGTTCTATTTGCCGTTTTATCTAACTTTGACGCACATTATGTGAATTTCGACGGGATCTTTTTTTGTAGTCTCAAAGGTGATTACAGGTTGATGACTAATTAGTTTGCAATGCTATCCAGCAGTATTATTTTACGGATTAAGAGATGTGTTATTTCAATTATTTGGATATTAAACGTGATCAAGGTGTAACAGACAATGTGTATGACATACATAGCTTTTTTTTAAAGCAAAAAGTTATATCACATAAATATCATACAAATCATATATTCCTATGCAATAAGCTAGGCTTGGCTGAATGGGTAGGTAAAGTAAAATAAATCACTTATATTATAATAAGCGTATAGGTAACATAATAAATAGGTAACATAATAAAGTGTAAACATGCGGCATCATCAATGAAATAAATAATATTATGCTTTTATACGAACATATAGAAATGTTGACATGAAATTGAGTGGTGTTTGAGAATTTTATCAATTATAGATGGTCCAAAGCCCCGGGCTGCGCCCCCCGCCGAGACTCAACTTTAGCCTTTAAGTGACGTTAATATAGAAACGGCTTCTTTCATTAAATATAATTAATTCTAATTAATTAAATATAGATGTAGGTGTCTGTGGTAATATGATATTGTTAAAACTGCTGGCTATTAGCAATGCGATAGATAATAATTTAATGCTCAGGTGTTCAAATTATAAATTTATGACGACAAAAAAATTCTTTTCGCAGTGATATTAATACCGCTTACACCTGCGACCAACCGGCCACTGTGACAAATATTTATTAGTAATAAAATAAACAAAGTATTTCGTATACAACTAAAATCACATCATAATCAAATTACTAAATGATTCTAGACTTTATTCCCAAAATCTCTCCCTTCATATGTTTTGACTAACTGGATGGAACGAAGAATCCCATTTGGCATATTATGTTGAATCTTATCCCCTATCCTCTTTAACTCAGTACTTGCAAGACAACTTGATTCTCCATGGTTACAAGGTATAAAAACTATCACGAGGCCCCCTGTCAATTAGATTAGCTTACACAAATGAAATGAACTAGAAACACTTTTTAAAGTGATCACGTTGCTACACTGACAATTCAAGGAAAAAAAGCATTATCCATATCTAAATAGACTTGATAAACAATATCTAATTTTGTCAACATAATTTTTTTCTTTTATTATCTATTGACCATCTTTTGAGGTATATTTTTTCGTTTTGTAAGATAAAAGTAGTTACTATGATCGAATTTGTTGAATATGACCGACTACTGATTAAATACTCTTTATTATCATTTAGGTAAACTTAGGCAGGAGTCCCCTCAGTTTACCCCTATTAACCGCAATGATTACAAAAGACTGTTATTTGATGTCCGTCATAACTAACTTCCGGTAATTCCCTGCAAGTCTCAGCATCAACGAGATGTAAAAGATGATAGGCAGCCTGATAAGATGATAGATAATTGAGGTTATATAAGAATGGACATTGCAAGCAAAATATCCGCATGATAGTAGGTCCTAGTAAACTTATTTTTCTATGTCCATTATTAATTTATTAAGCTTAGGCAGCAACAAGTGTAACGATCGAAGACTAGATTCTGCATAGGGCTACTCATAATTTATTTAGGCAAAGATTTCCACAACTTTCTTTCTTCTAGTCTTGACCCATAAATCCTTACATAAATCTTTCCGGCAGACATAAGTAATGATGATTAATCTTCTTAATTAAAAAGCATTTGCCTTCTTTAACGTTAGACCGAAAGATCCGAGAGCAAGTGCTTCGCGTGTGTTCGGGATTTTTACGATTTCTTCTACATTCCACAAAGCCAGCTGCTGGACGGAGTAGACATTTAAGATACGAACGAATGTCCATACGTATATATATGTATGTCCCAATAAACATAATCAGACATGCTAGAAGGCTTACGAGATCAATACTCCTACATCATATCGATACAATTTTTGGGGCGCTTGACAGATAATGCGCTGGATTGAGTTACTATCGGAACTCAATCCAACGTAGAATCGAATAACTAATATTCGTGGTGAATTAATTTACTACGCATTACTTAACAATATAATAGACAAACCTAAGAAGTAAGCGATCTTAACGAGTGAAACGGTAAGTTTGCACAGCACTGTATCTTGTGTCTCTCCATAGTCAGCCTCTCATGTTTGAGGATCATTGGGTTGTCTTCACTTGCAGTGTATTATTTGTCCCTTCATCGCTTCTCTGATGATCTTTTTGACGGCCTATAAAAGGGACTCTCTTTATATGGTTTCATGATCATCCACGCGTACGTTTACCTGTAAAGTCAGAAACCACGAAAAGTTTTTCGAGGTTTATATAGCTTTTCCGTACTACGGGTAAAATGTATGACAGAATACGTGGCCAATATATCGTGGATAATGCATATGAAAGGATGAATAAAATCATATTTACTTATTTACAAAAATAGGATTTAAGTACTTAAGTACGATTTGAATTCGAATAAATCAAACTTTTTATTCAATCATCAATGGATCAGTGGATCAAATAGTCAACCTAGGTCGAAATCGGAGCCACACTCTTATTGTGATACCTCCAAAACCACTGCGCCATATGTGCAGTCAATATTTACTATACAGATGTTACGGGTCAAGTAGATAGCTAAGTGTGGCGATGCTTGTTAACAAGGTAAAGGTTGAAATAATAAACCAGAGACTGCCGAATCCTTTTTAATCAATAAGTACAAGGGACTTAATAATTAATCTTTTTATACGATTATTTAGACCTACACCTATGAACTACGCACAGAATTGACTGCATAATGTGATCTTTACATTCCAACCAGTAAAATACCTTTCTTCTCTTTTTCCCACCTAGCACCCTTGTTCCACTTGCGACTTGAAGTAGTATTTTGTAGTGATACCTAAAATTAATATTTCAAGAAATATTCTGTTTATTAAACAGTGCTTTATAACATTGTATTACAAAGTTTTACAATTGAAACATATAGGAATACATACCTTGGCCACATTTTTACCACTTTTTGCAAACAACGTCGCTAAGTCAGGAAAAGAATCGAGATCTTATTAATCAAATCATATTTAGATACTTACTATTCGGATTCATTTAACATGCTTGACATAAAACTTACAATGTAATGACTATGAGTAAAAAATAGTATCAACTTATCAACAATATTTTCTACTATACCATGGAAATAAGAAGTACCTTTAGATATACTTTACAATTATTTCGCATGTTTCTATAGCACGATATAATATCAAAATTACATAAAATAGTTCTTACACGTTAAATCACTATCATGACACCACCACAATATTATTAACAATAGCTGTGTAATTTTAAAATATAATCTACGCTAGTGTGCACGTTTACATCGGTTACGAGTGAATCTTGGTCACCTGGATACTTTGATACTATTTTTATAATTAAAGAAAATCTCGACAAAGCAATTCGTTCTAAGACACATTAATTAAAGTGCTAGCTGGTTGTTGTCAAGAGAAAAAAGCTTATTCTGCTAATGACGCAGAATAAGCTTTTTTCTCTTGACAACAACCAGATTTTCAGATACAATTGTGTGAGAATATTAAGAGTAATATCTCGCTGGAGTTTGTTTTAGCGACTGAATGCTGTCCAAAGAATTTTATAATGTTTTACCTATTAGGTACTAAATTGATAATTTCATACATTCCACCCAATTGTTCAACACGTGAGTATAATAAACAATATAAATATGAAATGTGCATTTGTGTGATGAAAACCTTACCCCCTTGTGGTCACAGCGCTCTAACTTACATTTCATCATCGTACTATTTCTTTGTCTACAACTAACGAATTTCACGTCGTATTTAAAAGAACATTAACAAATGAGAACAGTATCATAGGTAATTTATTGTTCAGACACGATTAGATCTGTTTTACAGTTTTTTTGTTGAACTTATTACACAAAAAGCAAAATGGTCAACGCATCCATATACGCATATATACCAACGCATATTCTAACAACGCAGGAGTTTACTATTATATTTTAGTTAATGTACCTTAACTCTTAGATCATATATACTCGTATAATATCATAACATTCAGAATTGTAGTCTATGGCAGTTCACTTCTTATATCGTTCTAGTAACATTTATCAATTTGGATTTTAATTGCTTGCTTTTAAAATGTAGGCGCTAGGTGCTAGGATATTAGGTAATTAAACAAAGTTATCTAAATGTATATTAGTATATATTTTACATATATATTTACTACTTTGAAAGGAGTAGTTTAGCGAGTAGTAGTATTATGGAAAAGCCCAGTGACGAATACGATTATTATAACAGCAATTTTTTTGTGGCATACCAACGATCCATACGAAGTTCCATTACGTACTTAGTACGTAACCATAAGTTGTGGAATGTTTAAGTAATGCAATCTCTCGTCTCGTCTATACGTCACCAAATTTCTTTAATTAGTTTACCTTCTTAGTAACGAATTACATTTTTACATATTCTCCCTTTGATTATCATCATTATGTGCACTTAAATAGCTTCACTCAATCTAAATTATTGTTTAATTTTAGAATTAGCCCTCCCGAAGGATGTGTGTCTTTATATTAAATCATTCTTATATTTCAACCTTTTTGAACATATGTATATCGTATTACAAAACAAGCCACAAATTTCAATATCTATATAAAGCAGTTCAACGAAAGAGAAACACCAAGAATTTATTTACATACTTTCATAGGAAATTAGTTAATCTCATACAACAAAAACGAAAAACAGCACGCCTTTGTTTGTAAACAAAAACCGGGAGCCTTGGGAAGTGCACTTAACATGTTCCATCACTAGTTGGTAAACTAAAATTATATACGTTCATACGTAAACTAAAGTGGAACATGAGACAATCAACTTTAAATGTAGGACATAAAAGCTACATTTCATAAACAAAATATACTGTATTCTCCCTTTAAATATTTATTATTTACACTGTAATATAAAATTTGTTTCCTACACCGCAGAACACAATTTAACAGGGCTTACGCTTCGGATCTTCGGGAGTACGGCACGAAAAATTGTTTACTCATAAACCACGCTCATTGTTTAAGTAAACTTCTATTTCCATGCTTTACCGTGAACCACTTGCCGCCAAGAGATTCGCGATAAACATTATTTCTTAGTACCCAATGAGAAGCGAGAACTAACTGCGCACTTAAATAGCTTCACTCAATCCAAATTATAGTTTAATTTTAGAATTAGCTCGCCCGAAGGATGTGTGCCTTTATAGTAAATCATTCTTATTCACCAAAATCACTCACGACTCTCGTTTTTTGTCACTGGTATTATTATGCACAACTATCGTTCTAACTAGAAATTGACACATGATTTTCTGAGCACAGCGTTATTTCAGTTTTAGTTAGCTAATTGTTTGTGTTTAATATAGGCTATAAACTAATAATTTAATGGTCATCGTATCAAAATCGCGAACATCCAAGTAATCCATCCATCTTATGCAAAACGCGGTCAAGAGCAGCCTGATGAGATTAATTCTCTAACACTTTATGCAATTTAGATAGTTATTTAAATTGAAAGTACTAATTGTAAGATAGCTATAAATAACTTTACACGTGCACTATAGGTGAGACTATAATAACAAAATAACGTAATTAAAAAAAAAAACTAAAACGATCTTTTAGATTCATAGTCAAGCTTATTATAAAGATGCATCGTCACCAGCTGAAATTTTGCGTATCTAATGACATACATGTCATCGGATACGCAAAATTTCAGCTCAATCGAACACCGAGAACAAACATAAATTGCAAGTTAACTAAAAGCTTGTAAAAAATAAGTGTCTTTTAATGTCACAAAATGTTAAAACTTGATGGAAGAACTTATTGCGATGTCAATTAATATGTTACGTCATCTCTTAAATTAAACACATTATTTTCTTTTTTTTTAATATTCAAAAGCAAAAACCAACTAAGTATCAAATTTGAAAATTGAGCAAGTCTTTTCTTTCGAGCCGCCCTATTTTTTGTATTGTTATACGACCTGCCACATGTCCCAAATTAAAAATAAATGTTAATTATTATATATTATATAGTATAACCTAAAGTTTACTAAAAAGTACGCTCCATATTCTTTTTTTTTTATGCGAGGAGGAAAATCTTCAAAAAGACATGTAGTGTGAGATTTTTACCTACTAAAAAACCTCTCTTGTACCTAGTACCCAGTACCGCAGGACCGCGTCAGCATTTTTTCGCGGTACTAGGTCCCCTCCTTGCCTTGCGGCTTTTCCTTCGTGTTTTTTTCGTCTTCCTTCTTCACCAGCAGTATCCTCCTTACGAACCCCGTTATAGCTCTCCAGTTGTCGATCGTCTCTAGCATCCAAATAATGACCTCTTCTTTCCTTCGAGGCACTCCCTTCTCGTTATGCCCGCGCAGCCGTATTTCAGACTAACGTCGACACTCAGAAAAGGTGTGCTCGGCAGAGTCAATATCGACCGCACAGTACACGCAATCAGGTATGTTTCGGATTCCCATTCGATGTACATAGGTATTGAACAGTCCGTGTCCGGTAAGGAACTGCGTGAGGTAATAATCCACGCCCCAGACTCCCAGCGAATTTGCCAGAGCGCAAAGGTCTCCTCGCTTTCTCGAGCCTGAAAACCCATCAAAGATTCCTATTCAGTTTGTCTGTAACGAGTTGAATTGGCTACCCATTCGTCAGCGTCGTCAGCTGCGCGCCCTCACTACCCTTTACTCTATTCTCAACTCACCTACTTATTTGACTTCTTCTTTTCAGTTTCTATGTTGCAATCATAGCAGAACTCTTCGATCTACAAACAATCTTCTTCTGTTATGCCCTTCTCATACATCCGCGTGTGTTCAGTCTTCCTTTCTAATTCAATCTGTCCTCCTCTGAAATGCCTTGTCTCCTGAAATCAGAATAGCACCTAGTCGCCTCTCTTTCAAGGCGAGAGTACGAGCTCACATAGTGCATAAATCTACATATTATAATAGGTATGTTTGCATGTGTGTCATACATCATATATATGTATATTATATATACATATATACATGATGTAGGACACATTATTTATATATATAATACACATGATATATATATTAAGTTATATATTTATGTGATTGTTCACAGTTAATCTTCTTTTTTTCTAATTCTGTTTTATTGTTTCTAGTGCACCTAGTGACTTATCTCTACACAACACAAAAGTAGACTGGTAGAGAATGCCTGTGGCATTAAGTCAGCCGTTGTACAATATTGTAGTGCAAAAAGTTTTAAATAAATAAATAAATTCCTGGCCAGCACGTCGAGAATCCCAGAAACGTCTCCTCTCGAAACCCAGAAGGTCGATTGGAATTGCACTCGAGATGACCAGCACGGCTGTCTCTGATACCGTTCGATACGCACAGGCTATTCTCAGCGCACCTCTACGTTGTACGGACGCAAGTCACTTCCGATTTTTCTCAACTTTGAGTGCCTCTCCCCAGACCTTTACTCCGTAGAGCGTGATCGAGTTAGCGACGCTCATGAGAGCTCGTGTGCGGCTGCTCCTTGGTCGCTCGACATTCGGCATTAACCGAGAAAGACTCGCCACCGTTTTCGCCGCTTTTGTGGCTACACTGACAATCTGTTCTCGAAACGTTAGTCAATCTTCACTCCGAGGTATTTCAGGGACCCTCGTCTCTCTATGTGTTGATCCACAACACGAGCACGGAAAGGACCCTTAAACCACCTCTCAGCTGTGAGTACCACAACCTCCTCTCACAAGTGGCTAATGATATACCATGTTAATTAAGTCATGCCAATCCTTGCGCTTCGCCATAGCTCCTCGCAAGCACTAACGCCGCAACATCGTCAGCAAATCCCTCGCAGCAGTATTTCCATGGGTAGGTCGAGCCGCAGAAGTGCATCGTAAAGAATGACCCAAATGTAGTCACGTATGTGTATCACATACTTTGTAAGATACTATCAATAAGCATAAAATCGTTTTTTGTTATAATATACTTACTAAATCGGTTTGTCGTCTGAGATCTGTCTAAGACAAAACCCCTGTCTCATTTCCTTTACCAAACACCACATGGCGACCCTGCAAGTCGACTGGACGATTTATTAGTTGCAAGGATATTACAACATGCTAGGATTTTGGGACGTAACAAACAACCAGAAGAACGGCATGTAAGTAGTGACCCGACCGGCTACTACAGGACTATACTGACTTCTACTATATGGGAGGATCACCTTCGAATAAGGAGGTAAATATCCCAAAGACGGCCGGTGAAGGATCCAACGCTGCATCTGCAAGCCAGCAATGACGCAGGTATATACAAATTTATTATTGCTATTAAGTTTTATTTTTGTGATTAGAGACTTTAAGAACTATTTTTCTACCGTAGGTCACACTGAAAGTTTTTAGAAAATAAAAAATGGAATGATATAAGGCTGTTAATATTTATATTGCTTTTCGAATGTCTCCGTTCCTTTTTAAGCACTGTCGCTTGCGATGGAAGCATTGACTGAAGCAGTCAGCACCACTCTTCTTAAGGGATCTTTTTCACGCCTTTTTCTAAAGCAGGCACTGCAAATTCGGTGTTCATAAAACGAATTCTTTAAGTTTATCTTTTATTTTAGGAAATAAATACAAGTAACATGGTGCCAGTTCGGGACTGTAAGGGGAATGTCTCACAAAATCCACACCCTCGATAGAGAAATATTCTATAGTCGTCCGTGTGTTGGAGTGTGCTTGAGAATTGTCGTGATAACATACCAATCTGCAGTAACAGTCTTTTTATATTTTAGTATGATTGAATGACCCATCCGTCCAATCCATTTTTCGTGGACTTCTGCCCTTCTTTACTTTTGTCGGCAAATCTTAGAATGGAAACGTTCATTGCGCAGATTGTCTTTTGGTTTTGGAATCGTAACAATATATCCAGCTTTCATCACCTATGACGATGTCATATACAGGATTCGAGTCACCTTCTACCTACTTATCAAGCACCAATCCAAACGACGGCGTTTTTCATCTACCGTCAAGTTATGAGGTATCCATCTAGTACAAAACTTTCTGACGCCTAAATGTTCATGTAAGTTTGTACTTGACTCATAAAATTGCCTAAAGCTGCCCGAATCTGTTGATGTGGCACCCTTTTATCAGCTTCTATTATTAGCCGCACAGCACTCACGTTATCTTCAGTAGTCACCGGAGAAGGACGATCTGTCAGTTTGCTTCGACCAAGTTAATACGTAAACTGATCGTTTTATTCAAAAATTTGAGACTGAGCGGCCAAAGAGCTCATCAAACAAGTTTATTTCGCGCTACGTTAATGACTAATAGTGTATTGCATAATTTGATGGGGTGGTCGCAATGAAAGAGCGCAAAGAGCCATTTTGAAAGTAGATAACTCATTGCCGTTCTTTCATCCTACCCCTGATCTATATAGAGAACTAAGTGTTGCCCGTATATCAGCTGTTTGTTCTTTATACAGTCTTAAGGAAATAGGTATAAACCTATAGGGTTTGTGAAATAATGAAATACAACACAATGCGAGTTTTTAAAATACTATAGGATATTGGATGTTGCAAGCATGAAAAATGTGGCACATGCAGTATTGTAATTGACATGCCCAGGAAAAGTCCGGAAGAAATCAGAAACAAACACATGAAAATACTCAAATACTTAAGATGGTTGAAGCATAGGAAGTAAAAGACGAAGACAATGCGTAGTAAAGGCGATAGCCGCGCCCGCCCGCTGACATCCAGGCCGCCATCCGTAT
The DNA here is from genome assembly GCA_947561695.1 of Tyria jacobaeae. Classification (NCBI taxonomy): domain Eukaryota; kingdom Metazoa; phylum Arthropoda; class Insecta; order Lepidoptera; family Erebidae; genus Tyria; species Tyria jacobaeae. The sequence continues at coordinate 9,384,514 of OX387210.1, forward strand.
CCTGCAGGAGGTCGCGATGGCCATCAGCAAGGCACAGGATCCGGCAGTCATAGTACAGATCATCAAGGGCATTGCAGTCCTTCTATTACATGGGTAGGAGGCCCTTAAGCAGCGCCGAATAGCCGGGTCGCCCCCCTCCGCCCTCAACATCTTGCTGCCACCCTGCACAACCTAGCCTCTTTAGGCCCCGCTTCATCGTAAAGGCAACCTCCGAGTTCGAGCTCCGAGGCCGAGCGATGTCGCGAAACGTCTCGTTAAGTCGACGCCTGTGTCGCTGGGAGCCCGGAGCTGTACCTCCCCAGGTGGCGCCAGGGGTCTCATCTGTCTCGGGTAGTCTGCCTAGGTGGCGTGGAGACTGAAGCGGCCCCTCCAAAACTCTAAATCACCATCACCGTGAGGACACCCCATGACCTACCTCTATTTAGGGGTTGCGACGACACCGCTGGCAGAAGAAACAGAAGGGTAGGAAAGGTATATTGCTCGTATCATATAAGCAATATCTCTTATGTATATTATATGGGTGGATTGGTAGGTGTAATCAATAGCTAGAGCAGGTCAGCGTGCCATACCATTTAACTAGGACTGGCTGATGCAGGCAAGTCCAAGCCCTCTAACCAACTTTTATGAATAACATTAATAAGGAAACTTTTTATCGAGAAAGTAAAACTTGAATGGGGTGAAACAGGAAATGAAAATTTTCATGGGTAATGGGTCATGGACTACAGCTGACTTCTACCCTTACCGTACCGTACCTATAAGCCCGCCGATTTGCCTTATACACCATACTTGTTTTTTTGGCTTGTTTGTTCATTGGCTCGCATGATTTTAACTTATCCTTAACATGTCAGCATACCCATCAGTAAATTAAAATTTTCGATTCAATTAGAAATTGATATCAGATATATATCTACTAGGTAATTAAGAAATTAAATATGTAGGGGTTAAATAGGTAGGGTATGAACCCACATTTTGCTAATTAGAATTTGGTACTTCTAAATTAAGGGGGGCAATCCTATGGGCACCGGGCACTAGGAATTAAACTGCGAAAATTGAAAGTAAATTGACAGGGAAGGGTAGGGAAGGAATTTAAAGGAAAGGGATTTTATTTTTACGGATGGAATGGGAAGTGTATACTTATACGAATATGTGTGTATAACCAAGAAAGTGCTGCCCACTCACAGCTACATGAAAGGTTATGCATTAATCAGCCAAAAAAAACTACATCATGTTACTGAAACATAAATGAAAAAGTATTAAAATGTTTAGGGAACTGTGTTCTCTCTGTGGCATGAACGCCTAACACGATTTTTCCTAAAGGATAAAAAGACAGGTGCAATTTTTTAAACAGTTTAAATAATAAAAATAAACGTTTAATGCATTTATTACTACGTTCACTACAGGTATAAATATCAATATGTTTCTTCTATTAGGAACTCGCTGACTGATTTGTTGTATCTGTCGGGTAATATATCTTTGAGTTCGTTTCTAGTAAGCCAGTTTACTTTCGTCTTGTTCGTTGGATAGCCGCCTTTGTAGTTAGCGTAGTAGAAGAATACCTGCAAGAAAAATATTCGAGTATAAATATCAGCTGGTAATTAATATATATAATCTCGAGATTATTAGATTATTAGCATTTATTCGTATTCTCTCTACATATATATGTATATCTTTCTTTTTAAAAGAAAAATCATCTTTTTTCAAAGTTAATATTAGCAATAATATTAGCAACGCGGAAGGCTTATTTTGAACAAAATACGCATATCATTTTATAAGTAATCGCAAGACCCATCGTTTCCTGTATCAAAAACAGTGTTTGAATCAATGGTGAGCAGGTATTCGAAAATTAAAGCGCGTGCGTGTAGATAAAGCCACAACAATTGTTTGTTCTGACCTCCGCGGTGTTACCACTTCGTTAGCGATGATATCGTTATTTCTTTTACATCTACGAGCAGTAGGTAATAAGAACCGTTTACAACACTATAGAATGCTTAACAATATACCGTTTCTGAATAGAAACCGGCAATTTTTTTCCTGAGATGGCTAACTAGAAATAAATGTTTGTTTGCTTACGGAACCTCGGTGCGCGAGTAAGACGCACACTTTGCCGTTTTTTTTTAATTTATGTGAGGTGGAGGTCACAATGGTGTATCGCCACATTAAGAAGCTTTTGGAACCCATTTGTTGGGTACAACTGAGTTAACTGAGTTAATACATTCCTAGGATAGTTAGCATCATCTGCATGTGATTGGTCTCAGGTGGTCTAAATTGCGCAATAATTTATCTCTGCCCACATTGTAGGCATAATACAGATCAGAAATAAAAACTTGAGTTTAATCTTATTAAACAACTCTAATAATGAATAACATGTATCTCTAAAACCTGTCTTGATATTTCTACCTGACGACAGAAGGTTAACAAGACACTGACGAATACACGGCCTCAACAATAGCCTTAGCTGTTGCCGACTTACTTTTTATTGCGGCTGCGGTTAACCGCAAGTTTCACATTGAGCTATCATTTTAGCTTTAAAATTCGGAACCTTTGAAGTCTTATTCAATCCAGATCGACAGTTCTTAAAAGTGCCATAATAAAATGGTCAAGTTTTAAACGTAAGATATAAAGATGTCCTAATACCTTCAAATTTAAAAGTCCAAATATAGGATGAAGCTATAAAGATTAGGGTGGATAAGAACGCATACTCACGCATAAGATTGGGCAAAACATTACCATTCAAGTAGAAAATCCTAATAAAAACAGTAAGGTGATATAAAACTATTTCAAAGAATTCATTTTTTTCTTACCTTAGCCCCTACTTTTCCATTGACTTCCGAGGGATATTTATACTTATAAAACCCACATGGTGCATTTGACACAAATTGAACTTTTAGTTCACCACACTGCTCTTGAACAATTCTTTCTGCAGTCTAATGGATGGAAAATAGAATATTATACTTTAATACAGTTACTTACATTTATTATAAGAAAGTTATTTTTAAAATGTAAAAAAATAACACTATCTCTAATTGCTGTATACCAAACCACACATTTCAACTTTGCACTGGGACTCATTCTTGTATCAATGGATATGGGATTCATTATTGTCACAGAGACAGAGACAACTGCATGGATGGCATAGCCTTTTAAGTGCTCAGCTCGCCACTACGGTGCCAGACGAGTGTTGGAGATTTGATCCCCGTATGAGTTGTTCTGAGTCTAGGTGTTCTTTGTGTCCAGTGTTTGAATACTTGTAAAGTCCCCGCTACACAGGAAGTAATCCTAGTGCAGGAGTTGTCATTTTAAAGAAAAAAAAAGAAAACAGACTCAGAACAACAATTTGAGAATTACACAAAAAGTGTTGTACTGTACGGGGCTCAAACCCACAACACTTGGTGCAGTAGCATAGTGGCGAAGTGACCACTTAGACCTCTGCACCATCCATGCAGTCAGAATCACCTTGGACAAAATGGAGGTATATAAGGTGACTAAGTAGTAGTTTTATAACTTGGAAATGTTTGTTTGTCAACCTACTTTGTATAACTATCTATAAAAAGTCTTTTTTACATATTCTAAGACAACAACTACATGATCATTACCTGTCTTAAAGTTTCCCCTTCCTTCCACAAACCTTGAGGTAGTAGTGTCTTTACATCAGAGCCTAATTTTATTGGAGTCACCAGCACTAAGTGCCTTTGAAGACATCTCTCTGTTGAGGTTTTGTCTCCTTTTTTGTCAGCATCTAACAAAAACTATACTTTAAAATGTCCAATAAAGCCAATAAAAATATGCTAAACATATCTATATATATAGTACAGATCAAGTGGGTAACTGCACAAATGAAAGGTAGTTATGTGACAGGCCCTGAACAATGACTCGCCTCCATAACTACGGTTGTGAATACTCAAAGTCATACTTCAATCCAATAAGCTATTTATTACACCTCTTTATCTTTACTAATCTTATATATATATAAGTTTGCTAGTTTTTCTTGAATACACTTATCTCAGGAACTACTTATCTCATTTGTAAAACCCTTTATAATAAATGTAATAATAATGTAATATCACTAGGTAATCATAAAATGTAAAAAAAAAGTGAAAACTCATACATTAGCATATATGTAGGTATAATTTAAAAGAATGCAGGTGAAATTGCAGAGCATAGCTATTAACTTATATATATATAATAGTCAATTAAATAACTATACCTGTCACAATATTGGCAAATTTGAATTGGTTAAATTCTTCATTAGAAGAATCTTCAAAGTCCTGTGCAGTGTTTTTGCTAACTGCATCTAGATCTACATCAACTGACTCATTCTTAAGAAGCTCAGCCTGCACCCTTTAAAGGAAAATCAGAAAATAAACAAAATATCATGAATAAATGCATAAATAATAGCATGACACTTCAAAACAAAATCAATTTACAGATAATGCAGTAGTAAGCACTGCCTTAGTATTTATCTTGCATCAATTACACCTAAGACATCTATCGCTTGTATCATGGGGAGTGTTCAGAGGAATTGTTTGGATGTATACCGGCTGCTGGTTTCCGCCATCGTCCTACGCGTCAAAATATCCATCCCCATCACCTGGACGATTGGCACTCCACCACTGTGCGCTTCTCCAAAAGCTTTTTGCCTCGCACAACCAGCTTATGGAACAAATTGTCGCCTGCCGTATTTCCGAACTGATACAACCTTCAAACCTTCAGGAAAAGAGCGTACTCCTACCTAAAAGGTCGGCAACGCACTTGTGACTCTTGAGTTGCGGGTGTCCATGGGCGGCGGTAGTCATTTACCATCAGGTGACCAGTCTGCTCGTTTGCCCCCTATCGCATAAAAAAAAAAACCTAAGACTTAAAAATTGAGTAAGATCACAACAACAATATGTAAGTATAATATTTTTTTCTTATATTTTGCAAGACTGGTGAACCTGCATCTTAAAAACCAGCTAATTTAAACATGATAGAGTGACTTTAAAACTTACTTATCGTTTTCATGCCTAATTTCGTGGTTTGACTTCATACTCTTTTCTACCTCCAGGGTATAAAGCAGGTCTTTGTATTTCTTTTGAATTTCACTTAATGGCGGAGTGACCACTGGTAGTCTTTCGATACAAACTCCGGTCACGATATCCCATGGCGGTTTTGTGGCCAAACCTGCTCACAAAAATCCGATAAATTTACCAACAGCAGATTCTTATTTTCTACATATCTCTTACTTTAGTTTCAAGATAGGTTATGTGAAGTAATTTACCTCTGCCTAAAATACGACTGACGTTAATTTCAGTCCTAATAATTGTTTTAAACAACATTATGAGATATTAACAAAAAATCACTGAACTCATTTAATATAAACTAGTCTCAGTCAATAAATGCTTTTAAAGCAAAAAAAAAGGAAATTGTCCACAATCTATATTTACAGTGAATCTGTCAGTGTCAAACCTATCACATTTTTGATCTCATTCCTCGTCATATTCTCGACAAATATACTTCCAGTATTCTACCAAAAATCATTAAATGTAACAAAAGCAGTAAAATGCAAATTGATTACTCTATCATCTTATCTGATTATCTATCATAAAAGAAGAGAAAAACTAAATCAATTAGGGTTAAGGGTACGAAGCCTACTAATTAAAAGGTATATTAAAACCAAGGTCTTCTTTCGAGAGCCTCAAATAGCTACATAATTGTAACACTTAGTAAAATTATAACTGCATTATTAAGTAATAGTAAAAAAAAATGCAATTATATAACAATAAATAATATAAGTTAAGAGACTCGTGTTATTCTTGCAAAAAAAAATATACGTATCTTTATTTTTGTGACTAGAATGGCAGTGTAGAACCAATCAGATGTTTTTTGTGTAGGCAACACTTCCTTGCCGAATCTGCCTTTTCCGGCTCTAGTGTCAAAGAAAGTAGGTGATTGTGTTTTTAATTGCAAAAATCCATTAAAATCTCATGAAACACCCATTATATTTATGTGATAGTGATCTACTGTGATGAGAAATAACATTTAGCTTATGTTCAATATAATATTTCATTTACCAAACTTAAAACATACACACCATAGTTGACAACTTATACGACTTATAGGTTAGGTGTAGTAACTTGGTTTGTTATCCTTTTAGGCTTGACCATGAAGCAAATAGTTGCGAACCAAAAAGTGAAGATCCCTGAGGGTCTCACTGTGCACGTTAAGTCGCGGTTGGTGACAGTGAAAGGACCGCGCGGAGTTTTGAAAAGGAACTTCAAGCACTTGGCTGTTGACATTCGTATGATGAACCCTCGCCTTCTCAAAGTTGAGAAATGGTTCGGATCAAAGAAAGAACTTGCCGCAGTCAGGACTGTGTGCTCACATGTCGAAAATATGATCAAAGGTAACTTGTTTACTTGTTATTGTTTAAATGTTTAAGTCAAATCTCAGTCCATAAACCTCAACCAGCCTAAAGGGCAGATTAATTTTTAAGTATGCTTTGAATATTGTGATAACCTTGTATCTAACTATGATTTTTGTGCTTTATTATGTATGTGTTCTGGTGAATTCAGTTTTTTTCTTAACTCTTGCATGTTATGTATTCAATGTTACATATAGAATGTTTCATATTTGGGTCTATTTCAATAGTGTATTATAAATTTTCAAACTTAACCATAAGTAAGTATGGATCTTATAATTTGTTTGTTTTAGAAAAAATATTACATTTATATTATATTGCATCAATAAAATTGGGGATCCATAAAAGAACCTTCTTGTTTGTGACTAAGAACTTCTTAACTTACAGCAGTAGTAGTAGTACAGTTGCTCGGCTAGTCAACAAGAATTCAATTCTACAATTGAAATTTTATCATATTTATTGGTCTATGTTACAGGTGTCACCAAGGGATTCCAATACAAGATGCGCGCTGTATATGCTCACTTCCCCATCAACTGTGTCACTACTGAGGGAAATACCATTATTGAAATCCGTAACTTCCTTGGTGAGAAATACATCAGAAGAGTTAAGATGGCACCTGGTGTGACTGTTGTCAACTCCCCAAAACAGAAGGATGAACTGATCATAGAAGGCAACTCTTTGGAAGATGTTTCCAGCTCAGCTGCCCTCATTCAGCAGTCCACCACCGTTAAAAATAAGGATATCAGAAAATTCTTAGATGGTCTTTATGTGTCTGAGAAGACCACTGTTGTACTGGATGAGATATAAAAACCATAAATATAATTAATCTGACAAAACATTTAATTGTTTAAATTTAATTAATTTGCTATCTTCAACTAGTTTGTTAGAAAGCTTTTCCCTGTAGACTATATTAATAGTAACTTAATTCTTATATTGTTATACTCCTGTTCCATTTTTTGTACATTGGGACTCATTTAAGAAGATTATTTATTTCTATAGAGCATTATTATATTTCTATACAGCTATTAAATCATACTACATATTGATTATTATTATGGCTAATTTTTGTGACTTAATCACACTAGAATGACTGAACTAATGTGAATAAAATTTGGCACAGGGATAGATCATAGTTGCATTCTTATCAAACTTTGATGCAAAGAAGTTTAGGGGAAACAGCTATGATATATAAGCATCAATATAGGTTATCAACCACGAAATATTCGTGAGCATAATACATACATACCAATGAGTTGTTACTACAATAAGACATGGAATAGTATTGCTACTGCCAAATAAGTTTACAAGTAGGAAGGACAAGTGCCTCCCATCAAGGTGGGCAGAGACAGCAACAGTCGACCACTAGCTGCTATCCTTACATACTTTTCATACAGGCCCGTTGGTTTCGGGTCTTTCTGAGCTGACAATTTTCATCTGTGTGTGCTGTGTGGTTGCCCCTACTGGTGTTCCCATGCAAGTTTGCCTTAGATACTTGATTTGTGATTGATCTGCATTACCAATTCTCTCTAACTGTCCAAACCATAACCTTATAAATTTCCGTCAGTACGTCTTCTATCTACATTGCTCTTTCTGTCGACCAGTCTGCTATATTCATCATTTTTCTGTCATACACGACCATAAATTCTGGGCCCAGCATGAACCTATTCTTTTTGTAAGATGCGAGGCCTGCCTTCTTCGATAGGTATCGATTAACCACTCAATATTTCATCTTTCAATGGCAAACTAATTTTGTTACCTATATGAGTAACCTCGGAGGAAACCAAAAAAATCTCGCGGAGAATGCTGTGTTCCACCGAGCATTTAGGTTATCACAAGTATAACGCTTTCGACGCTTGTTTGTGAGTAATGGGGACCAAAGTAAGTATAGCAAGCTGCTTCACAATGATCCCTAAAACAAACGGTTGCCTCACTGTCAGCACGTCGGTAAGCTGATGCGGTCTTTCGTAGGAAAAAGAAATGGCAAGAACTGACTAATCTTTAAGACTGCTCGTTACGCTCTTTCTAATTTCATCAAGCTACTATTACATGTTCCGCCCCACAGAGTGATACAATAACTGATTATGTGAAGTCTGTGCAATGTGTTCTTTTTGTACATTCCATTGTACCTATACAACTGAAGCCTAAATAGTAAAGCAAACTTGCTTTTAATGTGTGCCAATTACTTCAATAATAGGGTTATATAACACATATATATAATTATTATAATTTTTATATCACAAATCTTGACAAAGGATTAGACTCTTATTTCTGACTCAAAACTTCCTGGCACCAGTACCAGTTCTAGTTAGAGGTATGCGACCCTGATTGGCTTGTGCTATTGCTTTATCTCCCCAATCCATTTATATATGTAAGCAATTCCCTTTTGCTGTAAATATACTTCAAAATTTTCCCACTTAGTTCACAAACTTACCGGGCGACGGCAGTAGGCTTGCCCCTATTACGTAAATGGGGCAATAATCGTTTATAAACCCTCCTAAATTATAATCGACAAAGTGTGGGCATTAATTATGCCTCTGCCTGCCTACCGTTCATTGCTGTTCAGTTATTTTTTTCCTTACCCGTATCGATATTCGCTGTATGTTCACTAAGTCGAATTTAAATTACTCTTGCTAGATGTAAAACCAACCAAGATTGACATGAAGCCAACTTTGTAAGTTTTTACCTTTTGTGACAGCCATTTGGCGTTGCTGACACGATGTTTAGCGAGAATTCTAGCCGTAGGCATTTGATGCAATTCTAGGGTTTGCGATGTTATACGAGTAGGCGTACGCAACAAACTCTTCCAAAACACAATCGTGTCTTTTCTCTGCGAAAAAGAATAATTTGGAAATTACATCAATTTTCCAAGGTGTATATCCTATCACTAACCGACTAGGGCTTTTGGGTATCACAGTTACATCCAAACTTAACTTCGGCCAGTAAATCGAGCACACGGCTATGCCTATGAATGGCTTCCAGAAAGTTGGGAGTCATTTCCAAGGTCCGGTGGTATTTCAGCTCTGAACAGCTGCTGGTTATCTATAAAGCTCAGGTTCGATCTTCCATGTAGTACTGCAGTCACCTTTTGCATGGCTCAGCCAAGTACCATCTTGAAGATCTGTACTCAGTTGACCGAAGAGCAGGTAAGTTTATAAATTACGATGTGTTCACGCATAGACACACCCTCTAGTGGTGGTTTTTCAGTGGTAGAGCCATGCTTAGGCACGAATGGGCCGGCTCGACCGGTGCGATACCACGCCCTCACAGAAAACCGGTTGTGAAGTAACGCTTGCGTTGCATTTCCCCGAATTGAGTGAGGTTTTCGGAGGCCTAATTCCCTCTCCCCCTTCATCTCCTTTCTCCTCTTTCCCATCTCCTCATCCCTTCTTTCCGCTCCCTGCATCCCCCATCCCTCATCACCCTCAAAGGCGGGCAGCGCACTTGCGACTCTTGAGTTGCAAGTGTCCATGGACGGCGGTGTAACTTACCATCAGGTGACCCGTCTGTTCGCCTGTCCCCCTATAGTATAAAAAAAAAAAAAGGTCGTTATCCCGAAGTCGCTCGCTTATCAGTTTATATATGATTAACTTTAGCGAGTGTGCGATTGCTCTTTGAACTGATCGAACCCTCACCATTTCTTTATTGAACTACTAGGCGCGGGCGGAGGTTCCATGCTTTTGTCGTCGACACACCTAAAAGTCGAACTAAACGCTTAACAGCTTCTTTTTGAACGAGCTGCCAGCGTATAGTTTTCACTCTTCCGCAAGTGCTCTCGCCGTGTCTGAGGGCATTTGTGCGAGAGATCGAGTGAAGAGTGCGACCTTGTACACTCATTAATTCAGTATGGTTGCAAACGCCGAGATGATGGACGGGTTACAAGTTACGGTAGCTCTTACTCTATGTGCTATCAGATAGTCTGCATAAAGACATGCAAAGCATTATATACACACACAAAGAGGAACAATAAAACGAAAATGGATTTTCAACGTAAATAATTTTATTCAAACTATTCTATTGAACATCACTAACTCATAAACATTGTACATCTGCAAATATGGTTGTGAATTGTTAAAACTAGATGTTAAAAGACATACACTTAATTTGCACAAACTCAATTTATTATAAATAAAATACCTACTTACAGAAATAAAATAAATAGCTTTAAAATAAACCATTTTCGTGACTATGGTGTTAATACATTGATACAGCATCTTATAAATAATTAAAATGTCTATCATTATTTACAATACACAAAATAATATTAAAAGGAATCACGACAAACAACGAGTTTAACGATTAGAAGAATACTTTTCTTCGCAAATATTGCTAATATACACAATGTCAAATCTCTTTGGTAGATTTAACAAATTATCAGTTCTGGTTTACCAAGTTTGTCGTAATTACTTTAGGTCAAGAAGTTAAAATAGTCTATAATAATCATCAATAGTATTTGTCATGTATTAATTTATTAAGTAATACTTTAACATTCTCATTTATTAATAAAATATTTAAGTACCGTGTTATTTTTTTATTTTTAAAAATATATTCATAATCACTGCCCGCTCTAAGGTACACATAATACTCGGATGTTACAATTACATGCTTAATTAAGAACACCATAATTAGCTGAATATTCGCCATGACCTAACAAACATATGTAAATTGCAAGTTAAGATTTATATTCCCACTTCTAATGCCATATTTGCAGATGAGCATCAATTATTCCGTAAGAAAATAAAATTCTCAATAAATAAATGTCGAACACTATTTAATCGGTGAGACACATCACACCATATAACACAATTGCTTACTATAAAAATGATCAACAAACAACTTTGCACCTCGCCTAAGTGTAAAGGAGGACAACGGTGTGCAGAAATGTCATGAGATTCAATGATTACGATATAGATTGCCACTTGAGCAAATAATCCTGAAGACGTACATAGTCTTAATCTAGCCATGCGTGAGGTGGGTTCAACTACACAGCGTTATATACCATAGCTATATAATAAAGAAGTATACACTTTTTAGCGGTTTATAATCACCTGTGCATCGTGCTGTCGATTCGTCTCGTACGACATATCCACTATCTGAATATTGTAATTTAATCATCGTAAACTGTCAACACTGACAAAAATTCAAAACGTATCTAGCAACCTGAGTAAATTAAAATGTATGATACCATTTTTAAATGACATTAAATATACAATTTACATAGTCAATCGAAGCACAATTAGTGGGCTCTGTCAAATAATTAATAATTCGTCATAAAAGTCGCATTTGGCGACTCGTCCGCACCGATAGTGCGATATTTGCACGAATACGTAAGCGTAAATATAGTGAACAACGGTGAACACTATCAATAGTGAAACTTGGTCAACAATTTATCCACATGTGATAATTTATGATCTCCCGACGCTAAATGAACTCCGATATGGTCTATCTATGAAGCGGTGATACAAGAAACTGATCGTAAATCTAAAGCCCTGGCGAGGAGACCGAGGCCTCGTCAGTAGTGGCGAGAGGAGTTGAGGCACTATAATAGGTACTAATGAAGTAGTACATGGAGGGCGTGTGGTGGGGGTGGGGGTGAGGGGAGGGGTATGGCACTTCACAGCGGGTCGCGGCGAGGCACCCACACCGTGGGTCCACTCTCCGCCGTGATCACCGCCTTCACCTTCGCGTAGATTTCCTCCGGAGTGTCGCCTGTCACCACCGCTGTAAACAAACACGTTGCTAGTCATTTTACCTAAATCTAAATTAGTATTTCAAGTGAAATTTTATTAATACAAACCGGTGAAATATTCGGCAAACTCTTGCTCCATTTTGAGGGCACGCTCGTAGGTTTTCTTAGCTTGCTCCTCAGTCATTCGTTTATTCATTTCCCTAAAATTAATCCCAATTAAAATTTGTAGTGGGACAATACCCTATTAACTTGTGTGCATACTTACATAATAGACTCTACGCTCTTTGGTTTTATAAATATGGCAATAGGAAACAGTTGCGCCACTTGTAACCTTTTTATGGCGTTGCCGCTCACATCCAAAATGCAATGTTTGCCCTGAAACATAACACAATGTGTAGTCTTAAATTTTATGTAATTTTTAAGCTATTGCATAGTTTTGAGCGCGGCGACCGAATCAAAAATTCCGTAACGAAAATAAAACCTAACACCCCCCCCCACTCCGCAAGGTTTTCAAGGGTGTTTTTATCACATTAGAGAAACTAAAAAAGGCGTTGGAGGCTATATCTAATTATTATGGTACCTATATTATATTTAAAGATACAATGAAAAAGTATGAGTTGTATTTATCTATTAATTGATAAAAAAACTTACACCTATATCCGCGAAGAGGTAAGCAGCGCTATTAAACACTTACATTTTGTTAAATATTATTTAGTTACGTAATAATAGGATGCAAACCTATTGCCGTCATAAGTGCCCCGTATGACTGTATATATTATAAACTGTCTGAAAGATAACAGTCCACCATCCCTTACTAGCTACGACACCCACAGGAATATCTGGGGTGGCTCCGAAAACCACACAACAACTTGAACAGGTCAATTATTTAAAGTGCATACCTTCTCCGCAACTTCTCTGACAGAGGCGACTGAGGTTCCGTACAAGTTGTCGTTATATTGTCCCGCCTCGATGAATAGGTGGTTTTGTATATCACGCTCCATCTGCTCACGACTCGCCACAAAGTGGTAGTCGCGGCCGTCCACTTCGTAATCTCGGCGGGGACGGGTTGTGTCTGCAGACGTATAAAACATTTGTATAAAGGAAAATGTATTAAATTATCTACACTTAAATAGGCTAAAAACAGCATAAACTATTGTTGTTTTGTTACCTGTGAACTGTTTTGTTAACAGGTGCTACAAAAAAACTGTAGTAAAAAAGGTTAATCGAAAATAACATAACGGTTAGGAATAACAAAGAATATCAACACTGTAGTGAAGTATCCTTGCTAGAAAATATTAAATTAAAAAAAAAATTCTTTATTTATTTTTTAATCGCTACCAGAGAAAAATGCCTTAGTTTTATAAAATTTCTAGTTTTGTTATCCCGTAACATGAATTATTTTTGCAGACAGATATCTAAATCGATGTCTGATAATTTCAAAGATACATCTGTAGGAACTACTTTCATTAAACATCATGAAGGAGGATCAAGAGTTACTTAGGTTACGGTTACTTACGAGGCACGCAGCTACCGAATTTCTCAGGGAACTCAGATATTAGATCGTCGTTTATTCTATCCTTGAGCGGGCCCAGTATTATGACCGGCCGCGTGTATGTTATCGTCAACTGTTGTACGGTCTCATACGATAGCACCGTTTCATCTTGACCTGTAACATGTTATATTTTACAAACACACACAATAACCGGTTATTTTAAATCTAAATATCTAGCTTCTGGATAATTGATTAAACTATTGACCAAGTGAGCTGTTTCGTTTTCATGATTCTGTTAACTAACAATGGGCTGAAGGTCTTTAATATACAATGTGGTGGTACAATGCAATGCTTATTTATAAACTTGTGCCCATTAGCTTCGTATTACCAATTTCCACTTACACGTGTACAACATCATTCGTGCAAATCGTGCTTGTATCAAATTAGTATTAGGTGCAATACTAGTGCTGTGAAATCAACCTTTTCCATATTAATCCAATATTTGATATATTGTTACAATAAAGAGTTCATTAATAACAGATCATAAACATCAACATTTAATATAACATAAAATATAAAAACTACCTATACCTAATTAAAAAAAAATAACTAAATAAAAAGTGAAGAAAATAGAAAATTATTATTATGAAATAAAATATGGTATGCTTTTATCTTATGGTATATACCTATAATTCTTCAAAAAAAAAAACACACACATCAACACAAGAAATAATTTTAATTTTATGTATCAATGCAGGAATCATTGAACAACTTTTATCAAAGCTATATTAACCTTTTTTAATCTTATTCTTGTGTGGAACTGCATTTTTTAAATAAATCTAATACAACATGAATCGGATTTACTACAAGCCAAAATTAAATAAGACCTTATGACTTTGTAACAGGTTTTCAAGGTAAAACTTATTTACTTCTGGCTCAATTATGCCATTAACACAGTCCTAAACAAAATCGCATAATAAGCAAATATACATATTTCAATACTAACAAAATAATTACAGCATCCCTAGACGCCTCAAGCGATAAAACTAACTCTCAAAGTAAACCAGCACAGCGTAATTTTGGAAATAGAAAACAAGCTCGAATGGAATGTTGTGAGATCGTCGCGGCATGCCGGTGACGTGTGGCTAATGGCGAGAGGAGCTAAGGCAAAGCGCGTATCGGTGGTCGCATGCGTGGCGCCTGGCGCGTCAGCTAGTGACAGAGGCGGCTCTTGTGTCCTCGTGTGCTTCCAGTGCCTCCCCCTCCTCCACAACCGACACTAACGTGTGGCGACGTGACGTGAGCGGGACGAGACCTCCCCGCGGTGATCAAACAAACTATTTTAAACGATGATCCAAACACTTTCGTGAACTCAATGGTAATTTTTTCGAGTGCGGAGAGGCTATTAGAGTATTCGCGTTGTATGAATTAAAAACAACTGAACGAAAAGAAAATATGACAAATAATAATAAAAAACTGGAGTGTTATTGAAATGAGAACTACATTTCTAATTGATGATCATAACCAGAATGCGGGAGGTAAGGTATCGGCTACGGCACTCGCAAGCTACGCCTCACTCCCAAAACTTACTCTCGTCCTCGAGATAAATGAGCGTTATCTCCTCCATCATGGGAAGTTCCACTCGATACAAGATTTCTCCTACACGTAGAAAAATTAACGTTACATAGGTAAATTTAAAATATACGCACAAATTGCGTCCGCACAGAAGGGGCATGGTACCAGGGATAGGGAACCTCCGTTCGGATAGAATTGTCGTCAGATATGTTCGACGCAACCATAAGAACCTTTTGTTTAACAGTACTAAGTTCATGAATAGCGATCGAAAAATAAATTGCAAAGAAAAGTATGTCGTATCGACCGGATGATATTTGAGATGCATTTGTTTTGTTGGCTACGATTAGGCAACTAGAAGCACTGGACATTGGCCGGACATGTATCAAACCAACCCGTGTGCTCGCTGGGATACTCAGTATCAACATTAACTACTTGTGGAACAACAAATCGTTACTTAAAGCTCGCACCACACACCCGTGTTCCTTCTACACTTCGTCACAAATCAGATGTAAAATGTGTACTGTGGCATTGATACATTAAAAACTTTACCTCGAAGGTCGTATATCTAAGGAATCAATAAAATATCTTACAAGTATTAATAAACACTGTTGTGTGGTTACTGAGCGACATTTCAAAAATAAAACTATCTAACACACAGAAGTAATAAGTACTCAGCCTGTCACCGGGTCGCCAACAACATCGTATAACTTGACAAGCGATATGCCGACTGCTGGCAAAGTATTGCTAGACCTATATTGTAATTGTAGGCATCACCATGCGTCCCATACACACTACAAGCGATACTTTACTCACATAAATCCGGTACATTTCAATTAAAAGTAGCCCATAATAAAGATCACTACATTTTGAAGTTCTCAAGTGATCTCAATGATAGTGGCCCTTATGGAGTTCTTGGAATTTTAACATTCGAAATGTTACATTTTGTAAAGATTGTAGAATAAAATACATTATAGTATTAGCACATATAATAATATCTAAGCCCAGAAAATTAAATAATATACCTAATAATATATGTAATATAACGATAAATATGGAGAGAAGTATAATATACTACAGAGAATCACTTTACTTGGAGTTACTTAGACGTGTATTTGAACTTGTACAATATATACATATATGATATAAATTAATTTGCCCGCCCTTAACAAACAAGTGTACAATTGTTACTCCTTATCGCAACAGATTCAACACCACGAAGATAGCTGTAATATCTAATCAGTTTATAAATGTTGTACGTGAAGTTGTTGTGGTTAGAATAAGCGAATAGCTCCAATGTAAAAACGACCTAACTTTAGACAGTGGTTATTAGCAGCCGCATGAAAAAAAAACTGCGTAATGACCTACATACGATTAACAGCACAGTAGCGAGAGTAATAAATATGAAGGAGAAGAGATTGTGCACTTACCGTCTGCATTAGCATCCTCCTGAGTGTAACAAAGCATGAAAGCTGTAACAAAATTGTTTTTTAGTATGTTTGTGCCGCCAAGCTCACTTTGTATATTTACACCAATCCCTCGATATAGATGCACCAACAAATAACTTCCCACATATAAGTAGACCACTATCTACTTATATCTGGGCAGTTATTTTGTATAAACGTGTACATTCTTATGGCTCTCACTTTAGACATTGTAAAATATGTTACATACTGTGTATAGAACAGGATTCATAGTTTGATGTTTCCTTGAGTGCCATAATAGGTATAGTCAATATTAATCTATGATACAGAGAGTATTTCTAAAATATGTAAACTTGAAACATGAAAGTGTAGAAGTTTTGTTTTAATATCAATATTATTTGTTAAATTAACATGTCACAATGTCACAACTCTTAACAAACTCAAAAAAGAAATAGGTGTGGAAAGCTGCCGGATTTGGAGGGCCCAAGTTTTTATAATCTATAAAAATAATAGTTTGCAAAAATACTGTTTCGTCTCATTGCTCACCAGTTCAGTTGCTATCAATTTTTTTATTATATATCATAAACATATTGAAATGTTTCATCTACAATACAGTGTTCATATTGAGTTATTCTAAACAGAATATTTTTATGTCATAGTATAAGTTCCTGTTAATTAGATCTATTACAAATATTATGACACCAATTTTGAATGAAATATCTAAATTAGGTGCAATATTTGTTTATAAGGATTATTTTAGGAAAATATTTTTTGAACAGTGAACAGCTGAGAGATTTGTCTATGAATTGAGGAATATCTGAGAAGTTACTGGGTACTTGGTCTGAAATTGAAACACATCGTCATTATATTGGTATAACCATATGGTGCGTTCAAGTTCGTGGCAGTTTAGTTTAGTCTGTGCCCATCATGTTTTTTTGTTGTATACATTACATAGTACAATTCTTATCTCTTACATTCTATTCATTCAGAATTACGACTAGGCTTCAAAAATACATTAGAAAAATTTAACATGCCTTGCATAAACCTTAGTAATTCAGTCTGCCAAGCCCTTTAATGTTTAATTCTCGTTTTGCACTGTAACCTAATCAAAATCTTTAAAACCATTGAATGCATTATAATATACAATTACCACTGCACCATATATTTTATAATGTTTGTCAATTGGGTTTAATAATATTTACATGAATATATAATAGAATGATTGTAGAATATCATATCATAGATTCAATAGTCAATTGGTATTTTTATTTGTTAAAAAAAACTACAAATAGTCGCGCCGAAAAGGTAGTGCCATTATCGTGACGTCATAATAGCAAAAACAAAGAAACTTGGTCTGACCTTTATTGATTTTTTAAAAACTAAATATCAAATTAAGAATTACTATAATTTAAAGCAACAAATTCACAAAATAAAGATATTTAAACTGTTGCTGCTGTCTGATATTTACAAACAAAAATTTGTTTCTGCTATGGTGACGTCACTCACGAGAAGAAAATGGTGACATACAGATAATATAACTACGGTTTTAAGTTTGAAAACAAATAAATCACAGGTTTTCATAACAAAAAAGTATTAAATTCGTTTATCTTATGGTAAAAAAATTATAAATATCTGATAATTTAATTTTGACAGATGGAACTCCCTTGTAATGTATACAGTGACTGGATACTTGAACCACAGTAATGTACTTACGTTCTTGGTCTGAACCATCCTCAGATTTTCCGTCCTCTCGACTCTTCATGAATGGGAACTTTCTGCTAAATGATAATGTCTTCTTTTTTCTCTCCAAAGTGGACTGGCTCTGAAACGGTGGAGAGTTAAAATATTTTTATAAGTATTCTCTAAACGCCGGCTAATGTTTGTTTTTAGATATTGTTAAATAACAGCAATCAATATAGCCTTAATCCTAACCCTGCGAAGGTTCTGAACCTTGTTGAACTAGTCAAATCAGAAATAGTATTTTTATAAACTATGTTTTCAGGTATCTCATACTAAAATAGTCATGACTTGGTTTCTCTAAGCTGTATGTATTAAGTTCGTTCCACCGTAATATGTACCACTGCACCATATAACACAATTCTGTTGATACCATAGGATGACAATAGGGCAATTTTCATGATTAACGATGAAAATACTAACAGTGCTAATGGGCGTGCCTTGTCCCTGAAACTTGACCTGTCGGTCGCGAGCTCGCTGCTTGCGCTCCCACCGCCGCTTCGAAGGGATGATGCCGATCGCGTCTGACTCCGTTTTGTCCAGCCGTCTGAAAAACAGGTTAGTAGTAGTTTTTTCCTATTCAAATAAAAGTTATCTGTTATTCTGAATTTAAAGCAAGAACTACAGTAAATACCCGAGTGAAAACCTGCCTCTCCAGTTACAGGAAGTGTAGGATATTTGGGTATGCGACCCTAGAATCTTTTAACTACTGCAGTCTTAGTCATGATCTCTTAAAACAACTAAATTTCGAAGGAGGGTTGGCAATAAGAAACTAGTCTAAATTATCTTGCAATGTACAGATATTTTTTTTTGCAATTAGGGACAAGGGTAAGAAAATTATTATTTATTTTATTTATAATTAAGAGAATGGGTTTCTGCTATTATAATATCACTGATTATGCTATGAACAGTGTCTGAATTGAATTTTAGTATGTTACTTAACTTTAGGAAATATTTAATAGATTTAAATTGTTTGTTATAGACATTGTATGTAACATACTTCCCAGGATTTAAAGCGTAATATTTTTTAAGATTAATATTGAATTTATTTTAAATGCTTTTTTGAAGTTTTGGTTTATGTTTGAAGCATTTTTTTTATCATATTTCAACTATGACTCTAGGGCTGCAGATCTTATTCATAGCACTTTCCCGTGTTACATACAAGTATAACCTTGCTTGCCACCATTCATCGTCAGAAGCGTTGGTGACGTGTAGGATATCACCGTATCTGAATGGCAGTCCTCTCGACGGCAGACCATCATCCTTCACAGGATCGTAATCGAATAACGCTCTGAAACACACCATATATTCATATTGGCTACGTTAAACGATATATGATGATGTAAGACAATAAAATTGTATTGAGGCTCAAGGCTTTTTTATTAATAGAAACAGGAACTTTCTAGATTGTTAGTTACTGATGAAAAACACTTTGGTCTTAAATAATGCTTGTTATTTTTTTGAAATTCAGAACATATTTTTAAAGCTACTTGTAAATGGTATGTGATAGTTAGAGTTTAGTCATATATATGTATATAACTAGAGGTGGCCCACCCCACACACTTGAACTTATCTTCAGGAATACACACAAGTTTTCTTGCAAAATCATAAAAATTGATATGAACTAACCTCACATATAACGATCGTTTCTGAGAGGTCCTCAGAAGTGTATGATGTTGTTTTAATTCATTGATACGCGCCTCAAATTTGTTGTACTCTTGAGGCCTGTAAACCACCGTTAGCTTTACTTGTTGTCCTGTGCTCTGAAAAAATGAATGAAAACTTATAAGACTCATAAGTGTAAATTAAGTTACACATAACTTTTATATACTAAAACATTTTTAAGTACATTGGACTGCAGCATGGTAATAAATACTCAGGGATGTGTATTCCATACTGGCATTTGCCTGCGGCTTCACTCATGTAAGTTCTATTGCTGTAACTTTTTTTCATCATAAAATAATACATATATGTAATATATGTAGGTATGGATACTAATCTAAGTATTTACGGATGAGTCTTTGTCAGGCAGAAGAACACGTTGTTAACAAGCAGGTAAAACCGACCAAGAATTAAGAAACATCCAGTTGTACCTTAAATACTTTTGTATGAGTGTAGTGTGTATACTTAACTCATTAAAAACTAGGTTAGTAGGTAGATGTGCCAACATTATAACATTAAGTAACATTACATAATCTTTACAATTATCAATTCTATTCTATCTTATCAGTTTCTCGTATAACATATCTATAGTGTTATCACATATATTACGTTCGTTATTATAAAATGACACAGTGACAAAATATTGGCTGGCTCTCAATGTTAGTGGTATATTGATACTTTAAAATCTTGTTTATCATTAATTATAAATTATTTTGTGGATATGATGAATGGTATATTTTGTGATATACTCTAACCTTTCCGTTTCACAATCTTTTTAACCATCATTAGAGAAATGTATATTACATTTTCCAATAAACGCGTAATACATTGCACAAGGGAAACCTAAAGCCATATAATATCATCTACGAGTCAATCTCACCTAAGACGTGTTCAAGGTTCTGAGGTAGAAATGTGTCAATGGCAAATACATAATACATAACTCATCTTCGATTTCGTGATGAAATTGTGACGACGCAGAATCCGAATACAGTAGGTCCCATACAAGCATTGCAGGAATGCGTCTAACAATTTAGAACGAAATTTCGAATATTATGTACATATATAGTAATAAAATAGTTATTATGCTCTAAAATGATTCGAGTATGACAATGAGACATGGCCGCATCTAAATGAGTGATAAAATAGGCTCTAGAGAGGGGTGTCCTAAGTGTTTCTTGTGTGTCAACGAAGAAGTCCGAAGGAGAATCAAAGTATATAATATGAGAGTTGCTTGTAGTTAGTAGGACTAAAAAGTCAATGAGATAGCAATAGTGGCCATACTTTGCTGTGATTATGTTACTTAAAATCATGTAAGAGTTGTAACTTAAAATTAGTAGACCCAAGGTGCATATTAAATGAAGATAGATTGTTCTCAATTATAGTAATTGGTGTCATACTCGGCTGAGGATTATGTGTTACAATGTTTTTAATAAGATACATACCTTTAAAGCTTTTGCAGCCTGTTCATGCGTAGCGTGGGTGATATCGACGTCATTGACTGCTAGCAATCGGTCCCCACGTCTCAGCTGTCCAGACCGCTCGGCCGGTCCGCCGGCCAGTAGGAATGACACGTAAATACCATGACCATCTTCTCCTCCAACGATGTTGAAACCCAAGCCTTGAGAGCCCTTCTCAAGTTCAACTATGCGGGTCTCTTCGTTACTATCTGTGACGTCTTCGCGGCGAAGAGAATTAGCTGTGCTTGAAGCTATCAACAATAGTTTTTCTATTATATATATATTACAGAATACTAGCAACGTGGGTCACACATTACTAGTATTCTTGTTAACCCCCCCCCCCCCCAGCTAAGCTACCTAGTAGTGTACCTGGCGGGGTTTGAACCCGCAACCACTTGATCGCAAGTCCGACGCCTCAGCCATCACGCTACCGCCGCTTACTTGCAGGTATTTGCTACTGCGTCAGAGAATAATTGAGACCAAAACAATTTCCAAACAAAATTTTTATTTTGTGTTATGATAACGAAACTATTACTACTGGTATAGACTTAATTTTGCTAATAATACGTTATAATGCTGGGTTTAAGGACACATTTCATGGTTTTCTAATTTGACAAGAAATAACCATACTTAATAAAATTATTATTACTGTTATAATCTCTAAGTATTTGTGAGTTTATTTAAGTAAAACTGAAATATTTCCTTTTTATTTAGTAAATACACATACAACTATAGAGTTGAGAATAGATAGATAAACAACATATGTATATATTTATGAACTGAATCTGTTTACAGGTCTATAAATCTGCCTACTCTATAATAACCAGAATAAGTCACATGTTAACAAACGCATTAACACACTTAGTGGTAACACAACTCCAATTTGTTTGTTCTACTAATATGTATGACATTGGTTGGAGGCCTCTTTGAATTAACATTTTAGGGCCGAGAAATGAAGGTTATTAGGGAGGTCTTATGTTTAATATAATGAATATAAATATAACTTACGTGTGTTCGCCCGTGATGTTCGCGGCGAGGGTTGGCCGTGTCTTGGACCTGGAACTAACACGAGTAATACTCTCTCTCCCGTCGCTTTCAATGCAGCTACCGCATCCTCGTGAGTCACATTATCGAGATTTATATCTCCTTGCTGTAAATAACCGTCAATAATAAGGTTAAAAAAATAAATATGTTATCATTACATACAGTAATTGATTATATTATAAAAGCACTTACTGAGGTATTTTTAACCATTAGTAATTTATCTCCAACTCTTAAACGACCATCTCTGTGAGCAGCACCACCAGCCATTATCTTAGTAACATATATACCATTATCACCAGGGATATGTTGATTGCCAAGGCCTCCCGCTATGCTAAATCCAAGACCAGCTCCACCTTTCACCAACTCAATCTCAATGGACTCTTCTGATTTGGACACTTGTGAAACATTTAATGTATTATTATCATCTGCAGCGCGACGTCGTATTTTCTGTAACGAATGTATAAACTTTGATATTAAAGACAGGCTCGTTACCCTAAGTGACTCACGTCTTTCGCGGAGCACAATGTATATTGTAAGTCCTTGTGTGAAGGCCGTCAACTGAATAGGGCGCGTTGAATAGTTCGATTATGATTCGAAATTGGCAGTTACTAGTGGACAACTATAACCTGATACAAATATTTGGCAATGGAATGTCATAGTTTGTCATGCTCATACATTAGTAACTTAAACCTAGTCTTATGTCTATGAATCATATATTTACTTAATATTATAATTTTGTCCTATGTCTATGAATCATATATTTACTTAATATTAAGGTTGTAAATCATACGTAAGTATCACTCACCAGTCTCACAGTACTGCCAGCCTTTTTTAAAGCATCAACTGCATCAGCATGCGTTACGTTTTCAACATTTACATCATTTACCTGTACAAACAAAACAGACAATTTTTATTACCCCTCAATCTACATTTACTATTATCACTAGATTTTTAATATACACATATTTTTTTATATTGTATATGACGATATATATAACATGTACATAGTACAAAAAACGTCACAACTTGTTCAACTTAGAATAGGTCTGCAGATGTAGGAATCTAGACTCTAGACGATAGGTCACAATTGAGTATTTTACTATTAAGTATATTATGGACTTTATGATTACAGTAACCTGTAGTATTGCGTCATTGATCTGCAGCTGGCTGGCGGCCGCCGCTCCCCCAGGTATTAGTTTGGTTACATAGATATGGGGGTCTTCCGCAACATGTGGGTTGTCGGAGCCACCTGCAATGCTGAACCCAAGACCAGCACCGCCCGCACGCGATAGCACCACAGATATGTACATAAATCCATCTTCTCCTTGTGTACGCTCAATCCCGCCTTCTATACCATTTACCTGTAAAGGCTGAAATAGTACAATGTATTATAAGTCATTTTTATATTAGCAATTACTATTGATATGTTAATGTTTACAACCAGTATGGTATGCAGGTTGAACATCTTTTTTGAGGTCTAAAACTATTAGCAATAGACCTATTTTTTTGAGGTCTTAAACTATTAGCAATAGACTTATTTTTTTTGAGGTCTTAAACTATTAGCCAAAAGATTCCCTTGTCTTTCCATAGATTTGAGAACAATTATGCCATCCATCACAGCCATAATATTGATTCTTTTACAATTGCACCTACATAATAATGTAACTATATTTGTAGATTTAAGATCAGGTCTGCACATTTAATTAGACCATAGATCTTACATGTCAACCAATTTAAATCAACAGTAGGCATACAACTACAGGAGGCACAGCACCAATTAAATATCTCTACTTAAATAAGGCAAAGTACTAAAACAAATTTTCTATAACAAATGTGTTTATAATGTTATAAACATAGCTAACATGACATATTATAAAAAACAGCTTACATAGGCAAACAAAGATGTGTTTTATATTTAGAATCAATTTTATTGCAAAAAAAAAATACTGCAATGTTTTTTATTAACATATTAGTGGTTGTGGCAGTTTCAAAATTATTCTTTATTTACCTGCTTCATTTCTGGTGATGTAACGTGAGCCTGAAAGTGATAAGGAATTAATGAACAACATGGTAATAGAATTCATATTGTACTATATGTATTATTAAACACCAAATCTTGCCAAGAAATAGAAGACCAAGTTTGGAAATACAAATAAGTAAGTAATCAATTGATATACAATTGTTAGATCACATTAGTTGAAATGAATTTAAAACACCAAAAAATAAATGTTTTTATTGTTTGTTACAAACTAAGACAACTATTAATTTTACATTCTAATATAATTAGTAATTATTGACAACAAATAAAAATATTGCAAATTATTCTAATCTATAAGTATTTCCTTACTTTATAGGATGTTATTTTGTGTTATTTATATTTAAGAATACCTATGTATAAATAATTTATAAAGTTATATTTTCATTAACAGGATTTCTCATAAATATGTTTTATGCATAAAAATATTGATCAATAATTTATGTATAACAATGGTGAAAATCTTAAAGTATTCATTGATTGTTTCTTACTGATTTTGTGTGGAGTCAACATGTTACCGACTTACCGTGTCAAGATTAAACAAGGAGGAGACTTTCCGAAGGAATCCATTATGTGTTTTTTTCTTCCGTCTCTCAGTCATTTTCGAAAACAAGTGTGCATAACCCTCAGGGAATATATTTTGCTGTCCGTACTACACTATGTACACTGCATGCATTGTTAGTTACACACTTGTGTCCACTTTCAGCTTACTTGACGATGTCCAGCATGCACCATTCTCTACCTAGAACCCACAACTAACTTGCACCAATACATCACAAATTTGTGACCTTTTATCTAGGTATGCATCCACTTTTAACGTTTGCATGTACTCCCATAACACTCAAAGCTCTTTATCATGTTAGCTTAGTTTAAAATTGCAGCAGTCCTTATCTAGTGAATGGACGAAATTGCCGAGCCCTTTTTGATAGCGATTTTAGTAAGTATGTATGTATGGCTAAGTAATTATTAGGCGTGTTACCAACTTGTGTCCGATGATAGGATGGTATGAATGTCAAAAGCGATGAACCTTAATTAGAATGTCCGTGTTACGTTATTAGTGTGCAATTTATGGGCACTTGGTAATAGTAGTAGTATCATAGTATTTTTAATGTACCTAAGAACCATTAGCAAGTAACAGCTATTTGTTACAAGCAAAACTAGCTCCGAAGTCGCATTAGTCTCACCAAAAATTGAAAACGTTCCCAGAGTATAAAGAAATTACTAAATGTTTAAAAATAGATTAGTGTTTATCAAATGGCCTTACTTGAAACGAATACGAAATCTCGGCAGTGTGAATGTCAAAATTTTGTGTGCAATATCATTTCACTGATTATCATTTAAAAAGAGTATTATACTTTCAGTCGATGCAGTGTTCGTACGTCATGGGCACAATTGTGAAATTTAACGGCACCAATCCACACAACGAAAAAACGTTAGCGCACATATCGCCGAAAACTTGTACTATATTTTAGGTTATAAATAGTACTACGAGACGCGAAACACCAACCATCCGCCATTACCGTCCACTTGTTGTACCTAGCGCTCCGTTCAGTTACTTTCGTAAACGTCATCAAAATAAAAAAAAAATCAGCGCATCGATCCACTACCCGATCCGCAACTAAAGGTCTCACGGCTGTCAAAATCCGGCAACAGATGGCGTTGTTTCGTTAGTAGTTACAATATTTAAGAGTATCATAATATTCATACAAGATTTCAATGAATGCAATTAAATTTTTCACCATTGCTACTTTAATACCAATGAAAACATGATGGATCATTTCAGAACAATACTTTTCTACTACATTGCGGCATCGGCTCACTTTACCTTTTTTTCTTCTGTTTCGCCAGTCTGAGGCACGAGAGAATGTACCTAAAATTTAATAATTGGTAAGATTAATTAACCCTATGTTGTTATGGTAAGAACATTTTTAAAGTAACAAAGAATCACAGCCTAGCCGGAATATAAACTTAAGCAAGTACTTGATCAATTGTATCTACAAAATCATAATTAATTTTCAATCCATAAATGTTGTCCAAATTTTCTTTTATAATACATTATACCTAAAGTGTAAGAGTTCTTTCAGGTAAAATTAATACAAACCTTCGTCGAGTCCGGAGTGGCATTTCGTGAATCAGATTTTCTATTGCTATCCTGAAGAAAGGCATTGGATACGCTTCTGTATTCACTTTCTTCTGTGGGGATCTATAAAAAATACGATATTGATAATAATAACTTATGTTTATCTGTGTATTTATTACTTAGAAGTTATAAATTTAAACCCAGCAAAAAATTAGGGGCCTTAGCAGAAGATCCCCAAGTCAAAAAATTGTTGTATGCGCTCTAAGAATTATTCAGTCTGCCAAGCTGGGCTTAAAATAGGAGAAATCAGGGAACAGCTTTATTAAGACATCCGGAGGTAGAGTATGCACCAACCCGGATCCCCTTGTTATTATGAAAATCAAAGTTTATTATGACAGACAGAATCCGAAGAAGTTTTTATCCTATCAACGATCCAAAATTCCAGTTTTAAAAAACGGCAATTGTTTCTGATTAAACCGTCGAATAAGTTAGTCATTAATATTTAAAAGTCGAAAAAATAATAAAAATACGCCATTCAATTGTTTATTACTAAAATAGCCGATTTCAAAACAAAGAGAAACTTGAATAACGATGAAACTGTCAACACAGTGCAGCTAAAGTCAAAGTAAACTGCAAACAACCCAGTTACCATTCTTGAATTTCATAATAAAACAAGAATTTTAAACGGTAAGTATTTAGTTGTAAGTACCTAATGACATACCTACCATTTGGACAGTGGTGTTTGTGATTTAAATAATTCTCATTATAGGAATGGTAATATTGTGTAATTCCATGACCGTTCTTGTTATAAGTACAATAAAATTACCCGTTGTCTAAAATATGATAATTGTAAAATAAGAATAGCTTAGTAATTATTTACTTACTGCTCGCCGAGTGTTATCTGCTTCCCATTTGTTGGCGATTCGTATTGTTTCCGCAGTCTTCTGCTGAACTGACTTAGTATCATCGAGAAGTGTGAGCTCGTAGAATTCTTGTATATCTGTAATAAAAGATTGACATACTTCATAATTTTCGAACGACTAATGTACCTTGGTGCCTAGGCGCTACGACAGCTATGTAACATATTATATAATATGTTTTGGTGATCTAGGCGTAAGATTCCCACCCAACACAAGTATTTTGTGTGATGAGATAGATCATTTGTTCTGTGTCTTTATGTAAATATAAAATCACATTAATCAGCAGTCCGATGAAGCTGGCAAAAAGCTGCTGCTTTCTGTGTAAAATCAACAGCACTCAGTAAAATTAACAGTTCAATTGAGGCGGTTGTAAAGTAGTGGCTACAGAAGTTGTCGGACTTTTCATGAAGTATGTGAGGGTAATAAATCTACTCTGTACCTACACTACCATCGTGAACCGCTAATCGCAAGTATGTATTTAACATATAAGCTGAATATTGTTAACAAGGATACTACATAGTTTCAAAGGTCGTTAATGACAGTGTTTCTATATTTTAGGTTTCCTTTCTTCAAACAGAAAAAAGGATGGATAGTATATGATGACCGTCTGTCTGACTGTCTATCTGTCAAAACCCTTTTTTTCTTTCTCACAGTATCGAGTATATCGAGTTGAAATTAACATCCAATAGTCTGCGGTCCCCTTGAAGATTTTTTTTTATGCGATAGGGGGCAAACGAGCAGACGGGTCACCTGATGGTAAGTGACTACCGCCGCCCATGGACACCCGAAACTCAAGAGTCACAAGTGCGTTGCCGGCCTTTTAGGTAGAGGTACGCTCTCTTCTTGAAGGTTTGAAGGTCGTATCGGTTCGGAAATACGGCAGGCGACAATTTGTTCCATAAGCTGGTTGTGCGAGGCATAAAGCTTCTGGAGAAGCGCACAGTGGTGGAGTGCCAATCGTCCAGGTGATGGGGATGGATATTTTGTCGCGTAGGACGATGGCGGAAAGATATAGGGATACAGCCATTTAAGCCTTAAATTTGTACAAATTTGATCAATTTGCAGGTAAATAAAAACTACAGATAACCTGAAAGTAAGAATTTTTTAAAGAAGCAAGTTCACACAGAAGCTTTTTTCTTTATTTTATTTCAATTGGTTTTATTTTAATCACAAACTTATATTTTGTGGCAGAAAATGACGTCGATATAATAAAATCAGCCAAAAATCTTTAAGGATGGATTCGAGTGATATTGTGTAAGACGAACTATTTGGATATATAGAAAGTTGGTTTACGGAACCCTCGGTTTACGAGTCAGACTCACACTTCTCCGGTTTGTATTATGTGAGGGGGAGGCAGAAGAGAAGTTTTAGTCCAGCCGATCTAGGTCGTGCATGGCCTATTACAATAGTAGTTAATGCAACGAGTCTGTCTACTAACTACTCAGCCTACTGTTGAAGGATCAGCCTAAGAGTCCTAATAAGTAATATCCATTACGACTTACGAGGTTCTGTATGGAAAGATTTGGGTTAAAACTTTAGCCACTAACTACTATTTGTACTTATTGTTCTAATTTTATACGACGCGACGGCCATACCTCACGGCCAGCGCCGGCCCATAGCAAGTGATATGGCGAGATTGTATGTGCCTTTTTTTTTTAGTTCACAGATATATAAACTAGTAGAATTGGATTTAAAATGAATTACATTTATCTATTTAATTTACTCTAGCTTCTTTGACATCGTTGATATTTATTTCCGCTGGGAATAATATTTTTGCATTTGACTTTTTGGCACCTGGTGCTAGAACTACCAAAAATAAGCATGCGCTCATACCCACGCTTCCACACTGTGCTGCTAGTCCAGTAAAAGACGATTAAGTTCGTCTCTTGCCTCTTTGTGTGATACATAACTCTTCGTTTATATAATACAATACTTACATGAAATGTAAGATATTGTCATACAATACTTACATGAAATGTAAGATATTGTCATACATTTATTAAGTTTTATGACGATAACAATTTCACTCTTGTTTAATAATATTAATAACTAGCACACCTGTTGACACCCCCGCAACACCCCTTGTGGGTGGAATTTCGTAAAATCCGTTCTTAGCTGACCTCTACTCGGCGAAAGGAATATTCCTACCAAATTTCAAGTGTCTACGCCTTATGGTTCCAGAGATATCGTGATGAGTCAATATATCGGTGTAAATCTCTTATATATATGTATATATAGATAGATCAATACTAAAACTCTTTATTCTATACCAGGTTAATAATACAAGATGTGACTTAAAACTATCAGTGAACTATAAATTTCATCAAAATCCGTCCAGTCGTTTGAGAGAAGTTCAGTGACATACACACTCACACAAGAATTATATACATATATAAAGATTGTACAATTGGAGCGTGAGGCAATATAGGCGATACATTGGCAATCTCTTATAGGCAACCATGGAATAGAATTAAAACGTGTCTACGAGAAGTTATCAGACAATTTTAGGTGTATTTAGAATTATATAGAAGGTGATAAAGTAGCGATAGATATAATAGATATATAATAAATGGACGTATTGATCATATAACAAACGTATACCATAAGTATAAAATACTTAAAGGTTGTAAATTGTAGTTTTAAAAAGAACACAGAAGATTAGAAAAGGTTTGTGTTTTACCAGATAATTAGCTTTAAAAACTGAAAAAAATAATAATAATAATAATTAAAAACTGATAAATGATTGAGCACGTCTGATATTAACCGGCAAGACATTCCACAGCCGAACAGCTTGAACAAATAAGAATTTGCCTATGAAGTTGAACCTGCAGTCATTTTCAGTCTCAAATTATCCGTTTAATGTCTAGCAAATCACAAATTTCATCCAATCTTTTATAACTTTTATAGACTAAAAACTAATGCTGCACCTAGAAAAAAAATATTTTAAAGACCTATTTTGAAACAATCAGCTGAGCAATAATTGTGGGTAGTAGTCATTTATGGAATCTACAGGTGAGTCGTGTTTTGTTGAGATCGATATTGAACGTGCGGGCGGCGACCCCGCTTTGTTTTATGTAAAGAGTAAGTGAACTTAGTGCATGTCATGAAATAAAACTTTAAGCATAGCTGGGGAAGGGAAAAATAATAAAATTATTAGACTATTTCAGGTGACTACAACTACACGTCAATCTGCAATTTCAGATATAATAAATATTTTTACATATATGTATACATACAGACATGCCTGTGTCCCTCTAAGGCAGGGGTATGAAAGACCCACATTTTACCAATTACAATTTGGTCCCACTAATAGGGGGCAAGTCTATTGCGATCAACTGAGCATTGTATTACTGAATACATACTGTTTGAAAGATCCCTTAGTCGTCTTTTACGACACAACAATAAACCACAAACCAATACTTTTAGTTGTAAAAATAACTATTGTTTTTGCTGAGTATATCTCGAAATAGTGGCAGTCGATGATGCGAGTTTCCGTTGAATGCGGTCAAGAGGGAGAAGTTGGTACTGGGGTGCGCCTGCATAGAGATGAGAACAGTATTCCATGTGCGGCCGAACCTACGCCTTATAAAGTTGCAGGCGGTGAGCCGGAGTGAAATACTGTCTCGATCTGTTTAGCACACCTAGCTTCTTCGAGGCTAATTTTGCCTTTTAAGTGACCGTGAAACTGGACTTCGCTTGATATATCGACGCTAAGGATTCCGATGATGACTGATGCAGTTAGGGAAGTGCTCTCAAAGCGAGGTGATACGACCAAAGGCATTAACGCGCATACCTATATCTTCGTGGGGTTAAACTGGACTAGGTTAAGTCGACTCCAATCTGAAACTTTTAATAAAGAAGTTTCAGACACAAGTTTGGATCGGCTCTCAATGACGTTTACCCAAGAAATAGGTGTAAAGGGCATCACTTGTGCTATCGTCCGCATAGCATTGGATGCTGGTAATCATTAGCAGGTCATTGATCTGCAGAAGAAACAGCGTGGGTGATAGCACACAGCCTTGTGGGACACCAGAATTGACAGACTTGGAATCGGAGCATGCACCGTCAACAACGATCTGCTTCGCTAGAAGCGTTTTGTGCCATACCCGATCGAAGGCGTTCGCTACGTCCAAACTAACGGCCAACGCTTGGTCTCGATCGCCTGTACCCACCGGTCAAGTAAACGAGAAGATCACCAGCTAAACGACCCCGACGGAAACCGTATTGTCGATCATTGAGGAGCTGGTGGTCTTCTAAGTACCGGAGGACCTGGCAGTTAACAATGGATTCCATTATCTTGGAGAACAAGGAGGTGATTGCTATGGGTCTGTAGTTAGACGGATCCGAGTGATCTCCTTTTTTAGGGATTGGGTGCACTAGAGCTGTCTTCCATGAATTCGGGTCTACGCCAAGAGAGTAGGAAAGGCGATATAGGCGCGTTTAGACCGGTGCCAACTCTGGAGCACACGTTTTCAGCACGATAGGAGAGATTCTATCGGTCCCACTCGACTTAAGAACGTCGAGGAAAAGTAGCTTTGTGTAAACTGGACTTCCGGCATACGGCTCTCCCACTGCGGCATGGATTTGCATTAAGTATATAACTTTCACAATTAACACGATTCACATGATAATATATATTTTTAATTCTTCAACTGTCATATATTTATTATATAGTGGTAAATCAAGTCATCAATTCAATGTTTTTTATCTTAGTATGTTTTCCTAATTTTATCTGTATAATCTTAAATATTTCCATGCTACCTAAATATAGCGAAATGTGTCTTGTGCTTTTAATACTGTAAACCACCTACTGTAACCACATTTCTGCAAATAAATTTTATTATTATTATCTCTTTATTCATATTAATAAACATACAAATTACATTTTTAAATATTAAATAAGAACAAAATATATTTAAAAATATAAAAAATAGTGCCCCACCGGTATCGGGTACAGGGACCAAGCTGCCGGCGGTTAGAGCTCCAGAGACAGGAACCTCCTCACAATACGTGCCGTATCAAGAAGGACTGCCTTCTGCATTAGGCCCTTAACCCAGCTGTGTAACGTTAGCCTCTGCAGATGTTGGTCGAGGCTCTTGGCAATCAACCCGTGAGCTGATATGACTATCGGCACAATGATCGCAGAACCCACAACCCACATGTCGACTAAATCCAAATATTTTATTTGTTTATCTTTTTCTGCCTTTATGAGGTTGTCGTCATGTGGAATGGTAATGTCAACAATCATTGCTCGGCGCTCTAGTCGGTCTATCACCACTATATGAAGAAGAAAGAAGAAGAAGAAGAAGAAAGAAGAAAATATATTTATTTTGTACTCATACAAGGCAAGGATAACAATTTCATCAGACGTTAGTGCCAACAAGTACCAATATATGAGACAAAAATGGCCGTTAGCTCAGCTTCGTGCTACCTCGTAAGAAGCAGCGCTGGTATTATGCTAACACCTAGTGAATGTCACGGACAGAGAGCCATCTTATTAGTATATATATATATATATATATATATATATATACTATATATATGTAAGAGTGAATGAGAGAGAAAGAGTACCTACAAAGAGTATTCATAACCAACTTTATCAATGCATACTAAATTACAGATTATGTAAATGACATTTTTATGTGTATATATGTATAATTATGTATATTTAAAGTATACTACTTACCCGAAAATAAACTAAGAACATGATTTCTAGCGTATTCGTGTTATATGCAGAGACTAAACAAAACGTCATGTCATTCCTATTTAATCTGTGCCCCATACGCGGGGTTTTCAGTAGTTCTAAACAAGAGAAAACTGAGCAAGTAAAAGTTTTAAAATTAGGTAAAAGGCAAACGTTTATCCCCGGCAGAGTGAACCGTTAATGGAAATTTAATAATCCTTTCCTATATAATAGTATACAGTAGACTTACTTATTGAGTGTTATATGTATAAATAGTCATTGTGACTTTGAAGTAACAAGAGGAATTAGAGATGCGTCATTCAACACAAAGCCGTCGTTTATTGTTAATTTTTTTTTTGTTGGTCTGGGGACGGTATATCAGGTTTATTGGCAACAATAGTCCTGTCAGTGATGATAGATCGAACCCAATATAATGTTGCACGACTATTTTCAAGAACTGGGCCCGGCACATACCTATGTGCCCGGCCCAGTTCGTATAGCCCAGTATATACATATGTATATACGGTACCTCGACATCCACAAGGTTATATCTAAGAGCAAGTTGCTGATGGATTATCCTGGCCACTTGGTTATGTCTGTGCAAGTACTCACCATTTTCAAGACGAGAGCAACCGGAAATGATATGCCTGAGGGTTTCACCAGGGCGATGACATGCCCGACAAATGTCAATTGTGCCATCCTTCAGGATATGTCTCCGATAATTGTTCGTCATAACAACTTCATCTGTAATTGCACAGATAAAACCTTCAGTTTCTCCAAAGAGGTCACTGAAACGTAACCAAGACACAGATGATAATAAATCTACATCAAAAACGTCCATGCAGCTCTTTGCTCTTCCATATCTCCCGACGGTCTGTAACATTAAGTATTGCAGGCTTGCGCCAGTTCTCTTTTCCTAGACCAAGCGGAGTAAGTCCGTTATCAACTGCCACTACATCCCGGTGTACCTCCACATTAACAGAAAGAAAGTAATCTCTAAGATTGCATATTTCGCGATTATGAAGGGTCTTGGCATTTAAGAAACCACGACCCCCACATTTCCGCGGAATATACAATCTCATTACTGATGAACGTGGATAGTGCATTCGGTACGCAGTTAGCAGTGTACGGACTCGTCTAATAATCTAAGTATGCCAAAGGAGTAGGTTAAGATTGGTATGACCCAACCGTTATAGGCACGCACCTTATTACCGCCCGACAAAAGACTTTTCAGTACTTTTTTCAGACGGCAAAAGAAACGCTCCTTTAGCGATTGCTTCATAGTCAGTTCATTAATACCCAGCGCCTGTGACATACCTAGATACTTGTACGTTTCATTTGTAGAAAGACGTCTTAGGTGTGTAAAATCTGAAAGTTCAATTCCTTCAGATTCCACAATCCTGCCTTTGCTTACATGCATGACTGCACATTTATCTACACCAAATTCCATCTTGATACATTTACTAAAGGTTTCAGTTACCTCTAGTAATCTTATCAACTGGACATTGCTGCAGGCAAACAGTTTCAAATCATCCATGAAAAGGAGGTGAGATATAACTTAACCATTTCTCCACAAACGATAGCCAGCCCCGAACCCTCTAACACAGTGCTAAGATGATTCAAAACCAAGCAGAACCACAAGGGGCTCAAACTATCACCCTGAAATATACCCCACTAGATATTTATAAATTCGCCGTCACCCTGCGATTGTCGACATCCTGGATAGCAAAGAACTGTTCTCCATTGCTGCATACATGCCTCCAAGAAAGTGCATAAAGTTGTATCAATCTTATACAACTCCATCACCCTTAGGAGCCACGTATGCGGCACGGAGTCGTAAGTTTTTTGTAATCTATCCAACATGTCGCTAAATCCTTTTGGTTCCGTCGAACTTGTTGGTTAATAGCCGTGTTAATAATAAGGAACTCTTTAGTGCCACGTGCCCCACTTCTACATCCATTCTGAGAGAAAGTCATTATATTGTTCTTAGAGACATTTGTTGTTATCTTCACTCTCAGAATGGACGTAAATAACTGTTGGGAGACAGGTAATGGGTCTGTAGTTTTTGGGATCCATGGCACTACCAGACTTATAGAGTAGGTGAGTTACACCAGTTGTCATAAAAGCGGGCAGTGAACCTGCTTCCAAGCATGATTGAAATTGAGATGCCAAACATACATGTGAGCTATGGAGCCACTTTAACCAAAAGTTATGCAGTCCGTCCGGTCCGGCTGATTTCCAGTTCGGCAACGAATGGACCGCACAAGCTATATCTGTAGTTGATATTTCTACTGGCTCCATAGTATTAATCGACTCACATGAACGTTTAACATCTCGCATCCATCCAGTCAGTATGAGCGACAGGCATCGACCAGATGTTACGCCAAAATGTATTAGTTAGTTCAACATCTGGGAGATGTGTGTCACTCAGTAAGTCAGGCTGCTCCCATCTTCTATAAACCCACCTCTCGTCCCTTTGAAAAGCACGATTCTGAGTATATCGGTCTACTCGGATTTTAAATCTACGTATGCGGTTTGCCCATGCATAAACATTCTGCTTCAGAAAGTCAATGCGCTCTGTGACACGTGCTGCATAATCACAAGAACTGATATCAGTTCCTGAAAAAGCACGATTCACAAAACGCATTACTCTCGGGCGTGTATTACCCGATCTGAAACAGATAAGCTTGCCAATGAGTGCCCTCGCCTCAGCGATACGTCGCTCAATCCTGTATTGCCACGGCGGAACATAAATCTTTTGTCGAGGAGTAGTGTTAACACGTGGGAGTTTAACACCAGCTACTTAATTATTATTATTATTATTAAACTTACGTCTAAATGTGTAATCCATCTGGGCGACATAAATATGTACATACGAGTACATGCATACCTACAGACATATGACTGCACGGATGGCGTAGCGGTTTAAGTGGTCACCTCGCCACTACGCTGCCGCGCCGAGTGTTGTGGATTCGATCCTCGCACGGGACAACACTTTGTGTAATCCTCGAATTATTGTTCTGAGTCTGGGTGTTCTTTGTGTCTGTTATTTGAAAGTTTGTGAAATTCCCCGGGACACAGGAATTAATCCTAATGCGGGAGTTGTCTTTTAAAAAATGAAAGGAACATATACTCGAAAATAAAAAAAATAACTTTTTCAAATTTAAATAAAAACATCTAAGTATAACAAATAAATATATTATTATATAAACTCTGATACAATTAAAAATAAAAAAAATATTTTTTACATTTGCCTAAAAGTACAAAACCATAATAAAATATAAATAGGAACTATTCACAAACGTGCATCATAAAATTCCTCCGCATCGTCGCCTACTGGTAACGTTTCCAGGAGGCTGGCATGGCAGCATTACCGCTTTGAATATAACAAATTGTATTTAAAATGAATGATTAAAATAGGTTTAAAATTTACAAAGATATTTATTTACATACATAAAAGCAATGAGTTGAATTAAGAATTTCTTCCTTTTATCAATAGGTTTAATAACTACCTATTTCAAGGCTTAGTTGATACCAAAAATATACTAACGCTTCTTAGCTACTGATTAAGGAAAATTAGTTTAGTAGATATATTGCGAACACTTGTAAAAAGAAAACTCACATAACATTACTATTTATTAATTATAGGATCTCCGATATGATATATAGTGCTGTACATAGACAAAGTGGTTTCCCTCCCCTCATCACTCTCAAAAGTTTACAGCGCACCTTTGACTCTTGAATGGTTGCAGGTCTCCATGCGGCGATTGTCACTTACCCGGTCCAGGTGACCCGTCTGTTCGTCTGTCCACCGACATAATAATTAATGAATACGAATAATACATTATAATACAAATGTTTACATATTTAATATGTAAGTACTCTGAAAAAACTCCCTTCAGCTACATAGAAACTCGCGTGACAGACTAAAGGTAGGTCAATTATAAACAGGGTCAAACAGTAGGTACCTACTTTAAAATGTAGGTCAGTATATATATATAAACTATTTATACCATAGTTTTGGAACTGTGTTAGTTTTTCTTTCGCTTAAAGCATTCGAAAGGATTTGGAAAACACATTATTTGTTGCATCCTTCATAAGGTGAAAGTTGTGTGATCCAGAACCGTGCAACTTCTACAGCGTGCTAGAACTTGTACAGGAATACGGGCGTAATTTGTACAAATAAAAAGAATAGACGCATAACATATTTACGGATATATGTATACATATATATATAATTTTTATCTAGACGTTAACACACTCAAAGTTGTCATTTACTCATTCTTTTATCGCCTTAAAATAGGTTACCCAATCATCGACGTTTTATACTCATTCATTTGACCGCAAAGAATATTACTTTATCGATAAGCGATATCTCTATGGTTATAACGTGGGTAGGTATACCATTGGTCACACACGATGACGGAAAACTTAGATTTATTGGAACAGAAATGCATAGCAGAGATTTATTT
The DNA here is from genome assembly GCA_947561695.1 of Tyria jacobaeae. NCBI lineage: Eukaryota > Metazoa > Arthropoda > Insecta > Lepidoptera > Erebidae > Tyria > Tyria jacobaeae. The sequence goes on from OX387210.1 coordinate 9,422,172, forward strand.
ACGCACCTACAAATGGAATTATGATTAGGTACCTACATAAAATTAAACACCAGTTACAAATACATTCGTTATATAATTGTAATTGATTACCTAGAATAGGTAAACATGATTAAATAGCATAAGTGATATTAGTATTATTAGTAGGTACCAACACAAAACGATGTTTTAAAATCAAAAGGTATATGAGTGGTATGAACTGATATGGTGGTGAGCCTGTAAAAATAGTATCTTTTGGCTTTAAGTAAGTAGTTAAATAATGTAAAGGTTACTCCTATGGGAAGTTAAGTGATTATGATTTTGGATAGTTTGCATGTCCTGCCTATGCTAGTAGCGTAAGAATGCAACTCCAATTTTTGCTAGCCCCAATCATAGCCGAGCAGAGGAACACCAGGGTTTTTAGTCGGTAAAAGTCCGACAGACCCTTTCTCCGAAAAAGGACATTCATGATCCATTCACCCATCCGTTTAGCAAACATAGAGGTACAGATATAGTCGCTTCCACTGTGACAGTGTCCCTAAATGCTGACACTAATAATATCAACTTTTGTAGAGATTCGACGCTGTTCACGGTACATATAAAGTGCAGGATAAAAAATATGAAAAATTTTGCTAACTGATAAGCTGAGAGCTCTTAAATATAAATATGCAATCTCATAAAAAGTTGCAAATCGGGTAAAATACGTGCATTATACGTTTTTGAGCCATATACGTGTAGCAACAGGCCTTCCTCTTACTACACGTAAATACTTAATATTACCTCTACGATTAGTCTATAAAATCAGCAAATTCTAAAATAGAGGAATCATTCACCTTATGTGCAACAATAATAAATTATCAACATGTTTACAACATTAATAATAATAATAATAATAATCACGTTTATTTGGAACTAAAAACACATACAAAAACAAAAACAAAATGGAAACGATGATAGCTGCAAAAGTATGAAACTGTGGCACAGCTACCAACGCCCCCCCTCCTGGCAGGAAAGTAGGTTGTTCCAGAGAAACACTTAAATAAAATAAAGTTTTTCAAAGCATATAACAAAAGTATTTAAAATAAAGAGGTAAAGTGTTTAATGAATGGATATGTGCTTGTGTGTATGTGAATATGTGGTTTGTATGGTTTGTTGTGTGTGTGTGTGTGTGTGTGTGTGTGTGTGTGTGTGTGTAAATGTTATGCTTCCACAAGTTTTTCCGTAGCATCATAATCAAGGGATTTTAACCAAGTTTCAAGTTTCTTTTTTACTTTATGACCATTAAGAGAATAAATATTAAGGGTTTTGTTGATTTTATTATAGACTTTAGAGCTTATGTGTCTAAAATGCCGACTTGCGGCTACGGTTCTACGCGACTTTATATCGCATACTCTATAAGAGCGGCGCCTTGAGCTGTAGATGTTTGGATCGTATGGTAGCTGACTATGCTTTCGAAGTACAGTACGAAGAATGAATAACTGTCTGACAGAGAGGACCTTGCAAATAGAGTAGACCATTTTTGTAGGAAATCGGATAGGCTTTCCTGCCAATACTTTGAGGATAGCTCGTTGTCCACGTTCTACGCGTATCAAAGTTGATTTAGGAGCTCCTCCCCAGACCACTAGACAATAACCCATTACCGACTGCACAAGTGCAAAATAGATGCATATTAAGCTATCAAAGTCCACCACAGCTTTAAGTTTCTTAAAGACATATATTAGTTTTCTTAAACGTGCTACTGTGTGACTAATATGTTGCTTCCATTTAAGGTTACTATCGATAATAACGCCAAGGTATCGGACAAACTCAGCACTGTCCAGTCTGGCACAGCCACAATTTATGTTATAGTCACTATATGAACAAGTGTGGGCACGAATTACAATGGGTGTTTGGGGTTGACTAGCTTTAGTGGGATAGAATGTAGCAAACTTGGTCTTACTGACATTGAGTGTAAGTAAATTTTCCGTTAACCACGCGATAACAGAGTTTAAAGCCAGTTCAGCATTGATACCAACATCAAACCAGTTTCTACCGTCAATTATAAGAGCTGTGTCATCTGCATAAGTTATTATTTGGCAGTTAGGTAGGGATAACTGACACAGCTCATTCACATTATATCTTTAAATATTTATCATTATTCTTATCATAATTTTTACATGAATAGAGGGCTCGGGCTTCCCGGCCCTGGAGCGAGTTATATTTATGGGACCCTAACTTGCTTCCGCTATTGCTTATAATCACCAATTTAACAGTGGTAGAGCCATATTTAGACACGATAGTGCTGGCTCGATACCACGGACTTAAAAGCAGCAAACCGGTTGTGCAGCAACGCATTTTCCCGAAATTTGTAGGATTTTCGTAGGCTTACTTTAACGGGTCGACCCCTTCTAACTCGTATATTCACTTCCATATTCATCGTCTTTTTGTCATGTGTCCATACCACGACAGTCTTCTGCTGTGCATCTTCTCGGTAATCAGCGCCACTTTCAAGCTATCCCTTATCTACTCCGTCCTTATTATATCAATTCGTGTCACACCACATATCCCACTTAACATTCGCATTTCTCTACGAGCACTTTTTATTCCTCCCATCCATTTCTTTGAGAGGTTTTCCATTCCTTAAAGGCGGTTTTCTTATCTTTTAAGACTCTCTGAACATCCTCACTCTACCACCAAAACCTTCCTAACTATGAAAACTTTTGCTTCATTTCTAATAATTCACTATCTCATCCCAATATTCATTATTCTATTTTTATTCCATCTTATTTTTGGCACTGGTCATGGTTTACTTTTGTTTTGATATAATTTAATTTTGAAGTCTAACAGTAGGAGTCTGTATTGAGGAATGAGTTTCTCACCAGGTAAAACTTTACAGTCTTTAATGGATTTGAGCTTATTTCTCCATGCTGCTATTGCCAAAACAAATGCCATACCTGCGTCAAGAATCGCTTCTCCATCTTTATTTTTAGTTCCAAAACCTTAACCTCCATGCATTCTCTTATAACCATCATCCATTTTTCCTACGTGCCCATTAAAACCACCGCCTATGAATTAACACGAATTAATTGCCTAATCTCATTCCCAAAAGTACCCAAATGACGACAATAGGCTTGCCCCTATTACTTAAATGGGACAAAATAACACCGCCAAAATGTGGGCGTCAATAAGCCTCTGCCTACCTCTTCGGATATAAGCGTTAGTGTATACATTTATGTATGTAATTTTAAGTGTATGGCCGTTTTTTTGTAAATATTTAAATATACAAAAAACTATGAGCTTTAGTATTTATGAAGTTAGTTAAAAAAAATCAATTAAAACATGTCGAAGAGCAAATTGTGTCGGCGAAAGGCTCCGTTGTAGCCGATGACCCGTATCTCGATATCTGGGTCAAACAGTCCATCGCACATATTGTCGAGTTTACGAACGCATCCGCCTATACAGATTGATTATATATTTCGTTTCTCATCAATCAAAGAGGTGACGAAAAAGACAAACTAGGGAAAGATATCTGAATACTACTGCACTGATGGCGTAGTGGCTTGAGTGGTCACCTCGCCACTACACTGCCGCGCCGTGTGTTGTGGGTTCGATCCCGCACGAGACAACACTTTGTGTAATCCTCAAATTGTTGTTCTGAGTGTGGGTGTTCTTTGTGTACGTTGTTTGAATGTTTGTAAAGTCCCCCGCGACACAGGAATTAATCCTAATGCGGGAGTTGTCTTTTATAAAAAAAAAAAGGATTGGTTTTTAATTAATTCCTTCCGCCTTTTTTGGCTTAAATGTGATTAAGTCCTTATAAGTCGTTTTTTTTTAACTAAGCCTAGTACACTCCAGCATTCGACTACATACGTCAGGGATCACTTCTTCGATTACCGTTCAATAAAAATGATAGATTGATATATATTTATGTATACTTAAACATATAAATATACGTTGCATTTTTCTGTGTGTTATATATTTTATGTCTATTTACAAAGAAACTGTTTTAGATCATATTTCAAAGCTTTGTTTAGTTTGGTTCTGGGTAGCGTTGGTAATTCGGTAATCTAGTCTAAGAACCTACTATCTCTTATTTCAAGAAGCTATTCATTAAAGCTCCTTCGGTGGCCAACTCATTAATGTTGCCTGTTTTTAATGTAATTCTCAAATAGGCAATTCGGTCAAATTTGCTTTCGGGACCCGGGATAAGCTGAGAAGGAAGCTTCCAGGTACCCCAGCAGATCTTGGCCACCTGTTTAACAGGCGACCACACCGTCAAATATGGGCCTTACAAATCAGAGAGGCACGCGTGGAACACGTCAAGACACCATCTCGTCCGCCTGCTTCTATTAAGGTAACAGTCAGCCCGACCCACTACCCCATGCCAGCGCTCATGGAGGTATGATAACTAAACCCTACAAACTTATTGTTAAAGGTATTTCCAAATATGCTAATAATATTAATAAATTAATATCAAAGTCTTACTAGGATTCATTTTATCATAAAGGTCAGTTCCGCAACAATTTTAAATGGCGTCATAATAACTGGTCATGTTAATTATCTCATTTATACTAAATAAACAACAGAATATACTAATAATATTGTTTTATAGTTGATAAAATGTAGAATATCGACATGCGTAAACGATACATGTGATAGATAATATACATAAGATAAAAACACGTATAACATAGCATATTGCGACACACATTTCATTAATATTAGTTTAATACTCGTAGTAGGTAAGTAGGTGTGTATATGTAAAAAACACATTTCTAGTAATGGCTGTTTCAACACTACCGTGTAGAACATCATTACGAAATTACGCCAATCTATAAACTTTACTGTCGATATAAATCAAATTTATTTAGTCGATTCACTTTGAATACGAGACCAAACCACATGGTTTATGAAAATTGCCAACAGATTTTTAATTTATTTATCTTTAAAAATATATATTTATTTGGTTGCTAAAGTATTCTCGTTTGTCGTCAAGGCTTGCATCGAGTATGATGTGTCAACCAGAACAATACTCAGCATTGGTATCTATTTATAAAGGTAGAAAATGTACCTATAGTACAACTAGATTTATTACAACCTACATAAGCTGTACTACAATTTAATTCGCTTGTGAGGCGATGAAGCCCATGTGTGTACATTAGAAGCACATGACGCATACGGACAGCTGCAATCAAGTACGCAGTGACAACAGGGCAAGGTTTTTCTAATGTAAGTAGTTAAAGTACATTTTCTACAACAATTTATATCCATATTAGGTATTGGTACATTTTGTAACCTATTCGTAATCTATTTCTCTAATCTCTTTTTCTAATCCGTGTAAAAGATGTAAATAATATAAGATACAAGTGTTCATGAATTTGTATTGTACTTTGTTGATCCTTTCTGTGTACCGAGATGATTTACTTAAAACGTCAATACGCAGATTCGTTATGGTTTTATAGTGGATTTATTCCGTTCCTACTCGGTAGGTAACTGTACGGTAATTATGATAGAAGTAGGTAGATACGTATATTAAGAATGATTATGTCTAATATGTTTTATTGTAAATATGTTAATGTTTAAAAATGAGGTAGGTATGTATAATAATAAAAATTACCAGTGCAGTTTCAACAGTTGTTGCACCTCCGCCCCCACTGTCTTTCCGGATTATCGTGATCCATCTCACGATTGCCTGGAAGAACGATTATGTAGCATAAGGCCACCCTTTGTACATTATCTTTTTGACACATGTATCTATGGATACTTTTGCTGTAATAGTAAAGTAGAAATAAAATGTTATCTATCTATCTTTATTCCTGTCGACGGCGTCGACAAACATGGAATTGTTTTATTTAGAACCTAAGCATATTAAATTCCTAAACCACTTAAAACTATATTTTAAAGTATTGTCTATGGAGAAAACTAATCAATCGGTAATTGCACAACACTCATAGTGTAATGCTCATTACAACTGGCTAAATATAATGTGTATCACAATAACCGTGTCGTGGTCAAGGAAGACTGAAGAGCGCTAGTGCGCGTCACTATGCGGTCACGCGCGTGTTCCGTATATTTATAGCTTGGTGAGCTGACTGAGTTGGTTGGTACCTTCGACCAATGAACTTCAAAAACGAAGTGAAGTTCAAAGCATAAAAGCCAACACAGCGAAAATATTAATGAATTTTTAAAGCCATATTTATAAACGTTCCATGAACATTTCCCGCACTCACTGAGCAGACAATGTGTATCAAAAATGATGATAAAATTTAAGGAAGACGAAAATTTTATTGAGTCATTAGCTGACCAGGCCAACGTTGTTCTGCAATAAAATAAATCTTGATAGGGACACCCTAATCACCTAGTGGCATGAAATATACCTACTATAGACCTATTCTCATACGTACCAAATAATTATATACAGAAAATATCATAAAAATCGGTCGAGCCGTTTCAGAGCACCGCAACCACAAACACCGTGTCACGAGGAAAGACAGAAATCTTAAAACTAACTCGCATCCTGTCATCATTTACATATATATTATACTACTGCCTGTTTAATATTTGCCCTCGGCCAGTCGCCATGCGGTCGTTAGGCATGTATTATGCATATTAAAAAGTATCAGGTTCTCAGTAATCGATAGTCAAGTTGTACCTATGGCATTTTTGATACTTCAAAACTGTTTTAAAATAGACCACACTAAATCGCCTTCGTCTTTAGGACCTCATCGGCATTAACAAATACGTGTTTATACTTGAAGATAATTCTTCATACCTACCAATTTTTAAGCGAAATTTCCGAACGTCACGGATATAGGCATGCTTAGTAGTAGCGTAAGCTAAATTATTTAATCAATGTTGTTCTGTATATAATGCGTAGTCTTGTCATGGTAAGGAATATTTGTGGCCGAGAATCTGTATAATCCTATTTAGATACACTACCGAATGCGCAGACCGTAATGTGTGTAATCGAGAGTATGGAAGGATGACGTGCAGGGTTTCTTAAACAGCACTCGGAAATGTGCTCTCCGTACAAAATGACACAAATCCAGTCAAACTTGGTTATACAGTCTGATTATGATTTATTTTGTAATTATATTTTTCACCGTTGGTGGCAACGGTGCGGCCAGTCAGGGCCACATAAAATCTTTTTACACTTTGCGGGTGAAGCAGCGGTTACTCTGTAGAATCCCTAAGATTTGTATTAATTATTGTCTAGGACGCCTCAAGTACATATTCTATGTATTGCCTAAGTACTGTATTAACTTATACTATTACAATAAAACAAAACATTCAAACTTAATGATAATGTTCGAAATTTTTAAGGCTAAAACAAACAAATCAAGATAAACATTGACGAAATAGAAAGGTAAGAAGGATTTAATTTTATCTATACCTACTTATAATTTATAAACTAAAGAAAAGCACGTACCTACAATCTTACTATAATATTTGCAAATGTATATGAGATACATATTAAATGAAAAAAAACGAAAATTTCAAATTTTTACCCCTAACGTGGGGGGATATAAAACAGTCCCGTTATGTCGGAAAGTCAGAGGGGAAACCCCTATGGAAATTTTTGACATTACAAAGAGATCGTCAAACGCATAAAAATATTTTTTGCTTTTATATTTTGCGAAGTAGTAGAATCTTGCTGTATGCTAATGTAAATTTATGACTGCACTAACAGGAATAGTGTATATCTGGCAGATAAAATACTTTTATGTTGATTGCGCTGCCTTCGATCCTGGACCTTATCGCATTGGAAACTATTACCGTTATCGATCTATGTATGGGTAGTAGGTTCATTATATTTCTACTTTGTTGTAGTATTAAATTGAATGCACAAGGAACAACTCCGCAATACCCTTTATTGCAGTGTAGTGGAAATTTTGAAAGCCAATTTAATTATAATGGACACATGATGTTAGTTTAATTTATTACAAGTAAATTAATTGCCTGATATTATATATAAATTCACTTCTTCCCGACTTCAGCTGGGACTTAATTAAAGTTAGTGCTCGGACTTCCCAGCACCAGCCAGCTTGAGCTTTTGCTAATACTACCCAATCCATGTGTATTAGCAAAATCCCTTTCCTTACCTTTCTATCCTCCCTTGTCTGTCAGTGTACTCCAAATTTTCCCCTCAATTTCTATTATAATTTACATATTCTTTATAAATATATTTCACAAAATGTCGGCTTTAATTACGACTCTGCTTATCCCTTTTTATCCCTTATGCATGCGTGAGTGTATTTATAAATATAAATATATATATATATAAATGTACAACTTTCCTGAGGATGCCTCGTGAAGAGGCGAAACATGTGTCGTATTATTATTACAAAGAAAACAGCGAAATTTGCATATTAAGAATTTAGAGGTGCTTGTGACTCATATATCTGAGTAAGTAAATAAACACATATGTATATCTCACTGAGGGAGGTTTACGGTTTTAATTCCCTGTCTATGGCAAGTCGTTGAAGTTTATCCTCGTCTGTTGCCATAGTTGGTGTCTACAAACCGAGAGTACGTGGTTGGTTTTTTTCATTCAATTACCTACTATTAAACAAAAGAAGTGGTATTATGTTAAAGTTCCATGACCATGCTTACGATGACTTACGACCTATGGGTACCATGATGTAACAGTGATGTTTTTCGTATGTTTCATGGCATTTACTAGACCTTTTAGGGTTATAACGTACAATATAATGTAAATTATCCTACAAAATGATAATAACCTACCACTTCAGTTTCTAAGCTGACTATTTACACGAAAATAGGTCGCTATTTACAGATAAAAAAACTAGAGAAGTGCTTATATTATACCAAACCTCATGTATTTGTTTTGCTTACTATTTTCATAATCTTATACGATTCTAGTTTGATTAAGAGTTGAAATGATTTGTATAAACATTCAAGTATGTACCGTACTTAATTTTAATATGTTAGGTACATACATACTTACCTATCTTCTCCATTCATACCTCAATGTTCCGCATGTATCTTGTATAAATATTATTCACTTTCAATATACTTAGATATAAAAAAAAAAATAGTTGAATTGATAACCTCCTCTTTTTTAAAGTTGGTTGAAAATAAAAATGCATATTATATATTGGCAGACTATTGCTTAGGTACTCTGCGCGATAGGAGATAACATAATAATACCTACTGAAAGCTAACCTATAGTTAACGGTATGGTACCAAGTTACCTAAGTACTAAAGCGTAATGGAGTATACATATTAATTCGTTTATCCAGTTTGCAAATGGGACTAAATTATGGTTTGCGAAAAGTATGTGTTATACGTGTATATTTGTAATTATTTGTAATTTGTTTAAAAAACTTACCAAGTAATGCTTGAAATAGACGAGATTTAAATATTCTAATGACTCTCTCGATGGCCAGGCGCAGTTGTCGGTCCTGCGGCTTCACCAATTTGCTGTGGTAGTCTTCCAGCAGTTCTAATGCTCGATGGGCCTCTGTCGGCAATGTAAACAAGAAATCAGTATAGGTCACGCGATTTATTTTATATAAAAATACGAGTAATTTAACTAGGCCATGTTTACCTTTTGCTTTCATTGTTTCTGTCAGAGCTTTTAGCTATGCTGATAAAATATTATTTAAGTAAGTAAAATGTTCGGTCGGCAAATTAAATATAACACATTATTTTATTACACATTGCATGTATCAACACAGAAATGTGAGGTCTAATAAAAAATCCTACGATTACTCGTCCTACATTTTATTAAAACATTGAACATGTTTTTATGATATACAATAGCAATAAAAGAAAACAGGGAACGATTTATAGTTTTAATATGGGTCAAAAGAATAACACGATATAGGTGAAGCGTATATAATGGTAGTATGTAAGGAGTTATATATAGGTGCCTGGCAACCCTGTAATATCGATATGAATAACAGAAGGGTGCCGTAGCGAACACCGTCAGCCCTTTGAACAAATTAAATAAAAATTCAATGACAACACGAGCCAAACACAACCACTATAGACAATAAACGTCGATATTGGAATATCGGAATTCACCTTGCTTACGAACTGGCATCACGGCACCACCCCCTCGCGATATTTTAGAAACTAATACACTTGAGACAAAATAAAACGGAAATGAAATTTCACAGAGACAATTTAAAGACACTGATCATTTTAAACAATTTTCATCACAGCCAAGAGCATATTCGAACGGTACATACTGTCGGAAACCAAAACATTTAAAAGATAAGTTACGAAGTGAAGCGCGGTAGTGATGCCGCTTATGAGGGCCATCGAATACTGCGTCCAATGGGATTGGTCGATTTTCAGCGTGACGTCAGGGGGTGGAAGCATAGACAAAGGAAAACGTAGACAGGGGTTGGGAAAAAATTACCTATAGGGGATACCATAAACTACGCTTAAAAATAATAATTTTGTAGTAACATTGTTCTTTGGCACTTTAGAAAGAATAATTTCGTTCAGACTTCATTTTAATGTATAATTACTACACAATATTTGTGTTCTATACTGTATGTGCTGCGAAATAAATTTAATAAAAAATATTTAGTTACTTATAGGAACGTTTTGTGTTCCTCAATGATACACAAGAAAGATCCTTAAGGCCATCGGAATCCCTGGAGCTCACGGTACCAACTCACACTACTACATTCTATGACAAATCATACAAATCATCAAATTATACAGTACAGGATATCCGATTATGGAACGCTTTTCCCTTATCCATTAGACCGGCTCAAACTAGTATATAAAACAAGATACGTGTAATTCCTTGATATGGTTAGACATTTATATCGTATTTTTATTTATATATGAATATATATACTTAAATAAATGTGTGTATTTTTTTTATGCGATAGGGGGCAAACGAGCAGACTGGTCACCTGATGGTAAGTGACTACCGCTGCCCATGGACACCCGCAACTCAAGGGTCACAAGTGCGTTGCCGGCCTTTTAGATAGGAGTACGCTCTTTTTTTGAAGGTTTGAAGGGCGTATCGGTTCGGAAATACGGCAGGCGACAATTTGTTCCATAAGCTGGTTGTGCGAGGCAAAAAGCTTTTGGAGAAGCGCACAGTGGTGGAATGCCAATCGTCCAGGTGATGGGGATGGATATTTTGTCGCGTAGGACGATTGCGGAAACCAGCAGCCGGTATACGTCCGAACAATTCCTCTGAACACTCCCCATGATACAAGCGACAGAGGATGTCTTAGGTGTAACTGATGCAAGATAAATACTAAACTACTACGTAAATTGATTTTGTTTTGAAGTGTCATGCCATTAAGTCATGATATTTTGTCATGATTATTTGCAGAGTGAAGCTACAACTCTACGCAACGCCAAGGTGTCAAGTCGATCAGAAATATCTTGATAGTCGATGATGCGAGTCGCTCTCCGTTGAATGCGGTCAAGAGGGAGAAGTTGGTACTGGGATGCACCTGCATAGAGATGAGAACAGTATTCCATGTGCAGCCGAACCTGCGCCTTATAAAGTTGCAGGCGGTGGGCCGGGGTAAAATACTGTCTCGATCTGTTTAGCACACCAAGCTTCTTCGAGGCTAATATGGCCTTACTCTCTAAGTGACCGCGAAACTGGACTTCGCTTGATATATCGACGCCAAGGATTCCGATACTGGCTGATGCAGTTAGGGAAGTGCTCTCAAATTGAGGTGATAAGACCAATGGCATCTTTTTAGCGGTGAACGCGCAAACCTGTGTCTTCGTGGGGTTAAACTGGACTAGGTTAAGTCGACCCCAATCTGAAACTTTTGATAAAGAAGTTTCAATTTCAGACACAAGTTTGGATCGGCTTTCGATGATGTTTACCCGAGAAATGTTAGCGCGGCCGGTGTAAAGGGCATCACTCGTGCTATCGTCTGCATAGCAATGGATGCTGCTAATCTGCAGCATGTCATTGATATGCAGAAGAAACAGCACACAGCCTTGTGGGACACCAGAATTAACAGACTTGGAGTCGGAGCATGCACCGTCAACAACGACCTTGATGCTTCTGTCTGTAAGAAAACTGGTGAGTCAATTGCACAGTTTCTCGGGAAGCCCATAGGAAGGAAGCTTCGCAAGGAGCGCTTTGTGCCAAACCCGATCGAAGGCCTTCGCCACGTCCAAACTAATAGCCAACGCTTCCCCCTTGGTCTCGATCGCCTGTACCCACCGGTGAGTCGAGTAAACAAGAAGATCACCAGCTGAGCGACCCCGACGGAAGCCGTATTGTCGATCATGGAGGAGCTGGTGGTCTTCTAAGTACCGGAGGAGCTGGCAGTTAATAACGGATTCCATTATCTTGGAGAACAAGGAGGTGATGGCTATGGGTCTGTAGTTGGACGGATCCGAGTGATCTCCGACTTCGCCCCAGCAATTACTCTTTTGAGGGACCTGGAGGCAAAGTTAAATTGCTTCTTTAATGTGCTGGTCTTTACATCCCGTGCTGTCGCTACATTAGCCCATGCTTGGTAACATTCCTGCTTTCGGCGGGACGCCGCTTTGCAGGTTCGACCAAACCAGGGCTGGGACTTGCCACCTGTGGGAATCAGGGAGAATGGAATGAACATTTCCATACCCTGAAGCACAATATCCGCAACAGAGTCGGCAACGACATTGAGATCATCCGGCGAGAAGCATCTGGGATTCGCGTAGGCGTTGCTACCAGCTGCGTCAAACCATATGCCAAGGCGAAATCGTGAACAGATCTTCCCGAATGATCGGTTTTGCGCGAACCAAGCCATTCGGCGTAATTGGCGTTAAAGTCGCCAAGAATCTCTGCGGATGGGACCTGCTGGAGCACTGAGTCTGTAGCCATTTGGACGTGGTCGATGAGTCGATCCGTTTCGGCATCACCGCTATGGGACCTGTAGAGGCATACGTAGATGCGGGGATGGTCGTCGCAGTCTACACGTAGCCATAAGATGGAGAGGTCCCTACCTTCAAGATTACCGAGGCGGCGAGAAGTGATATCATCTCTAACGTACACGCATACCTTAGGAACAACGGAGTGTTCCAGTCCGTACCCAGGGTAGCAGAGGTAGGATGTGTCCGCTGAAGATGATATCTGCGTCTCGGTTAAAAAGAGCAAGGCCGGCTTTGCTGTCTCAAAATGGTGGTGGACAGTGTCGAGGTTAGAATGTAAGCCCCTGATGTCACAAAAATCCACGGTAAACGTGATAGGGGGTGCCATGGTATGCCTTCTCTTGCCCCGAGCAGATTTTGAGAGCGCAGTTGAGCCCCCCCCAGAGTACGAGGGGAGCCTGGGCGTCCATACTGAGGGTGGACGTCCAGGGGGAGATTTTCCAACGCTAGCGCTGGTACCCCCCTGGGGTATCCTTTTTGTTAACAGCGCTATCATTAGGGGGGGTGGGGATTTTGGGCCTCCGGAGACCTCACTCATTTCGGGGAAATGCAACGCAAGCGTTACTTCACAACCGGTTTTCTGTGAGGCCGTGGTATCGCACCGGTCGAGCCGGCCCATTCGTGCCTAAGCATGGCTCTACCTCGTAAAGCGATAAGGCCATTTGAACATATTGCATTTGTTATTGAGAGTGAGAGGAGGGGTAACGGGAGAGGGGAAGTTAGGCCTGAATATGGGGAAGTAAGGTATGCATGCGCTCTTCCACGGTTTCTCCTATATTCCAAATTCAAATACCGTTAAGCTCAGTGGGTTTTTTGAGCTTATTGGTAAATCGGCATACACAACAGTACGTCATTATGATGTCGTAAACAACTTGTGATTTCTGCCGCGACGTTAGGTCGGTGCTGCCTTCTTGTTAGGCCTAATAGATTACTTCTATTCCAAGTACCCTGAGGATGTTATACGCCGTTATTACTTGATCACACCATTTTCTAGTTTCCAAATAGTGATATGAAGTACATGTACATGTACTGTATAGGTTCACCCTTATCATTTAGGGGTATGAAAAATAGATGTTGGCCAATTCTCAGACCTACTGAATATGCATATAATTTATTTTTCGTTTCGAAGGAGTATGTTAACTAACATTGTGACACCAGGATTTTATATTATAAGATAACATGTTGATATAGATTGATATAGGTATAGTTACGTTTGTGAATAGTCCCTATTTTTATTTTATTATGCTTTCTTTTTAGTATTAGTTAAATGTAAATATTTAGGAACATACTTAGGTATAGTAAATAAATGTTACAAAATATTTCATTTTTGAATTGAACAGAAATGTCATAAGGAAATGAAAATAGGCATCTACGTGAAACCTAGTTTGTTTCATTTTGATTGTACAATAACTGAACGTTTTGTTGTAGCTCTTGATGGCCGTTATCATTTTATATAATTTTAATGTATCGAACACATTTTTCTTTACTTTATATATCAGTATTATATATATTTCTAATAAGCAAATTTATTCTTATTTAAGAACTAATATACATTTGAACCTTAAATGTTAATTTTATTAACGAGCTCATGAACAAAACGTGTAACTATTTTTTGACAAATCGTATGACCTTGAGCGCCCTGCGCAACATTCGTGAATCCAACCGAGCAAGATTATTGTTCTGTCGAGCTAGTCTGGTTATACCTATCTGTGTGTACGTAGATATTTATTAGATAAGTAGGTAGTGTAGTTCAGAATCAGTGAGCGTGGGGCGCGAAGATGCCTCTATTTGGTAAAAAAGATTTCGGACGAAAGTCCAAAAAAGATGCTAAGGAATCAGAAAAACAGCCATCCATCGAAGACAAATACACTGTTAAAGATTTGCTTGGGACAGGAGCATTTTCCGAAGTACGTTTGATAGAGAGTAAAGAAAATGGGCAGCTATTTGCATGTAAAATTATCGACAAGAAGGCGCTCAAAGGCAAGGAAGACTCATTAGAAAATGAAATTCGAGTGTTAAAAAGATTCAGTGAACAAGCAAAAGGCGAAGGTGCTGAAAAGAAAATGTTTTCGCACCCGAATATTGTCCAGCTGCTCGAGACATATGAAGATAAAAATAAAGTATATTTGGTGATGGAACTAGTCACCGGTGGCGAATTATTTGACAGAATAGTGGAAAAAGGCTCTTACACTGAAAAAGATGCATCCAATCTAATCAGACAAGTACTAGAAGCTGTAGACTACATGCACTGTCAGGGTGTAGTGCACAGGGATCTGAAGCCTGAAAATCTGCTTTATTACAGTGCAGATGAGGACAGCAAAATCATGATAAGTGATTTTGGATTGTCAAAGATTGAAGACTCTGGCATCATGGCTACAGCTTGTGGCACACCAGGTTATGTGGCCCCTGAAGTACTTGCACAGAAACCATATGGAAAGGCTGTTGATGTATGGAGTATAGGAGTAATATCATACATTTTATTGTGTGGTTACCCTCCTTTTTATGATGAGAATGATGCCAATCTCTTTGCTCAGATCCTAAAAGGAGATTTTGAGTTTGACTCACCTTATTGGGATGATATCAGTGATTCTGCTAAGGATTTCATACGGCATTTAATGTGTGTAGATGTGGACAAGAGATACACTTGCAAGTAAGTACTTGTCATTTTATTAAGTTCACAACTAGAAATTTTGTAAATCTCAATGTAGTTAGTATTATTGGCAATAGCTAAATCCTTCTGGTGCTTACAATAATTTCCTATTTGCTCATTAGGGTTATTAGTAAATCATCTACCAAACTAATTTGAGAGGTAAGCTGTTCTAAGCACAATGTGTTTTATTTTATTTTTTAATTGATTTAATTAAGAAAATATGATATATCCTCCTAAGTCCTACCATTCTTTAAAAAGAACAATTTGCTCAACACCATTAGGTCCCGACTTTTATCGGGTTATTGCCGTATAATGAAAGAATGCCTTTTTTTAACACACAAAATAGTTTCTGGATGTCAATTCTGAGCCAATTTGTGAAAAATTATATATTAATGTCAAAACAATGTTAAATCTATTTACCGTTGGATTAGCCAGTCAGAAAACAGTTGTTCATTTATTTGGCCAGTGTAGAAGTACTAATATGGAGCATCACCAAACTACAGGTAACTATACTGCTTACTTTTTTATATTATTTCTTAATAAATTAAGTTAATTTTACATTTAATATTATAATATAATTATGATCTTCATGTAAACATACAATTTTATCCAAACCCGAATGCTCGCTGTTGGAACAAACAACATAAATATATTTGTTCTTTTCAAAGTACTTTCAGTTATCTTCTATTTATATATATAAGAGATTTCCACCGATATATTGACTCATCATGATATCTCTAGAACCATAAGTCATAGAGACTTGAAATTTGGTAGGAATATTCCTTTCGCCAGGATTATTTATATAGGATTATTTACAATTTGTACTATAAAGAGTAAATTCCCCTATAATTAGTTTATCTGTTGCACTTATAAAAATCT
This sequence comes from Tyria jacobaeae, assembly GCA_947561695.1. NCBI lineage: Eukaryota > Metazoa > Arthropoda > Insecta > Lepidoptera > Erebidae > Tyria > Tyria jacobaeae. The sequence continues at coordinate 9,438,535 of OX387210.1, forward strand.
GCATAAAAGCCTAGTCTTTACTTTTATTATTAGAATTGACTGAGAGAAAACTTCGAGATATTCTCAAATAATCAGACTGAAGATAATGACGATTATGACGATTATATTTTCGATGATATTTTCCAAGTACCCACAAAGAGGAGTTAAATCATTTCTCTTCATCATAATGAATTAATTAATCCAATCAATTCTCTTCATCAAAATATGCGCTACCCATAATTACACAATCTATGACATGAGGCAGATATTTTAACTGAGGAATTCAATGCAGCTAGTTTTTTTATAACCATATCACTGAGGATATGAGGCGAGAAGATAAGCTATGCAAAGTTCGTCCTATATTAGATAGGATTTTAAGAAGCTGCATGCCCAACAAAGGCAACAAAAACTTTCTATTCAAAAGAAGTGATTGATAGAATTGATAATGACAAGACTTTGACTAGTGAGGGAAGAGGGAGTTGTGATGTATTAGTTCAGAAGGAGGGGGGGAAAGCTTTTACTAAATGGAGAGACAATAAATCAGTATTAATGCTATCTACTGTTCATGCTGATAACATTGATAACTTCAGAAGATACAATAGAGCAAAAAGACAATATATAAATATTCCATGTCCTGATGTTATCAAAGAATATAATAGCAATATGGGTGGAGTTGAATAAACAGATAAGTTACTGGCGGTATGTCCTAGTAGAGCACGGACACTGAAATGGACAGTTAGATTCATTTCGCAATTCATGGACTTAGTTGTGACCAATTCTTGGATAAGGTATAAGCTTGAACAGTTAGAGGAAAGGATACATCTTCACAAAATTGTTCAGCTGCAAGATTTTAAAAGAATGATTACTGAAAGACTTAATTGAAGAGAATGTTTACAAAGATGATTATAACTTACCGATAAATAATAGAGAACCTGAGGAAGGAAACATTAACAAAAAGGCGATTAAAGGCGACTGCCTATCGTACCTTTACCTTCAAAAATTAGATGCAGCAAGCACGGGATAGACACATGCCAGAAATGGTTTCAATTCAAAGTTGATGTAGAAATATTTGTTGTTCCAGAAAAACATCCGTGTTACGTTCAGGCAACATTGCTTTGCTTGACGGCAAATGGAAATTGCTTTAAACTATTTCATACCCCAGACTAATTTTTTATTACTATTCTTTTGAAAATCAAATCAATATTCTTCTTATGGAAACTTAAGTATATGTAGTATGGAAACTTAGTAGGTAATTAGAAAAGAAAATGTAGTTATGACTACATGTTCATTTTCATACATATAAGTTTGCATGTCTGCATGTTTTTTTAAATTATTAAAAAGTTTGATCTCTAGAAAGTAATTTGAAACTGAAAAAAATAGGATTTACGTAAGTTTTTTGTTATTTGTATAATATTTAATAATAGGTGGGTACAATGTCTACGGAGGTTAATAATAAAAAAATATTATTTTTATTAAGAGGTTTTTGTTTGACTTAAAGTTTCCACTTTTGTTTGTCTTATGTCCCAAATTCCTTTGGGACTTAAGACTAGATCAAGGAATAACAAAACTTATAGGGAGGATTTGTTCTTCAAATCTACCTTACCAGTTTTGTTGGTAATACCCAATGTCCTACTAAAAGAACAAATAATGCAACAAAAATCATGCTTAAATAATTTTCGAGTCTACAAATAACGTGTGTTCTAACAAATAAAAAGAATTCAACTTTGAACCTTACTTCAAAGCCCGTGAAGTGTCAGGACTTGAGACCCCTTCAAAATTGTTCTTTAAAAAGGACATACGGTTAACTTTACAAGATTAAAAAAGAAAATGGCGGACTTTTCTTTTATATACTTGCAGTTGTAGGCTCTAGACAGTTAGAGTTATAAGTATACACCCTTAACTGTTTGAGGTATTGCTTATACTCTCCAATCCTCCCTATCCTGTCAACATAGTCCCAATTAACCCATCTAATTCCAAAATGTGCCTGGGTACGTAAAAGGGACTAAATTATGATCGGAAAAATGCGGGTGTTACTTACGCCTCTGCCTACCCCATAGACCTAAATATGGTACCGCTATTCTGTGTATAAAAGAAATTTATTGAATTTTTCAAATATTACTCCCTCTATACATGTTGCTAACTGTGTATATGAGTCAGTTTGTCTTTTCAAAATGAATAGGAAGCTGTAGCTAATAAATGATTTAAAATTTAAAAATATTGCAGTGTGTTGTGATTGCATTAGTGATTTCACAAAATGTTGAATCTTACCTTTCGAAAATTAGATAGTTCATAGTTATTTTCCCATCCCTTGGGGTGTAAATTTTTTTAACTAAGGCACCCATAGGACCTTTTTTTCAATACCTTTTGTCACTTATTACTTTCCGAGGGAAGCATGGATACACAAGCAGTATGATTGGTGTTAAAATGATTTAATCATTCATCGAAAGTAGTCATTGAGCCAAAAGTTGTGAGTTTGATTCCCATTATGGCCAAATAATTTTGTAATGAGCAGGATCAGTTGATCTGCACTGGGTGTAATTTATATGTATTTAGTAACATGTAATTATGCTTATCAGCAGTCTGGTTACCATAGTCAAATGTGTGTGTATGAGGATTGTTAAGGACAGAACTATCAATGGGACAGTGTACTTCAACAAGACCATTGCATCCAGAACTTCACAAACACATTTATTTGTTGTAGTTAGAGTTAATAAAAATAGGGTTTAACTGTGACTGCAGACAGTAAACAAATAGATACAATGTTTTTTTTATTTTGTTTGTATAGGGTGATTTCCCTCTGCAATGATATCTTTCTACTTATTAAGAATATCTGTGAATCAATATGTATGGATAATGGAAACTCATTATTGGTAAACATGTTGTCGTACCAGTCATTTGTTATTGACTTAATCATATGTCCGAGTGATAAATATGAATTATTTGAAGTTGTTATTAATGGATGCTTCTTTCCGAGGTAACCATCAGGTGTTTATCTATGGGTATTATGAATATAGTAAACTAGATGATTAGGTTCTGAAGCTCTGTTTGTTTCGTTTTAATAAATTGGAAACAGTGTATAAGCTGTGAAAGTAAGTCATGATCATCCCCCTATATTATAAAAAAACTTCCATTATCCACGATTTCTTTATATAAAGTCAGCCTATATATACACTTGTCTACCTTCAATCTCATTTAAACGACATGAGGGTCGACAATGACTGGCACTTGCCCTATATTAGGACGGCACGTAGATCATTGGTCAAACCATCACAAGTGTTGTTATGTAACTACTAAAGGTCAATAATATCGTTTCGGAAAATTGGTCCGTTTATACCTTAGTAACGAAAATATTTTTTCTATTTAATATTACCATAGATAAATCTATGGTATGATACCATAGATAGTAACGTTATAGGGGGCAAGCCCATTGCCCTGAACACTTAAAGGCATTAAAAATGAGAAAATTGGGGGTATGTATTGAGAGGGAACAGTAAGAAGAGAAGGGAAGGGATATTGCTTACACGTATGGATTGGAAATCGAGTCGCATACCTGTAAACTCGATTCTCGTCAACAGAGAATATTCCCAGAACATGAAAATGAACAAATTGAATTTGTGTTAAAAGTTAACCCTTTGTTTCATTTCATTGTTTCTCAAAATAGGTTAAGTAAATCCTTTAGTGTTATACAATGCAAATTACGTTTTTGGTGCAGCTTTGGCGTTAGTGCTACTTTATTTTGTGTACTTTTATTTAATTGTATATTATTTTAGTTAATAATTTGATTCCATTTTGTTTAATTTTATTCAATTTAATCAATTTTGTTTAATTTAATTTTATTTTCTATTTTGATTGTTTTGATTTATTTTTTAGAATTGTTGTTTCAACCATATACTGTATTCTATTAAACCATATACTGTATTATACAATTCAAGTTTAATACCATACAAAATGTAAGGGAATTTACCAGAATTTCATTTATGTAGAACATTAACCATGTGGCATAAAACATTTAGGTACACCAGAAACTATTATTTCCAAAAGAGAATAATACATTTCTGTCTGGATATTTTTAAATTCTTCTAAATTCTGTTTTGGGTTTCCGAGAACTTAACAGCTAAGTTTTTGCTACGAGGATATTTTTGGGAATTTACTATCACTAATAAAACTGTGAACGTTTTTTGGTACCTATTACTGACTTCTTACTTCGTATTGACACTGTTATTTTAAAACTAAATTTTCGATCTCCGCAAGCATTGGTGAGCGCTTACCAATGAACGCGTTATACAATGATTATGTAGTGTATGCATAATAAATAAGTGATGCACAAAATAAATTTCTATTACGTAACGTTACTGGGAACATTTATAATTGTGTAACTATTTTAATAATTTTGAATTCGTGCAGTATGCCTAATGTAATTTTATTATTTTTCAGGCAAGCCTTGGCTCATCCATGGATTTCTGGCAATGCTGCCAGCAACAAGAACATTCATGGTACTGTGTCTGAGCAACTCAAGAAGAACTTTGCGAAATCACGTTGGAAACAAGCTTACCATGCCACCACTGTTATCAGACAAATGCAGAAGATGGCACTTAATAGCAGCAGCTCAAGCCGCAATGCTAATGCTCAGTCTAAGCAATAGCTGTATTGTTTGACCCTCTATCTTCCAATTGCTACTGTTATATAATTGCCTGTTATAACGCCTAGAAGTACCTAGACCCCTAAAGTCTTGAAATTACTAAGTTGGGCATGATCTTGTGACAATGCCATTTGGCTGAAGCTTGTTAAATTGATAGATATATTACATTGATTGGTATTCATTGTCTAAACAGTTGCTAGGAGGCACGTACTTGATTTGTCATCGCTCTGCGCCATATTATAAACTATATATTAAAATCAACGCTTTATAAACCTGTATTTGGAGAGCAGTGCTTACAAAACATATGTATATGGTAGGCATGTTACATAATTAATGAGAATCAACGAACTGTTTATAAGACATTACGTCTAGTCATTTTATGATTTCTGCTTGCATAAAAATATATAACATTTTAATTGGATTTATAATGATTAATATATGACTGTAGTTGAAGATAGAAAAATAATATGGAGTTAACTCAATACTTTCGAAAACTATTTTCTAAAACTTTCTTATATTACTTGTGATATAATATTCGCTCTCTTCTTAAAATTTTAAAATTCAACGTCAACTTAATTATAATATACGTATATTGGATTTCAATACTAACATGACAAGATTTAATAATGAAAGAATTAATATGTATTGAAATAAAACTTGATCACTTGTAGTTTGATAACGACATATTTCTTTAATAAATTTCAAGTGAAAAAATAAATAATTAGGTAGGATAATAAAATGTTCTCTTTAAAAGATACTGACTAAATAATTATTACTTAGGGATGGTGATACTGACAAATCACATAATAATAAGGTCTGTTGCAAAATTCATTAGAATTACAAAATGATAAAGTGAATATTTATACTTAAATGATAATGGTTGGATATGATAAAAGTATTTTAGGTGATGAGAATGTTAAGCCGCTGTTGCCATGTAACACCCAGATTGGACACCACCAAGCAAATGTGCGGTTCCTCAGACATCATGTATTGTGATTGTTCTATTTAACCCTTCAATGTAGTTGTTTTATAGTTTGTTACGATCACCTATGCTATGCCTAGCGTAAGTTTTGTGATTCTAAAGCTAAGTCCTATATATCCACTGTCATATTCAAATACCTGCATACCTGTTAAGTAGTGACATTATTGTAACTTACCTATATATGCACTGTTGAATTCAATGTGGTCATAATAATACTCTACGTTAAGTTCTATAATATTGCTGTTGTTTGCAGGTTGTCCCTAAAAGCAATTCCTACCTTTTATCATTATTTTTTTCAATTCATTCATTTTCAATTTGAATAACACAATTTATTATTTTCATCACTAAATTTGAAAGATCTGTATGCGCAAGACTGAAAATTATAAGTGATAGCTAGTTAATTTCCCATAAAACTAATTTCTCTTATAACCTGCGGATTTTATTTCTTTACAACGTCATTAAAATGTTATTCCAGAATAGTAGATGTTAAAATATTTTGTTTCTTTATTAATATGGGAAAGTGGGATCTTATAGTCGTACTGTGTTAAATCTTAGAGGATCTGTTACTCAATTAAAATTCGTGTAGAGAAATCTTTATATATAGATTTTATAAATTACGTAATGTCTTAATCTAAAAAAAAAAATACCTATGGATTTGCCATATAATAAAATACAATACAATCACTTAAAGCGTTTGTTACAGTTATAATAATTGAAGCTGAATCTCATGTTTTTAATTTTCTTTCTAATTCTCATACGATCTGAGTATATTTGTAATCTGTTTTTAAGTACTTTTTACTAATTGTCTTGGTCTTAAGCGAAAGTTTTAAAATGTTGACATTCCTTTTGAGGCCATTAGCTGGCATTTAGGGAACGATCTTTTATACTCTTTACATTCCATTTCTTCAGTATATTTTTATATCTAAGTATTGTTCTGTCTTGTTAAAGGATTTGAAGAAACAGTAAGGGAAGCATTTGTTTGATATAATTGACTCGGTTATGTTGATGTACTTATGTAATTTTACATCAATAGTAGGTACTTAGTAAAATATCTTATTTAGTCGTATTTGCGAGCCTTTACAGCTACAAAATTTATTGAACATTCCAAGTTTAAATATGAAGTATTTGTTGTTATTTTCATGCTACTGGTGAAATGTATGTATTCACTTGGAAATCCTATGCAATTGTTTTTTTGGAAAAGATAAATTATTACTATATTTCTAAAATTAAATAAATCTGCCGTCCATACCTTTCAGTGGAAACTTCTTATCACAACCTATTGAGCTAGTCTATTGATATGTACCATGGCCTGATTTTACTTATAAGTCTGCTTTCATGGGTTATACATTAAGTCTAACATGAAGTCTTAATTAATTACCCATTATAAATACCATGGTGTGATAGTGAACAATAATGAAATTTCTGTTTGTTCACTAGCTATCGTGATAGAGAAGATAACAGCAAAATATAAGAAAACAAATAAATCCACATGAAGGTTTTCCTTTCCAAAAATCGTATGTTGAGCAAAATATCTTCATTCCTTAGCCTGGTAATGACTGCAACTTGTTTGTGACATTTAGCAAAGGTTGCGCGTGATGTGTCAACTGGCTAACCATGTTAATCGTTAATGCTTTTTAAATTATCGTCATAATAAATCATCGCTTGATTGTTAAGCATTGCACTGCTTTAAAGTTTTTAATAATTATAAGTGTAGTATTGTTCAATAAATGTCTAAATGCGCCTTAATAATCTGTGTAATTTTAGTAGTTTGTCAGTGGTCCTTGTATTTACTATAGTTCATATAATATGATAATGTTATAAGTTTTGTCGTTGCGGTGTTAGCCGCAGTTAGCTTTTTTTTATTTGTAGACAAAATTAATATGGATCTTTTTATATTTCATTTATGAAACTCAGGTAGGTGTACCAATATATGTAATATATACAATTCAATATATTGGTATACCTATATATAGCTATTGATCTGTACGACGATTTTATAGTCATGTATATATATATATATATATATCCATTATAATCTGATCTACTTATTAGTTGTTTAAAAAGCTTATGTATACACTGGGTGGCTCATTTGATATACCTATACAAAGTTTGCCATGATTTTAATTGTAGTCTTGTTTATGTGTTATGACCAATGTATCATTATTAATTTTTCTCTTTCATTATTTTTTAGGTACGCACAATATTTTATAAGTAAGAATTATTTGGATAGTTGTTCATTACGCAAATTATACCAAACCGGTGGGAGTAAAAGGACTGGCCAAATTGAACAAGTGCAACGATCAAATTATGAGGGTCTGTATAATGTAATGTGCAGTTTGGACAGTCCATTTAATTGTTTGGTAAATCTCAATATTCCCTTCTTTGTTCAGCACAAACACTTATGATGTTCATCGAAGTTGTTTAGGGTATACAAACGAGCAGTTGTATATACGGTATCGTGATCTTGCCATTGTTACAGTTATAACCACATTTTAGAATTACTTACTATTTGTACTAAGTTTGCTCTCTAGACATCCATTTTGTTGTTAGTTTGACTGTGCCAAAACCATATCATAATCAGTGATAATGGTGAATTCGTAACAATACTTGTTCGTTAGACACTTTTAAACACATTATATCACAATAGTCAGCAGTGATCGCTGCGCTAAGCGAGTTTCAAGTTCCTTAATACGAATACTACTCATAATTTTCTTTATCATGAATGTTTAGTGTAAGAGTAATCTATAACATATATACTATTTTTCGAAAGTTATTAACTATGTATATGTTTGAAGTGAACATACACGTTTATGTTTCCATATATATCTAATTAAGCACAATAGTTTAAGGACTGGGATGTAAAATCAACAAGTTTGTTTTAATGTCTGCATAATCAAACATTACTGTTCTATTTGTATTTTTAGGTTGTGACATTATTTTCTATTAACATTGACGGCAATTTCATCGGAAAGTTGTAAAAACTTGTGCTAAGATCTTGAAAATCTTGTGATTTAGATTTTATACTTCTTGTTTAAAACAATCAAAATTTATGAGTAGTTTCTTAGATGTTAGCTATATTTTCAATGTCATTGTAAATAAAATGCCAACTTGTTGAGACACTTGTTTCATTGTCTATACAACCCATTGAAATAATCTTTAATATAATTTAAAATATTTATAAGCTTTATGTTACAATATACATTACGATTATAATAAAACGTCTACTGGATCTCCTCGCCGAGTAGTGAGAGTTGCTTCAAGAACTGCGATGCGTTGGGCAGTGTCGTCGCGCCGTATATTATTTTTCTGGGGCTTCCACTCGTGGCTTGTTGCTACGGATTAAGATAAATTAAAAAAATACTAAGTGTGTCTTTATATCCTTTAAGGGGAAGGGATTGTTTTGTCTGACAAGCGCGGACAATAACTTCGGGGTGTAGGGGAGGGCGAGCTATTTTTTTTATTCATACCTACATACATACATACAAATAAACATACACTAACATTTATATCCTCGAAGGTGTAGGCAGAGGCGCCTCAAACTTTCACTTTTAGCCAATCTGAATTTAGTCCCGTTTACGTAATGAGTGTATTACAGTCTTTTGGGCACATTATGACTTTATAATGGTAACGTAAAAAGATAAAAAAAATGGAAAAGTTCGGTATTTTTAATATTGAAATACTATTTCAAAACGAATAATTTAAATTTATAATTGATCTACAGATCTAACATTTTGTAAGATAGCGGCGACGTTAATAAAAGTATAGGTAAGTATTTTTTATAAAAGGAAGTTCGTAACAAGTCAGGCTTTCTTCCGAAAATGTATTCTAAAAATGACATCTTGAAATTGTAAGAAAAAAATCTTAAGTTGTTCTAAAATATGTACCAATACCAAAAAAAAAAATATCAAGATGAATCAACTCTTAAAACTTCCCTACCCCACGGGATGGGATTAACTAAGAAAAAAAAACTGAATGCAGACAAAGCATAGGTCCAGTTAGATTGCGTGTATTGCGTATAAGGTAAGATTGTATCATAAGTACCTTTGCGAAGTCGAGCAGGTTATGGTACTCGATGTAGTTGCCGCCACCGACGACGAAGACGACGGCGTCGCTGGGCGGCGGCTGGCGCGCGGCGCGGTTTCTGGCGGCGGCGTCGGTGCGCGCGGCGCGCGGGTCCAGCCACGCCAACTCCGTCGCCTCGCCGCACAGCGCCGACTCCACCGCACGACTCACTGGTAGCTTCTGTTAAGTACACAGGCAAGGCGGTTAAAGCCGGACTTGCGATCATGTGTTTACGGAATATTGCGTATCAAAAGTGAATAAATCTAAATATAATCGAAGTCTGGAAAAATTAAGAGAATACCGGCAATTTTTTTTTAAACGATACAGGGGCAAACGAGCAAACGGGTCACCTGATGGAAAGTGACTCCCGCCGCCCATGGACACCAGCAACTCGAGAGCCTTTTAGGTAGGAGTACGCTCTTTTCTTGAAGGTTTGAGGGTCGTATCGGTCTAGAAATACGGCAGGCGTCAATTTTTTCCATAGGCTGATTGTGCGAGCGCAGCAAGCACACAGTGGAGTGCCAATCATCCAGGTGATGGGGGTGGATATTTTGTCACGTAGGACGATGGCGGAAACCTGCGGCCGGTATAAGTCCGAACAATTCCTCTGAACTCTCTCTATGATACAAGCGATAGAGAATGTAGAGTGAAGCTACATCTCTACGCAACGCCAAGGTGTCAAGCCGATCAGAAATATCTTGGCAGTCGATGATGCGAGTCGCTCTCCGTTGAATGCGGTCAAGAGGGAGAAGTTGGTACTGGGATGCACCTGCATAGAGATGAGAACAGTATTCCATGTGCAGCCGAACCTGCGCCTTATAAAGTTGCAGGCGGTGGGCCGGGGTAAAATACTGTCTCGATCTGTTTAGCACACCAAGCTTCTTCGAGGCTAATATGGCCTTACTCTCTAAGTGACCGCGAAACTGGACTTCGCTTGATATATCGACGCCAAAGATTCCGATGCTGGCTGATGCCATGTTTCCTTCCCACTTAGATCCCGGGTCTTTTAGGCGGGGCGTGAAAAAGCATCTCACCAGGCCGCCATAGTGTGGGTCACCATGCTGCATTGACTAGACATGCAATGAGGATGGTGACCACCACTCTTTGACTCCACCTATTGCTTTCCATCAGGCAAAGTGGAGTTACTATGGTAGGCTAATATAAAAAAAAAAAAAAAAACATTGATAGTTTCAATGCAGCATATCTGATCGAAAATATGTCGGTACTTACGTGTTTTTTCACAACTAAATTCTTAACTCCTTCCATTACGAATGAAGATCCTTGAGAGACGAGTTTGGAGAACATGGAAACAGTTTTTGTACCTCCACCCTCGTATTGGCTCGACATTTTCGTGAAACCCCTGCAGAAAAAAAGAAAAGTGAACACTAAAGACAATAATAGCTTTAATACTCATCTTTTGGACAGGCGTGCACCGTCTTTGTATTCACTGGACAAACGCTTATTTCAATAAACAATAATAAAAAAAGAAAGAAAGAAGAACAATAGTGAACGGCAGGCGTGTATGGGAATTTCGACATAATAATATTTCGTATTTTTGAATATTTTTTGTTTTAATTGGTAATTAAATACATAGTAAATTCTTAGATTTTTATAACTTGGGATGTAACAGTTATAACCCGTTTTACTTTTTACATATAAGTACAAGAACATTGTTTTGGTGATAAAGTAAAGTTTCTTTTGGTCATCTTTTAGTGTTTTTTTGTAGATTGAGATGAGGATCGTACCTACTCAGTGGTTGCATTACCTATGTAAAGCAGCGGACCACAATTGATAATGCTTGATAATGATGAAGTTCTGATGGGGTTTTGAGAGTAGGAAAATAAAATAATACTTTAAAAAAAAAATTGGCGAATATGGTATACATCACATGTAATATCAATTCCTCCAGGGCTGCGGAAAAGATAGGGTTGTCGCATCTACGGATACAAACCAGAAACCACAGCTGTTAAATTAAGTTACATAACTAACTCGGCATTTATATTGGTGAAATGGCGAGTTAGTTATGTAGGCGCTCAAATAGGAAACCAAATTGTAGACGCCAATCCATACAAAGAGATTAAAATATGTCTACAGGCGGACTCATACTTTAGTCAGCTATACTGTACATAAATAAATAGTACTACATATGAAGTTAGTTGTTAAGTAGTAAACACTCAGCACGCAATTTTTCTTTAAATTTTTTGAGATAACTTTTTTTTCCTATTAATGTGTTTCACAGTGCCGCGGTGTTGGCGCGATTGCGGCAATCTAAATATGCTCTAATATTAAGTATATATATTTTTATCTTTAATTTTGAAATGATTACACTATTGTATTTATGGTAAATGAAATTTCACATTTATGTATATTTTTCAGCAGCTTACATACTGTTGGCGAATTAATGATAGCTAAAGCAATTTTAGGAAATTACTAATAAATATTTAAAAAACGTTATTTTTCACCCGCGACTTTTATGTGTTTAATGATACTTATAGAACTATAATAACATTATTAGTTACCGCAAATTCATCTGCCTTTATGCTCATCGCACTGCACGCTCTTTCGCAATGTGTTGTCCAATACAATAATAATTGATAGTTCCATCATTAGCGCATTTAAAGAAACACGTTCCTCTTATTAATATAGATAGATAGATTGGACTTCATAATGCTAGCTGCGATAGTTAATGAGGCCAATTATAGTTGATGGGTCTACTGGATAGTGACCCTGACTGCTGAACCGGAGGGCGTGGGTTCGATTCCCACACGGGACAAAAAATTTGTGTGATCAATAAATAGTTGTCCCGAGTCTGGGTGTTGTTTGTGTCCGTTGATTGCATGTTTGTAATTAAACACATTTTTTGTAATGACACAGGAATTACTCCTAATGCGGGAGTTGTTTTAAAAAAAAATGGGCAATTACTTACTTCCACCTCCTCATATACGCCATGGGATTGATATCACAATTGGCACTTGCTAGTGCAGTTTCAAACTTTTTATATTCGTCGTCAGGTATTTGTGATGTGCACAGATAATAAATAACAAACAGTCTCATTTTGTCCTCTGCCGTTCCAGCACTTGGGTCTGCTATTAAGTCCATTACAGCTTTACTTTCCACGCTACTGCTTTTGCTCATTATCTTTTCTTCCAATTCAAAAAACGAGTCCAGTCGCCTTGATTTGATAGCGTTTAGGATGGCTAAAAGTAAACCATATTAATTGTAATCAATATTTAAACTATTGTGTATATATGGAATAATGACAAAATAAAAAGCTATTATATATGCAATTTGCCAGTTTGCTAATTTTCCTAGATATTAATATCATCATATAATAGGCACACTTAATTCCAGACACCAGAAAATATTCTTCTTGCTAGCTAGCTAGAATAGCAATTTTCCTACTTTGAATGGAATTGTAATAACACAGTGTGATGCTTTCTCTGGATATCTTTGTTAATCATTTACTTTGTTACTTTACACCAGTAATAAAACAATTTAAACTCGTAGAACAAATAAGACATTTTTTTACTACGATACTTACCAGTTGCGATAGTAGTGTGCATATCGATAAGTCGTTTCTTTTCCATAAGTTGAGGAAGGGAATTCACAGCGCTGGTCAATCGTTGAGTGTTGTCACTCACCATGCTGAGGGCTAAATCACTTTCACCATCCAAACCCATTGAGCTTTTTAGTTTTTTTACTTCAGCCTCTGAGCTCCTAAAAGTTTTAGAAACATATTTAAGATAGATGGTTACTCTGCGTTAATATATGATTTAGAAATTTATATACATAGACGAACATTCTAATACTATTTTAACATTATAAAAATTAAGCTATTAAATCGATCATCATGAAATGTCCAAGGCATCTTGTCAGGGATACAGAAAAAAACATGTTTGAACATTAGAAAAAAAAAATAACAACATTTATGCAAAGTCGCAGCAAAATCTAGTGTACATTTACTTTGGGCTGAAATTGTATATTGAATCTAAGCTAGTGGCTAGAAAATATAATTTGATAACAATATCTTTTTTTGTCCTTTTCATAAATGTGTGTTTGTTCTCTTACCGATATTTATCGAGATCTTCTTGTATAGCTTCAGCTACTGTTGGGAATGGACTGCCTTTATGCTCTGTCCATAGAGGATCTTTAGCATCGAGGTCGCAAACTCGTGTCTTAGTTTTTAGACCGGGGCTGGTAGGTGCTGCTCCTGTACTCTCTGGAACCGCTGCTCTACAAAAAAAAAAAAACTAATTTAAGCACAGTTTTGTTTTTTAACATACTGCATTCATTAAATGTTCTTTTAAAGATTTTTACTCTACAAAATATAACATTATGATAATTATCTTATTGAGAGGAAGGCCCAAATTAATAATCACACCAAAGATGTAAAGTAGAGTAACATTTTAAGGATACCTAATTCTCTGAAACAATAGATTTAGAATAACAACAAACCTGTTTAGTGACAAATCCAGTACATCATGAGCCAAAGCTTGGTATGTCCATGTGTGATGTAAAGGTGTTGCCATATCAAGGTTCCTATCAAGTAATATTAACATAGGCCGTGTAAAGCTAAAGGAACCAACTTGACCAGTGTTGCCATGAAAAAGATTATTTCTGGCATCCCACAAATTTTCTCGTAACTTCTTATCCAGTTTCTTTGCAACCATTTCTGCAGCATTGCCTTTACTACTTCGTATAATAGGAACATTACCTGTTACAAAAAATACTTCTTAACAATAGCTAATGCTATTTGGTTAGATTTATAAACAATTAAATATTTTCCGGTTTAATGGTTCAGCATGCACAAATACTTGCCTAATGTTACAAATACTGAGAATAAGCTCTCCACTATACTGTCCATTATAGCTTCCATTTCAGTGTCTTTGGTGTCACCTCTGTTTATAGCTGAAAACAGATAAGAAGTCAAAATAAGAAGTCTATCAAAAATGCAATTTAAAATTTGGATTGTAGTGGCTTGTTTGAGTTTTACTTGAGAAGTCTACATATAGTTTCTCTCTGTCAGGGGCGGTTGCAGGGGCAGGGGTTCTTTGGCCGAGTGTAGGTCGACTACTGATATAATTGATAATCTTATTTAATAGAATAAATTCTTTGTACCACGGTAAATACATACGCGAAAGACACTCATTATATAATTATATTAAGCTACATACGCTATTTTAAGTTTGTTTGTTTAAACGCGCTATCTCTGGAACTATCGGTCGTATTTGAATTTATTGAATAAGAGTATTTATTGAGGATTAATGAAACATAACATTACGATGCTTAGGATTAGTGCAGTGACGATTAAAGCACGGCTACTCATTCAAGCGTTTATTATAGGCACCCTGAATCACTTATGTGATTCAGGGTGCATTAAGAGAATGTGTAAATGCATTAAGAGAATTCTTAGAGAGTGGAGGAGTTTCTTTTTGGAAGTATAAAACATCACACTGCGTCCTTAAGGAGTGGAACAGTCAGGCATGAAACAAGTGATGAGTTCGGAAGTTTAGTGATATAAAACCTAAACAACACGCTTTAACAGCAAATGAAACTTATTGTAAAAATGAGTATAGTAAAAAGCGCGTCACAAATCACGTGATTGTATATACCTACGTACGCAATTTCAATACGATATGATACAGCAAAACTAATAGGAAACATTAGTGAAACGATAATGGTTTTTTTTTTTGGTGAAGATAAGAAGAAAAATGTTAAGAGGGAGATAACAACGCAAAACGTTATAGCTGGGTTTTAGACTTTTGTTGAAAACTGATATTAATAAAAAATATTTTTTACAGAATTTACAGATGTTTTTATTATCTACAACTTTAACCTCTTTTTAACAAAACTAGTTTCGCAGGTAATCGTGAAGAACAATGTGTAACCCCTAACAGTTCACCCTATTTTATCTTCATACCTTCCCACTCCCTATTTTTCCTGTTAGTTTCACCTAATTTTTTACCCCTCCTAACAGATTTCATACTGATATTTTTTTATTGTTTGAGCATTTTCATAGGAGTGGACTACACATTTTTTTTTAAATGGTCTTAGTGTCATTCTTTGGCTACATTATTTTAAGAAATGTAAATAAACAATTTTCACGATATGGCAGCCTATTTGTTTCACTGGTGTGTGTAGTTTTACTAAAAAAATCATCATTATCGTTTAACATAAAACAACTAATTGCTATTACAAACTTATATTTTACGGTCGAACCACGGCAATGTATGGATGAGAAATGCAGAATTAAGTTTGTCTACTGAAAAAATCTTCGAGGATCGACTTCTGGGATAGATTAACCATGCACTGCACAAGAAGGAGGGTTAAGTTTTTCTTGAGTATGTATGTATGTCATTATGTATGTATACGTCATAGATGTTTATTTGTTAGGCCCTAGAAGCCTATACGTCTTCATGGATTTCGTCACGTGAGACATCATTTAAATTATCTTATTAGTTTACACTAATTCGTAAGTCGTCATTACAAGATGACTTCCACGAAAAGAACAGAGAAACCATTGATTCTGATTAGAGAAAAGGTTTCCTTTATACATCAAAATTTTCCTTAGATATTAGCTATATGTAAATGGTAAAAATACGTGGTAAGTTAAGAATAATGGTTTTGTTAATAACAGAAAAAAAACATTAAACAATGAACACAACAAAAAATGCCACGTTAGCTTTTTTGCCGCATAATTACTAGAATCTTATCTGCAAGTATTGTGTTATGATTGTAGAAACACCTTAAAGTGGTACAATCAATAACGTCTCTGAAACTCGTAAAAGAATGATTAAAAGCGTTTCATGATTTTCTAGGTGAAAATTTAGTTCTGCTAATAGACTAGCTAAACCAGTAAAGTAGGCGTCGAAGCAGCAAAATGCGTTTTTTAACATTCAACGTAAAACTTATATTTATTTACCAAATACCAAGGACAAAGTTAATGAAAGCAGAGAATGCTTAAGACCATTTTCATCGCAGTTTTCTTTTTCATTTCATGGTAAATTTTTGGCTTAAAGAGGTAAAGTCAGTGTGCCAAATTCTGTATAAAATGTAGTGAAACAAGATTGTACCAACATTTAGGAACAATTTTTATTACCCTTGCTTTGTTACAGTTAAAAATATGTAGTCTAATGTAAGTGGTTAAGTTAAAGTTGTTTACCTTTCCTAATAAATGTACATATAACATGTGTCATAGTCAAAGCATTTATTTCAAATAGGCCCAAAAGGCACTTTTGAACGTCAACATTTACATTTAAATAGAATTGATTCTAGTCACCCCTTCAGATATATAGTTGCGTATGGAGAAGAATGGGCAAGAAACTCCACCGTTACTCTTTTCAAATGTTTTGTTTAAAAACAATCATTATATATAATTATAATTATGTGTGAAAACGATGCACCCAGAACAAAATCACTATACCGAAATAGGTAAAAAGAATTAAAGCGAAGCAACGATAGATAAATTAATTTTATGATAGATAACATAGTAAAAGTAAGTATACGATTTGCACAGATATAGAGAATATTAACAAGTAATAAGTTAGTGTGTGAGTTAAAATAATAGTGTCAATCAAAGTTACAAAAATATAATTCCTTATACAATACAATCAGCAACCACTTTGATTTTGTCTAGATTCAAAATTTGAGCAGGACCAGCATGTGTCTATGTTCTTATTTTGGATATAATCCTCTAATTTGTAATAAGCTTGTTTACAAAGTGTATTTTTGATAAGGGCTTTAAATTTCCTTTCATTTAATTGCAATATCACAAGGAATTTTGTAATAACATTTAACACAGTACCCCATAAAAGCTGTATGTACTTTAGCTAATCTGAAAAACGGTTGATCTAATTTGTCTTTGTTTCTAGTATTAAAATTATGTATATCACTTATTTTATTAAAAAGATGTAGATTATTTATTATTATTTATTTTTACACTTTATGCACAAGATGTACAGAGGCGGACATGCCATAGGCATTCTCTGCCAGTCTACCTTTGGGTGATGCAGAAATGTATGACATAGGTGCAAAATGTTTTGATTTAAATGATTTTAAACACGGTAAAAACGAAGAAAATATATCCTGAATAAGACAGTAAATATGCAATGATACAATATATACATACATATACATAATTATATACAAATATACTTACATAAATATAGAATACATAAACACATAATCGATATACACATATTTCTAATGCTCCTATGACTCCCAGTTTAAAAAAGAGATGAGCTCGGACCTTTTTCTTAAAAGATAACCGGCTGGGTGCCATCCTAATTTCCTGCAGAAGGGCGTTCCAGAGAAGGACAACCTGAATGGTGAAAGAAGAATTGACACAGGAGGAAGAGTGACTTGGACACAAGAGTAGATTGTTGGATGAGCGAAGATCTCTATTATGATTCGAGGAAAGATACTGAAAGATACAGATAAGGTATGAAGGAGAAGTAGGAGATTTGAGAATTGAATACAAAGTAGAGAGAGCGTGTAGTTGTCGACGCTGACGAATCGGAAGCCAATTTAGGTCGGATCGAAAACAGGAAACATGAGGATTATTTCTTTTATACATGATATTTTCATAAATGAATTGGCAAGGTACCGGCATAATTTTAATCCGTTCAAATAACTCCCTGGGGGATTAGCGGCGACGTAGATTATAAATGGCTCCGACAGCTCTCTCTTGCAAGATAAAGATGGATTCGATGTCAGTAGCCCGGCCCCACAGTAAAACGCCATAAGACATAATGCTGTGGAAGTAGCTGAAATAGACCAAACGTGAGGTTTCTACATTTGTTAACTGTCTGGTCTTTCTCACAGCATAAGCAGCCGAGCTTAGCCTTTTTTTTTCATGGACTATCCTCCGCCGGGGTTATCGGCGGCGGGGTGTGCCGGACTTGACCGGCTACAACCGCCACGATGTTCCTTCCTCGCACCTGCTGTTGAGGGCCCCGGGAACACGACATTCTTCCGCGACCAGCAGGTGACGTCCGCCGGAGCGGACCCCATCTCGATTTGAAGGGGGGAGAGGATTATGCTTCTCCCCCCACCATTCCTTGAGGGAGGCGCGAGGAACACTGCGCGCCTCCAACCTCGGACCCGCTAAGCGATCGGGGCGGTGAACTGAACCCCAGGTTCACCGCCCTCGGGTCCATTTACGGAGGCCGGAGTTGGGCATTGTCGGCCCTCCTCCGACGTCCGGTGTGTCTGCGGATGGGGAGAGAAGTAGTGATTTCCCTCTCCCTTTCCGCAGCCTCCTTCTGTGAGATAATTGTTTCACAGAAGGTTACCACTGCATCCCATGACCTCTCACTCCCGACCATGGCGCGCAGAAGCGCTGTGAGCAAGAGGTCAGCTGCTATTTCTGTCGCCGAGCTTAGCCGCCCCGCAAGAGATGTTATACGAGGTCCCCATTGTAATTTCTCGTCTAGCGTGATTCCTAGGAACACCGTTTGATTAACAAATTCCAGTTTTTCTCCATTCAGTATGATGTCACATTCACTACTTCTAACATTAGGTAATTGAAATCTAATGCATTTGGATTTTGTGCCATTTATAATAGTAATAAATTATTTACCGTAAACCAATCTCGGACCTGCAGAATAGAGTTATTTACGTCGTCAAGATTTTGTGACTGTCGGTCTATTTTAAATATCAATGATGTAACATCTGCAAATAACACCATCTTTGGTTGATTTAGAAGTTTATAGGGTAAATCATTAATATAAACTAAAAAGAGGAATGGAGCAAATATTGAACCTTCAGGAACGCCCATTGCCATTTCAGACCCTAATGAGTTTATGGCGTTTACTTGAACTTGAACTTTTCTCTCTTTCAGGTATGAACTAAGTAAATCAAGAGCTGTATTTCTAATTCCATAGTGCTCCAGTTTCAGCAGAAGTGTGTCGTGGTTTACGCAATCGAACGCTTTGGAGAGTTCGCAAAAGATTCCAATGGCATCCTTTGCTTCTTCCCAGGCGTTAAAAATATTCTTTATTAGGGTGACACCAGCGTCAGAGGTACAACGCCATTTGGTAAAAATACAAGCTTCATCCATAGAGTTTAAAAAAGTTTTTCCCTGCTTTTACGAATACCTGGAGTAAGTAGCCCAATCACAAAAAAATAATTTTGTGCAGATAGTTTTAGTCTTCAGTGAGAAAGTGTTATTAAATTGAGTGTGTAATAGTGAAAAGAACTCATTTGGGTCAGATACATTACTAAAATTCTGAACGCATAATGAACTGGCCAAAGAATTATTAGGTTTCTCTAAATTTTTACTGTCATTGGCCTATACTTTATTTGAATTTATTGTAAAGGCAAGTAGGAGAAAGACAGAAAGATTGCAACTTATTTACAATTTGTTTGTGAAGGTAATCACAGTTACAAAAAATATTATCAATACAAGTGGCAGAGGAAATTGTGACTCGGCTTGGTTCATTGAAAACATTTAACATATCAAATGACTGAAACAGACTTAATAATCTGACAGTGTTTGAGTTATTTTTTACTGAATTGAATTTAAAATCACCACATATGACTATTGACTTATTACCAGTACTAAGTTTCTTTATCACATCTTCCATTACAGAATGAAACAAACATAGATACTAATAACTTGGAGGTCTGTAGACGCATACTATAACATGCTTATCGAGCACAACACAGGACAATTCAATGGTGTGTTCAACAGACAGCCCGATGATGTTTTAATATAATTTTTAACTAATATTTAAGATCCGCACTGTATCATACGTTTTCGACTGAAAAAGCTAACTACACAATAATTTTCATCATTTATTGATATTATTTGATGATCTTTTAACCAATGGTCTGTTAAACGAATGACATCAAACTTGGTATTTTCCAAAAACAATTTTTTTTCCAGTAATTTGGAAGCGCAGCCTTGGATATTTTGATTAAACAATTTTAAAGTATGTTGCACTCCCTTTGGTTTTTTATTATTATGAGTAAAATTGCCAGAAGATACCTTTTTACTATACTCTAACAATAATTGGTTGTTTGAATGGGTAACTTTTGTTGTCTTAAAAACTACCCCCACCACACCACTGTGTGTATACATACACAAATGTATATTATATTTGTTTTAATTAGTAAGGATTAGTATGGTGGTAAAACTTTGTCTCCCGTTTGTCTCTGTGATATGTTATATGTTACTCATCTTCACTGATAGGACTTGGCTTCCCCCCCCTCCTTACCTCAAAACACAATTATAATGGAACAGTTGTCGGTGATTTATTTGAGGAAGGAAATAGGTTGAATCCTGTTTTACGCGGGAATACCGGGATAATAAAAAGTATCTTATGTGATAATTATAAAGTCAAGCCGTTTTGTGAAGTGTGATGTGATTTATTGCATAAAACATATCAGTTATATTTATTTATTTATTTATTTATTTATTTAAATAAATAAAATATATGTATGTTCGTAATCACCGTTAAAAGTTCTTTTTTTTAATTTTGATGTACCCAGTGTCACTCTCACGACTAAGACGAATCTATTGAAACCACTCACATAAAAATACGACAAGCTTTTTAGGCTCCAGGGCGTGCCAAAGAAATATACATACATACATACACTCTAAAAACCCTCCTTCTTTCGCAGTCGGGTAAAAAGCACTTAAAGCAACTTATTACAAAAAAAACTTGAAAGACGCATCCTTCTCCATCCTTTGGCTTCACGTGGATTTTGGCTCTATGAGCCGGATCTACGTTTGCCTTTATAGGTCCCATTCCGGAGACTCCGAGACAACTCGACTCTTTGACTACATGAGTCACGCAACGGACAAAGCGCAGGAGCAGTTCCCGACCGCCGAACTGGTGTTTTTGGACTTAGACTTTAATGCCCACCATGACTTCTGGCTGGGATCTTCCAGAACGGACCACGCTGGTCGAACTGCCCACGCATTCGCTCTCACGCATGACCTTACCCAACTGGTACTCCAGCCCACCAGGATACCAGACATATCGGGTCAAGCGCCCTCTTTGCTAGACCTTCTGCTGACGAGTCACCCGCAAAGTGCGTCTGCCGTAGCTGACGAAATCACTGTCGGTATGGAGTACTATATCTCCTACAGTGAAGTCGCCAGCACAAAGACCCGTCCCTGGTTCAATCGCGAGTGCACCCGTGCTGTCGCTCAAAAGCAGTCAGCCTACCGCGCATGGACCAGGGCCCGCGCTCATTGTGACCCAGACGTTGATCGCCTAAAAGCAGCGTTTAACAAAGCCACTAAGGAATGCAAGAGGGCTTACATCAGAGCTGATGCCCAGCGCATAGCACGGTTTGGTCAAGAACTCGCCGCATACCCTACGGGTAGCCGTAAGTTTTGGCGAATGGCCAAAGCCGTGCAGTCCAACTACTGCCAGCCTTCGCTGCCACCGCTGAAGTACCCTGACGGATCACTGGCCCACGAGCCGCAAGAGAAAGCGAAACTACTTGCTGACCTCTTTGCGGCTAACTCCCGAATCGACGACCGTGGCGCTCACCCGCCCACCATTGCACTCCGAAATGCGAGATATTCGCATCCGGCAGAGGGATGTCCGTGCGGAGCTTCGGTCACTCGATGTTCGGAAAGCCAGTGGACCCGACGGTATTCCGGCGGTGGTTCTTAAAAACTGTGCACCAGAGTTGTCTCCTGTACTGACGCGCTTGTAGCGCCTGTCCTATTCCTCGGGAATTGTTCCGGAGGCCTGGAGAGAGGCGAACGTCCAACCCATTCCCAAAAAAGGCGACCGCTCCGATCTAGCTAATTACCGTCCTATAGCCGTCACCTCCATACTCTGTAAGGTGCTCGAGCGGATAATCAACACCCAATTAATCCGCCATCTAGAGGATCACTTCTTGTTAAATGATCGGCAATATGGTTTTAGGCCGAACCGATCCACGGGTGATCTTCTAGCGTACGTCACACACCTTTGGGGTGAGGCTATGGATAGGCATGGGGAGTCCTTGGCCATCAGCCTCGACATTGCCAAGGCCTTCGATAGGGTCTGGCATCGCTCGCTTCTCTCCAAACTTCCTGCATTTGGTCTGCCATCTAAGCTATGCAACTGGGTTGCTGCCTTCCTCCACAAGCGCCGCATTAGGGTTCTCTGTGACGGCGAGGCCTCTGACTTCCAGGAGGTTAGCGCTGGTGTACCTCAGGGCTCCGTCCTATCGCCCACGCTGTTCCTTCTGCATATCAATGATATGTTGGCTCTTGGCAACATACATTGTTATGCAGACGACAGCACAGTACACGGGCGATACTTTGGACATCCTGCTGCCAAGCTAGCAGATGTTGAGGGAAAACGACAGGAGCTTGTCGCTGAGCTCGACCGGGTCTTGAGCCGCATCTCTCAATGGGGTTGTGAGAATCTGGTCGAGTTCAGCGCCAAGAAAACACAGGCGTGCGCGTTTTCAAACAAAAAGTCTCCATTCCTTCCCCTTCCTACTCTTCAGAACACTCAACTGCCACTACAGGATAGGCTCAGTATACTGGGTATGGACATCTGTCGGGATCTCAATCCGCGTGATTACATCGAGAGCGTCACTAAGGCGGCCTCGCGGAAGCTCGGTGTATTGAACAAGGTGAGACGGTTCTTCTCGCCCGAGCATTTGTGTCTTTTATATAAGACCCAGGTTCGCTCCTGCGTGGAGTACTGCTCTCATCTTTGGGATGGCTATGCGCAGTATCTGCTTGACGCTCTCGATCGGTTGCAGCGTCGCGCAGTCCGTATTATAGACTGTCCTGAGGTCACCCAGTCTCTTGAGCCCCTGCAGTTGCGAAGAGATGTCGCCTCTATGGCAGTTCTCTATCGCCTACATCACGGGGAGTGTTCTGACGAGCTCTTCCAATTGGTTCCACCTTCTCCCTTCCTCTACAGGACTACACGTGCTGGCCTGAGGAGTCACCGTTTGCGAGTCGAAGATATGCAATCCCGAACGAAACGGTTTGGCTCTTCTTTCCTGTGCCGATCAGTGAAAGCCTGGAATTCCCTACCAGCGCACGAGTTTCCTTCCAAATTTGATCCAGGGTCTTTTAAGCGGGGCGTGAAAAAGCATCTCACCAAGCCGCCATAGTGTAGGTCACCATGCTGCATTGACTAGACATGCAGTGAGGATGGTGACCACCACTCTTGGACTCCATTTATTGCTTACCATCAGGCAAAGTGGAGTCATTATGGTAGGCTTACAAATAAAAAAAAAAAGAATAAAAAAAATATTTGAACAGAAAACATTTTGAAAGTAGTAGGCACTTATTACTCTTGTGCATATGTTGTGGCGACCTCATAGAACTGACATCTTCATGTTGGGGTTAGCAAAATTTGGCCATATAATTAAAACGTCAATGTGTAATTACCATTAATTTAGAATCTCAATCATATACAAGTATTATACAAATTCTAGTTGCCGGTCCAAGTTGTCCCAACGATATTTTCCAGCACTTTTATTTGCTAGTTGCACAATACTCTTAGCTTATAAATATATATCAATCGCCATTATGGATCACAATAACAATACCACATCAGCGCCTCTAACAGTAGATAGAACTATTGCACGATATGATCACTAATGTTTGACCATATCCTGAAGAGTTTGCGTTTAGCCAATCACATTGTTAAGCCATTATTATTCCATGATTTGGCTTGACCATATCCTGACGTGGTTGATCATTACAAAATATGACTATTTTATGAAATGATTGGTCGTCATCATGATTGATCGATGCTATGATCTGGCCACAACATTTATACCTAAATAAACACTACTTACAGTAATAAGATAAAGAATCCGACTGTTGATGCTTCATGATGAAAAGATCATCTTCTAAGCATATGAAGTTCAAATACTGGTCATACACTTTGTGAATGTTTACTGCCGAGTTGGACTGTATAGCTGATGCTGCAAGATCTTCAAGTTTTTGTCTTGTGATGGGTGATATGAAGTTTAAATGATATTGGTCGTAGATGCCATTATCTAGGTCTTGGCATATGCGACCAAGATTCTCTTCTGTTGGAGCACAAAAGTATACTGCTGGTACTTCTGGTATTGGGTCCCGGTCAGAGTGTAATTGTCTGTAAAAGATATTAAGATTTTAGGGTATGAAAATGTGTATTTATCTGTTATTGTAAATAAAATTAACATGTGTTAGAAAGTTGTAAACAGAATACTTAAATTTTTTGGATGTTTGATACTCAATCACAAAAGAATGGCTAACTGGATGTAGTTGAAATTTGGCATGGAGAAAGAATATAGTCCAGATTAGCATATAGGCTATACACATATGTACATAGGCACATAAAGTCATAGGCAACAGTAGTATATACATATTTAAACTAGCTAGTTATATATTATAAAATTAATGCATATACACATACATTCACTCAATTCCCATATCCCTGAGGGTTTGGCAGAGGCCTATTGTGGTGTATAAGCATTATATGTGGGGGGACTTCATAGACACTCATACAATGGACAAAAATAACACCCAAACCCGGGAAAAATAAGAATGGAGCACATAAATTTTCATCCCATGTGGAAATCGAACCCACGACCTCCTGCTCAGCAATCAGTGTCACTAACCACTAGACTAATAGGCCAGTCAGTTTTTCAATTTGTCATGTATCCAACAATATAATCCGATATAAGCAATCTCATACTTATAATAAAGCAGAATCTTTCTATCGGAGCTTGAGTTTTATTTAAATTAGCTCCAAATATTATATGGTGAGCTTGCCAGAACAATACTCACATCACGCTAAGGCCAGCCTATTGCTGTCAATTGCACTATTACTGTCACTGCATGTGAACTGTCTGATAGAGAACTGTAAAATTTCTTACTCATCTTTTATCTACAACACCTATTTGAAGCGATGGGGAAGCCCTTATGCTACTTACATAGCTCACAATTTTTACAAAATCAACAAACAAATGATTTATCTAACACACTATAAATGAATATATGTATATGCTATTGTCAGATACAATAAGGGCAGTCCTGAAGGGGGTAGCCCTTTTCAATTACCCATAAAACCAAAGATGTTAAATAGGTAAAACTTTCATTTTTATGTGTGACTTCACATAAAAATTTAAGCAGTGACTAAGTTGCATTATACAACTTAGTCACTGCTTGGCCATTGGGCGAGTTAAGTGCTATTGGGCCTTTTGTTCCCACTAAACATTTTTCATAGTGCAAGGCTCCCAATGCATCATCTGTAGAGAATATTTAGAAGAAGACTGGATTCAGTGACATAAATGCAATGATTGGGCACTTGAGGCTAGTGTTTATATAGTTATATATATATTAAGTAAGACATAAAATCTTTTAGTCACCATTCAATAACATGTCAGGGGCTACTCAACAATTTGTACTGGCAAAAATTTGGATCTAAGTAATTTTATTATACTAATTTCTTAAAAAAATATTGATTAATTATTATTTAGTTCCTGGTTTAATTTATTAATAGAAATACATGTATGAAACCATACTTATTGTACTTTATTTGCAAACCATTTAAGTGTCCGGGGCTACCCGACCTCCTATTGCAAAATATTTATTAGATTCTCATCAAAAGTATGTTTTTTTTTAAGTTTTATGTTGTAGATATTTGAATAAACTTTATCAATTATCACTATCACAAAGTGAACAGCAAAATTGTAGTTGACTCACAATATGTAAGAGCCTATGACACCTATGCAGATTGTAAGAGAAAATATAAATATTAATACTAAACATTAAGTTTATGAAATTTATGAAAAAGTTCTTTAAGAAGACAAAACAAATATTCAGAACAGATCTAAGTAAGCAATTAATTACAGTTCTTCCTAAACATTATTAAAATTCTCGTCACTAAAACAGATGAAAGATGTTAGATGTAAGAGGATGATTAGTGTAAATATTGTATATACAGGTCTTAATAGACCTTGTTAGTAATAAGGAACCACTGCAAATATTATAAATGTTGACGTTAGGAAATAGTTGCTGGTTATTACTACTTACACATGCAATGTCACGCCGAGCTCACGTAGCTCTTTGATAGATATCAAAGGAGATATAACATCTTGGCCCACTCTGTCATAGATTAATACTTTCCATGTCGGTTCACAAGTCACGCTTTTAGTGAGAGGCTGATTCAAATTCAGCATTTGTTTTAAAGCATCTGTAAAGTGTGATTTTAAATAAATAATTTAGTGTACTACGTGTAATCGTAATTATAAAAGAATAAATAATACGCACTGAGTTGACGTTCACGTAAAGTACTCATTGTTATCAACTGATATAACGCTTCTATCTTTAAATGGCAATATCACTACTAAACAATTACTTAATTGTAAAACAATAACATTTAACCATAATCTCCTAGTGAATTGTACTTCATGTTATGTCAAAAATGACGTTTGAGACAACGACACGTCGGTCGGTCGCTGTTAGTTTAAAACACGTTCAGATATAGGTGAGAAACTGTATGGTTGGTAAAATATTAATTCGCTTCTTGAGTCTGATAATTTTAAAAATAATACTTTTGAATATAGAAGTAGTAGAGTCTAAAAATACAGAAAATGTATGCTTCAGAATCTGTAATATTTCTCTTCTGTTTTTAGAAGGGGACCATGAAAAAATAATAAAAGTACTCGGTATTTATGTACAGTCATAGATACAGTAAGAAGAGATATGAATAGCCACTAGAAATGAACCCAAATGTTTCTTAAATATGGTGGAGCTACACCCACAACACTGTGTTGCATATACCCATATCGATATTATTGAATGTTGAAGGAGTATGTATATTCTTTAGATCAGACAGACATAATAATTTATATCTCTATGCCTTTAGCAACTACTACAAAACAGACTTTTTAATACATCAAAAATTGCTTAGTTACAATTTCACAATATCTTTTTTTTACTAAAACTACACAAATGACGTAGGATGATCCTAAATCACGCTAATAAAGTGCTCATGCTGATTAGTGTATATACGACTTCCCAACATTTAGCATTGGGCCGCTTACAATTAAACTCTGACATTGTTGCCATAATATATATAGGTGCATAAGGTTTATTTTGCTCAAGGTGTTATGTAGATCAGTACTTTAACAGCCCAGTCGTTTGTTAAAAACTCTTATTTTGGACTCTACACATCTCGGCATCTTAGTCCCCTGTTCAAGTAAAAACACATTCTACTTCACATTCCTTTGCCTTCAAGCTACTAAGATAAACATTGTTTCGAAGTTAAGCTCAACAACGTTATTTCAGATTCATATGAAATAAAGTCTGGCTTTCCTCAGGGTAGCATATTGGGACCCGTGCTTTCGGTACTTCATTTAACTAGATGATGTACCAACAGAATTATCGGGACGTATACAGTATGTACACGTGAAAGTGGCTTAACAAATGGAGAATAAAGGCAAAACCAAAGTTGCTCACTTTACTTTCAAGGAACATTTGCCTTTCCTTGAAATTCACAATCACACTAAACGGTAAACAAACTCCAAAGGGCGATACCAACAAATATCTCAACATTCATCTGGATAGGAGACTGACTTAGCAGAAACACATTATGAGCCGAACTTTGGCAAAAACTCACAATTATATACATATATGTATATATATATATATATATATATACAGTCGTGGTCAACTAATTAGGGACACTCTCTAGTTAATCCAAATTGTGAATTTATTTTTTATTTTCCAACGAGTCTAAACAATATTCCACATCTTTTACGTGTAAGTATAATTAGTCATTTATGTGCCTAATTATACAAACAATAACAACTTCTTAAACATTAAACCTCTTTACAGTATAGCTGATAGATGATCACAGTGCTATTTGTTCAAAGAATGCTGGCTGGCCATTTAATTAGGGACACTGAGATATTGCGTTCTAGTTTCAAAATCTGAATCTCAATTATTATTTTCTTTCTTCTCCTATTCTTTGTGGTAGTTTTGGCGGCAATCTAGATTTGTAATTTCAAGTTTTGAGAGTTATTTTGAAGAACAATGGGCAAAAATAAAAGTTGCGATGCAACACTACGAAAAATTATCATGAAGTTTGTCGAGCGTGGTTGGTCATACCGAAGGATAGCAGGATATTTAAATTGTTCAAAAACTATGGTATGCAATGCAGTGCAACATTTCAGGCGCAATAACACAACTTTAAATGTGCCCAGAAAAAAAAGATCGAGAAAAACAACTCCGCAAGAAGATAGAATGATAACCAGGTTAGCTAAGAAAGATCCGTTTCTAGGCTCTATTTTAATTAAACATGAAGTGTTTGGGGCAGACGAAAGAGTCAGTGTATCAGCGAGGACAGTTCGACGACGTCTGGTACAAGCAGGGTTGTTCGGAAGAGTGGCTCGCAAAGTACCGTTGTTAAAGAAAGAGCATAGAAATGCACGTTTGGCGTTTGCACGTAAATATGGACATTGGACCTACGACCAATGGCAACATGTATTATTCTCTGACGAGACCAAGGTTAATTTGATTTCTTCAGATGGAAGGCAATACGTACGGCGGAAATGAATCCAAGATTCACAAAAAAGCAGGTGAAACATGGCGGAGGAAACATTAAAATGTGGGGATCATTTTCTGGACGTAGAGTGGGACCTGTGAGGAAAGTTCAGGGTAACTTAGACCAACATCAATACAAGGCAATATTAGAAGAAACTATGCTTCCCTATGCTGAGGAACATCTTCCTATTATATGGACTTTTCAGCATGATAACGACCCAAAACATACAGCCCGTTCAGTCAAGTCGTTTCTTAACAGACAATCGGTATCAGTGCTAGATTGGCCAGCAAATAGCCCCGACCTCAACCCAATCGAGCACCTTTGGCACGAAATTAAGAAAAAAGTTGCCATTTATCGTACCACAACTTTAGATGAACTTAATGAAGCTTTTTGTGAGGCATGGGCAAACATTCCTGTTGAAATATGTCAGAAACTGATAATGTCTATGCCACATCGGCGTCAAGCGGTAATTACTAACAAAGGTTTTGCTACTGGGTACTGATTTTACCCGTAATAAAATGAAGTTGTTAAAGAAATTAAAATACTGCAGATTATTAGTTCTGTTTAACTCTATTTTTCATTTTACTTTACTGTTCTTAATTAAATGTCCAGCTACAGAATTGTACCTTAAATTGAATACATGGTTAACCTTTGATATTAAACACTTTTTTATATTTATTTAATCTTTTATTTACAGCCATTTATAGTATAATAATCGGATCAAATTATGCAAATAATAGTTACTGAGAAATCAACAGGGTTTTATATTTATATGTACATAGCCGGTTATTGCTGTCCACTATCTTGAATGTCCTTAATTAGTTGACCACGACTGTATATATATATATATATATATATATCAGACAGACATCCTGGAAAAGTTTCTGACCATAGAGCTATGAGATCCATGTTTAGCACCCCCAAATGCATTTACAATAGGAATTCACAATTCTACATACGTATTGCAAGATCTAGAGTTAAAAACTGTTAGTCAAAACTTACAGAAAAAGTAACTAAACGCCTAAACTCCCTGGCTATTGATTTGTCGGAGTCTGGCAGTCAGTGCCGGTGTTAGCACTAACTCCTATGCAATATTTATTTTTATTTATTTATTTAAAACTTAATAATACTTAATGCACAAAATGCACACAGGCGGACTTAATGCCAAAGGCATTCTTTGACAGTCTGCCTTAGGGTGATGTAGAAATGACTGAAATAGATGCATTTGTGGTGCTAAGAAGTAAAAGTAAAGAAGTAAAAAAGTATTAGCAAAGAAATTAAAGAAAATGAAGGAATAGGATATGGGCACAATTAATATATCAATAAATAAATACAAACATGTGTTAAATATACCTACATAAACGTAACATATATTATCATACGCTTTACATACATGCATATACACATGTATATGTATATATGTATGTATGTAAAGCGTGTATATACAGTCGTGGTCAACTAATTAGGGACACTCTCTAGTTAATCCAAATTGTGAATTTATTTTTTATTTTCCAACGAGTCTAAACAATATTCCACATCTTTTACATGTAAGTATAATTAGTCATTTATGTGCCTAATTATACAAACAATAACAACTTCTTAAACATTAAACCTCTTTACAGTATAGCTGATAGATGATCACAGTGCTATTTGTTCAAAGAATGCTGGCTGGCCATTTAATTAGGGACACTGAGATATTGCGTTCTAGTTTCAAAATCTGAATCTCAATTATTATTTTCTTTCTTCTCCTATTCTTTGTGGTAGTTTTGGCGGCAATCTAGATTTGTAATTTCAAGTTTTGAGAGTTATTTTGAAGAACAATGGGCAAAAATAAAAGTTGCGATGCAACACTACGAAAAATTATCATGAAGTTTGTCGAGCGTGGTTGGTCATACCGAAGGATAGCAGGATATTTAAATTGTTCAAAAACTATGGTATGCAATGCAGTGCAACATTTCAGGCGCAATAACACAACTTTAAATGTGCCCAGAAAAAAAAGATCGAGAAAAACAACTCCGCAAGAAGATAGAATGATAACCAGGTTAGCTAAGAAAGATCCGTTTCTAGGCTCTATTTTAATTAAACATGAAGTGTTTGGGGCAGACGAAAGAGTCAGTGTATCAGCGAGGACAGTTCGACGACGTCTGGTAGAAGCAGGGTTGTTCGGAAGAGTGGCTCGCAAAGTACCGTTGTTAAAGAAAGAGCATAGAAATGCACGTTTGGCGTTTGCACGTAAATATGGACATTGGACCTACGACCAATGGCAACATGTATTATTCTCTGACGAGACCAAGGTTAATTTGATTTCTTCAGATGGAAGGCAATACGTACGGCGTCCTGTAAAAGCGGAAATGAATCCAAGATTCACAAAAAAGCAGGTGAAACATGGCGGAGGAAACATTAAAATGTGGGGATCATTTTCTGGACGTGGAGTGGGACCTGTGAGGAAAGTTCAGGGTAACTTAGACCAACATCAATACAAGGCAATATTAGAAGAAACTATGCTTCCCTATGCTGAGGAACATCTTCCTATTATATGGACTTTTCAGCATGATAACGACCCAAAACATACAGCCCGTTCAGTCAAGTCGTTTCTTAACAGACAGTCGGTATCAGTGCTAGATTGGCCAGCAAATAGCCCCGACCTCAACCCCATCGAGCACCTTTGGCACGAAATTAAGAAAAAAGTTGCCATTTATCGTACCACAACTTTAGATGAACTTAATGAAGCTTTTTGTGAGGCATGGGCAAACATTCCTGTTGAAATATGTCAGAAACTGATAATGTCTATGCCACATCGGTGTCAAGCGGTAATTACTAACAAAGGTTTTGCTACTGGGTACTGATTTTACCCGTAATAAAATGAAGTTGTTAAAGAAATTAAAATACTGCAGATTATTAGTTCTGTTTAACTCTATTTTTCATTTTACTTTACTGTTCTTAATTAAATGTCCAGCTACAGAATTGTACCTTAAATTGAATACATGGTTAACCTTTGATATTAAACACTTTTTTATATTTATTTAATCTTTTATTTACAGCCATTTATAGTATAATAATCGGATCAAATTATGCAAATAATAGTTACTGAGAAATCAACAGGGTTTTATATTTATATGTACATAGCCGGTTATTGCTGTCCACTATCTTGAATGTCCTTAATTAGTTGACCACGACTGTATATATGTATATATATATATATACATATGTATATAATATTCGCAATGCTATCCATACATTTTGATACAGTTGCAGTTAGATGCGATCTTAGATGAACCGAGCACAACAACCAAGAAAATTCAGAACATATACAGCTTTACACAAAGCAGTAGTGAGGCAATAAAATTTTAAAGAATACTGCCAAATCTCTGAGTGAATTGGGTTAATAAGTCACAATGGATGACAAAAACACGTCATCACGACATATAGAAAACTAGAAAAATAACTAAATCCATAACTTAAACTTAACTTAACTACATAAACTAACTATATCCATAGCTGAAAATACAAGGGATAATAAATATGAACTAACTGATACAACACTACAGATTATAGAAGAAAATGTAACCATGGCCTCACAGATAACCATCTATTAAACAATGCTTGCATTGTGTGACCAAGTGAGTGAGGTTACCGAAGGAATACTCTTTCCCTTCCCTCTTTCCCCTCCTCCCTCACCCTGTCCCTCTTTTCCTTCCATTATTAGTTTTCCCCTCTTTCCCCTCTTCCCTTTCCTATATCCTAAAAGGCGGACAGCACTCGTGCGGCTCTTGAATTACAAGTGTTCATGGGACGCGGGAGTCACTTACCAACAGGTGACCCGTCTGCTTGTTTGTCCTCCTATAACATAATAAAAATCACCCCAAAAGAAAATAAATCACACTAACAGAGAAAATATTAAACTAATAACCTAAATTAGTGAGGACATTACAGTGAATGTCAGGAAAGATAGAAGGAATATGAGGCAGCATAAAATAACTTAGAGAATTAACGAAAGTATGAACATCAAAACTTAAAATCGCATATTTACAAGATATTTTCTAAAGAGATTCCTGAGAGAATAGACAAAAAGCTCTATGAAAACCAACCACGTGAAGAAGCCGCCTTCTGACGAAAAAAAAAAATCAACGTTGGATCATATACTGGATCAAGGCTCTGTGCTATCACCCACACTGTTTCTTTTGCATATCAATGACATGCTACAGATTAACAGCATCCATTGCTATGCAAACGATAGCACGAGTGATGCCCTTTACACCGGCCGCGCTAACATTTCTCGGGTAAACGTCATCGAAAGCCGATCCAAACTTGTGTCTGAAATCGAAACTTCTTTATCAAAAGTTTCAGATTGGGGTCGACTTAACCTAGTCCAGTTTAAACTCACGAAGACACTGGTTTGCACGTTCACCGCTAAAAAGATGCCATTGGTCGTATCACCTCAATTTGAGAGCACTTCCCTAACTGCATCAGCCAGTATCGGAATCCTTGGCGTCGATATATCAAGCGAAGTCCAGTTTCGCGGTCACTTGGAGAGTAAGGCCATATTAGCCTCGAAGAAGCTTGGTGTGCTAAACATGATGCAGGTGGCAGGGAGGTGATCGAGGCAGTAATTTACTCCGGCCCACCGCCTGCAACTTTATAAGGCGCAGGTTCGGCCGCACATGGAATACTGTTCTCATCTCTATGCAGGTGCACCCCAGTACCAACTTCTCCCTCTTGACCGCAATCAACGGAGAATGACTAGCATCATCGACTGCCAAGATATTTCTGATCGACTTGATACCTTGGCGTTGCGTAGAAATGTAGCTTCACTCTGCATCCTATATCGCTTGTATGAATGTGAGTAATGAACTAAAAGGGATTCGGCCTATACATTCACCGTGTAAACCTGAACAACCTAAGCATTGCGCATCATGTAGTCCTGTTTGAAAGAAGTCCGATATGCCTCGAGGAAATGATAAAATTTCTTAACGAGAATGGTTTATTAGTCGACCAAACTTTATGCTTTTCTCATTAAGAAATTTTATCATTTCCTCGTGTTTGTAAGCTGTTTTGTTTTATAAACAAACAACCTTTAGAATATGTTCAGGAATACATATATCATGGAAAGATAACACACAGACCAGAGATAGCAAATTGAGTGAACAAATACATTCAAAGACAGAGATCTTAAAATCTAGAGTGCGAAGTATTACTATATATGTATCATTAAATGTTTGGAGAATAATTTAAAATCATACATTTCGCACCTACTTCTTACATTTCTGCATCACCCAAAGGTAGCACGGCAGTTAATGCCTATGACATTAAGTCCGCCTGTGTACATTTTGTGAATAAAGTGTGAAATAAATAATAAATAACTCCAATCAGTCTATGGATACAAAATCCGATCACTCTACAAACATCACAGAGATAAGTTGGATAGCTGTCAAAGAGTCGTGGAGAGAAATATGATGGGAATTTAGAATCTTGACAAAATGAGAAGCAGAAAAATAAAACAAAAATACTTACTGCATAGATCAACAAAAATGGAGATGGACCGGCCATATGGTCCGTGGATGCCCATAACAAATGGAGCACAGCCGTCTCCGTACCCTATGGTCGGAAAACGCAACAAAGGACGCCAACAAACTAGATGGGAAGAAGACCTAATATTAAAGACTGACCATAATTGGAGAAGGGTTGCGAGAGATGACTCAATGGAAGGTTGTTGAAGAAAGCCTTCTACTTTAAAAAAAAAAAAATGGAATGTAAACCCTCAGGTCGTCATAACATCGGGGTTTTCGTTGGAACGGTGTGTCGGAATCGGACTGACAAAACAACACGCACACCGTGTTGTTTTGCGCCGTAATGCGCCTAAAAATAGGAAGAATCCGGGAACAGTTTTATTAGGACCTCCGGATCCCTCCTAGCATCAGCCTGCAAAAGCGAGGGCACCACCTTCTTTTCACTTTCAATTAGGCGGCGTCTACACATAGGCGGACATCTCCTCCTCATGGCTGGTCGTATAGCGGAAGGGGGGGAAACCCATCCCGACTACCTGCGGCCACACTCAAGGCGGTATGAGACGCTGGTAGGCGCACCTCCACCACCCGTTTCGCTGGCGGAGAATTGGGTCCGTTAAATTATTAAATACATGTAAATTTCATTTTAAATAAACATAATATGAGAACAAAATACAATTTAATTTTTTTTTTAGATAAATAACTCAGCTTAAAAAAATATTTTGTCTAAAAAAAAAACACTATTCTGAAAATATAATTTATTAGAAAATGAATTATTGTCTGGTATTTTTCCTACCATAATGACTCCACTTTGCCTGATGGTAAGCAATAAATGGAGTCCAAGAGTGGTGGTCACCATCCTCATTGCATGTCTAGTCAATGCAGCATGGTGACCCACACTATGGCGGCCTGGTAAGATGCTTTTTCACGCCCCGCTTAAAAGACCCGGGATCAAATTGGGAAGGAAACACGTGCGCTGGTAGGGAATTCCAGGCTTTCACTGATCGGCACAGGAAAGAAGAGCCAAACCGTTTAGTTCGGGATCGCATACTCCTCATGACTCCTCAGGCCAGCACGTGTAGTCCTGTAGAGGAAGGGAGAAGGTGGGACCAATTGGAAGAGCTCGTCAGAACACTCCCCGTGATGTAGGCGATAGAGAACTGCCATAGAGGCGACATCTCTTCGCAACTGCAGGGGCTCAAGAGACTGGGTGACCTCAGGACAGTCTATAAGATTTTAATTTTAAATTTTTATGCCAACAAAATGTCAAGTCAAATTGTCAAAATATATATAGTTACGGGGTCAATTATAAAACTCTAAATTATGACCACACTTTTCTAAAAATTTAATAACTTTGTAGATAGACGCTGCATGTACCGCGTGCTACTCTGTCCTATCCCGAAACGAGACTTTACATTCTATCCTACTTCCGAAGTATGGTTATATTTTAATACTGCATATTTATGAATATTCAGTGGTTATATCCCCTCGTCTGTATAGTTATGAACATTTACTTGTTTTCTCTTCAAAGACCAACAAATTATTGAAATTCAAGTTTATGCGAAACAATGAAAAATTATACATAAGTTTTAACTACATGGTTAAAAAAATCCAACTAAGTGCGTATCGGACTACGCATAGTGTATGATTGGATAAAAAAGGTGGGACGCCTCACTTCCCTTCAATAAAAATTTTGCTAATTTCTATTTTTTTTTATTCACAGCTTAATATTTGAAAAAAAAAAAGAAGTTTAGGTTTCGTACCACTTTATGGACACCTCATTTTCTTTTAAAATTTTAGCACCATATCCGTGTGATAATAAATACGTAAACGCATTACAAATTAGAGCTTTCTATAAACCTAGTATAATTTATGTTAGTTGCCTAATATTTACGCTTTTAACGACTAAGCCAAAGATTTTACTAATAATCGGACTTTAAAAAGTAGACAACCTACTTCAATGCGTCTACCATAAAATTTAAGACTAATATGGTTTTCTCATGGATGCCATTGTCACAACTGGACCAAACTTTCATGTAACTACTCTTGTAGTAACATCCTTTCCAATAAAAAAAAAATCATCGAAATCGGTTGGCGTGACATTGAGTTATTCGTCCATTTGTTGCGCACATGCTTAGTGTAATTTTAAGACTTATATGGTTTTCTCGTAGATGCCATTGTTAGAACTGGACCTAATTAAAATGGGACCACGCGGGAAGCACCAGCTTTCAAATAAAAAAGAACTCGTCGAAATCGGTTCATGCAGTCGAAAGTTCTGAAGTAACAAACAAAAAATATATAGTCGAATGAGAACCTCCTCCTTTTTAAAGTCCATAGAAAACTAAGTCTTCCCTACTAAAAATATTTGAATATTTTTTGTCATCGGCCTCATTTTTATTTAACGATAATGATTTGCATAGTCACAATATCAAGTGGATTGTAGGTTAGTATTTTTATTTACTTTAAAATTTCATCTGATCATAAGTCACACCTAATAATCATTCTTCCACCAGGCCCTTTCACTTCTTATCACTGTAGTAGAAAGATGTTTTATGTCGTTGAAATTTTATTTTCTAGCTTCGTTAAGCTAAGTTAAATAGTTAGCCATTCAGGTCAAGCGTTATCGGATCCTGAAAAAATATACTGTGGCTGATGCATCGGCACTTAAACAGGACTGTTAAATTCCGCACAACTGCCGTTGCTGAGAACAATCTGTGTCTCAGATGTGATAAAAAAGGCGTTTAGCAGCCTGATTTGATACGCAGTCGGCTATTTTATTGCAGCATTCTATTGAACTTGGTTTGTTATTACATATAAAATCTAACTAAACAAATAACTTTTTTTTTATCAGTTCCCTCAAATACGTATATGTATATGCGACTTAGGCAACAAATCTTGCAAAATGTATGAAAAAGGTAATTTTAGTTGTTATTGGAAGTAGAAACTCACAATCGTTTTTTTTTGGGTTCCGTACCCAAAGGGTAAATGGGACCCTATTACTAAGACTTCGCTGTCCATCTGTCTGTCTATCTGTGTGTCCGGCTGTATCTCATGAACCGTGATAGTTACACAGTTGAAATTTTCACAGATGATGTATTCCGGTTTTTTTCTGTTGCGTAAACCATTTATTACTGTAATTTGTGTTAGTTTATACATTACAATAATAGCATTTAAAAGATATGAACCTCATTCAAAATGATCTCCATCTCCAGTTATCTATTGTATATAAACATGCACTCTCTCCAAGGGATTTTTTTTTACTGCCAATCTTAATGGGCTGTTTTAGGGCTTCCAAATCATCACAATAGAGTACGCCATACTCTCTAAAACTGACCATAAATAATAATGAAGTAAATTCAGATCGGGTCTAGATGAACGTCAGAAACGTTCGTTTTCAACCACGCAGGTGGGTCGAGCTTTATGACCCGGTGCTTAATCTTGCTGAAAGGACCATTCTCGGTTATTGAACATGTTGTTAAGAGGCTTAACCACCTTATCAAGAATCGTATCTTTAAAACACTTTTTGCCAATTTTTTTATATATTTTTCACAAAAATATGGTCAGTCACTCCTTGATAGTTAACACCCTACCGAACCACCCAACTCTGTGTAACTCACCCTATGTGGTCACTCTGTGTAACCCAATTAGTAAAGCTTCTACAGAGCTTGGATCATAAACTCAAACACTATCAATTGTAAAAAAAATGTAGTCAGTAAATATTTTTTATTTATGTGACCATCCTTAACGTATCGCTTAAGAAGTGATTTTGATTTTACCACCTTATTCATTTTTAGATTATCAGTTAAATAATGACCAGTGCGTCTCTTATAGGCTTCTTATCTTATAGTTTCTAGGTGCTATATTAATTTCGCAATACAAAATCTTTTGCTTTGACCTGATGGTAAGTGACTTCCGCCGCCCATGAACACTTGCAACTTAGGAGTCACAAGAGTCCGATACACAAACATTTAACAAATACCAAGCGGATGGAGAGTTCCAAAAACTGCACTTGGCTTCCTGCCTACCCATACCTACTTTGGGTAATGCTATCACAGCAATTCGTTATCTTTTTCACCCACTCTATTGTAATATCACAACAATATTTAATATCTATAGTCTTGAAAATGAGGAAACGGTGAATATTCATATGAGAATGACAGATTCCAAATTCAAATGTATTTTAATCTTCTTCCAAATTTGTATGTAGACTAAGTATATATATAAATATATAATAAGTAAAGCATATTTTATTATTTTATAAATTTATATGAGGGCAAATGTAAAGGAAAGTTGTAAAAAACAAGGTTGTTAAGGGAGATAAGCAGAGAACGGGTAAGAATGTTAGAAACCTTACAGTTCTCAATCCTGTACCTCCAACATACAGAATCATCAATACCGCATGGTTGAATGCAGAAAAGCATCAACAATATTCTGCTGGTGAATAGAATCACTATGGTTACAGGTAATCGTATACAGGCACTGCTGGGACACTGCTAAGGACGGTGTGCTCTTCTTTTGTATAAAAGTGTACTATAACTAGTGCATACTACCACAATTTCTAACCATATAAATTTTCATGTTTTGTTAATTAGAAAGGAACTGAAAGAAAAAGTCTTTAGTTTCAGTTTAAATTAATTCATAATAAAGGCCTAGTCTCGAGAAAATGTACGGTGAATAAAGCTAAAATTCATTTTAGTGTCAAAATGAACACAGCTCTAAAGTTTTATTTGTATTTATTTTAATTATAAATAAATATATAAGGTAGGTAGGTTAGGTAGGAGTGCGCTCTTTTCTTGAAAGTTTGAGGGTCGTATCAGCCTGGAAATACGGCAGGCGACAATTTTTTACTCAGGCTGGTTGTGCGAGGCATAAAACTTCTAGAGAAGCGCACAGTGGTGGAGTGCCAATCATCCTGGTGATGGGATGGATATTTTGTCACGTAGAACGATGGCGAAAACCTGCGGCCGGTATAAGTCCGAACAATTCCTCTAAACACTGCCCATGATACAAGCGATAGAGAATGCAGAGTGAAGCTACATCTCTACGCAACACCAAGGTGTCAAACCAATCAGAAATATCTTGGCAATTGATGATGAGAGTAGCTCTCCGTTCAATGCGGTCAAAAGGAAGCTCAGGTAATGGGGTGCACCTG
The DNA here is from genome assembly GCA_947561695.1 of Tyria jacobaeae. NCBI lineage: Eukaryota > Metazoa > Arthropoda > Insecta > Lepidoptera > Erebidae > Tyria > Tyria jacobaeae. The sequence goes on from OX387210.1 coordinate 9,478,370, forward strand.
CATAGTGATGAGAACAGTATTCCATGTGCGGCCGAACCTGCGCCTTATAAAGTCGCAGGTGGTGGGCTTAAGTGAAATACTGTCTCGATCTGTTTAGCACACCAAGCTTCTTCGAGGCTTATTTGGCCTAACCCTCTAAGTGACCGACAAACTAGACTTCACTTGATATATAGATGCCAAGGATTCCGATGCTGGCTGATGCAGGTAGGGAAGAAAACTGGTGAGCTAGTTGCATAGTTTCTCAGGAAGCCCATAGGAAGGAAGCTTCGCAAGAACCGCTTTGTGCCAGACCCGATTGAAGGCCATCGCTAGGTCCAAACTAACCGCTAACGCTTCCCCTTTGGTGTCGAACATCTGTGCCCACCGGTGAGTCAAGTGAAAGAGAATCATCAGCTGAGCGACCCCGACAGAAGCCGCATTGCCGATAATTGAATTGAGGTGCTGCCAGTTGGGGTGCGAGGTCCGGAACCTCCACGTGGTGCACCCTGGGGAACGAAGACGGCAGCGCCTCTCCCGTTAACTAGGAGAGACGCTGCCGCCTACGGCCAAGTCCGGCCGAGGCGGGAACAGCCCTCCTGAGGGTTGTTTGGAAGCTTTCTGCGTGTCCCTCCGTTTAGCGGAGGGCACAGTGGAGAGTATCAGGGGGCGGACGGGTCCATCACCGCTGGCTCTGACCAGAGGTTGTGGACATTGGTCTGGTGCAGACCACCGTCCGACCAAGTCGTAAGCCTGACTGATAGCAGTCAGGAACGACGGCTCTACGTGGGCTATGAGGAAGGAAACCTCTATAAAAAACCTCGGGGCGGACGGATCCGGTCTGGTGCAGACTCCGTCCGGCCCAGCCGTAATCCTGAACGGACAGGACCGGTGGCTCTTCGAAGCCGTAAACCTCTATAAAAAAACTCCAAGCCCACGCTTTGACGCCCGGCAATGAGCTGAGTCGCTGGAGGGAGTCCAGTGCCGAGGGCGTCCTGTTGTCGGAGGACATTAAACTCAAAACTATGGCATGGGTAAACAAAAGGAAAAACCTACCCAGGAGGGTCCCAGACGCACTGCGCCTGGGGAGTCCCTCCCGGAGCCAAACGGCTCCGGCAGCTCCCAGTCGTATTCTGGGGGGAGCAACCACTGCCAAACCCGCCCGTTGCCGAGCGGTAAATCCGGTGACGAAAATATCGCGAAGGAGGCGGATAGACGTGGGGCAGTATCAGATACTGACACTGCCTCAGAAATGAGTGGTGCGAGCACCCCGATAGTGTCAGCTGCAGATCGGTATCAACGAGGCTCGCAAAATCGAAAGAGGCCCCAGCCCCTCCCAGTGGACATAAGCACTGCTTCAAGTGACGAGGGCACGAAATCTACGAGGGGTACAAATCGTCGAGGGGCCCGTACTCGTAGCGTAGGCCGCCCTCCTAAGACAAAGACAGCAAAGAAGGCCAAGGAGGAGCTCTTGCTCAAGGCCCTCCTTGAAAAGGTTGAGTCTGATAAGACGAGCACCTCTGACACGAGGTGCGGTGACTCAACGCTGGAAGAGCTACGCATCAGAGTGGGGAACCCCGTGGAGCAGATCGAGGAGGCAATCGGCGCAGCCGATTGCTTACTTCAGACAAGTACAAAACTCGGGGGTCCTGAACAAAACACCTTGTTGACGGTTGTGCGAAACATTGTCGAGGCGGGAAAACTCCTAGTGGCTGAAAGTAGGGCCCACGAAAGGGAGAAAGCCCGCCTCGAAGCAGAGCTCGCGGAAGCAAAAAAGAGGGCGCTGGGCTCCGCTCCAACCAACGCTGGCGCCACATTGGCGTCGTCGACTCCAGTGGTATCGCCCTGCCGGGTGGAGCCGGATGTAGTCCGGCTCATGGCGGAAATGGAGGAGCGATTAATGAAGCGCATCACTGCAGTACAGAGCGCTCATTATCGTCCACCTCTGGCTCCGCCAAGAGCAACGTACGCAGCCGCTGCTAAAGCGGGCTCAGCAGCCCAGCCAGCAGCTAGCGTGGTCGGACCAGCGGCAAAAACACCTCGGAAGGTCACCCAGGGTAAGGGAAAGGAGAAAACAAACCCAACCCAAGATCTAAGTTCAGCCCCAGCCCCGGCTGATACCGTACAGCGCCCTTTAGAAGGGGGCTGGACGGCAGTCGGGGATAAGAAAAAGAAGCGGAAGGCCGCCAATAAAGTGGCCAAAAAGGCTAAAAAGGCAGCCGGCGCTGCAACGGGAGCACCGAGGAAACTCCGCACACCTCGCTCAGCGGCAGTCGTAGTCACTCTGACGGCAGAGGCGGCGGAGAGGGGCTTGGGGTACGCCGAGGTTTTGGCGAAAGTTAAGGCCAAAGTCGACCTCAAGGCCCTAGAGATACCGGGCGTTCGGTGCAAAAACACCCGAACGGGAGCCCGGCTCCTCGAAATCCCCGGTGCTACCAGTGGCCCCAAAGCTGACGCCCTAGCGGCCAAGATAAGGAACTCACTGGACGCAGCTGACGTTCGAGTGTCCAGGCCCATAAAATGCGCTGATTTGCGCATCACGGGCTTGGACGACTCTGTCACGGCAGATGAGCTCAGGCTCGCCGTGATGGAGGTCGGGGGTTGCCCTCTGGACAACGTGAAGGCCGGGGCTATACGCTTCGGGCCCTTTGGACAGGGGGCAGCGGTTGTCAGCTGCCCCATCGCAGCGGCCCAAAAGGTCGCTGATGGACGTACCCTCCTGGTTGGGGGTTTTCTGAGGGCGCAGGCACGACTCCTGCAGGCCCGGCCGGCAAGGTGCTTCCGGTGCCTGTCGGTGGGGCATGTAGGCGTCCAGTGTACGGCAGAGGTCACCATAGGTGACCTCTGTTTCCGCTGTGGCCAGCCCGGTCACAAGGCGGGGGCTTGCAATGCTTCGGTGCAATGCTTCAGATGCACAGCGGAGGGCAAGCCTGCCAACCACCGGGTTGGCAGTAAGACCTGCGCCGGATCGAGACCGAAGCCGGGAGGCCGGCCTTCTGTCCCCAAACCGGCGATGGATGATGCCGCTCTAGAGCGGCAAGGTTCGCGGCGGAACGGGGAGATGGAAATTCAATAATGGATTCCCATCTTCGCATCCTGCAGGCGAACGTGGGCCACGGTGCCGCCGCTCAGGATCTTCTGCTCCAGAGTATGGCACAGTGGTCCATTAACATTGCCGCTGTCGCCGAGCCATACACCCACCGGTTTCTCGGGCCAGCCTGGGAGACCGACTTGGATGGCTCGGCGGTTCTGGTACACGGCACCGCCGCCGGCACCCCTCCTTTTGCCGTGGTTGCAAGAGAACGGGGTTGCATAGCGGCGGTAGTTGGGGATATATCGGTCGTGGCCGTTTATTTCACGCCAAACCGAGACATAACCGAGTATGAGCAATGGCTCGCTCAGTTGGCCGTCGTCGTCGACGCCTGTCGTCCTCACCCGGTTCTTGTGGTCGGGGACTTCAACGCCTGGTCAGAGGCTTGGGGTTCTCGGCGCACGAACCAGAGGGGCAGAGCTCTGGAGAACTGGGCCGAAAGACTCGGTCTAGTTCTCCTAAATCAGAGGGCCGTACCCACGTTCGTGACGGCGAGGGGCAGTTCAATCGTGGACATCTCGTTCGCGTGCCCTTCGCTGGCACGCCGTGTTCAAGACTGGCGCGTCGTGGTGGGGGAGGAGACTGGTTCGGATCACCGATACATTCGGTTTGAAGTCTCCGCTCCCACGAATGGCGTGCCGGCCGGATTGAAGGCCATCGCTAGGTCCAAACTAACCGCTAACGCTTCCCCTTTGGTGTCGAACATCTGTGCCCACCGGTGAGTCAAGTGAAAGAGAATCATCAGCTGAGCGACCCCGACAGAAGCCGCATTGCCGATAATTGAATTGAGGTGCTGCCAGTTGGGGTGCGAGGTCCGGAACCTCCACGTGGTGCACCCTGGGGAACGAAGACGGCAGCGCCTCTCCCGTTAACTAGGAGAGACGCTGCCGCCTACGGCCAAGTCCGGCCGAGGCGGGAACAGCCCTCCTGAGGGTTGTTTGGAAGCTTTCTGCGTGTCCCTCCGTTTAGCGGAGGGCACAGTGGAGAGTATCGGGGGCGGACGGGTCCATCACCGCTGGCTCTGACCAGAGGTTGTGGACATTGGTCTGGTGCAGACCACCGTCCGACCAAGTCGTAAGCCTGACTGATAGCAGTCAGGAACGACGGCTCTACGTGGGCTACGAGGAAGGAAACCTCTATAAAAAACCTCGGGGCGGACGGATCCGGTCTGGTGCAGACTCCGTCCGGCCCAGCCGTAATCCTGAACGGACAGGACCGGTGGCTCTTCGAAGCCGCGAGGACGTAAACCTCTATAAAAAAAACTCCAAGCCCACGCTTTGACGCCCGGCAATGAGCTGAGTCGCTGGAGGGAGTCCAGTGCCGAGGGCGTCCTGTTGTCGGAGGACATTAAACTCAAAACTATGGCATGGGTAAACAAAAGGAAAAACCTACCCAGGAGGGTCCCAGACGCACTGCGCCTGGGGAGTCCCTCCCGGAGCCAAACGGCTCCGGCAGCTCCCAGTCGTATTCTGGGGGGAGCAACCACTGCCAAACCCGCCCGTTGCCGAGCGGTAAATCCGGTGACGAAAATATCGCGAAGGAGGCGGATAGACGTGGGGCAGTATCAGATACTGACACTGCCTCAGAAATGAGTGGTGCGAGCACCCCGATAGTGTCAGCTGCAGATCGGTATCAACGAGGCTCGCAAAATCGAAAGAGGCCCCAGCCCCTCCCAGTGGACATAAGCACTGCTTCAAGTGACGAGGGCACGAAATCTACGAGGGGTACAAATCGTCGAGGGGCCCGTACTCGTAGCGTAGGCCGCCCTCCTAAGACAAAGACAGCAAAGAAGGCCAAGGAGGAGCTCTTGCTCAAGGCCCTCCTTGAAAAGGTTGAGTCTGATAAGACGAGCACCTCTGACACGAGGTGCGGTGACTCAACGCTGGAAGAGCTACGCATCAGAGTGGGGAACCCCGTGGAGCAGATCGAGGAGGCAATCGGCGCAGCCGATTGCTTACTTCAGACAAGTACAAAACTCGGGGGTCCTGAACAAAACACCTTGTTGACGGTTGTGCGAAACATTGTCGAGGCGGGAAAACTCCTAGTGGCTGAAAGTAGGGCCCACGAAAGGGAGAAAGCCCGCCTCGAAGCAGAGCTCGCGGAAGCAAAAAAGAGGGCGCTGGGCTCCGCTCCAACCAACGCTGGCGCCACATTGGCGTCGTCGACTCCAGTGGTATCGCCCTGCCGGGTGGAGCCGGATGTAGTCCGGCTCATGGCGGAAATGGAGGAGCGATTAATGAAGCGCATCACTGCAGTACAGAGCGCTCATTATCGTCCACCTCTGGCTCCGCCAAGAGCAACGTACGCAGCCGCTGCTAAAGCGGGCTCAGCAGCCCAGCCAGCAGCTAGCGTGGTCGGACCAGCGGCAAAAACACCTCGGAAGGTCACCCAGGGTAAGGGAAAGGAGAAAACAAACCCAACCCAAGATCTAAGTTCAGCCCCAGCCCCGGCTGATACCGTACAGCGCCCTTTAGAAGGGGGCTGGACGGCAGTCGGGGATAAGAAAAAGAAGCGGAAGGCCGCCAATAAAGTGGCCAAAAAGGCTAAAAAGGCAGCCGGCGCTGCAACGGGAGCACCGAGGAAACTCCGCACACCTCGCTCAGCGGCAGTCGTAGTCACTCTGACGGCAGAGGCGGCGGAGAGGGGCTTGGGGTACGCCGAGGTTTTGGCGAAAGTTAAGGCCAAAGTCGACCTCAAGGCCCTAGAGATACCGGGCGTTCGGTGCAAAAACACCCGAACGGGAGCCCGGCTCCTCGAAATCCCCGGTGCTACCAGTGGCCCCAAAGCTGACGCCCTAGCGGCCAAGATAAGGAACTCACTGGACGCAGCTGACGTTCGAGTGTCCAGGCCCATAAAATGCGCTGATTTGCGCATCACGGGCTTGGACGACTCTGTCACGGCAGATGAGCTCAGGCTCGCCGTGATGGAGGTCGGGGGTTGCCCTCTGGACAACGTGAAGGCCGGGGCTATACGCTTCGGGCCCTTTGGACAGGGGGCAGCGGTTGTCAGCTGCCCCATCGCAGCGGCCCAAAAGGTCGCTGATGGACGTACCCTCCTGGTTGGGGGTTTTCTGAGGGCGCAGGCACGACTCCTGCAGGCCCGGCCGGCAAGGTGCTTCCGGTGCCTGTCGGTGGGGCATGTAGGCGTCCAGTGTACGGCAGAGGTCACCATAGGTGACCTCTGTTTCCGCTGTGGCCAGCCCGGTCACAAGGCGGGGGCTTGCAATGCTTCGGTGCAATGCTTCAGATGCACAGCGGAGGGCAAGCCTGCCAACCACCGGGTTGGCAGTAAGACCTGCGCCGGATCGAGACCGAAGCCGGGAGGCCGGCCTTCTGTCCCCAAACCGGCGATGGATGATGCCGCTCTAGAGCGGCAAGGTTCGCGGCGGAACGGGGAGATGGAAATTCAATAATGGATTCCCATCTTCGCATCCTGCAGGCGAACGTGGGCCACGGTGCCGCCGCTCAGGATCTTCTGCTCCAGAGTATGGCACAGTGGTCCATTAACATTGCCGCTGTCGCCGAGCCATACACCCACCGGTTTCTCGGGCCAGCCTGGGAGACCGACTTGGATGGCTCGGCGGCTCTGGTACACGGCACCGCCGCCGGCACCCCTCCTTTTGCCGTGGTTGCAAGAGAACGGGGTTGCATAGCGGCGGTAGTTGGGGATATATCGGTCGTGGCCGTTTATTTCACGCCAAACCGAGACATAACCGAGTATGAGCAATGGCTCGCTCAGTTGGCCGTCGTCGTCGACGCCTGTCGTCCTCACCCGGTTCTTGTGGTCGGGGACTTCAACGCCTGGTCAGAGGCTTGGGGTTCTCGGCGCACGAACCAGAGGGGCAGAGCTCTGGAGAACTGGGCCGAAAGACTCGGTCTAGTTCTCCTAAATCAGAGGGCCGTACCCACGTTCGTGACGGCGAGGGGCAGTTCAATCGTGGACATCTCGTTCGCGTGCCCTTCGCTGGCACGCCGTGTTCAAGACTGGCGCGTCGTGGTGGGGGAGGAGACTGGTTCGGATCACCGATACATTCGGTTTGAAGTCTCCGCTCCCACGAATGGCGTGCCGGCCACACCGGCTCCACCTGAGCCACGTTGGGCGCTCAAGCGTTTAAATCGGGAGCTCCTCCTGGAAGCCGCCATCGTACAGGCCTGGGCCCCTGCGCCGGATGGGCCTGTTGATGTGGGTGCCGAGGCACAATGGTTCCGGGAGGCTATGACTCGTGTCTGTGATGCGGCGATGCCTAGGGCTAAGCCCAATACAGCGAGGCGCCGGGTCTACTGGTGGTCGCCGGAGATTGCAGGGCTGCGACAGGCCTGCGTGACCGCACGCCGCCGGTGGTCCCGGTTCCGCAGGAGGCGTCGCCGTCCTGCGGACGCGGTCACCCGAGAGGCGGAGCTGCTGGTGGAATACAGGGGTGCCAAGAGAACCCTTCAGGCAGCGATAAAGCGGGCCAAGAGTGAGGCCCGCTGCGAGTTGCTGGAGACACTGGAGCGGGATCCATGGGGGCGCCCTTACCGTATGGTTAGAGGCAAGATGCGCCCGTGGGCCCCGCCGTTGACCCGGTGTCTTCAGCCAGACCTGCTTGAGGGGGTCGTCGGCGCCCTGTTCCCATCACGGTTGGTGGAACACACGCCACCACCGATGGCTCCGCCTACGACACCTGAGGTGCCTAACGTGGATGATGACGACGTGCCTGAGGTCACTCGGGCAGAACTAGCGCTGGCGGTGCAACGGCTGAAAGCTAAAAGCACCGCCCCAGGACCCGATGGCATTCCAGGCCGAGCGTGGGTCCTGGCTCTAGATGATGAGACGCCGGCTCTCGAGCCCCGACTGAGAGGGTTGTTCAGCGCATGTCTCGAGCAGGGCCAGTTTCCGAAATTGTGGAAGACGGGGAAACTGGTCCTCATCCGAAAGGAGGGGCGCCCGGCGGACTCACCATCCGCCTACCGGCCCATAGTGTTGCTTGACGAGGTGTGCAAGCTCTTTGAAAGAGTGATTGCATGGCGCCTCGTCAAGCATCTCTACAGGGTAGGGCCGGATCTGGCGGACAACCAGTACGGTTTCCGTCAGGGGCGCTCCACCATAGATGCGATCATGCGCGTGAGAGCCCTGGCAGAGGAAGCAGTTTCCCAGGGTGAAGTAGTGTTGGCGGTGTCTTTAGACATCGCCAACGCGTTCAACACTTTGCCCTGGAGTTGCATCAGGGAGGCACTAGTGTATCATCGAGTGCCTCCTTACCTCTGCCGCATAGTCGGGGCATATCTGTCGGAGAGAGCCGTCATCTACCCAAGTAGGGCCGGTCTCGGTCGGCGTGAAATGTCGTGCGGTGTCCCGCAGGGGTCGGTCCTAGGGCCACTCCTGTGGAACATTGGCTACGACTGGGTGCTTCGCGGTGCATTCTTAGATGGTATCGCCGTCACGTGCTATGCGGATGACACGCTTGTGACGGCATGTGGCGGGACGCACCGTGAGGCAACCCTGAGGGCCACGGCCGGGGTTGCCCAAGTCGTTGAGAGAATCCGGCGGTTGGGTCTTGAGGTGGCTCTGCACAAATCCGAGGCGTTGTTCTTTCACGGGCCTCGGAATAAGCCGCCTGAAGGACTCAGCCTCATAGTAGGAGGCACTCGCATCGGCATCGAGCCCTCTATGAGGTATTTGGGGCTCGTACTCGACGGCCGATGGGACTTCGGATATCACTTCCGAAGCCTGGTCCCCAAGTTGGTTGGCGCAGCGCGTGCATTAGCACGGTTGTTGCCAAACATGAGGGGGCCCGATGACTCCTGCAGGAGACTATATGAGGGGGTTGTGCGATCCATGGCCCTTTATGGGGCCCCAATATGGGCAGAGATCCTGAAGGCCAGCAATATCGCGCTATTGCGAAGACCGCAACGAGTGCTGGCTATCAGGATCATAAGGGGGTACCGCACGATCTCCTTTGAGGCGGCGAGTCTCCTGGCCGGAACTCCACCATGGGACCTGGAGGCGAAAGCCCTTGCGGCTCTCTACCAGTGGCGCAAGGAGGCGCGGGAGTTGGGTAGAAGTCCTGAACTGCGTGAAATCGACGATCAGAAATCCCAACTCCGCCAGGTCCTCGTGGAGGAATGGAGGGAACGACTTAGGCAACCGAGCGCTGGGCACGCTGTTATTACGGCGGTAAGACCCGTTATGGAGGATTGGCTCGAGAGGCGTCATGGGACCCTCTGATACCGGCTGACGCAGGTGATCACTGGAAAGGGATGTTTCGGAGATCACCTGTGTCTGATCCGCAAGGAGCCAACGCCTGAGTGCCATCATTGCGATGGCCAGACCGTGGACACGGCGCTCCACACGCTGGCAGAATGTCCGGCGTGGGAGGAGCCGAGGCGTGATCTCGTGGCGGCCATCGGGGTGGTGGTTCTCTCGCTCGGTAACATGATTGCGGCCATGTTGCGGAGCGAGAACGCGTGGAACTCCGCCGTCTCTTTCTGCGAGCAAATTATGCTTGCCAAGGAGACGGCGGAGCGGGATCGGGAGAGGTTCAGAACTCTTCCGGCCCGCCAGGCCCGGGAACGGGCCAGGTACCACAGGCGACTCAGGCGCCGGAGATCGGAGAATGATCTCCGTCCTCCATAAGCGCAGGCCTGGGGGTGACATATGAGGCCATCTGTCACCCTAGCAGAAGCAGGCTTGGGTGGCGGAGCGGACGCTGCGGAGCGTGCGCGCCCTTGGGGGAAGTTACGGGAACATTGGGGTTCCCACACTGGAGGGGGCCGTCTACAAACCGTAGGTGGCCCGAGGTACGTCGGGGTTCCAGGGTTTTCCTTTCTAGGGTGTACCTGGTTCCATGGCATCTAGTACCCAAGATGGCGTGCGGTTTTAGTCGGTTCGAGTCCGACATGCCACCAGTGGTATCCGAGGGGATTTCCGCACGGAGAAAAAAAAAAAAAAAAAAGGTGCTGCCAGTTGATAATGGATTTAATTACGTAACTGCATTGCAATAACGACTTTACAAATAAGGTTTAGGTACAATATAGCAAGCAACAGTAGGTAGTATTATAGAATCTATACTCGTAAGCCTAGTAGTAGTATGGACGATAATTAATGCCAGATGAAAAATAGTGAAGTTATGGGTTTGTAGCTTGTATTCATCTTTCAATTTTTTTTTCATTTAAAAAGTGTTTTAACTGAGTGTTTTCGGCTATGTTTTAAGACAATCTTAATTCTGAGCAGTTTTCGTTAATGGGACTAAAATGTGAGGTTTAATACATCCGATTGGCTGCCAATGTAAGATTTCATTCATTAAATACTTTACCGAAGAATACTTTATTTAAACGAACATAGCAAAAATATGCATATGCATTGGATCTTAGAAAACATATGCAAAGGCCGCTAAAATAGACTAAAAGTGTTACTGTACAATCTCGTCTTCGTGTTAAATATAATTATCATTTATTATTATTATAGTTAATATGTATTATTAAATTGGTGATGTTCTGGAGAGCGGAAAGATCAGAATTAGCTGAAACCGACGGGCTTGTGTGAAAGGTTTAATAACAGTAGAGGAAGTTCGTGATGTACGTAAGGATATAAGCGAGCTGAGGGCTGTTGTCTTACCCTACGCCGATATGAGAAAGGCGTAAGGTATATATATATGTACATACATATGTATATTAATATATAAGACGGGCATATTGGTCTAGTGGTTATTAATCATGACTGCTGAGCCAGAGGTCGTAGGTTCGATTTCCACACGGGACTATAATTTGATATTCTGATCCACAAATAGTTGTTGAATTCTGGCCCACAAATAGTCCACAGAGAACACCCGAGTCTGGGTGTTCTCTGTGTCCGTTGTTTGTATGTTTATCAAGTCCTCCTCGACACAGGAATCAATTTAATGCTGGAGTTGTCATTTTAAAAGAAAGAAAATGTATGTTAATACTTTTTCTGTCTATTCCCGATTAGTTACAGTAAATAGCTATAATAGACTAGAGTTTAGAATAGACTTTTACTATACTGCATGAGAACGACTCTTTGTGGACCACGGTAATGTGTAATTTTACGCAATTGTTCAGTATATTAAATAAAAATTAGTTTTTTTTTTGTAAATTTAAATGGTTATTTTGAAAATATAGACTAAAATGACGAAGACAATGTAATAAAAGCTTAAAAATAATTCGGTGGGTTCTAGGTCCCAGTCATCAAACTAATCTCCTTATCAATCTAGGGCATTGATCAGACAAAAAATTAAATCGTTAGGCAAGAGCAAAATAAAATCCTGTACCACAACGGGACCAACCAGACATTCGTTAATTTTGTTCAAATACCGGACGTTCAGTGATGTTTAGTTAATTTCTTTAACAAAGCTTAGGTACATACACTGGTTTAACAGGAAGTTTGCTTAAAGAATTTAAGCAAATTATACATTGAATATTTGCGATTGCATCTACCACACGGAACCTAATTTGACATCATCGACATACGCAACCACCTTATCTTTATTTGATGAATGTCAGGGGATTTGAGGAGAAATCCGTTGGTGGAGGTCGGTTGGTGATGGCTTCGAGTGGCCGGCGCTGTCTGCCAGTGCGCGCGCGACGGTGAAAGGCGCTATGTCGATACACACAGTGAGCAGTGCGCGGTCCGCGAATAGCATCATCACCATATCATACATGCGAATTTTCATCATTTGCGCAATTTTAATTACCGGTTAGTGTCTCCAAAACATTTTTATTATGAATTATTTAAAAAAATCTATTTAAGTGACAAAATCGTTGGAATAACATTGCATCGATTTCTACATATAAGGAATTAAAAATCAAGCAATGCGTAATTCGTAATCTTATGCAAGCGGTCCGACGACCAATTTGTTAGTCGTTAACGTAACTGTTATACGAATTACATAGATAGTGAAAGCTATCTATCGTGTGTGCATACCATTATGAGTATTTTATGAAAATATTTATAAGTGTGAAAGCGTGTGATGGACAAGTATAGAAGGATTTATTGCTTTCATACGAGTCTAATTGAATTAAAAATACATAAGAAAATTTCAAATATGGTTGTATCTAATTGTTATTCGTCTGGCATATCCCTTCTTTCACTTGACATCGAGGGTGACCGGTTACGATCGAGGATATTGACACTTCATTTACACGTATGTACATCGTATGTACTCTGTATACTATACCAGATTTTATGTCATCATAATTCACACGTCTCGAAGCTTGCCGGTGGACGAAGTTGATAGACAGCTTTGCGGATTTTTCCTTTCATTATATAGGTTTCAATGACATTTAAAAGTAGTCTTTAGTATTCTCGCAATGGTAATATGTCTGGCTCTTTTTATACATAATACTATAGAATATATATTATACATATTATATAAAATTATATTATATATTATATATATTAATTTGTTGAAGTGAATATTTCTTAAGGCACTTGAGCACTTTCTGGGTGAACAAAAATCATGGAACACGCGTCGTCGTCACCGAACGCTTTCCGTGAGCTATATGTTTAATGTGTATATATGTGTACTTTTTGAGTGAACAAAAAGCATGAACGAGCTATATGTATACTGTGTATAATCTAATAGCTCGACGATACAAATCACAATTTACTTAGTTTTTTAATATGATAATTCAATTCTAATTCACATGCGATATGTTATTTTTTTCCGACTCCTAAATTGCAAGCAATCACAAGCCTCTAATACGCCCTAATTTTAGTTAGCACTCATTAATAAGTAAAATTAATGAGGTATGTTTGTCTGTTTGCTTATGGGCTCTGAGATAACAACTTAAAGATTAATCTTCTATTCAATTAACAGGAAACACGCTCACTGTTCAGAGCCTTTGTATAAACATAATTGTTAGAAATAGCTGGTGAATAATTTAAGGACTGTCTGTTTAATTATTTTGTATTCGTTGTGGTCGACGATTTTCATTACGTTAATAAATAATTATTAATCAGAAGGCTGGAATTATTTTTTATTATTGATTGTTACTAGAGATCGCCTGTTGGTCGATATTCGACCATAATTCATTAAATGTTGAATGTTCAACCTTATTGATAAGTATAACTTGAATTGTTATTATCTTAGACTTTGTATTAATACATTGTAGGCCTCTGCCTACTCAATCGATGATACAGACGTAAGTGTATGCATATACTTTAAAATTGAGTAGAGATTGTAACTGCTTTTGCTATTGTTGTGCTCATATAACTGTTTTAATACCACGTAACTGCTGGCCGCAGGATGTTTAGTATCTTCAGAAAAAGAAATATGAAATATAGAATTATGTATAGTATATGAAAGTAAGCTTTAGCCATTAAAAAATAAAATGTAGGCGCTACAAAATTAGTGACAAAGGTTCAGATAATATCAAATATAACACAATTTCGAAACGTAGTACGTGTACTATTGTATTTATATATTATTTTGCATATAAGCAATGTTATAAGGGAATTGCTAAAAGAAAGAGTGTACTTAGACTTGCTTTCCATAGGATTTATGTATTGGAACTGGCAACTAGTTTCAGTCTGACGGACTTTTACTTCTGACAATTCAGAAATACCTGTAATTGGTATAAGTCAAGCCAATAATTTTTATTTAAATACTATAAGGTAAGCAAATTCTTTAATATAATTTAGTGGAATAAGTACATGTCACTATCATCAGCATTGTCGGCTACCGTTTCTCGTATTTTGTTACTGGAACACTTATCCTAGCAGTGTAACCCCATTAACTTGAAAATGTTGTCGGTTTGGACAAACGTTTGGCTGGTACTTTGCAGCTTTACACTCTGTTAATAGAGTTGATCTTGATGTCGGATAACCACCCATTTCGGCTCGTTATTAGTATATTCATGGGTCTTGGTTTTTGTCGATTTGGAGCTGGTGGTGCTGAACGCACAAGGTCAAATAAATCATTACTAACATAGACCTCTCCATTGGTCTTTTTGATACTTTAATTACATGCATCGTCTGCCTATCGTCAATAACATTCAACATCTTCGGTAAAATCTTTATTAGTTATATTCCTTGGTCTTCTTTTAAGCACTGAGTTAACATATCTTTCATTTTATTTTTCAAGACTAAATCTCTAAAATAAGTTTTTTATTGTCACGCATTTTGTATAAGACTAAATTATAGATTCCGCTTCTGTCAAAAACAGTGAGAGCTTAGAATTCGACGTGTTTCGTAAAAATAACCGCGACTGCATTCATATTAAATAGTTATATACCAATCAAAGTTAGTTATGTCTCTTATCTAGACATATCATTCGCAATGTTTATATAAAAAGTTGATAGAAAATCCTTGTACCTTATTTTAAGAGTATTCAACACATTATAAGAGAATGTTAAAGTTCATATTGAAGCGTGATAGTGTTGATAGTAATAATTCATTATTTTATAAATTATATGATGATGATAATTATCTAATTATCAACGTTCACATTAGCACTGTAAAATATATTTCTCATATCTTCACGTTTACGCTGGCCACACAAAAAAGTTACACTGAAATATTCAATAATAGAACGTAGGAGCATTCTTAATGATCGATACCGATAAGCAAATGACTTTCATGTAATAGTAATAAGGGATCTCTTTGGTTTCATTTCACTTCATTAAAGTGGTAAAGCAGCAATAAACAAGTCCTTCGTATTTACATCGTATAAATAAAAAAATCATTTTTTAATTTTTTGGTCTAAAATGTACCTACTTTACAATTTCAGGAAACTTGACTAAATCAATTATTATCATAATCGTGACTTAGGTGTCTAAGTAATTTGTACGTCTAAGTATGAATTGTTTTGCATAACATACTTTCTCTTTCAATATAATGATACTAAATTGTAGTTCAAAATATATTTGTTCATATCTATTTATTGTTCGGTTTTAAAGTATTTATTTAATATTACGAATGTGCTCTTAAATCGAATACTTGTACACTGATGAAGTTAAATATAAAGTATATAACTTTTTTGATATATCACCTCAGCAGTTTTACATTCATCTTACCAACACATACTAAAGTAATTAACATAACTGTAATTGCTTTTTGCTTACTTATACGTAGGTCATACTGAAAGTTTTTAAAATGGGCGAGTTTTTGGAAAGCAGCCGATGAAAAATTTATTAAATTTTGAATTATGAACTCTGGGAATCTGTAGATGTGTAGTGAATTCTAATTTCATTTGTTTTTACAAATTTCCGGCAATTTAAAGCTGCCGACAATTTAAAACTAACTTCACTCAATGGTTTATTACGACTTTGTTGCGGTCTTACTCAATAACAATGTTACGATAGACTTCGATTAGCATTTCATTACGAAGCCCCATCTCGTGCCATAGTTTACAACTGGTTTAATGAGTTTAAACGTGGTCGAAGCAAACTCACTGATGATTCTTGATAAGGATGTTCTTCTATGGCGACTACTGAAGAAAACGTGAGTGCTATGCGGCTAATGATAGAAGCGAATAGAAGGGTTATATATCAATACATTTGCGCAGGTTTAGGCATTGGTATGATTCAAGTACGAAAATTCTGACATACACATTTAGGTGTCAAAAAGCGTTTTTCTAGGTGGATACTTCATAATTTGACGGAAGATCAAAAACGTCGTCGATTGGTGCCGCTTAATGCTTAAAAAGTATGACTTAGGTGACTCGAATGCTATTTATGGCATTGTCACAGGTGATGAAAGCTGGATATATTCTTACGAACACGAAACGAAAAAGACAACCTGCGCAATAGATTCTTCCATTCGAAGATTTGATTTTCATTTGATTGGAAAAAACATGATTGCCTCACTCTTTGAACGGATGGGTCATTCCACACAGTCATTCTAGAAGATAAAAGGACTGTTACTGCAGACTTATTAGTCAGTCATTTTTTACCAGTTGTCTTCCATTACACAATGTTAGACAGCAGCGCCCAAGAAGCAGGATCCTCCTCATGACAACGCTACAGCTCACTCCGCCAGACGAATATTTGTGTATCGAAGGTGAGGAGTTAGTGAGTCATCCTCCTTATAGTCCCGACCTACCACATTGTCACTTTTATTTATTTTAAAAAAATAAAAGATAAATTTAAGAAATTCGTTTTATGAAGAATACCGTGCCCTGAAGATGCCTTAGCTACATTTGAAAAAGGCATGGACGAGATCCCTAAAGAAGAGTGGGTTCACTGCTTCAGTCAATGGTTTCATCGCGTAACCAGTGCTTAAAAAATAACGGAGACTTCTTCGAAAAGCAATAAAAATATTACCAGGCTTCTATATATTTCAGTTTCTTTTTTTATATCTTTTAGTGTGACCTCAGTATTGTATAGTTATGTAACGTGCTGTGGCGAAATGGTCACACGTGTTTGTTTGTATTTATGTTGCTAAAACAGGTTTATTGTCTTTCAGGAAGTTATCAACAGAAAGAAAAAGATGAAGAGTTTGTATGCCCTGAAGGAACACAAGGAAATGGCAATTTTGCAGATCCAGCTACGTGTAGGAGATTTTATCAGGTGAGAATATTGTGATAACATGAAAAGAAGCCTAGACCCGGTCAGGCGAGACGGGGTTATATGCGTCCGTTTTGGATGTAGGTTCACTACATTGTTAATAATACTCTACTAGATAGAGTTGATCTGTGACATGGCCCACTGATACCTACAAAGCATCTAGGACAGGTTTTTGAACACAGTTATCAACATTTGGTAAGGTTTAAAGAGATACATGGGCTGCTTGTCAATCCATGCAATGAATGGCCAACTCAAGTATACCTTATTTTTGAGTTACAAACAACAAACTTCAAAAAGAAGTATATAAACGTCTTCAATTGATCAGTTATATTACGATAAATCGTATGAAGCTGTATATTTCATTACTTAATTTCCACCATAAGAGATAGATTATTTCTTTTAAATTTAAATGTGACAAACGTTGAGTGACAATCCTTTTAATTAAAATGAAACGAATAAAAAAATTTGTTTACAATTCAATTATTGTTTTGAGGGAGAAAAGAGATACAAAAAAAAAAACAGTCGAATCAGGGACCTCTACTTTTTGGTGTCGTCATACAAGCCTCAGCTTCCCTTCACCATAAATTATTCAACGCCTTTTACTTGGTTACAGAGATTTGGTCCGATTTCGGTCTTTTGTTTTTTATGTCAAAATATAAAGAATATCTATTGTTTGTTAATGTACATATATATATGTATATATATATATACAAATGAATTTGATGACTATGCGAATTGTACCTAGTTAAGCACAACTTTTTAAATTAATTCACTTTGAATTTTAAATAAAGAAGATTGCTACGCCAGCTGTAATTAAAAAAAAAAACCATTCCCACTTAATTGTTATCACTCAGTTTCCGCGCACCCTTGTATTATTTAAACAACCCTTCACAGCTTTCCTATTAAATAAACTGCTCGCTAAATAAATAAGAAATGTAATATTGCTATTTACTTTTGATTATAAAATGCAAAAGGTTTTTAGCTAAACGGATATGATATCATGAAAATGTAATCCTATTGGCAGGTTTTTTTTATTATTATACTTATTCCATGGGTCCTACAATATGTACGTTTGTATTTAGATTAACAACATTAAAAAATAAGCAAAGTTAGTAGAAATTATAAAACCATTTAATAAGGTAAGTTATCTTATTAAACCTTCTTAAAGTAGGAGTAATTTAAGAGAAAATTACTGACAAAAAAGTAAAACTCATAATATGTGGATTGAACAGGTATTTTATAACTTACCTTTTGCAAAAAAAACATATTAATATGTCATACAAATTATTGTAGGCCTAATACTCAAACGCCACTCAATTATAAAATATCATGTCATTTGTACATCACGTTAATGACATACGGGATTTGTAACGTTAGGATCAAAGTAACTTAAGTTTTTTCATTTAAAAAATTAAAATACTTAATAATTAAAATTTGCTATATTTTGAAAAAAGTACTCGTTAAAATTAGCCGAAACCGACGGGCTTGTAAGAAAAGTTGAATGACAACAGAGGAAGCTCGCGATGAATGTAAGGATGGATCCCCACAGAAGATAGGCATGAGCTTATGTTTGTATGTAGAATTGAATGAAATACCCCAAAAACCAAATGAAAATTATTGGTTTAAATAATTCCATTAATGGCAGTATAACAATGTAAGCTTACTTAGTCTTCACTAGACTAAATTAATCACACATAAATCAGTTGAAAGAGATATCGAGGAAACAATATTTAGGCACTTACGTATATTTTTTACATTTTCTCATTCGGGTGAACCGGTTTCATACTAACCAGTTCAGCAAGAATGTTGATCGCATCGTTTACTATATCTTACATATCCGTTTCGAATGTAAAAATACAATTTGAGTTTACTTCTCTGTATGTAAGGTTAAATATTAATCGATATATAAGTATTTTTATTCTGTTCTAGTAGGATTTGTACGATTCTTTTGTTGTTCATGTGACTTTATTGTCAATGCTCGTAGAATGTTAATAAGCTGACGAATAAAGTATCCGCGTTATGTGTTTATAATATGATATTTCAACAGCTTAAATATATCCTAATAAGAATTGAGTTACGTTTTTTTAGTACTTTTACTTATTTAAGTTACGGAATGCTAAAATACGGTACTTAAATTACGAAGTACAGAAATTAATACTGAATTGATTACAATAAATACGAAAAGTGAATCATACCTAAACTAAATGTTTCTTTTTTGCTTGTATGTTCACGATATCATCGGAATTTTAAATTGCTAAAATTAAATCTATTTTTAAGGGTTGTACTACTACAGGTTAGTCCTATTTCCATTTGAAGATAATATTTCACCTCTAGCAATGAAAAGAGGGAGGAAAATACAGCTTATTAATATTTGTGAAATGTAGTCAGTTATGCACTTTTTTAAAAGTTAACTAAAAATCGCAAGTGCTAGTATACTATTATATAGTGTTTGAGCACTGTTCGCAATATTATTATATTTTTTCGTTATGATTACTATCCATAAAATCGAAACTAAAAACGAAACAAAAAAACTAGGTATATCCACTTTTTTATTGGTAATATTAAAACTCATAATAGCTAAGAACAATTTCTATTGAATTCTATGTATAGTATAGGTTTAATTAGATTGCTGTATAAATATGGCGTCATTTTTATCCGACTTCAGGTAAGGAGTTGTGTATTCGACGTATATGTATGCATGGAGATATGAATATACCTTCACCCATAATATACATATGTATGAATGTATAATTGAATATTCCGATTGTCGCAAAAGTTATAGATTCGATTTAGATAGGATTAATAATATCTAAGTGCACGTGCTTTAGGTAGGGTTTTAGTATTAATATATTAGGCTCTGATGAGGGCCTTCGGAGATAGAAGTTTGAGTTCTTAAATTATTACCACCATATAACCCTCGAATACTGCGATCATCTTGTTTTCATAATTACTTAATATTATATTTTGCAGATGCGGTGTTAAAGGGTAAGCAGATGTTGCCAAAAGCTGGTGGTCTTTTGTCATTCCACTTATATCGTTGAAGTCGTTTTATTAATAAGTATAAAGATAATAATAATAATTTTAAACCTGCTGATTGATGAAGTACTTGACAAAGAAGGTAGTTAGTCAGAATGCTATATAAATATCGATCCTCATCGTCTTCATATCTAAAACTTCTTAAACTAAGACGCAAACGGTACAGATATATTTTGTAGTTATAAATTTATTTATGAAATATTAAAACAAAATATAACGGACGTAATTGCATTTACATCTTAAGGTAGGTACGTCGTATTCCAATGTTTAGATCGATTAATAAGGTCATAATGGTCATGGCTAGTCTATTTGTAACGACAACAATAAATTTTGTATGTGTGTAGTTCATATGTTTTAAATTGATTTTGCACTACGAATGTTAGATCAACAGTGAGAACTGTTCTACGTCAGCGTTTTAATAACCAAGATCATAAATAGTATCTGTTAATTCTAAAAAATCACAATAAATGACTATGCACGTAATATGCCAGTATACTTCTTCATGCATTGCCAGGCGCTTATTCGAACCCACGAAGGAATATATAACGCTACGTTCATATTTTTATGGACAAACACCGAACATTTTTCGCATAAAACGTTGGATTCCTTTTTTCGTATGCCGTTGTATGTAATAACGTAACCCCGCGTGACTAACCCTCGTGGGATTACAGTTGAGTTTATGTTACGTCCGCAAAATTGGACGGATTCAAAAATAAAAATGGCTACCCATAACCGTTGCTTGGTAATATCTGTGTTATCTAGTTGTTTGTTACTATACAATTTAGTCGGATTATGAGACTAGAGCGGCAAGTGGTTGTTAGGAACTAGATTTTAAGGAATTTTATTCAGAGATTAAGGTCAAGGATTCTGTTTATTTAAATTACTACTAGGTACCTACTCGTTTTATTTTGTAGACTGTTGCTTAGGCGACCGAGTTACTTACATACGCACAGAATATGAGCAGTTGAAAGTGTATGCGCAAATGTGTCATATAACACTGCATGATGCTCACATGTAACATGCTCGTTAGAAAAAGATATAAAACTATTTTTTTAGTTCGTATTAATATGCATAATATGACAAGATAGTTCAAAACCCACAGAAGGGTTATTTCAGCAGGAAACTAAAAGCTTCGTGATTAATAGTTTTGAAAGGTCAGAACTACTCAACACAGATGAGTTAAAAGAATGGTATATGTTCAAAATTATGATAATGCAATAATTCAAAAAAATAACTGTTCTCAGAAACATATGTGTAATGCTCCCTAATTGGTGAATTCATTCGGAGGAATATTTGGTAAAGAATACACTACATAACAAACACATCGTTAACTCGAAGAACTCTTTTTATTTCATTCTCCCATAACCAAATTAGAAAAGAAATGTGAAAATATGTACAATATTACCTGAACATAAATGAGAACTCGTGTTCATACTTTAATGAAAAGAAAATACAAGGATAATAAAACCCGTCATGTATACAGAATACAGAATTTGGGACAGTAAATGTTCTTTTTTTTTGTAGTCCATAATAACATGCTAACTATAAAATGAACTCATAGAAAATCAGGTTCGAATAAGTTACGATCTGAGGTAGGACTTAGGTGTATTAGAAATACTTCTAACGACTATCAAATCACATTTTATAAAGGATTATGATTGAAGTAGTTGAAAGTTAAGAATTTACGTAAAATATTTGACTACTATATGCAATACCAACGACGGAAACACCGAGTATCACACTCATTTTGAGTATATTGTAGGATTTTTATACATAGTAAATCCACTTTCCTCCTTAGTAAAGTGGGAGAGACAAAAAAACTAATCTATATTAATATAATATAAAAAACAAGTATTTGTATTGGATTGGATATATGATATATGAAGGGATGGTTTTGATGATCACACTATTTACCGTATTTATAATGATCTTTTTCTGCCAATAAAGTTGGCGCAGCTTATTGTATAAGTATATACAAGAGCCAGTCTCTTTGAAACTCGAGATCGACTGAAAACACCTCCGCCATTAGTTAATACAAGAACATTAATGCTTTGACTTTGAAAATTAAGTTCTTGGCGTTCGAGCAGCTTTCGAGATACAGACCCTATTAGTAGCCTTACTGTCTATACGGGCGATTTATACCTAAAGCCCATATAAGTAGATACATAAATAAAGATCTTGCTGTATTTTTTTTTAATTTTACATTTGAAATATTCACTGAAAACTTGCAGCCATTAATTTGAGTAAAGCAAATCCTTAATAAAAAAAAACATTTACAAGTTTTTGCAACAGGAAACCAACAAAAATAATAAAAATTCTGCAGTAAAAAAATATATATCTCTGATTGTCCATAGATTTTTGATTTATACCGTCCATTATGTTTATATTCAGCAAATGACTAATAAAATTAGTTTTGGTTTCTAAAAGTTGCAATTGCCCCCGGCGAGTTGTCAATAATCCTCCTCCTTTCAGTAGCAAATGGAATATTTTCTAATGTTAAAAAATATTTGGTGTTGGTCGTCCCGAGTTGTTAAATCCTCAATCCTTGCTCTAGTATTGGATTGTGTAATGAACAGAACGTTGTACACATATCCGCTTAAAGTGAATTCTAATAGTAAGCGCATGTACAATATGTATATTTATTTATTTATACAGGGACATAAAACAGTTACACGTTGTGTCTTAACCTAAAAAAAATTACTACCTACACATGTAAGGTAAACGTATAACCCACACCAATGTCGTCGGATTTAGTAATTAGAGTGAGTAAGCAATTGTAGATACGCACAGATATGAAATTAAGAGTGTTTGATAAAAATATCCCAATAGGTGAATCTGAGTAATTTAGAGTAATTTAGAATTTATTTGCAAACCAAAATATCATGTGCTAATCTTTTAAAATTAAAATTTTGAAAGAGAAAAAATGTCAAGTTCAGTGAAATAAGTGTTATAGGCTTCAACCATACGGCGCACAGGCGCGCGAATACCAGCATTCGATTTACACCTTGCAGTGTAAAACAGCCGGTCCGCACGCACCCCGCGATGCACTGTTCTGGGTACAACATAACATAATTGACTTGTTAAATCCGGGCAGTCGAACTTATTATTACATAAGCCATGTAGCGTCATAGCCGACAAATGGACACGCCTGGACTCCAAGCTTAATAGGTTATATTTCTGTAATAATTCTGTATATGACAACTTAGGCTGGTGACATCTATAATTCATGGTTCGCAAAAAAATCTTTTGCACCGTTTCAAGTCTAATAACATATTTAGCGTAAAAGGGACTCCAAATTTGCACTACGTATTCGAGTCAGAGTGAATGAAGGTATTAAAAAGAAGTAAAAAGGTGGACGCTCTCTTTAAGTCGTTTGTTGACCTCATGACGAAACCGTACATCCTGTAGGCTTTATTAATGACATTGTCAATTTGTAAGTCAAAGTGAAGCTTTGAATCTAATAAGACACCTAGATCGCGGATGGAATCCACCTTATGTTAAGGAACGCCTTGTAAAGTGTACTTAAAAGCAATGATATTCCTGTTTTTAGTTAAGAATATAGTATAAGCTTTAGAGAAGCTGAGTTGAAGTCTATTGTTAGAGCAGTAGTCGGAGACTCTATTTAAGTTTTACTGCAATAGCAGACAGTCCTGTACATTTTTACACGTCAGGAAAATTTTTATGTCATCGGCGTACATCAGGAATTTAGAGTGAACGAAACAGTTTCTAATGTCATTAATGAATAGGATAAATAGAAGGGGACCAAGTATAGAGCCCTGAGGAACTCCAGAGGAAACAGTGATAGGGTTCGATTCGAATCCATTAATGACAACCTGCTAGGTTCTGTTGTAAATGTAAGCCGTGAACCATCTTAACAGATTACCCTGAATACCGTTAAAAGCGATTTTGTCCAGAAGTATTTTGTGGTCCACCCTATCAAAAGCCTTCCGAAAATCAGTGTACACGGCGTCAGACTGTACTTTATCGTCATTTTTTTCAAACACGTAGTTGATAAACAACATGAGGTTAGATGTCGTTGATCTGTGCTTAACGAACCCATGTTGTTCGGGAGTTATAATGTGGTGCAAGTAAGAATATATGTAGTTGGCCATGCACAAGACTCTCGAAAAGCTTGGACAAGGTGGACAATATGGACATGGGACATGAACGCTCGTTTCCAGACACTGGGAAATGTGCCTTCTGTCAAACACTTATTTAATATAATATGCAGTGGAAGGCAGATATATTAAGAAGTATTCTTCAAAAAAATAAACGTTATGGCATCAGGGCCGGGCCTTTTACTTAGGTCTAATTTCACAAGTGCTGTTTCAATATTATCTATGGTTAGATATATGTCAGAAATGAGAGATGAGTTTGGGGCAAAGGCATCAGGTGGTTGCCATTGTTCTGGGTCGAGCGAGGTAGGTTCATATAGAGACTTGAAATACCCAGAAAACATATTACATATTTCAAGTGGCTCATTTGAGTTAGAGTTATTAAGATACATGTTTGAAGGTATGTTGCGTTGCCTTTGCGTTTCGAGATATAAGTCCAAAAGTGCTTAATATTGAAAGAAATGCTTCTCTCAACTAAGTTGATATACATTTTAAAAGATTTATCAGATACTGTTTTAAAACTCTTACGATGAGTTGAGAATTCCTCGTAATCCCTAATATTATTAAACTTTTTCCATTTAATCCATGTATGAAGGTATAACATGAGTATACAGCAGAGGTAGAGCCATGCTTAGGCACGAATGGGCCGGCTCGACCGGTGCGATACCACGGCCTCACAGAAAACCGGTTGTAAAGTAACGCTTGCGTTGCATATCCCCGAATTGAGTGAGGTTTCCGGAGGCCCAATTCCCCCTCCCCCTTTTCTCTCCCCTCATCTCCTTTCTCTTTTTTCCATCTTCTCATCCCTCCTCTCTTCTTTCCGCTCCCTGCATCCCCCATCCCTCATCACCCTCAAAGGCGGGCAGCGCTTGCAACTCTTGAGTTGCAAGTGTCCATGGACGGCGGTGTCACTTACCATCAGGTGACCCGTCTGTTCGTCGGTCCCCCTATAGTATAATAAAAAAAAAAATACACGGTATACACGATATCTAAGTATAGTCTATAATCAATGAATGTAAATATGTAGCTTCAACCTACTTACATTTTAGTTATATACAAATATATCAGGCAATTAGTGAAATCATTCTCAGAAAACTCGTAGAAGTTCTAAGGTATCCGACTAAATTTCCGAAGAATCCTACCCAAACACTGCGGTTAATCGTTGCAATGAATTTTTTACTTTTTTGGGACAACAACATTCCAGCAATATTTTGCAATATCCTGGTACTTATCAAGCGACTTCGGCCAAACATGTTGACAACTTTAGGTCACCTGTTAACTCATTAGATACTACATACTACAGACTATAAAGAAATAGAAAACGTTATCTAAAGTTTAAAGTCGTAGTGCAGCCCTAGTTCCATGAAAGGGTGTGAAACCAATTTACCAAACAATTACCGACCGATATCTCTACTTCGAATTTGTTTAAAGATACTAGTTAAAGTGGTAAATAAGCGTCTTGTATAATAACTGGGGGCAAATTATTTTCTTAAACACTCTGAATACGGTTACCGAACAGGAAAATTCAAGTTTCAAGCACCTTTAAGCTACAATTACGAATTGTAGTACTGATTACGCCAAAAAGTTTATGAAATATATGTTCCCCTCTTTGTATAAGAAAGTAAAAAGTGTTATCTTAAATTATTCAGTGTCTAAGTTTAAATTATAGCAAAAATGTAGCCCCCCCCCGCACTGCGAACACACAAACAACGCCCACAATTGATACTGACAACTATTTATGGATCACACAAATTTGAAAAAAAGAATCACCATCAGCCTGTCAACGTTGACTGCCGGACAAATTTCAGCTTGGTTGTACTTTGTAAATAAATAGAATGGAAAAAGGAATTTGACATTTCAACAGTAGATTTGTAAAACCTTAAAATTTTGAGTCACTAAGAGCACTCTCTAAAGTTATTTAATTTACTGCGAGCCTTACGGCATCGTCTTCGAAGTTTAATTACTTAAACGTTCCTTCACTAATCGCATCAATAAATAATTATATTACGATATTTGAAAGTACACATGATAATTTTATTATACTATGCAGATCGAAAATTACTTAGGACTAAAAAATTGTCCAAGAGCTGGAAATATAACAGGTTTAGGTCATATTTCAACTCCGGGAGTAAAATTTTTAATATCGTTTTAAAAAAATATCTTTGTACATATTCCGGTGTAATTGGGTTTAGATCCGTGGATATTTTAAGCAAAACATTAGTTATATATTTTATATAATATTATTTATTTTATTTCGGTTATTCGGAAAATAAAAGTCTTTTATAAAGGATTATAAAAGTAAAAAAGTATTAGACTTAGAGTCATTTATAAGTTTTGACATATTGGTATATAAGTACTTGACGGACTTGGAATATGCTTTAAATAAAATTAAGGAACATAAAAAGTAAAAACTAAACAGGTAAAAAAGGTATAAAAATCCGACACAAATAAAAATAATTAGGGAATCGATTCAAACCAATGATAAAAACTTAAACTTACTTAAAAAATCCCTACTTGATCAGTAAGAACACCAGTTAAATATATAAGCAATTCATTTTTTTAAAGATCAGCTAATTGTATCAACAAAATAACAAATTATGCGGAATTCGATTTATTTAATAGAATACTACACCTGGAAATTAATGTCTACCTAACCATAACATCACTCAATTGAACGAATAAATATAGATACTTTATGTACCTACAACATTTTTAAAAACAATTTGTTGAAAAGCCCATAACTTCTAAGTCCTTTCGATTTTTTTTTGCCAAAATGCCAGGCTGTGCTGTTGGGCTGCGCGGGTCACTTGCCTTAGTAAAAAGGGTTGAAACGCTGTCCGTCAGCCGCCTAAAGGCTCTGTAGTTATCGAGGGCATGCGGACACACCGTGTCCGACGCCGCCTTCTGAACCCAACGTATTGGCGGTCACATGTGTCCGCCACGGCCTACTGGGCTAAACATGATTTTTAGTCTGGCGGTCAACGTGTTAAGTAGTAAAACATTAAAGTCTGTCTAAATAAGTAATAAAAATAGGATTGATTAAATCTTAAATGTTGATATCTGTATATCTACCCTGGATATCATTTACGGCTACTTAAGACCGAAACATAATGACCATTAATAATCAAAGTGGCTGGGAGACTTTGAAGACAATTTTTTTGTTACTTTGTTGTGATTATGATGATATGTATTATATTTTAAAATTACAACTTAATGGTTGTTTTTCAGTGCGTCGATGGATACCCGTACCTAAACAGATGTCCCTCTGGATTATACTTCGATGATATTAACAAGTACTGTACTTTTAAAGCTGAAGCCAGATGTGGCCCCATTGCTACCAGTAAGTACATTGTTGTAATAATTTCACGATTTAGTTTACTATAAAAATGAGTGTATAGAAATAAACAAAAATTCAAATATCTATATTATTTACTAAAAAAGTAAGCAGATTAAATAGCATATAGCAATAATATAGCATTACAAATTTCTATGTGCTTGCTATAATGGGAGGTACGAGTTTAGTATTCTTCTAAAGCAGTAACTCAAAAAGTTATTAAATAATATGGAAATACATTTTGCACAGCTCCTGCTCCTGTGACGGAGGCACCACTGGATTTGGCAACTAAGTGCGACACTGCCGAGTGCCAGCTGCCATACTGCTTCTGTTCCAAAGATGGCACCCTCATCCCAGGTGGTCTTGATCCAGAAGACGTAAGTTAAACATAAACGTATTTTACCATTGCCAAATGGGAGTAGTACCACCATAAAGTAATTACCAACATATAAGTCGGTTGAAAAGTACCACCACTTTTCAACCGACTTCAAAGAATAGGAGGTTCTCAATTCGAATTCAATTCTGTTTTTTTTATTATGTTTTTTAACTCAGAACTTTCGAATGTGTGAACGATTTCGTCGATTTTTTTATTTGAAAGCTGGTGCTTCCCGTGTGGTCCCATTTTAATTTGGTCCAGTCCTGACAATGGCATCCATGAGGAAATCAGATAAGTCTTACATTTGCATTAGGCATGTGCGCGAAAAATGGACGAATAACTCAATATCACGTCAACCGATTTCGATGATTCTTTTTTTATCGGTAAGGATGTACTTCAAGGATAGTTAGATGGGAGTTTAGCCCAGTTGTGACAATAGCATCCGTGAGAAAACCATATTAGTCTTAAATTTTATGATAGACGCATTGAAGTCGGTTGTCTCCTCTTTAAAGTCCGATTATTGTTATAATTTAACTTCTCGTTGACATACGTAGGTAAAAAAATATCATGGTTTAATGAAAGCATTTTTTAGTTTTGCAGGTTCTTCTCTTCCGTTATTAATTTGCCTATAAATTATACAGTCATTTGTAATTATTTAAATTCAATACATGTATGAAATGTGACCTGCGAAATTATTAGAAAATAATAGAATCTATTTTTAAGTAACTGAAGTATGAGGTCAATCGTCGTTAATTTTTATTTCTTGTATACGAAGTTTTAAAGCGTCGCATTTCAAGACAAAAAATAAATTTCTAGGAACACTTTATATTCTAAACATAACACTGATACAGAGAATAAGTTGTACAAAAATATCTCGCTTTAGTAGCAGGTAGAACGGAGACTCAATGTAGCTTGGACAAATTTAATAAATTGTGTTTTTTGCCAGATTATTTAACCTACCTAACGGCCTGTAAAAACAACATACTCGTAAAATACTCGAAACGAACTTTCTACGTGAATCGCATTTACTTGTTACTAAGCTGAGTCTAACTAGGTATATGCGTATTACTTTCATAATACAACGTACAATGTAAGCAATCGACTTTCAGTTTAACTTTTCACTAATTGTTCATGTTCAATTATATAATATTATAATTGAAGATATAAGTCTATAAAATCTCTATTATAAACAGTTTTAGATGAAATAGTTCACTGAAATAAAAATCTACATACTTATGAGTTGATAAGTAATCGAGTCAGTTAAGTCTACTAAGATAATTGAAAATTCACAACACAAAATATACACACATGTTAATAATAAGACGACTAACAGTAAATAACAGATTTTTTTATAGACTCCCCAGATGATATTGCTGACATTCGATGGAGCGGTAAATTTGAACAATTACGGACTTTACAAGAAAGTGTTTAATGGGAAACTTAAGAACCCCAACGGCTGTCCTATACGAGGCACATTCTTCCTCTCGCACGAGTACAGGTAATCTTATTTGTACTTTATGTCTATTTGTAATTTTCTTTTATAAATGTTTAGTAATCATTTATTCAGACGCAAATTAAATTTATAAACACTCAACCAACAGAGAGTTACTTCTTATTTTTTTAATATTTATCGTAAAATAAGTATATGTAATTGTTGTAATTTAAAGCCATGTCGATTAAGAACCTAGAATCAAAGTACTCGAAGCTAAAAACTTACTAATTCCTTTTGAAACTATGTTCTGCTTTCGGCTGGCCATGCATATGAGTCAAGGGAGTAAATCATATAACTATGGCAAGTATAAAAACAGATTGAGCAAAAATACAAAACAATAAAATAATACCAAACTTTTTTTAATACATTGCACATCACTTATGTAAATTTGATTTTAAATATTGACTAAATATTCAAAAAGGTTTTGCTTTTCGTAGAATTTAATTAAAGTTTAATAATGGACGACCTTCTCGTTTGAACTGCTCAGAAAAAGGTTATTATTTATTACAGTATTTTGGAAGTTTATAAATTGCAGACATATTGTGCTTACATTTTTCTAATATTACAATATTAAATTAAGTATAGACGCAAGAATTTAATTGAATATGTCAATGTTACGTTAAGAAAATACATATGTGAATACGTGATAGTCTTTTCCCTTACACATCACATAATTTTTCACTAATTTTATGTACACATTAGAAGGCCAACAGTCTTATTGTGTGGTATATATGTGCAGTTAGATACAATGATACGATGCAAAATCTATACTAAATCTTATTGCGCGCCATTGTAAGATAATTGATACTGACAGCTTTATAACATTCACTTCTTAGAGTGATGGTTTATTACGACTATTGTGTAATAAGATGTGGGCTATTAAAAGTCTGGATTTCTCGGAATCCTATTATAATATTATTTACTTGGAAGGTTAACGTTTTCGTTTTTATTCCTTTAAACTTATACGAGCGCTATTTCTGCATTAAGGTTTATGAAGTCTTGAGATTAACTAACAAGATACAAATGTATGTTTATTTAATAGGGTATATACTAACATGGAATGGTTGGAACAATGTCTAATCAATATTGCTTTTCCCCTATATGTACTATACCCATATTCAGTGGTAGAGCCATGCTTAGGCACGAATGGGCCGGCTCGACCGGTGCTATACCACGGCCTCACAGAAAACCGGTTGTGAAGTAACGCTTGCGTTGCATTTCCCCGAATTGAGTGAGGTTTCCGGAGGCCCAATTCCACCGCCCCCCTTTTCTCTCCCCTCATCTCCTTTCTCCTTTTTTCCATCTCCTCATCCCTCCTCTCTTCTTTCCGCTCCCTGCATCCCCTATCCCTCTTCACCCTCAAAGGCGGGCAGCGCACTTGCGACTCTTGAGTTGCAAGTGTCCATGGACGGCGGTGTCACTTACAATCAGGTGACCCGTCTGTTTGTCTGTCCCCCTATAGTATAAAAAAAAAAAAATATAATAACTGCGGTTATAGTTTAAATAATGTAATCCTTAGTAATAGTAAACTATGGTCTAAATTAAAATTTACATTTTTATTCACAGCAACTACGTGCAAGTGCAGGCTCTTGCACACGATGGTCACGAGGTAAGAGATAAAATAAACAATATATTATTAATAAAAAATAAACACGCGGACGATTTCAACAACTAACCGTTAATTTTATGGCCCTGTTGGTCTAGTGGTTAGTGACCCTGCTGCTGAACCAGAGGTCCTGGATTCGATTTCCACACGGGATAAAACTTAGGATCCACAAATAGTTGTCCCGAGCCTGGGTGTTCTTTGTGTCCGTTGACTGAATATTTGTAAAGACCCAAATGCGGGAGTTGATTAACATATATGTATAAAAAAAAAACATTCCTGAAAAGTCCAATTATAAAAATAGTAAACATCTTCTGAATGATACCCGCTTATACATTCCCACAACAATCGTAATCTGATTTTAGTTAAGTATGAGTATATGTAATTGCTAATATCTTATCGTGACTAATCTTCTGTCTGAAATTTCTATCCAGTCCAATAATAGACGTCTTTATCATAGACTTTATGTACTTAAATAAATATTTAATGAAATAATTATGCTTAATTGATATTTACAACGTACATAACGCCATGAATTATTAACGTAAGCAACTCATTTTCTTGTATAATAATTAATATCTTTTTATTTATTTTTTAATTTTATGATCACCTTAAGGTAATCATTACTAATCAATATCTATGACAGTCTTTGGCAGTTAGCTATGTAACGTGACCTATTATGTTTAATTTTAATAGAAACGTGCATAACAAATTACTAGTGTTTATTCATTTTAACCCATCCTAATCTATAAAATCTTAGCTAATTGCGTATGTTAGGAGTGGGTTCACGGTAGTGCACCGGGTGGGGTTCGAACCCACAACCACTTGATCGCATGCCGTCCGATGCCCTAGCCATTACG
Source organism: Tyria jacobaeae (assembly GCA_947561695.1). Classification (NCBI taxonomy): domain Eukaryota; kingdom Metazoa; phylum Arthropoda; class Insecta; order Lepidoptera; family Erebidae; genus Tyria; species Tyria jacobaeae. Next base: position 9,509,755 of record OX387210.1, read on the forward strand.
CTACCGATGTTTAAATTTATATGCAAAATAGCAACCTTGACAGATCGTGCGTAGAAATTTTGGTTTCTGAAGCTTCTCAGTGACCTCAATTCTAGAATAATCGTATTTCTAATCATTCAACAGTTATTTCGTATACTTCGTATTGTCTCTAATAGATATATTTATAAAAGAAATAGCAAATTTAAACATTATGGAAATAGAATATCCTTGACCTGGAAGTCGAACACTTGAGTGGTTTGAGGTATCAGCGCATTTTGACCTTTATGTTGCGTTAAAACATAAACTGTTTTAGATTAGGTCATACAATGTGGTTTTGAAAGCCCTCTTGAGACTACACACACTTTTTAGACTAAGGTCTAACTTTGAAGTTCTGCTTAGCCAGTCAGAAACGGCAGATAACAGGTCTGGTTTCTTTTTGGCTTGCCATAGATATAAAGAAATATTCAGTCAGCTACTACTTTTTTTTTGTAGATTACATACGAAGACAAAACACTTAATAGTAATAAGGATTCTTCTTGTATGGCCTAGAAAGGCTTTGAAGCTTGAATGAAAACTTTATTAGCCTATCGTGAGCACGATATGTTTAGCGCTAACCGTCAGGCGTTGTAGAAAAAAATATTTACACTAAAATAAATTTTTATTTAAGTTCTATTTAAAACTAGTTGTATTTTTGCTAAAGAATATATCTTAAATTTATGTTACAGATAGCGACAGGCACTGTATCACAGCAGCAAGGGCTCCAAGACAAGGGCTATGAAGAATGGGTGGGCGAAATGATCGGTATGCGCGAAATCCTTAGAAAGTTTGCTAACATTTCCCGCTCCGAGATCACTGGCACTAGAGCACCTTTCTTGAAACCTGGCAGAAACACACAATTTAAGGTAAGACTTACATGAATATTTAAATTGTTTTATATAAAAAATACATTACAACAAAACCAAGGATTTACTCCTCAATGTTTACAAAAAATCCTAACCCTAATATAGTTCCAAGAGAGCCTTCCGGCAATTTTATGTATTTGTCAGACATTAAGGTAGAGGCAAAAAGCTTTGGACTTTGTAATCTGGATGTCCGTCCATCAACTAAGATCTTCATATTTAAAAAAATCGGTTTACATTCATTTGAACGTATTTTTTTACAAACTGTATTTGATAAAACAAGGCGGTATAATTTATATTATTCGGTCATTTTTTAAACCAGCGTTGGACCCAATAGAAGTCACCTTTGTGATATACGACTAAGGAAAATCAAAATATAAAACGGGAACTAACCACCTTAAGTCTCTTGGTACCAATTGACTGCACGGTTGGAGTAGTGGTTTAAGTGGTCACCTCGCCACCACACTGGCGCGCCGAGTGTTGTGGGTTCGATCCCGCACGGGACAACACTTTGTGTAATCCTCAAATTGTTGTTCTGAGGCTGGGCGTTCTTTGTGTCCATTTTTTTAATGTTCGTAAAGTACCCGCGACACAGGAATTAATTCTAGTGCGGGAGTTGTCTTTTTAAAAAAGAAAAGAGAAAAGAAAGGAATATAACACAAAACGTGATCTTAATTAGCTCTAATATATTTGTAGTTTTTATAAATAAATGGGGCGTACCATACTTAAAATAACAGCTTAAAATAAATTTAATTACACGTATGGGATGTCGCACAGGCACTACTAGTAGTAGTTTATAAACCAGTCTCCCGGTTCACACTTTAAAGTTTAAATTGAGGAATGTACACATTTTTCTTCAAAGCAGAACTTGAAAAAAAAAAACGAACAAATATAAAATATTTTTCCAGCACCATCTTTGGATACGAAGTATATAAATAAATTATTTAGGTCTAAGCAGGATCATAAAATGTCAACACATAATTTAATGTCGAATGACAAAAAAAAAAAACAACATATATTGATTTTTCATAGCTCAAGTAAAAAGTGTCGCGCGATGTGTTACGTGTTCGGAATACAGTTCCTACTACGTAATTACATCCAGTCTCTAAAATGTTGTTTTGGTTATAATATAAATAAAGGCCAAGCTTCTTATTCTTCAGGACATTTTCATTATATTTTAGTAATCAAACTGATCACTAATGGAATATCAAATGTTTTTTTTATTAAGTTAAGTTAAGTCTTAGCCTTAGTCATTACGACACCACCGCTTGTGTAGATTAATATATGTATATAAATTATATTTAGTAGGGTGTTTCGGAAGTACTAAAATTAATGGCTTATTTAATTTCATTGTCAACCCGTTTTTTTTATATTTGAGTAAGTTTAAGAGTGACTACGATCATATTTTGGTATTTCATAAGAAGCTCACGTTACCCCTTTTTAGACATCACACAAGGCCACTTTAAGGGGGTGTTCCTGAGAGCATCGGGAAACTCGATACTCAAAATGCCATGCACTCTATTTTATAAGGAAATCGCTCAAGGTACAAGATGTGAGACTTAAGAATGCTTTGTCTGAACCAATGAAGCATCTGCAATTTTTTAGGCTAGGCTAATTCGATTGTAGATTCTAAAACCATGGAAGATTATTAATCTTTAATATCTTTTTCATGCAGTGTTAGTATATAGGTATGTTATAAGCTTCTTTCCTCTACTTTAAATAATTTTGTTCTTAAAAACTATGCCTTATTAATATGTACTGATACTGATCTACATAAAACATAATAAAAATCGCCGCTGCGTACGTTAAGGCTGCCACGGGTATTATGGATACTGTTGCACCAAAATTTCATGATCAAGAATAATTATAGTATATATGTACATAGGTACTAAAATATTTAATTAAAGATAATTAATAATAACCTCTGTTGAAAAAAATTGAAAGAACGCAATTTTTCAGATTAATAAAAAGAAAAATTGTAGATGAATGTATCTTTCTTTGAATACACCGCACAAAAGCTACGCAACTAGAATAACAAATAAACACGACAGTGTTATTACCGGAATATTTTGTTAGGCGTTCAATACTACGTAGACATTCTGCATCAATATTTCAACAGTACATCTCTTCGTTACCTGACAATTACCGGCGTCACTGTGACTCAATACAATTGGAGATTTTTTTTTTCGTTTTTTTTTTTTTGCAATGCGTAGCACTGTGCCGTCACGAGGGACGTATGTCAGTTGTCAAACAAGCCTGCCGGTTCGTTGTGTATCGACGTTTTGATAGGTGCTGATCGTATACATATCTAAATAAAACGGATTGAAGTACACTTTGTACGTGGATTTGTTGCGAGATAACTCTATGGAACGTCGAATAAATTACACGGAGAATAAATATAGCGCGAGAATTGAAACTCGCTTGGATAATGTTATCATTTACGTTTTGGAGTCGGTACAAGAGTCAATAGGATCCGAAAAACCTGTCTTTTTAACCTATTACATAAATCGGTAAACGTGGAGACATACCAATCTAACAACTTATCATGGTATCGTACTTCATCAACACAAATACAACTGTCAAGAGCTATTTTAGAGAACTTACAAGGGTCCGGGGCTGGAATCCAACAAAGTTTAAAAGATTGCATGAGCAGTGCAACAGTCTTGTTTTTGACTAGAGTTGTCAGAGGTGTAGTATTCTGGATTTCAGCTGTCCAACGCGCATGTGATGTTGGACGTTTGTAGGTACCGGTATCTGCGTACTATTGGGCGGGTTGTTTGTCCATTTAGTGAAATTAAAAAAAAGGTTAAAAAAAACGAACTGTTATAGTCGTCAAAAAATATAAGTGTACCAATGTTATACCAGTCGATTTTATAATCGTTTAGTATATTTGATATAATGAATAATTACTTCCGCCTTAATCTGGAAGTAAAATAACCTTCAGTCTGTTATAATATAGCGTTGAAGGTATGGACCAACCTCTATTTTATTTTACAGGTAGACTTCCTAGCAGTTATTGACTAAATCAAGGTTATCAACTTTTCAAATAAACATATGTATGTTTATAGTAATATGCCATTATAATTAAACAGTACAACATTAGGTAGCGTTTGAATAATCATTCGAAATATATTAGTTTATAATTGGACAAATTTGTAACATTTGAAAAATTATAAACAATTGTAGTAAGAAAATTATCTTAGTATTAAGGCACATCATTGTAATTATTAGAAACATAATTCGGCAGGTGTTGGAAGATTTTGGCTACATTTACGACAGTTCAGTGGGAGTGCCGCCGCTGCCGATCCCAGTGTGGCCGTACACGCTCGACTACAAGATCGCCCACGAGTGCAAGTCTGGTACTTGTCCTACTAAATCTTTCCCAGGTTAGTTACAAACTACATTTTAACATACCTTAAAGCCTAAAAAATTATAGACAGATTTTAATTAATATTGTCAATTTCTGGAAAATAAAACACGAAATCCTTTTAATATTAAGTCTTTTAATATTTTTATTGCTTTTCGAAGTAGTCTCCGTTCATGATGCAACTATTGACTGAAGCAGAGAGCAGACTCTTTATTTCCCAACTGGTAATCAATGGCTGTCATACCAGTCTGTAGCAACAATCCTTTTTTATTCAAAAATGATTGTTTGCGAAATGACTCGCCTGTCCAAAGAAAGAGGCAAACATCTTTTTTGCTTGACTTCTGCGGTTCTTTGCTTTTGTCGGCAAATCTTCGAATGGAAACATCCATGGCGAAGATTGGCTTTTGGTTTCGGTCCCACTTTGTCATACTTTTCAAGCACTGAGTTGCACCAAACCAAACGACGGCGTTTTTGTTGTATATTAAGTTATGAGATATCGGAAATGCAAATCGAAGTCTATAGTTGCTGTAGTCTAATTTGTTGTTGAATAAGACCGCATCGAAATTCGTGATAAATAGTTCGATAAATCAAATCAGTGAAAATTTATATTTGCAAAAAGAAATGACATTGAATTAATATCTACATATCCTAAAAAGTTCCTAATTCGAAATTTAAATACATTTTTCATAAGCTGCTTTTCTTACTGGCCTATTCTACAAACTTTCAGTGTGATCAAGTATATAAATAAATTGATGAGAATATATGAATTGTCGAGAATTTAACTGATATTGTCAAATGCTAATTCAATCAGTCAATCGATCAAACACCAGTCTGTCGCGTCCGTCAGTGCTGGACGAAGCCCTCCCCAACGAGCACCTACTATTCCAATCTTGAGCAGTCTTGTTAATTGCTATTTTGTTTTCATTAATCTGATTAAAACACAAAGTTCTGTTAGAATAATGTTATTGCAATTCGGAATCAAGGTCTGAAAACGTCAAAACTAATAATTAGTAACTAAAACAATTAATTATAATTAAATTTTGTACACTTTATTGATGGTTGATTTTGATTAAAACTCATGACAATTGAGTTAACTGGCATAAAACCTCACTATTTAGTAAATAAATGTTCATAAGTATAGAATCCAATACATCATGTATTTGTATGTAAGATATTAATATTTATCTTAATTTTATGAATTCGCTAGACGAATCTTTAAATATTGCTAAAATAACACACAATGCTTTTTGTTATATTAATCGTAATTTATTATATTACTATTTCTGATATAATATTTAATAAAAATTGCCAACTAAGTAAAAAAAAGTACGAGCGTTCAGCTCATTTTTCTTATTTAGTTGTTAAATTAGACTTTTAACCAGAAAGCACTTCGATAATTATTTTATTGGAAAAAGTTATACTACATACATTATAAAGGTGTTGTATTATTTCTAGGTTTGTGGGAGGTGCCGTTTAATGCACACTACGTTGAAACTTACGAGGGCGGACACTGCCCTTACCTTGATCAGTGCGTCTTACACAATCACGATTCAGACGATGTAAGTCTCTACTCACTATTAAAAGAGAGGTGTAAGATATGAAATAGACATTGAGGATAATTCTGGGATCTTGTTTACAAACTAATAACTAATAAGGCCTTTTGGCCCTTCATTTAGAGAATACCTAGAATGAGAAAATATTAAATATGTATGTATACACGAGAGAGCCTTTGGCTCGTATTAACCTACATTTATTTAATTGGTCATTATAACTTGAATTACAGTTCAATAATGTGAAAAATCAATTTGCAATAAGCACCAAAAATAAAAAAAAAATATAAAAATATAATAGTCCGTCACATATGTATATAAAGTTTAAGTATTTCACACGTAGATGTGTTTATAGGGTCCACCTCTGTTCACTTCTGTGTAGTAGTCTGTAGATTATACTAAGAATCTCCCACCTGTATAATAATTTGATTTCAATATTCATATCTAAATTAATTTCATAGATGGCACATTTTAGGACAACTTTTCTTTTAATAGAATTTTCAACTTTCCCTATAATAGAATTTTTCTTTGATCGAGAAATGATCTTCATAAACATGTATTTATTGAATTGTTGAATGGCTAACCCATTGTATGTACGTACTGTGCGCTTAAATATTTGTATTAAAATAACTGTTTATGTAAGTGCATACAAAGCTGTCAGGTCCAGTCCAAATATGATATTTTTATGTCAAAATGTAGGGATAAAATTTCCACAGAAAAAATCTTCTGTCCTGGCTGTCACTAACTGAAAACTGGATTTTACGTTAGTTCTGATTTTATTTAATACTCTTTGTACAAAAAATGATCAATTATAAATAATTAAAATGTTTTTTCTAATATCTTTCATTCTATAAGACTTTAGCTAGGCTATAAGACGTTAGTTTTACAATTTAAAAAATTACTTACTTATTAATAACATTTTAAATCCAAACAGTACAAACTTTAATTTACATAATTAAATACATTTTCATCAGTACCCATTAAAATAATTTAATTCATAGCTGAATCAACACAGAAACAGATCTGTAGAAACATTTCATAAATTCGTTATTTTCGATATATTTATAAACTCCGACGTTATTTTCCGCTTGTTTTCTAACCAGATTACTTGGTAATGTTTGTCATTCGTAAGGGAAAAGTAAACTCGGAGATATATCGATGACTGAAATTGAAAATGTAAATGTTGTATAAGAATATTATATGAAGAATTGAAGTTATATGTAATGAAGATTTAAGAATAGGTGGCCCTCGATGACTAACTTTATATATATGGGGAGACCAAGCTCGGGTTTACTTAAATATTTGAAAAGTTCCACTAACTACCTTAATTAAAAATTGGTTAAATTTGACCTTCAACATCAACGTTCAACGTTAAATATAGTTAGTTTGTTACAGGTGAAATACAGTACAAGCTACTTCTATAAGAGCTGTAATCCAGACAAATCTGGTTAACTATTTTGCAAGTATCTGTTAGATATTGAATACTGGTAAAACTGCGTTGAATTGTTAATGCCCATACCTACTGGTGTCGGCATTAGCACTGCTATGTCTTTAAAAATAAATCTTGCTTTCCATTTAATAGCAATTGATATAAAGTGCTACCGAAAAGATGTTTCTTTTTTAAGCTATCATCATCATGCATATTTTTCAATGAAGAAGTCCACGGCCTTGCACGGCCGATGATGTATAAACGTTTTGGAAAGCGGTCCTTTGACCTTAATAATTATTTACATTTTTTTTTTGTATATTGGAGGGATATGTAGTCAGCTTTGCTGTGTGTGTTTTATAATCACGGTAATGTTAATAACTATCAAACAGTAAATGATTCAATTTTCGAATTGGCCAATCCAATGGTAGATGACGCTATTATTAATAAAAATATAAAATTGAATTGAATATGTAATCGATAAGTGGAACGGACGCCGGCTTATACAACAATTTTATATACTTATGTACAAGTAGAGTATTTACTTTATCACCCATTTCAGTTCTTTTTATAACTGTTGTATAATGTAGAAAAACGTAAAGAATTTAAAATAGTATTTTTACTGAGTGCCTCAGAGTTCTTTTCAAAAGTTAACAAACCGAGCAAAAATCATCAACGAAATGCTTAACTTGAAAACTTTTTTATTTAGATTGATTTTCACTATCAAAATGACACTTCAGATCAACGTCAAAAAGACCCTCTTTAGTATATTTTCCTTGAAGTAGATATTCTATCTCGGTCGACCATGGCGTTTTCATAACCTATTTTTTCTCTAGCAATACTTGACATTGGCAGAATCTCTGCGTTGAATATACACGCGAAAGAGAGTCCATAAATAACTAATAATAATAATATATATTCTTTTTCACAACATAAATAATATTGTTCTATGTTCATATATGCACGTTAATTTTTAACAGAATTTTTTAAACTGAATTTAATAACACTTGTTTCAAGCATCTTGTAAAATTAGTATATATTTAGTAATATCAATTTATCAAAAGACTGACCGTCATAATAACGCCACTGTCTAGTTGTTGATCAAGCGGCTGTGTGCTGTCTCAGGGTATTATTATAAAGCTAATGTTGTTGCTGATGGGGTCTGATCTCAGATGGAGATAAAACCCAAGTTCAGCAGTTATTTTGCTACTGCAGTTGCTTCTCTAATTATTTCAATAGATTTTTATACTGGTGTTTACTACGTGACTTGTATGCCTCAGGTGCTAGAATGGCTGCAAGAGGATTTTAGCCGCTACTACGAGCAAAACAGAGCGCCTTACATGATGCCGTTCCATACGAACTGGTTCCAGATTAAAGAGCTGGAACGAGGACTTCACAAGTTTTTACACTGGGCTGCTGACTTGTGAGTAATTTAAGCCACAGTATATTAGTTCCTTTGTTGATTGGATTCTCTTCTTAGTTTATTGATTATTTAAAGAAACCTTTTGTAGATAACGACAAAATTATTTAAAATGGGTATTCTCCGGCATTTATATTTTATTATATCTGTTTCCTTACACTATATAATTACATTTTGTATTAAATGGAGATAATATAAATTAGCATTTTTTTTTGTATTTCGATTTTACATTAGCACCTATTAAGTATCAATCTAGTGATGAACCATTATAAATAATTACTAGTTTAATGAATTTAAAGCAATTACACTATATTTTTTGAGTCTTATCAAAAACGTTAAATGAGCACTGAATTTATTTTAAATTTAACTTTTTTGCAAGACGTTACTCACATTAGTGTTGTAATAATAATACGTCATATTGTAGTTAATACAATTAGAACGTTCCTTGCGTTTCATTTCATTCATCACTAAATAAAACTCAGTACTTATCGAAGGAGTATATACAAAGATTATTAAGTTTATTAGATTAAATTATTTATTTACGTAAGCTGGTTTGATATATGAGCCTTCCAAAAGCTGGCCTGCCATTATCCTTCACTATGTTTTAGGATACACGGTCTACGGCGTGTGTAATACAAGTCTTTATACTCTGGTTGGATATTGGTTTATTACAAAGTATGATACCTACCGTATAAAATAACCTTTGGTATAAATTATACCTGTAAAGGGAGCGGTTTGAGCGCCGAGCTTTAAATACCGTTATTGGTGAACTGTGTACGATAATAACCTTCACTTCCCCATTGGAATCCTCTTTGATGAATACCACAAGTGTAGGGTACAAGGTTAACTATATTATTTCATGTGGGTAGGGTAATTATTTATACATGCGTCGGCTGAGAGTTAAATATAATTAATGAGTTTTGTGCGTAGTCAGCCTTTAGTAAATAGTTTTGTTCTTAGGATTTTGTACTTAGGAACTTATGGTCCTTATAAAGTATTTTGTATTTTTATTACCTTATTAAAAAAAAAGAAATTGATATATTATCATACATTTAAATATCTAGTGCTACTTAAAGATATTCCATGTCTTTGTGAAGAAAATAAAATAAAAAGAACTAAAAATCAATTACTTTTTATTAAACCAATCAAAGGTATTTTTGAAATGTTGAATACAAATTTATTTAATAGTGTACTCGTAGATACCTGGTCGCTTCGTGAGTAGTTAAAGGTTATCTGGTAGGTACACGGAACGAATAATTATTCATTTCCAAATATGTACTGGGGTAAGCAGAGCTGTATTAAACACCATATTTCTGCAAATTATAATCATGTTCCACTATGGTAATAGGGGGCAAGCATATAACCGTCAATCGGGCACTGTATGAGTATAAACGTACTGTCTGATAGATAACAGTCCGATCCCTAAGTCGCCTTTTACTACACCACCGGGAAGAGATGGGGTGGCCCTATCTACTCCACCGTGAACCACGCGTCACAAATTAATAATTAATCAAATGTGTCTCACAGGACAAAACATGTAAGTTCAATCAAGGAATATTACTACATACAAAAGTTTTTATGTTTTGTTTATTTCAGGAAAGATGTATGGTTTGTGACAGCGACACAAGCCTTGACTTGGATGACAGACCCTAAACCAGTGAAGGCATTAAATAACTATGACGCTTGGGGCTGTGACCGCAAGGATCTTCCTGCAGCTCCTTGCAACCTGCCCAACAAGTGTGCGCTCTCATTTAAACATGCCGAGAGCAACTTCACGGATACTCGGTATATGGAGACTTGCAGCGATTGCCCTAATCAGTGAGATATTATTATGACTTAATTAAACATTTTACATTTTTCGATATGAGAGAGTAGATCAAAAGTTTAAAAACATTCCTGATACATTCATTCTTATCTACATAAAACATAAATAGGACTGCGATGAACTTTTGTCTAACTGTGAGTTTCTAGTGATTGGAGAATGAAGTTAAAATTTTATTACCACATACAATACTCGTAATATAAAGGTCTGCTAACCTAAGGAATAGAGTTTTGATTCTATTTGATTCCATATATTTGTGACCCGAAGTCAGTACAACCTGTAGTTTTAGTTATTACCACTTGACCCTTCAATGAAGTTAGCCTTTTATTATCATTAAACAAACATTTTCATCTGGATTATGTTCTGCTAGGAATTAATAACTGATAGATATCAAGAAACTTTATTAGGTATATATATAAAATCGTACAAAGCAAAGTCGTCAGTCCAAGAATACCGGGTATGATCGAACATCATGTCTATTTTTTGATAAATTCATAACTGGTCTGATATGATTCATTAGTCTGGTACACTTGTATAACTATATGTATTGGTGATATAGCTATGTCCTCATCTGCCTGGCTATTAGTCGTCATCTGACTACTGTTTATTCTTTTATTGCCATCGTCCCTCTTTGATAAAAATATGAAAGAGAAAATTAGAAAATAGAAAATATATGAGAACATATGAAATATGAAGAAGAAAGAGAAATCTCGATTAACTGCTGGTTTCCTACCTAAGAATGGCGCTACCACTGCTGTATATGTATATTAGAAAATAATATATGTTACATACTTGGCTACTTTAGTATGTAATAACAAAAAGAATTTACCGCTCGTCAATGTCTGGGTGGTAAAGCTCCTAGCTTACGTTATTACGTCTTTTATTTTATTTTTACGATGCCACTATATTGTCTTACTTTGTATACAAGATGTGATCCAACATTTTAAAATTAAGTATTTCAGCAGCATTAGCTACAAATTGGCTTCAATACATCGGCAATTTATAATAAACCTGCATGGGATTTAAATATGTAGTGGTTCTACTTTTGGCAGTAGTCAGCTGCCTAGGTCTAACTTAAAAATCAAGTTAGTGGTTGAGAAGCATCAGGCTGAGACCACTTTTTGTTTATTTTTTAACTATAAAATGTACGGTTAGAGCATCTTCACTGTTTGAACCCTAATATTTTCTTTAACATTTAAAATACTTTTAAATTAACTATTTTATTTAAAATGTTTCTTTAAACATGAACGAACACCATGAACGTAGGATAGTGATTAGTTATTTAGTACTGTTGATGTATTAATTTGGGGTGGAAAATTTTCTTTTGGATCGAAGGAAATGATTTATTCTCCGTAACCCTGTTTAGGTGTTTGATTAAGGAAAGCTCTGTAAAACTTACCGAACAGGAGAGTAAAAGTGCATGATATTGAAAAGTGCTAACAGATTAAATAAAGAATTTATGGTGTGAGGAAAGGGTCTCACATAGGCTTCCCTGCCTATCCATAACTCTTACTTTACATAAACCACGTTCAGGAACGGAGCAGGAACTGATATTAGTTTAGTGGTAACGGGAAATGTATTCCATTATTGAATCAAGAACAACAGAAAAGGCGACTAGATTGTGTGGAAGATTGTGTTGTTCTCTGATTATACATAAGAGAGAGATGCTGTACACATTATGCATACGTATACTATCTCCGGGTGCTATGTCTCACATTGGGAGAAGCTCAGAAGGAGAAGTCCAGCAGTGGACTGCATTTGGCTAAATGATGATGATAGTATCTCTCTCTTAGCAATAGGTTTGATGAGTGACCAGATGATTCCATCTTAAAAAATAATATAACATACAAATATAAATTAAACTCTGGTTTGTTTTTCTGTACAATGTTTTTTATAAGATAATCTAGATTTCAATTTCATTTTTAATAAATTATTTAGAATGTTTTTGAATTACGGTTCGTGTTTCACGTATGTCAGTCACTACTTGTATTTTACAACTAGACTATGAACACACCGAGGTTTAACTAAAATATTTAGAGTAAGCAAGTCGTTGTTTTTATATCAGTAAAATATCCACACACAATTTCATAAACTGCATGTAATTAATATAATGTATTTTTTCAGTGGTAGAGCCATGCTTAGGCACGAATGGGCCGGCTCGACCGGTGCGATACCACGGCCTCACAGAAAACCGGTTGTGAAGTAACGCTTGCGTTGCATTTCCCCGAATTGAGTGAGGTTTCCGGAGGCCCAATTCCTCCTCCCCCTTTTCTCTCCCATATCTCCTTTCTCCTCTCTCCTCATCCTTCCTCTCTTCTTTCCGCTCTCTGCATCCCCCATCCCTCATCACCCTCAAAGGCGGGCAGCGCACTTGCGACTCTTGAGTTGCAAGTGTCCATGGACGGCGGTGTCACTTACCATTAGGTGACCCGTCTGTTCGTCTGTCCCCCTATAGTATAAAAAAAAAAAAAAAAAATATATATATATATTTAAAAGAATATTGTTTGCAACTATAACCACAAAAATATCTGTATAAAGCAAGTCTGCTACTGAATATTCGTCGTCATACGAGTCCCTGTCTTCGAAAATACAGCATAATTTTAGTTTAAGTATATTGTTTGTAAATCAACGTTGTATTTTCACTTTAATAAACATTATCCTTATTATTTTACAGGTACCCATGGCTAGGCGATTCCGGCGGGACAGGAATTCCCGGCAAAGACAACTATGTACCCGAAAACCTCAGAAGGAAGTAGTCACGTATTCACACGCTCCCTTTGTTAACGTCGTGTGATCTATACAGTACAATCAGACGATTCATAACAGGGCTCGCAGTGGACTGACGTTCTGTAAACGTTTAGCCTCCAGGCTTCACTTGAATGGTCGTCGGCTTGAAAGCACATGATATGTACTTACATCGTACATACAATAACTTTAATTAAATTCACCAACCAATTATTCAAGGAAATTGGTATCTTTGACCAACATTTTCCTGTATGGGAATATTAATGGCAATTAGGTCATCAGTCCGGTTATATAAAAAAATAGGCAGTAATAGTTTACTCTTCACATGTGAATAAATTTTATAAAAGACTTATTTTATTTTCAAAATCTCTAATGTATTTAATTAAAGAATACAACACATCAATACTTATATCAAAGCACTACACTACTTATTTTTATATTATGATACAGTATACATATCTTGTTGAATTACGGATGAATGTCATACTTAATTAAGAATTTCCAAGAAATTAAAATGTCTAGCATTGAAATAGCAAATGTTGAAAGTTTATGATTTTAACGAAGGTTTTCTTCGAATACACTGAATAGATTGTAGAGTATTATAAGATTTTGTATATATTTTCTTTTGTAAGTTATTAGACTAAAAGTGACTAGTCGTCGCATTTTATTGTAGTAATGATTTTAGAACGACTTTTGTTTATACATATTTTATAAATAAATGTTTGAAATTGTATTCAGAAACAGTAAGTAAGATTAAACTACTACTGTAACTACTTAATGATAACTAGGTCGATGCTTCCGTATTATCGCATGTTCCCAGCATTGCGTTGTGTACGATATTATTTAGTTGAAATGTTACAGCAATAAATAGCCTTTCTCGATATTGTTAATCAGATACCTTTTACACCTTTAGAAATCTTCTTAATATATATATAGATATTAACTCGGGTGCTTTGAGTTAAACAATAAGATGGAAAAAGTACATACCCGTTTGTCTTGTTAAGAAATAAATCTACATATGTACATGTTCATAAACGTTATTTTTTTATTTGTGTTTAACTATCAAAAAAAGGTATAAACCATGTGTCATGAATTTTATATAAATCAACCAATATTATCATCTCAATAATTTATGCGATTCGCCTACTAGGCTGGTGCTATCTAGTATGGTCATAGTTAAGGTCTCAGACTTGCTATCCATTGTGAAAGATGGAAACCCACTCCTGATACAGGTCCTCAGCGTAGTTGAAGGAAATAATAAGAAGTTCAGTAATTTGTTACAAAGTTACCTGTAGTACAGAAAATTAAATAATATTTGAAAGCATAAACTAATATGCTTTCAAGTCTTTCATTTTATTACTAAGTTAAAAAGAAAACAAGGAATGATAAGAAATACAGACTGTTTCATTGCGCAAACTTTTCAACTTGTGATTTACCTGAAACGAGCAGATAGGCTAGCTTAAAAACATTTCGTGTTCTTACTAAAAAAATCGTGGTCTATACGTTACCTAATAAAAGTTCTAAAAAAAGACTGTTGTATACATATTTTATAACGACGGTTGGCAGTTCACGTCTCCGACCCGCCGGCGGAGATTTAATTTGAGATTGCGCTGAGAATGGCTGCTCGAAAACTTTCTCCATATTCACATGCATTAGCTGCTGTTACATAGACTTTTTGTTACATATATTCCGAATAGCTTTCATGCCATTTTCAGTGTTTCTCTCGCAACAATCAATATTCTTAGTACTCAGTTCAGACATAAGCTTAGAATACTTGCTATAAGAATTGTAAATTAAAATGTTTACTTTGAGATACTTATGTTAGTACATAGGTCACAGACTCAGTTGATGGTTACTTTGTGCTATTATGCTATTATAGTAACCTATTATAGTGTATGTAATTTTATATTATGTCATAATTCGAGTGTTTTAGGAGTCCGTTTCTCAAAAGAAGAATAAAGCACCCTTATAGGATCACTCGGTCGGTCGGCAAGAAGCTTTCATCACATTTTTCATCATTCTAGGTAGGTAGACAGACTAATGTCTGTCGCCCGCAGCGCGTGATGGCCGTTAGGGTTATAAGAGGATATCGCACAATCTCTTTTAAAGCGGCGAGTCTCCTAGCCTGCACTATGCCATGGGACCCGGAAGCAAAAGCCCTTGCGTCCTAATACCCATGGCGAAAGGAGATGCTGGACCTTGGACTTAGACCTTTACTTGGCGTAATCAAGGCTCAGAGGTTCCAGGTCCACCAGATACTTATGGCTGAGTGGAAAAAACGACTTGCGTGACCAAGTACAGGACACGCCACAATGCTGTCGGTAAGGCCAGTCATGGAGGAATGGCTTGGCAGTCGATGGAAGGGAAGTGGATCAGGGGTGTATTGTTCATTTAACTATGTACGTCAGTTATTTATGAAAGTTAATCAACATAAATGACCTAATTTGCTGTATACAAATATATCTATGACATATACCTGTGTTGTTGAATTAAATTACTTTAGCACATTCACCTTACATATTTTCCTTCTATGTGCATAAAAAATCACAATACATATGAACATAAACGCTAACAACAGAGGGTAATGTGGAAAGGTGGTAATAAGATTCGGGGACATGTTGCCGAGTGGCGAACATTACAAATCCCTCAGGCATGTATGTGAGCTTCATAAAATATAATAAGACCACGCGAGACCCGTTGGTGAAAACGGGTCACTGGACTGAACGACACCAAAGAGGCCGTTTTCCTAATTTGTAGACAAATGTTTCATCACTATATTGAAAATAGTTTCTATTATATACATTACAATATTGTAAGTAAATAATATCAAAATGCAATGTTTTGTATAATACAGCTTAATGGCATAAGACTTTATGAACAGCGTAACCGTCTTGATCTACTGTCAATATCTCTCCGTAATATAATTTTAATAACATGGTTAGTTATGTGTGTAAGAGAACAGATATGCTAGAAATCCATTTCACGTGAAAATTATCCGAGGTTTCATCTGTCGACTATAAAGTCAACCGTGAAACTTTCCCCAATATGTAAATGGAAACATTGGAAACAGAGAAGACGGAGTTTACGGCATGCATGCGAGCCAAGTCTGGGCGATACGATTCCAAAATATATTCGTGTCGGTACAATCTCGCCACAAAATGGCACTTCTGACTTTATTAACTCGACCACAAAAACAACTTAATCGGTGTCGCTCCATATAAGTCTTCTCATTATTTCTCCTTATCAATGTACGTAGACAGATAAACGCTCTGAGTTATTCTTATGGACGACATTTTTATGTCGTAAGAATAGGGAAATAACGAACTCATAAATGGGATTCAGACTATAAACAAGCCATAGCCTGGGAGATAAGAGTCTGGTTCTCTTACGAAGTAATATGACTGCGAAGTTCCGGTAGCAACTATACTACCTGTTTAACATAAGAAACTTAATAAGTGGTGTAATACTAATCATTTGCCCAGATTAATTCTTATTACGAGAAAATTGGGTGTGTTCGCCCGATTTAACAAAGTAATTTCATTTGGACGTTAAATATAAAGTAGTAAAATCTTAATGTTTAAAATATTTTATTCTTAAAATTAAGGTAACTTACTGTGAGTAAACACATGGGCATCTGAAACTGAATAGAGCAACGGATCTAACGAGTCAAGAGTTTGACTTCAAAGAAGCTTGCAATTCGTTAGAAGGCGCTCGAAAAGACATGAGTTTAGCGACGAAAGAAAAGAGCTGCACCCTTTTTGTTAAACATTTTAATTAGCTTGATTAAAACGTCGGATATGAGTTAACATGACGATTGTGTGTTACGCAAGAAAGTAAACTTCCTTCAATTGTATATGCAACATTACATTTTGGAGTAACGTTATATAAATAGTTTTTATTTTTAAAGCAGCCTTTACTACTGAATTTAATGTAAATTTCATAGTAAGTCTATATTTAGGAGAGTCTTTACATTAACCAGGGTAGACGTGCATTTTTATAGGATAACAGACATTTTGTATTCCTAAACAGTGCGCAAGCTTTGAGCTGTCGGGTTCGAGGCTTTTGGCTGACTTTTGTATTTTCCTCAAGACAAATAACATGTTTCATCTGATAAGAGGCTGTCGTCGGCTCGTCTGTCTACAAAACCAATCGCTTTGTGGACGTTTCTTGTTATTTCATCGTGTTTTTATTGCGCAAGCTTGAACGTTTGTTTTTTGGAAGCCTATTAACGTCTTTCCTATTGTGATAAGGAAATATCAGAAATACAGTATTATTTCTATTAATAGAGATCGATGTTGATAACTTTCGGATATGATTTAGTTCCAGATTACTGGACAACGAAAAAAAAAAAAAAATTTTTAAGAGTGTTTAACGTATATTTTTCTAAATATGTAGTTGCTGAACGCTACACGTAATTGCCACCCGACTGTGGCTGTATTATGAATTTGTACTCTTTTGTCCGCAGTTTTTAATTCTACCGGTAAAATGTATTGTTCATGGAACAAAAGTCTCTAGTGTCATTGTTGTTGGCCGAAGTTCATTTAAATTCCGTGGCCGTGAGAGGGAACAGTAGCAAATATGAATTCCTTTGCTTCTATTGTCAAACTGCTTTTGCTCATTTTAGTATAATGCTTTTGAAAGCTACATTGTGGTTTATATACCTCCATGTGCACAAGTCTATTTAAACAATTTTTATTAAACAATGGAATGGAATGTGGTGTAAGAGTATGAATTGGATGTTTTCATAAAACAGAATGAATGAATACCGAGAGCGCGCCCATATTAAATATGTAAAACACAAACAATGTCCCGATAGATATCTAACCTGCGTTTTGTTTTGCTTGTTTGTTTAGAATATTAGTGCTAATACAAGTAAATATTTGCTCTGCAATAACAAACTGTCTTCTGCTTCTGCAACACGTTATTATTCTCGATAAATGGTTCTCTTTATTATCTATAAATTGAATTATCCTTTCATCATCATCGTCATGGACCACTGCTGGACGTCCATTTATTCTTTGCCTCTCCTTTAATATTCTCGTAAATAATATCCATTGAGTTTGAAATCTATTGTGGGTAGTTTAAGTTATCATGAGGCTTCTTGGATCATCAAGCCATACTTAAAGGTTCATCTACCCAGTACAAGTTTAGAGAACTTCATATTATGAATGTTGACTTGCCTGTTGGTCTAGTAGTTTAACTCCCACCCAGGACAAATAGTTTAGTGATGAGCTCGATCATTTGTTCTTTATCTGGATGTAATTTATCTATATAATATGTATGCATTAAGAATTATATACGTTGGTTAATTATCATACTGGTCATCACAGTACAGGCTCTACTTAGTTTTGGAAAAAATACAGTATACAAGTAAACTTAGCCATATTCCTTTTTTTATTAGTTATTGTATGTTTATACGTTATGGATGTATGAAATGTATTATACGCACATACACATTTGAACTTGAAATCAGAACCTTTCAACTTTAAATCAGAAAAGCAATGCGTTTAACTGAGGTCACCCAGTCTCTTGAGTCTCTGCAGTTGCGAAGAGATGTCGCCTCTATGGCAGTCCTCTGTGGCCTATATCACGGAGAGTGTTCTGACGAGCTCTTCCAATTGGTCCCACCTTCTCCCTTCCTCTGCAGGACTACATGTGCTGGCCTGAGGAGTTACCGTTTGAACGTCTAAAATATAGTACCCGAACTAAACGGTTTTGCTCTTCTTTTCTGTGCCGATTGGTGAAAGCCTGAAATTCACTACCAGCGCACGTGTTTCCTTCCCACTTTGATCCCGGGTCTTTTAAGCAGGGCATGAAAAAGCATCTCACTAGGCCGCCATAGTGTGGGTCACCATGCTGCATTGACTAGACATGCAATGAGGATGGTGACCACCACCCTTTCAGTGGAGTCACTATGGTAGGCAATATAAAAATAAAAAAAAATAAATAATATTACATTGAAAACTGATATCTCTGCTGTTTTTAAAATTTTATTAAAATGTTATACCTGCAATCAAAATGTTGAAAACTTTCGATGGCAGGCAAAGAAAAAGTGAAGACTACTATGCTTTGGCGGCAGTCCTAATACATCAGTTTTTATCACGTTTTACAGTCATCGGTCGCAACAAGTTATGATATTCTTTTGAAGAATCTTAATCATCCTCTGGGCATGACGTCCAGTAAAGAAATCATTAGTTAATGGCCAAATTCTGGATTAATATTTGTGAATATAGGGTACAAAAGCTTGATTTTTTTTTAATTTGTGCATTTCTAAACATAATATACTTACATTTTACAGTGTATCTACAGTAGAGCCATACTTAGACACGAATGGGCCGGCTCGACCGCTACGATACCACGGCCTCACAGAAAACCGGTTGTGAAGCAACGCCTGCGTATCATTTCCCCGATATTAGTGAGGTTTCCGGAGGCCCAACATCACCTTTGCTCTTTCCCCTCCCCGCATGCCCCCATCCCTCATCACCCTTAAAGGCGGGCAGCGCACTTACGACTATTGAGTTGCAGATGTCTATGGACGGCGTCACTTACCATCAAGTGACCCGTCTGTTTGTCTGTCTCCTTTTATTATAAAAAATACAAATAAAAAAGATGTAAATACAGCGCTTATGAAAATATTACGTTATATAAAGAAGGTTATGTTATACCATTCGCAGACTTGAAAAATAAGAGTGACAATAATTATTAAAACATTTTGATGTTAAAATCAAGTATTTTAGTTATGTAAGAGTTCAGAATATTTTACTTAATTTGTTTCGTGCCCATGTACCACAGTACCAAGGAATAATTTGATTCATGTAATTATTAAAGTCAATTTTCATCATTCCTTCGTCTAAATGGCGGGTTGCGAGGGTAAAGTAATTTTGTCCGGGGCCAACAGAAACTTGAAAAAGGAAAATTACACAATTTGCTAATGGGCATGGCACGGATAATAATTTGTTGAGCGATTTTTATTACTAGAGAAAGATATTAAAGTGAATTGAATTTTTTTAACGACTTACTTTTCAGTTTATTTATAGTGTTGTAGAGATGACACGACACAGTTGCAAGTCTGACTGTTTGGTTCGAGTTTCTTCTTAATTAGCTCAACATACATACGCTCACGTTTGCATCCCCTAAGGTTTATGCACATGTGTATAAAACACCTAGAAGAATTGGTCTCACTAACGCAATAGGGAAAAGCCTATTGCCGCCAATAAGGAACATAATATATATTGTTAGCCCAGAAATAATTAATGTTGGAAAGGGGTGACGTGAGAGGTGGCGGCGGCAGGGAGTGAGTCTATATAAGGGGCTGCAACGCTCATTTAGCAAGACCGCGATCGATGCGCTCACAGATCACGTCCAATCGTTACTTAACGATTGTTCTCGGAGAGCCCCAGCAACGGGAGACCGTCGTTGGAACCTACCCGAAGACGTGCGTGAACTGCTGAGACAGAAGAACGCGGCCGTCCGTGCCTATGACAGATACCCTACTGAAGACCATAGGGTTAGATTACGGACTCTCGAGCGAACCGTTAAGGCACGCATGGATGAAATGCGTCAATCTCGATGGGACGCAACATTAAGCGAGCTTGAGCCTTCTCATCTCGCCTTCTGGCAGCTGTCCCGATCTTTGAGTAAGGATATTATCACCACCATGCCTTAAACAGACCAAACCTCCCTCCGGCCTTCGACGACTCAGAAAAGTCGGAGTGCCTGGCCGACAGTCTCGGGGCGCAATGTACGCCAAGCTCCCTACACATTAACCATAGCCACCTATTAGAGGTAGACGAAGAGGTGGAACGTAGAGCATCACTCCCGTTACCACCACTAGTGACTGACCCACAAGACGATAGGGACCACATCCCCCTAGTCACCCCAGACGAGGTAAAAACGATTATCAAGGACCTTCACACTCGAAAAGCACCGGGCTCGGACGGTATTACAAATAGAGTTATCAAACTATTCCCCGATAGAATATTAATCCTTCTAACATTTATATTCAACGCAGCGCTCGCAAACAACATCTTTCCCCAACAGTGGAAAGAAGCCGTGGTTATTGGAATACCCAAACCCGGCAAACCTAAGTCCGACCCAACCAGTTATAGACCGATAAGTCTGCTTAAAGGTTTAGGTAAAATCTATGAGCGTCTAGTTTACAGTAGGCTGAAAGCATATGCCGATGACAACCTACTCATCCCCCACGAGCAATTTGGTTTTCGAACCAAACACTCGTGTGTCCAACAAGTCCACCGCATCGTTGAATACACCAGCGTGCGGCTCCAAAGAAACCTATTTACGGGGATACTTTTCTTCGACGTAGCGAAGGCTTTCGACAAAGTGTGGCACAACGGCTTGATCTACAAGCTTTTCACTATGGGAGTGCCCCACAGACTCGTACTCATCATACGAGACTACTTGTCGAATCGTAGCTTCCGCTACCGCGTGGAGGGATCTCTATCCACCCCCCACCCTATTCTCGCCGGAGTACCGCAAGGATCCGTGCTCTCCCCCCTCCTTTACACGCTATACACCAGCGATATCCCGTTGCACCGGTCTGTGCAAACAGCACTTTTTGCAGACGACACAGCGATATACTACTCAGGTATGAACCCGTCATCAGTCGTTAGGAACCTCCAATCTGCAGCTAACGCCCTAGGCGCGTGGTTTCGGAAATGGAGAATAGAGGTCAATCGCGAGAAGAGCCAGGCGGTACTGATTCACAGAAGACAGCTCAGCCTGTATCCCTTGGAGGAGATCCCACAAATAAGGATGTTTGGCACGCCTATCCCTTGGGCTAGGCAGGCCAAATATCTAGGTATAATCCTTGACGATCGTCTATCCTTCGGACCTCACATTAAGGCGGTTCGTAACAGGGCCGCCTTTGTGTTAAGTCGACTTCATAGCTTAGTGAACTCTCGTTCAAAGCTGTCGCTTAGGAGTAAAGTTAGACTTTACACAGCTTGCATTAGACCCATCATGACCTATGGTAGTGTAGTTTTCGCACACACTAGGGAACACAGGATCCATAGGCTACAAACACTACAAAATAAGTTCATGCGCCAAGCTACGGGAGCACCGTGGTATGTGCGTAATGTCGATCTTCACATCGACCTAGAGCTGCCGACCATCAGGCAATTCATAAAGCAGTGCTCCCTTAGCTACTTTGACTCTGCTCCGACTCACCCCAACCCTTTAGTGGTTGCGGCTGTAAATTACACACCCAGCAATATATCACGAATACGTAGACCTAAACATGCTCTCGGAGAGCTAGACGATAACATCACACTCGCTCAACGTAGAGCGCACACAGCTCGCGAAGCTATCACAAATCGTCCGCGATTTCGCCCCCGCCGCCGGGGCCGGAATACGCGTCGCGTTAATCATTTAAATGTGGGTCTTGGTCGCCCTAGTTTGCCAGCGATGCCCCAAGCCGAGGTGCGTACTCCACAGGGGGTGCCCTTGGGCAACGTCGCTTAAAAAAAGACCGGTTGAGAGCCCTCAGCGCTCACCGTAAGCCCGTGCAAGGTTGTCGAGGCCATCTGCGGCCAACAGCCATACATCACACAATAAAAAAAAAAAAAAAAAAAAAAAAAAAAAAAAAAAAAAAAAAACATTTAGCAAGATCGCGCGCTACCGTCAACTTGTAAAGAGGACACTCTGTCCTCTCTGTCATTCGTGAAGGAAATCCTAATTAATGTTACTGTTAGATTTGATTTGTTTAAAATTTATTTTATAAGTACAAAGTGCTGTTTTACGGTTGTAAATCTTTTTTTTTATTATTTCCACCTCTGTTCTCCTAAGATCAGAAGTGGGATAACATTCTCGCGCGTCCTATCCCGCTTTGCTATCTGGTGTAAGGCAGTCTGGCTAGTAGAAAAATATTTAAAAGTTAACGAGAGTTTCTTCTTGATACCCTACAAAATTTTCTTGTTTTCGTTCGCGTGATTGGTGAAGGTGCGGTAAAGTATAACCTGTGTACATCTGGTGAGTACGTTCCAGTTTGTTTATAGTGAAATTTAAAAGCGAACCATTTTAGTCGTTGCTTAAGCATTTTGTCATTTATATAACCCAATATACACATATTGGCCATTTACATTAAGTAAAAGTTCATTAAATTACCACAACTACCCTCTACTTTTTTAATACGACCGTGCATCAATAAAAGAAAAAGACATGCCTAACGATAGCCGTAAATGTAGAAGGCGTTCTAAAAACCGTGATTCGCGCCCTAGCAATCATACCTCGCGTCCTCTGGACAAAGGTTCACATTTTAGTGACCGTCATTTAAGCTCTAGCCGCCGATACTCGCGGAGTCCTACCCGCAAATCATGTAGTCCTAACCATAATATACTAACCGAACAACTGCAAAATATTCTAGATCGATTGACATCACTTGAGGAACGGCGCCATCTGTCTCCACCGCAATCGCGTGAGCGAAGTAGTTGCGCTTCTCCGGGGACACCGCAGCAGTTGCCTCTGACTTCACTAGAGCATCGAGAGTCTACGAAACCAACATCATCAGGGCATTCCAAGAGTGCCAATGTGAACTTTGATGCCAGCGCAACATCGTATTGTAGATGCAATGCGATCAATCAGCACGATGGTGAGATCTAACCAAACATATTACATTTCGAATTTTGATCCAAGCGTTAATGATATAGACACTTGGTGTGAAGAGGTTGACCGCGCTAAGTTACTAAATTACTGGAATGATAATGAGTGCCTATCTCGCATTGGAAATTGTCTAAAAGGTGACGCCAGGACCTGGCTTAATGAATGGGTTACCAACGATCGCAGTTGGAGCAACTTTAAAAAAGAATTTAAACCCTTGTGTCCTAGGACGCCGGATGTTGCAAACATATTATACGAGGTTATGAGCACAAATTCTGATAAATATCAAACATACGCCGATTATGCCCGTCGGTCCCTACTTAGGTTACGCATTGTCAAAGGGTTAAGCGATGAGCTCACTTCAGCAATAGTAATAAGAGGTATAGTAGACCCGCAGATCCGTGCTTCAGCTACTAATACGA
The DNA here is from genome assembly GCA_947561695.1 of Tyria jacobaeae. Classification (NCBI taxonomy): domain Eukaryota; kingdom Metazoa; phylum Arthropoda; class Insecta; order Lepidoptera; family Erebidae; genus Tyria; species Tyria jacobaeae. Next base: position 9,533,999 of record OX387210.1, read on the forward strand.
AACTTAAACCGAATGAGTTAGTAGAGTATCTTTCAATTTACGTTAAATCAAATACGCCTATTTTTGATAAACACGTTAGCAGCTCACGTAATCGCCCTTTTAGGCCCAATCAGGACATAGTAAATCGTAAACGGAGATTTGAGAACGGTAAATGTTTCCTCTGCGGGCAAAGCGACCATAGACAATCCAGTTGCCCTAAAAAGTCAAAGCCCATGCGTATTAATGACAACAGCGATGATAATAGTCTTAAGCATAGCCCTATTCATAGTTCAAGTAAAACACTAGCATGTAGCTTCTGCAAAAAACCTGGTCATAATATTGAAACGTGTTTTGCAAAACTAAAATCAGATTCGCACAATACGAGTAACGTTAATTTTTGTAAGGAAAGCCCGGAGAATAAGAGTAGGGACATTGTTGTAGCAGTCATTCAGGGGGTCCCAGTTGATATTCTCATCGATAGTGGCTCCTGCATCTCGTTAGTATCTTCGTCACTACTGAAACATTTCAAATGTGCGCGCAAGCCGGCTTTCAGGGTTTTGAGAGGCATCGGCAGCCAGGAGATTGAATCGACCTATTTTGTTACCCTACCTATAGAGTTTAGTGAGATAACCCTAGAAGTAGACTTACATGCTGTATGTCCTAATTTTATGACCACTCCCATTATAGTCGGTACCGATGTGTTAAACCGAGAAGGGGTTATGTATGTGCGTACTCGTGACCTACAATATCTTACTGACAAGCCTCGTCTTACTTATGATGTCATGTGCTCTTCACTGAGCACACAGACTGCTATTAAGACACCGCTAACCGGTCAGGACCTAGAAAAACTACTTGACCTTATTAACGAGTTTTCAAAGTCCTTCATTTCCGGGGTTGCTACTTCCACCGTCAATACCGGAAGTATGTCTATTAAACTCAATAATACAACGCCTATTAATTATAGGCCGTACCGACTCTCATACCCTGAGATCTTAAAAGTTCGTAGTATAATTAAGGACCTTCTGGAAAAGAATATTATCCGTGAATCTGAATCTGAATACGCTAGTCCTATTCTACTCGTTAAAAAGAAATATGGTTCCGATCGCATGTGCGTCGACTACCGCAAACTTAATGCTGTCACTGTTAAGGATCGTTTCCCTTTGCCTTTGATCGATGATCACATCGATAGGTTGGGCAAACATAGTTTCTTTACTAGCCTAGATATGGCTACAGGGTTTCACCAAATTCCCATGAATGAGGATTCAATACCACTCACAGGGTTCGTTACGCCAGAGGGCCACTATGAATATTTGAAGATGCCTTATGGTTTAGCGAATGCCCCTGTCATTTATCAGCGAATAATGGCAAAGACTCTTCGCCAACACCTGGAGTCCGGTGAAGCCCTGGTATACATCGACGATGTGCTTATATTGAGTAAAACAGTGAGTGAGGGTCTGGTTACCCTCCGAAAGGTACTCCAGACTTTGACTGATGCAGGATTTTCGATCAACCTGAAAAAATGTTCCTTTGTATCAACTAAAATTGAGTATTTGGGACGTACGATTAGTCAGGGTCAGGTACAGCCGAGCGAACATAAGGTACGAGCCCTAGTAGAGTCTCCTATTCCAAGTACCGTTAAAGGAGTACGTCAGTTCTTAGGTCTTGCCAGCTATTTCCGTCGCTATATAGCTGGGTTTGCTACCAAAACCGCCCCGATAACTAAATTGACAAAAAGGGGCGTACCTTTTGTCTGGAGTAATGAGCAAGAAGAAGCACGGCAAAGTATTATTTCGCAACTTACGAGTGAGCCCGTATTAGCTATCTATGATCCCGATTTACCCATTGAAATTCACACGGATGCTAGTTCCATAGGCTATGGTGCAGTACTTCTCCAGGTTCACGAAAAAGGGCATAAACTACCAGTCGGGTATTTCAGCAAACGAACCCAAGGTGCCGAGCCAAAATATCACTCTTACGAGCTCGAGACCTTAGCCGTAGTTAAGGCCTTACAAAATTATAGACACTACCTAGTTGGCGTTCATTTCACAGTAGTAACTGATTGTAATGCACTAAAAGCTACGCAACAAAAAAAAGACATACTGCCACGTGTAGCCAGATGGTGGGTATACCTACAAGATTTCGATTTCACTTTAGAATATCGTAAGGGCAGTTCTATGTCACACGCTGATTATTTGAGTCGCAACCCTGTTAACGTTTGCGAAGCACGCACACAGCGGAACTGGGCTCAAATAGCTCAGGCGGTTGATGAAGAAACACAACATCTCCTCCAGAAGTTGAGTAACGGGCAGCTAGACTCAAAGTACTATGTTCGAAAGAATGACCTGCTCTACTATAGGTACTGCCCGGTAGGAGAAGATCCCAGACTCTTATGTTTTGTACCTAAAGGTCACAGGCTTAGTCTGCTCAGAATTTTCCATGACGAGCACGATCATCCCGGGGTTGATAAAACATTAGAACTGATCAGAAAACACTTTTGGTTTCCATCTCTTAGATCTTTTGTCCAAAAATATGTGGGACACTGTCTTATTTGTATCACACATAAGAAGGTCGCTAGGGCTCCACATCAACCCATATATTCGTGGGAGAAACCGTGTAACCCATTTGAGGTTATTCATGTAGATGCATTGGGCCCAATGCCCCCGTCCAATGGCTATAAATACGTTCTGATTGTTGTAGATGCCTTTTCAAAATACTGTCTTTTGTATCCAATGTTAGGTCAGGACGCCAATGAATTAAAAAAACTGTTTACTAATGTAATATCTTTATTTGGTACACCAAAATTGGTCGTGGCAGATCGCGGCCGAATGTTTCAAAGTTCAAAATTCACTAAACTTGTGATCGAGTTGGGCGTTGACCTACATCTCATCACGCCTGAAATGCATCATTCAAACGGACAAGTCGAGCGTTACTGTCGAACCTTATTAAACATGGTACGCATAGAATGTAATCATCGCCGTAATGAATGGTCAGATGTCATCTGGCGGTTACAGTTGGTTTTGAATATAACAAAACAAAAAACCACCAAACTGTCTCCCCTGAACCTGTTAATAGGTATTGAGGCGGCTACACCACTCATACGTCACCTCGTTCGTGATATCGCTTTAGACAACCCGAACTCAAACCGCGAGGCATTACGAGAGATGCACAGACAAAGGGCTTCTGAACGCCTGAAGGTAAATCAACATCAGCAAGACGTGTCAACAAATGCCGATCGGAGACCCCCTCGAATATTTGAACCAAATTCACTTGTATTTGTTATTAAACAAGCGCAGGCGACTGGAAAACTAGACTCGGGCATACGCGGGCCATATCGTGTGGTCAAGTCGCTTCCCCATGGCCGGTACGAGCTACAGCTGCTGGCAGGGTCGTATGGAAAGGCAACCCAAGCAGCGGCTGAATTTATGGTACCCTGGCGAGGGGAGTGGACTCCCGATACGTGCGCAGCCTTCTTCGAGGATCACGATAATGGCCACGAGGAGTCTACGCCTGAGCCTGCTGTCTCGGTCGACGGTATGATTTCCGAGGCGGTACATACGCCGGGTACTTCGGCCGCCGCAGGAGCCCTACCACCTGAAGCACAGGAGTACGAGGACGTCCTCCAGTCAGGAGAGGCCGTGTTAGCCCAGAAATAATTAATGTTGGAAAGGGGTGACGTGAGAGGTGGCGGCGGCAGGGAGTGAGTCTATATAAGGGGCTGCAACGCTCATTTAGCAAGATCGCGCGCTACCGTCAACTTGTAAAGAGGACACTCTGTCCTCTCTGTCATTCGTGAAGGAAATCCTAATTAATGTTACTGTTAGATTTGATTTGTTTAAAATTTATTTTATAAGTACAAAGTGCTGTTTTACGGTTGTAAATCTTTTTTTTTATTATTTCCACCTCTGTTCTCCTAAGAATATATATACAAGTGTGTTTACTACATAGTTCGGCTTCTATCTTAGTGCAGTACTGACACTTGCTTTTCGAAGCTCTAATCGCTCTAGCCGTAAGGTAGTGCTCATCTTACGGCTAAAGCGTTTCAATAGAGGGTAAAGTACTACAACTGCTTGTTAGTAAAACGTTCACTATTTCGGATAACCGCTCTTACCTAGCCGCTACCAAATATTTGCAATAGATAAATTACAGGTTATACTTCTGCATAATAAATATTAAGCATATATTTCTAACTCAATAATTATGAATTATACGATTACTATCTACTGATTACGTTTTTGATTACAAACTAATGCTAAATATTTTTTAAGGATTTTAACTTTCTAAGCATCATTTTTTTTTATAATCATTACATTTTTATTTTTAATAGAATCCTCTAATAATAAAAATGGATGTAATTCGAAAGTAGTCAATAAAATTACGTGTAAATATCTGTTAAATGTTATTGATAGGCTTGTCTTTGAAACAGAATCCCTTGATTATTCTATGCAGACAAACTAGAACGCATTATATAAACATTTTGATGGCAGCTTGGTCATTGTTGTCTCTCCACACAGTGCGAAGTTAGTGTAGCGTTGAGAATCATCACTTGAGTTGATCGATTTTCTCAGTATAGTCACACATCTGCGGTATGCATGGACACGTATTTTGTGTGCGTAAGTTGTTCTGTACAAATATTACGAGAACGAGAAACTTCTTCAACAAAACATATTTATGAGATAATCTAGAGCACGATGTAACATGAAACTAAAATAGCTGATATATTTTTTTCTGTAAACGGAATTAGGAAAGCAGTTAAGGCACTTGAGGTCAGTCGAGTTGTATAAACTTCCAGTTCATGCCAAATTTACAACTTTTTCTCACTTCGTTGTCTTGAGTCGAGGCAGTAAACTGAGAAGCAATCTCCCGCTTCTGACTACATTGTTACTTTGCAAAATATTGCCGAGCGCGAGACTTATAAAATGACAAATAGCTGACGGCTCTACTCATGGACATGCAGATATGAAATGAAATGAATGTTGACAACCAAGTTTTAAGATTTATTGCTTAATTATATTATTATTTATATAAAATGAAGTTGTATGAGCTAGAGTATTAATGACAGATTTACGACGATATCTCAAGCAATATGAAATATTAGAGGAATTTTTCAATATTAGTGTAGGCTTCATAGTATACGCCTTATAATGTAACTCATATCTTAGGAGTCGCTATGCTCAAATTCTTCAGTAAAAGTACTCTTAGTTTACAATATTGGCGGAACGCTATCCAAACATATTTATTTATTTTATTTTTATTTAAAACCTTTAAGCACATATCGTAAAGGTTTTAAATAAAAATAAAATAAATCGTCAGACGGACCTAAAGCTTATGACATTATCTGCCAGTCAACCTTGGGGTGTTGCAAAGATAAAAGTGGTAGGTGCAAAATCGCATAACTAAGTGAGGGAAATGGACATATATACATATATACTCATCCTCTGGGCATGACGTCCAGTAAAGAAATCATTAGTTAATGGCCAAATTCTGGATAAATATTTGTGAATATAGGGTACAAAAACTTGATATTTTTTTTAATTTGTGCATTTTTAAACACAATATACTTACAGTTTACAGTGTATCTACAGTAGAGACATACTTAGATACGAATGGGCCGGCTCGACCGCTACGATACCACGGCCTCACAGAAAACCGGTTGTGAAGCAACGCCTGCGTATCCATGTCCATATATGTCCATTTCCCACTTAATTATGTGACACATTTACAAATACATATAAATAACCACACACACACACACATACAGATGCAAATACAATAAAAGTTTCAACATTCATTCATTGAATCATACGCTAACGCTGCGACAATTCTGCCAATTCATTTTGAAGGAGATCGCGTACCCTTTTTTTAAATATAAAGCTATTAGTGGACATTCTGATTTCGAGTGGGAGAGCATTCCAGAGAAGAACTGACTGCATGTAGAACCAAGAGTTCACGAAGTCTGAGTAATGAGGGGGACACAAGAGAAATTTATTGTTTATGGAACGAAGGTTTCTATCATGATTAGAGCAAAAGAAACGAAGGTAGGGAGTTAAATAGGAAGGGGGAGATGGTGAGTTAAGAAAAAGAAAAGATAAGTTAGTGCTCGCAGATTACGACGCTGGGGAATAGGAACCCATTTTATTTCGGAACGTAAAGCAGACACGTGGTCATATTTGCGAAGATTGAAAATAAATCGAATGCAGTTATTGAGAAGCCGGTCTAGTTTGTTTGGAAGGTCTGCATTCAGGTCAAAATAACACACATCACCATAGTCGATTATAGGAATGATTAAGTATTGCATTAGGATAGTTTTAGTTTTAAGGGGAAGGAACTCTTTTAGCCGATATAAGGCACGGAGAGTTTCAGTCACTTTCTGGCTAACATGAGTTACCTGGGCACGCCTATCTAGGATTGAGTCGATGTGTAGACCAAGGTCTTTAACCACTGGGCTTAAGGGTATCACTGTGTCATTGTAAACTACAGGTGCAATTGAAGTAGTGTCTAACCTACACATGATAATTTTGCTGCCTACGATTATCGCTTGACACTTGGCAGGTTTAACGGATAAGCCAAACCTTATCAACCAGCATTTTATGTGCTCCAAATCTTTGTTTATTTTATTCAACGCTGGTATACAGCTGCAAGTCATCGGCATATAGGTGATACGCACACTGAAGATCTTGAGCTATGAGATTTATATACATTGAGAACAATAGTGGAGAAAGAATACCGCCTTGAGGGACGCCGGTGCAGAGATGACACCAATTCGAAAACGAATTATCCACACGTACACACTGTTAAAGTCCCTGAAGATACGTAGAGAACCAATCCAATACTTCTGAAGAGATCATAAAAATATGATAGGATGGATAGCAGGACGTCGTGACTGACGGTTTTGAAAGCATTGGAAAAGTCAATCAAGACTAGAATAGTAACCTTGGTGCTTTCCATCCCCTCCCTAATATCGCCAGTCACTTTAGGGACCGTAATAACGGTGCTGTGGCCGGGTCTGAAGCCAGATTGTAGAGGACTTTGGAGATTATATTGGAAGACAAAATGAGAGAGCTGTTTATGTACACAAGCTTCGAGAACTTTTGCAGAGATAGGGAAGAGTAGAGATTTGACGGATATGTTCTGGAAGAGTAGAATTACCTTTTTTTGGTAACGATATAATATAAGCTTTACGCCAGAGAGAAGGAAAGGTTCTGAGTCAAAACAAAAGTTAATAATATTAGCTATTACTGGAAGAATATGATCGAGCATGTTAACAATAATTCTACGACTAATTCCATCACAGCCTACAGCATTCGAATGAATGGAAAGGATAATCTTTTTGATGTCCCCAGAAGATACCGGAGAAAATTTGAAGCTGTCCAAATTGGGTCTGGTTAGAGTAGCGATATGGTCCAGGGTCCGACATTTGGTTTGACGATCCAGCTCAATCGAAGAGGAGAAATGGCGGTTGATATCGTTCAAACCAATTGTCTTCAGAAACTCAGTGTGTTGCTGTCTGCCAATATCCAATGTGCCAAGGAACTTCCAAATACTGGAAGGAGATGGAGCTTCTATATTTTGCAGAATGTTTCGGCATTTGGCGTTACGTATAACCATGTTACACCGATTTCTTGCCGCTTTAAAAGTGTTCCACTTGGCCTCACAGTGATCATTTTTCAATTTACGGAAAGTCCGATCTCTGCTTTTTCTCGCCGACCTTACCTCCTTCGTCATCCACGGTGTTGACTGACGCTTCAATTTTTCCTTCCGAATAGGAGCATGGAGATCATATAAATTATTTATACTGTTATTAAAAACATATCAATTTCTACACGAGGTAAGGTGGTCGATATGCTCTACCTGTGGAACATAATCTGTCAATTCTTATGGATGTATATGTCCTATTATGCATAACTCTGCAAACTGCTAAACATTCTGTTCCCTAATTTAAGTTCATATTCAATGTAGTTCATTAACGATGTATAGAAAATTCCTTTTTGAATTAAAGAATGCTTTTGTGCCCCTTTTGTCACAGATAGTGTGACAAGTTATCGATATGCCAGTTAAACTGTGATAATACATATACATATGTTATATATATTCTTTTAGAGAAAAAAGAATTTTGGCCTTGAAAGGAACATGGGTAAATTATATAGTATTCTTTCCTCGTATAGCTTCATTATCTGGAATAATCAAATGAGTTACTATCGAGCAATCGAACTTATTCTGATTTCGATTCCCGTTCTATGAAGATCAGCCTACGTAAATAATTATGTCGTACATACATATGTCAGTCACAAAGAACGTTCCTAGCCAATAAAACGAAACAACGAGGCTATCAGAAACAGACGCAGGCGTCACTGGTGCTCTGACATTGACAAATAAGCCATTCTGAAAAAGATCCCATTTTCCCCGCGACCCCTACTATGTAGGTACGACTATTAATAACAATTAAAGAAAATCGCGCCGAAATGCAAATTAATGACTAACATATTTCAACCATTTACGTTATTAAATTTGTATCTTTATTTTGTAGTCGACAAATTCTACGAAAGCGTTATATTTTCACGCAAACGATCGTTTGCATATAGTTTTCATTGATTGTGTAAGTATTTCTAATATTCAAGTAATCTTTGTGGAATATATTTTATAAAATAAATAATAAAAAAATCTTTAGATATACAATGCTATTACAGAGGTTGAAATGGGTAATCACAACACTACACACTTGTAAAAATCTAATTTCATTCGTATTGATACAATGTGTGAACTTTATATTTTTATGGAGCAAACGTGTGGCTATGAAAAAGACATTTAAGAAACGAGTGTTCGTTAAAATGGTTCTGCAATAAAACTTTACTGGGCGCTAACGTGTTTAATCCTATGATGTAACTAATGGATACCGTAAAAAATTGTTACAAATGATTTCCAGCTACAGAAGCTAACAAACTATTTCAATCAAATAATAACGTTTGCAAAGCTAATGGTTTATCGAGATATTTCGATATCTGTTAAAGTTTACGCGAACTCCTATAGTAGGCGCAATGAATACGGAACTGAGCCAAACGGAAGCCGTATTACGAATTTAATCTCGCAGAAATGTGGTATCGTGGAAATTGCTGCAACAAAGCCTCTGTTTACGACAAACGTCTAGAAGCAATATTACCTAGGGGAAAAATTTAGCACGGTCGGATTATAATATTTTCTTCATGACTTCTAAATTAAAATCTTGAGTCCCGTGAGAGTGACTCAACTGGAATGTAGTTGTTTGACCACCGTTTTACATAGTAGAAAATAATGTATATTGATAATGAAAAAAATATATTATCTTACTATCAAGTAGGACAATAATTTAATTTTATTATTTCTAAACAAAAAATAAAATATAGGTGAAGTGGTATGTTGGACTCGAACCGACTACAACCACACGGTGTTCCGTCATAAGTGGGTCTATTGCAAGGGACCTGGGTATACCCAAGAAGGGATGCTTCCAGGAACCCTTGCAGACCTTGGCCGCCTCTTTTCCAGGGCGGCCACACCATGGGAATATGTGGGGCCTAACCCCCCCCTCCAGTTTGAGAGGCGTGCGTGGAACACGTCACGCCACCTACAATATGTTGAAGCTTTTTAAATGGGAAACATAGTAATTAATATTTTTTTAAACAAATCGAAGTAACTATTATCTAACACCCAACAAGTTATTTAAGCCGCAATGTTTATTAAGTAACTAATATTGCTTACTATGTAGTTATATTAGATTTGTGAGAGCTGGTCTAGAACAAGCACAGAGCAGTGGCACATTGCAACATGCGAAGTTTTCTAATCTAACTTCATGGTGCATCAGGTTTTGCTCGATTACGTGCCGTTCTAAATGTAATTCTGTCTTTAAGGCCATTGGGTAAATAAAATTATTCGAGCGCAAAGGCAAATTATAGCGAGTCATACATACTGAGATAAGTTTTTATAACAAGTTTTATAGAAAATACTGAAATTAATCGTTAGATATGTCAACGCTAGATTAAAGGTTTTAACTATTGAGAATGTGATGTCGCGAGTGAAATGTTCTGTATAATTAATCCCGTATAAAGATTATACACAAAACGGGTGACACAAGTGGTGGGAGGAGAGATTTATCCAATTGAATTTAATATTACGGATAGCGAAAATAGCAGTTTCTATAAAAAATTGTCTTGGTTGTCACGTGTGCAGCTAACCGGCTCCCTTTATTGTACGTTGAGATTATTCCCCGCTGTCTCCTTAGAACTCATTTGGCGAAGTTAGCTAGATACCTAGTAGCTATGATACTACTAGTTTCTCTATATATAATAATACTACGCGAGTGAGTACACCAATGGGCCGGCTCGACCAGATCGAATTTTGCGATCCCTTTTAAATACGTAAAAATACTCATTTTAAACGAACTATACGTCAGATAAATAAAGCAATTTTTTATATGAAGTTTACATTACAGGGCTCTTAAAATAATACCAAGAAAGCGAAACGTTCTTTGGCAGAAAAGTACAAGACAGCTCAATCTTAATTTTTTTAATAATTAATGATCGCAAGCCACCTGTATAAACGTCCATTGAAAATAAATTTTCCTTTAATTTTCAGGTTAATAAAATAATATCAAAATTGTTAGAAGTCTACCATCACCGATCAAAGCTAATAAGGTTAACCTCTTTACTTACTGGCTCTTTTAATTGTCTACCCTAAGACTCAACTTAAAAAATGTCGTGAAATCATTTGATTAAGATTTCAACCCGATGAGTTCAGAATCATTAATATCATGTTAGAAGTGTGAAAGTATCATTAACTCAATACCGTTAATTTAACGATAATAAACATTATGAACAGTATGAATGCAATGAAAATGAATGAATGAATTGTTTTCTTCGTTAGTTAACCATTCATCGCTACTACCGCTGCCCTTGGATACCTTGCAACTTAACCGTTAGGGACCTGATTAATAATATTTTCCATGTAAATTATATTACCCATATAAATGTTGTTATGAATGAATAAGAACTTTTGGAGAATTTTTGAGAACAGTATGGACCATTCTATTCAAAATTGTTGTATGCCTGGTCCAACATACATATTAGCAAATAATTTCGAATGTAATTAATGATAAATATGATACACTTACAAACATAACAATATTTGTTGATAGTACCATAAATAAGGAGGATATGTTCAATGTTCAATTACTAGGTTTAAATTGTCACAAAACTATATTACAATGACAATCTGTCTCAGAAACAACATAATTATATATGTACATATACTCAATAACCATATGAATTTCCTAGCAGGCAGGCATTACAGTGACAAACTCTAATTATTCACACCAAAAGTTTTATAAATAACTTGAAATTGACTAGGGCAAATATGCACCTCCCTATTTAATTTTGATTTTGATTGACTCGAAACTAACGTTTCAAGAATAGATTGTCAGTGTAGCCATAAAAGCGGTGAAAACGGTGGCGAGTCTTTCTCGGTTAATGCCGAACGTCGGGGACCAAGGAGCAGCCGCAGACGAGCTCTCATGAGCATCGCTAACTCGATCATGCTCTACGGAGTAGAAGTCTAGGGAGAGGCACTCAAAGTTGAAAGAAATCAGAAGCGACTTGCGTCGGTACAACGTAGAGGTGCGCTGGGAATAGTCTGCACCTATCGAACGGTATCGGAGGCAGCCGTGCTTGTCATCTCGAGTTCAATTCCAATCGACCTTCTGGGTTTCGAGAGGAGGCGTATTTGGGATGCTCGAAGTGCCGGCGAGGAATCTTTGATGGAAGTTCGAGGAGAGGAGGAGACCTTTACGCTCTGGCAAAGGCACTGGAAGTCTGGGGAAACCGAGCGTTGGACTTATAAGCTTATTGAGCGAGTCCGTGACTGGGTCCTACGGGAACATGGAGAAGTGGATTATTACCTCACACAATTCCTTACTGGACACGGACAGTTCAATGCCTATTTACATCGAATGGGGATCCGAAATATACCTGATTGCGTGTACTGCCCAGGCGATATTGACTCTGCGGAGCACACCTTATTTGAATGTCGACGTTGGTCGGAGATACGGCTGCGCTGGCATAGCGAGAAGGGAGTGCCTCAAAGGCCAGAAGATGTCATTCCTTGGATGCTGGAGACTATCGACAACTGGACAGCTATGATGGGGTTCGTAAAGAAAGTACTGCTCGAGAAGAAGGAAGAAAAAAAGAAAACGGAGAAATAGCCGCAAGGCAAGGGATGAAACCTAGTACCGCGAAGTAATGCTAACGCGGTCCCGCGGTACTGGGTACAAGAGAGGGGAGGTTTTTAGTGGGTAAAAATCCCACACTACAGGTCTTTTTGAAGATTTTCCTTCTCGCATATAAAAAAATTGATACAAAATAGTTTCTATTGCTTTTGCTTTTACTATTTACTCTGTCATAATATTAATAATTATATATTACATGTATTAATGTTAGGTTAGATACTAGTAGGTACAGGATGAAGGAGGCTCCTCAAACTATCGGTACAGGTGTAGGCAGTATCCTTTTGCCACCTGGTGTTCACGTAGTTCAGGACCACAATTCAGGAAGATACATCAATTTCAAAGCTAATAATTTCGAACAGGTTTATAAGTTGTAATGTATCTTCTGGCATTAGTACTATTCAGGCATTCTGCTTGCTTAAATCTTACCTGAATGATAGACAACAGCAGGTTCAGGTTAATGGTGTAAATCTGTAGGATCAAAAATAAAAATGGGAGTTTCGGAGGGGTCAATAGGCCCGTTTTTCTTTCTAGTATATATTAATGATCTTAATAGTAGTATTATTCGCTGACAAAACATCAATAATTGTCATCATAAAGTAGAAAGACCGTTACGTTTTCCGTCTACGGGGTGCCAGTTGGAGACAGCTGTAAGCATTTGTGAGCAGTTTGTTTTATATACATATTTACATATGCATAACAATTAAATCCATTCAGCCGCTGAACGGACGAAAAAATAGAACTCTTATTTATATAAATTCATATGAGCAAAATATTTTTACTGTCTGAATCGATGTTTATTAATAGTAAGATCCTTAATGTTTAACAATATGTTTCCTTATTATTTAAATACCTTATGTCACTGAAATCTAATTCTTTTTCCTAAAGCGTACCTGAACGACTTTTATAATTTTCAAAGTTACTTAAATACTAATATTTACCTTTTCCTTATATTTGAGAATTCCTATGTAAGATTTTCAACCTTACGACTTATATGTTACGTGATGGAATTGTTTCAGAGTTAATTTAAGATTAAAAGGAAATAAAGGAACACGCTGAGTTAACTTGCCTCAGGTGAACCAACTTTGTGATTAAGTGGACCAACCCACTCCGCTACTAATTTAATGTGAATCGTTTGAACTCCTGATTAGTTTAGCATTTTAAGGATTACATTTATTTTTAATCATTACTTAAAAGATCCTCAATTTAGTATACAAAATTTATACAAAATAACTTATTATAGATAATTATATTTTTTTTATTAAAGTTAAAAAAAAAAACAGTTCGGTTTATGAGGTGAGGTGACATGCAGCTAACTTCGTGCGTAGGTATTTCCAGAAGATATTAAATACACAATATTTCAATAAAGAAAGGCGGGCCGGCTCATACGGCGTGACGGTAACCTATCAATAAGGCGGCGCCCAGACACACGTGGTCACCTCCAGGCTGGCCACTAAAGCAGGTGGCAGATCCTCTCAGATGACGGAAAATTACTTGGTCAATTTATTTTCTACAATAAATAATAAAATCAAGAAAATCGAACACTAGTCATCTAAAACACTTGGCGATTAACGTAAAATACCTACTAAATTATCCGTATATCTTCGAATCCGACTGTCCCCGACGAGTCGACAACGGTTGGTTCTAAATTAAAATTGATGAGAAGGAATTTATTCAAGCATCTTGATTTCAACAAAACCATAAATCATGTCGGTTGTAAATGTTTCGTGTTCTTACAAATTTCAAAATGGTTTGAAAGAAAAATTAAATCTTTGTTTTGAATCCACTGCAGCTCTAAGAAGAAAATGAATGATGCTCGCAACCGGTGTACATTACTTGTAGGTAACTATATCATATATGTATATAAATATGTATGTATATATGAAGATTATTGAAATTCTTTTTATATTATATATTTATAAATAATATTCAGTTTAGTTCGTAAATCGACTTATAATATTTTTGTTGAAAAGGGAGACCTTAGTTATAAATAAATTGACAAGCTGAAATAGGATCTGATCTTTAATATCTCAAACATTTTAGAATCGGCAAGAAATCATTGACGAAACATGTGGAGTTGAAAGTGGACCCCCTAGATAATTAAAATAGCTTTTTCTTACATGAGTAAGAACATATATTTAAATAATATGAATGTCACCATTTCTGTTTTCATTCAAGAAATCAAATGCAACTGTAACATTCACAAAGTGCAAAGCTGTGCAAAGTAATTTGGCACAGCTCCTAATTTAGAAAGTGCTAGAACTTTAACGAAGGTAGATACTCTTTGTTTTCTAAAGTTAATCTGTTTTAAGCTTTGATTTCAGATAGTATCTGTTATGTTAACAGTTTGAATGTTCCAGAGGGTGGCATCGATATGTACTTCAGTAATTCAGTGGCCAAGGAAGGGTCGAAGTGGAATCAGATTTATTTAGTCACGTAAGCCACAGTCCAAACTCGCTTCATTCGCGTAGTTTCTAATCTGCTATCAAACTAACTTTTTTATTTCTTGGTAACTAGTAAACAACGTACGGGTAAAGTTTGTTCGTCTTACATATAACAGTATGAGAGGAATACTAAAGGAAAATGCAATTTGCTATGTTTATTATCTACAAAAACATGTTATAAAAGTGTGATATTTATTACTTGTATGTTAATGAAGAAACTCTAAAGGCAGTATTATTTGACAACTTCAGTTAATATTCAGTCAATTTTGTTATTTACTACGTTATCAAAATTCTATTTGTATTATCTATTCAATAAGTAAAAATCCTCTTCAATAGATTGTAAATAGGCTCTAATCGCTATTGAAAATGGGGCGAAGGGAAATACATGATTGAAAATAATAACGTTTTCCATTTTAATCATGATTTTCCTAAGGGGTGCGGTGAAAAATTGTGAAATCGAATCACGATTGCGGACGTGAGAAAGTAATCAAAATTTATTATTCTTCTCTTCAATGTCGTTGACGTTACTCACAAATCGAATATAAGACTTATCTGTTTTTTATTCTATATGATGATTGATTCTTGCAGAGTATACAAACAAAAATTGAAGGCTTATGTTATGTTTTTATCGAATATTAAAAAACTACGTTTCTTTCTTTTTTTATACTATAGGGGGACAGACGAACAGATGGGTTACCTGATGGTAAGTGACATCCACCATCCATGGACACCTGCAACTCAAGAGTCGCAAATGCGCTGCCTGCCTTTGAAGGTGATGAGGGATAGGGGTTGCAGGGAGGGGAAAAAAGAGAAGAGGGATGAGGAGATGGGAAAGAGGAGAGAGAGATGAGGAGCGAGGAGGAGTTGGGCCTACAGAAACCTCACTCATTTCGGGGAAATGCAACGCAAGCGTTGGTTCAGAACCGGTTTTCTGTGAGGCCCATTCGTGGCTAAGCATGGCTCTACCATTCGTATTACCTTCTGTTGATACAAATTTGAAAACTTATTAATATCAATTGAAATGTTTATAATTATATTTTTCGTTACTAAAACTTAAAGGCAAGTTTTAATTGACATCGGTAAATAAATAATCATATGACAATAAAAATCGTAGCTTACTGCCACTATTGACGGGCCTGTTGGTCTAGTGGATAGTGACCCTGACTGCTGAACCGGAGGTCATGGGTTCGATTCCAATAAGGGACAAAAATTTGCGTGATCCACAAATAGTTGTCCCGAGTCTGGGTGTCCTTTGTGTTCGTTGATTGAATGTTGTAAAACCACCCGCGTCACAGGAATTATTCTTAATGCGGGAGTTGTCTTTTTAAAGAAAGAAAAGAAAAAACTATTTACAGAGTATGGGTAGTTAACTTCAAATTCCCGTTAAGTAGTTCCGTCTCAGCTGATGTCTAAAATTTAATAAGCGAACTGTCTAGCAACGGGTAATATGAAATTGCGAACTGGTACAATAGAATGGAACATGAACCTGCAGTACCTATACATGTATATAGATTTTATCATCAGAACCCGATTGTCAAATATCGATGGAACAATAGCATGTGTGAATTGCAATTGTGAAAGTTTTGATCAACGCGAATTGTATGTGGCCATTGTGAAATTGTTTCATAAGGTTGAGTTTGTCTCATGAATAAAATTATATAACACGTAGAAATATTCAGCATTATCCGTCGCCGGTGTAGGGGTACGCTATTGCTCTACAGGGTGTAGTTACTTTCATTTTAACTTCCACAACGATGTGAAAATATTTCTCTCGGCGTTTATTGCTAGCGGGAGACTTGGTGCGGTAGGAACTGAAAGCCGGGATATAGTTATTCAGTTGAGTTATTATAACTACTCTATGTAACCTTTCGAAATAATTTTAACGGAGGATACGTTTTTCTCTGTTTCAATAAGGTGTTTTTCAAAGAGGCACGAATATTTTTTGGTATATATTTTTGTGTTGAAAGGAAGAATGTTCATACATTAGCAGTTCAGGAAAATAAAAGACGTTCTGCAGAGAAGATGTTGGAATTTGTTTAACCTGTATTTCATATCAACTTTTGACTGCATGTACATATATACCGTGGACATTTATATTTATTAAGGCACCTTGTTCAGGGGGGTGGAGGGTGGCTTTCGTCTCTTGGAGGCAAGCTATACACGGCAAAGGTTGTATGATATGTGTATCAGAATACCTCACAAAACTTTGTTTTTAAAACGTGTGTATACTACCCGGTCATAGCCTTAACAAATTCGCATGCACGGAGTTAATGACATAAAAATAAAATGATAAAAATATTACTTTTAAAAAACCTTATAATTTGAAAGATATTACGAAGATATTATTACTAGTAGGCAAAAATATCAACAAAATCAGGGCCAAATAAAATAAACAGTGAACGAGGCGTAAATGTACCAGACAGTTGAAGCCATAACAATAAAGAAATTGTATCAGTTGTAGATTGAAAATCTAGTCGTTGTATAGCATCTACATTATCGAGAGGTACTTCGTTATTATGCCGCCTCACTGAACTCTGATCACTGAGCACCGCTCTGTAGTAAGTATTAGATTCTCGACAAAAATACAAAAAATATTTCTGTTTCATTCAAAGTGAAAAAACCTAGTTAGAAAAATCGCAGTTTGGCTACCTTTAGAGGTTAAATAAATTTTACTGGCAGAGGATTTTTTTAAAGTCCATAAAAGATATAAAGCCATATAAGGAATTCCCGATACCTATCTACTGTATTTAAAAATATCAATAATATGCCTCTACAAAATTATTTAACTGTAAATTAAATAAACTCACAAATAAACTCTCATATCCTAGACCCAGACTCATGAAGGATATGAAAAAAAAATCTGGCAACTGAGCACTGAAATTTTAGGTAAGCCTTAATTAAAAATTAGCGTATGTGTAATATTTTTATGCAATTTGCATAGAGAGATTGATTTTTGTAGAGGCATATTATTGTTATTTTTAAATACAGTAGATAGGTATCGGGCATTCCTTATATTCCTTTATATTTTTTATGGACTTAAAAAAAATTATGTTCGACTTTCAAAATATGTTTTTTTATTCGCACAGATACTGTGTACAGTGGAAGGTACAACTCCTCAACGATTAAGAGTTAGAGTATAATTCTTGAATTTACCTACTTTACTTACGACTTAAAGGTATTGTGTAAAGGAATAGAGAAGGCGCATTGAAGACGGTTGTCCACTTTTTTTTTAATTGCAAATTATTTACTTTTATTTTTGGATGTATGACACCCCGAGACCTACGTGAGTACAACTGTATTTCGTACAAGATCTTCTTAGTTTGGGTCCATTTATTTATTTATTTATGAATTAGGGATTAACAAACAGTAACACATTGTGAACATTTATAGTTTGATTACAAATATGTATAATGTGTACTAACTACGTTATTAATGAAATATAATAATAATGTTGATAATTCCAATTATTCAAAGATGAATATTATATTATTTACTGAAACTAATAATGCTCTAAGTATACTATCAAATAGTAATATAATTTTGTTGTATTTCTATTATTTTTTGGTGGACAACTTCGTTTCTTAATTTATTAGCAGGTATGCCAAACATCTCTAAGTCAGTAAAGAAATCATTATAATTTTTACAAATGCGTCGTAAAGATGCTCCT
The DNA here is from genome assembly GCA_947561695.1 of Tyria jacobaeae. Taxonomy (NCBI): domain Eukaryota; kingdom Metazoa; phylum Arthropoda; class Insecta; order Lepidoptera; family Erebidae; genus Tyria; species Tyria jacobaeae. The sequence goes on from OX387210.1 coordinate 9,552,333, forward strand.
TAGTTTTACAAGATGATATAGCAAAAAGGGGACGAGCGCGCACCTCTCGCCTTGTTACAGTTCTTGGAACAGTGTGAAACAAATCATTTGTTAGATCATTACAGTTACATCTGTACAGTTCCAGCGTAGGGTATCTTATTTCATATACTTTATCTTGAAATTCTTTATTAACGATGTACCAAAGAGCTTTCACTAATCTGATGTCTCCATGTTTGCACACAACCTAAAGTTGAGGTGTGAGGACTTGGTGCAGCTATATGTGACATTGGGGTAAGAAAAAAGTCTAGAAAACCTCCACGTGGTGTACCCTGGGCAACGTTGGCGATGACGTAGTCTTCTCCTCCTCTATTTTTGAGGAGGGCGTCATCGCAAACGGCTAATATTCTGGCAAGAAGAGGTGGCCATTGTCATCAGCCACTAGGTAGAGGCTCGGCCCAACAGAGCTGGCTTGTACGCCGATCCCTCTGTTGGCTCTTCGCTTCTCGGAGCTGTGAGAAAGAAAACCTCAATAAAAAATCATCAAAGTGGGACCCTTTCATAGGTCGGTGTTTCTCCACTGTCTACAGCGGAGAAAGAGGACGGGCTCGGCGAGCACTCGCACTGCAACCGAACAGGCACGAGATTTGTCTCGATGCCACCGTCGGCATATCGTAATCCCGAAAGGAGTGTCGTGGTTAAGTCTCACGGCTCTGATCGGGAACGAGGGTCTTGGCTTAACCGCCCGGACTGCGAGGAAGAATACCTCTATAAAAAATTACCCCGAATCTCGTGTTCTAGTGCGTGACCATGGGATGCATGGCTGATGGGAGGTTCAGTCGCAAGCGCACTCCCAGCTGGGGCAACTGCGGACCCCTCGGTTGGGCATAAATTTACGCTTGCCCGGGTATTGGGGGATCTCTGCCCGGGTGGACCTTTAGTTCTCCCCCACTCGTGGGTTCAATTATGGATTATTATAAATTTAAAATACAAGAAGAAGAAAAGAAGGAGAAGAGGAAGGAGGAGTCGAAGAAAGTAGACGTCTCCACAACAAACAACGCAGGAACTTCAATTGGAACGCCTATCTCGCAGGAGCTCCCAGAAGTCAATTTGTCTTCTGGGAGCAGAAGGATTTCGGAGCGAGTGCGCTCCAGGGCCGCGAGCATTACGGCTAGTATTACAGCTGACTCAGGTGAAGAAATGGAGTTGGAGCTTCGCGACACCGAGAGCCGCAAGCGCGGGCGCTCAAAAGACTCGGATGGCGACACTTCCCAAGATATGTTGCCACCTAAGGTTCCCAGCAGCCAGCGAGGGAGGTCGCGAACACCGATCTCGGGCCAGAAAAGCTCCCCCTTCTCTAGGAGGGGAGCTCAAGCCCGTTCAAGAGAGGAAGGTGAAAACGTAGCGGAGGAGGAGATTGCGGATCTCCTGCAAAAAATTCGTGAGTGTGAGGTGGGGGGTTCTGTTCCCCAAACTCCATCAATTATGCAGGAGAGAGCCGACGCGGCGGTGGCCATCATCCATAAAGTGGCCACCAAATCTAAAAATCTTAAGGGTACTTTTGTAAAGGCCCTTAAGGACTCCTCCTCCGCCGTCTCTGGGGTCGTTGGGACCTTAATTACAGACGTCGCACGTCTTCAAGCGGCAAACGACCGTCTGACCCAGCAGGTGACAGACCTCAACACACAGTTTGCTCAATTTCGGGTGAGGTCGGACGGTCCTGAGCGCCAAATCCCAGTTGCGCGGCCAGCTCCCATCCCACCAAACCCCGGGGTGCCTGATGTCACAGATTACCACCTGCGCGAAGTCATTGCCGCAGTGTGGAGGATGATGGACGGGCGCCTCGCGGGCCTTGAGGCTAGGCGGCCTCCAGCGCCCATCGTTCGGCCGCCGCTCGCTGCGGATAAGTTAAGGGGCGTGACGACGCCGATGCCGCGCCAGGTCTTGGGTGGCCGTGGGTGGCAATTCGGGAAAAGACGGGGTGCAACGCGGACAACATTAGGGTTGGCACCATCCGACCCGGTCCAGGCGGTCTTGGCGCGGTGTGGATCAGCTGTCCCGTAGCGTCGGCCAAAATTTTGGGCGACGCCGGCAGGATCCTCATCGGTTTCGTTCGGCCGCCGCTCGCTGCGGATAAGTTAAGGGGCGTGACGACGCCGATGCCGCGCCAGGTCTTGGGTGGCCGTGGGTGGCAATTCGGGAAAAGACGGGGTGCAACGCGGACAACATTAGGGTTGGCACCATCCGACCCGGTCCAGGCGGTCTTGGCGCGGTGTGGATCAGCTGTCCCGTAGCGTCGGCCAAAATTTTGGGCGACGCCGGCAGGATCCTCATCGGTTTCGTTAGCGCCAGAGTTACAGTTCTGGCGGCGAGACCGATGAGGTGTTACAAATGCCTGGTTGCGGGACACACCCGCATCAAATGTGACAGCTGCTTCGACTGCAGCGGATTATGTTTCCGCTGCGGTCGACCGGGGCACAAGGCGGCAGAGTGCTCTGCCGCCCCTCACTGCCCTATGTGTGCGGCGGGCAATAAGCCCGCCAATCACCAGACGGGGCAGGGGGGCTGCAAGCCTTCCCGCGCTTCTCGGCAGACGTCGGGGACTAGCCTAGCGGCCCAGGCTGCCTCCGACGTTGTCCGTCTGTCCACGTCGACGTCCATGGAGGTTGTAGAGACGATCCAGTAATGGACCACGTCTCCAACCTTCTTGTCCAGACGAACCTAAACCACTGCGCCGCGGCGCAGGATCTCTTCCTGCAAACCATGGCGCAGTGGTCGATTGGTGTTGCCGTAGTCGCGGAGTCCTACTTCGTTCCTCCCCGTCCAAACTGGATGGGTGACTGGGACGGCTCCGTGGCAGTCGTCGGTTCCGCGGCGGCTCATTCCCCGCCCTTGTCGCTTAGAGACAAGGGCTCTAGATATGTTGCCGCCGAGTGGGGGGGGATCACCGTTTACGGTGTATACTTCTCCCCCAACCGGAGTTTGAGCGACTTCGAGGTCTTCCTTAACAGCTTGGAGACCTCGATGCGGCGATTAGCGTCTGGGCACGTCCTCGTGCTGGGGGACTTCAACGCAAAATCCATTGCATGGGGGTCCCCCGGGACGGACGCCAAGGGCGAGGCCGTCGAGGAGTGGGCGGCTTCGGTGGGCCTCTGTTTACTAAACAGAGGCTCCACCAACACGTGCGTGCGACAGCAGGGTGGGTCGATAGTGGACCTTTCGTTCGCTACCTCTGCTGTTGCCGCACGAGTAAGGAACTGGCGTGTCCTGGAAGAGGTTGAGACGCTCTCGGATCACCTGTATATCCGATTTGAGCTCTCCCGGTCCCAGGGCCCCAGTAGGGGTCACGCGGCGCGGCGTAATTCCCGTTTTCCGCGGTGGGCTGTTGCCAAGCTGGACAGGGACCTACTAGAGGAGGCGGCCATTATTCACTCTTGGCTGTCTCCGCAGGCCCCGACCGAGGAGGTCGATGCGGGGGGTCTGGCCGCTTTCGCGATGCGATTACGCAGATTTGCGATGCGGCCATGCCCCGTATCCAGGGTCATCGGCCTCCAAGGAAGGAGGTCTACTGGTGGTCCCAGGAGTTGGCGGACCTCCGTGCGGCTTGTACTCGTGCCCGGAGGTCCTACACTCACAGCCGGCGGCGTCACCGCGGAGACGGTGAGGAGGACCAGCTTCACGAGGAGTACCGCGAAGCGCGGAAAACTCTGAAGCTGGCCATTTGCCGCGCCAAGGACGCAAAGAGAAAGGAGATGCTGGAGAGTCTCGACCGTGACCCCTGGGGTCGCCCATACCGTGCGGTGAGTGGTACCGTGTGGTTCCAAGAGGCGGCGCGCCTGGCCACCAGGGGTGTTTCTTTGGTGGTCGGGCGCATCGAGGCACTGGGCTTACGGATGGCCCTGGACAAGACGGAGGCCTTTTTGTTCCATGGGCCCCGTCGTGGTCCACCCGCCGGTGCCTCCATCGAGGTCAACTCGGTCCTCGTCCCGGTTCGGGCCCAGATGAGGTATCTGGGCCTGATACTCGACGGTAGGTGGCTCTTCGACGAGCACTTCCGACAGCTTGGTCCGAAGCTGGTCGACGCTGCCTCTGCCCTTGGGCGACTTTTGCCCAACTTGGGTGGAGCCAGCGTCGCAACGCGACACCTCTACACGGGGGTGGTCCGGTCGATGGCGCTGTATGGGGCACCGGTGTGGGTGGCGGCTCTGACCGCCCAGAATAAGGCGCGCCTCTGGCGGCCTCAAAGGGTATTGGCGGTCAGAGCCATACGCGGATACCGCACGGTGTCCACCGAGGCGGCGTGTGCCTTGGCTGGAACACCCCCGTGGGATTTGGAGGCGGAAGTGCTCGCCGAAGTTTATCGACGGGTGGCTGAATATCGGGCGGAGTATGGCTTTCGCCCTCCGCCCGAAGAGGTACGCGAGTGGCGTGAAGCCGCCCGTCGAGCCTCGATGGCTAGTTGGTCGTTCCGGCTGGAGACTCCGCGCGCTGGCTTTGCCGCCGTGGAGGCTCTCCAGCCGGTCGTCCTCGAGTGGGCAGGGCGGCAGCACGGGACCCTTTCCTTCCGGCTGACGCAGGTGCTTTCCGGGCATGGCTGCTTCGGGAAGTACCTGCACTCGGTCGCCAGGAGGGAACTGAGTCCCGCCTGCCACCACTGCGACTGCAGTGAAGACTCGGCCCAGCACACGCTGGCGATCTGCCCCGCTTGGGAGTCGCAGCGCCGGGCCCTCACTGCAGTCATCGGAGGAGATCTCTCGCTACCGGCCGTCATACGCTCCATGGCCGGTAGCGATAGCAGTTTTACCGCGGTCGCAACCTTCTGTGAAGATGTCATCTCGCAGAAGGAGGCGGCGGAGAAGGCCCGGGAGGACGATATCCACTCGGACCCAATCCGCCGCCGGCGAACTGGGCGGCGTAGGCGCGCCTATCAGCGCCTCATGCCGCCCTGAGTGCGGCCGCGGATGGTCGGGACGGGTTTTCCCCTCCATCCGCTCTAGTGGCCACCCGCGAGGGGGTGACGTACGCGTGTGCCGTACGTCGCCTAATTAGAGAGTTTAACAGCAGACGGTGCCCGCTTCAGTGCGGGCAAGCGCTGGGAGGGGTCCGGATGTCTTAATATCAGCAGTTCCCGGATCCCTTCCGACTCAGGCGCAGAGTGGCACACCGTGTGGTTTTAGTCGGTTCGATTCCGACACACCGCCCCCAAACCCCGGCGGGGTGACGGTCCGAGGGGATTTCCACACGTTAAAAAAAAAAAAAAGCTATATGTGACATTAATTAGCTGGTTCCTTGGTGTAAAAATTACAGAATGCAAGTCAACAGCAAATATGCTATCGTTTAATATTTTCGCTGATAAGCCATTTACTTTCGTCTAATTGTTATATTAAAACTGTTGAAATTAAAAAAAATGATCATATTACGCGACTTATTAGTGTTTTACGAAATAAACCTAACTTTTGTACCTCATTTATGTATCGAACGAATCCAAAAACATATTGAATAGTATTTTTCTTTTTATAATGGTTTGGACATAAAAATAGGGTCATATGAAAGCCATCTAAAGCACTTTCATTTGGAATGCTTAGCCTTCGCAGACTTCTTAATGTAGCACTATTCACCTGGAAAGTTTTGACTGGCTTATTGTCTATTGGTTAGTCACCCTAACTACTAAGCTTCCCACAAAATGTTTATTTTGTGGGAAGCTTAGTAGTTGTGTTGTGTTTATTTATTATATGTATATATACATTTATTTAATGTCTGGGTGTAATTTATCTGTTATATGTATATATTTAGAAGTATATAAGTATCTTTATCAGCCGTCTGGTTGCCATAGTACTAGCAGTGTTTAGTTTGGGATCAGTTGGCTGTGTGTGTAAGATGCATGAAGTTATTGCTATTATTATTAGCTCGCAATTTCCAAACCTTTTATTTATAAGTTGCATGTACCCTCTAGGCTCCCCCGTCAGTGTATTTACTGGTTCCACACCTTCGTAGAACTGTCTTTGGAGCTAACACCTCATGTTCAAGAATGTGTAAAACGATTAACAACGTTAGTGACTAAATATATCTTTATTTTGATTCCGCTGCTAAAATTAGATCTACTCTAATACCTCTAAATAATTACCTAATGTCGAACAATAGCCAGAATTATATAGTGGTAGAGCTATGCTTAAGCACGAATGGGCCGGCTCGACCGGTGCGATACCACGGCCTCACAGAAAACCGGTTGTGAAGTAATGCTTGCGTTGCATTTCCAAGAAATGAGTGAGGTCTCCGGAGGCCCAAAATCCCCCACCCCCCTAATGATAGCGCTGTTAACGAAAAGGATACCCCAGGGGGGTACCAGCGCTAGCGTTGGAGAATCCCCCCCTGGACGTCCACCCTCAGTACGGATTATGCCTGAGCGTGGACGCCCAGGCTGCCCCTCGTACTCTGGGGGGGGGCTTAACTGCGCTCTCAAAATCTGCTCGGGGCAAGAGAAGGCATACCATGGCACCCCCTGTCACGTTTACCGTGGATTTTTGTAACATCAGGGGCTTACATTCGAACCTCGACACTGTCCACCACCACCTTGAGACAGCAAAACCGGCCTTGCTCTTTTTAACCGAGACGCAGATATCATCTCCAGCGGACACATCCTACCTCTGCTACCCTGGGTACGGACTGGAACACTCCTTTGTTCCTAAGGCTGGTGTATGCGTGTACGTTAAATGATAAATGATAAATGATAAATGATCTTTATTTTGTAAATAGGTTACAACAACACTTTTACACGTCAATATATTATTTTTTTTCTGTTAGTTTATGCTAGATGAGGCCGGTGTTTCCTAGCTGACTACCCTGAGAAGAAACACCGAAACAAACTCAGAGGTCAAAGTCTGTTTTAAAGTCCATACAGATGTAAAAACATATGAGAACCATGCACGCTAACGTCTGAGATGAGCTTTTGAAGAAAGCACCACGCTCATTTGAGTGGACCCGTCCAAACAGTGCAAGCATTTGTCAGTTATCGTGTAGCTCAACTTAGAACTTTAAGGAGCTCAACGGACCGACGAACAGTACCAAAGCAAGGACATTTGGGTAGGCCGCAAAAGTACTCAAACTGTCAGACATCGTTATAAAACAAACTACAGGAGAAAAGAGAAATAAATAAATAAATAAATAACCTACATAGTCCTCACATTTACAATAATTAAATTTATAAATTAAAAAAAAGAAACAAATATATAATATATTATACTTAACAAATTATTCATGTCAAAAGGTACAAAGATTAAACAATAAAAAAAAACAATATAATACTTAACAAAGTAAGTATTCATGTCAAAAAGTAAAATATAAAATGTCAATGTGTATATAAAAAAAAAAAATATAAACGAAAAACAAAGGCTCATGTACATTAATGAAGCAGCTCATTCCCAAGCCTTTTTATCTTCAATATAATCTTTAATTGTGTAAAAAGCTTTTTGACTTAGTTTTTTTTTTATAAATGATTTAAATTTATTATTGCTTAGTTCTTGAATATGGCTAGGAAGCTTATTATAGAAATGTATACTTTGGCATCTAAACGAACCACCTATTTTCTTGAGCCTGGTTTTAGGAACAACAAATTTGTTTTTGTTCCTAGTATTTACACTATGGATATCACTGTATTTTTTAAACAGATTAATATTTTTATGTGCGTACATGAGATTTTCATAAATATACTGAGAGGGCACAGTCATAATATTAATCTCTTTAAATTTATCTCTGAGGGAGTGTCTGGGACTTAATTTATAAATTGCACGTATAGCTCTTTTTTGTAAAACGAAAATAGATTGAATATCGGCGGCATTTCCCCACAACAGAATACCGTACGACATTACACTATGAAAATAGCTAAAGTATACTAAACGGGCTGTCTCTAAATCTGTTAAACCACGAATTTTCCTAACGGCGTACGCTGCAGAACTAAGCTTTTTGGACAGTTTATCTATATGGGGGCTCCACTGAAGCTTTGCATCTAAAGTTAAGCCTAAGAACACTGTGGAATCTTCGGGTTTTAACACTTCGCCCTTTATTGACACACTAGTGTTCACCTGTGTTACATTAGGCAATGTAAACTTTATACATTTAGTTTTTTTCTCGTTAAGGAGAAGATTATTGATATTAAACCAGTTAACTACTGTTGAAAGGGCACTATTTACGTCATCAATAACCACCTGCTGACGTTTGAGTTTAAATACAAGTGAAGTGTCATCTGCAAACAACACTATATCATGTTTATCCTTTATGAGGTACGGCAGGTCATTAATATAAATTATAAATAAAAAGGGACCTAGAATAGAGCCTTGGGGAACCCCCATTCTGACTACAGATCCGGGAGATCTTTTACCGTTCACATCAACTCTCTGAATCCTATTACTTAAATATGAAGTAAGAAGATCCAGAGAGGTGCCCCGGATTCCATAGTAGCGCAGCTTCCTGATCAATGTATCATGGAGAACGCAATCAAAAGCCTTAGACAAATCGCAAAAAATGCCTAACGCATCGCATTTATCTTCCCATGCATTATAAATGTGCCCTAAAAGTTCAACACCAGCATCAGTTGTTGAACGACCCTTTGTGAAACCAAACTGTTTGCTATGTAATAATTTATGTTTAGTAAAATATCTGTGCATTTGATCTAAAATAAGTTTCTCAAAAATTTTACTAAAAGTAGGTAGCACTGATATAGGTCTATAATTAGAAGGGTCTGATGTACTACCCGATTTAAACAATGGTATTATTTTACTATATTTCATTAGATCAGGAAACTCACCACACGTTAGAGATGATATCACTTCACGCCGCCTCGGCAATCTTGAAGGTAGGGACCTCTCCATCTTATGGCTACGTGTAGACTGCGACGACCATCCCCGCATCTACCTATGCCTCTACAGGTCCCATAGCGGTGATGCCGAAACGGACCGACTCATCGACCACGTCCAAATGGCTACAGACTCAGTGCTCCAGCAGGTCCCATCCGCAGAGATAGTGATTCTTGGCGACTTTAACGCCCATCACGCCGAATGGCTTGGTTCGCGCAAAACCGATCATGCGGGAAGATCTGTTCACGATTTCGCCTTGGCATATAGCTTGATGCAGCTGGTAGCAACGCCTACGCGAATCCCAGATGCAGAAAGCCACGTGCCTTTACTGTTGGATCTTCTGCTGACCTCACATCCTGACGGCTACAAAGTATCCGTTGAGGCCCCTCTTGGCTCTTCGAACCATTGCCTGATTAGGAGTATGGAGCCACTCGTTCACTCGCTGCGGCCGCGAGTTACAGGCAGTCGCCGCGTATGGCACTATAGGTCAGCAGACTGGGATGGAATGAGAACATTCTTTGCATCCTACCCATGGAGGCAGGTTTGCTTCTCGCCGGATGATCCCAATGTCGTTGCTGACTCTGTCGCGGATGTTGTGCTTCAGGGTATGGAACTTTTCATTCCATTCTCCCTGATTCCCACAGGTGGCAAGTCCCAGCCCTGGTTTGGTCGAACCTGCAAAGCGGCGTCCCGCCGAAAGCAGGAATGTTACCAAGCATGGGCTAATGCAGCGACAGCACGGGATGTAAAGACCAGCACATTAAAGAAGCAATTTAACTTTGCCTCCAGGTCCCTCAAAAGAGTAATTGCTTCGGCGAAGTCGGCTCACATCGGCAGAATTGGCGAGAGACTAGTTAGTCTCCCCTCCGGAACTCGTGCATTCTGGTCTCTTGCGAAAGCTGTCCAGGGGAACTTTTGTAAGCCATCCCTTCCACCTCTGCGCATAGGAGATAATTCGTTGGCCCACGACGCTAAAGAAAAAGCCGATCTTCTGGGCAAACTCTTTGCGTCCAACTCGACCCTGGACGACGGGGGAAACACACCGCCGACCATACCGCAGTGCGAGACCCGCATGCCGGAAGTCCGGTTTACACAAAGGGCAGTGCGTAAAGCGCTTCTTTCCCTCGACGTTCATAAGTCGAGTGGGCCCGATAGAATCTCTCCTATCGTGTTGAAGACGTGTGCTCCAGAGTTAGCACCGGCTTTAACGCGCCTTTATCGGCTTTCCTACTCTCTTGGCGTAGTCCCGAACTCATGGAAGACAGCTCTAGTGCACCCAATCCCTAAAAAAGGAGATCGCTCGGATCCGTCCAACTACAGACCCATAGCCATCACCTCCTTGTTCTCCAAGATAATGGAATCCATTGTTAACTGCCAGCTCCTCCGGTACTTAGAAGACCACCAGCTCCTCAATGATCGACAATACGGCTTCCGTCAGGGTCGTTCAGCTGGTGATCTTTTCGTATACTTGACTCACCGGTGGGCACAGGCGATCGAGACCAAGGGGAAAGCGTTGGCCGTTAGTGTTGGACGTGGCGAAGGCCTTCGATCGGGTCTGGCACAAAGCGAAGCCTTGCGAAGCTTCCTTCCTATGAACTTCCTGAGAAACTGTGCAATTGGCTCACCAGTTTTCTTACAGACAGAAGCATCAAGGTCGTTGTTGACGGTGCATGCTCCGACTCCAAGTCTGTTAATTCTGGTGTCCCACAAGGCTGTGTGCTGTCACCCACGCTGTTTCTTCTGCATATCAACGACATGCTGCAGATTAGCAGCATCCATTGCTATGCAGACGATAGCACGAGTGATGCCCTTTACACCGGCCGCGCTAACATTTCTCGGGTAAACGTCATCGAAAGCCGATCCAAACTTGTGTCTGAAATCGAAACTTCTTTATCAAAAGTTTCAGATTGGGGTCGACTTAACCTAGTCCAATTTAACCCCACGAAGACACAGGTTTGCGCGTTCACCGCTAAAAAGATGCCATTGGTCGTATCACCTCAATTTGAGAGCACTTCCCTAACTGCATCAGCCAGTATCGAAATCCTTGGCGTCGATATATCAAGCGAAGTCCAGTTTCGCGGTCACTTAGAGAGTAAGGCCATATTAGCCTCGAAGAAGCTTGGTGTGCTAAACAGATCGAGACAGTATTTTACTCCGGCCCACCGCCTGCAACTTTATAAGGCGCAGGTTCGGCCGCACATGGAATACTGTTCTCATCTCTATGCAGGTGCACCCCAGTACCAACTTCTGCCTCTTGACCGCATTCAACGGAGAGCGACTCGCATTATCGACTGCCAAGATATTTCTGATCGACTTGACACCTTGGCGTTGCGTAGAGATGTAGCTTAACTCTGCATCCTCTATCGCTTGTATCATGGGGAGTGTTCAGAGGAATTGTTCGGACTTATACCGGCTGCTGGTTTCCGCCATCGTCCTACGCGACAAAATATCCATCCCCATCACCTGGACGATTGGCACTCCACCACTGTGCGCTTCTCCAGAAGCTTTTTGCCTCGCACAACCAACTTATGGAACAAATTGTCGCCTGCCGTATTTCCGAACCGATACGACCTTCAAACCTTCAAGAAGAGAGAGTACCTCTACCTAAAAGGCCGGCAACGCACTTGTGACTCTTGAGTTGCGGGTGTCCATGGGTGGCGGTAGTCACTTACTATCAGGTGACCCGTCTGCTCGTTTGCCCCCTATCGCATAAAAAAAAAAATATAAGATAGTAATAAGAACCATAAATGCATTTTTATGCACACTTCTAAACGCAACATGAATATTGATATTGAATATATAATAGATGTTAAGTACTATATCAGTGTATTGCATAAGGAAATGTTGTGTAACTTTGGTGTTTACATAAGTTATTATTATTAGGTCCCTACATATAAAATTAGCGTTTTATACAGGAATGGGAATATTATGAAATTTAATTAATCTCAGTATTTACCATTACTTTACTTTCTTACTACTTACTACGTACAATACTATTTACGCCGTTTTAGTTAGTTTAGTTAGTAAATTGACTTCAATGCTTAAAACTGTGGAAGCAAGAATCAGTATAATCTATGAAGGAAAATCTTGAAAATCAATATAGATTTGCCGTGACTGTCTTGCCAGATCTTAGGAAGCTGTAGTGTACGACATCAGCACTGGTCAACAAAACACTCACCAGTATTTTATTCTTAGTCAACTTTCTTAACCACTGTGATGAGCATTTTCGATTGTCAAATAGGGTTCATTTTTCATCACAAGTAACGATACTATTCAAAATTCCCCTCGTATTGTGACGGTTGTATAATGTAACGCAATACTCAATGCGTGTTTGTTGCTCAAGCTTTCTACTTTGCCAATTTGTTTCAAATGAATTAACATTGTTTTATCACTTACACCGAAGCCTGCTGCTAACTCAGAAGTAGTAGTTTGTGATGGAGCCGCTTCCACGACCACAATTTATTTTTCAATGTCGACTAGGGTCTCCGGCCGCCAACGGGGTTTGTTTTGTAGGTCCACATTTTTAGGACAAAAAATGTTGGAACACAATTATACACAATTATACACATAATAACGTAATATATACAATCTGTACTTTATTAAGCATTAATTAAGTTGGTTATGTACACTTTATGTAGATACTCTTTCTCTCTCACTCACTCTTATATATATATATATATATATATATATATATATATATATATATATATATATACCAAAAGATGGCTCACTAGGTGTTAGCATAATACCAGCGCTTCTTACGAGGTGGCACAAAGCTAAGCTAACGGCCATTTTAGTCTCATACAGTGGTACTTGTTGGCAATTCTGTCTGTCTGATGAAGTTGTTATCCTTGCCTTGTATGAGTACAAAATAAATATATTTTCTTTTCTTTCTTTATTTTAATTTTTCCATTTTGTGAATAGAAAGATGACAAAGAAAAATTAAATGCCATCAAAACAAATGAGTTACTAAATACGATAAACAAGCCTAAATTTGAATAAGGAACCATAATTTTTTTAATTCATTTGTTATGATGATTATATTAAATATAGTAATTAAGATTATAGCAAAAGTTGATATTTTCATTATTATAATTATTATTATTGTGTTTTTTTTATACTATAGGGGGACAGACGAACAGACGGGTCACCTGATGGTAAGTGAGACCGCCGTCCATGGACACTTGCAACTCAAGAGTCAAGAGGCAAGTGCGCTGCCCGCCTTTGAGGGTGATGAGGGATGGGGGATGCAGGGAGCGGAAAGAAGAGAGGAGGGATGAGGAGATGGAAAAAAGGAGAAAGGAGGTGAGGGGAGAGAAAAGGGGGGAGGGGGAATTGGGCCTCCGGAAACCTCACTCAATTCGGGGAAATGCAACGAAGCGTTACTTCACAACCGGTTTTCTGTGAGGCCGTGGTATCGCCGGCCGTGGCCGCACCGGCCCATTCATGCCTAAGCATTAGTAGCTTCCGTTTAGGACCTAGGCCTAGGCCTTTTGTCTCCCAATGTGCACCAGAGCACCTGATCCTTCTATTATATTTCTTTAGACAAAGTATTTATAAATTTATAAATATGTTGGTAAATCCAAGGCGAACAAACACTGATTGGTTATGTTAAACACTTTCTATCAGTTGGGCTGAGTGCTGACCTAGTCACCTTGGTTGAAATACAACAAACCTAACTAACCATAGAACCGTATGTACTACGAGTATAGATAATAAAATAAGCTTCCTACCGGCGTAGGTGTCACACAATAAGTATACCTACCCATGTTGAAAATAAAATCACCGCATATGCAAAATCTTCTGACATAAGTCATAACAGACCTTCCTACACACATGTACGTAACACACACATGTTCCTATTATATAGGAAAGGATTTTTTAATTTCCATTAACCATTCACTCTGCCGGGGATAAACGTTTGCCTTTTACCTAATTTTAAAACTTTTACTTTCTCAGTTTTCTCTTGTTTAGAACTACTGAAAACCCCGCGTACGGGGCACAGATTAAATAGGAATGACATGACGTTTTGTTTAGTCTCTGCATATAACACGAATACGATAGAAATCATGTTCTTAGTTTAATTTTCGAATAAGTAGTATAATTTAAATATACACAATTATACATATATACACATAATAATGTCATTTATATAATCTGTAATTTAGTATGCATTGATAAAGTTGGTTATGAATACTCTATGTAGGTACTCACTCACTCTTACAAATATATATATACAGTCGTGGTCAACTAATTAAGGACATTCAAGATAGTGGACAGCAATAACCGGCTATGTACATATAAATATAAAACCCTGTTGATTTCTCAGTAACTATTATTTGCATAATTTGATCCGATTATTATACTATTAATGGCTGTAAATAAAAGATTAAATAAATATAAAAAAGTGTTTAATATCAAAGGTTAACCATGTATTCAATTTAAGGTACAATTCTGTAGCTGGACATTTAATTAAGAACAGTAAAGTAAAATGAAAAATAGAGTTAAACAGAACTAATAATCTGCAGTATTTTAATTTCTTTAACAACTTCATTTTATTACGGGTAAAATCAGTACCCAGTAGCAAAACCTTTGTTAGTAATTACCGCTTGACACCGATGTGGCATAGACATTATCAGTTTCTGACATATTTCAACAGGAATGTTTGCCCATGCCTCACAAAAAGCTTCATTAAGTTCATCTAATGTTGTGGTACGATAAATGGCAACTTTTTTCTTAATTTCGTGCCAAAGGTGCTCGATTGGGTTGAGGTCGGGGCTATTTGCTGGCCAATCTAGCACTGATACCGACTGTCTGTTAAGAAACGACTTGACTGAACGGGCTGTATGTTTTGGGTCGTTATCATGCTGAAAAGTCCATATAATAGGAAGATGTTCCTCAGCATAGGGAAGCATAGTTTCTTCTAATATTGCCTTGTATTGATGTTGGTCTAAGTTACCCTGAACTTTCCTCACAGGTCCCACTCCACGTCCAGAAAATGATCCCCACATTTTAATGTTTCCTCCGCCATGTTTCACCTGCTTTTTTGTGAATCTTGGATTCATTTCCGCTTTTACAGGACGCCGTACGTATTGCCTTCCATCTGAAGAAATCAAATTAACCTTAGTCTCGTCAGAGAATAATACATGTTGTCATTGGTCGTAGGTCCAATGTCCATATTTACGTGCAAACGCCAAACGTGCATTTCTATGCTCTTTCTTTAACTGCTTTGCGAGCCACTCTTCCGAACAACCCTGCTTCTACCAGACGTCGTCGAACTGTCCTCGCTGATACACTGACTCTTTCGTCTGCCCCAAACACTTCATGTTTAATTAAAATAGAGCCTAGAAACGGATCTTTCTTAGCTAACCTGGTTATCATTCTATCTTCTTGCGGAGTTGTTTTTCTCGATCTTTTTTTTCTGGGCACATTTAAAGTTGTGTTATTGCGCCTGAAATGTTGCACTGCATTGCATACCATAGTTTTTGAACAATTTAAATATCCTGCTATCCTTCGGTATGACCAACCACGCTCGACAAACTTCATGATAATTTTTCGTAGTGTTGCATCGCAACTTTTATTTTTGCCCATTGTTCTTCAAAATAACTCTCAAAACTTGAAATTACAAATCTAGATTGCCGCCAAAACTACCACAAAGAATAGGAGAAGAAAGAAAATAATAATTGAGATTCAGATTTTGAAACTAGAACGCAATATCTCAGTGTCCCTAATTAAATGGCCAGCCAGCATTCTTTGAACAAATAGCACTGTGATCATCTATCAGCTATACTGTAAAGAGGTTTAATGTTTAAGAAGTTGTTATTGTTTGTATAATTAGGCACATAAATGACTAATTATACTTACATGTAAAAGATGTGGAATATTGTTTAGACTCGTTGGAAAATAAAAAATAAATTCACAAATTGGATTAACTAGAGAGTGTCCCTAATTAGTTGACCACGACTGTATATATATACTAATAAGATGTCTCTCTGTCCGTGACATTCACTAGGTGTTACCATAATACCAGCGCTGCTTCTGACGAGGTAGCACAAAGCTGAGCTAACGGCCATTTTTGTCTCATATAGTGGTACTTGTTGGCACTAACGTCTGATGAAATTGTTATCCTTGCCTTGTATGAGTACAAAATAAATATATTTTCTTTCTTTCTTCTTTCTAAGTCATAAAATTTATAACGAAAGTTAACTCTATTGGCGGTAACAAAGCAGAGCTTTATACAAATTAAAATTTCTCACTTTAACTAAGTACTAAAACAGATTCGCAGGAACTTTGCCTTAATTCTCTTCGCGTGTCGAGTTACCTACGTCCTAATTTATTGGAACAGCGGAACAGAGAAGACTTGGATCGGTACAATAAATTTCAAATTTCATTATTTGAAGAGGAAGTCGCGAGTTGCCAATTGCAATTTGGTTTTCCGATCACGTCTTCATAGTATTGGTGAGGATATTCGAGCCACCTGTGCCCGTACTCTATGAGGGTTTAAACGCGCCTCTGCTCTTTCGATAAACCGACTGTGAAATATTCGCCATGTACGCCAGACGCCGCATTTCCTTATGAATGATACATGCCACGCCGGTCGCGTCTTCTGGCTGCAAACGCTATCGAACCTCTCGTAACTCGCGCTCATTGCATAATTCCTAAGCACCTTGGTGAAATCTGAGTCAGTAGTAAGCGTTCATAATATATAATTTTATAACTTGGAATGTTAGTTAAAATAATTTTCATCACTATTATTTTATACCGTTGTGCACACTATACGAGTATAATAATGTAATTTTAACAGTATCCCATATCTTGTTGATTATTTTAGTCAGCGTTCTATGTAGGTACATTATTGTATGCTTGTTTATACATAATATTATAACTGACTTCGCGTTAATTTTTTCTGAATCTGCACTATGCAGTACAATAACGGAAATATAACAAACAAACATTGATAATTCCTTTCTTAAAGTAAGCTACTATCGACTGCCCTGCTGGTCTAGTGGTTAGTGACTCTAAGCTTGAGGTCATTGGTTGATATCCCCGCATCTTTTTTTACATTGAGACAATTATTTAACTTCAGGACAGCTTGTGTAGTGAGAATTTGATTGTTCAAAATTGCTACCTCAATATTTCGTACGTGTTACCCTATATTAACATAAGACCATAAAAAATATCACACTCAGATTTGTCAGTATATAAATCTGTCATGAAATGTGCCGAAAGTAGTATTAAAGTAATACAATGGTAGCTAATTCTTCGTATAGTTACGAAAAGTTGGCGACGCTAGCGTGTGGTCGCGACCCTATCTCAAATTAAATCTCACCAACAAATCTTCGCGGGGGGATGAACCGTCCGGCCACTACTATCGACTTATATTCGTATTCGTTGTATTTCTCTCTGCAGTTTTACTGTAAAAGGCTTACGCAGATAACACACTATAGGAGATAGTGCTCGGGAAACTCTATTGAATTGATACAGAGCAAGCAGTGGTCTCTAGTTAAACAAGTGTTAAGTTGTTGTTGAAGAGTCACCCGAGACCTATTATTGGATATAATTGTCAATGCGCCGACAAACGGAAATAAAATTTGTTAATTATCCTTGGCTCTAGTAAACAAAAACTTTTTAATGAAATATGCATAAGTTATATGTATATTATAGTAAAGAAAAGTTTTCAAATTAAGTCTTAGCTTGAAAACAATATTAATACTGATCAACAAAGTTTCGAAACTAAAATGAGAAGCTAGATATTAGTTAGTTACATGAATTGAAAGTGAATAGTTATACAACAAGTTGTGCTTAATCGTTTGATTTGAAACTTAGGCCG
Organism: Tyria jacobaeae; assembly: GCA_947561695.1. Classification (NCBI taxonomy): domain Eukaryota; kingdom Metazoa; phylum Arthropoda; class Insecta; order Lepidoptera; family Erebidae; genus Tyria; species Tyria jacobaeae. The sequence goes on from OX387210.1 coordinate 9,569,988, forward strand.
CGACAATTTTGACAAACATACATGACAAGATACGGTTGAAACGAAAAATTTAATGAGAGAAGTTCTGTTCATTTTGTTATAGTTAAATCGTTCAGCATTTAATCACCCTTGGACGAAACTATAATCGGTAAAATGTGAGCGTTAACTACGCTTCTGCCTACCCCTTCGCGGATACAGGCATAAGTGTATATACATTTATACATTATGTACATATGTATAAAGATAGATTTTTTACTATAATATTCTCGATTTTTAAAGAACATTTTAAATATATACATTGTTTGTTTGTGAGTATATGAAACAAGTGTTAGGGGTAAAAGCTCATCTCGTAGCTCGCTGCGAACGTTCAGAGTCACAATTTGTTCCCGTACAGCCTTAAAAATCCGCATTTTATTGTTCCGCCTCTCATTTTTACTCGAACTGTGCCCCACAAGCTCCTCAATGAGCTCACCCATGCAGAACTTTCTTTTTATCAAAACTCGGAAAATGATATAGAGACCAGCTTAATTCTGTTTTATTAAAAGTGTGTTGTTACTTTTATGTTTATTTAGATATTTATGGATTCATTTGCAACCTGAACAGGGTAAGGGCGTTTTAGGCCTTTTAAATAATTATCGAACCGTAAACAAACAACATTTAATTATTCGTTAGTTGAACAAAGAAGTTCAGAGTTTAAGTTAATTAAATCATCTTGTGGGCCAGCTAGATCAAAGTTAATAATTAAAACTGTCTGTGTTTTTATTATATTATATTTTTTTCATAAAGTAAAAGGTTTTGTAGCATTTGTTGAATAAATAATAATTAAATTTATGCTATCTGTCTCTATATATACAATAATAAAATACTTAGTCCGATAGACGTTTTAAATACTTTATGAAAATATGTCTCCATTACATTGCCATCGGTGACGATGACGGTTACATGAAACCGTTAGAGTTAAATAGATGAATTGGAGAAACTGTTCGAGATGACCATGCTACGGCTAAGAATCATCAGTATGATGCCATAAGTACAAAACAAGTCATATAAAAATCGGCCTAAACATTTAGGATGGTTGAGCTGATGAACAATTGTATGCATTGTAGTTATAGATCGTCAAGCGTACAGTTCGACTTTCGCTATTGATGGAAAAATTAAATAATTATATATTGTTAAAATATTAAACATATATACACTCACTTATATTATATAATAGGTAGCAAGCCTATTGCCCTCATCATAAGTAGTAAGATCGTATACCATTTAACTCGAACTGGCTAATGACCGAATATTACTTATTAAAGAATACGAACAACTTGACCATGTTTAACCTTTGTATAAAATGATAGAGTAAAATTTAACAAAAGAATTACATGAGTTTCAAAGGATGAAAATACACATTCGTGTTTTCGTCATTCGCCAAAGCATTTCAGAAAATAAATTCAATCTCTTACCATTTTCTCTACCCGTCGTTGTCCTGTGCTTGCAAAATGCTTAGATCATTAGGTGCATTTGTTTTCCTTTTCAGGTCACTGTTGAATAATTATTTGAGTAGTTTTTTTTATAAATTTTAGTTTATGTTATCCTAATTTTTTAACATTATAAAATACTAAGGGTTATGCTGCTGTATCTGGCAGAATATCGGGAAGTCACGAATTGAAGGAGCCTTGTTAGTGAAATCTCACTTATGAAATTAAATTCTATGTCAAAATGCATCTCATACAAGGAAATCTCATTTCTCTATTAGAGGTGCATTAGCGTTATATTCAATAATTTACTCCAAAGACGACTATTGAAACGACGTTGACTTCTGAAATTACGTAGTAGAAAGTACGGGTAAACACCCTCTTTTGTATTTGACCTACTCGTAAATATAACGTACCTACTTTTCTAATTTCGATATATGATGTAGCATTATTTTAACTAGTTTGGTTTGATTTAAGATTTTGATATTAACTTACCGTAAGGAATTTCTGAAGTATAGAAAATATTGTGCACAACATTTCCCAGGAGTAATTTGTTGTCTAACATATGCATAATTGACCTAATGCGTTATGATATGGTACACAGAATGTACATTAGGAGCTTAAAATATGAATAAGGCTTGATACACATCTATCTGAGTGCAAAATTTAAAACAAAAGGCTTAACTTTAAACTTTAAATAATTACTGTTACATTGAATTAGATACTCAAGCTTTGTTGATTTAAATGATAGTAATAATTAGGGATACATACATACTACTACATACATATTAGTCGGTTCGAGTCCGACATTACTTCGTTCACACGATAAGGTGGTACCCGTTAAACACGTTAAAAAAAGAAAAAAAAATGGTTAATGTTTGCTGATGATGATTTTATAATAATATGCAAATGTTAAGTATATATAAAATTTAAGTCAACAATAAAACGACTATGTGAAATGTTGTGTTCTAAAAATTAAGATTGTGCGGTGATGTCTTAAGTGTTTTTTTTTCTATATGCTCGTATTAGCCATAATTTCTGTTTCCATTCAATTTATGTCCATGTTCCATGTGTAATAAATATAAAAAACATGTTATCATGGCTATTGGTCTAGTCAGATAGTGGTTAGTGATCCTGCTTTCTAAGCTATAGGCTTTGGAATCGATTGCCACCCAAGACAAATAATTGCGTGATGAGAGACGATAAATGTCTTTAAATACTTTTTTTATATATGTATGATATTTCTTTGTCACATATGGCCTTAGTGCAGCACTTAGGTGCTCGTAGCATATAGCGTTACACTTACATTCACTAAATGTTAATTGTCATTTTGTCATCATATCGTAGGTATATTTTTTTATTATTTTTAAAAGTTAATTATAAATAGATGAATGGTGCATCCTCAGCTCTCAACCAAGCAAAACATTTACATATAATATTCTTGTGTGGAAATGAAGAATGTGTAAAAACAATGTATGATTCATTCATCACCATCGTCATCTTCTTACTCTTATGCCAATTAGAGTATGAATTACCTTTGTATTGTATTATGGTTCACTGCTGCATACTCCAAAAAGTGTATTGGTCACCAATATCAAGCATTATTACGTCGTTTCTATGACTTCATTATTCCTCAAATAGAATATTTAGCATAAGTTGAACCGCAAGCGGAATGATAAGCCCTTGATACTGTTTGTATATTCCTTTGATCTTTGTACGAGTATGGTAAATATATGTACATAGGTAAAAGATGCGGAGTCGGTTCTGGCACACTAAAGTGAAATAAATTGTGTGAGTTCGTCACTGTGTGCGATCGAGAACGGACGGACGGTGGTGCACCTGTCAATTCCAATTCCGCCTTTTATTTTTCTTGATTCCATTCACCGAGCATTTGAAATCGAAAATTTATCTCTGTATAGTTAAGAATGGCGAATTTTAAACTTGGCAACAAATCAATAAGGATCTTTGTCGCGTTACAACTGATTTATCGGTTTTAAGCTAAGCTTAAGTTATACAGACATAAAGAAGACAACGTAAAATTTTAATTTTGTTTTAGTATACAAATATAAACTGCATACTTTTTACACGATTTATTGACAGCACGTGACAGTTTTCAGATAATCTATATTAATATAATAAAGATGAAGAGTATTTTGTTTATATGTCAAACGCGTAAATCTCTGGAACGATCAGTCAAATAAGAATTATTCTTCTTGTAATGGATAGAGTATTCACTATCGCAATTTGAACATAAAACACAGATGAAACTGCGGGAAATGCATAGCTACACATATACACACTTATCTCCCATTTGTAATCTGTAGCGCTTGAAAAGCATTACATTAAAAATATAATATTTATATAATGAACTATCTTTCTTCTCTCAGCGCTCATTAAATAAAAATAAAAAATGCACTCCGGGAGTGCCGACAGAAGTGCAAACTTATTTTGGCGCGTTAGGCATTTTTTAGATGGGTACTAGGGTTATTGGGTTATTGGGTAATGAATTGCATTTTATTTATGAATTGTATTTTATTAATTATTAGAAACTTTAAAATACATTTAATATTATTTTATGAAACATCGTTAACAATTTCAACAACTCTTGTATCATCATCATTATCATTAAAATTATTACAATTTAAAATAGAAACTATAGGTTCATGGTAACTAAAATAGGAAATAAACAATTTTGATTCGAAGTTATTTAAATATCTCGTGAATACCGCATCAATTGTACTTTTATATCTCGTTGTGCTAATATTGCGTTGATTGGACAGATGCGTCTCGTAACGGTGTCGCGAGTCCATAGATTTTATCTCATCTAAAAATATGCGTACCGCGCTAAAATAAGTTTTCGCTTTAAAAAAAGACTATCAACTTGACATGTTTACAGTCATTGCTAATAAGCTACATTACACAAAAGCGACTACACATAAATGATGAAATGTCAGCCAGAGGAATAAAATATTAAAATTGTGAAAGAGGCCGGATTACAGGAACGCTACCCGCTGAGATTCCGATCAGACTCGGAACAAATAACGTCACTGGGGCCGTACAAAATGGAGCGGATAAAACGCGTCCAACACACCATTCTTCAAGTACGTAAATTGCCTCCGCAAAACAATCCTGCCTATTTTTACACATATTTTTTTTTTTTTTTTTTTTATTAGCCTACCATAGTGACTCCACTTTGCCTGATGGAAAGCAATAGGTGGAGTCAAAGAGTGGTGGTCACCATCCTCATTGCATGTCTAGTCAATGCAGCATGGTGACCCACACTATGGCGGCCTGGTGAGATGCTTTTTCACGCCCCGCTTAAAAGACCCGGGGTCATAGTGGGAAGGAAACACGTGCGCTGGTAGAGAATTCCAGGCTTTTACCGATCGGCACAAGAAAGAAGAGCCAAACCGTTTAGTTCGGGTACGTATATCTTCGACGCACAAACGGTGACTCCTCAGGCCAGCACGTGTAGTCCTGTAGAGGAAGGGAGAAGGTGGGACCAATTGGAAGAGCTCATCAGAACACCTGTGATGTAGGCGATAGAGGACTGCCATAGAGGCGACATCTCTTCGCAACTGCAGAGGCTCAAGAGACTGGGTGATCTCAGGACAGTCGATAATGCGGACTGCGCGCCGCTGCAACCGATCGAGAGCGTCAAGCAAATACTGCGCATAGCCGTCCCAGAGATGAGAGCAGTACTCCACGCAGGAGCGAACCTGGGTCTTGTACAAAAGATACAGTTGCTCGGGCGAGAAGAACCGTCTCACCTTGTTCAAAACGCCGAGCTTACGCGAGGCCGCCTTAGTGACACTCTCGATGTAATCGCGCGGATTGAGATATAATTAAATAAAAGGATTTTATAAGTGTACGTCCATTTATGAGTACCTACAATGATTATAATATCACTGCGTACCTATAGAATGTCATCATCTTCATTGATAACAAAGTTAGAGCGCTCGAACTTCCCGCTATCAGCCACTTCGTGTTTGGTCTGCTAGTCCTCAAAGTACTCGTACGACTTCAATAGGAGCAATAGGCTTGTCCGCTATTACGCAAGTAGGAATAAATAACAGTCACACCTTTATCCCTCAATACACATAATTCTAAGTAGTCTGAAAAAGAATCAAGTACTAAGTCTATATTTGTCGTCATATTCAAGTTCAATGTTCAGAAGGCCAGACCTCTTTAATTTTTTTATTTAGATTTAAAATACTTTTATATTTTTTATGAAAATTAATGTAACCAAATCATCAAGGTAATTTTTAACAGTGGCAGTGTTGGGCATTTGTGACAGACGTAATTACTTATTGCCGATGCCTGTCGGCCGTAAAATGTAATTGGCTGCGTCGTACTTTAATGGACTCACATTAATATAAATGGATTAAGTGCGATTTTATGCATCTGATTAAAAAGCGGTTTACTTTTTAAATGACGCCGGGATAAACTATTTGACTGCAAAACAAAACATGGGCCAAGACGTGATTCATGTTGTAATTAAACTCGGTTGAACTCATATTCGATTTTAAGTTATTATTTTTTTATTATATAGTGGAACAGACGAACAGACGGGTCACCTGATGATAGAAAAGTTACAAGAAATCACCCCTGGAATGTTAAAATTTAAATTAAATTGAATTCAAATTAAATATCTTTATTGCATAAAATTAATATAATATTATTATATATTATAATATTTAAAGATATAAATTAATACATAGCGTCACCGCAAAAATAGGTTGCCTTGTCAAATGTGAAATTAGTATTTATAATTATAAAATAATGAAATACCTGCCTGTGTTGATCTATAACTGCTCGTTTCCAAATGGTTAAGCCTTATGAGAAAAAATCGGGCAAAAAAAGTGTCCTATATTTTTTTATTAAAGTTTTAAAAATTCTGTTTACAAGAAAAACCAAATGACGTACAAGTTGTTTACGATCATGGATGAATCAGAAATGTAGTTTAACCATCAAACCAACTTTTTTCGGTTAGAATCATCAACTGAGAATTGATTTAACGTAAATTCTTTAATGTGTTTTAAAAATTTTGTACTTAACTGTTATAGTACAGGTATTTATATTTAAACTAGAATTGCGTTGAAAGAGAATAATGAAATCAAAGTTGTACAGGTGCCAATAAGATGATTTCGAGAATATACGGCGCCAATTTGGTTATTAGATTTCTTATAGTCTGATAGAGAGAACGCTTCGTCTTATAGAGAGAACGTACGTATTCTTACATAGGATGAATTAAAATACTCTTACTTATTTTATAAAATATAAATAGTTTAATACGAATATAATAGCATTAAATTGATGGTATAATACGTCGAAATTGAAGTAATTTTAAAGATGTAAGAGTCGCATAAATTTATGTTTCAAAATCTGACTAATATGCCTTCTCCTGTAAATAAAATGTTTATTTCTTTTCAGAAAACCAATATATAATGATAGTAGCCTGAGCTATTATAACCTTGTAGGTGCGAAATTTACCTTCGTATTCTAATGATAGTGTAGTTTTTTTTTATTTCTTGAAAAACATGGATAAAATTATGTTTTCTAAAAATTTAACCTAGCTAGATTGGTTTATCGCCCCCGAAACCCCTTGCGTACTAAATTTCATGATAATCGTTTCAGCCGTTTCTAAAATTCAGCTTATATTCCAATATAAGCTGAATCTTAATATTATATAACAATATATTCTTATACCCAAGATTTTCTCGTTTAAAGGTATTAGATTAATAAATATTTCAGATTGTTTTTTACGTTTATAATGATGCCGTTAGCGTTCTGTAAAACCGTATAAGGTTGATTTCCCAACGTGTCTCCAAACATTCTTGGCAAAATACAGGTAAGTAATTAAAAATGCGATGCGTGCGCATGCGATTTCAGTAATAATTTCCTAGTCCAGTTATTTATTTCTAAAAAATAATTTATCAATTTTCAGGACAATTTAAAGGTTATTTTACCAGACTCGGACTATTTCGGCAATTCTATCATCATCTTAAAATACACGTACCTACATACTTATGCGCTTATGCCTATATCCCCTAAGGGATAGGCAGACGTGTATTAAACAGGTACATTTTGCCAATTAGAATCTGGTCCTACTAACGTACTGGGTGCAAGCCTATTGCCGTCAACCGGGCACTATATGACTATATCGCTTGTATCAGACGCGTTGTTTGGATTTATACCGCCCGCAGGTTTCCGCCAAAACTTCCATCCCCATCACTTGGATGCTATTTGCCTTGCACCACCAGCCTGTGGAACAAATTGTCCACATATTTCCGCACCGATACGACCTACAAACTTTGAAGAACCTAAAAGGCCGGCAACGTATTTGTGACTCTTGAGTTGCATGGGCGATTGTAGTCACTTGCCATCAGGTGACCCGATTCGTTGGTCCCGTATTCCATAAAAAGTTTATTTCTACCACAGCCAACGGAATGTACAATTATTAATAAATATTTGTACAAACATAAAGGTTGTAGTTTGGGGTGGACTGGAGCCTAAACTAGGTTAAGACCTGTATTTAAGGACTCCAGGATTCACACCCCTGCGGGTTTGTTAGTCAGTCACTGTATACGTACTGTCTGATAGAAAACAGTCTGATCCCTTAGTCGCCTTACAACAACCATGGGGAGAGACGGGGTGGCTCTATCCTACTCTATAGAGAACTATACGTCTAAGATAAGCCTAAACTACATTATAAAATAAATATGGTTTTAGATGTCCTTTTCTCTTACGAAATATTAATTGTATTACGATTTTATTTTTAAAACACTAGAGGTTCTGATTGCACCATAGTTCCATTTTAAAATAAGTTGAATATCCGAGTGGAATAGAAAATACATCATTATATATCTGATCAATCAGTAGATCAGTTTCAGGCGATCAGACTGGGATAATTCTTTATAGACTGTTCCTATTCTCCAAATGAGTATTTTATTAGACGTGTGTGTATTAACTGTTATGAATCATTATATAATATATAATAGTAAAATAGCTTTAAAACGTGGAAAGGTCCAGGTCGAACACAGTACTTCCTGTTTATTGCAAACCAAAGGAGCTTGCGGAAATTAGAGAGTCAAACAGACGCTGTTCAAAGTTAAAGTGCTCTAATGGTTACTACTTATAGCCCAAGGATACTCTACCTTTAAAGTTATTAAATTGTCTTGATCGATTCGGCAATTTATGTATGACTGATACTGTACTATCTTATACTATCACTAGAATTGGCGACTGTATACAATTATAGTATCTCTATTAATATAATCGTATGTTGAAGTACAGTTAAGAGTACACTTTCAAAATGATTATGCTAAGTGTAGCTCAAATCCTAAAATGTAAAAACAAACTCATATTTTAGAGGACGGACTAAAATGTATTTACTTTTTTTAAAGAGACACTCAGTTGTTTATAAGGCGGCCATTGGCCGGATCCCATTCAGTTTGGTCTCGTCGACTACATTAAACTGATTGCTGCAATTAGCGAATGGTGTAATTCTCGTTTTTCAAGCGTCTCCCACCGCTCGTGCCCTCGCACCCCTTACCCCCTTCAGGAAATTACTTGAGCCCCGCAGGTCGTGGCGACTTTCCTGGGATTAAATAAAATTGAAGAACTGGAATGAAATTGTTTTGGATTTCTCGTCTTGATCAGTTGGGGTTTGTCTCATCCACTCGGGATTGTAGGCTTAATTTTAGTAAATGGATTGCTAATCACATTTATTTGATGATTGTGAGGAATTCTAAAAATTGCGACAAGCTCGAATTGAGGACTGAGTTTTAGAAGGTACTTTCATCATTACCATTTTGGAGTTATTTATCAGACGTTATTTATTTTAGAAAACTCTTATTGCGTTCAAGAGATCTAATGCGTGTTATCTTATGTTCTCAGTTTTGTACTGTATAATTTAGAATATCAGTCTAAAACTGAAGAAGTAGACCTTACACACGGATAAGATCAAGTAAAAAATGTGTCATAAACAAACACTATACGTCGATTCACAATAGAAATATATTGAATAAGAAATGGAATAATGTGCAACATAAACCGAATAATACCTTTATCCTAATTTCATTACTAATCCTAACTTTAATGCTGTATTTATCAATAATATTATACGAACGTGTGTTTGTCTATTATGCTTTCGCGTCTTCACTTATGAGCGATTCTGCCACGGTGCCAAATGTGAAAATTAGTTTAAAATAAATAACTTAACTGTGGATAAGTAGTGTTTTACACTACCCTAAGTATCGCAGTATTCAGACGTGAATTGTATGTTTTGACTGTTTAGTGGAAGATGAATTTTTTGGTTGAGTACAGAGGCGAATAAAGACATACATACCTTTATAATTGATCCTAATATGTAGTATAGTGTTGTGATAGTTAGAGCTAACAGTGACAGTGGTAGAATTGAATGAGGTTTCCGGAGGCCCAATTCCCCCTCCCCCTTTTCTCTCCCCTCTTCTCCTTTCTCCTTTTTACCATCTCCTCATCCCCCCTCTCTTCTTTCCACTCCCTGCATTCCCCATCCCTCATCACCCTCAAAGGCGGGCAGCGCACTTGAGTTGCAAGTGTCCATGGACGGCGGTGTCACTTACCATCAGGTGACCCGTCTGTTCGTCTGTCCCCCTATAGTATAAAAAAAAAAAAAAAATAATCTATTACAAATTAAATTAATAAGTAGTATGGGTTTACCATGGCTGGAATTCGGGACTTTCGGGATTTCGAGATTCGCGTACAAAGTCTTTATAATAGAGAAAAGCTGCAGGGCGGTGATGAACTTACGATTATTTCAACACAAATAAGATACTATCCGAGTGCTGACTTATCAGTAAAATTTATCGTTTTATAACGACGGCATAATTTGTTAGAAACATCATTAAGCGTCTGTTAAAACATGGGACTTATATGTCTATTTTTGTTTATATCAGAACCAAATACACGTTTAAGGTATTTTTTTTTAACTATTAATTAAATGTGAAGATATAGGGAAGTGTGCTCAGCTCAGCTTAATCGAACACAACCTGCATTACTACAAGGAAATAATCAATAAAAGTGAAATAATAGGCACAAATACACGAGAAATGAACTAACAAGCAACAAGACAGGACGGAAATAGGTAAATAGCTTGTACTGAAATTGAATGAATACAAAAAAGTAGTTTTTTTCAGCTTTATGGTATCCACGTTTTCCTATTGTTACAGAGAACAAAAAACATAAAAAGACATTGATGTCTTATTATTGTATCACAAAACATGAGATAATAATTGCTAAATAGCAATATAACATTGGGAGGCCAAGAGCAATCTCCTTAACAAGATGCAACGCGAGCCAAAAACTGGGCCTAAAATGAGCCAATACGTGAATTCAAACGCGACAGTAAAGTGGCGAAATGATATATTTTTGGCATAAATCGCCAGGACAATAGGGGATTGTGTATGGGGCTGTTTCATGGTAGTTTTGTATTATATGAAGGGGGAAGGCAATAAACAGGATGACTGGCTGGCCCTCGCCCCAACTATGTATATACGAGTATACTACTTTGCGTACGTGGTATTTATGCATGCGCGATCGTCGACATTCGTTATATGATCTAATAAAAATATGTATTTTAGTAACTAGGGTTTTTATTCTAGAACAGAAAGTAACATTTTACGTTAAGTAGCAGGGTGTATTACTACTAGTACAGAAACTAAAAGTAAACATAACACAACACAAATGTATGTTTTATACTGATGACATGGTTGTTTTTCGTCCTACGCGACAAAATATCTATCTCCACCACCTGGACGATTGGCACTCCACCACTGTGCGCTCCAGAAGCTTTTTGCCTCGTACAACCAGCCTATGGAACAAATTCTCGCCTGCCGTATTTCCGAACTGATACGACCTTAAAACCTTCAAGAAAAAAGCGTACTCCTATCTAAAAGGCCGGCAACGCACTTGTGACTCTTGAGTTGCGGGTGTCCATGGGCGGCGGTAGTCACTTATCATCAGGTGACCCGTTTGCTCGTTTGTCCCCTAACGTATAAAAAAAAAACAACACTTTTTCTAACGAAATATTAAATCAAAATCGGTCTATCCGTTTAAGTGTTATAAGGCCAAAGAATAAAATGTTAACTTATATTACTCCTTCTTTTCAGGTCGAGGGTACAAGTGTGTTCTTTCCATTCAACCACTCATTAAACGAAAAAAAGTTTTTATACTTACTTATCTTTTCTACTTTGCCAAAGTTTAATGAAATATTAATTGCGGGTATATTATGTTGCAAGTTGCATAATCAAAACACAAACCAGAGCACTATTATCCATTGAAAACGCACTTGTCTTCGACAAAGACAAATGTATGTACCCGTTCTAGTCCACAAAGTACGGAACGAGTCGATGGCGTTCTCTAATGTGACGTTTAACTCCAGTAACGGACATACAAAGTTTATGGCAAAACGGTCACGCGTGAATTGTTCAAACTGCTATTAAATCTGCGACCTACGGCACACTGCAATGTAGTGGTGACGTAACGAAGTTTCAGACCGCTTTCACACAATGCTATATTGATAGTAAAATGTTACAGTCAGTAAAGTCAGAAATACAGCGATGCATTGAAATAAATTATTTTTAATCGTGTTATTACAGTTTAAAATTATGATGATTGTTTAAACATATTTTAGTCAACTTCAAAACGGAGATGGTTGCAGTTCAGCTATTTTCATTACCTTTTAGAACAATACATTAAGTAAAATAAACAAATAAATACACAAAACACAAAACAAATAAAAGGTTTTTTTTTTTAAATACAGAAGGAACATAAAAACACAAGAGTGGAAAAAGTCATGACCATACCTTTAACAACTACGTGCTTCGTTACCTTATAACTTTCAGTTCAATATGTTGACATGTTAAACTTATTGGTACTTGGTTGTGCAATTTTTTTTCTGGTCAGTTTTGTTTCATATACTGCTACTGCAATAATAAAAATATATTATATCAAGCACACCAGTAACGTTCTGCGCTGCCAAAGATGATGGGGATAAAGTAAGTAAAATTAAATAAAGTAAGTAATTAAACCATTAAAATTTAATTATAAAACGGTCAATATATAGTGACATAAAAAATTAGGAGCCTGAATACGCAAATCGAATATACATATGCTCTAAACAGGCTTCGAACTAAATCACATATATATATGTATAAAACATCCCTAAACGTGTCAATTTCAAAATCTTCCTTTGAGTCATTGACACGTTTTCTAGTCTAGCTTTGTCTGCATTGTCATGCAGAAGATTACTCAAGCACTAATAATACAAAGTATTCAGATTATTAGGCACACACCTAACCCAACACAATATCCTAAACATCAAGTGTAACATAGTTTACTGTCAGCTTCGTATTGCGTGGGTGCGGTTTCAGCCTACCCGCCATAAACATAGATATATGAAAGTTAATAACATTTACCTAGCACAATAAAATATATTAATGTCAGTCCTTTGTAGGGTAGGGGCGGTGTTATATGATCTGGCTTGTAATTTTCTATGATCACGGGAGAATGTATGTATTGTACATACATATGTATATAATATAGAGTGATTACATAATACTGAACGAAACATCTGTTCCACAATCGTTTACTCAATAAATTTAATAGACAGGCGAACGCTTGCATTTTTTTTGTATGTCTTACTACTATTGTTTACTTCAATACTTGTAAGACATAAAAGTATATTAATAATATTGGATTCTATAATAATTTATCTCCTTAATTGATTTTTTTTTTATAATATTTGACTTCGAGAAAGCCATGTTCTGGAGATGTTTGAGCTTCTTGCATACAATTCAATACAAAAAAACTTAAGGGCTACAAATAATGTTATTTTAGAGTATCACCTACTTATCCCACTAATAAAGTACTGTAGAATTGAAATTCAAAGGAAAAGGCAAAGCATAAACAAAATTCTTCTAATCGTTAGTTTAGGATTCACCATAAAATAGATGACAGGTACCTGGCTGGTAAATGTTATTTACTTTGTACACATTTGCTCTTGATAATTTGAAAAGCCGTTAAGGGCACGGGATCGTGTAACGTTTGAAAAGGGTCACTTCTTAATTCAATTTAGCAAAACAATTAAGGTCATCATCGATACAACTATTTTTAGAAGATAAATTAAAGTGATATGAAAAATCATTATTCTTAACATAATATTTTTTTTTACTGTTTTTGTGTGTTGAATTATATATTAGTTAGGAAAATAATTATATAAGTTATCACTACAGTCTAAGGTTTAGTCAAAAGAATAAATATATTATAATTCGATTTCTTCCAAACTGGGAGAGCATCGTACATATTAGAATAAAAACTTTAGTGAATTAGATTCATATTTATTTAAATATACGGTTTTACTCACGTGTGTATTTTCTGGATGCCTGACTAGTTTCGGTTTCGGCCTTTTTCAAGGAGTAAGTCGTCCAGCCGTGACGGTACCGGACGATAAACTAAGTAAGTCAGTCAGATAGGAGTGTATCTATTAATATTAAATATCATCATCATCATTGTCAGCTTCATCCTTTTTTATCACACCTACTTAAAAATCATTGACCTATATTAAATACTTAATACAGGTTATATTAATAAAAAAACAAACACATAGTTTGCCTTACAGAATGATCCTATGTTTGTTGGATCTGACATTCCCGTTACATGCCGCACGTACGAATAATTCATCCAACTCTGACCTATTCTTAATCTCTCACGAGTCACTTTTCCCTCTAATTGCTTTGTGTCGTCTACAGATAGTCTATTAATAATTAATCAGTTATTTATTACGTAATGCTACTATCAGCGGTTATTGCGCTCCTATATTTTTAGCAAAAAGAGTATTAACCATCAGGATTAGGTGTATTTTTTGCGTGATACAGTTTTGACCTAATTATTAGCATAGGATGTTGATATTGGAATGATCTTATGTTAGATATGGTAGATGAAATGATTCCATTACTTACAAAGTATTGCTGTCAAATCTTTTTTGCAATATTTTAAAAAAGCAACCTTCTTAACCAGGTGTATGTATAACGTTTTTTTCATTTATAAAATCATTAAAGCTTTTAAATTATGTAATATAATTATTCTTGGTCATAAATTTAAAGCCATATCAGGTTTCGAACGATTCCACCGCTCTTATAATATAATTTTCTGTGGTATGTGCAATTTGGAAAGCGATTCAATTTAAAATTAGCCTTTAAGTATACAATTTTCTCATCCTCGATCTGAATTTTTGCAGGTATCATGCTTAAATGGAAAAGGTGTGATAAAAGAAACATTTTTACGATATTGTACAGGTAAATTGCTTCATAAAACGCTATTAGCTCAAGAATAACGTTATTCTAACCATGTGGGTCATTCTTGAGTTACCTACAGTAATACCATCTACATTGATTTCAGCGAATGTTTTCACGAAACTTGCGCTAGTAAAACTGTATATGAGTTTACTGTTATATATTTTTTTTATAGAAAAATAAATTACATACACAATGCGTTTTCTTGTTGGGGCAATTTGTTCAATGGGGAAGGAAATGCAATTACAACAAATGAATTGTAGTTGTCTCATAAAAAAATATAGTTAGTTATTAAAAAGTTGTTCTTTTTTTTAATGGGATGTTCCTCTTTGGTTTTGTTAAGTGTATGCTAAGGGCTAAGTAGATGTTTAACACCATCAAGTTTATTGTCCTGTATGCAATGGCTTACGTGTGTAAGTATTTCGTTTTATCTCCCGGTCGTTTCGGTCGCGGGGTTCATCGATGCTATTTTTAATTAAAGTTCAATCAAGCCAATGATCCGATTGTGACATTATTATTAAAAAACTTTCTAAATGAATATAAGAAATATTACAGTAATAATTTAAATCTTCAGACTTCTCAACCGTACGAATGTTGGACGAAAGGAGAACGCTCTACTCGTGCACCGCCGTTTTATAATCTCTGTCAAGATGGCGTTCTACATGTAATGTTGCAAACACAAGTAAGTTTAACTTTATGGTATCTATATGTATTTCGTTGAAATTATCTATTATTTTTTTTTCAACGTCAGTTAGTTTCTTTTTCCTTATGGTTCCAAAGCCATATCATAAAGGACACTGGTAAATTTGACATTTTATTTTTTATGTCTTATATATAAATGTAAGTTTATCAATTTATTTCGGTATATAATAAATTATGTTTAAATTTTGTTAGTAAATGTGAACTATGAATATTTTATAATTTCCTTATTCATATAATAATCAAAAGTCTGAACAATGAAAAGGCTTCGCAGAAATCCATGCACTGTGTCTAATTTGTGACTAACCTTATCAGAATCTATTGGTAGGACGTGAGAGCTTTAATCTATTTAAAAATTCGACAGTTAATTTTCGCCTCAATCGCAAATTTCTATTTACCATAGAGTTACTAAAATAGTTGAAAATTCTGGCGGCTGCACTTAAAAATCGCATATCTCAATCCTTTTGTTAGCTTTAACAATAGGTAACTGAACCAGTTGGCCGTTGAAAAAGAAACAATGGAATACAAATTTATAATGCAGTCTGGAAATGAATCACGTCATGCCTCAGTCCTTTGGGATCCGCCCTGAATGAAAATGAACAACAATACTGATTCAACGTGGACATGAATATAAAATATTTTCAAATAATCCATCATACAGTTCTTCTATTCTTTACAAACGAAGGTTCAGGTCGAAAACTTTACAGACATGATGCTTTTGAAGTACTCTTTTTTGGATTTTTATTTAGTTTGCCTACATTGTATACGGAGTTCATATAAAAATAATATTGAATATTGAATGATTATGATGAATCTAAATATTAGTAGTATTTTTAGCAACTGTACAGAAGAAAAATATGTCCCTGACGGAGAGAGGGCCTACATGTGTGTTTGCCTCGCAAGAAATACCAAATAACTTAAATGAAGATTATCGTATTGTTTAAACTAACAGTACGAGAGGTCGCGTTATTTTTGTTGTTGTTTATATGTAGTCAAAAGTTTAGAGATAGCTTCTAATGGAAACGAACCCTAAACTGGCGGTTTTACCAATATTGAAAAGTTGTGTCACAAACAATGCTTATTATATAACAATAAAATTACGAAGAACAAAAAGGTCAGAGAGAGAGAGAGAATTACACCTTATATGATCATATAACTTTGTATGATAAAAAAATATATAAAAATCATTTCCGGGCCAATGAAACTTATACCGTGAAGTTTTTATTTATGTTATTAAAATAATGAAAAAGAATCGTTACCTGCTCTTTTAATTACTTTCACTTATATAAATGATTATTGCCTCACTATCGGTTTAGAATGGAAAACACACGACCCCGAACCAAACGGTTCGCCTCCTCCTTCCTGTGCATGGCACGTGTTTCAAAATTTTGCAACCTGTAATTACCACTGAAAATCAACTTTGCCTCCCGTACTATAAAGAAATATTGGATGAAATTGTTGATAGAATACCTTGAAAGTCAGTGTGGAAACAGTACCTGCCCTACCTCTTTATTTATAATATAGGGCGACAGATGAACGAACAGATCACCTGATGGTAAGTGACAACCGCCTATAACTCAAGAGTCGTAAATGCCCGCCATTGAGGGTCATGAGGGATTGGGGATTCGGGGAGGGGAAAGAAGAGCGGGGGGAAGATTTGATGGGAAAGAGGAACGGAGGGATAAGGAGATGGAAAAGAGGAGGAGGATTTTACCAAGTAGTATTCTTCACACCTACGAATATGAGGCAGGCCTATGACCGTAAATGGGACACTTAAAGAAGTTTGGAATATATAGTAAGAGAAAGTATGTGTAGAAGAGAAATAAAGGAATATTGCTTATAAAGTGTGGAAGGCAGAGAAAGGGCCTCAGTGGGAGTGAGACGTGAACGGTTTTAAAATTGTTTTGGATTTCCTACTTCAAAATAAAAGTAGCTTGCATCCAGCTGAATCTGATTGGAAGCCAGCGGAAGACAGCGGTTTTGATCA
Source organism: Tyria jacobaeae (assembly GCA_947561695.1). NCBI lineage: Eukaryota > Metazoa > Arthropoda > Insecta > Lepidoptera > Erebidae > Tyria > Tyria jacobaeae. Next base: position 9,587,453 of record OX387210.1, read on the forward strand.
CATAATAACAAATGAGTTTTATTAGGTAGTAAAGAAATATTTTTACGTTGTCTTAGTTAGCCCATGAAGGAGAGGCTACTTTGTTGATAGAATACCTTGATAATAAGATTGACAAAAATTACCTAGAGATAAAATGTTAGCTAAAATAGATTGCTACCCAGTTTTATGTTTGAATAATATTTATGTCAAAAAATAAAAGCATCTTCAATCGACTGAATGAAGTTTAGTTAAAATGCATCGGATCATTTTTTATTGCAACTCACTAGAGTGAGTGAGTTGCAATAAAAAATGATCTAGGGGAAAATCGTTGCATGGCTCCATTAAAACACGGTTCATGCATTTTGAATGCATAACATATTGGTATAAATTGGATGATTTATGGCATGTTTTGTTGAAAAAGTTATCTGTATCTCAAATTAATTCCCAGCGTATTAATTAGCCTTATTAACTTGCATTATTTAAATGACGGTGACTTAGCCTCTCTTACACATACATTTTTATTATATTTTAAAAAGGTAGCGAAAAACTTGATACTTCCTTTTTTATTGATTATTGGAATAAGCGTCTTCCAATGCACCTGATGGAAAGTGATGATGACGACAAAGATGGTGTGCTAGGATTATAGTTTTCTAAAAAAAATAGACGCAGGCAGCATTCCAAACCTTAGCGACGCGAACCAAAATGGTGCTGACAAAAGTTTAGTTCGAATTTTAGGTGTTTCGATGGCCAAAAAATGCATCCTCCGCCGGCGTCTAGTAGTCCGATAAAGGAATGGTGAAGGTTCAATCAGTTCAAAGAGAGCATTCGCATTCACGCCAAATCAATCTTATAAAACAAACATAGTAAACAAATTAATCTCAAGTATAAATCTATCTAATTATATCAAATTAATGAATTTCAACGTCACAATGTGTTCGTTTATGCATTCAATAGTTTTAAATAAAAATTTATATTCTTTTTAACAATATTACAATCAATGCAATATTACGGAATATAAAAACCAAAATACTCTATTTATCCCAAAGGGCGACCGAATAACCCTCGGTATTGCTTTAATTTTTGGACGTAAGTGCACATTTGGCGGATATTAATGCGGAGGCTATGAGTTACGTCTAGCAGTTCGCACGATACGGCAAATGGGTCGTACGTCTGGCTTAGCGGTGTAAATGTCCCAAATAATAACATGACAATATTGCTTTGAGCTCCAACTGCGTGTGGGTGGTACTGTTCTATGACGGAAATGTCATTATGCTGTATTTTGTCGTAAATCTTTATAGGGTTCAGTAGTTTAGAATGCAAAAAAGGAAATCATATGTTTGTCTGTTTAGCTCAGCCAATTATAGGCCTATTGGACAGATTAAGTTATACCGAATCTATAGGTTCGTTTTAGTTGAAAGGTGAATATATCAATTCCTGTTACTGAAGATGATTAAAATTGACCATTCCCTCTTATATCCAAAATCGCAAAGATTCAAATTTCAAATTATTATACATAATTCCTTCTTTCCTTTATCTATGTTGTCGCATTTGGATGTGTTCTTTGCTTTATGTAGTTCTAAACTGTATATTTGCACCATGGGTCACGCTAATCTTGGGTATTCTGACACTCGTAGATACGGCCAAGACTCCCAATATTCCCCCGATTGTCTCCATCTCTCTCCCTCAAAATTGTGTAATTTTCTTAAGGAACATTCAACATCTATAAAAAACAAACGTTACATAATAAAGCGAGAAGCAGAATTGTACCGTTATGTCTTCGTAAATATTACCCATAAATGTGTCTAAAAGTTTTGTAAGTTCGTGGTGCTACTCGTATTTTATCAAAAAATATATGTAAGAGTGTAAGCCTAATGTATTTCAGTAATATTTGTACCGCACGATTTAATAAAACCCTTTTAACATGCAGGAAGAAATGGCTTTCACACCTTCTGGTGGTAATATTACCTTTTAGCAATGTATCTGTACCGGTGGGCAGTCCACAGGAAATTAATGGTGACCTGAATAGGCGTAGTCCGCCACACGTTAAAAACCGATCTGATACACTGAAAACTCTATAAAACGTTACGTAAGGTTTACACGAGAGAAATAAGGCATCTGAAATATTTTTAAGAGTATCTTTAAGAGTAGTTTTCTAGGGATGAAAGTAACCACATGTCCTTTTCTCTACTCTTGACAAAGTTAATATCTATATATCTATACTATCCTATCCTCGTCGCCACTAAGAAATCTAGAATGTTCGATAACCGGGAACACAAAGAAACAACGTATAACCCAATACCGTTTATTTCGTAGACTGACTTACATTGGTAGTTGCATACTTTTATATTGAATAACAAGTACCTTACTTACTTAAGTTTCGGCGTACCTACATACATATATCACACAAAGTTTTGTGAATATTGCTGGAGTTAAGACGTGAAGTCGTAGCAAAAAAATAAACCAACATTTATACAAACTAATTCACTAAATGTTAACTGTTTTAAAAAAATAATGAATTACCTTTCCGTATGAGGATCTTAAACTGATCTCGAGCACATAGATTAAATAAAATTACTTGTATGTTAAAAATATAATTATAAAATAAAAGTTTTATACGGACTGCATATACTATGTAAAAGTTTCGTTTTTTTATTATAAATACGAAAAAGTGGTTATGCTGATCTACTTCCTACAGAAGACTGCGGAACAGAAAACTTAATATAGGTACATAGTATATATGTATCTTACTCTCCGTCTGATCCCAAGCTAACATTATTAGCGTGATATGACACCTGCCGGATATCCTTCGGCAACCGGCCCACAACCCCCTAAACTTTAAGTGTAATTTTGTCATTGTGCCTTATTACGGTAATAGCCTTTTTTTACTAGAGTATCTTTATTATAAAGTAAACAGTCAAAAAATTTATAATTTTCAATTTTACGGCCTTTGCTAGGTTAAAGGTAACATTAAAACATTTATTGCCTCCGCCCACCCTATATGAGTAAAATTTATTATAGTTTATTTTATTACTTTTCGTAAATCTACGAATAATTAAAATGTTCACAGATGTTTATACTTACTGCTACTTTTCATTAATTACATAAAACATAACAGTTTTTTTAACTTAGGACTTCATGTCCTCTAGAGGGCGCCATATTAGGTTTAGTGTGATGTACGAACATACACACATAAATGCATAGAAACATACACACGTAGGCCAAAATAAGAATAATCCTCCTTCACTGTAGTTTCACATACATATCATGCCCTTTCATTTTATACCAAAGAGGTATATTTGAAAACATTTAATTGTTCACCCCCTCCTTCACTAATTAAAATATGTCTTAGAAGACTCTTGATGAACAAAAGATGATGCATCAAAATCAGTTTGAGCTATTTTAATGAAGTTTTATTTCGAGAGCTAAAGTCGGCAGGTTAAATACACGTCAAACTTATAACACCCCTATTTTCCATCGGGCATTAACTTTAACTTAGATGCTATAAATCAAAGTAAATTATATATACATATATAATAATACGTGTTTACGTTAAATATTGTTTACAAGTATTACCAGCATCCTTTAAAATATCAAACAAGTTGAATGTTTTTGAACTAGGTGTATTTATTCAATCAATCCATTAGCCTACTGCAATTATAGCACCCCTCCCCCTTCCCATTTTGCACCATAGCACCCGTACCTGCGCCTTCTAAATCCGGCCTATCCAATAACTATTTTTAAGTCTAAAATAGCAGAAGTAGTCTAAAATTAAAACTTAATTCTATTATGAATTTAACGCACCTTCAACTATATAATAATATATAATATAATAATAGCTTTGTTTATAATACAATCAATAATCAGAAGTCAACATTATTAACCATTAATTATCACATATTTTGCATTTTTGTCCTAGAGATCACTGAATGTAGACATACAGATTTATAGGTATAAATAAAATAAAATGTATACCTATGTATATTAATTTCATTTAAAAGAAATATAAACACCGCATTATAACGATACCAACATGTTGAGTGCAGTCGGTACATAAATATCTGATTATTGCGCGTTCTGAGTGGTGCCCGCGATCCCGACACACTTCCGGAACTAACAGCCTCCGAGGCTGTAAACGTCTCCAGCGCCTGACTTTCGGTGATTTACTCCAATTTTATGTGTCGCCTCTACTCTGGATTTATATTAAATTTATTTTATGGTGCAATTTTACAACCCTGAACATGTTACGATGGCCATTTACGTCGTTTCGTTTGAACATGTGTTTAACCGTATTCTGTCGTCGTTATTTACTTTTAATTAGATTTCTTTATTTCTTTTATTTTTTGATCCCTAGTATATTACTGAAAATCCCAGGAACTATCGAAGTCTAGGCATCATTCTACAAGTACTTTAATGCAGACGTCTTTAGAGCAGTGTTACCTAGAGCACGATTGTTTAAACTAGTCTCCAATTGACGTTTGGTGCTTCGAGTCCATTTTCTAGTGAGATTGTTATTTCAGCTATTATTTGAGTTCAGATCCAAAGACTAAAAAATATAAAATATATATCGGTGGATCCAATAAACTAAAAAAATATAAAACAGTCTGTAAATTCAACAAGTTGAAAATATTCACTGCCAGCTAATTTTTTGGTTATAGATACTTTCTGCCCGCATCGTCCCGCACCTGGACGAGGTCAGCCCCGATTTTTTGGACGCCCAATTCCGTTTCCGTGCGGGTCGTTCCACGGTCGGTGCTGTATTGCGTCTGAGGGCCGTGACTGAAGAGGCGGTGAGCTGTGGCGGCGTGCTGTTAGCGGTGTCATTGGACATCGCCAACGCATTCAATAGTCTGCCATTCAGCTGCATCAGGAAAACGCTCCGCTATCACGGGATGCCACAGTACCTGAGGTGACTAGTGGCAGAATATTTAGAGGAGCGTACCGTCATGTACGAGGACCGAGAGGGGAATCTGAGACGCTTACGGGTGGCCCTGGATAAGACGTTTTTATTTCATGGGCCCCGTAGTGGTCCGCCCCCTGGTCAACTCGGTCCTCGTACCAGTTCAGGCAATATTTAAATATTTGGGCCTGATGGCGGTTAGAGCCATACGTGGTTACCCTACCGTGTCGACGGAGGTGGCGTGCGCGTTGGTCGGAACTCCCCCGTGGGTCTTGGATGGGGAACTGAAGTTTATCGGTGGACGACTGAGTTCCGGGCGGCAACTGGCTCCCGCCTCGATACGTACGCGAGTGGCGTGAGACCACTCGTTGAGCCACGATGGCTCGTTGGTCGTCCCGGCGTCCCGTGCTGGCTTTGCTGCCGTGGTGGCGCTCCAGCCTGTCATCATCGAATGGACAGAGCGGGCACGGCTGCTTCGGAAAGTACCTACACTCGGTCGCTAGAAGGAAATTGAGTCCCGCCTGTCACCATTGCGACTGCAGTGAGGATTCAACTCAACATACGCTCGCGGACTGACCCGCTTCGGTAGTGCAGCGTCGGGTCCTCACTGCAGTTATGGGAGAGGATCTCTCGCTACCGGCCATCATACGCTCAATAGCCAGTAGCGACAGGAATTTTACCGCGGTTGCAACCTTCTGTAAGGAGGTCATCTTGCAGGAGGCGGCGGAGCGGGCCCGGGAGGTCGATTTCCACTCGGACTCAATTCGCAGCTGGCGAACTGGACGGCGTAGGCGAGTATGGCCGCGGGTGGTCGGGACGGGTTTTCTTCTCCATCCGCCATATCACCATCCGCAAGGAGGCGACGTCCTGGTGTGTCAGACTAATGTTAATTGCTGCTTATATACATATGTGTATGCTAATTGAAAGTTACCCGTAGGTGGTGGTGGTCCGGATGTCTTACTAAAGCTGTTCCCGGATTCCTCCTATATCAGGCGCATGACGGCACACCGAGTGGTATTAGTCGGTCCAATTCCGACACACCATTGCACCGAAAACCCCGGTGGGATGACGGCCCCAGGGGGTTTCCACACGTAAAAAAAAGTCTGTAGCCATTTTAACACAAATTGCAAAATTGCTTCAAAAGGTTCACAAAGAATTGTTTTATCTGTATACATATCTCGTATTATTACGTGTAGGGAATTTTAGTACTCTTATATAATAGAGATATCTGTTACATATCACGGTATAATGCGATGTTTTACGGTATATAAAAACCCAAACTCATATCTCAAGATTTAAACCCATATGCATAAATAATGGAAACCTGGCGGGCTTTGTATAACGGAATGGGCACTATCAACAATGACAATACTATTTTACTATAATCCCATATGTTTTCAACAGCCAAGGATATATATAATATAAAATATTTTTTAAATAGCTAACGACAAATTGAGACCATTGTGTTCACTTGTCACACGTTAACGATATTCCGGCCCATTCGCCTATGCCTAAGCATAGCTCTCCCGCGGTATTAGTTTATGGTTCAACCCTCGGCTCCTGCCCTCGGCTCCACATAAGGAACAAAGGTAAGTGACCTAATCCCTAGATTTCAAAGTATCTAAATACGAATTTTAATCAAAAACGGTTAAGCCCTTAAGCCGCGAAAAGGTAGATATTTTTGTATTTATAATATTAATATAGCTTGGCAATCTATTCTTTTAGGTTCACGAGCTATGTTTTCTAGCAAGAGAATTTGAAATATAATCATAACGTTGAATTGTGTGCAAATATAGCACGACAAAACATAATTATGGATAAACTTAAATACTCTCCAATATATATCTTAAAAATTGTTAACTGACTGTCATCGTCACTGAGCGTGCTTCTCTTATCGTGTTATCTTGCTTTTAGCCTAGCGTTGAAAATATTGTTAATGAAAGGAAAAATACGAATAATACTGTACAGCTGTTGACATTGAGGGCAGTTGGAACATAAGTAAAATTATATTTCTGCAACAATGGTACCCGACGTTATATTATTGTTTGTTCAGACCATTGGACGAAAGTAATCAAGTGGAAAAGCAAGGAGTTGTATTGCTCTGGTTGCGACACGGAATGCTCTACTGTCGCATTAAAAAATATCCTGGTTATTTTAAACGCAAAGCCGTGAGGCCGTGAGGTTTTTTTTTCTTAGTTTAAGTGTATGTATAAAATATATACCGCAAATGGTTGTACTAAATGTGAGAGTTGTGTATTATGTTTATTAATCCCAAGTCTCGGGCGACCTTACTGGGTTCGCCCGCTTTAGTGTGCTGGGCTGGCTAATAACACTTTCTTTCTACTTTACCAAGAACAAGAAGATTAAAATTAGGTACCCACGTAAAATGTTTTAAGTTTAAAGTAAGAGATGAAAATTAGTTTATCTATCATTTTACAAACTGGATTACTGACTTCGAGGTTTGTTCAAAGTTTTTGCGTTGTAAACATTTAAACGTATAATAAATTATAAAGGTACTTTCTATAAGGTATGACTTGTTTTGCTGATATCTCTACTTTACCAGCAATTTGTTTTTTGTTTGTTATCACTTAATTATATACTTATGTATAAATATTCCCCACCTTCTTTGTGATAATAATGATGATGATTGCTGCTTTCATGCATGCATGATTTTGGCGGTTTCAATTAACATACCAGTTAATAATAATAAATCCAAATTCATAGTAACATATAGTAAATAATATCGATATTAAGTATTATTAAAATTTCTGTTTTTGTCCGGCTGACCGTAACCGATTTTAAAGACCGATTTAGATTGACGTATATCATATGACCAACATTCCTTGTGTGGAAGAAAGTTATTATAATTATAAGAAGTAAAATAAATAAATAAGTAAGTATATAATGATAATAAATAAATAAGTAAGTATATAATATTTAAGGTCATCCAATTACTGATAGTGAAGAATATAATAGTCAGAATACTGGAGATGTACAAATCATCATCGTTAATTAAAATATCGAATGGAGTCGGACATAACGATTAGAAGTGAATTCCACCAAAACACAGGTCATAGTTGTAGGCAGCCCCAGGATGATATCACGTATTGCCTGGTCACCACCACCAGACATTGTGTTTAATAGCACTGTGTTGCAAATAAGTTCCTATATCAAGAATCTTGACATTTTGATAAATAACAACCCATCCTGGAGTCCTCAGATACGTGAAGTTAGTCGGAAATTGTTTGTGTCGGTGGGATTCTTGCGTAGGCTAAGTAATTTCCTACTGACGGTCACGAAAATTGCGCTTGCACAATCCCTTCTTCTACCTACACTCAACTATGCCTCTGTCAGCTATGTCGATATCACCGAGGAGCAGCTAGATAAACTTGAACGCCTTCAATTTTAATTATAAGATGTATATTTGGCTTGATATTGATGAGATGTAAATATGATCTCGTTTCTAATTTTCGCAATTTGTTCAAATGGCTCCCAATTCATCTTCGACTAAATATTCACGTCCTTGCGCTGCTTTAAAATATCCTGTTCAATCCCTGTACCCTTATTTAAAGGAACTGGCAGCACCTAAGCATTCTATTAAGTTTTACGACAAATCCTTTACTGTGCAAGCTGTTCGGCTATGGAATGGTCTGCCTGCACTCATAAGACGCGTTCAATCACTGGCACAATTTGAACAATTGGTTAAAAAGTATTATTTATTTTCCTATTTTTCTTTTTTGGTGAATTTTAATGAATTTAAAATATTAAATCCTCATGTGTATATGTGGATGGAAATTTATATGTATATGTATGTGTATTTGTTTGTATGTATTTATATATATGTATATATATAGTAATGTATGTAAGTAGGTAGTATTGCAACTAAATTGCATTTTCTCCTCCTCTTTACTTCTGTCTTTCTATCTTACACCTACCCATTATTCTTTAATCCACTAACAATTTTGTCCATCCAAAGGTTGCCTGTAAGAGATTGCTCTTAGCGATAAGGCCATTGTGCTATTCTGTAAATTTAATTTTAAGCAATATGTCAATGTCTTTAGTTTCCTATAAAGATTATTCTTATCTTATCTTATGTTATTCTTATTACTATAGTAACATCAATATTATAACATTTAGTCAGTGTGGTATCTAATAACTAATTCTCATCATTTTATTTAGAAAATTAAACTGGTGTCTTTGTCGAGGCTTTGAACTTACTTTCTTAAAAACTTTCAAAGTTATAAAAAAAATTATAACGGAATTAATTTCTTCAGAATTCTAAACGATCCATCAAAACTTATAATGTTTTGATGTAATGAAATATTAACGAAGATAAAATTCCAGTTTCGAAAGATAAAAATAATGAGTCTGAAAGTTATAATTATACCAAAAGAAATTTAATACAAGTAGCTAGCCAAATAGTAAGCCAAATAGGCTTAACAAATAAGAGTTTATCCTTATCTCTAAGAAACTTAGAATAACGAGTTCACAAGTAGTCAAGAAAACATGTTTATTTCTATCTAAAAAAGGTAGCTTTTACGTATTGATTTTGTTGTATATTTAAGTCTGTGTAATGTACCTTTTTTTTTTTTTCATCACCCCACGGGTCATCACCCTACCGGGGCCGGTAAGGTGGTATGTCGGACTCGAACCGACTAAAACCACACAGTGTTCCATCATCGCGTCTTGTAGCCGGGACCTCAGGTATACCCTAGAAAGGAAAACCCTGTGACCCCAGCAGACTTGGCCGCCTTTTAACGAGGCGACCCCTCGTTAAAATGTAATGTTAATGTGTAATGTACCTGACTAATTGATATATTAAAAACTGGAAAACACATTTTGTCATTCATATGAAACAAAACTCGTGGTTTTTGCTAATAGCCATGGAAGAATTATACTATCCACTTCGTGGCTCTATACACATACATACCAAATTTCATTACGATACCACAATTGGTAGGTAAGTTAAAAAGGAAATCCAAAATTTGCTATTCGTGTTAGAAGTGGAACCAATATAATTGAGGCACTGTTTTACTTTAAAAAAAAATACATAAATGTTAATCGTAATCGCAACATTATGTGTAGCTCACAGTAAAAATGACTTTCATAAAATTTTTAACCTTTTTTAACGTTCCCGTAATTTTCCACTTTAGAGATATTATATTTTATTCAAACTTTAATGAGAACCTAGTAAAGCTAAATATAATTCAGTCTAATTAAGGACTACTTCCTTTTTGAAGTTTGTTATAAATACATACATACATACGCTCACGCCCACGGAGTAGCTTGTAAAGTATTAGGGGCAAGCTATCAGCCGGGTACTTGGGGGTTCAATATTAGAAAATTTTGAGTTCATTGAAAGGGAAGGTTAGAACAAGGAACGGTAATGGAAGGAAATGGATAATGGTAATACGTATGGACTAGAAAGTGTAAGCAATAGCTCAAGGTCGTCAGGGTCGCCTGTAACTGGAACTGGCTGCTGCCGGTAGGTCTGAGCTCTCTACACAATAACCCATCTGTTGTAAATATGAGCTTGAGCTCTGAGTTTTTTGTGGGTGGAAACCGACCCTCACATAATTGTATAGAAGTGGAGATTATCTTGAGAGACATATAATTCTATCTGCTTAAAAAAAAGTATCGCTTTTTCGAACCACATTTATGTGTATTCCTGAGATACAATTGAACAGTTTATGATCAAGTGATGTTTTTGTAACGTGACAAATAAATATTAAAATTAATGAAGGCACAAAATAGAAGTAAAATAACCGCATAAACTTACGTTTCATGAGAAAGTTCAACAAGCAATATCTATAAATATATTTAGTAAAGTATTACAAATTTAATATTCAAACGCGTAGCAGCGCCACCTGCCAAAAACTACAAATAGTTTAGGTCTCAGAGGAGCTGACCTGAACGGACGTAACGTGGTTGACTATGGTAAGAGTTCTTTACATATTATATACTTGAAAGTACATACATACCAATTTTAACTTAGTCCTATATCCTTGGGGAAAAAAGGCTGGTATTTGAGTTTTGTTAACCCTTTTTGTTTCCAAGCCTGAATCCTGTTTAAATGTTCTCTACTTCTTAGTATCGCAGACATGTTTAGCTTTCAGAATTGTTACGATATGTGATTCTAAAACTGAGTCTTTATAATAATAATATAGTTAAAATGATATTCGCTGATTTTGAAAATTCTTAATAAATAAACTCTTAAACAGAAGTCCACCTTTCGTGGTTTTATAACGTTAGATGTTTTAGAAGAATAATTGGCATATAAGTTTTATAGATTTTTTGCATAAGTACTTACTATAATTTGTAGTTTAAGCAAGAGAAACGATGATATTCTCAGGAGAACTAAGATATATAATATAACTATTGACATCGACAAGTAAAATTAAAATTAAAAGGAAATGTTGTATAGTCTGGAAAAACTACAACTGTTGTGAAAGGCTAAATGTACTATCACAACATGCGTTGAGTGTATGCAACATGGTTTGAACGATGATCGTTCATTGTGGTCACGCTGTGGTATTTGTAAATTTATGACGATTTTTTTAGTTCTACGAGTAAGCTATTCAACCAAACCTGGTTAATTTCCTTAATAACCAATGTTCAGTTATGTTCTGTCTTAAGTTATATTATTATCGAAAAACTTCTGTCGTTTGGTGGCTTTGTAGTATAACACATTTCATAATGCGCGTATTCTAAGGCAAAGACCTGATGCAGGACTGCTGCTGCAACTTTGTTTATATACTAACAGTGTCATCCTTAAATAATTTTCTCACTTGAATGATGATTCACAGCAATGCTAGTTACAAAATATATCATATATAATGTTACAGAGATATTTTTGATAATTCCTTTAATAAAGTTGTATGTTTGCAAAAGTTAGAGACATCGAGTCATTAAGCAAGACATAAAACCAACTGCGAAGAATACGGCAGTTAGTCGGCTTAGCGACGATTAACTTTGGCAGAAAATTAAAAGCGACGACGGAGAGATAATAAAAGCAGTTGGTGAAAATACGTGACCAATATGTCCTGGGAGGGTTTGGCGGCTTGATCTACAAGTTTATGTACCTCACGTACCGCGAGTTTGCTTTGCCAACGTGCGATGGCTACCTTACTGCTTGTGCTGCTCGCTTAGCTCGGATATCGAATCAAATTTAGATCGTTCTCCGCATACAGTGTCTACTATGTTGAGTACGAAGTCGTGCGTACTTTGTAATGAGATTTATTTAACATGAACTTCTTCTTGTTTTTATAGTTATAAGAACAGCTTTCCACTAGTGATTTGTTGGATTTGCAAAGACAAGTTCTTACCTAGTACCTGCCTATGTAAAAAAAAGTTGACTTCTATAAAAGTCTGACAAATACATACACATTGTCACGCCCTTATCCTGAAGAAGTAGGTACAGGCTCTAATTTAGTCACATTCACATAACAATGGGTAAGCCTACTGCCGTCAAAACGACAAGCAAGTTAGAGTGTGGAGGTATGTATATTAAAAGGAAAAGGTAGTTTAGAAGGGAAGGCATAGATCAGGGTCACATCACTTGTAAAACGAATTCGCTGTTGTCGGAAAGTACAAGTTCTCTAACGCAGTGACTTTTCTGGTACTAGGAAAGAAGCGCAACAATAATTAACCTAAACTGCCTTAGATTTTGTTTCGATTACAATAAATAATATTTTCTTAATTTAAATTTGTAATGCCATATGTAATTTTTTTTTTTTATATTGGCCTGCCATAGTGACTCCACTTTGCCTGATGGAAAGCAATAGGTGGAGTCCAAGAGTGGTGGTCACCATCCTCATTGCATGTCTAGTCAATGCAGCATGGTGACCCACACTATGGCGGCCTGGTGAGATGCTTTTTCACGCCCCGCTTAAAAGACCCGGGATCAAAGTGGGAAGGAAACACGTGCGCTGGTAGAGAATTCCAGGCTTTTACCGATCGGCACAGGAAAGAAGAGCCAAACCGTTTAGTTCGGGGTTATGATTGTCTAGAGGTAAATTGTATACATAAACATGTTTTTGTTTAGGAGAGGCGTGTCTTTTCTGTCTTTCTTTTTCAAATTGTTTGAGTAATAAATAGAAAATTAATAATAGAGATATACATATATTATTTGGAAATCCCCAGCATATCTAATTAAAAAAATATATATTTAATTAAATCTAGTGACACAAGGCTGTGTTTAAAAAAATATATGAATGAGTTTCCCATTCAGTTCAGTTACATTTGGCTTAGTTAATTCTGGCCCTGTATAATTGAAAAGATGTTGTCGAAAGGGAGTGATATAAACAGGCGACTCCATATTCCAGCCGGGAACTATGTAAAGTTTTAATTAAGTCGTTTTATCAAATTTGAAGGCTACACTTACATTATATGTGAATGGTTGAGACCCGAGGCTGACCCTCTGTTGAATGAAAGGGTGCGATGACTATCGGAAGGCAACGGTTTCAATCACGCCAGAACTTCGCTCGTTAGACCACATACACGCCAACAAATGTCTATTCATAACATTTCACACACAGCTCTTTCATGTCGCTGTCGAGTTGAAAGTCCCCTGTCAACAAAGTTTTCATGAATATAAATATACATTAGCCGTAGGCGTCCGCTTGGATGAATACTTACATTTCAGTACCATATATTGATTGTATTTAAGTATTAATGAAACATGTTTTATTTAGAGTTTTTAATGTTTTAGTAGACTAATTTAGATTTTATTTTCAATAGGTTCTAGTAGCGATTTACAGTGCATCTTTTATTGGAATAGACATTTAATGTACTTTTGAAAGCCAGGAAATATCACTCTGGTGACTTAGTTTGGTAAGAACTTAAACAGTCACAGTCATATAATATATTACGTTCGACGGAGCATGTATTTGAAAGAGTGTAGAAAAATAATAATATGTACGTGGTGGGGGGGTTGATCACCCTTTAACTTTTTAGGAAAAAGAAAAACGTTAATGATATACAAGCCTGTTAATATTTTTATTGCTTTTCGAAGTAGTGTCCGTTCCTTTCGAAGCACCATCGCATACACAGTACCCATTGTTAGTCAATCAGCAAAATCTTCTCTAGGGATCTCTTCCACACCTTTTTCAAACGGAGGCGCGGCATCTTCAGGGTTCATAAAATTTATTCCTCTATGTTTATCTTTTATTTTGTGAAATAAATAAGTTACTAGGTGCCAGGTCGAGCCTGTAAATGGGATGGCTCACTAACACATCTTCGATAGACAAAGATTCGGTAGTCTATCTGGCGGAGTGAGCTGGAACGTTGTCGTGCTGGAGGAAGATCCTGCTTCTTAGGCGCTGCTGTTTAAAATTTTGATAAAACACAGTAAAGACAAAGCAAACAAAAAAAAAAAAAACGCCAAAAACCCCCTGGCCTTGTATCACCATACATTTTATGTAATTACTTTTTAAATATTATGTATACGAGACGTGTGTAGATGAGACGTGTACGACAGGCGTGATAAGTTACAGTCGATAAGAGTTTCTTATTTGTTAACGTTGGAAGTTCGCATTAAAAAGACGAATGTAGGTTCGGCGCAAACGATTTAATGGCCATATTTAAGGTTGGCCTCTTGATCCGCGTACAAAACGAATTGGTTGCGAAATTGCTTTCTAAATTGTACTAGTTCGGGGGTAGACAATTTGGCAAGACATTTGTATTCTTACGGAGAAAAATAGCATACCTCGAACATCTGATAGTGAACGTCGGAGGTCTGTCGGCATCCGTCGAGTCTCACAGTTGGGCCAGAGCCAATCATTCGATCGAAATGAAATATTTCGTAGCAATTTAGGGACTTAATGAAAAAAGCTCCCTTTTTCTCATTTAGTACGGTCATGTATACATATATACGCTTACGCGGAGAGTATTGAATTTGCTTCGCGTATGACGTATTTCGCTGCTGTCATTGTATATGACTAATATTGCAAGGAGGTCATTTATATTAATGTACCTAGAGTTTATTTACATTATTCATGATATATTTGTTTTAAATTCCTTTTAATTGGGTTATATGTTTTTATCTAATATAAACACTTGCATAAGATCATTTAAAGAGAAATACAACCCTCGAAAACCGCCTAAACAAGGAGACTTTTATACTGTAATTTTTATTTATCTCATTGACGTCGTCGATATAAAAATATGGTTTAAGATTATTTTATACGTAGGCCGCACTGCAAGTTTTGGGTGACTTAATAATTAAACAAGTTATAAGTATATAAATGTATTCACTGTTTATCGGAGCATTCTTCTTTACTTTTTTAAAAAAAATTCATAAGTTTGAACCATTTTTCAAAACAATATGACCATTGGTCTGGTGGCATGTTTCCAACGTGCTGATTGAACGCCGTCACTGCCTCTTCGGAGCTTGTAAAAGTGAAGCCTCTCATCAAATTTTTTATTTAAAAAAAAAACAAAGAAATTACAGGGTGCGAGGTCCGGACTTTGTGCTGGATGGGCCACGAGCTCTACTTTTAAAGAAGAGGCCAAAAATGTGTTTGTTTTATTGGTAGTGTGGGAAGAAGCATTGTCGTGGTGCTAGAAGATGCGGCTTCTCGGTCTTCTTTCTAGTACTTTTTCAACGGGACACAAACAGCGAAGTTACAAGAACAGCGGGTAAACAAATGATGGTGTACCACTACGCATTTACACTTCTTTGATCTTCAAGTGGGACTGTGTCAACGGGATCCATGCAAATGCAATCATTTTTTTCCAACGTTCCTCGCCTGCTTCAATTTGATCGGTCTGTTCTCGCTTTCAAACACATATTCACAAGATTATTGTTATTGTATTATTGTTGGCTATTGTATTATTGTGTGTATTTTTATCTGGTTCAAAACAATAAATCCAAGTTTCGTCTGCTGTGATGATGTCCTAAGCAGCATTAATGCAGCAATGTTCATGGTCGTACCTAAGTAACATCTTTTTGCACTAATCCACAAGAGCCTGTTTTTGTTCTGAAGTCAATTCATGGGGTAATTCAACGACAACAAAGTTTTCTTACTTTTAATTCGTCATGTAGAATTTTTTGAATTTGACTTATACCAATCCCCAAATGTCCCCGAATCGTCTCATAGCCACATTTTCCTCATTGGTTGCAGTTGCAGGTAGTCCTTTTCGAATTTCATCATGTAGAGAAATCCGTTCCCCAGATGAGGTGCTTCCCTATAAAAGCAATTTGAAGGCGAACGGCACAATCTTGCGGAGAAAGAGCACTTTTAAAATCATAAAAAATCATAGCGTAGAGTGTTTACACAGTGGTAGAGCCATGCTTAGGCACGAATAGGCCGGCTCGACCGGTGCGATACCACGGCCTCACAGAAAACCGGTTGTGAAGTAACGCTTGCGTTGCATTTCCCCGAAATGAGTGAGGTCTCCGGAGGCCCAATTCCCCCTCCCCCCTTTTTTAAAAAAAGTAGCTCTAAATTCTTTTCGCGTTAATTTCATTTTCAATATGGATGACGAAATTCAAAGTGCGATAAAAAACAAATGACATATGATTTCCCGTGTATATTTTTTTTTAATTTATCAAGTACTCGTGTGTAAAAAAACTAATCATTCGAAATTCAAACAGTTCTGAGAAACTAGAAGTGCAAACTTTCAGTGTGCCCCACGTAGACTGTTAAATAAGGAATTCCAAAAAACCTTAGCTTATTGAAAATTTTCCATTTTCCTGCTTACGGTACTATATTCTTAAGTATGGGCTTTATAATGGATACATAATATTATATAAATTTATTTCGGAAAGTGATTCTTAATAATATATTACACTTAAACATCCATATTTGACACTGCTTCACGTTTTAGACTCCGTGGTGTTTCTGGGAATTTCTTAAAAATGTTAAAATTCAATAGCGTATGGACAGAGCTGGTATTGCATACGTAACCTCTGTAATATGTATCGGGTATGAAAACTGCCGTATATACAATTATCAAAACATATAAAAGCACTCCAAATTTAACTATTAAAATTAATTTCATTATAATTTCCTATGTTTGTCGAGTTTTTGTGTTCCTGCTTTCATAATTATGTATCGAATGTTCGACATTTAATTATAGCATTCGTTCGTAGACCTAGAGAGTTATATTAAAGTGTACATTATTATATTA
Source organism: Tyria jacobaeae (assembly GCA_947561695.1). Taxonomy (NCBI): domain Eukaryota; kingdom Metazoa; phylum Arthropoda; class Insecta; order Lepidoptera; family Erebidae; genus Tyria; species Tyria jacobaeae. The sequence goes on from OX387210.1 coordinate 9,604,461, forward strand.
CAGGGCATGTATTTATCAGATTCTTAGGTTATCATAAGAGCGAATGTAAGCCTATAGACAGGCTGAACACATGTGTATGAGAGGTGTATTAAAATTGAACCACGAAGTGTAACAGTGTCCCGCACTTGCTATTCTTAATTGTAATAGCAATGTTAACAGTTTTCCTTCACTGTCTATAAATTGAATGCCTCGGCAATTTGCTCATCGTACTGTTTTTAAAATGGGTATTTTATTGTTCTCTCTTTTATTTAAACTGAAATTACTCCTCATTCATTAGGACGCAGCGCACTCTACTCCATTTTTATTTTCCATTGTTGGTTTTCAAAATTAAGCCTCAGTAACAATTGCTTTGTTAATAAGGGTTCCAAGATTAATTTGCTTTATTTTTTTCTTTTCGACAAAACAAGAATGTCTTTGGACGACATTAGTATTTTATCTCTTTAAATTAATCAGACCGGAATCCGTTGTTACCATTAGAAAAAAAAAATGTTTGGCCTTCTCTCTAATGATTTCTTTTGCAGTAACGCTGACGGTAATTCAATTGGAGCTTTTTGAGATACTGGTACGTTCATCTTGTTGTACTTTGCGGAATGCGAGTAGAGTACATGTGCATGTAAATGGCTGAGTATGTGAAGGTATAATGCTGAGGTTTAGAGTTTGTGTTCCTTAAGAGGAACCCTTGTAAGGCCACTTAAAGGTAAGGCCGTTTAAGTCTAATATTTTAACCAATTTTACCAGTTAAGTTAAGTTAACTTTCGAAAAGTCTCTATGGCACGTTGGTCGTCAAGGCTGGAGGTTCAACGTACTGGCTTAGTCACCGTGTAGGACCTCCAGCCATTCATCGTCAAATTGGCAGGGCGGCAGCACGGGACCCTTTCTTTCCGACTGACGCAGGTTATTTCCAAGCACGACTGCTTCGGGAAGTGTTTGCACTCAGTCGCTATGAGGGAAATGAGTCCCGCCTGTCACCACTGTGATGGAAGCGAGGACGCCGGCTCAGCACACGGTTGCCGTTTGCTCTGCTTGGGCGACTTAACATAGGGCCCTCATTGCAGTCATTGGAGAGGATATCTCGCTACCGGCCATCATCCGATCCATGGCCGGCAGTGAGAGAAGTTTTAGTGCGGTCGCAACCTGCTGTGAGGAGGTCATCTCGCAGAAAAAGGTGGCGAAGCGGGCTTGCGAGGACGACCTCCACTCGGAGCAAATTCGCTGCCGGCGAACCAAGCGGCGGAGGCTACGCTAAACTAGTCGGGCATCCCTGAAATACACACGTGAGTAAAACCATATATTTAAATGAATATGCTAAAGCTGTTCCCGTATTCCTCTTATTTTAATCACGGTAAGTTGCAGGTTATGTAAGCACATTGGTTCTGGAACATCAACCTATAATCATCAGACTACAAAGATGTTTATGGTAGTAAAATAACTTGAAAAAGAAGGACCAAGTCTATTTCCAAGAAATAAATTTGGAAAGCAATGTACAAGTTGGGACTATAATAAATCACTTAATAAATTAGAAACAGCTATTATTTTATTATTATATATTTTTTAGTCTTTATACGTCCCTAATAAAGACTAATAAAAAATTAAGGGTGTTTAATATAAAGTTATAGAAAAAGATTTTTAAACATACATACATACGCTTACCCCTGCATCTCCTAAGGGGTAGGCAGAGGTGTATTAAATAGCCCATTTGCCAATTAGAATTTGGTCCCACTAACGCAAAAGGGGCAAGACTATTGCCGACAAGCGGGCATTATATGACTGTATACATACTGTGTGACAGAAAACAGTCCGTTCCTTTGACGCCTTTTACGCCGCCCACGGGAAGAGAGGGGTGGATCTATTCTAAAATTTTTAAACATGATATTACCTATAATTAGATATTTTATTAAGGGAAATGTATGCGTCTTTTCCTTTAAAAGAACTCGATATGGAAAGAATATACATAATACAAACCACTAATATATGTCTATATATCTACGTAAATGGATAAGATATTACACAATGGTTATTATGTTTATAATTTAACAGCTAGTATTATAAAGTGACGGAGTTGATACAAATTTAAGACAATAATTGCTATCAAGTTTTATTAATATGTTGCCAGTTTCAAAGCAATAATATTCTATCATTACATATAAGCAAAGTTTCGTTATTGCTATGCTTAAATATATAACATACACATTAATTTGATAGGCACTGATTCACAACATCTGGATGCTTGTAATTTAGTGTGAGATTAACAAATCGTTGCGGTTATGTGTGAAATGGAAGGGTAGACGATGACAAGAATGTTTTGGTTCCAGAATGACAAATCCTTCAATGGCATATAATTTGGTCAATTAACTACACATTTATTAATTGTGAGAGAATTGATAGGACGTGATGTAACTTTACTATTGCTATCACTAATCACTTTCGAAGCAAAAGAAGGATATTTCATCCCATATTTTTGTGTTTACATTAATAGAGTGCGAAACGCCTTTGATATGGATAATTGTAATTATTTAATAAGCTAAAGGTATTTTTTTTCAATATCCTATAAAGAGCAATGTAACTAAAATATTAAAACAATACCGGCGTCACTCATCAATATAAATGATGGCCAATTTATTCGTCGTCTGTTTGTACATATTGTCGCCAGTTGAGCTTGACAGATGAGAGCCTCGTATTGTTGGTGCAGAGCAGCAAACAAATATGGCCGCATCACGCGCTCATAAACGAGCTCAAATATTATCCTTTAACAAATTGCCGTGTTGTCTACGTATAAAAGAGTAAACAACATTAAATATAAAATAATGATACTGGGGGCGACACCGCGAAATCTTAGTTAATGATCCTCTAGAGAGGCGCCAAGCTCATTTTACACATTTTTTACGTATTAATCGCGATTTTGTAAGGCGGAAATCAAGTTTCCGCAATCCCGATCGAAATGTTTTAATGTAATCGTCTGGGTCCTCCGTCTGAGGAGTGCTTAAAGTGATTTTATAAAAGGGAACGCTTTGAATAGAAGAAAAAACGGCACTAATTGTGTTCTGTACGGAGGACCTGGAAGAGATTTACTTGATTATTCTTAATTCATTTGTTACAGTTTGTTTTTCTTTTTCTTTTTTTGCGTTAAATTGATTACATTTACTTACATACATTTATTTTTTACAAGTATGTATGTTATGTTTTCCAAACATGTACATATGTATGACACATACATGTTTGGAAAAAAAAATACATATAGTTGAACCTAGAAGCTCCTCATTTGAAGTCGATTTAAAATGTGTTTACACATTATCAATAATTCGCTAAAAGTTATTTTCGCGTGTTTATCTAAAAGGTCACAAAAACCGTCAAAGAGAAAATAATGAGAAAACAATGGGGCCCTCGCTTAACATCTTTTCAAAGAGGCTCAGTTCTACAGCATGTGCCGCAAAGAAAGTCCACCAATTAAGAAACATGGATACTGCAAGAAGATTTATTCTATAGCTGCAGCCCTCCGTCTCATTACAATACCATAAGACATGATACTATTGAAATTATTGTGGGGGGCTGTAGATATAGAATAAATTTTTATTTTACTTTTAGGGACCTATTTAAGGAAATTTGCATCCTAATGTTTCACTGGTGTATTCGTTTTTTATTTTATACTTCAGGTTTTCGGCTCCCTTAGATATGGCTGAGATGGACGATGGCTGGCGCATCGCCATTCGTGAACGAGTGCCGTTGATCGGTGCTGGTCATCTGGAGGTACCTGTCACACTGAGGAAGTTGTCTGTGTTCATAGATGGCCTTTGTCTATCGAAACCCCAAAACAAAGAAGCTAACTGGTTAACTTACTCAGTTAAATGTTTACATTTTTTTTTAATAAACATAGTAGCCATATTAAAATGGTTAGATTATCTTTTAGATATAAACTTGAACAGACTTTAATGGACACATTATTATTCTCAACCAAAATAACCATCGATAGAATAGACGTTTATTTCCTTGGTTATCTATAATTTCGTTATAAAGCTAATAGTTAACCATAAAACTGTTTGCGGCAGGTAAATATAAAAATGCGTGTTTAAATACCTAGATAATAATCAATACATCTAGACACGAATCACATTTATGCCTTTTATGCTGGGAGAGGATAAGCTAATAGAAGTTAGTAAGAAAACTACAAAAAGATTATTAAAGATATATAAATATGTAAACAAACTTTCAATGTTATCGTTGCCCAATTTGACGTCGAGTAAGTCACTTGGACACAGTCTGTTACTTGTTACATAATAGATCCTAACATCTCGATTACTGTTATCATCTTCGCCACGTTCGTATGTAAATTAAATCAATGTCTATATAAAGGGCGATGGCGAAATCTTGATTGCAAGTCGCCGCACGCAATTTGGCAATAAACTTGCAACTACGGAACTAAAATTTCAACGCAACTTTATTTTTATCAAAGGAAGTCGTTAGACGGTATCTGAACCACCTCGTACGTATTAACATACATAATTATAGGTAATTTAACAATGGGAACTGTGCCAACTCGATACAACTTAAATTATACGACTATTACAGTTTTTTGGTTTCCGTTAGTAAGGGAAACAATATGTTTTCTGATATTCTTCTTATTTTTCAACATAGGCGGTTCGTCTGATAAATTTATTGACTGTTATTACTTTTTGCTATCTGATTTGTATGGAACTGAGGTAGTTATGCTTGGTTCAGGATATGGATTTAGTTATGTATAAAACTTTAAATTACAACTTGCTGATAATCACCGTGTTAATTCAATAAGAAGTTTATATTTCTCTTTTGAGTTATTCACTAGACGATTACACTTAATGCAATATTTAACTTCTTGTTAGATATAAGAAAAGACAGTATGTTTCGAGGAATCTCAAATAGGTCCCGCCCTAATAGATGCCCTGCCCTGCACTGATTTCGTTACGTTGTAAAAATATGGTAGATTTAACCAGTCATCCAGTGTATTAATCAGAGCGTTTTGAAAACAATCAAACAAAACACACACGCAGACTTCTCTGTACTGTAATAGTAAAGAAGTCGCCTTCCAGAGGCCGCCAACGGCCAAAAATACTTTTAACCTACCACCGGATGTTTAGCCACACACACATAATTTTAAATTGAAAACGTATTTTAAACATTTTGAATAGTCATTTAAACTTTTTCTGTGAAATTAACCTTTGCAGAACAAAACAAAGAGACTGTGTATTCCCCTTTATTGTCAAGTACAAGGGCTCTGTCGCTGACACTTCGATTTAGTACCGACCCTTGGTTTGATAAAAGTCCTTTCACCGGTCCACCCATTATTTAAGTACTTGCAAGCAGTAAATAAGAACCTATTCCAGTGTAAATACGATTTGTGTGATTTTGGTCTCATCATATTTGGACCTTTATAAATTGTAAGAGGCTTAAATTGCATGTGTTTTGTACAGCGTCACTGGGAAAGTGGAGTTTAATTCAACATATGACTGATGGCGAGAAATAAAACATATATTATGATATTATATAAAAGCACTTAAGGCACTTATCACGCGTCAATCCGTTCGCTGACTTATACGAGTACTCTGGCATGAAGTTGATCATGTTTTACTTCTTATCTGACTTCAAAAAGGAGAAGGTTCTCAATTAGCATTGTTTTCTGAGTGTATTTTACGCAATTACTTGATCTTATTCAATATTTATTAGCAACAATTTCTTGTATACATATATTCATTACTTCGATACTTTTGATTTTCAAATTCTCTATTACAATTTTATTTCTAAACCATGTGACCTAATATGATTATTGACGTGTAAATAAATGTCTAAATAAAACTTTATGACTTTAATAGTCTTTGTAAGCCTTTGTAAACTCAATTCCGGCAAAGAGAATTGATGTTAAGTGTCTTTTTTGTAACGTAACAAAGAGCCTGAAAAATAGCACGTCTGAGAAAATGGAAGCAAAGTAAATTCAAAAATTTATTGCTCTGCCTCGGGCCCTATATTTGTTGCAAATGAAGACGGCAGCGAGGTGACAATTTTCGGATGCTGGGTCGAAATGACCGTCTAGGGACGTTCCGCACCTCGTCGTGAAACCGCGATTGTCGCCTTTTATGCTTACACTTTGGTATATACCTCGCAGTGATCCTAAAAAGTTGACCTCTTTTGCCTGACCTTTTATAGAACCTAGACATGAAAATTGTCAATAAAATATAAAGAAAATTTATACAATGTACGAGTAGAACTACCTTAATGCAGACGTTCAGTATTGTATCTAACAAATGACATTTTATCTATATCATGGGTATCAGCAAACATACTTACAACATACATACATACTGCAAAATATATATTTTAAACATTACATTTTAAGTTTCTAATAGAGAGTAAAGACCAAGATAAACATAAAATTAATTATAAAGTATATATAAGAGTATTTTAAGTAAAAGACTGTAAACTAAATGACAGAAGAGTTTATTTGACAGCTATGGGAGAGGTATATTTCCCTTCCCTGGTTCCATTATTTTCGTTAAATAAATAAACTTATGGCACTACAATGCACTTGATGGAAACACTCAAATATAAATATACTTTGAATAGTTTCATAATCGAGCTTGGAACTCCAATATTAGACTATTTATAAAGTATTCAAAGTCAAGTCAAAGTCAAAGCATGTATTTCAAATAGGCCCAAAAGGCACTTTTAAAACCTTTGGTATTAGTATTTTACCACACAAAAATAATTAACAACATAACTGTGATATTCGTGTATGCATATATTTAACAGTGGTAGAGCCCCTCTCTTCTTTCGTCTTCCCGCATCCCCCCATCCCTCCTCACCCTCAAAGACAAAAATAATAATAAAAAATATTCTGTACATTATGAAGTTTTATTATAAAAAGAAAAAAATGTGACTAAGTAGAAAAAAAAAAATGTGACGTTGATGTAGTGTCATTAAGAGTAAAGAAAAAAAAAAAGTTGATTCAAGCGTCTTCAGTCCAAAGGAATATTTATGTCATAGATGAAGTTGCAGCAAAGCGGCCGGAATTGATCAACAAAAAAGGTGTGGTGGAGTGGAACACATCTTCAAACGGTCTCTACAGAATTCTTGGGGTAGTGTTAAGATGACATCAATAGAGGGCTTTCAAAATTACTTGCAGTATTTTTTTTTAATCTCAAGATTTATTGGTGGGATTAGGTCACTTCCTGTAAGAGGGCAACAATATATTGAATAAAGTGGCACATATATGTATTTTATAATTAAACTTAATTAGACTTTAAAGAATATTCTTGAATTCATATACAAAAAAGAAGAAACTTTTTGCCCGACCTTATATATAATAATAAAAAAAAAATCTTCTTGAAATTGGATACTACTACGTGCGACGATATATAAAATACGTATTACGATTAAGGCGCCACCCTCACTAATAAAAGCCTTGTTACCTTCATCCAGAGTTCGGGCTTATAATAAATTAGCCTCGATTTGAGTAATCATCTCTCTATACACGCATCCAAGGTTTTTATAAATAAAATTAAGGACTGATATCCAATATCAAAAAAAATGGGCCCTTTTGCTAATATTACTAGTTGTTAGTAGTTTTTTAATGAAATATAAACGTATTGAAAATATATTATTGAATACATTTATTTATTGAGCATTGTTTTTTCATTGTGGACATTTAAATTTTTACAGATGATGTCAACTTGATGTCTGACCTGGTTTGTCCCTAAGGCCCAGGGTTTGAACTGATTGAATCCTCTGAATAGGAAAGGAGAGAAAGGGAGGAGAGGAACAACTGGAATAGCTTATCGGTACACTCGCATTGATAGAGATACCCTTATTGCCTAGAAACGTAATCTGCTTGGCAGTGTAGGATACTGCCAAGCAGACTACGTTTCTAGGCAATTAGGGTATCTCTATGCACAGTATTCCCAATCATACGAAGAGCACGCCGTGGTAAACTATCAAAAGCGTCTAATAGGTACTACAATTTTATTGAAAGAGACACTTTAAATAATTTACCAAATTTTACAAGTGTCTTCTAAAATTGATTTTGTGACTCCAACAGTTTCTTAATAAGACAATTTATCCACAAGATTCAGTTAATTATAAAATTTTTATTTGAAAAGTTTTGAATTTTTTTTATAAAACGAATATTAGCAACGAGGCTCACACATTAACTCGTATTCTAATTAACCCCCCAGCTAAGCTAAATACTTGTGTTAGGGGTGGCTTAACGATGGGGTGCTGGCTAGAAAACCTCCACGTGGTGCACCCTGGGCAACGTCGGCGATGACGCCTCCAACTCTGTTTTTTTTGGAGGAGGGCGTCATCGCCAATGGCTAATATTCTGGCTAGAAGAGGTGCCACCTTTCTTCGGCCACTTGGTCGAAGCCTGGTCCAGCAGAGGGGCTTGTATGGCTATCACTCTGTTGGCTCTTCGCTCCTCGGAGCTGTGAGGAAGGAAAAGAGGACGGGCTCGGCGTGCACTTGCACTGCCACCGAGCAGGCATTTGGAGATTTGTCTCGATGCCACCGTCGGCATATCGCAATCCCGAAAAGAGCGTCGTGGTTAAGTCTCGCGGCTCTGATCGGGGGCGAGGGTCTTGGCTTAACCGCCCGGACCGCGAGGAAGAATACCTCTATAAAAAATTACCCCGAATCCCGTGTTCCATGGGACCATGGGATGCATGGCTGATGGGTGGTTCAGTCGCAAGCGCACTCCCAGCCGGGGTAACTGCGGACCCCTCGGTTGGGCATAAATTTTCGCTTACCCGGGTATTGGGGGATCTCTGCCCGGGTGGACCTTTAGTTCTCCCCCACTCGTGGGACTAATCATGGAATCATACAATAACTTAAATAAAAGAAAGCAGGAGAAGAGCAAGACAAAGGAGCATAACCTGAAGGCGGACAAGACCTCGTCTAACGACGAGGAGGTTTTGACCAAAACGCCTACCTCGGAGATGCTCCCAGAAGTTAACCCGTCTTCTGGGAGCAGAAGAATCTCGGAGCGAGTCAGCTGACTCAGCTGAGGAAATGGAACTAGAGCCCCGCGATTTAGAAAACCGAAAGCGCGGACGGGATGAAGACGCTGAAATCCCTCAAGACATGTTGCCGCCAAAAGTGCCGAGCAGCAGGCGTGGGAGATCACGCACGCCAATGTCGGCGCCATCAGGCTTAGTCTTTTCTAGAGCTGGAGGGTACGCCCGGACGCGAGCGGAAGGTGAAATTGTTGCCGAGGAGGAGATCACAGATCTCCTTCTAAAAATCCGACCGCCGGTGGAAAGGGGTTCTGACCCTCTTACTCCGGTGGATTTGAAGGAGAGGACAAATGTGGCGGTGGCCATCATCCAGAAAGTGGGCACCAAGTCCACCAGCCTAAAAGGCTCCTTTGTCAGGGCCCTGAAGGACTCCTCCTCGGCCGTGTCAGAGGCCATGGAGGGCCTCATTCAAGGTGTTTCGCATCTCCAAGAGGCAAACGATCGCCTTACGGCCCAGGCCGCCTCCGATGCTAATAATGCGTCATCGCCGTTGCCCATGGAGGAGGCTGTAGAGACGATCCAATAATGGACCAAGTCTCCAGCCTCCTTGTCCAGACGAACCTGAATCACTGTGCCGGGGTGCAGGACCTTTTCCTGCAAACCATGGCAGAGTGGTCAATCGGTGTGGCCGTAGTCGCGGAGCCTAACTACGTTCCTCCCAGTCCAAACTGGCTGGGTGACCGGGAGGGCTCCGTGGCAGTCGTCGGCTCCACGGCTGCTCATTCCCCACCCTTGTCGCTAAGAGACAAGGGTACTGGATATGTTGCTGTGGATTGGGGGGGGATCACCATATATGGTGAATACTTCTCTCCTAACCGGAGTCTGAGCGACTTCGAGGTTTTCCTCAACAACCTGGAGACCTCGATACGGCGACTAGCGTCTGGGCACGTCCTAGTGCTGGGGGATTTAATGCTAAGTCCGTCGCGTGGGGATCCCCTAGAACGGACGCACGGGGTGATGCTGTAGAAGAGTGGGCGACGTCGGTGGGCCTCTGTCTCCTAAACAGAGGCACCACCAACACGTGCGTGCGACAGCAGGGGGGGTCGATAGTGGACCTTTCGTTCGCTACCCCTGCTCTTGCCGCACGAGTAAGGGACTGGCGTGTCCTGGAAGAGGTTGAGACGCTCTCGGATCACCTTTATATCCGATTTGAGCTCTCCCGTACCCATGACCCAGTGTTCTTCCCGCTTTCCGCGGTGGGCTATTTTGAAGGTAGACCGGGATCTACTGGAGGAGACAGCCATCATTCACTCTTGGCTGTCTCCGCAGCCTCCAACCGAGGAGGTAGACATAGGGGCAGGCCGCTTTCGTGATGCGATCACGCAGATCTGCGATGCGGCCATGCCCCGCGTTCAAGGTCGTCGGCCTTCAAGGAAGGAGGTCTACTGGTGGTCCGAGAAGTTGGCGGATCTCCGCGCGGCTTGTATTCGTGTCAGGAGATCCTACACCCGTAGCCGTCGGCGTCACCGCGAAGAAGGAGAAGAGGACCAGCTGCAAGAGGAGTACCGAGAGGCCCGGAAAACTCTAAAGCTGGCCATTTGCCGCGCCAAAGAAGAGAAAAGAAAGGAGATGCTGGAGGGTCTCAATCGTGACCCCTGGGGTCGCCCATATCGTGCGGCGCAACAAAAGCTCCGCGCGCTGGGCCCCCCCCTTACGGAGACTCTCCAGCCCAGCTTCCTGCAGGAAGTGGTTGAGGGTCTTTTTCCGCGACGAGTGGAGCACTCACCCCCATCGATGGCCTCTTTGGCTGGAGACGACAGGGAGTTCGGGGTGGAGGATGCTGTACCCGTCACGGAGGCGGAGATAGGGGCGGCTGTTCTACGTATCCCATTGTGCTGCTGGACGAGGCGGGTAAACTGTTTGAGAGGGTACTCTCTGCCCGCATCGTCCGGCATCTGGATGAGGTCGGCCCCGATTTGTCGGACGCCCAATTCGGTTTCCGAGCGGGTCGTTCGACGATCGGAGCTGTAATGCGTCTGAGAGCCGTGACCGAGGAGGCTGTGAGCTGTGGCGGCGTACTGTTGGCGGTGTCGTTGGACATCGCCAACGCATTCAATAGTCTGCCATTCAGTTGCATTAGGGAAGCTCTCCGCTATCACGGAGTGCCACATTACCTGATGCGACTAGTGGCAGACTATTTAGAGGAGCGTACCGTCATGTACGAGGACCGAGATGGAATCCTATGTCATCGGCCCATGTCGTGCGGTGTTCCGCAGGGGTCTGTCCTTGGACCACTCCTGTGGAACATGGGGTACGACTGGGCTCTTCGTGGTGACTTCCCCCCCGGGCTGGGCGTAATCTGTTACGCCGATGACACTCTGGTCACAGCCCGGGGATTGAACTTTCAGGAGGCGGCACGCCTAGCCACCAGGGGAGCCTCACTGGTGGTCCAGCGCATCGAGGCGCTAGGCTTGCGGGTGGCCCTGGACAAGACGGAGGCCCTTTTATTTCATGGTCCCCGTCGTGGTCGACGAGTACTTTCGGCAGCTTGCTCCAAAGCTGGTCGCCGCTGCGTCCGCCCTTGGGCGACTTTTGCCCAACTTGGGTGGACCCAGCGTTGCAACAAGACGGCTGTACACGGGGGTTGTCCGGTCAATGGCACTATACGGTGCACCGGTGTGGGCGGAAGCTCTGACCGCCCAGAATAGGGCACGCCTCTGGCGCCCTCAGAGGGTCATAGCGGTTAGAGCTATACGCGGTTACCGCACCGTGTCGACGGAGGCGGCGTGCGCGTTGGCCGGAACTCCCCCGTGGGACTTGGAGGCGGAAGTGCTCGCCGAAGTATATCGGCGGACAACTGATTTCCGGGCGGGTAGTGGCAATCGACCCCCGCCCGAAGAGGTACGCGAGTGGCGTGAGGCCGCTCGCCGAGTCACCATGGCTCGTTGGTCGTCCCGGCTGGAGGCTCCACGTGCTGGCTTAGCCACCGTGGAGGCGCTCCAGCCGGACATCGTCGAGTGGGCAGGGCAGCAGCACGGGACCCTTTCTTTCCGACTAACGCAGGTTCTTTCCGGTCACGGTTGCTTCGGAAAGTACCTGCACTCGGTCGCTAGGAGGGAATTAAGTCCCGCCTGCCACCACTGCGACTGCAGCGAGGACTCGGCTCAGCATACGCTCGCGGATTGCCCCGCCTGGGCGACACAGCGTCGGGTCCTCACTGCAGTCATCGGAGGGGATCTCTCGCTACCGGCCGTCATACGCTCCATGGCTGGTAGCGACAGGAACTTTACCGCGGTCGCAACCTTCTGTGAGGAGGTCATCTCGCAGAAGGAGGCGGCGGAGCGGGCCCGGGAGGACGATATCCATTCGGACCCAATTCGCCGCCGTCGAACCGGGCGGCGTAGGCACGCTTACCAGCGCCTCATGCCGCCCTGAGTGTGGCTGCGGGTGGTCGGGACGGGGTTTTCCCCTCCACCCGCTTTAGTGGCCAGCCGCGAGGAGGCGACGTCCTGGTGTGCCTGGACGCCGCCTAATTGAGAGTTACAAGAAGGTGGTGCCCGCGATTGCAGGCAGGCGCTAGGAGGGATCCGGATGTCTTAATAAAGCTGTTCCCGGATTCCTCCTATTTTAGGCGCAGTATGGCACACCGTGTGGTTTTAGTCGGTCCGATTCCGACACACCGTCGCACCGAAAACCCCGGTGGGATGAAGGCCCGAGGGGGTTTCCACACGATAAAAAAAAAAAAAAAAAGAAAGGGGTGGCTTAACGATGGTAGTGCACTGGGTAGGGATCGAACCTACAACCACTTGATCAGCCTTTGCCATTATACTACCGCTGCTAAACCAAAACTTAATAATGCTTTTTTGAATAAATGATTTTATATCTTTTGATTTAAATATATAAATATCAAATATGTTTTTAGAGCCGTTTAAAATATTTTTAATAAAAGAATAACATTTAAAATTTAATACGATCGCGGAGGCGTTGTACCGAAATGAATAAAGAGTGTGAGAAGCAGTAACCATCCTGGTCTTTATTATGTGTCCATTTGCAAAATAAAGCACTGAGGACCCAACAACGATCCTTACAGAAAAAATGTTTACATCTTAGTAAATGCAACAAACGGAAAGTTCACCATCAGTTTACAACAATTATGAAGTGTTGAAAGCGGTGATCCGTCTACTTGTTTGCCCCTATCTCATAAATATATTTGGCTCAACATTACAACGATTTCAGAACCGAATTCATAATCTTACTATCGATTAACCATCTACGAATTGCTTTCCGATTTAGAGATAGGTACAATGTTATAAGCTTTGTCACATTTGTTGCCTCGCTCATACTTATTAAACTTTTATCAAAAGCTTTTTCTATATTATAGTTATATACATTAGTTGTGCACTTAGATTAAGCAAATTATTATGTTCTGTTTTGTAAAAAATATTTATTTTATATAACTGCTTGTAAAACAACAAATAAATAAAAAAAAAAGAAACTGTTTTGTTCGTCTCGCTTGGTAATTGAAATTAATTTCTGTAAAATAGCTGTTTTTTTTCGTGTGGAAACCACCACGGGTCATCAGCTCACTGGAGCTAACAGTTAAGTGGTATTTCGGACTCGAACCGACTAAAACCACACGGTGTTCCGCCACTAGTGGGTCTATTGCATAGGACTCGGGTATGCCCTAAGAAAGAAGCTTCCGTGGACATTCTGTAAAATAGCTATCTGACCGCAACTTAATTAATTTTTCTGTATATATGCACCAAATGAACTGTTACTTCTTTTCATACAATGATGAGATTATTACCATTTTTTATAACTACTCTAAATTTAATAAAATATAAGGTAGAAAATAGATAATTTTGCTATTCATTTCACCGGTGCAATGCTGTTCTATTTGGTATGCAAGCCACATTCTATTTGCGAGACATCCTGTTAGGTTTCCAATACATCTGGCCGGTGCCGGCGAGCGAACCGATGACTTTGTACGTGCGCGTGGTGACAATGCTTGCTCGCCTCTGCACCAAATATACTTTTCATGTACCCTGTACGATGATCGGTTACCGTGAAGGAACTATTGAATAGACTCCTTTCAATGTGCTGATGAGATTGATTGTCGATATTTGTTATGTTACTAACACGTACCTTTATTGTGCTTTTGTGTGACTTGTTGCATAAAGTAAAGAGAAAAAGTACTATATATTTTTAAGTAACATGTAACTATTAAGAAATATGTAGAAAGTTTATCAGCAGTCTAGTTACCATAGTTCACGCTCTGATTAGTTGGAGACCAGAAGTGTGTAACAAGTCTGAAGTTATTTTTTTTATGGAATAGGGGGCCAAGGAGCTTACGGGTATTAACATCAGCATATTATTCTTATTCTATAATTAAGCGCTGCAATAAGCATGTTAGACACATATGCATATGGACTTAGTTCTTAATTTTGTAGAATAATAACTAGGGAAAATATAACAGACCCGTCAGTGATCCAGCTGCATAAGTACTTAAATTAAAATTAAGGTGAATTAAATATTAACCTAAATGAAGATACGAGTGAGAACATATTAAATAAAGAGACATAAGTTTACTAAGATACACAAGGAATAGGTTATTAAGATTAGATGAGCTCTGTACGTTTACACAAGGTAATAGTTTTTACACCACGGCAGTCACGTAGCCAACTAAATAAAGTGACTATTATTAGACGTAAAGAAAAGGACACAGGTATCTTTCATCTAGTAGAAAAATAACTAAGCTTAGACAAAAGAAGAAATAAAAGACAAAATACGAATACTTGACCGATTTGATACGAATACTTGACCGATTGACTTTCAGTAACCAGTCACCATTGATTGTTACACTTTTTACATACGGTTCTTCGATATATGTACACTGTAGCTGGCTGCAGGTTTCCGCCATCGTCCTACGCAACTAAATATACATACCCATCACCTGGACGATTGGCACTCCACCACTGTGCGCTTCTCCAGAAGCCTTTTGCCTCGCACAACCTGCCTAAGGAACAAATTGTTGCCTACGGTATTTCCGGACCGATACGACCTTCAACCCTACAAGAAAAGAGCGTACTCCTACCTAAAAGGCCGGCAACGCACTTGTTACTCTTGAGTTGCGGGTGTCCATGGGCGTTGTCACTTACCATCAGGTGACCCGTCTTAGTGTCATCTTAACAAATAACAGTGAGCCAACCAAATTTTTTTAAATTTTTTTTTAATAGCTGCCACAACTAACAAAGGAAGAAGATTTTTTTTTAATTAATAATTATTTCTTTACGGATGCCCACGTCATATGAAAAAAACGTCCTTCAGATTTCACGTCTTTACGACCAACGGGCTAAGGCTGTACGTTGATCAATAAGCCAGTCAGGCAACACAAAGCCCTATACATGTATTGAATTGTGTATAACTATGCAATATAATTATATTTATGCTAATAGATTTTTGTGCAAACAAAAATAATGTCCTTATATCCTACCTAGTACAGACTTATTAAACTTCACTTATTAAAGTGCGCCCATTGTGCATTTCTTGTTCTTTTATATTATTCTGTTTCTGTGTATTTGTTGTACAATGTGTACAATAAAGAATATATTATTATTATTATTATTATTATTATTAAAGTGAGTTTGATATAACTGGGGCAATAAAACTTAATGCCTAGAACTTGTTAATAGTATGCAGTAATATAACTTGAGTTGCTGATGTTGTTGAATTGTATAATAGTTGTGCCCTGTAGTTAATAGTGTCGTGAAGTGGTTTGGTTCGTCACAGACCCTGTAGAGATTTATTTCTCTATTACAGACCCAAATATCTTGTGTCGCTGACGTAAAATGCTACCTTGAAATATTGCTAATTATAATGCTTGTTCTCTGTCGGGTATCTTGGATTATTTTAAGTTATCTTTAGATGAAGCTTACTTCAAAATTTAATAAGTTTGAATTTGAAAACGTAATGATAAAAAGTAATTACATCATAAACATAAAACGTATTGTACGATTCGTTAAGTAAATCATCAATAAACCCGTTTACATAGTGAAAATCTGTATATCAACTGTACATGATTTCTCAAACATACCCAAGACTTTTCGCTCAAATACAAATAACTTACACAAAAGTCAGGGGAAAGCCATTGATTGAACCAATATAAGGTTAACTTTAAATTTCTGAAACGGAGTTAAACACTAAATGAAATGTTCAGTTGTACTTTATGACCGGCTAGAACTTGAGAACACTTTGAAACATTTCAAATGATGACTCACACAAACTATTTGTAAGTGAATCCTCTTTATGAGGCTAGAAGACATTTACTACAATGTTAAACATTCAAGGAGTAGCATTTCATTTGTTTTACTTTAGGGATTGCAAAAATACCTTATGTATTTTCGAAATCCTTAAAAGTATTTCAATAAAACAAATAATAACAGACGTGTAAGCTGAGATCATATATAGAGATATACATATATATAGAGATCTCATAGGTTTTAAATAGTATCAGTATTTAAATAATTAAAAAATATTAGGAAAACAATAAAACTGAGTTCTCCAATCACTGGCATTAGGCCAGCATTGTGTTTTAAATCTTATTACAAGTAGAATTAATGGCAAAATGGCTTAGTGCGTCGTAAAGTTTTACATATATAAAAATAAGTTGAAAAGTTTCGGTACCTATGGGTCGATTAAATTACATACAAGTAATTTGTGTTTTCCACGTTTATTAATCACTTGATTCCGGTTATTACTATTGTGTCTTCAATTGTATTAACAAAGGCATTTATATTATTTTAATTTCGTTCATCCATTAACTTAATTACGTTTTACTCAATATATACAGAGATGAATATTAAACACGATAAAGAGAATTTATCGTAAGCCTAAATTTATTGGACAAAGGCTTCTAATTTTTGGATTCATTGAAAATTTATTTGTGAAGCAGCCGGTGTCTGGATTACGTTGATGATGTTATATTTGTAGCTTGTCGTAAATATTAATTAATATTTAGGAGTTAAGCGCAGTCACGTTTCGTGTAGGGCTGTCAACGCATTGACTAGAGTATCTCCTTAATTAAATGTCATAGCTATTATATGAGGGAGTCGAAGCCCCACCACTCTTTAGTCCTGTCACGCCCGTTTGATACTCAAGGCATGAACAGTGAGGCAATTAGACGCCTATAATTACTATGTTAATTACAGACACTGTTCTTGTTTCTCATCTTGCTATTCCGACCGTTTCGTTGTTATATAAACATAAATTCTCTCCCCCCGAAGTGAGCACTAATTAACAAGTGCTAGAATGATTACAGAGCAAGTATTTGCATTAAATTGTGACGTGAAAGTATATGTTTTGGTTCCACTGCTTTGAGTTCTTGCAAACCTTTTGGTTTGTGTATCTCGGCTTACGAAAAGTAGCTTATAAAGGCTACGCTGAAAGGTAATTAATTTTCCTTTGGTCCTTTAAGCATATTTACTGATTACAGAAATAATACTGAGTTAGGCTTTTCAAGTACTCTAACGTATCAACGAAAAAGGTTTTTTTTTTGCAAAGTATGTGTTTTATTAAGAAATGGTGAGTAATATTACCCACAGTTTTCTACAATTTCAACCATTTTCACAGTGCTTTCGAATAATAAGCCGTAATAACAATAAAGTACAGGTCATGTATGGAACATAAATCAAAAACTAAAAACGTTATTTTTCACCAAAATAACTTTTGTGAGCTAACGTAATATATGTATTCTGAATTATAGTATATACATAACGTTATTGTAAGGATATTGTCGCCTTAAAAGTAAATTCTAACAATATATTAGACTTGTGAGCTCCATAAACATGTGTACACATAAAATCTACACCTCGTAGGAACTCATTATCTGAAAGTCGTAGAACACGTAGCACCTGTCTACGGGTCTACACGTGGAGAATCCTCGTAGCTTGATTAGTGTGCTGTGGGTGGTGAGCATTTAGACCAATTTTGTACAGGCACACAACAAAACTAACGTAACGTAAAATATAACTGGTTAAGTCTGCATTAAAAAACATTACATCAAGTCTTTCTAGGCTCTCTGAAAGTCTTTATTTATTTCTGTAATTTCATAATATGTGTTTTTTTTTTGCAATTAAAAAGACTATTCCCACATTTGGAATGGTTTCTTTGTCGAGTCAAGCTTACAAATAAATTTGAAGACCAAAACACGATTAGAACAGAATTTGGGACAAATATTTATAACTCACACAAAAAATACCAATAGGCTAGTTAGACCATTAGTCTCATTACTTCAGACTGTTATAACACTCTTAACGATTAACTGGCAAGGGCAGCCCACAACGGTGTGGAGTACCCATAAAGATTCTGGTCACAAAGCATGATGTAATAGAGTCCTTAAAACAACCTCTTTCCCCTCTCCTCATCACCCTCAGGCAGGCACGTAGCTCATTTGCGACTTTTGAGTGTTCCATGGTCTTAAATTATATATAGGGGAAGGTTAGCACTTACTATCAGGTGACCCATCTGTTCGTCTCCTCTCTATATCATAAAACAAGCAGAAATTACTGGAGTGGTTTTTTTACACGATGCACCTTCTGATTCCATCATCATCAGCTCTATGGATCCTAATTTTTTTAATGTTATCGGCATTATATATATATGTATATAAACAAATTTTAAATAGATATGAAAATAAGAGGTTTCTTCAATTTGACTTCGACGAATTGTTAAAATATTTTACTTATAGTTAGTCAGAACCACCAAAGTTAATAAATGCATACTATATAGATATACTATAACATGGTTAAGGAAATCATTTACAATTTAATTAATCAATAAGTTTATGATGACTGGATCTCAGAGCGTGGTCTAACCGCTAATCTTATGAAAAGTCAGGTTATTATCATTAGTAGCCCAAGACTTATTTCGAAAATAGCATAGTCGAGGCTTCCACAGACTGCTTTCAGTGATATCATATTACTTTTTTGTAATAAAGTAAAAAAAAAACCAGAGACTTCATATCGACAAAACACAGCTACAAGAAGAAGTCGTATCAATAGGCGCTTTGAAAAGGTTGCGAAACTGAAAAGTTTCCTAAGAATCAAATTTAAACTAAAATTATACTTTTCAGATCTCTTCACGAGCCAGTCCTCGATTACGCCGATGTATCTTGATGTATCTTGATTTAACTGGGGCCCTACTCAATAAACTTGATTGGACTCCAAAACGTCTGCACAAAGTTATATATTTGGGATTTGCAAATATGTTAAGTTCATTTCCTTGCTCTACTATATCTTGTTTAATCCCTCTATTCCCAAATACCTCAAAGAACGTTTCGAGTTCCTAAATGAATCACATAACAGTCTTTTGGGACCACCGGACAATCAGCGCTTGAAAATACAACAGCATTTCACCAATTTCCTACACAAATCATTTCCGGCGAGCGAGCCTGTGAAATGCCATCAAAGTTATCTACATTTTCCTGTACACTTCAATTCCAGTAATTCTATATATATATATATATATATATATATTTATGTATAGGCCTACCATAGTGACTCCACTTTGCCTGATGGAAAGCAATAAGTGAAGTCCAAGAGTGGTGGTCACCATCCCTATTGCATGTCTAGTCTACGTAGCATGGTGACACTATGGCGGTTCTGAATCAAAGTGGGAAGGAAACACGTGCGCTGTTAGTGAATTCATGGCTTTCACCGATCGGCACAGGAAAGAAAACCGTTTAGTTCGGGATCGCATATTTTCGACTCTCAAACGGTGACTCCTTAGGCCAGCACGTGTAGTCCTGTAGCGGAAGGGAGAAGGTGGGACCATTGGATGACCTCGTCAGAATACTCGCCGTGATGTAGGTGATACAGAACTGCCATAGAAGCGACATCTCTTTGTAACTGCAGAGGCTCAAGAGACTGGGGGACCTCGGGACAGTCTCTAATGCGTGCTGCAAGCCGCTGCAACCGATCGAGAGCTTGAAGCAAATACTGTGCACAGCCGTCCTAGAGATGAAAGCAGTACTCCACGCAGGAGCGAACCTGGGTCTTGTATAAAAGACACTGGGTCTTGTATAGAAGACCGTCTCACCTTATTCAACACACCGAGCTTCCGCGAGGCCGCCTTAGTGCTGTTCTCGATGTAATCACGCGGATTGAGATCCCGACAAATGTCCATGTCCAGGATACTAAGCCTATCCTGTAGTAGCAGTTGAGTGTTCTGAAGAGTAGGAAGAGGAAGGAATGGAGACTTTTTGTTTGAAAAGCGCACGCCTATGTTTGTTATAGGCATATGTGTATATGTATGCTTTTATATAATATACTCTTGTGGTTTCTTCCTTTGATATGTTCATATAGTTTTATATTATTATGCTACTCAGCAGTTTTTGTGCACCTATTAACTACCCGTTGTCTGGTTCAGGTTTTTTGTTTTTATCGCTAATTGTGAAGAAATCAAAATTAGATCGCCAGCGGCGTTTGTGCCATATTGCTAAATTTAAACTTATTTCATTTCTTGGTAACTCTTCTTTTATAGTGTACAAAAAATATTGTATTGTATTGTTTCCTATGTAAGACGATGTTAAGTTATAATTTCTTGACGAATATAATAACAATTCAATATTTAAAATCAATCGATGTATTCTAGTAAGTTACGGAGTATCGATTCAATTAAGGAGGAGCTAACTTAGAAGTTAATTCTGAGCAGTTAACAAAGAGTAATAAATGTTTGTAAAACTAGTTAGTAAGATAGTTTCTGAACAGTAATAATATAATAACAAAAGTTTTGCTATATATCGGTACTATTTTGCAACACATTACACAAATATAGCTTACGTTGTCTAGTTTATGATCTCTTTGAATCCTCAAGCCAATTAATTATTCTTTTCTTGTGTTTGTCAAATGATTCTTTTTATTAATTATAAGTTATTGATGAGTTTTAAATGATATTTATGCTAATAGCATGAAGACGTTTGTTTGAAGGCTTTAAACACCTGTAGTAGTAGTCTTCCCTATTTCCTGTTCTATTGAGGGACAAGGACGTCTTCAATGAACGATTTATTGTGAAATTTAAAATATAAAAGTATGTTTGTTATAATTACATTTTGTGAATAAAAAAAACGATGCACACGGCCACTAACATTAACGAGAGGGAGAGTGAAGTTGGTTGTTGATGGTAGCATCGCAGATTACATGATGTTGGCGCGCTGATAGTTGTGTTTTGTTTTGCCATTTGATAGCGTTGCAGGTACATTGAACATGTTTGTGTTAGTCTGGCATAACCTAGCACTGGCCGCAAATTATACTTGCAGGACTTGACCCCTGACTCCCACAACCCGCCAAAATGAGGACTATAATGTGGTATATATGTTAAACAAATTTGATTATTACTAAGAAAATCAGAAACATAAGTAATATTTATTTAAATATACGGTTTTACTCATGTGTGTATACCGGCGATGCCCGACTAGTTTTAGTCCCGATAGACCTTTTTGAAAGAGTAAGTCGTCCAGCCGTTCATTACTATTATTAAAATTTACTGATAATTTCCTTTTAGCACGCACGAAATTCCTTCCATTGTCTGAAAAGATTTGATATGGCTTTCCACGACGGGCCATAAAACGTTTTAATGCTAAAATATAATCTTGGGTACTTAAACTGCCTACCAGTTCCAAATGTATATATGTATGCTCTTGTGGTAAAACAAACGAATAAACATATATATGCTTTAATTAGTTTTGCTCCTCTGCCTTTGCAGAGTTAGTTAGACAGAAGTTAATTGAATAGAATGTGAAATAATAGTGTTAGGTTTAATTTCAGGCGAATCGCCGGATGACGACTTTTAATTACTGTTTGGCCACATCACACTAGATTCTCGTAAAAACGCAGGGCCTCGTCACCTATTATTATTTTTATCGTACGTTAACGCATTTAGCGCGGCATCTCGCGTAATAATGTCCGTAGGGTTCTATGTGCCCTTAACATGCCGCCAAATTGTATCACAGGTTAATTCATTTATTGGTACGACGCGATTTTGTACGAATGTCTTAAGTAAATGCGGTAGCATACTCACCACCACAATTATTGAGTCAGTCCAAAAATAAACTTTATCAAAATTTAAACGAAGGGAATTCTTTATTTTATTATATAATTTTGCACCTACTTAAGCTCCTAGAAATGCTAACTATCCCCTAGAAATGCTAACTATCCCATGCTTGCAGTTTGCTCTGCTTGAGTATCGCAGCGTCGGGGCCTTACTGCAGTCATCAGAGCGCGCGCTTTCCAGCGCCTCATGCCGCCCTGAGTGTGGCCGCGAGTGGCTGGGACGGGTTTTCAATTCCGCACGCTATAATGGCCAGCTGCGAGGAGGCGACGTCTGTGTGTGCCTGACGTGTGGTACCCGCGACTTTGCGGGCAGGCGCTAGGAAGGGTCCAGATGTCTTACTAAAGTTGTTCCGGAACTCCTACCACTTCAGGCGCAATACGGCACACCGTGTGGTTTTAGTCGGTTCAATTCCGACACACCGCTCCACTGAAAGCCCCGGTTTGGCGACGGCCTGTGGAGGTTTACAAGTCAAATTTTTAGCCGTGGATCATCTGATGATTCGGAAACTCGAACAGAGAATCGAACGTGTTCGTAAATAATGGTTCACAATAACGATCATCTTTTGACATGGCAGTTGGTAAGTCAGTCAATTCTTCTAACTCCCAGATTATTTTAAATAGATTCTAATTTGTACTAAATTACACTAAACTCTTTCAAATTTAAACTAATGATTATTAGGGCCAGATATAATCCATCCTATTTTCGAATAGTACAGATAAGGTTCATTACTAAGCTTAATTTTATCATTATTTAGCACATCCCAAAATATATCCGCTCCTAAGAGTATATCGATATTTGACGGAACACTAAATATAGGGTCCGCGAGCAAGATATAATTGGGTATTTGTATGTAAATATAAAGTGCAATAAGGGTAACTTCGATGTAATATGAGGAAGAACCCAGAATTGGATATTTGTATTAAAATCATTAACTTTGGAACGAATGTTTACTTTGCAGGTATGAGAACTTCTTGAAATTTTAAATTAAATGATCTACTAGAATTTCTAAGAAATCGAGCCGATATGTTAGAAATGATGAAGTAAAACAATGTCAAAGGTGTTTCATAGTTTAAGCACAATAATAATGATTCCAACAAGTTGAATTCCAATCAAAACAAAATATATTTTAATAAATCATCATCATCATCAACAACATCGTGACTACCCTAACAATACGTAACTAATTCCACTCATCATAAATATAACTCTAATAATAAACAAAGATGTCTTTGTGTTGACTGCAGTGCTAATCATTCTATTTATTCGTGTCCGAAATTTATAAATAACTCATTGCAAGATAAATATGTAATTGTAAAAAATAAAAACACTTTAAAATTTATACATAATGGAAAAATACTGCTGTTCAAATGATTCTCGATATTCCAATTGAGCTGCTATAACAGAATCATTAAGTAATTGTTCAATTTCACTATGAATATCATAAAAAAAATTAAAAATGGTACAAGTTGGCTGTATTTGTAATTCTTATTCAGTTTTGCTATTGGAACTGAATTCTAATTTGTTTAATTTTGACGTACTTTTCAAATGACGTTAGTCTGCCTTTCAACATGCCTCGCTGCCTTTTGAAGTCAGCGAGACGTTTGTTTGACTTTGTACTACTACCTAAACGGGAGGGAGAAGGAGGAGGAGGTTTAGTGTTGTCTTTTATGTTAATGGAATCCTGAATTTGATCTTGAACCAAGGCTAACTGAAAACCGTCATCGTCACTAATTTTGGAAGATTATAGAAAGCACGAGTACTTACAGTTTACCCGCTCAGCATCAGCTCAGAGCAGCACTGCACAATACAACGAACAAGTCAAGGACGATTATTTACAGACTTATCCCTATTTCCTGTTCAATTCAGGGACAAGGACGTCTTCAATGAACAATTTATTGTAAAATTTAACATATAAACGTATTTTTGTTAGAATTACAATTTACGATTACTATCATAGGACTTCACAAATTTTCTCCTCAAATCCTTTGCTCTTCAAGCACCTCCTCTGTGGAGTGAAATACCTGAAATTACAGCTAGTGATAAGACCGCCGATTGTACTTGCTATCTGTATATTATTATTTGTTTTTAGGTTGTATCTTTTCTGTGGTGTATAATAAAACATATTGTATTGTGTATTGTGTACATCATCATGTTACAATTTTATTAAAAATAATACGTACATATTATGCGAAAAACGGCAGAAAAGAACTATATCAATTTACTTATATAATGAACGGGATGTGTTTACCTGTTATAGGATGAAAGTCTATACTATAATACAAAAAATAAAATAAAACAAATGTACATATTTGTAAGTATGGTTATAAAGTTACGTAACTAATTGGCAAACTATTATCCAGTAGCAGCCAGCAGCAATGACAGGTTAATAAATATATAATTCCTTAGATATATCAAAAGTGTTCTATTCTATAAGGAAGTAAGGTACATTCTCCCTGCAAAACTCTATGGGTCGACAGTACTAATAACATGACCCTGTCCTTTTCTGCTCTTGAGTAGGGTTTCCCGGTTTGGGAACCGACACGTATTTTTTGTTTGTATACGTCCATCAAATGTCCTAGGCTCGTCATAAAACTACCTAAATAGTGTATAAGCATTTTAAATTTATACCTACTTCAATACATTGAAACAAAAAACTAGTTTAACATTTACTTACAAGTAAAATTACGAGTAGAGGTAAGGTCATTAGAACTTTAGAAAATAACAAGAAAGAAAATAACAGTAAGACACTGTTAACAGTTTTGATAATAATACATGGTTACATTTGCTTTATCGCTTCATAAAATCGGCCACCGTCCATCCATCCTTAGCATATATTTGTTATAACAAACATCCAAACAAACTATACGAAAACTCAAATATCTAGATATATATAATAATAAACTATAAAGTACAGCTAAAATAAACCTTGTACATGGACTTACATACACAATTTTATGTTGTACTGAACAATACAACGCTATGGAGCCGCATCAACGTTGAACACAAAATGCTAGACCTGTCTTCATACAATGTTGCATCTCATTACATGTTGTGTCGACACATCGCTATCTGTTGTTTGTCTACAAACTTACAAAAAGCAGTCCGTGTTATTTATTTAAATTACATGAGATGGCTAAATAATATATAAAATGTAATCAAGTATATAACTAGTAATATATAGGATAATGTTTTATTCCCATTATAAGTAAACAAATTACGAGTTCGTCTTTATAGATGAAAGTAATATCAGTAATGGAAGTCTACCACTAGGTTGCGTTAAAACTCAAAATGATATGTCACATAGTATATATCTTCCTAAAAGACACTATGTTTCATTAATAACGATAATATCGAAATGTAATTTTGAAGAATGGATTTACACGATAATATTACTCATAATAATTAAATATTATTTTAATAACAATGATATGAAATCATGCCTGCCCGCAGAAGGTTGAATTTGGAAAGTTGTAGTTATTCCAATCGCTGTTAGAACCTGCTCATCACCATTTAAGATCTGCTACAGTTCCATATAGTTTGTCTTTGTTACATGGTGTTATTCTATGTTTTTGCTACATTTGGAAATTGCCCACCATAATTTAGTCCCACATACGTAATGGGGGCACTGCAAGACTGTATATATACTGTCCGATACCTTAGTCGCCTTTACCGTGTGAATATAAAATGCGTATTGACCGAATGCCGGAGGAATGTATTGTACAATATCCTTTGACACCTACCAAGACCTATAAAAGGACGCTGCAGAAGTTGATATAAAAGCGAGGGTAATTTAACAGCGGAAATCTTGCAAACGATGCAAAGTTTTGTTAAGACATTGTAAATCTCGCGGAGATTTCTTCCAAACTTTGAGCTCTTTCGCTCTCGACTGCGGTATTTTCAAGAAGGAATATTAAAAAGTACAGCAACTTGCGAAATATGTGAATTATTTGTGGTAAGAAATGTTGCCCGTTGTGGTGAAGGCCAAATAAAAACTTGTGTTGATGTTTAACTGTAAAGCTGCTTATAGTTGAAAGTTTGCAACAGCTTCTAAGGAATAATTTTGATCCTCATAAGAAGGGCACCGCAGACAGTTGGTAAGTTTTACGAAAAAATATTGTTGAAAAGATGAGAAGAATGATCACTTAAAAGAAAAAAAAAATCCTTAAGGAGTAAAACACCCAGTCCATAGTTTATTTGTCACATAGATATATTTTATATCATATATCTCATTCCATAGTTTCGGAACACAGAGGATTAGTAAATTATAAAAGAACTAGAAAAAAGTATTTTCGTATTTTGTATAAAATGGCAGAAGAATCTCTATGGTTGTACTGTTTGTATCTGGCCGGTTTTAATATCAAGAGTGAATCTAATGAAGAAATTCGATACATTCCGAAATTTTATTACAAAAAAGGTAAAAATGGTACTCAAGACGCGAATTCAAGTTCAACATTTCGACAAATTCGAATCTAGCAAGAAATTTTGGAAAAACGGCTGGTATGATCAACGGAAAGGGAGTGCTCTTTCATCATGATAACGCTAGATCATGCCCAACTTTGGCCACTAAGCAAAAATTCATAGAGTCCTGACCTTGCACTCTCAGGTTTTTACCAATTTCGGTCTCTTCAGAATTCTTTGGGTAGTGTTAGGTTAATATCAAGAGAGAACTGTTAAAACTACTTGTCGCATAGTAGAGCCACGCTTAGGCAAGAATGGGCCGGCTCGACAGGTGCGATTCCACGGCCTCTTCTATCTCCTCATCTTCTTTGCTTCTTTCCCCTCCCCTTTCAGTCATCACCCTCTAAGGCGCGCAGCGCACTTACGACTCTTGAGTTGCAGGTGTTTATGGATGGCGGTTGTAACTTACCATCAGTGGACCTGTCTGTTCGTCTGTTCCATATATTATAAATAAAAATCCCAAGATTTCTACAGCGACGGGATTATGCCACTACCTACAAGATGGCAACAAATTTTCGAAAAAATGGCACATATATGTACATTAAAAATAAATGTAATTACACTTGGAGAAAATTACTTGAATTTGTATATAAAGTACGAAGGAACTTTTTTTTTTATTTTTTTTTTATTTTTTTTTTTATAATGGCAAACTCTGCCGATGTCGACAATTCTGCCAATGTCAAGTGTACGATGGAGATGTGTGTATTTGTGCAGGGAAACAAAACATAACCTCTTTAGGATATCAGTGGACTGAATGTGATCTTTTTGTTGTAATTAGTACACTGAAACAAAAGGACAAGCACGGATAAATACATAAATTATTATTGTTAGATACACATTGCAAATACTTAATTAAATAATGATTGGATATAAATAGACTCATAATAAATAAACACCAACATTCAAAGGAGTACTGGTTACAGTTTAATGCTATTGAGACGTATAAAGATCATCAAAGCTTGGAAGAGCTCTGGAGATGAATAGGTTAAGAGAGAAGAGAAGTTAATAGGGGTTGGGATACTTAAGATTCTTAGATAATCATAGAGATCCAAGGATGGGTTATTTTTTTTTGCAGCTAAAGAAAATATGGTCTAAATTGCCTTCATCTAATCCACATTCGCACAGTGATGAGTCTCTAACCCGAATTTTGTGCAAAAAAACGGGGGAGCAACAGTGACCTATACGAAGCCTGCAAATTGTGGAAATTGCAGGTTTGGACACTTTTTTAAAATTGTAGAACCAAGGTTTTAGTGTTACTAATGGCTGTATGGCATAATAGTGGCTGCCTTACCTTTTAGAGGAGTGGTTCCACTGTAACTGCCAGGCTGCTAGTAACTTTTTCTGGGGAAGTCTCAGGAGGTCATAATTGTGGCAAAAATAATGTTTTAAGTCGGCAGTTTCGGAAGAGGCAGCATTTTTGGCCAATGAGTCTGCACATTCATTTCCAATAATGCCACTGTGGCTTGGAACCCATACCAATTGAATTACACTTGAGTTCCTAGTGCTATATAAAGTTTTTTTTAATTTCTAGGATTAATGAGCTATGTAACCTACTATGGAATGGACTTTGTAATAAGGCTTTGAGGCAACTAAGGGAGTCGGTAAATATCACAGCTCTGTTGATATTGTGAGATTTAATGAAGAGACATGCTTCAAGAATGGCAACAAACTCGCCTGTAAATACAGAAGACTCTTTCGGGCATTTAAATTTTAAGACAATTTTAGAATCCTGGTAGTATACTGCGGCTCCCACAGAGCTTTCATTACATAATTTAGATGCATCAGTAAAAAATTTTTTATAACCCTGCCACTGTTCTTCTACTAGTGCGTTGAAGATTGTGTTAGCATGAGCAGAACCTTATGGGATTCTGGAATCTAAAATGACATCTGGTTTAAAACATAGTATATTATATTCGAAGTAGAAGAGGGGAACTGTTTCAAATTTTAAAGCATTACTTAGAACAGTTTGATAGTCATGAAATGATTGAAGGCGTAGCGGAATTTCCTTATGTGCCCAGTACCTGGAGGTAGGACAAATAGTGTCTAAATCAGAAATCATTCTGGAGAGAGGGTGACCGGATTTACACATAACTTTTAATAAAAAGCGTGCAGACAAGAATTGTCTCCTTATTGCTAAGGGAGGCTCAGAACATTCTACTTGCAGAGCATTGATAGGAGAGCATTTCATACAACCAGATATTATGCGTAGGCACTTAGCTTGAACTTTGTCAAGTGTTGCTAGTGCACCCTTATTACATGGGATTATCAAAAATACACCATAGTCAATTATGCTGCGTACTAAGGCATTGTAAATTAGTTTCATGGTGTATGGATGAGCCCCCCACCAGACACCAGCTAGGACCTTTAATATTGGGATGGTTCGCTCACATTTAGAGATCAAATAATTGATGTGGTGTTTGGCAGTCAATTTGGAATCCAAGTAGACACCTAGAAATTAAAATTTTGGTAGAATAGGAATGCTGTGGTGTTCTACTTGAACATCAATTTGAGGAATTATCCTTTTACGAGAGAAAACTACAATTGCGCTTTTGGGAACAGAAAGACACAGACCATGGACAGATAGCCATTCACTTAAAGAGTTCAGAGAGAGAGAAAGAGATTTGGCTGCATCTTGGATACAACTGTCACTAACATACAGAGCCAAGTCGTCAGCATATTGTAAGATATGACAGTTGTAATTCAAACATGAACCAATATCACATGTATAAAGATTATACAGTAATGGGCTTAGTACGGAGCCCTGCGGTAGGCCTTTCCATGTCTTCCTGTGGTCGAACTCCTCGCCCAAGACTCTAAGGACCAGATTTCGGGACATAAACATCGTACATATGCATTGTATCATCTTGACCGGAAGTCTCAGCTGGTGCAATTTCTGCCTGAGAGTGGGAAGAAGGACACTGTCATATGCGGAGGATACGTCCAGAAAAGCAGTGACAACAGATGAATTCTGAGATAAAGACAGTGGGATATCTGAAACTAAAACTCCAACACTGTCCATGGTGCTGAGACCCTTGCGGAAGCCAAATTGAGAGCCTGGCAGTATGTTTCTCGATTCCACAATCTACTCTAGACGGTTTTTAATAAGGTGTTCAAGTAGTTTGATCAGTACTGAAGAAAGGGCAATTGGTCTAAAACTATTTGGGTCATCAACATTTTTTCCAGGCTTTAATAGGGGGATAACAATTTGTATCTTCCAATTATCAGGCACCCAGCCATTAGTATAGCAAAAATTAAGGATATTTAAGAAGTATGCTCTAGCTCTATTACCTGCATTCACCATAAAAGAGTATGGGATGCCATCCATTCCAGGAGCTGAGTCCTTTACACCATTAAGAACCATATCCAACTCTCTTTCGGAAAATGGTAGGTCATGTGTATCTGAAGATTGGAGTGCTATAGGTGAGTACAGAGATTCTTCTAATAGGGCGGGGCAATTTTATCAAGAAAAAGTTCAGCTGTAGCTCGTGTAATTGGGTAAGAAGTTAGTGAATGACATCCAGACCGGAACCTATTAATATTTCTCCACACCTTTGAGGCTGGGGTAGATGGAGCCAGAGTGGAGCAGAATTTAGCCCATCCTTTACGCTTCTTGCTTCGCAATAATTTTTTAGAGCTGGCAAAAATGTTTTGATACATTAAAAGATTTTCGGTACTCATATCAAGGTTGTATTTTTTTTCTGCCTCTTTCCTTTTCTTAATAGCTGTGGTGCATTCACTATCCCACCAGGGGGGGATGGAATTCTACCCCTACTGGTGTTTTTAATTTTAAAGCAGGAGTCAGCGGTTAGCCGTAGCGCTTGCACCAATTCTTCACAACAAGCATTCACATGACAGCAATCATTATAGGTTAAGTTTCTAAAGTCTAAATCCGGAAGGGTGCTTACTTTTTCTTCTAGCAAAGAGGTATATGTATGCCAGTCTGGTTTAGATAAATTGTATTTTAAAAGGGGAGGAAGAGCTGTTACTAAGTTATATCTACTGGGTAAGGAAATGATAATTGGATAATGATCGCTACCATGTGATAAGCTTGTACACTGCCAGCAAGCCGATGTTGCAATGTCAGCAGAGCAAAATGTCAAATCCACACAGCTTTTATGTTGCCCAGGGAGAATTCTACGAGTGCAGGATCCATCATTCAGTATACAAAGGTTTAAATCATCTAAAATCTCCACTAGGCCTGTGCCAAATGAGTCGCATCTCTCAGAACCCCATCTATAATGGTGACAGTTAAAGTCTCCCATGACCAACATGGGACCATGTAAATTTTCTAGAGTGCTTCTTAATATTGGAAGGAAGCTTTGGTTAGGGTAAGCAATATATATAGACAGGACTGTCACACCATTAACTTTAGCACTGATGATATTCATATCATCTGGGAAAGATGGAATGGGGAGGGTTGGATTGGGAACCCTATTATTAATAAGGAGGGCAGAGCCTCCATATCCATCAGGTCTGTCACATCTAAGGATGTTGTACTGAGGAATACAAAAGTTGAGACTTGGTAGTAACCAGGTCTCTACAATAGAACAAACTAATGGTTGGTATTTGTTTAGTAGGAATATGAGGTCGTGTTTTTTATGAAACACGCTTCTCACATTCCACTGTAGGAACACTTGGTTGGAAGCCATTTTTAAAGGAGGTTAAAAGGTTTATCAGGTGGTTGGCAACGTTGGACGGTATTTGAGCGGAAGATACAGGGGTAGATGAGGGGATATTTTAGGTGGTTAGGGAAATCAGTAACTGAATTAGGATATCAATAATAGAACACTCTTGTAATGAATTATTAAGGGCACAACCGTTGGGTTGTGAGGATTGAGGAGTATTAATGAGACCCTGATGGGCAGCTTGATCATAAGATGGGGATAGGGGGGTATGGGATTTGGGTTGGCGGAAAGATGTTTTACGATAGGACTGTGAAGGAGTTAGCTGCGTCTGTGATGTCTTGAGTGTGTCAGCGTAGCTACGAGAAGATACAGGAATGCTTTTACTAGCTTCTATGTAGGAAATGTTTTTTTCGGCCATGGCTGTTTTTATAGATCTCTGCCTGCCATACTCCGGGCAAGCCCTGCTGCTAACAAAGTGAGCTCCAGAGCATAACACACAAAAAGCTTCATTCTCTTGTACTTCACAACTGTTACTGGGATGGTCATGTCCACACTTACTACAGTGGGGTTTGGATCTGCAGATAGACTCAACATGCCCAAACCTGCAACACTTCCTACATTGTATGGTGGGGTAAATATATTGTTGTACAGGGAGGGAGGTGTAGCAACAGAATACTCTCTTTGGTAGAATCTGGCCATCAAAGGTAAGGACACAGGTTTCTGTACATTTCCACTCAAGAACACCATCTCTAAAGGTTTTCCTATTTATTCTTCTGACTTTTAATATCTTACCACATCCAGGTGGTACTGTTATATAATTAGTTATATCATCGTCTGTCATGTCAGTCGGAATACCAGAAACAACACCCATTCTCGTTATATTAAATGAGGGGATAGTTGTTATAAATTTATGATTAGGGAGGAGGGCATTGAGTAAAAATAAATTTGCATCCTGAGGGGTTACAAATTCAACGGAAACACGATTTCTACCAACTTTTTTAACGCCATCTTTCACGACGTTGCAGATGCTATTATTAAAAAGAAAAAGGCCAAACGAGACTGGGTGGAGGGTTGTGCCGGAGTTCGGCTGAACAATGAAAGGGCCATTGTCACTTGAGTTGTATGTAGCGCGGCTTACTTGGCTTTTCAATTGCTTCGGTGTATGTTGTAAGGTTATTTCATCATCAACGGGCCGTTTACGTGAACGGGGGATGTCATTTTCGGGCTGTGAAATATTACAGACGACGTTCGCGAGCTGTGCAAGAGGACTAGAAGGGGTACCGGGTTGATCAGAAGAATAAGGAGACGGGGAAAAAGGGGGAGTTAGTGGGGTCGTTTTATCAGGAGCATCAGGAGGCTTGTCTTTGTCCATTGTTAGTACTTACCAGACAGTTAATAAACACAAAAACACACACTACTAGTCTAAGACAGCACAAATAACAAAAATAAGACAAAATAGTCACAAAATCCCTCGAAATTATATAGGTTCTAAACACACGTGTTATCCAATCGTACACTGTGGCCAGAATCGCAAGGAACTTTTTCCCTGACCTTGTACACAGTTTTAAAAAAATTATACATATCAATTGTCAAATATCTGTAATTGCCTACTTGGAACGGTGAAGATGACCTTTTACAAACCCCCGTTTTTACATATAAAGAGCAAAGTGGGGTATTATATGTATATACCTACATGTTTTTTTTTTTTATACTATAAGGGGACAGACGAACAGACTGGTCACCTGATGATAAGTGACACCGCCGTCCATGGACATTTGCAACTCAAGAGTCGCAAGTGCGCTGCCCGCCTTTGAGGGTGATGAGGGATGGGGGATGCAGGGAGCGGAAAGAAGAGAGGAGGGATGAGGAGATGGAAAAAAGGAGAAAGGAAATGAGGGGAGAGAAAAGGGGGGAGGGGGAATTGGGCCTCCGGAAACCTCACTAAATTCGGGGAAATGCAACGCAAGCGTTACTTCACAACCGGTTTTCTGTGAGGCCGTGGTATCGCACCGGTGGAGCCGGCCCATTCGTGCCTAAGCATGGCTCTACTACTGAAAGCATGGCTCTACCACCGAAAAATACATAAACCTCTTTAATAAACGTTTTCAAGATAAAAAAAAAACTTGTAGTTGCAAGGGAAACCTCACCACCTAACTCTCCGTTAAGAACTTACACTATCGCAAAACGTAATATAATCCGCATTTGTCAAATAATAATAATATTAATAATTATAAAAACTTCAGACATAGAGTGATAAGGCATGCATTGTGTATCGTGATTCATAATAAAGTAAGGTATACACCGGGGGCATTGCACAGTGCACAGTATAAATCAAGAGGCGGGATTGTACATCGCACACCGACTTAATCTCACCTGCAGTGTCGCTAGAACAGAGCGTTTAATACATAGTGATATATTATGTCATTTATTAGCCACAAAACGCGTTCCGTGTTAATATGTTATGATCCATTTGCTGAAACAGATAAAGCTGTTGCTTATGCGTAAATTACATGGAAGATAAGTAGATTCTTGAAGAATTACATAAAAGACTCGATAGTATTTTAAATTAGTAATAACATGTGTGGCCTATTACAACTATCAATCACTCCAGTTGAGATAAATATTTGTTAGGATTCGATTTCGTTAGTAGGAGAGGGTTATCTTGTTACTGTTATCACTGATTTCTTACACCTAATGCAATGGAATGGCTCGTGTCATATTATTATCTTCGAAGGCGCGTATTGTATTGTATCAAGTAAATGGATCCTCCTCTAGTGAGCGTAATCATGGCTCTGGTATTTCTCAAGGTGGCATTACATCTCCCTTACTATTTTCTATATTTATCAATTTCATTTTTACGCCGATAACTTGCAACTGTACTATCAAGTCAATTTTAATGGTAAATTGCAATTTGGTAGCTATCAGTGGTTGGTCCGTCAGATTTGAGATTTGCCAAGCCCTTATTACAGTCAACGTATGATACGAAGGCTAGCTCCAGATAGATTGCCATCTACTGCTTCAAATTTAAATATTCCTTTTAGTTCCCCTTTCAAGAATCTGGGCCTATTTGTTTTTATATTATAGGGGACAGACGGGTCATCTGATGGTAACACAACAACAACCATGACCATCCATGGACACCTACAACTCAAGAGACGTAAGTGCGATGCCCGCCTTTGAGGGGGTTGAGGAATGGGGGAATTCTGGGAGGGGAAAGAATAAAGGGGGATAAGGAGATGGGAAATGTAATGCAAGCGTTGCTTCACAACCGGCTTTCTGTGAGGCCGTAGTATGGCACCGGTCGAGCCGACCCAATCGTTACTAAGCATGGGTCGACCACTGTTAAACCTGTCGGGATTGTATCTGTTTGGACAGCTAATTCCACCTAAAGTTCGTCGCAGGCCACTTCCCAATATTTTGTAGGTACCAACTATGTATTTATGCAATAGGTACATGTTTTCCACGACATATGCAAAGTTCCATTTTATCTGCCAATTTAAGGCATTTTACGACCAACTAATGGCTTTATTGAGACTTGTGAACAAATGAAGTTAGTAAGTTTTCTTGATGTCTTATTTTAGAACGGCACATAAAGAAAGAATGTAGTACAGAAATAACAGGTTAAAACACCTCCTTGATTAAAATACAAATAAACAAGTCTGTTTTATGTAATTAATAGTTTTATAACAAATTGATGAATATTTAAACAAACGGTTTAATAATTTATTTTGAACAATGTACCGAAAATGTAAAACCGTATTTGGTTATGTGACCAAACTTTGTTAAAAATGACTTATACAAGATGCATGACGCCGGACAGCACACCTCATTTGTTAACTTGCCTATGGTTTTATTTTTTTTTGCAATTTATATTGTTTTTGCACGACATACCTAAATCCTCCTAACCACTTGTGGTGTAGAGGATTAGGGTATCCAATAAAAAACTAGTTTCACTATTACTCTGTTATACGCGCTATCGCAACGAGCGCTCGGTTTGAAGTGAGAGGTCGGTGCTACAACCCGCACACCTTACTCTGCGCCACTCACACACACAAATTGTGGAAAAATAATGTCACTTGAGTACAGTCTTATGAAGTTTATACCAATTACACTTACTGTGTCGGCGCAACAGGCGGGTGCAGTTTATATTTCTTATTTAAAATAAAAGTGGAATTAAGTTGACGTAGCGGAGGTGGCAGGTTATTTCAACAGCACCTAGCAGTCACCTTGAAGCTCCCTAAGAAAGCAGTTTTTTTTTCTGCTTTCAGGTATATTCAGGCCTCTTAGTCAAGACATCATCGATCAGTTGGGCAGCTAGCTAGCTTTATTATTTCCATATTAATGGTATGAATATATGTATTGTTGTATGTATGTATTTTTATCTGTATGAGTGTTAGTATGTAGTTTTATATTTGAAAATAAGTTAGTATACTTTTCATTAAAATGTTGATATGATCCTCCTACTACCCCTGTCTCTCCGAATGATTATAATCCATCCTAAGGTTGCCTGGAAGAGATTGCATACAGCAATAAGGCCGTCATTTGTACATTATATACTTGACACGTGTATTATATGTATCGTATTTACGTCGTTAATATAGGGAGTAACCTGTAAGCGTGATGGAATACGAAAGCAAAATCGAGTGCATGTGTCTGCACCCTTTGGATATTAGTATTTTTCTCCTAACTAGCAAGCGAGATCCAAATATCGTAGTGACCCTGACTGATGAGCCAGAGTTTGTGGGTTCATTTGCCACACGGTACAAAAATTTGTGTATCCACAAATTGTTTGGCAAAAAATGCTCATATATGTAATTTTATATCATATCATATATTTAAGTTGTAAGGCAAACATCTGGATATAAGGTAATTAATAAGTTATCAATTGTTCTTAATGAAATAACAATACGTACTTATCGGGAAACTCGTTAGCAATAGAATGAGAACATCGTATATGAGATCACTGGTGGTAATCTCGCTCCGGATTAATACAGCTGCGACGTCTCATAATATTTATATTTTTAATTTCACGCTACTCTGAACACGGGGATTATATTAAAATTTCTGTTCATATTTTTGGTACACAGCCAAAGTTTCATTGCGCTAGCCGAAGGTACTATCAGAAATTATTGGACTGATGGTCGCCTCGAATTAACGCCACTGCCAGGCATAATCAACTGTAGGTAGAAACAGTCAACTTTTTTTTTGCAATATATACGTATTTATCTTTACCACACTACAAACTTTTGTTAAAATTTAAACTTATTTCGTTCACCAATTTCATATTATCAGTCCGAGTAATGGCTGAGGTAAAACTTTTAGACTATTGAAGCGAAACACAACAGAATGATGTTGATAACTCAGCGACCAACTTTCAAAAGTCTAGCCACGCTAAATAAGCCAAACAAACCTTACCGAGTCGTTACGGGAACCCTTAATTTATTTGAGCATTGTGTCCTTCACCGTTCGTAAATAACAAAGTTTCAAATTTCTGCACACTTGTTTATGAAAGCTCACCAATTCATTACTTTATTTGTTTAATAAAGCTCAAACGGCACCGCCTGTGTACATTGGGATATAAATTACCTCTAATTTAGGTGAACGATCCAGAAAATATGATGATGTACAGTTTTCATCAAGCCTTAATAAAAGCGGGCTGAGGCGTTGGGAGTAACTACTTAACAAGGGCGCTGCACCAACTTGTTATGAAATTTCGTGTGATAAGATTTAGCTGTTACGCAGCTTTAGGCTCATTCGTTTATTAGAATATCCTATTGCGGTGTTCTAGGTACTCTCGAGCAGTCTTAAAATATTTTGTGTAACTAATATTTTACAGGAAAGTAGGAGATAACCTTGTTTAATGCGAGATTTAACATTTTCTTATGTTTTATGGCGGCTTTGAAGTCCATGAGTCCACCCACTAATTAAAAACATAAATGTGTCCAATGAAGTAAAGTTACGCAAAAGGTAGTCATACAATTTTAATTAAGTGTTCGTACTATTTGATGCTATTCAAGGTATAGTTTTGGATTTTGTACCGAACCTGGCAATAACATCTGTATTCGTGGTTCTTTAGGCGTTTCTTTTACTTTAATTCTTTTATATAATTCTGACTTCAATTAAAATGGCAATTGACAACTTTATTTCTACTAAACTAAACATTATATTATTAGTTGTGTAATAAATTTTATTATCCGCTTCATTAGTAAAACGAGATTGATTTATAAAGCCATTAATTGGTAGTCTACGGGTTAATTGATAATCATCGTTTGCTATCTCAGAATTAATTATGTGTCTAGTGAAATGATATGTGATTCAGACAAGATATGAAATGTACCTACTTACTTAGTAATCGATTCAATTGTTTTATGGGAATCTTATTAATATTTCTAATTAAAATACATTTGGAGCTCTACAGCAATTTTTAAAGTAAGTGTTTTTAATATTTAATATCTTCCTTAGGAGTAGTATATATACACTAAGATTGGAGAAAAACATGATGATTGGAATGTATCTCTGTTGTGAAACTGTACCTCTGGGAACTGCGACTAATAAAAATTCCGGCACGCGCGTTACAAGTGTGCTTTCGAGAAAGTAATCCGCGAAGAAATACAGCCTCTACCTACTGTTACCACATTTGTAACTGGAAAATTTCCATTTCTCTTTGACTAACAGTCGTTTCAAAAGTCACTGAGTCCCTCGTGTGTCGTGTAGGGACAACACTCATAAAAAATCTAAGTTTCGCAGTAACGTGTTAGGCGGTACTCAACGCGACTGCTGCAGATTTCGTGTATTATCATTATATAGGCCATTTAAACTCGATCTGTCAATATGACTCATTAAATTTATTTTCAGTAGTACAATATAATAATCTATAGTACCAAATAATTTGACTTTAGATATGTATAGGATTATTTGTTATATTTTATTATATAAAGTTATTGCTTTTAATGTTGAACCGACTTAGAAAATAGTACCTCAATACCATATTACATAGGTATGTGCATTTCATATCTCAAGGTTTACCTCATTTTTCAATGGCAAATAAATCCATATCAAAAAACTGTATAATATTAAATATAAGCTTTATCAAGTATAAATACAAATTATAACACCGCTTCAAAAGATTCTTTTGAAAGGTAAAACAATAAATAAAGCCTTGATCATTGCCATTCCACTGAATCAAAAATACATTCCCGCTCTGTTTAATTAATTTTCAGTTCTTGAAAATAATGTG
The DNA here is from genome assembly GCA_947561695.1 of Tyria jacobaeae. Classification (NCBI taxonomy): domain Eukaryota; kingdom Metazoa; phylum Arthropoda; class Insecta; order Lepidoptera; family Erebidae; genus Tyria; species Tyria jacobaeae. Next base: position 9,642,860 of record OX387210.1, read on the forward strand.
ATACAGACGATGCTATTCATTTTCCATCTCGTTGCCTGCATTATACCACGGTTGACCGTTCGGCTCGTTAGCTATAACTTACGATATTAATGTCATTACAATTCAATTAACAATCTCTTTATTTATGAGTTCTGTCGGGTACTGTAACGCACAAGATGAACATCTTGTGCGTTGTCTCCAGCTAGCCTTTGCTTCACAGTTATTCATAAGTAATCAGCGAAGTAAACAACAGAAGATGGTACAAATTTTATAGGTATGCCTTCTTCTAATTTATATTTCTTCTATATTGTTCCTTATTAACAGACCGAAGTTACGAGTTGTCTGCTGCTTGTAATAACTTTTTGAGCTTGCAACTTTCCTTATTAATTAATATACTAATATTATATACAAACTTTAGAAATATTGCAACCATCAATTACTGCATTAGACGATAAGTTATTCGTCAATCACAGTGTTGATTGTGGTAAAATTGACAGCAAGAACTACCATGGTTACCAACTGCCAAGTATTTGAGATATCTTTGTCTGATGGGATCCCGAAGCTTCGCCCGTCAGTCCGATTATTTTAGATTGTATTTATGTTATTGGGACATTGAGAAGACTACACTATTTCTATGCACTAGTGATATGGCTATTCGTTATGGCTATACAGTAATGAAACTCTCATGGTTGGTTTAGTTTTATTTCTGAATTGGTTAAGGTTGTGTATGCGGATCGCATTTTACTTTAAAAGCATATAAAGGCAGTTGGCAGTTAGCAAAAAAATTAAGTCTGTTCTTCATAAACTCTGTTCTGACTGTTCCGATATGATGCGACACTATACTGATATTTCATACATCATGTCATTGCACTCCAACATTGCAGTCGGTCTCAGAATATAGTACGCCTAGATTTAATTTAAGCCTTACTCAGTTGTAATATACGTAAAATATACTTAAATTTACTCTATAAAAGTCTTCAAACGAGTCGGATCGCAATTAAGTGCTTCCTGCACGTTCACGGGTTGAAGAAGGTAAGTCAACTAATTATGACACTTTTTGCTTCATATTAGTTACGTTTGTACGGAATACACTTATTAGTTTTTTATTTATTTAACAGTTACTACTTTAAGTAGTTTTTTACGTTTACTTTAAATCTTTAGTGGGTATGTTAAAAAACCGAAAAAGAAAACCAAACAATAGAACGTATTTGATTCTTTTGTTTCGTTTCCATATATCTTTATAACTAGTGTATTTACTACTTTAAATATGGCAAATTACAAAGGCGGCGGCGTACTTAAGTACCTGATCGAAACTGTTTGTGTTTACGTAAAAGGTAAAAGTTGCTTAAAATTTGGCAACGTTCAGCATAATTTGGGAAAAGCTGCAGTTTTAAAAAATATTTTGGTTTCTGCGTCGACTGTTTAAAAATAAAAGTAGCTTTTTTACTGTTGAGTCTTTGCAAATCTTTTAACATGCTTACAAGTTTCTTATTGGTAATTTTATATTAAAAATATTTCATACTGTAAAAATTTAGAAGAATTTAGGTGACACAATCGTAAGATTTATAAAGAAGATGGTTTTCTTTATTTTCATTGACTGTTTAATTATATTTTTTATGATATTATAAATTTCTTATTATTATGAATATTTCTAGGCTAACTTTACTTTTTAGGATTCAGTAAATTAATGATGAAAATGGAAGCCTAATGATATCATATTTGAAAATACATATATATACAATATATATAATAATAATATCTATAAACAGAAAAAAAATGTTACCAAATCTGAATATATTGAGGAGCTGTGCCTATTTTTACATTTTTGTGTACTTTGTCAACATTTAATATTAATAACAAGATCCCTAATAAATATGTATAAGTAAAAAAGACGGCAACTTTGGCTCTCAATACTGAAAAAGCCCGTGGGATTGTGTTATAAAATATTTATAACAACACGCACCTGATAAAACTATGTCAAATAACGGCTGTTCATGTTCAAATTTAGTACTTACGTTCCTACTAATAAAGTCTTTTAGATAATGTGATGAACTGATGCCAATAACTTTAAACAGAATATGTAACAAGTACAATACCAGATCATGTAATTACATTGTCCCGAGAGTCACCATAGTCATGATAGCAACCAGAGAAAACTATATTCTTAATGGTTCGCTGACAGCGTTAGAGATGAAAGTACAAAACAGAATTATAAAGTAAATTCAAGAATTTCACATTAGATACCTGCCTTTTAAAAATATATAATAAGACTAATCTATTTACGTTAAAATTTAAGCCATTTCTTTTATGGTATAGGGAGACAAACGAGCTAACGGGTCAACCTGTTGGTAAGTGACTTCCGCCTGCCATGAACATTTGCAACTCAGAGTCAAAAAAGTTATTATATTTCTCTACTAACTGGAGAGTTTGTACTTAAATATTATTTTTTTATCAAACATCTATTAGTCAAACAGTTTTCAAAGTATTTTGCAATTCTACTTTACTTTATCTTCTCTGTACCTTAAAAAATCGATATAAAAGTGCCTATTTCCAATTTCCTTTGTTTACTATGCTTGGTTGGTTCTCGAGGTGCGCGACGTGAGATAGACTATCCTGACCTGTATTTGTTCGGAGATCCAGTTATTATATATGTACGTTGGTGTAATGGACTTATATGCCTTTTATAAGAATCGTTGTATTTCTGCATCACTGAACCGAGTGAACTTCTATTTCAATAAATGTACTGTGTGATATCTAAATCTATTTTTAATTTAAAAAAGATTTTTCATTTTCCGTTAACTGTTTTTATTACCAAGTAGTATTTATTATAAAGCATATAACCTACCAAATATCTTGTTAAATGACTTTAGGAAATATGAATAACATATTTCACTAAACTCACCCAACCTTCTAAAACAAAATATAAATTTTATTCGCTTCAGTAAATAGGATTGAAATTAATTGAAAGTTTTCCTAAAGTTATTAGTATAAACAAGGTTACTAGGATAAACCGACCCTTTTAGTTACTAAATTTTCATAAAAGCTTTACTGTCTAAATTATATTCTTCGGTTCACGAAAATTCCTGCGATCCAGATAAAATATAGTATTATATACATAGGATTGTCTGCTTGATAAATAAATTAATACAACACATAACACAATATCGTGTAGCACGAACACATTGCCAGAAGTTGTCAAGTTTGTAAATTTAGCATGTAATGCCGCGGGTGCTGGCGCAATATGCCTATTGCAGCTTTAATGCCCTGCGGTTTGGATTCGGTCCACGTACGGAGGTCACTATAAAAGTGGTCGAGCCTTGGCGTGGTTCAAATTGTTTTCATCTCACAAACTCACACGGTACAGTTAACATGGTAACCAAAAACAAACTTAATTTATTTTAAAGTTGGAATAGATTCAGTAGCTTTGTGTAAAACTATTACTGAAACCAAGGCGAAAAATTGTTATTTTGTAGTAGATTTCATTTTACGTCATATTGTATAATATTAATTGAGAAAGCATTAATCGTGTCTAATCATATAACAGTATATTTATTGAGTTGCTTACCGACAAAATAAAAATTCATATTATATTTTGGCGCAAGCGTCGATGTTAAAATATTCAAATATTCTGACGAAACACTTGAGCCTCTAGCTTCAGGCCGACATTTCAAAATGGAAATAGACCTGTTCGTGCCTACAAGGGAAGCGTTTTCGACATTTGACGAGAAATTATTATGCATATTCACGAAAATATTAAAGCGGTTAAGTATCAATGGGAACCGCTCTTTAAGTATTCGATCTGTTAGCTGTTTATCTGTATATATTTTTATACATTTTTATTTACCTAACTATCATTTGTTTCCAACCAAAAGGAAAGCGAAAGATTTATATTACTTGTATCTCAAAGAGAACGTTTCTTTTGCAAGATTAGGGTATATTTATTCTCGTTTGAAGTTTATTTTTGGTAAGTAACTTTTTCTTAACTTTATTCGTATAAGCAAGATATACACAGATAACACTTTATCTATACAATAACATCTCAGTTTGTTTTCCGAAACGAAAATATGTATGTATATGTATTGACAAATAGAATCTCATCATGTTCTTATTGATATTCAAATAGTCAATATAATACTGCAAATAACACAACAATATATAAAATATAAATACATATATCAACTCTGCCAAAGGCTGTAAACCAAACGAGTTTGTAACGACTTGAGGTGCATCACTTGAATTTGAATTTCATGATTCGACATAGATAGTACTTGTGTGAAGGTGTAAATTATGAAGAAGTTTTCAGTTTTTTTTGCGTCTTGTGTAAAAAATTACTTTTAGTACCACCGAACAACTGAACCCGTAGACGTAGAAAGTGTTATAGTAACAAGTCTAACCTATTATGCATATGCTATTATTCTAAGTTATAGTTTCTCCGTCTCTAGTTGGAACTTTATGTGAATTGTTAAAGTCCATTTCTGACTCTGTGCCACAGGCGTCCTTGCTTCGTAACTAGAATTTAATTATGAATACCTGGAGACTATGGGTCCTCACTTTGTTGCAAAGAATTAACTTGAATACTAGGCATATTGAGCATTGAAGTGATATTAAAAAGAACCATCTACTTTATTGTGTAGAACTAAAGGGTGTCTCAGTAAGAGTGCACTTTTCCATTTTAAAATAAAAACACGTATTTTATAAGAAAGTTGTGATATTTTGGATTGTAAAGAAGACATGTTCTGATTAAGTATGGAATAAAATATCCGGCAAATGGCCTCCACGGCTCTGACGACAGGCCATTACTCTTTTCATGAAATTTTCCATGACTTTTACACAGAGATGTAATGTATTTCACGGATGACGAGTTGGATCTCTGATTTGAGCTCAGGAATTATTTTCACAAAAGCCCAAAAAAAAAAACGCACGGAGTTAATCGCACCTTGGTCGCATCGCATCGTGGCGAGTTGCGGTGGCCAGTTGACATCAGAATTTCATGAGATAATGTGTTCTGGAAATCGGTGCTGCTGGAATTGTTTCATGCGCGATGTGGAGGGTGGCGTCCCGTTGAAACCACATGTTGTCCAGATCCATGCCGTCCAGTTGAGGCCGCAAGAACTCCGTTATGATATTCCTGTAACGAATGTCGTTCACAGTTCACAGAAGTTTGCGAGCGGTTTCTGATGAGTTTCCACAATTAGAACGCGTTGTTTTAATAATCGGAATAAACATGGTGACAGCTGTCAAATTTCAGAGTTTCCAGTTACACGTAAAAAAACTAAATTTAAAGAGTGTACTCTTACTGAGACAACCTATATAGTGATATTTATGGACTTTATGGTCACTCATAACTGCTAAAAGCTTTGATTACCATGAACCTTCAAATGACGATTATCAGTTTCTCTCTTTCAATTACTGTTAATGTGTACTTATTGTAAGATATCTCATTATTCAGACATTTCAAATAACACAACTACAATAAAAAAGTCCATCAACTCATCCACACAAAAATATTTTTATCCCGCATGAGCATTGCAATATTAACTAGCAATTAAATTTGAAGTTATTTTTAGGCATCCTATTAAAAAGAAATATTTCGTTTTCCAAATAATAGAAAAAAAAAAACTTTCAACAATTTTCTATTTATAAGTATCTTTTTATGAACTGTAAGTTTCCATCGAATGATTTTAAATGGCTAACGCAAAAGTAAAGAAAGTGAGCTTCAGCAACACGTGGCCGCAGTCAGTTGTGCGAGTCATTATTTTCTCACGGGTATTATTAGCGCGATAGCGATTTGAAACAGAGTAGGGTGATTTTGCATAATTTTCTCAATGACCTATCTGTTTGCCTACTCCAATTATCAAGTGGATGACACTGAACTCGTTTACCTAAACTTGTTAACTTTATGTAAAATTGTGTAATACATTTTAAAATACATTTTTTATATTTACAGATATTGTTTAGTGCTAAAACTTAAGTAGGTGAGTTGGTGAAGATCATGATAGTAGACTGATTTAATTTCCTAATTCTTGAATGCACATCATATGACTGAGTTAAGTACTTAAGCCGCAAGAAGGTTACAGATATACTGAGTCACATACCTGTATAAATACGTGACTTGTGCGTTTCAGGGATTCAGAGTTCAGAGGTATATTGTAAACTGTACTGTAATAAAATTGTAACAGGCTGATGTTTTAGATATTGTCATAATTGTTATATATATTGAAGAAAAACGAATACTTTATTAGAGCTAGAGAGGTGAAAACAATCGCTTTTAGAATTTTGGTCAGTCTGTATGTTTGTACACGCATCACGTAAAAATTTTGCATAGAATTTAATGCAGTTTTACTTTTTTTATTACAGTTTTTATTTAATGCAGACGAATCCATTACCATCGTCCATTTCCTACATCATCATCCATTTTACCGTATCTCTGCATAAATGAAAATATTGATATTTGATTCTAAATTGCACCCATAAGAGTAAAATAGAAAATGCGAGTTCAGGCGCCTGGATTTTCCAACCTGCCAAAAGTAAACACAGATCCACAGAAGATACTAAAATAATGAATGAATACATTAAAAATAAAACCAAACAACTGCTGACGGTGAACGATTACATAAACAAAAGGTGGTATAAACACTACAAGGAGTTAATGAATGAAGAGTTTACGAGTTTAGACATGGAACGACTACCACCCGTTATAGGGCCCATCAGAATAGCGGTAAGTAAGATAATAAATCGCAAAATTATTGACTCCGATGAAATCCCAACTGAAGTGTGAAAGAAACTTATTAGAATTGAAATAGTTACACTCTACTCTTTAATATGATACGTGCAACCAGGTCAACGCAGTAATCTATCTTCTACAAAAACAAAGGCATAGGATGGCTCACAATACTCTTTAATATGATACGTGCAACCTGCAGGAATCTATCTTCTACGAAAAGAAAGGCATAGCACAGTGTGGCAATTATAGGGGAATAAAGTTAACATCTCAAATGTTTAAAGTATTAGAACATATCATAAACAGACGTACTTAACACCTGTCAATGAAATAACCATAATCAGTTCAGATTCATACTCTCCAAATCAACAACAGATGCTATACAGGCTGTTAGAATACTTATATAAAAGCATTGCCTGAACAAAAAAAAGCTGAGAGCTGAAAGCTGCATCTAATATATATTGACCTATAGAAGGCTTTTGACCTGGTACCGCAACAGAATGCTGATCGGGCAAAGAGTCGCATGTACAATGACTTTACAAGACAGAAATGAAGATGTTACTGTGTTCGGAAGAGGTAATAATAATTATGTCAGTGACACTGGCTTAGCTATCGTATTCTTAATGATTCAATTTTAGTTCTTAATAACTTTTTAGGCATTAACCTACGTAAAAGAAGTAGTCATTTATTGCTGGTCTTAATTAGTACAAAAATATTCAGATTACGTTTGATCATTCCTATATGATGATGATTATGCTAGACATTATACAATTTCATATTTGTATATCAGTAATTAGGATCGGTTCAAAATCCCTATGGAAATAAAACTTTGTTTAAAAATATACATTTTTATTATATTAAGTATATACTTGAAGTTGTTATTTATTCATAATATAAATGGGTAGACATGCATATTTTACTTAATCCATACCGTCAGTACAAAGAACAATAAGTACAAAACCATGTAACAAGCTAATTTAATCTTTTTAGCACCGTTATGAATACTAGCAGTTCAAATTAAACATAATGTTGGTTTTAAACACAGAAATCTACTCGAAGCGTCATTTGTTGTTTAACGTATATGTGTATGAGTATATGTATGTGTTGATGTGTGCGTGTGGCAAGATCGTTTCAAAATTGTATCCAAACGCGTTGAACAAATTTCTTGATCCCATATTTCGGGGCATCTTACGGGGATTTTTTGTTGGTTTTAAGCACTTAGACTTTCTCAAGGTGTGTAAGATTTTGTCAAGCATATTAGTATTACAATAAGAAATATCTTATATGTATACCTACACAATGTAATTGGCACTTTTCACAAACAACTTACCAGCTAAAAACCATCCCAATGGTAATCTGAGAGCCAATGATCGGGGGTGTGAGAACCGCAATTGCATTCTACCGCCACCCCTGACAGGTAATGCGTCACCGTTGCAGTCCTGCCCTCCATGAGATCTGGCTCCGAACCACGGACAAAACCAAAGTCGGAAGTTCTACCCATAGAACCCACCGCCGATCGCCACCAAGATCACGACGCTGACTGGACTAAGCTGGGCATTCCGTCAGTGTGTGAAGCGCCGTATCAACAGGGACTTCCCTGATGACGACGATGACTGCACCACAATTGCACAGGACCCACTTCTTTATATTTAGTTTAGCTGGGGCTGGGGTTAACAAGAATTGCTCGTAATGTGTGACCCACGTTGCTAGTATTATCTATAAAAAAGAACTAGAAATATATTACAAAAGAAGTTTCTCTTTTTTGAATTAAATAAAATACTTACCCATATTATCTCTTATGTAGTGATATTGATTATTTAGTACTAGTCCTTCTCCGCAGTTTCACCTACATTTATGTCCAAAGCTCCGCTTCAAAAGGTCACAATAAATTGGCTTTTTTTAATGCAAAAACAATTCGTAATATGAAAGTAGTTAGCATAGCGTATGAAATGAAATTTAAAATTCCCATTGAATTTTGAGATTTTCGACATGATGAAGATTTAAATTAAAATTGTCAAAGAATTGTAAGAATTGTACTTGTTATGTTTTCGTTTTGACAAGTGATCAAAGTACGGAAATGAATTGGGATGTTACGGATTGTATTCCTGATCAGTGTTTTTTTGTGTGTATGATATGTGCATATGATGATATGTAAGGTCTAATATGTATGAATTTCTAAAAAAAAGTATCTTGGTATTTTTAGTACGCTAGTTATTATTAACTAGCATGCTAGTTATGATGCTTAGTCTGGGCCTGGATAGTTTTGGCCGGACATAATGTTTGATACAACAAAAGGATTGATTTGACTATCACTATTGTTGTTGCGAGTCATTAAGTCTAATCTTTAAATATTTTCGTTTTTTTCGTTATTGTTAATTACAAAAAGGAATTAAACACTGCGTTGATGGAACCCCGCCTGGGTCTTGTTGTTCCATAAAGGAGTGTGTGAGGGTTTGACGAGTTTGAAGAGAGCTTTCGCACACTCTCCAAAGTGATTTTTTTAATAAACCGAAAAGTAGGCGGCTTTACGACAATTATTGAGAGTGTGTAACTCTCTATTTGTGAGCACGTAGTCGTTTATAAACTTACGGTCTTAGAGGTGGTACTTGGCTTAGCCAAAGCCAAAATAAAGGTGACTGCAGTACTTCATGCAAGATCAAATTTCAGTTGTATAAAGATTTAAAAGCTAAATAAAAAGCGAAATATAATTTTATTCATCTGCTTACCTACTATCCACGAGGTTTACGTGGACGCATAAGACGTTCATCTTATTATTCTGCTTGGGGCAAAATTAATTTACAATAACTCTGATAATAGAATTTGCTTCTTGTAAATATTTATGATATGTACTTTGCAAAGTATTTTGTTCAATTAGCTTTACAATATATACAAATACATTAATTGTTACATGCCAATGTCTCACACCCGTTTTGGCTTACTGAACGTTGCAGTACTAAAATAATAGCTCCACTTCGTTTCTGCAAGGTTTTAAGTAGTAGTAAACATATGCACATGGAGCTAGAAATGGATGGTTAACTAAAAACTACTTTTAAAATTGAATATAGAGTTTTATTTTTATCATTTTCCTATGGGTATGGAATGGTAAGATATTTTGAAATTATGTAACTTTTTTGTATGGAAAACCCCAGGGGTCATCACCTTACCAGGGCTAAGGGGTAAAGTGGTACGTCGGACTCGAACCGACTAAGGCCAGCAAGCGAGCGACTTTATATATACATAAGCCGAATGAGAGAGAAAGAGTACCTACATAGAGTTCAATACGTATCCAACTTAAACAAGGCTCACTAAAGTACAGGCTTCATAAGTTACATTATTATATGTATATATGTATAATTGTATATATATTTTAAATAAACTACTTATCTTAAACTTAAATAGGAAATATAATTTCCAGGATGTTCGTATTATGTGCAGAGACTTAATAAAACATCATGCCACTCCTATTTAATCTGTGCGGATTTACGGGATAAATAAAATTTTACTTATTGTAAAATAGATCGACTAAATAAACCTTTACTAGCCCTAGCAAAGGGCGCAGAGCTTGAGAGTAAAGCTAGATCTCTTTAATATTCTCCAAACACATCACATTTCTTCTTGAAAGTTTTTCCCAGCTATTTCATGACACTATTAATGTCAGTTGACGTAGGTATCCACTATCAGTAAAAAAAAAGTTTCAAGTAAGCTTCAGTGACTAGTTAATAACATTTAGTAGATAGAGAGTGCGCGGCAACTTCACAAAACCCTAAAGGTGACGACAGACTTGTATAGAAACTTAAATTATAAGTAACCCTACAATTAAGGTTACTATTGATAACATAGTATTTCATACTCTTGCAATCAGAATTGGATTCTTTGAAGGAGAATTTGTAATAATTATTTTATAATAACACATAAGCAGTAAGGACCATCCAAAAATGTTCGCTATACGTATAAAGTAATTATGTATATTTTAATTAAATACATAATCATGTAGTCATTCTCAACACATTGGGTTACAGTTTGAGGCATACAATGTGTTTAAACGCTTACTTTCCGTTTCCTTTTGCTAAGTGCAGTATTGTTCCTCTAACAGATGCCGTCTAATTCCATCTCACCATTTGTGACTAAGGACTACGTACTAGGACAACGTATTGGCGTTTTTTTCTTACGTGTGTTTTTGTATTGACGTGATGCCTTGTAAAGCAAGTAAGGTCTTATTTTGACGGTCAAATTGTACGACACGTGTCATTGGAATATTTTGTTATATGGATTCCGAAGTTCAGTACTTTGAGTGGCGTTGCATATGAAACTTTAGCATACACTTGTATATAAGGAAAAAGATTCTTGTTATGACACTATTAGATCCCTTTTAGACTTACCATACCATAAACATTCAAACGTGACAAAAAGAGAGATGTCTCTAAAAACTCATAAATGGTCATAAAACTTTTTACAGATATAACAGTTTTTGCTATATTGTAGTATTGACTAGTTCCTAAAAAACTAAAAATAAAAGGCCTATAAGTGTGCACTCACCTCTAACGGCTGTCATCGAAGAATGTAGACGCGATCAAACGTAGGAAATGTCACTTTACTCGGTTCTAGTCTTTCGATTTAACTATATTTCACTTGTAACGAAATGAAACGAATTTGGACATTCGAATTTGAAGATAACGTGAGGGTAAACGACACTTTTCTCGGGTTGGGCCTCAAGTTAAGAGGGTACGTCCAAGAAATGTACGTGTATGTACGTTTGTTCATGGCATATTATTTACGAAATAGACAGATAGCTTGGACGAAGGTCTTATGTAATCAACTTATATAAACTAAACATCCTACGTCTTATGAATAAACTTCTGTGAACTGCTGTTAAGAAATAGGTTTTTTATTAATATGTATAGTTTACTTTTTACTCGAAACACATAGCACAAGGTAAATAGTTCATCAAATAAAAGATACGTTACTCATCTGTAGAGTAGAATAAAACTATAAAATGATTGAGCATGTACTTAGTCTACCAAAATTAAAAAATAAATAAATAAATAGAGTGTTTAAGAATGATTGTGATTTTTTCTTGCCCATCTTTAAATTAAAGATGGTAATTTTCAATGGTTTGTTTTCTCATGTAATTTTGTAAAAACTATGATCGTTAATATCAACCAAAGCATTTTTACTCGCTGTACCTAATTCTGGTTTTGGTATCAGTTTACAAAATTGGTATCCTTTAGGAATACAACATTAATATCAGTAAAAAGAAATACCCATATTGTTAGAATGTGTTACATGAATTTAGTAGATCTGTGAATCGGGTATCAAAATGATGTGATTTATTTCGTCAATTTCTCAGTATGTAGAGGTATCTATTATTCTGACTAAGAAGATTTATATGCATAAACTGTCTTACTTGACTCAGAAAGGTAGATATACAAAATCACTATATGATATAACAGTTTGAAGACGAAGTAGTAAATTAATATTTATTATTATTAAGTCACAAATCAACAAATTTTCTAGACTGCTGTAGCAAAATTCAAATTTAACACAAGTGAAACTGAAATGCAAAGCTAGTTATGAATATTTAGACAGATAATTTAAAAACTGTTAATATTCAGTTGAAGAACGGAATAGACTACAAATAAAGTACTTTTATATTTACCTATAAACATGACAGTAATTACTTTTGTTTGATAGCTGTAAAATCTCTACAAAACTATATTTACTTTAACATTTTAACTTTAACTTTAGTGGCGTAAAATTATTTGTTACGTATTAAGAGGTTTCTAATAAAACTCAACTTGATTTCAAACGGATATAGATACGTACATATACTCATGCCTATATCGCAGAAGTGGTAGGCAGGGGGCCATCAAACGCCCACATATTACCAAAATGTCCCATTTACGTAATAAGGCTACTATTACCGTCAAATTATAATATAATGACGGTTGTCAGTGGGTATGTTTCTTTTGTCTGTGTGATAAGATTTACTAACTCGTGGTGAGCGATAAGGGCATTAATCAGTATTCAACCTATCTAAAACCACATTTTAACATATTCTGCAGCAGAAGGCTATTTTAAGTCTCGATGGCTTAAAATAGCCTTCTGCTGCAGAATGTGTATGAATACTCGGTTTCAGGCACAGAATTCTAAACAACTGAAATTTTTGAATTTATAAATGTTCTGTGTACACGAAACGATACTATAGGAAAATTATTTTTGTTACTATTATTGTAATTTGTAATTGTAAATTTGCTGATTGTTTTATAAGCCTAGATCAGAGTTTTTACTAAATAGTTTTTTTTTTAAACATCTCCCGCACAAATTTAAATTCCTGTATCATGGGGGACTTTACAAACATTCAAGCCACGTACACAAAGAACACCCAGACTCAGAACAAAAATTTGAGTATTACACAAAGTGCTGTCCCGTGCGGGGATCGAATCCACAACGCTCGGTGACCACTTAAACCGCTACGCCATCCATGAAGTCAAATTTGAATATATTAAAACGTGTAAATCAGACCTCAATGTTTGTTTGTTTTAATCTACTAAATAAATAACATCGGAGAAGAGCAAAACAATGTGTGTTTTAATATTACATATTAAATTAAAATTTTAACGTGGATACAGAAAATAGAGGTCAGATGAAGTCAATAGAGAAATTCTAGGTTTTTATTAGTGAGTTTGGTACGACTATACTTTTTCAAAATAATTAAAATTCATAAATACATTTTGGTTTTACTCAGAATATGTATGTATTTCGAGAAAGCCCCACTAGTAGACCAGTCCCGTCGGCTTTCTGTCAATTGGTAAAAAATAATCTCGTTCTGTCGCACCGGTAGCAGGATGCATAATATATTTGTATAGTTTTTTGTATTTATAAAACCATAAACTGTTTAGAACTTATTTACCATTTATTAAAACCGACTTTAAGTTTACTTTCCAATTACACCTTCCTGTCACAAGTTTTAAAATATTTACACATTATTGGTGTATATATTCTAAATTTCCTTATTTAAAAACAAAGAACTAAAATTTTCGTTCTCTTTTGTCTCAAAACCATAAATATGATACCATGACCACTCAGCGCTGAGCAGTAGCAAGTACCTACTTACCTACCAAAAAGCTTTAATGCAAAATTGGATTTCGCGGTCCATTAATTTTCAATTTGCGTGATTGCAATTTTGGAGGTTTGCTTCTTGCAAAGATGTCTGGATTGGGGACAGAAAATAACAAAAAGGATTTAGGATGAGATTGGAATGAATACATTACAATACTACTTGCCGACTTTTTTATTTAAGATATTGTTCTGTTTAAGTAGGAAAAAGCTTTCATATCTTACCATTGCAAAGCTTCTTATAAATTTATAATGCCACCTTCAGGCGTGGTCATCTCTAAAAGTGTCATAAAAGCTTTTATCTGTTATTTTATTTGTACCTAACACAAAATATTTAATGTTTTGTGAAAATAGCAGAATTTTTTTATTTGTAATCTTTCTGAACTCTGATCTCTCAAATGCGTTAGAGCATCAAATTTAAATGAGCATCACATGCGTATATCTGTGGTCCCTTGAAGCTGTAAAAAATCAAGCTTCTAAGTTAACGCAATCAAAAGACACGGTCATTAAATCCTTAAATTTCAACAAATCGGAACTTTTCGTAGGTAAATAAAACCTGCATCGGTCTCAGATCCACCAGGTCCTGCTGGCAGACGTGAAAGAGCGACTATAGCGGCCGAGTGCAGGGCACGCCACAATTATGGCGGTAAGACCCATCTTGGAGAATTGGCTGGAGAGGAAACACGGGAGCCTCTCCTACCGGTTAACCGTGCCTCTCTAAACTGAAGAGGGGGCCAGGCCCCCTATACAGTGTGGCCACCTGTTGAGGTGACCAAGGTCTGCAGGGGTTCCAGGAGGTTACCTTGTTAGGTTATTCCCGGGTCCCTTACAATAGACTCTTAGTGACGGAAGTAACATACTTTTTGCGATTTAAACTTATATCTTGAGGTCAACAACTGCGTCAATGTACGGGAGAGCAATGCAAAGATAAGTTTGTCTTTCGGAAATTACTTTTAACTGATTTCAAAAGGGGAGGTTTATATATATTTGTGAATCGTTTTCTAATAATCTCTTTTAAACTAATTAGTTCCACTCAACGTTTTTTTTTCATTTGAATTTTAAGACCATTTTTATCCTATAAGCCGCTTAGTTGGTAAAGTAGATGAAACTTTACGCGATAACTCTGTCATTACTTAGTGAATCGATATCACTGACTTCTATTTTTTATTGACCTGGTTGTACTCAAGGTGGGGGTCTAGTTTAAATTTGAAGACTAAAAATACCTCTGTGATTTTTTACGCTATATCTTCGTCGTTTGTGAATTAATTTCAATATTTTTTAAATATGGTTGTGCGATAGTTCGGTCCGGTTTAAATTAAAAGGAAGTATTGTACCACACATATGAAAATAAATAACGTAAAAAAATAAAGTCGGTTATAAGGTATATTAGGTCCTTACATACGAAATTGGCGTTTTATATAGAAAAAGTAAAATGCAAAAATATTATGAATAAATTTTATTTTAAGAAGTGTAAAAAAAAAAATAGGAGCTAGAATTGATAAAATCTTTGAAGTCAAAGGCTCATCGGAATTGTTTTTTTCTTTGCTGGCATGAAATTGTGCAATTTCCTAAAAAAGGGGTAATCTGTTAGAGCAAGGTCCGGGGAGTATGGTGGGAGTCGGAGACATTATTTATCTGTTGTGAAGAGTTGGGTCTAGCATAAAAACAGTTGAGAACCTACTTTTTGAAGTCAGTAAAATTATTTAAAACAATATTGAATAACACTATAAAGTGCCCGATTGACGGACGTTTATATGCCATGTATAGACCAATACATACATACACTCGAAAAACATAACTCTCCTTTGTGTGTCATCTGTGTTTGCCTATTTTGGTAACCCACCCTAGAGGTGTTTAAACTTTTTTTTCCGAAAAAACTTAACTTTTCAATTCTGTCCAATATCTTGATGTCCTTTTCTACCGCAAAATATAGGTTTGTATATGCAAAAATGTTTTTTGATTTTATTAAAAATTAATATTACGAATAAGATCTTTCTGTTTTTTTTTTTATTTGTGCTATAAGACCTTTCTTATCAAATTTCATGAACTTAGGTTATAGGAATATGATTTCCCTGTTGTTTTATTTACCTGTTAAACTTAAACCTTAAATGGTGTATCTTTTGATTTCGCTGTCGTAGAAGCTAGATTTTTTGTAACTCCAAGGGACAGTAGATATAATTTAATTATACTTTTAACATGGTATCTCATCGCCTGGGACTTGACAAACAAACAGACGGACAACTAAGAAACCCTATAATTGTTGATTTTTTTTCCATTTGAGGAACCGAAACCGGAAAGCAAATTTTGAAATCAGGTTACAAATAGTAATGACAAACACACGAGAAGAGAAAATATGTAAATACAAAAAAAGCATGCACGAATGGGCCTGCTCGACCGGAGTGACACTTGAGTAGCCGGTGTCTATTGGCGGCGGTTGACACTTACCATCACGCGACCCGTCCGTACGTCCATCCAACTAAAAACTATAAACTATTAAAAAACTGGACAAGTGCAAGCCTGGCTCGGGTTCCGAAACCAAACGAACTTTTATTTAGATCTAGTAAGAAGTCACAATTGACTTTTAATAAAGTATATAAATGACTTCAACGCATTTACGTATGATGATAAATTTTTATAAGCTATATTTTACAAAAAAGGTTTTTGAAATCATTTCACAAATGAAGAATAAAATTCAGATTTATAGAGAACCTTTCCCATTTTCTATATCGATTTAAAAATTATTAAATATTCGACTATTTTACTGATGCCATCTCGAACTCTTATACTGTGTGTCATTACCAAGGTTCAACTTATACATCACGTATTGCACCTATCAAGCCGTTTATGTTATTAGGGTGTTACAAAAATACATTGTATATAAATGATATTAGAATATTCTTTATTTTACACCATATACATATGTTTACACAAAAAATTACAATTGATCTTTTAGTGAATGTATTCACTATGTTCAATGGGTGTTATCACTAAAAGTGATCTCAACGAGACAACCTTACGATGGATGTAGTGATACTAGTAAGTGAAAATACACTGATATAACTAAATATAGATATATATCGAAATTTTTCAGTGGTAGAGCCATACTTAGGCCCGAATGGGCCGGCTCGACCAGTGCGATACCACGGCCTCACAGAAAACCGGTTGTGAAGTAACGCTTGCGTTGCATTTCCCCGAATTGAGTGAGGTTTCCGGAGGCCTAATTCCCCCTCCCCCCTTTTCGCTCCCCTCATCTCCTTTCTCCTCTTTCCCATCTCCTTATCCCTCCACTCTTCTTTCCGCTCCCTGCATCCCCCAGCCCTCATCACCCTCAAAGGCGGGCAGCGCACTTGCGACTCTTGGGTTGCAAGTGTCCATGGACGGCGTGTCACTTACCATCAGGTGACCCGTCTGTTCGTCTGTCACCCATAGTATATAAAAATATATATATATATATAGCTATAAATAATAATACCTATAAATATGCTATACTATTTATCTAGCTGTACTATACTTATTGTGTAGCTATATCTTTATGTAATGATTTTAAATTTGCTTCGAACTATGGCTTTGAACGCGTTTACCGTCTGTTTCTCTCATTTTAATAGTTAGGGCCCTCCACAACATCGACCATTTGTCGAAAAAAGACGTAGAATATAGAGGCAATTTAAACTCTGGATTCTCTGATGACCTTAAGCATCTTGTATCATTGAGGAATTCAAAGCGGTCCTTTAGGTAGTAACGAGTGTTAGAAATACCTATGGTATTAACATTTTGCTCGTAAGCTTGAGGCTTTAATTATTCAAGTTCGTGGACTCCAAACAAACAACAACTTCCAGAAAATAGAACCTGTTTTCTTTGTAAACTGACTTATTTGTTCAAAGTATTTGGATCCTAACAAGATTAATCTTTTAATTAACGCTAAAGCGTGTCTACTTTTGATTTTAAAGTTAAATACTGAAATTACTTAAACACATGTTATTTAACACACTATAAAATAATATAGTTAACCTGTTGATAATGAAAAGAAGAGACTAAATATAATTATTTTTTAAATAATTTTTCTTTTAAATAATTATATTTAGTCTAGTTTAGTTAAATATAAATAAAAAAGTATCTATTCAAAATATCTGTTCCTTATAACAATAAAATGTTTATTAAATAATAAATTGCAACTTATATTTTAATAATGTTGGAGATTTTCTTTTTAATCTCATTTACCAATAGAAACGACATTTTACTTAAAGGGGTAGTTCTATTGTAAAGGAGGAGTGGCTTCACTCTGGTGACTCTAACCTACATAACTGTTCGTAGTGTTATAAAATACCAGTCCGAACGTATCACTACAATATTGATTCATATCTACAAGTAAACTAAACTAACTAACGATTCCAGTACTTAATGAACCGAGCTAGCCGTGTGGTCCTCGATGGAGTAGAATAGGTACCTCATCTCATCCCGTGGGTGTCGTAAAAGGCGACCAACGGATTGGGCTATTATCTATCAGACAGTAGATATACAGTAATACAGTGCCTGGATGGTGGTGATAGGCTTGCCCTCTGTTATGTAAGTGGAACTATATTATATTATGCTTAAATGGGGGCGTTTGATGTGCCTCTCCCTACACTTTCGGAGATATTTACGCGTGAGTGTAAGTTTAGTTATGATTATTTTATCGGAGCATGATACTGGTGATAGCTGAGAGGGTATGTTTTAGCTTTGTATACAGACGGTCCACTATAAAAAAAATACTTGTGAATAGTACGACTTGTGTAATAGTAGTTGTCGACATATAAACTGGTACTTGCTTATACTACATGCAATCTACATCCACATGTAAAATACTACATCTACTAAAACATGTAATGTATGTATACTGCTTTCTCGTATTAGGTATACATCTGTGTCTATGTAGTTATGTTCCGAGCCATTTGTTGGAGGGACGTTTAAACGGCGAAAAAACGTGACAAGAAAACAGAACCTTTACATTAAGCTTACTTTATTGTACGCTAACGCTCTTTTTTGTTCTGTGTACAGATTCAAACGTGATACTTATGAGAAACGCATATATTATAAAGTTAGATAGCCTATAGATTTCCATTGAAACTAAGAAATCACCTGTTGGTTGATTTTTAACCATAATTTATTATGTTTTTGAATGTTTTATTTTACTGTATAAATTAAACTTTCACTGCAAAAAGTTTCGATATGTCCTATGTCATACAGGGAAACATAATATATTATACTGGAGCAAATAGCTTTTAGTAAACATCTTGATACATATAATTGCGAAAGAAGTAACTATTTGATCTAAACTTTATTGATATATGTCATTCTTCTTCGGGGAAGTCCTGCTGCATAGCTAAAATTTTTGTTCTGCAAAAAACGCTATTCGTGCTATACATATGTATATAGTAAACCTCTAAGGGATTAGCTTAGAGATTAGGTTAAAGAAATTAAGAAAGTGATTGTACACGGTCAATATATTTATGAAAATGTTTTATATGCCCACAAAACTTAGGAGAAGATTAAGAGAAATTATGACATACACAATGTTTATACTACAAATAAGATTTTAATGAAGTTTGAAGTCAAGTTTAATCAAGTGGAATTAGACAACGAAAAAAATAAGTTTAATTCAATCCGCTTTGCATGGATGGAATGAACCTTTTTTTGTAATTCGCCTGTATGATATCTATAAAAATATTTGAAATAATGTTTCGGATTTATATAGTAAATGTAAACTAAAAAAAATAATTAAATAAATATAGATCGAATGCATGCATGGGTAAATGAAACAGTAATAAATATGTGTAAACAACGAAATAAGTTACTAAAAAAATATATTAAGGATACCAAATATAGAAAATAATAAGTTAAAAAAAAATAACTTTTCAAGAATATATAGCTTTAAATTTCAATAATTCAAAAATGTTGTGGCAGTTTATATATGAATTATTTGGCAAAATTGTATGCTCATTGGATGAAACGATACAAAAATAGTTTTCTCTAGCAGACCAAGATGCGTCAAATTTATACTGCATTGATCAGATAATCGAGAGGCACATAGGCGAAAATAATACATAACAAAAAATACGGTTTTCAAAAAGGGAGGAGTACTTCTCAATTACTATGTCAATTTAACAACGAAATTTTTATTGATTTCAGCAAAGCATTTGATATATGCATATGCTACAGTATAATGTGCTATGTAAACGTCTTGGGCGAATAGGTACACAAGGTCCATAACTGCAACTTGTTAAAAATGTTATAAAACAGAAACACTAAAGTAACAGTGGGTTACACGTACAGTAACAGTATAAACACAGAGAAAGGCACCGCCCAAGGCTCTATAATCGGTCCGTATGAATATATCACATATGTGAAGCAACTCTTTGTACATGGCTCTGTGTAATATTTTGCAGATGACATTTGTCTAATGGTGGCAGACAAAGAGCTAAACATTGCTGAAAGTAAACTTCAGGATTTTTTTTTTATAGAATGTGTCAATGGGCACACGACGTCGGCTTGATAATTAGCGCTCAAAAAACTAAGATCGTGTGCAGCATAATAAGCCTAACTATATGCCTAATATAAAAGTGCATATTTTTTTTATGCGATAGGGGGCAACCGAGCAGACGGGGTACCTGATGGTAAGTGACCCGGCACTTTTAGGTAGGACTACACTCTTATCTTGAATATT
This sequence comes from Tyria jacobaeae, assembly GCA_947561695.1. Lineage (NCBI taxonomy): Eukaryota > Metazoa > Arthropoda > Insecta > Lepidoptera > Erebidae > Tyria > Tyria jacobaeae. The sequence continues at coordinate 9,663,376 of OX387210.1, forward strand.
TGCACAACTATCGTATGTGCAGACATAATGTGATAAATATAGTAAACTACACACAGTAAAAGATCCTATATGTACATAGGACTTATAATAGACACAGTTTTACTGGAAACCCCGCATAGAACATGTCTGTAAAAAACTAAGAATTATACTTATTAAATTGTATACATTAAAATATACAAAAAAAAATTAAAATGGCCATTATGCAAGCAGAGATTGCAAACATTGATTTACTATGTTAAGGCGTAATAGCAACTTAAGAAACATGAAGAGGTATATTATGCCCAATTTCTAAATGATATGGTACCTTTTTTTTACTAGTAGCATGTGAAAACCCCGCGGGTCATCACATCACTGGTGCTAACAGTGATGTGGTATGTCCACAAAACCACACAATGTTCCGTCACGAGTGGGTCTACTGCAGAGAGAAAAATCTTAAAATCTCAAAAGCTTACTTTCTTACCAGATAAATAGTTAATAAATAGATAACAAACCAGACTTACTTGAAAACTATGAAACCTAAGTGGTTTCAGCCGAGGTTTAGGTTAAAAACATTGTTGATATGCATTGTAATAGTTTGATCAATAAATAAAACCTTTATTTTTATAAATACTAAAACAAATCAAAATTATGTACTCTTATAATGTAGGATAAATATTTAAATATTTTTTAACGTTTATCTTATAAAAAAAGGAATTAACCTTAATATAAATACTTTTTAATAGATCAAAATAAGAAAATGACGAATAAACCATATGTTATTAAAACATCACCAGAATACTTTATATTATTTAGGAATAATATGATACACGGATCAAAAAAGTCTACGCAACATATACTTGTATTGTTTGTATTTTATAATTTAAATAATAATTTTAGAGTCTTATTGATGTAAAAACAACAACAGTTTTTTTAACTGGCATTTAAATAAAATAAATTTACAATATTATGTGTAACATATGTATGTACATATATATGTAGTACAGATTAAGCTAGCTAAGCTACTAAACGAATCTTTTTTAAACAAAATTAAACTGCTTAACAAAATTAATTTATTGTAACAGAATTGGAATATTTAAACAAAATGTGGCTTCCTCTTCTGTTTAAATTTTATCGATACCTATTATTCATAGAATCGATTAGCCTGTTTGTATTATCCCGCGGCAATCGCTCCCAATATAATTCTAACACATCCTTCAACTGTTGGTTTGTTATATTGCTTTTTTTTTACGTTGAGTCTCTAAAACACATCTATCGAAACTAAAAGTTTTGTTTTACAACTAGCCAGTATATTATTTGGAACAAAAGTGGTTACGTAGGCACCTTAGGTAAAGAAATAGATAATAATTTATAGAATATGTTACATGAAATATGTTGCTTAGACTTGTTATACTTGTATATAATATTTAAGAATGAAGTAAATGAGAAAGAATAAAGTAATAAAATACATTTTAAACTCTCTAACTTCTTAGATCTATCAAGTGGTAGTTCTTACAAGTCAACAAATCTTGCACGTTGATTTGAACTGGTACCCTTTGACTGAACTACACCTTTAGTTTTGATGACAATGCATCTTTATGATACGCATGACCTGACTCTGATTCTATAAGCTTGTTTTAAAATATATAGTTTTAATAAATTTATTATATTTTGTTGACGATCCTATATGTAATAAATAGTGCGTTTAGAAGAGCCATGCTTAGGCACAAATAGGCGGGCTTGATTCGTATTCGTATACAAACAATAAATTGGTTTGTTACTATAATAATGAGCTCATATTATGTATTAGATTTCATTAGATATTTATTGTTTACTTCTTAAAGGGCCCTTTAGTTTTTCTACTAAAATAGGAAGCCATTTGTATTCTTAATTCGATGTTGATATTTGTTATAATAAGGTTACGTTAACCATCAAAAAAGGTTTAAAGCTTTAGAATAATTTTGATGGAGTATTTATTGATACCATTTTTAATGTCTAATTCAACGGAGTGCGACTCGCATCATCGATTGCCAAGATATTTCTGATCGGCTTGATACCTTGGCGTTGCGCAGAGTTGTAGCTTCACTCTGCATTCTCTGTCGCTTGTATCATTGGGAGTGTTCGGAGGAATTGCTCGGACTAATACCGCCGCATGTTTTCGCCATCGTCCTACGTGACAAAATATTCATCCCCATTTCCTGGATGATTGGCACTCCACCACTATGTGCTTCTCCAGAAGCTTTTTGCCTCGCACAACCAGCCTGTCGAAAAATTGTCACCTGGTTTCCCTGGGCGGCGGTATCATTTACCATCAGGTGATCCGTCTACTCGTTTGCCCCCGTCACATAAAAAAAAGAAAAGGAAAAAAATATTATAAAATATATTCAGCTGTTGAATGGCTATCCGTTTTTATAATAATTGTTATATTTACTAATATTATATATAATAAGGACATACTTGATATATGTTTTTTAAATACTTATTGGTTATTGGCGAAATCAACTCGAACTAAAAATGAGCTGTCAAAGAAGAATTAAACGTTCGAAGACGAAAGTTAGAACCGAATCAAACACAGTTCTCGGAATCAATCAACCCTACTACTACTGACAAATCGATTCCAGTACAATACGTATTGGTATCAATCTATTAGTATTATATTAGTAGCTATTAATAAAACCGTTATTAAAAATGAGCCTGAAGTAGCAAAGCTAAATTAATTAAAAAAAAGTCATTCTTAGCATTTTGACTAGCCACTACTGATAAAACGTGTTTAGGGCTACTAACCAAATATGTACATAAACATTTTGGTATGGAATCTGCTTCTTTCTTTATCTTTTTCTTTTCCAGCTAATGCCTGTTTCCCACATTTTTGAGAGACATCTTCGCCCAAAGCACTGTCGTAATTCACCGTATCTCGAATTCGAGTGGTCTGGTATGCCCAGCTAATTCCTAATCCTAATCGGCGATCCACTTACGGCTGAAATTATAGTATTAAGTTATGTATTGTTAAAATCGGCTTTAAATCAGAGGTCATAAAAGATATTAGCAATTCAATGTAATATTCAAATATATAACTGAATTCATAATCTCCTTAAAAATATTTTTAAAAGATAAGATAACTAAGGTCATTATTTTTCAAATTACATTTTTACATGTGTTTTACTCGCGTGTATATTTGGGCGATGCTTGTCTAGTTTTCGACCCGTCGCCTTTACTCTCAAAAAAATCAGCGTCTGACGCTATTGCGATGGGAAACATATGTTAGTAAAATCTTTAGTAAATATGTGTACCGCTCACGATAGTTTTTATTCTTTCTTTTTAAAACTTTATACCAAAACAGATCACAATAGTTTATTTTCTGTAAGATTGTCACTAATTACAGGATAGAAAATTCCTTTCTTTTGTTCCGGCCATTATTGTCCGACACAGGTTGCTCGTTAGACGTAATTTAAAAATTAAAGGTAGTGTTCAGGCACTAGCGCAATTTGCTCCTAGACTTCAATCAACTATAAGATTTGATCTTTAGTCGGCAATGAAATATTTATATCGCCTTTTTTAATAAAGAAATTGAATACTACGAATCAAAATATTATTCTTATATATATTTCAAACGTAATTTAATATTATTTCATTTGTACAAGTTTAAACAATGTATTAAATATCAAAAAAGATGTGGCCTTCTCATGCATATGAATTGCACTAAATAGTAGGTTACAATCATGAGTGATCGTACCATTTTGTTACAGAAATAACTAAATATTAATATTATTATTAAAAATTTAGATGAGAGAGATAGAGAGAGAGAGAGATAGAGAGAGAGAGAGAGAGAGAGAGAGAGAGAGAGAGAGAGAGAGAGAGAGAGAGAGAGAGAGAGAGAGAGAGAGAGAGAGAGAGAGAAAGAGGGTGAGAAATGTAGTAGGTAATGTCATATTAATATATACATAACTAGAAATATATTACATTTCAATAATTGATTTTCTTAAAATTAACGAAGAATTCTCTATAGGCATATTAATGTGATGAGTTGAACTGTAGAAACTTGTGTAACTAATATATGTACATACATCATAATAATATAATTTTATATTAGAGTTGAAATCGGCGTCAAATTTCATAATTTTAATTAAATTAATGTCATACATAATGTTCTCGTAAAATGTCACCTAAAGATAATAACTTTCCTAAGGAAGATGCATGAGTATAGAATACACTGCCGGATGGACTGTGTACTTCCAACTAAAATTAATATAATTAACTAGGGAAGAGCCATGCTTAGGCCACACAAGAGCCTACTCGACTAGAGTAATACCACGATCTCGAATTCACGGATTCCCTGAAAAACCTGTTCTCAATTCGCTTTATACAAGAAAATAAAATAGAAAAAATGAAAGAAAATGTATTTATTCTTATGTTGTAAATCCTTAAAAATTATAACGTAAATACAAGTTTAACAAGAAAGTTTTATAAAATGTGTAGTTTTCATTTAAATAAATATTACTTATTTGATTTTCATCAGACGCTCAAAATAATACTTTGGGATTAAACAAAACGTTCACAGCGGGAGTTAGCGACTTGCGTTATAAATGATAAAGGTTTCCATCTTACAATCACAAGTACGTAGTACAAAAATAACTTCGAAAAACAGCTAAGTTCAAAATATCTTATTGTAACTAGCTAACTTTTTTATCATTGCAAAGAATTGATTCATGAATTTCAAAGAAAATGATGTACATACATATATAAATATCATATTTATCTATAGAGAAATATTTAACATGGAATCATCATTATATTAATTTAAATTTTATTGGGTTACTAAGCTTCTCACTGTTATTGCTTTTCAGCTGACCGTTCTCGACTCAATTTGTTGGAATGTTTATATAACAAAGTTTCATAACAGTATTATTAAGCGCAATATTATAAAGGCCATTGAAATGGTTGTACATTATATTATATCCATAATTTGCTAAGAGACTTGCGATTCGAGCGGTATTTGTCAAAGTGTGTAACAGCTGACTTTATGAACATGGTACGTCATGCTTGCTAGCACTTTTGTCAAGAAAATTGAACAGAACACCAAAGGAGTTCGACGCATTTGTAGCAAATGTAAAATTACTTAATTTTATTGGCTTTTTTTTTTTTATGCGATAGGGGGCAAACGAGCAGACGGGTCACCTGATGGTAAGTGACTATCGCCGCCCATGGACACCCGCAACTCAAGAGTCACAAGTGCGTTGCCGGCCTTTTAGGTAGAGGTACGCTCTCTTCTTGAAGGTTTGAAGGTCGTATCGGTTCGGAAATACGGCAGGCGACAATTTGTTCCATAAGCTGGTTGTGCGAGGCAAAAAGCTTCTGGAGAAGCGCACAGTGGTGGAGTGCCAATCGTCCAGGTGATGGGGATGGATATTTTGTCGCGTAGGACGATGGCGGAAACCAGCAGCCGGTATAAGTCCGAACAATTCCTCTGAACACTCCCCATGATACAAGCGATAGAGGATGCAGAGTGAAGCTACATCTCTACGCAACGCCAAGGTGTCAAGTCGATCAGAAATATCTTGGCAGTCGATGATGCGAGTCGCTCTCCGTTGAATGCGGTCAAGAGGCAGAAGTTGGTACTGGGGTGCACCTGCATAGAGATGAGAACAGTATTCCATGTGCGGCCGAACCTGCGCCTTATAAAGTTGCAGGCGGTGGGCCGGAGTAAAATACTGTCTCGATCTGTTTAGCACACCAAGCTTTTTCGAGGCTAATATGGCCTTACTCTCTAAGTGACCGCGAAACTGGACTTCGCTTGATATATCGACGCCAAGGATTCCGATACTGGCAGATGCAGTTAGGGAAGTGCTCTCAAATTGAGGTGATACGACCAATGGCATCTTTTTAGCGGTGAACGCGCAAACCTGTGTCTTCGTGGGGTTAAATTGGACTAGGTTAAGTCGACCCCAATCTGAAACTTTTGATAAAGAAGTTTCGATTTCAGACACAAGTTTGGATCGGCTTTCGATGACGTTTACCCGAGAAATGTTAGCGCGGCCGGTGTAAAGGGTATCACTCGTGCTATCGTCTGCATAGCAATGGATGCTGCTAATCTGCAGCATGTCGTTGATATGCAGAAGAAACAGCGTGGGTGACAGCACACAGCCTTGTGGGACACCAGAATTAACAGACTTCGAGTCGGAGCATGCACCGTCAACAACGACCTTGATGCTTCTGTCTGTAAGAAAACTGGTGAGCCAATTGCACAGTTTCTCGGGAAGCCCATAGGAAGGAAGCTTCGCAAGGAGCGCTTTGTGCCAGACCCGATCGAAGGCCTTCGTCACGTCCAAACTAACGGCCAACGCTTCCCCCTTGGTCTCGATCGCCTGTGCCCACCGGTGAGTCAAGTATACGAGAAGATCACCAGCTGAACGACCCTGACGGAAGCCGTATTGTCGATCATTGAGGAGCTGGTGGTCTTCTAAGTACCGGAGGAGCTGGCAGTTAACAATGGATTCCATTATCTTGGAGAACAAGGAGGTGATGGCTATGGGTCTGTAGTTGGACGGATCCGAGCGATCTCCTTTTTTAGGGATTGGGTGCACTAGAGCTGTCTTCCATGAGTTCGGGACTACGCCAAGAGAGTAGGAAAGCCGATAAAGGCGCGTTAAAACCGGTGCTAACTCTGGAGCACACGTCTTCAGTACGATAGGAGAGATTCTATCGGGCCCACTCGACTTATGAACGTCGAGGGAAAGAAGCGCTTTACGCACTGCCCTTTGTGTAAACCGGACTTCCGGCATGCGGGTCTCGCACTGCAGTATGGTCGGCGGTGCGTTTCCCCCGTCGTCCAGGGTCGAGTTGGACGCAAAGAGTTTGCCCAGAAGATCGGCTTTTTTTTAGCGTCGTGGGCCAACGAATTATCTCCTATGCGCAGAGGTGGAAGGGATGGCTTACAAAAGTTCCCCTGGACAGCTTTGGCAAGAGACCAGAATGCATGAGTTCCGGAGGGGAGACTAACTAGTCTCTCGCCAATTCTGCCGATGTGAGCCAACTTCGCCCCAGCAATTACTCTTTTGAGGGACCTGGAGGCAAAGTTAAATTGCTTCTTTAATGTGCTGGTCTTTACATCCCGTGCTGTCGCTGCATTAGCCCATGCTTGGTAACATTCCTGCTTTCGGCGGGACGCCGCTTTGCAGGTTCGACCAAACCAAGGCTGGGACTTTCCACCTGTGGGAATCAGGGAGACTGGAATGAAAAGTTCCATACCCTGAAGCACAACATCCGCGACAGAGTCAGCAACGACATTGGGATCATCCGGCGAGAAGCAAACCTGCCTCCATGGGTAGGATGCAAAGAATGTTCTCATTCCATCCCAGTCTGCTGACCTATAGTGCCATACGCGGCGACTGCCTGTAACACGCGGTCGCAGCGAGTGAACGAGTGGCACCATACTCCTAATCAGGCAATGGTCCGAAGAGCCAAGAGGGGCCTCAACGGATACTTTGTAGCCGTCAGGATGTGAGGTCAGCAGAAGATCCAACAGTGAAGGCACGTGGCTTTCTGCATCTGGGATTCGCGTAGGCGTTGCTACCAGCTGCGTCAAGCCATATGCCAAGGCGAAATCGTGAACAGATCTTCCCGCATGATCGGTTTTGCCCATACCAACCATATGTTATTAAAACATCACCAGAATACTTTATATTATTTAGGAATAATATGATACACGGATCAAAAAAGTCTACGCAACATATACTTGTATTGTTTGTATTTTATAATTTAAATAATAATTTTAGAGTCTTATTGATGTAAAAACAACAACAGTTTTTTTAACTGGCATTTAAATAAAATAAATTTACAATATTATGTGTAACATATGTATGTACATATATATGTAGTACAGATTAAGCTAGCTAAGCTACTAAACGAATCTTTTTTAAACAAAATTAAACTGCTTAACAAAATTAATTTATTGTAACAGAATTGGAATATTTAAACAAAATGTGGCTTCCTCTTCTGTTTAAATTTTATCGATACCTATTATTCATAGAATCGATTAGCCTGTTTGTATTATCCCGCGGCAATCGCTCCCAATATAATTCTAACACATCCTTCAACTGTTGGTTTGTTATATTGCTTTTTTTTTACGTTGAGTCTCTAAAACACATCTATCGAAACTAAAAGTTTTGTTTTACAACTAGCCAGTATATTATTTGGAACAAAAGTGGTTACGTAGGCACCTTAGGTAAAGAAATAGATAATAATTTATAGAATATGTTACATGAAATATGTTGCTTAGACTTGTTATACTTGTATATAATATTTAAGAATGAAGTAAATGAGAAAGAATAAAGTAATAAAATACATTTTAAACTCTCTAACTTCTTAGATCTATCAAGTGGTAGTTCTTACAAGTCAACAAATCTTGCACGTTGATTTGAACTGGTACCCTTTGACTGAACTACACCTTTAGTTTTGATGACAATGCATCTTTATGATACGCATGACCTGACTCTGATTCTATAAGCTTGTTTTAAAATATATAGTTTTAATAAATTTATTATATTTTGTTGACGATCCTATATGTAATAAATAGTGCGTTTAGAAGAGCCATGCTTAGGCACAAATAGGCGGGCTTGATTCGTATTCGTATACAAACAATAAATTGGTTTGTTACTATAATAATGAGCTCATATTATGTATTAGATTTCATTAGATATTTATTGTTTACTTCTTAAAGGGCCCTTTAGTTTTTCTACTAAAATAGGAAGCCATTTGTATTCTTAATTCGATGTTGATATTTGTTATAATAAGGTTACGTTAACCATCAAAAAAGGTTTAAAGCTTTAGAATAATTTTGATGGAGTATTTATTGATACCATTTTTAATGTCTAATTCAACGGAGTGCGACTCGCATCATCGATTGCCAAGATATTTCTGATCGGCTTGATACCTTGGCGTTGCGCAGAGTTGTAGCTTCACTCTGCATTCTCTGTCGCTTGTATCATTGGGAGTGTTCGGAGGAATTGCTCGGACTAATACCGCCGCATGTTTTCGCCATCGTCCTACGTGACAAAATATTCATCCCCATTTCCTGGATGATTGGCACTCCACCACTATGTGCTTCTCCAGAAGCTTTTTGCCTCGCACAACCAGCCTGTCGAAAAATTGTCACCTGGTTTCCCTGGGCGGCGGTATCATTTACCATCAGGTGATCCGTCTACTCGTTTGCCCCCGTCACATAAAAAAAAGAAAAGGAAAAAAATATTATAAAATATATTCAGCTGTTGAATGGCTATCCGTTTTTATAATAATTGTTATATTTACTAATATTATATATAATAAGGACATACTTGATATATGTTTTTTAAATACTTATTGGTTATTGGCGAAATCAACTCGAACTAAAAATGAGCTGTCAAAGAAGAATTAAACGTTCGAAGACGAAAGTTAGAACCGAATCAAACACAGTTCTCGGAATCAATCAACCCTACTACTACTGACAAATCGATTCCAGTACAATACGTATTGGTATCAATCTATTAGTATTATATTAGTAGCTATTAATAAAACCGTTATTAAAAATGAGCCTGAAGTAGCAAAGCTAAATTAATTAAAAAAAAGTCATTCTTAGCATTTTGACTAGCCACTACTGATAAAACGTGTTTAGGGCTACTAACCAAATATGTACATAAACATTTTGGTATGGAATCTGCTTCTTTCTTTATCTTTTTCTTTTCCAGCTAATGCCTGTTTCCCACATTTTTGAGAGACATCTTCGCCCAAAGCACTGTCGTAATTCACCGTATCTCGAATTCGAGTGGTCTGGTATGCCCAGCTAATTCCTAATCCTAATCGGCGATCCACTTACGGCTGAAATTATAGTATTAAGTTATGTATTGTTAAAATCGGCTTTAAATCAGAGGTCATAAAAGATATAAGCAATTCAATGTAATATTCAAATATATAACTGAATTCATAATCTCCTTAAAAATATTTTTAAAAGATAAGATAACTAAGGTCATTATTTTTCAAATTACATTTTTACATGTGTTTTACTCGCGTGTATATTTGGGCGATGCTTGTCTAGTTTTCGACCCGTCGCCTTTACTCTCAAAAAAATCAGCGTCTGACGCTATTGCGATGGGAAACATATGTTAGTAAAATCTTTAGTAAATATGTGTACCGCTCACGATAGTTTTTATTCTTTCTTTTTAAAACTTTATACCAAAACAGATCACAATAGTTTATTTTCTGTAAGATTGTCACTAATTACAGGATAGAAAATTCCTTTCTTTTGTTCCGGCCATTATTGTCCGACACAGGTTGCTCGTTAGACGTAATTTAAAAATTAAAGGTAGTGTTCAGGCACTAGCGCAATTTGCTCCTAGACTTCAATCAACTATAAGATTTGATCTTTAGTCGGCAATGAAATATTTATATCGCCTTTTTTAATAAAGAAATTGAATACTACGAATCAAAATATTATTCTTATATATATTTCAAACGTAATTTAATATTATTTCATTTGTACAAGTTTAAACAATGTATTAAATATCAAAAAAGATGTGGCCTTCTCATGCATATGAATTGCACTAAATAGTAGGTTACAATCATGAGTGATCGTACCATTTTGTTACAGAAATAACTAAATATTAATATTATTATTAAAAATTTAGATGAGAGAGATAGAGAGAGAGAGAGATAGAGAGAGAGAGAGAGAGAGAGAGAGAGAGAGAGAGAGAGAGAGAGAGAGAGAGAGAGAGAGAGAGAGAGAGAGAGAGAGAGAGAGAAAGAGGGTGAGAAATGTAGTAGGTAATGTCATATTAATATATACATAACTAGAAATATATTACATTTCAATAATTGATTTTCTTAAAATTAACGAAGAATTCTCTATAGGCATATTAATGTGATGAGTTGAACTGTAGAAACTTGTGTAACTAATATATGTACATACATCATAATAATATAATTTTATATTAGAGTTGAAATCGGCGTCAAATTTCATAATTTTAATTAAATTAATGTCATACATAATGTTCTCGTAAAATGTCACCTAAAGATAATAACTTTCCTAAGGAAGATGCATGAGTATAGAATACACTGCCGGATGGACTGTGTACTTCCAACTAAAATTAATATAATTAACTAGGGAAGAGCCATGCTTAGGCCACACAAGAGCCTACTCGACTAGAGTAATACCACGATCTCGAATTCACGGATTCCCTGAAAAACCTGTTCTCAATTCGCTTTATACAAGAAAATAAAATAGAAAAAATGAAAGAAAATGTATTTATTCTTATGTTGTAAATCCTTAAAAATTATAACGTAAATACAAGTTTAACAAGAAAGTTTTATAAAATGTGTAGTTTTCATTTAAATAAATATTACTTATTTGATTTTCATCAGACGCTCAAAATAATACTTTGGGATTAAACAAAACGTTCACAGCGGGAGTACGTTACGTTCTCTATGTCACGCCCACTATTGTAATCTACAGTATTTTCTGTAAAAAATTTATGTTCATAATTTGAATAATACAATAGTTTATTTCAATAACAAGAATCAGAACACCGATCACGATACAAATATTAGGTTATATCGATTACACCTAGTTTTGTATTGTCAAGGGTATTACATATGTATATTTTTGTAAAGTTTCAAATCGGTAAGACAATTAAAACTGTTAAATTCGACTTCAAGATTAAATTATAAAGTTAGTTAATTTATTTTCTAAATACTATAAGAATATAATTTATTAAAAAGAAGTATAATTTATTAAAAAGAAAACAATCAGTTAGCCATCCAAACCAAACAATCTACAGTAAACGTCTTCGCTTGATTATACTTACAATATATATTAAAATGCATTTGCTCATATGTATACAAAACCACAAGAATCAGCACTTATGTTAACTGTCATACTATTAAAGAAGCTCATCTGATTGTGCCCTAATGGATACTTGTGAAGCAAAATCCAATACATTCGTTAATTGGACCACATGTTCACCATCCATTTCATGAACTCTATGTACACAGGAAATTGTGGAATAAGGTTTTCAAATAAGAAAATATAAATAAAGGATAAAACAGAAGCTTCAACGTAAATCCAATAACAGGCAACACATTATCATGCAGCGAATGTCCCTCAAAAGAACGTTGATGGTAAAAAATAGGTGAATACTTGTTGGTTAAGTTATATCTGTTTTCATTGTGCCTCACTTTTATCTTTCATTTGAAAAAAGAAATAAAATATTATCTAAAATATAGGTTATTTTAGTAGTCAGTGCTTCTACTTTTGTCTTAAAATACAGCAATAACATAATAATTAAAATTATAAGATAATAATAATAATAATTGTTAACGTCATATAATTTTTCGTGGAATAATTTATTATATTGAATTCTCAAAAAATTATCAAAAAGAACATAAAATTCACGTTATACATTTTTGACTTACTATATAAAAAGAAAAATAATCAATACTACAATATAAAAAGAAAAATAATGGAAAAATACAAAGTAAATATTTATCAAGATGACAGACGTACCGTCACATCACCAACCACCACCAAATTGAAATAGAAATAAATATATAATGATAACAAGAACAAAAGCCAGACACAGAGATGCATACCCTCTACCTCCGGATTCGTCGCAAAGCTCCGTCTCGCAGCCTCCATCGCACACAACAGTGAGATCGGCGAGCAATGAGACGTCGAGCTCCACTTCCAGCGACGAGTATTTCTCTCCGCCGACGTCGCCAACACCTGTACGTCGGTAGGGGAGAGGCCGGCCACAGTCATGTTTAGGACCCCGAGGACAACTGCCCTCGAACAGGGTCCCCGCTACCGGTGGTGATGTGCGCCGCATGAAATGGACTACTTCTATGAATGAAAATGTCATGCGGGCATATTATCGGGCTACGGAGTTGGGAACTAACCTTAATGCGTACCGTGTTCGTTTGGTGTCTCTGTTTCAGGAGCTTGAGCCAGCTGTCAACGTGTTAGCACAACGATTATCGGATCAAGTGCGAGCTATACAGCGCTGTCACCTGCTTGCTGATACCGTACTTGAGAGGATACGCTCTGACGTAAGGAATAGTTTGGCTATCCCGTCTTCATCACACACTGTGCATTTGGTGGCAAACAATACACCACAGTTAATGTCCATATTACCTGTTGATGAAGATGTGGAGAGTGAAGCTATATCTGTAAGTACCCAATACAATGAGAGACTAAGGAGTGCTTTGGAAGATACGATTCTGGAATATGGATCTATGAAACATCAGATAAGGCCACGTTTATCCCGTTCGCCTATGACAAAAAAAAATACAGCGCTTATGTGTGCCCTGGATTCACTGTTGTCTAATTTGGATAACAGTAAAAATCTTAGTGATACGCACTCTATTCTTTATTGTGCGGCTGTTGCAGTGTCGAGTAGCTAGAGTAAAATTTTCAATAAATACCGCTACTACTAAATGTAAACTTGCTATGCCAGCCTGGCAGTATAGAATTGAACAACGTATCGCTGAGACTAGGACACTCATTGGTAAGCTAATCAGCTTTCGATCAGGCAATATGCGACCAAGAGTGATGCGCTTTGTGAAACAGGCATTCTTGGGTACTGACATTAGTCCTCAACAATACATGTCATGTGTCACAGAGCGCATAGACTTTCTAAAGAAAAAAGTTTATGCATGGGCAAATAGGATTAAACGTTACAAAAAGCGAGTCGATCGATTTAATCAGAATTGTAAGTTTCAAATGAATGAGAGGTGGGTTTACCGAAAATGGGAACAACCTGATCCATGTGTGAGTGACGGATGTTTGCCAGATGATGATGATACAAGTACATTTTGGCGTAACGTCTGGTCCACACCTGTCACCCATACAGAACCTGACTGGATGCAAGATGTCGGACGATCGTGTGAGACAATACAACAAATGGAACCCATAACCATAACCACAGAGGACGTGGGTTGTGCACTTCTTTCATTATCAAACTGGAAATCACCTGGCGCAGACGGACTGCACAACTTTTGGCCTAAGTGGTTCCATAGCTCACATGCTTGTTTGGCATCTCAGTTTTAAGCAGCTCTAGATTTAGGTTCACTACCCCAGTTTATGACCACTGGCGTAACCCACTTACTCTACAAATCTGGTGGTGCCATGGATCCTAAGAATTATAGACCTATAACATGTTTACCAACTGTCTATAAGCTTCTTACATCTATTCTGAGAGTAAAAATTACAACTCGTATAAATAAAAATTCGATCATTTCTGTTTCTCAGAATGGATGTAGGAGCGGGACTCGTGGCACCAAAGAGCTCCTTATCATGGATATAGCCAATAGCCAACAAGTACGTCGTAATCGCAAGAATCTGGCGACATGTTGGATAGATTACAAGAAGGCCTATGACTCTGTTCCACATACATGGCTGTTGAAACACATACACACACATACATGGCAATCTTATACAACTCCAGCACCCTGTGCTGGAGTTGTATAAAATTGATACAACTCTATGCACTTTCTTGAAGTCATGTATGGGGCAATGGAGAACGGTTCTTCGTTATCCAGGATGTCGGCAGATTATAGCAAATGATGTACCATTAGAGATCGAGCGCGGCATATTTAAATCCTCTCAGCACTCTGTTAGAGGGTTCAGGCCTACGCTTTAAGTTGCGGAAAGACGATCAAGTTATATCACACTTTCTATATATGGATGATTTGAAATTATTTGCCCCTAGTAAATTGCAACTGACAGCGTTACTAAAGGTGACTGAAAACTTTAATAACTCTATTAAGATGAAATTTGGTGTAGACAAGTGTGCAGTCATGCACGTAAAGAAAGGCGTAGTAGTGGAATCTAAAGGAGTTGAACTTTCAGATTCAACTAAACTTAGATCTCTTTCTGTTGCTGAAACTTACAAGTATCTGGGTATATCGCAGTCATTAGGAATACCTGAGTCTAGTGTAAAACAGGCATTGCGGGACCGATTTTATGGCCGCCTGAAAAAAGTACTTAAAAGTCTTTTGTCAGGCGGTAACAAGATACGTGCCTGCAATAGTTGGGTTATACCAGTTCCCACGTATTCCTTTGGTATGCTCAGATGGACTCAGACTAAACTAGATGCTATTGGTAGGAGAGTCCGTACACTGATGACTGCATTTCCAATGCACCATCCACGGTCATCGGTAATGAGATTGCATATCCCGCGAAAGTTTGGAGGTCGTGGTCTTTTAAACATTAAGACCCTACACAATCGCAGGATATACAAGCTCAGAGAATATTTTATTCACACCGATGTAGAAGTGCATCGTAATGTTGTAGCAGTGGACAATGGACTTACTCCGCTCGGTCTGGCTAAAGTGAACTGGCGCAAACCTGTAGTACTCAGTACTAATGATCGCACGGAGGTATAGAAGGGCAAAGAGCTCCATGGTCGGTTCTATCGGGCCCTAAATGGACCTGATGTAAACGTAAAAGCTTCTACATTCTGGCTACAGTGTAGTGATATTTTTGGAGAAACTGAAGGTTTTGTCTTTGCAGTTATGGATGAAGTTGTTATGACGAATAACTATCGGAAATTTATTCTGAAAGGCGGTAAGTATTTGCATAGACATAACTAAGTGGCCAGAATAGTACATCAACAACTTGCCCTTAAATACAATCTTGTGAATTTAGAGGTGCCATATTACAGGTATGTGCCCGACCCAGTTCTCGAAAATGGTCGTGCTACATTGTATTGGGATCGATCTATCATCACTGACAGGACTATAATTGCCAATAAGCCTGATATAGTTGTGATAGACCGATTAGAGCGCCGCGCAATGATTGTCGATATTGCTGTTCCTCATGACGATAATCTCGTGAAAGTTGAAAAAGATAAACAAATAAAATATTTGGATTTGTCTCGCGAGATTGTCGATATGTGGCATATCGATTCGGCGATCATTGTTCCGATAATCATATTTGCTCACGGATTAATAGCTAAGAGCTTCGACCAACACCTTAAGAGGCTCTCGTTAGATGGTTGGATCAAGGGACTGATGCAGAAGGCAGTTCTCCTTGACACGGCCCGCATTGTCAGGAGGTTCCTATCTTTGGAGCCCTAACCACTGGTATCTTGGTCCCTGTACCCGGTGTCGGTGGTCTACTATTTTTATATTTTGAAATGTATTTCATATATATATTGTATATATATATTAACTAGAATAAAGACATAATAATCAAACACTGTGTAATAACTAGTTTTGAATTAAATACGTTTTATGTACTTTTGTACGGCAAAGCACATTACCGAGAGCTGCATGTTTATACATTTTCTAAACAGAGAGCTGTTTAGCAAATGTATAAACATACATAGATACATACATACATACATACAGGTACAGGTTGAGCAGGGTGAAGAGGGACATGAGACAGGGGAGGTTTAGTCGGTATTGGTATATCCGAGTCCGACATACCAGGCCAAACAACTATACTCGTACCTGAACATACGCAAAGTATTTTCCTACCTGTATAAAAAAAAACATAAATACATTCACTTATGCCTATAGCCCGAAGAGGTAAGCAGTGGCATCTCAAACGCCCACTTTTCGCTAACCATAGCTTAGTACCACTTACACCGGGCACTGTATGACCGTGTGTATACTGACAAATTGGTTGATGCTTTCGTGTGTATACTGTTTGTATACTGCGTGTGTATACTGTTTGATACATAATAGTTTAATCCCTTAGTCACCTTTTACGAAACCCGCAAGAAGAGATGGAGTGGCCTTATTCTACTAGAAATCCTATTAAATGCGACTGTCGATTTTAGATACTATTCCTAGGAATTGTGTATAATAACAGTTTACAGACATTTCCAATAACATAAGCATAAAAAAATTCATTCTTACATCATTAGCCTATCATCGTCCAATTGCTTGCCGATTGCTGAATGAAGGCTGCAGTCTTGGGCAACCCGCATCCATCCGTTACCTAGAAACTGTTTTTGAAACGTCCGTCCATCGGTACCGCAGCGTACCCTGAAGTACGCTAGCATCATCGCAGTCTCCACTCTGACACGTGTCGGCTCCAGCCACCATGAGTCCGCCTGGAGATATGACCAGCCCACATTCACTTCTCCTCTATCTTCATCTCTATTTCATATTTCCAAATAATATAATATAATATCCAAATAATATAATATAATACAATACCTTTTATTTGAATTGTAATGGATAATAAAGTTTAAAAAGCATGTAATGAAAAAACACACATAGTTACCGTTTGACTTCTAGTTGTTAAATTGACCTGTACTTACTCGATGCACAGCATACCTTAATTTGGTGGTTCTTATGACTGTGTGAAGTGACAGGTAACCCTCGATGGGAACTCTCAGCAATGTTCAGAAGACACTTACGTTTATGAACTAAATGACGGTGACGCTTTTCTCTTTACAGAGGCCAGCTTAGTAATAATGAACATTTATATCACGCATGTACTCGTAATAGTTTATCTTTATATATATAATTCTTCTGTGAGTGAGTATGTCACTGAACTACTCTCAAACGAATGGACGGATTTTGATGAAATTTTTTGTGTGTGTTCAAGGGGATCTGGGAATGGTTTAGATTCACAAATCAGCCCGGCAGATGGCGCTGCAGTCGGTATCTAGGTTATTTATCTATATTGATCCTAATCGCTTGAAATATCATGCAGGACAACGTCTGTCGGGTCCGCTAGTTTTAAGATATTATTTGTAAATCGAAAACTTGGTCAGTTTTCTCTTTTATAAATGATATTTACATATTTCCCTAACCAATAAACTAACATAATGAATTAATTGAAATTAGCTATTGAGGTTTCCAAAGTCCTTACTCCCCCTTCCCACTTTCCATTACCCTCATCACCCTCAAAGGCGGGCAGAGCACTTACGAGTCTTGAGTTCCAGGTGTTCATGTACGGGGTTTGTCACTTAATATCAGGTGACAGATCAGTTCGTCTGTCACCCTATGTCATACAAAAATCGCATTTTTAGATCTCCATCATATTTTTATATTTGCAACATTTTTATAAACATTGGAAATGAGATAGATTTGAGGCCAAAAATAAAACGGAAACGGCCGGTTATAGATCAACACAGGTAACCATTTAATTATTTCATTTTTTAAATAATGATTTCATATTTGATAGGGCAACCTACAGTTACGGTGACGCAACTATTGATCTATCATTATAAATATTTTTTAAATAAGACGATTTCAAGTAATTGTTGGGCAATTTTTTGAAATAAAGATATTTAACTTGAATTTGAATATTGTAATTTGTCAAATTGTCAAATCATTTTAATTGTGTTGTGGTTAAGGAAAAATGCAGGGCAGTAAATTTTAACGTTTGTTTCAAGCCCTTGATAATAGGGTAGTGTGTGTCTAATTGACCCTTCTGATTTATTAGTTATATAGTTGTACAATCAAACCATTTTACATAAACGAGACTCATATTGTAAGAGGGCTTCTAGCCATATTCTAGCCATAGCATATAGCCAGTTCGAGTTATAACTATGTGACCCTGACTTGCTTGAGCTATTGTTTATCCCATCCATCTGTTTAAGTAATACCCCTTTCCTTCCCTCTCTATCCTCTCTTTCTTGTCAATATACTCCAAATTTTCCCATCTAATTCCCAACCCCAAGTGCCCGTATAACGGCAATAGGCCTACCAACTATTGCGTATATGGGACTAAATTGTAATGGGCAAAATGTGGGAGTAAGCCTCAGCCTAGCCCTTCGGGGATAAAGGCATGAGTATATGTATGTATATGTATATGCGATTCATATGCAGAATTTTCTGTGATAAATAAAAAGAATAATTATTGAGGGATACAAAAATATAAAAAAACACATTTGAATATCTAATATTACTCTACATTTTTAAGCATTAAAATAGACGGAAAGGATTTCATACAATCTTGATTTTGATTTGGATTGCGATGGTTTGTTATGAAGTAGAACACGAGCAGTAGTGATGTAAAAGCAGCAGCAGCGGAGACAAACATTGCGCGGCATTAAACAACATTTTACATTTTCAACAACACATAATGAAATATTATATACTTGGAAATTCTTAGAGTTATAATTAAACAATCTCCTTAATGCCTGCTAATTAGGAACAAGCCATTGACGACATCAATCACTGAAGGACTTGTTTCCTCTTCTTAGGCTTGTCGGCGTTACACAGCGATTCATAATTTCAAAAATATCCGATTCATAAGGCAAGGTTTCGATGTAGAAGAAAAAGTTTATATTGGTATTAATTTTTTGTACTTTTTAAATGCACTAGATTAAATTAACATGTACAAGTATATTTAGGGCATTAATTTATTTTGATCTTTTGCTGTTTGCAAATGATCGATCATCTAACGAAAACTTACCTTGTCGTATTTTTCCGTATCAAGGCTAAGATGCTGATTTCTTATATTATTACACAAAAAAAAATGCATGCAATTGTTTTTATTCTCAACTTATTAAAAACGCCGTAAAGTTTTTCGTCTTCTTTGCCTTCGATATATTTTTAATATATTTGTTTTCTTAATAATTTTGTGTTAAAATTGAATCAAGTAGTCAAATTTATCATTGTTTCACATGGTGACCCATGTACATGTACTCGTACTTCACTATCGACAGGAGTCTAATACCTACCCAGTATTTCTTTGGAACACTGTGCAAGACTGCTTTTTTTTTACTATATTTGTATTTTGTAACAACTCATCGATATCCCTTTCCTTTTATTGCCCTTTCTTCCTACCGCCTTTACTTTTTAAATGACTCCAAATTATATATTTCTATTTTGTAATTAAGATTTAATTGTAGTCTTCAAAATATTTGCGCTTAATAAACAGCTGCCAAGGATATTGGCATTAGACACAAAGATTTGTAACAAATCGATCTTTTTATATTGTCATAATTCGAGCAGTAATTTATATACGAGTGGCCGAAGAAGTAAATCATTTTATTCCATTTCAAGATCAAAACGAATGCCTCTGCTATAAAACAGTTTACGTTATATAGAGAGCCACAAGCAATTCATTATAATAATAATATAGTTCATAGGCACATCAATCGCAGCTCCAGCTCAATGTTATAAGGTTGTTATTACAACACCCGAAGTAGCAATGGTCCGGCCTGTCCCTAAGTGCATAGTCATGTATCGGTTGCCAAATCCTCGGGGGACACTCAATTCGAACACCATGATTCAGTACATGTACACATTTTTAATTTTATTTTGTTCCCGTTCCATTTCCAATTTATAGTCTTTATCGGATGTTCATTTCGAGCGGATTTGTGGCTACGAATACAACGACCTATAATCTGTATGTATTATTCTTTATCTTCGTACTGAATCGAAAAATGTGATTGTTTATCCGTCGCCGTTTTTTTTATTTTTTGGGACAGATTAGTTTGTAAAAAATTGATCTATATTTTTGAGTGAAGTAAATTAAAAATATATTGACGTGATGTTTGACGATTACTACAACAAAATTGTTAGAAACATTTTGTTTGATTTATTACCAAACTCAATGCAACATAGAAAAAGTTAAAATCATTTTTATTTAAATATATATACAATAATTGATATATGTTACATAGCATATATCTCTGTTAGTAAAATCTCCGCGACATAGGAATGTTTCGCACTAAGAGTTATAATTTCGATCTCTAATATTAAATAATAAAAACTGTTAATATCAGTTTTGCATTAAACACACTCAAATACTAATAATGTAAAGTGTTACTGAGGAAATATTCACACGATCTAAAGACATTCAAAGTAAATAAAGAGCCTAAATAACTTTCGCGATTAAGATTCAAAATAACAGCACAGTATATATGCAGTTGTACTCCAGTTTTACTTAGCAACACCAACAAGAATTTCTACCTTCAAAGTTTGTTTAAGTATAGAATTATGAATACATTAACGCGTTCGAAAAACTACATTTGTATGGTCGGTGTATTCTATAGTTATTAAAAATAAATCATGTTCGAATTTTAAAGTTTATTATATCTATTAATATAAGCATTAGAAGTGAAACGTTATTTGTTAACATGTAACGTCGTATTAGATTACGAGATAGGTACCTATACATAACATGGGCATTTAATTTAAAGGTCATTGACCATCACAACATTCGTTAGTAGGTACTCTCCGTATGCAAAGTTTCCTCTTTTGGACAGAGAACTAATTTTATCGGTCATTTTATTGCTTCCGACGTTGCTCTCTTTACAACTTGGCTCTCGCTATTACATGACTACGTATATAAACTCGCTCAAGATATTGGTTTTATGGCCCTTTGCCCACATTGCCCATTACTTTGAAGATTGTTTGAAAAGGAACCTTTAATATGGATGTACCTGTAAGTGTTTTGATGATTCCAATCGAGTTTTAGAAAGAAAAATATTTTCCTCAGCTACGGTACTGAGAAAAATGTAGTAAGTATGTTAAATTAAGAAATATCGTTCAACATCAATTTAGTTGATTTATTTTTGGCCTCAAATCTATCTCATTTCCAATGTTTATAAAAATGTTGCAAATATAAAAATATGATGGAGATCTAAAAATGCGATTTTTGTATGACATAGGGTGACAGACGAACTGATCTGTCACCTGATATTAAGTGACAAACCCCGTACATGAACACCTGGAACTCAAGACTCGTAAGTGCTCTGCCCGCCTTTGAGGGTGATGAGGGTAATGGAAAGTGGGAAGGGGGAGTAAGGACTTTGGAAACCTCAATAGCTAATTTCAATTAATTCATTATGTTAGTTTATTGGTTAGGGAAATATGTAAATATCATTTATAAAAGAGAAAACTGACCAAGTTTTCGATTTACAAATAATATCTTAAAACTAGCGGACCCGACAGACGTTGTCCTGCATGATATTTCAAGCGATTAGGATCAATATAGATAAATAACCTAGATACCGACTGCAGCGCCATCTGCCGGGCTGATTTGTGAATCTAAACCATTCCCAGATCCCCTTGAACACACACAAAAAATTTCATCAAAATCCGTCCATTCGTTTGAGAGTAGTTCAGTGACATACTCACTCACAGAAGAATTATATATATAAAGATAAACTATTACGAGTACATGCGTGATATAAATGTTCATTATTACTAAGCTGGCCTCTGTAAAGAGAAAAGCGTCACCGTCATTTAGTTCATAAACGTAAGTGTCTTCTGAACATTGCTGAGAGTTCCCATCGAGGGTTACCTGTCACTTCACACAGTCATAAGAACCACCAAATTAAGGTATGCTGTGCATCGAGTAAGTACAGGTCAATTTAACAACTAGAAGTCAAACGGTAACTATGTGTGTTTTTTCATTACATGCTTTTTAAACTTTATTATCCATTACAATTCAAATAAAAGGTATTGTATTATATTATATTATTTGGATATTATATTATATTATTTGGAAATATGAAATAGAGATGAAGATAGAGGAGAAGTGAATGTGGGCTGGTCATATCTCCAGGCGGACTCATGGTGGCTGGAGCCGACACGTGTCAGAGTGGAGACTGCGATGATGCTAGCGTACTTCAGGGTACGCTGCGGTACCGATGGACGGACGTTTCAAAAACAGTTTCTAGGTAACGGATGGATGCGGGTTGCCCAAGACTGCAGCCTTCATTCAGCAATCGGCAAGCAATTGGACGATGATAGGCTAATGATGTAAGAATGAATTTTTTTATGCTTATGTTATTGGAAATGTCTGTAAACTGTTATTATACACAATTCCTAGGAATAGTATCTAAAATCGACAGTCGCATTTAATAGGATTTCTAGTAGAATAAGGCCACTCCATCTCTTCTTGCGGGTTTCGTAAAAGGTGACTAAGGGATTAAACTATTATGTATCAAACAGTATACACACGCAGTATACAAACAGTATACACACGAAAGCATCAACCAATTTGTCAGTATACACACGGTCATACAGTGCCCGGTGTAAGTGGTACTAAGCTATGGTTAGCGAAAAGTGGGCGTTTGAGATGCCACTGCTTACCTCTTCGGGCTATAGGCATAAGTGAATGTATTTATGTTTTTTTTTATACAGGTAGGAAAATACTTTGCGTATGTTCAGGTACGAGTATAGTTGTTTGGCCTGGTATGTCGGACTCGGATATACCAATACCGACTAAACCTCCCCTGTCTCATGTCCCTCTTCACCCTGCTCAACCTGTACCTGTATGTATGTATGTATGTATCTATGTATGTTTATACATTTGCTAAACAGCTCTCTGTTTAGAAAATGTATAAACATGCAGCTCTCGGTAATGTGCTTTGCCGTACAAAAGTACATAAAACGTATTTAATTCAAAACTAGTTATTACACAGTGTTTGATTATTATGTCTTTATTCTAGTTAATATATATATACAATATATATATGAAATACATTTCAAAATATAAAAATAGTAGACCACCGACACCGGGTACAGGGACCAAGATACCAGTGGTTAGGGCTCCAAAGATAGGAACCTCCTGACAATGCGGGCCGTGTCAAGGAGAACTGCCTTCTGCATCAGTCCCTTGATCCAACCATCTAACGAGAGCCTCTTAAGGTGTTGGTCGAAGCTCTTAGCTATTAATCCGTGAGCAAATATGATTATCGGAACAATGATCGCCGAATCGATATGCCACATATCGACAATCTCGCGAGACAAATCCAAATATTTTATTTGTTTATCTTTTTCAACTTTCACGAGATTATCGTCATGAGGAACAGCAATATCGACAATCATTGCGCGGCGCTCTAATCGGTCTATCACAACTATATCAGGCTTATTGGCAATTATAGTCCTGTCAGTGATGATAGATCGATCCCAATACAATGTAGCACGACCATTTTCGAGAACTGGGTCGGGCACATACCTGTAATATGGCACCTCTAAATTCACAAGATTGTATTTAAGGGCAAGTTGTTGATGTACTATTCTGGCCACTTAGTTATGTCTATGCAAATACTTACCGCCTTTCAGAATAAATTTCCGATAGTTATTCGTCATAACAACTTCATCCATAACTGCAAAGACAAAACCTTCAGTTTCTCCAAAAATATCACTACACTGTAGCCAGAATGTAGAAGCTTTTACGTTTACATCAGGTCCATTTAGGGCCCGATAGAACCGACCATGGAGCTCTTTGCCCTTCTATACCTCCGTGCGATCATTAGTACTGAGTACTACAGGTTTGCGCCAGTTCACTTTAGCCAGACCGAGCGGAGTAAGTCCATTGTCCACTGCTACAACATTACGATGCACTTCTACATCGGTGTGAATAAAATATTCTCTGAGCTTGTATATCCTGCGATTGTGTAGGGTCTTAATGTTTAAAAGACCACGACCTCCAAACTTTCGCGGGATATGCAATCTCATTACCGATGACCGTGGATGGTGCATTGGAAATGCAGTCATCAGTGTACGGACTCTCCTACCAATAGCATCTAGTTTAGTCTGAGTCCATCTGAGCATACCAAAGGAATACGTGGGAACTGGTATAACCCAACTATTGCAGGCACGTATCTTGTTACCGCCTGACAAAAGACTTTTAAGTACTTTTTTCAGGCGGCCATAAAATCGGTCCCGCAATGCCTGTTTTACACTAGACTCAGGTATTCCTAATGACTGCGATATACCCAGATACTTGTAAGTTTCAGCAACAGAAAGAGATCTAAGTTTAGTTGAATCTGAAAGTTCAACTCCTTTAGATTCCACTACTACGCCTTTCTTTACGTGCATGACTGCACACTTGTCTACACCAAATTTCATCTTAATAGAGTTATTAAAGTTTTCAGTCACCTTTAGTAACGCTGTCAGTTGCAATTTACTAGGGGCAAATAATTTCAAATCATCCATATATAGAAAGTGTGATATAACTTGATCGTCTTTCCGCAACTTAAAGCGTAGGCCTGAACCCTCTAACAGAGTGCTGAGAGGATTTAAATATGCCGCGCTCGATCTCTAATGGTACATCATTTGCTATAATCTGCCGACATCCTGGATAACGAAGAACCGTTCTCCATTGCCCCATACATGACTTCAAGAAAGTGCATAGAGTTGTATCAATTTTATACAACTCCAGCACAGGGTGCTGGAGTTGTATAAGATTGCCATGTATGTGTGTGTATGTGTTTCAACAGCCATGTATGTGGAACAGAGTCATAGGCCTTCTTGTAATCTATCCAACATGTCGCCAGATTCTTGCGATTACGACGTACTTGTTGGCTATTGGCTATATCCATGATAAGGAGCTCTTTGGTGCCACGAGTCCCGCTCCTACATCCATTCTGAGAAACAGAAATGATCGAATTTTTATTTATACGAGTTGTAATTTTTACTCTCAGAATAGATGTAAGAAGCTTATAGACAGTTGGTAAACATGTTATAGGTCTATAATTCTTAGGATCCATGGCACCACCAGATTTGTAGAGTAAGTGGGTTACGCCAGTGGTCATAAACTGGGGTAGTGAACCTAAATCTAGAGCTGCTTAAAACTGAGATGCCAAACAAGCATGTGAGCTATGGAACCACTTAGGCCAAAAGTTGTGCAGTCCGTCTGCGCCAGGTGATTTCCAGTTTGATAATGAAAGAAGTGCACAACCCACGTCCTCTGTGGTTATGGTTATGGGTTCCATTTGTTGTATTGTCTCACACGATCGTCCGACATCTTGCATCCAGTCAGGTTCTGTATGGGTGACAGGTGTGGACCAGACGTTACGCCAAAATGTACTTGTATCATCATCATCTGGCAAACATCCGTCACTCACACATGGATCAGGTTGTTCCCATTTTCGGTAAACCCACCTCTCATTCATTTGAAACTTACAATTCTGATTAAATCGATCGACTCGCTTTTTGTAACGTTTAATCCTATTTGCCCATGCATAAACTTTTTTCTTTAGAAAGTCTATGCGCTCTGTGACACATGACATGTATTGTTGAGGACTAATGTCAGTACCCAAGAATGCCTGTTTCACAAAGCGCATCACTCTTGGTCGCATATTGCCTGATCGAAAGCTGATTAGCTTACCAATGAGTGTCCTAGTCTCAGCGATACGTTGTTCAATTCTATACTGCCAGGCTGGCATAGCAAGTTTACATTTAGTAGTAGCGGTATTTATTGAAAATTTTACTCTAGCTACTCGACACTGCAACAGCCGCACAATAAAGAATAGAGTGCGTATCACTAAGATTTTTACTGTTATCCAAATTAGACAACAGTGAATCCAGGGCACACATAAGCGCTGTATTTTTTTTTGTCATAGGCGAACGGGATAAACGTGGCCTTATCTGATGTTTCATAGATCCATATTCCAGAATCGTATCTTCCAAAGCACTCCTTAGTCTCTCATTGTATTGGGTACTTACAGATATAGCTTCACTCTCCACATCTTCATCAACAGGTAATATGGACATTAACTGTGGTGTATTGTTTGCCACCAAATGCACAGTGTGTGATGAAGACGGGATAGCCAAACTATTCCTTACGTCAGAGCGTATCCTCTCAAGTACGGTATCAGCAAGCAGGTGACAGCGCTGTATAGCTCGCACTTGATCCGATAATCGTTGTGCTAACACGTTGACAGCTGGCTCAAGCTCCTGAAACAGAGACACCAAACGAACACGGTACGCATTAAGGTTAGTTCCCAACTCCGTAGCCCGATAATATGCCCGCATGACATTTTCATTCATAGAAGTAGTCCATTTCATGCGGCGCACATCACCACCGGTAGCGGGGACCCTGTTCGAGGGCAGTTGTCCTCGGGGTCCTAAACATGACTGTGGCCGGCCTCTCCCCTACCGACGTACAGGTGTTGGCGACGTCGGCGGAGAGAAATACTCGTCGCTGGAAGTGGAGCTCGACGTCTCATTGCTCGCCGATCTCACTGTTGTGTGCGATGGAGGCTGCGAGACGGAGCTTTGCGACGAATCCGGAGGTAGAGGGTATGCATCTCTGTGTCTGGCTTTTGTTCTTGTTATCATTATATATTTATTTCTATTTCAATTTGGTGGTGGTTGGTGATGTGACGGTACGTCTGTCATCTTGATAAATATTTACTTTGTATTTTTCTATTATTTTTCTTTTTATATTGTAGTATTGATTATTTTTCTTTTTATATAGTAAGTCAAAAATGTATAACGTGAATTTTATGTTCTTTTTGATAATTTTTTGAGAATTCAATATAATAAATTATTCCACGAAAAATTATATGACGTTAACAATTATTATTATTATTATCTTATAATTTTAATTATTATGTTATTGCTGTATTTTAAGACAAAAGTAGAAGCACTGACTACTAAAATAACCTATATTTTAGATAATATTTTATTTCTTTTTTCAAATGAAAGATAAAAGTGAGGCACAATGAAAACAGATATAACTTAACCAACAAGTATTCACCTATTTTTTACCATCAACGTTCTTTTGAGGGACATTCGCTGCATGATAATGTGTTGCCTGTTATTGGATTTACGTTGAAGCTTCTGTTTTATCCTTTATTTATATTTTCTTATTTGAAAACCTTATTCCACAATTTCCTGTGTACATAGAGTTCATGAAATGGATGGTGAACATGTGGTCCAATTAACGAATGTATTGGATTTTGCTTCACAAGTATCCATTAGGGCACAATCAGATGAGCTTCTTTAATAGTATGACAGTTAACATAAGTGCTGATTCTTGTGGTTTTGTATACATATGAGCAAATGCATTTTAATATATATTGTAAGTATAATCAAGCGAAGACGTTTACTGTAGATTGTTTGGTTTGGATGGCTAACTGATTGTTTTCTTTTTAATAAATTATACTTCTTTTTAATAAATTATATTCTTATAGTATTTAGAAAATAAATTAACTAACTTTATAATTTAATCTTGAAGTCGAATTTAACAGTTTTAATTGTCTTACCGATTTGAAACTTTACAAAAATATACATATGTAATACCCTTGACAATACAAAACTAGGTGTAATCGATATAACCTAATATTTGTATCGTGATCGGTGTTCTGATTCTTGTTATTGAAATAAACTATTGTATTATTCAAATTATGAACATAAATTTTTTACAGAAAATACTGTAGATTACAATAGTGGGCGTGACATAGAGAATATGATATTTTTGGATTACGTTGACAAAAAAAAAAATTTAAGGAATTCGGGTTTTATATATTTTTCAGTATACGATATATTAATCCTATAACTTTCGTTATAGGTCTGGACCTAAAAGAGTTGAAAGTCTATATGTTGTGTGTAATATAACTATACCTCAACATTTGTTATTGGTATTCGCTTAGCTTGAAAGTATCATGTTTTAAAGTGTTATATTTTTGTGTAATCTATGTTAATGTTGTTAGACATTAAAGTGTAACTAAATTTATACAGTTTTCATACTAAATAATAGGGATTTTCAACACCGGTTTGTTGTGTGTTCAAATTTATCATTTTACTGAATGTTTCAACTACTGAATATGCGCAAACTAAGTTTGACCCAGTTGGACATTTGGGTTAAAATGAAACCTTATTTATGGAGAAAATCTGTTCTAAATTCACTAAAACTATCCTTAAATATGTTTTATAACTAGCTTTTATTCGTATATATTTAACCTCAGCTGATAAAAAATGGGAAAGGCAGGGGACACGATGCTATGGCGCACGTTATACTCAGCCACGACTGGGCATAGGCCTCTCCCAACGTGCCTCCCTCATTCACACTACATTCCGAAGAAGGCACGTCTGAAAGGTGATTAAAGTTCTTTCTGCATATTGGGTTTATTTTTTTTTTTTTTTTTTTTTAGAAAAGACGCTAGATTTTTTTGCGGAGTTCTGCACTAAATTAATGCTTGTTGTGCCGCGGGGGACTTTACAAACATTCAAGCAACGGACACAAATAACACCCAGACTTTTTTTTTTTCCTCGTGTGGAAACCCCCTCGGGCCGTCATTCCACCGGGGTTTTCGGTGGAACCGTGTGTCGGAATCGAACCGACTAAAACCACACGGTGTGCCATGCTGCGCTTAAAATAGGAGGAATCCGGAAACAGCTTTATCAAGACATCCGGACCCCTCCTAGCGCCTGCCCGCACTATGCGGGCACCACCTACAGGCGCAGACGTCACCCCCTCGCGGCTGGCCAAACGGCGGATGGAGGGGGAAACCCGTCCCGACCACCCGCGGCCACACTCAGGGCGGCATGAGGCGCTGGTAGGCGCGCTTCCGCCGCCCAGTTCACTGGCGGCGAATTAGGTCCGAGTGGAGGTCATCCTCTCGGGCCCGCTCCGCCGCCTCCTTCTGCAAGATGACCTCCTCGCAGAAGGTTGCGACCGCGGTAAAACTTCTGTAGCTACCGACCATGGAGCGTATGATGGCCGGTAGCGAGAGATCCTCTCCGATGACTGCAGTGAGGGCCCGACGCTGCGGCGCCCAGGCGGGACAATCTGCAAGTGTATGCTGTGCAGAGTCCTCACTGCAGTCGCAGTGAGGGCAGGCGGGACTCAATTCCCTCCTAGCAACAGAATGCAGGTACTTCCCGAAGCAGCCGTGCCCGGAAAGCACCTGCGTCAGTCGGAAGAAAAGGGTCCCGTGCTGCCTCCCTGCCCACTCGATAATGACCGGCTGGAGTGCCTCCACGGTGGCAAAACCAGCACGTGGAGCCACGTGGGACGACCAACAAGCCATCGTGGCCCGGCGGGCGGCCTCACGCTACTCGCGTACCTCATCGGGCGGGGGTCGACTGCCACTACCCGCCCGGAACTCAGCCGTCGAGCACTCCCGCCTCCATATCCCACGGGGGAGTTCCGGCCAACGCGCATGCCACCTTCGTTGATATGGTGCGGTATCCGCGTATGGCATACCCCATGTTCCACAGGAGTGGTCCAAGAACAGACACCGCACGACATAGGCCGACGTCTCAAGTTTCCGTCTCGGTCCTCGTACATGACGGTACGCTCCCTTAAATAATCTGCCACCAGCCGCCTCAGGTACTGTGGCACCCCATGATAATGGAGCGCTTCCCTGATGCAGCTGTATGGCAGACTATTGAATGCGTTGGCGATGTGAAGGGACACCGCCAACAGCACGCCGCCACAGCTGACTGCGTCCTCGGCCTGAGAGCCGTGTCAGGCGCATAATAGCACCGATAGTCGAACGCCCCACTCGGAATCCAAATTGGGCGTCCGACAAATCGTTGCCAACCTCGCTCAGGTGCCGGACGATGCGGGCAGAGAGGACCCTCTCAAACAGTTTACCCGCCTCGTCCAGCAACACGATGGGCCTGTATGCCGAGACCGAGTCAGCAGGACGTCCCGGCTTCTTTAGAAGGACCAGCTTCCCACTCTTCCAACACTCAGGGAAGCGTCCAGACGCCAGGCTGGCATCAAACACCTCCCTGAGGCGGTCCGACATGTGGTTGAGAGCCAGGGCCAAAACACGGGCGGCGATCCCGTCTTGCCCTGGGGCGGTGTTCTTGGAACGAATCCGTAGAACAGCCGCCCCTATTTCTGCCTCCGTGGTGGGTGGAACAGCCTCCTCCTCGACCTGCCCGTCGTCTGCGGCCAAAGGGGCCATTGACGGGGGTGAAAGAACACCCAGACGTAGAACAACAATTTCAGGATTATACAGTATTGTACCGTGTGAAGATCGAACCCACAACACTCGGCGCGGCAGCGTAATGGTGAGGTGACCACTTAAACCGCTACGCCATCCATGCAGTCAAGTTTCTTTCTCTTTAATATACTAAAAATTTAGTTTACTTTCAATAATAATATTTGCGTTTTCTGTCACCGTTCTCTTCTTCAGGATCCTTGCATTCACGGCAGTACATCGATGGATCCTGCCAATTAACATTTCTTTACATAGAAGAACATTAGAAGTTTAATTCACTTACAAGGAGCATGAAAGATTAAGAAAAAAGAAAATGAAGTAAAGATGGAACAAATATAGCACTTTTAAAATAAAAACCACAAAGAAACTGTAGCCGCTGCTGAAAGTTCGAATACAATTCCAAGCAACCAAGTAGCATCCATTAAACGTTCTAAAACTGTTATTGACTTTTATGATGCTCTTGCTACGTCATTTTCTTGGAAGTCGTATATTTAGCAAGTTTGAAAAGTTATTGTTTAACGAGAAGCGAGATATTATAGGTAATTTTATTATGTTTTGTTGTTTGGTCGTTTCACCTGTGAGTTTTATAAATGCAATACGATTCAGATCCACTTGCAGTCAGGCTGGCTTATAATTATATTGCCCTAAGATTAAATTCCTGCAAGATGGGGCTCTGTTGATCGTTGTCGTTTTGATCACAAATATTAAAATGTACATGTATATAAGATTGCGATTTTGTGTTACTCGGAGATAAGAAATGATAACGTCTTTTGTGTCTTTCATATGTAATAAATGTCTGTTAGGATGTTTCTTTAATATTTTAAGTAGGTAGAAATATTAAATGTGTAGAACTCCTTTTTATTTCATTCTAATTGTAGATCGAAGGTATCTCCCTATAACGAATGCGGAAATACTTAAAAACTTAAAAAACACAATAATATTGTTTTCCCGTGTCCTCCAGTGCCTGCTGAGTTACTAGTTAGATGTAACCTCTGCGTATATTTACGTGTAAAAACTGTATTTAAACATGTTAAAACATCAAATTTAATTTCTAAAAATAACTTGGGATTTATAACGAAGTGTGTAACATACATAAATGGTTTTTATAGAACTTTTAAATACGGCTACGTGGAAATACAGAGAATACGTAGATATACCAAAAACGCGCTTTACTCGGTAACCAATTTTATATAATCTATCTTTAGAATAACCTGATATTAGTTAATAACATGAAATTAAAAAATAATGGTCACAAAGACGTTTGAAAGTAACCGTTGATGCCTTTTGTTACTGATGTTCGGGAACTACCGTCTGCCACTGCACTCACCAAATTATCTTGTATATGGCGCAACATCACCTTGGTTTACGAGTAGTCTGTTTCATTCCGTCCGATACACATGTCGAATCAGAGCGTTTTATTTTGTTATCGTTTTCAAAGTTTTACTAAGTTCTTACATATACATATATACTATAAGAATTCTCATTATTGTATGAATCATGCAACTTTCTTTAATTGAAGTAATACCTATCAATTTTTAGAATTTGAATATAAATCAAGTGACGGAATTATTTTATAGATATTAGCATTGGCCCGGGACCAAAGACGTAACTTGGAAATTCAGACCAAGTTTTAATTGACCTGAGTTAAACCCATAGAATAACTTCAAGTTGAACAAAAGTAATAATTGTTTGAATTTTGAGGAAGGGCGTAGAAACGTCTTTTCAGCTTTTAAAGGTATTAGTGGTTAAGAGTATTTATGATTTTAAAAGAAATAAAGACATTACTTCTTATTAACGTAAACGCTTAATGACGTATAAAACACTTACTACAAGTAGGTAAACAACAGCGATGTCACTTGTACATTGCCAACCCATGTATGGAGATGGGGCGCCCTTTCTGGAACCCAGCTGACGTAACCAGATCAAACAGTACTATGATAATATTAGCTCTCACTCTCTCAAGAGAGAGCTACGATACTTTTTCTCTTCAAGATGAGCTAGCTGAGCAAGAAGTAATAGAATTTTAAGCTACTTATTTTGATTGGTTCAAACTTCATAAGATTTAGTAATGCTATTTTTACTTGAGAAGGGGATTACTTATTATATAATATTTATACGTGTGATTAGTTTGAAGCATTTAAAATGTAATCCCTTTTAGATATACTTACGTATATTACATAAATATACTATTACCTACATATATTTAATATTTATAACTACAACAAGTGAATCTTTTACGAATACAGTCACGACATAGGAATATCATGTATTTCTATATAGATTCATATCTGTAAGCATTTATATCACGGTACAGATTGTTTATCAGTTGACATATTTCGTATGCTTTTTTGTAATTCTAACACGTCAGGGGCGCAGAGTGTTTCTGCTTTGTACAGCTCCGGTATTTGAATATGTATGAGCGGTGGTCGCGCAGTTTGTGCCGCCCCCTTGTATGAAAATGTGATGTCCCGATAAATTGTCGAAAGGGTTGATAGGAATTTAAAAATGGCTGTCGAAAATATATACACACCATATATTATATTCCGTGCTATCAAAAATAGTGTTTATTTATAAGTTGTTCTTGTTCGGACTAACGTAAAAAAATACATCACGTTTCTACCGACGAAAAACGGAGGAGGTACGACCACGCTTAACTTTTTAAGAGGTAGTCAGATTTTGATAAGTATCTAATTGCTATTGAACAAAGTGTATGATGTATGAAGTAAATATAAAGTTTACTTTAGTTGAAATGATGATTGTTTAAAATTCAAATTTTTATTTTTCTTTTAGGCTAGAAAATAAGGGATGTTCACCCTTTGTCTCTTCATGTGTATATCGATTCTGTTGGAACTTTCTACACATAAGTAGTTCTTGACATAAAGATATGATGAAGATCTTTAATTCATTTAAAGGGGATTTTATAAACCAATTGATTAAACTCCTCAATGGTCACAGGCACAGCAGCCAAATTTCTAAACAAAAAAAAATGCAGTCCGGGAGTACCGACAGAAGTCAAAACTTATTATGGCGCGTTAGACATTTTTTAAATGGGTTATTGGGTTATTGGGTAATGGATTGCATTTTATTTATGAATTTTGTTTTATTAGAAATTATTTCACTAATCATAGTTAACAATCATTTAACATTATTTTATTAATCATAGTTAACAATTTCGACAACTCTTGTTTCAACATCATTATCATTAAAATTATTACAATTTAAAATATAAACTATAGGTTCATGGTAACTAAAATAGGAAATAAACAATTTTGATTCGAAGTTATTTAAATATCTCTTGAATACCGCAACAATTGTACTTTTATATCTCGTTGTGGTAATATTGCATTGATTGAACATATGCGTCTCGAAACGGTGTAGCGAGTCCATAGATTTTATCTCATCTAAAAATATGCGTACCGCGCTAAAAGAAGTTTTCACTTCAAAAGTAGACGAAAGAAGTAAAGTAATATATAATGTTTAGTCTTTAAAAAAACTCCTAGACTTATGTTAACAACTATACAAAATGTTTTACGTAAAAAATTCTTATGTATCAAACCGTTAGAGTCATATACACAACATAGACGCGTTAATATAGTGTGAAAATTAAATAAATATTTAAGCAATATTTATTTAATCATATCATCATATTCAAAAAGGTAAATAATTCAAGTACTAAAAGTAATTTTCACTAAAATGTGTACTCGTCAATGCGCACAAAGACTAGATTACCGTGATCCATGGCCTGGAACGCACTGATTTTCCGCTTAAATTACTCCTCGGAAGCTTAGTAATAAACGCCCAGAATTGGATAAGTCTGAGCACTTTAAAGCAAAGATGGGTCACAAAGTTAAAAGTCATGTTACTTAAAAGGGGTTTCTTGGGGTCGAAAAGCTCGGAGGAGGGTAAAAGAGGATTGCCTTCGCACACCTGTCGCCGCTGTGATATACCTCCTTGCAATATAATATATTATTTCTTGCCTACACCCCCACGTTCATTCTGTAGAGTAAAATATTTGTCAAAAACTTTATGTACAAACAAGTTTTATTTTATTCACATTTACTTATGAAAAATGTTTAAGTGTTATTCATTAGGGATTAAATTCAACCTATTCGCTAAATCACGTTTTGTTTAACGATTGTGATGTGAACTGTTAAGTTAGTGAGTTAAGTTAGATTATTATTATTGATAGTAGGTTACTATCACATTATGAGGTTATTTTATTGATAAAAATTCTAAATAATAATATGGTTTAAAGTATATTGTTCAAAATATTAATTGTACAATGAAATGATATTTTTTTAAAGGAAAGAATAAGTATAGGAGTTTCAATACAATTGAAACTTTGACTGTCAAAGTGAGGATTAATGCTCTCATCTCTGAACAGAATTGTATAAAATTTTGTACACTGATAGTTCGTATATTGGAATATACGAATGCAAAGTGACATACAGAGGTAGCTGAACGACAGAATTAAAGTTAATTTGAAGTATAAAGCTATTTTCCTTCAAGCAAAGAATACATAATAGTACCAAATATTTACTGAAATTTATTTAAATAAAAAGCGACTTCTGCTCTGACACAAGAATGTTCAATTCAGATCGCACACGCTTACAACCTACAATTATATAAACCTTTTTTATCATCTTTCTGCGGTGCGGGAGAGTGCTTATCATCAAGTTACCGTTCCCCCATCAGTATCATCTTTGGCTTAAATCGTCTCCCCGTAAAATAAGGTGGCAGAATCGAACGCGCTATCACTTTAGACCATAGATAGAACCATGTTTCTAGCGAGAGACATAATAATACGAGTATTCACCTTCTTTTTATTGTATAATTTATGTAGGATTATCAGCCTACCGCTGCTGACTTTAACTTCAAACGGACAAGAGGCGGGTTTATAGAAGAGAAGTAGTTATCTAACAGTGGTAGAGCCATGCTTAGGCACTAATAGGCTGACTCGACCGGTGCGATACCACGGCCTCACAGAAAACCCGTTGTGAAGAAACGCTTGCGTTGCATTTCTTGGAAATTAGTGAGGTTTCAGGCCCATATCCCCTCTCCTTTATCCTTTCGCTTGACTCCCCCCTTTTCCCAACTCCTCCCTTACCCCTCTCTTTCCCCTCCGCACCTACGCTCATATCCCTCATCACCCTCAAAGGCGAGTAGCACACTTATGATTCCCGAGTTGCATTTGTCCATGGACGGCGGTTGTCACTTTTCATAAGGTGACCCATCTGTTCATCAGTCCAAAAAAAAAGATAAGAGTAGTCTGATTTAATGAGCGGCACACGTCTCCCAGATGTTGAAGTTACAAATACATTTTGGCGTAGTCATACTGAGCGGAGTGGTGGCTCATACGAGTACAGCGAGAACTTGAACATTCATTTGAATCAATTCTATAGCTTCGCTTCGCGTTCGAATTAGGTTCGCTGCCAGTTTTAATTGCGTCAAGTGTAAGTTACCTATTCCACAAGTCTTTTTTTTTTTAATAATATACTGTATTACTGATTGTGAGCATATAACTATTACTATAACGAATGTAATTGAATAAGTGTGGATGTGTATGTTTATGTTGTGTGTGCGTGCGCGTGGGTGTGCGTGTGCATGTGCATGTGTGACTCTGTGTGTGCATGTATG
Organism: Tyria jacobaeae; assembly: GCA_947561695.1. Lineage (NCBI taxonomy): Eukaryota > Metazoa > Arthropoda > Insecta > Lepidoptera > Erebidae > Tyria > Tyria jacobaeae. The sequence goes on from OX387210.1 coordinate 9,699,624, forward strand.
ACTGTTAGTGTGTTTGTGTAAGTGTGTTCCAATGTTTAACTGATTATGAAGGCACAAACAGCAGATTTTCACTTTCCTCATAGTTAAAAGAATGGGATACTGTATTTTGCACTGGTACTTTGTAGAACAGTATATTTGATTTTTTTATTCACTTTATCATGAAGGTATCTTCCTAGGAAGCTAAAAAATTTGCCTGCAAATGCTGTGCACCATCGATTCTCATCTGGGAGAGAAACCTTATGTTTGAAACGCTTATTTGTGCCGGAGGGGTCAAACGGCAGGAGAGAATGTTGCTTCAGTAATACAATAATAAGTCTGGTAATGCCATGGATCTCAAAAACTACAGACCCATTATCTGTTTGCAAACAGTCTGTTCGTTATTTACGTTACTTTAATTAACAACATATGTAATTAATAACAATATAATGGCTTGTTCTCAGAATGGATGTAGAAGTGGGGTACGTGGCACTAAAGAGTTCCTTATTATTGACACAACTATTAACCATCAAGTGTCATCATGGTCTTGATGTTGGTGACCGAATTTTTGCAAGTAGGTACAACTATATAAGACGGAGTACCCGATCGTGTCGGTAAAGTGAGTGTCCGTGTCATGGCCGGTGGTCGTTTTATAAGGAGTGGGAGCTTTTGCACCCCGTCCTTGACTCTCGGTCACCTGCTCGGCGCCGCTCGCTAGTTGCTCAGCCGGTACAAAATGCCGAACCACTGCGATGTCGAGGATAAACATTTGATTCTCGACAATCGCCATAAGCGAAAAGATGACATGATGAGAGACCTCGAAGGGCGAGGTCGTACCCCATGTTCCACAGGAGTGGTCCAAGGATATACCCGTGCGGAACACCGCACGACATGGCCGACGACTCAAATTTCCCTCTCGATCCTCGTACACGACGGTACGAGGATCGAGACTATTAAATGCGTAGGTGATGTCCAAAGACACTCGCCCCCGATTGGAGCCGTGAGACTCCTTTCCGGATTACGATATGTCAACGGTGACATCAAAATGAAGTTTGTAAATGCCTGCTCGGTAGCAGTGAGTACACGCCAAGCCCGTCACTAAGTGACCCTTAGAAGGGTCCCACACAACACTGAGTGTCCCTTGGAGGGCCCCACAGTGTATCTTGTTTTGTCTGGAGTCTCCCCCTGAGCCAATCCGGCATGAGTAGCTCTACCGGCACAGCCCCAGAGATCGTTAACCCGCGCAAGCCGCCCACGGCGACAATATAAGGATACAGTTTGGGGGGGTGATTGTTAAGAGCCTCTTGTGAGGAGGTTCCTGTCTCTGAAGCCCTAACCACCGGTAGATTGGTTGGATGTTTTTATATTTTTAAATAAAATACCTATGGTTTTTATTTAATTACGGGGGAAGAAAAGTGGGTTATGTACATAATTTTTTCAAGTAAGCGCCAGATGGTTGGACCTGGAGAAGAAGGAGTACCGACGCCAAAATCTAACACGAGTAAAAAAGTTAAGTGTGTGGTGGGGAATAAACGGAATTATATACTGGGAGCTATTGCCATCCAACACTATAATCACGGCCAATACTTATTGTGACTAATAAAATCAAAATAAAGTATACTTTTTGCACGATAATGCTCGACCACATGTAGCAAAAGCGACTCGTGAAAAATTACTTTCGCCTGGCTGGGCTGTCCTTCCTCACCCACCGTACTCTCCAGACATTATGCCTTCAGATTATCATCTTTTTTTTTCTCTAGCCCACTACTTAGCAGATAAAAAAAATAAAAATGAAGATCAGCTTAAAAGTGAAATTACCACCTTTTCTTATCAAAAACTTCTTCGAGGAAGGCATTTTGTCTCTGCCGGTGCAAAACGACGGTGCTTATATAGTTGAGAAATATTTTGATTTTGCATACTTCAAAAATTAAATGAAGTGTACAAAGATGGCGGGTTTATTAGGTGCCAACGTAATGTATGGCGTCTGATCTCAAACTAAACACAGCTTATACTATAGTAGCTAGATTGCTAATAAACATACTTATATATTTCTAAACACATACATATTATAAATAAATTACACCCATACACAGGACAAATAGTCATGATCATCACATAAATATTTGTCCTGTGTAGTAATAGAACCCACGCCATCTGGCTTTGTAGTCAGGGTCACTGACCACTAGACATATAGGCAAGTCTGATAAGCCATAATAAAGTATTTAGCAATCAAACAGCTTGAAAGATTAAGTATCCGGAAGCTGTACACATTTTTGTATTTTACGGTGGGATTGTTTACTGTGATTCTCCGACAATTATAAATTATAGGATATATATGTACATATATATAGGATATAGGAGTTAATATAGAAAAATACTTATACACTTATTTATTTTATATTTTACACACATACATACATACACTCACGCTTCCGGTGGGGTACGCAAATTACTTTTTGCCGATTATAATTTTGGCAAACTCGTAATAAAGGCAGACCTATCGCCATCTACTGGGCACTATAAATATTGATATATAAATAATATAGATTCAGGATTCTGAATGTGGGTATTAATTTAGCGAGCAATCTTATAGTTAACTCTTGAAACAAACATTTTGTAACGAAAAAGTACTCATAGTGTTGTACACACTATGAGTACTTTACACTGGTAAAATAAAATGGTAAATTATATATATATATATAACAAAAAATATTAATATCAGAGACGCGTTACTACATTTACTTGTATTTAAACGTAGTTGTGGGTACAAATATGTTTTTTTTTGTACCTTTTTTTATTTAAAATGATATCCAGATGATGTGTTGGTATAATTTATTAATAAATAATCGCCATTTTACCTAAATTATCAACAAAATGTACTTATGTTTACCACATTGTCATATTAGTTTATTTGTTATTTTTCAGTCGACCAGACAAGATACATACATTTCGAGAAGATATAAAAATTATTCCGTCATTCGTCATGTGCCTACCTGAAGCTTAGCGCTTCATTATTTCTAGGTAGATGAGAAAAAAAAGTTCCATTATCCAATTCTCTGAGCAGAGGGCTTTTCTTTTTCATGTACATATTATATTGAAAAGCCAAAATATAGAATGTCACGTTTTTTATCGTATAGGGGGACAGAGAAGCAGGCGGGTCACCTGATGGCAAGGGACAGCGGCTGTTACCCGCACACATCAGCCCATGGACACTTGCAACTCAAGAGTCGTAGTCATCGCCCTTAGAGACGTGAACTGGATTGTCCTAATACATTGTATTTATATGAAAATTAGTTTACAAAGATGCATTTTGCCTTGAAAACCTTTATAACATAATCAAATTAGAATTTTATGTAAGTTGTATGAGACAAGTTAAGTAATATAAAGGCATGAGCGCAAACTACATTTGCTGCTTCGACTTCTCGTACTAAGGCTGGTATGCGAGCGCCTCTACGTAGAATTACTGATAATTATAACCTGTACTTTCACCATAGATATGTTTGCAATATCTTCGGGAACATTTAAAAGGCTTGTGACACAAAGATTAAACCATTTGAACGTTGACTTTTCAAGTTAGTAGGTTTGTTTGAATTCTTTTCAATTCGTCTGGATACGAACAACGCATGATACTTGCAAAAAATTGTTATAATATTACGTGGAAAATGTTGTTAGTCTCACAAAGGTATTTCTTTATTTTAATGTTTCTTTGTAATCATCTGTGTGACTGTTTATTTTCCCAAATAAATAAATAAAAATAATTTTCTCCCAAGACAAAGTAAATAAGGAAAAAACTATGAATTGGAAGTTCGAACAATTACACAAGACATCACAATGTCCGTTGTGTATTCCGCTACAAATAGTCCAACAATGAATAGTGCCTCATTTCCGGGCGACTGAGCGTGCTCGCTGCACTACATTCAAACAATGTTCGAGTGCTCTGTTACTTAATGGCACGCCAGTGACGACTGATTTATTGATTGACCTGTATGCTATCGTGCCCACTCTCTACCTTGTATCTCTTTTAAAATGCTATGAAGCCATCGATTTTTTGTACTATGTCTATTCTAAGATGTAATGTAACGTATGACATTGTCAACGGTGAGTATCCCACATATGTCATGAGCATGGAAGTGGACGGATGAACGGGAAGAGGATGACTCAAATAAATATAGATGAATTGCGTCAGGGATGATATGATAAGGACAGGCAGAGATGACGTGTGAAATGAAGAACATACCGTACCAACCATCTCATAAAGTTGGAAATGTTAACGATTTTGTACACCTATTTACTATTACGAACATCGCACTATAAAATTTTCGCGTCGATTAGTATATACATACGTATGTATGTATGGAATTTCAAAACAATAACCAGTTAGCAGCGGTTTTCATGACATGACAGTCATATCGTATCATAGAATAATTCTATTCTATAATAATTAATTTGCGTTTCGACACTTTTGATTGAGAAACGATGGCCAGGTCTTAATGGCCATCGTTTCTCAATCGATGATCGGGATGAGTATGAAATTCGAAAAAAAAAATTACATGGGTCTTACTTCAATATTTTTTTATTTTATTATCCATAGAAGCTGTTTTTGTATAAGAATAACAAAGTCTAATTGTATGTGGAGAAAAAATACATATACTGCGAAGATGAAACAGACTACAATGGTAACATATATACCTACATAGATATACTCACGTGGAGGCGTCTCTAACTCCAGTGTTTTGAAGACCACAATTTAGCCACTTTTATTACTAAGAAGTACAGTCAGGCTTCACCCTTCAGAACTACGGATTAACTTGTAAAAAATTCAAGGTAAGACGACATTGTATTATGTTCATATTACATAATATGTATGCGTATAAAATAGGGCTTATCAACAAGCGTTATTATTTACCCCGCTACTTTTCTGCTGTTAGGTGGCACTAGTGAGTTACTCGACATATCGGTTTTCTTATTCGTTGATTGGATTTCATTCGCGAATTTTAAGAAATTTTTATTTCAGTAATTGCAAATACGTTGAATTCTTTCAACGGTAGCTCAATAGAGTTTAAGTGATATATCACACTTAAGTGGTGCAGTTTCTTTTACCGGTTTATGCAGGTAGTTTATATTTGTATTATATTTAGTATAAAGTTTGATGGGAACTTTGACGGACGTGGTGGTAGAAATTCAGTTACGCTACAAAAGACTATTGTGTCACTGTGTCACACAGTGACTTTATTGCTATCCACTACCACTACCGTCGTTGCTCGTTTTTCTAATAGAAAACCTTTTTAAGGGTATTTAAGAGTCCTAAAGAGGGTATCCAACTTTTGATTTCAGCTTATCAGCGTATGCTGTCATGTTCTGGCCACATTTTAAATTTTAATTTCCCTTTTAAATTTTGATGCATGTTTATTATTGCCCTTTGATTGCTATATTTTTTAAACGTCTAATATTAGCTGTAGGATATGGAGAATTTTGAATTGATTAAAATTCATGAAGTTTTAATCACATTTTATTAATTATTTTAAATACATTTAAATTTTATATATAAAAAGTAGTACACCGGTGATTAGGGATCAAAGTACACGTGAATACACTCAAACCTTGTGCGTGTATTTGTATTTATTATATACTACTACTACTCTGATTATTATTGTCTTTTTCTTATTCATACCTGGAAACATATGTATACTCATCCATTAATACCGTCCTGTAAACAGACACAGAGCCATTTGCAACGATTCTGACCCATAATCCACGAGCATCGGTTACAGGCGCTGTTAATTTGATCCTTCTTTAGTATACTGCCGGTCTGGTCAGTATACGCCTTTCTGTTCCTACCAGCACGACTAGTCTGCTCACTAAAACCTTATAAATTTCTCTATATAGCAGTTTTTCACTCATTATTTTCGTGTCACTTCATTCCTCACTCTGTCAATTAATTTAACATTACACATAATTCTCGCTTATTTGTAAACAACCTCAATTATCAGTTCATAAACAAGTATGTCTAGGACATCAATTACATTTATCATTAGGACAGTTTTCTTATTTCTTTTTATATATTTCTTATTCAAATATCATTTAAACAAACTTATAGCATTGAATAAAATACTATGTATATTATCTATTAACAACAATGTGGCCAGTCATTAAACATTCTCGATGAAAGGAATATTTTCTCTTGACTTGCTAAAGAAGCACACTTACACAAAAGACTCACTTATTCCCTCTTGATCTCCACAAGGGTCCCAATAAGTACTTAAAGGAGAACAAGATAAAGTAAAACAGAATCTGATCAATACAAAATAATCGGTATTACCACGAGTGGTTTCGCGCGTTAACTCGATCTATCAATCACCATCTTCACGAAGCCCCGGGAGGATTCCGTAGGAAACTTCTCTCTCCCACGCTCATTATTTCAAAGCATTGTGGTTGTTAATTCGTGTTAAATTGTGGGTGTTCCACCCCCGGTCAATCGTTGTCCCTTTTTTCTCGTTAATAAGACACCATCCTGAATCACAGATATTGAGGGATAATAAGATTTTCGCGGTGAATTGGACGGTATTTGTAAAGTATTTCACATTTAACGAGATTGTAAAGAACAAAAGAATCTTTGAGTGCCGGAAATTTTATTCTGCTTCACGTCCACTCTCATTAGACGGTAGGGTAGAATCAATCATTATTTTATTTAAAAGTCGAATTATTTGTTGTACTCAAGACATTTTGGAAATATGATTTAGTAACGTTGCCTAAGCTTGAAAGCTTCAAAAATATTCGTAATAATGTAGTAAGGGTACAAAATATAAGGCATTGGCTAATAGTATTATGTCATACTTTAGATGTGAGAGTATATTAGTTACCACAGATACTGTCTAAGTACCGCTAAAGTTTTTGGTGCAAACATTTTTATTATCTCGCTAGCAATAACTCTTGTTTCTAGATAACTGCCTATCTATTGATTTAGTACCTATTCTTAGTAATTTTTCGACCATGATATGCCTTCAAGCATATTGGATTGTATTGATTTTAAACTGTAGATCTATTGTATTGATTTCGTCATTTTTTTATTTAGCCTAATTCAATGCTGGGATGACGTTTGCATTTCCACCTTATGATATCTAATATTGTCATGAGCCAAAAAAAAGTCATTTTCCCGATAACTCTTTTAAACACTAAGTTTACTTCAGATGTCTATCTTATTGTTCGGTCCAACACGTACATACACATATGTACATTACCTGAAGGGCCACCGTGCTCACCTTACTTATTTAAATTTAATATCCAACTAAGTATGCAAAATATATGATAGCACAAAAGGGAGGTTGGTAGAATTGTATTTCAGTAAAACACTGCTTAGTAAATTTGAAATATTGGTTTCGTAATGATTAACAATAGTCTGGTGTAATAAGGACAGTACATGAGCATTTCTTTCCAGTTATTTAATCTATAATTGAATAAACAAATGCTTTACAACGATCGCTTTTTGCTTTGATGTTGTATATTACATGTTAAATTACTTCTAATATGTTATATACCTATATAAAAGCTGTGGGTAAACCTATTTAAATAAATTAATTACGTCTCAAACGGAAGTATTAATAAGAGAAAGACGTTTTACTGGTAACAAATTGTGATTGTAAGCTTTAAAAATAAGTATTAAAGAGACTTGTGCGTAAGTCCAATAAAGCCCAATGGCCAAGGCTCGCGGCCGCTAAGCCCTTAGTCGCCTCTCACGCATCTACCCGCATTACTTCTAATTGTGATTTAATGGCCCTTCGCGGCGGATATGCTTGACCTTAAAAATAAAATATATCGCAAATTCTGAACGCGGAGTATCTGAACGTCGCTTTTGACTTGTAATGTAAATTATGTATTTTTATAAACTGATTTAGTTCTTTAAATTTTCCAAACAAATAATTTAGTGTGCTTAGGTGACCTTAGCACCCTAAAATGTATTTTTTTAATCTACCCCATATTTAGGAGTTTTTATCTATAAACATATGTCAACCCCAGTGCACCTTATAATATTATTGTATTATACTAATTATATTGTTGAGGGTGACTAACGCTTGACCGTTATCAGATGACACAACTTTATTGTTTATTCGGAGGTAGGTCTAGCCAAAATCGATTGTATTAGGTCTACGTCTAACCTATTAAGCTTCTGTTCAAACATTAGTGAGTCTCGTTCAGTTATATTCAAAACATACACTCGCACACTCAAGCAATTGTTACAACTAATTATTGTGCCGTCTACAGCTGCAACTTTACTACTACGGTCAACTTCCTCGTTGTCGTATATTCCCGCATGCGCAGAAATTCATTGAAACACCAACATTTTGTTATTGCGTCTAAATTATCTCTTTTTTTTCTAATATTATAGGCCAGACGAACAGACGGGTCACCTGATGGTAAGTGACAACCGTCGTCCATTGACACCTCCAACTGGAGAGTCGTAAATGCGCTGCCCGCCTTTGAGGGTGAAGAGGGATGAGGGTATGCGGGAAGGGGAAAGAGACGGGGATGAAGAGATGGGAAAAAGGGCGGGAGGTCAGTTGAAAGGAATAATATTGTCTATAAAGGAATAATAATGAATATCCGGAAACCTCACTAATTTCGGGGAAATGCAACGCAAGCGTTGCTTCACAACCGGTTTTCTGTGAGGTCGTGGTATCGAACCGGTCAAATCGGCTCATCCGTTCTAAAGCATGGCTCTACCACGTACAAATATAGTAGTACATAAGAGCATTTACTATTTTATAAGCTATTGATGCACTTCTGAGATTAGAGGCGCATCGAACAATATGATGTAGTGCGCTTTTACTATCCCAAAAGATTAAAATTTTATTTAAGTTTTGATAAATGCTGTAGGTTATTGCTTAGAAGAGTGCATTAAACTTTGACACCATTATTGATTGTATCCCACTTTAAACCCGAATCGATAACTGTGTCATATTAATGAGGCTAAAGTTAAAATCTCCTGCAACCATATCATGAGATGCCTTTGACCCATCCATAATTAAATCGTAACGGAACTAAACACAATGCGTATTTATGTGTTTGTGTTTAGTGTAATCTAGCAATACTGTGGGATTATAGTTGGACGGATACTTCTAGCCATTTTAAGTTTATATTAATAATATTTATCATCTCTAGTGCTGATGTCCAAATAGCTAGACTGTACATGTTATGATGGATATCGATGGAATTTATATTAATATTTTGTATTTCATTATATGCTTCAACTAATTACGGTATTTTTTGTTGCTCCAATATCTTTTGTTTCATAAGATGCTTAAATTTGTAATCATTTTAACTGTAGGTTATAATAAAATGTTGGTCAAAGAGGTTCGGTTTATCCGTAAACCCTACCAAATGCCAGGCGATAGTTATAGGCAGCAAACGCATTATGTGTAGGATTGATACCACCTCCATCTCGCCTATTGTTCTCAATGGCTCAGTCATACCCTTGAACTCGGCTGTTAAAGATCTGGGGTTGCATATTGACACAACGCTTGATTGGCGAGCCCAAGTAACTCATGTAAGTCAGAAAGTTACTAGAAGTCTCCGAAATTTATACCGTCTCAAAAATTTCCTTCCCACTAAGACCAAAACTATCCTAGTGCAATCCCTTATTATTCCTATAATCGACTATGGTGATGTGTGCTATTTCGACCTGAATGCAGACCTTCTCAACAAACTAGACCGTCTTCTCAATAACTGCATTCGATTTATTTTCAATCTTCGCAAGTATGACCACGTGTCTGCTTTACGCTCCCAGTTAAAATGGCTCCCTATTCGCCAACGCCGAAATCTACGTGCATTAACTTCCCTCTTCTCTTTTCTTAACTCTCCGTCTCCGCCACATTATTTGGCTCCCTACATTCGGTTTCTATCGTCAAATCACGACAGAAATCTTCGTTCCACTCACAACAATCTTCTCTTATGTCCCCCTCATAACTCTGACTTTGTTAACTCTTCCTTCTATGTCCAATCAGTCCTACTCTGGAATGCACTACCACTCGAAATCAGGATGTCCACTAACCGCTTCACTTTTAAGAGGAGGGTACGTGACCTCCTGTTTAATCAGTTGGCAGAAATTTCAAACCGTTAGTACATATTTACCAGACTTTTATAGTGTTTATTATATGCGTTGTATGTAATTATATGTATATAAGTTTGTATTTATTTATATATATGTATATAGGTATATATTAGTATATGATGTATGAAAGTAATATATGTATATAATTAGATCATATTTTATAATAATTAAACTGGTACCTCTCTCATCTATTTGCACCTACTACCATTTATTTTTGCCACACCCCAAGGTTGACTGGGAGAGAATGCCTGAGGCATTAAGTCCGCCTTTGTACAAAATGTGCTATAAGTCGAAATAAATAAATAAATAAATAAATAAATAATATTGTTAGACCATGACATACTTTTCAGACTATATTTGTACGCTAAATACTTTCTTCTTATGTATAGCGGACGAACATTTAAATCTGATTCCATGACATGTGTTGGAGTGCTTCTTATATATTCACCTATAAATTCTAAGACGTCGATATTGCATTTTATCTAATTTGGTAATATGAAATTATGCGCTGCAGACATAAATGAAACTATCGTAATCCATTCGACTTCGAATTAAGGTTATAATAATATATAATAATATATAAAATATATATGAAAAACCTTCGGCCATGCTTGGTGTGCATTCCCAAGAACTCCCTGTTAGAACTTTTAATATGATTCAAAATTTGTTAAATTTATTCGTTCTTTCATTTATTTGCTTACCCCAATGAAGGTTTACATTTAGCCTAAGTATTCGGTACATTTAGTATACTCCAAGAGTTTTTCATTTCCTGTTATCGTAAGTTTAAAGCTACACCTACCTGAATTAGACACATCAACGTCTAAAACACATGCAAGGGTTGGTTCATTCTGAAAATATGTAATCAATTGAACACCAATGAGTCTAGAGTGGAACGAGATTTTCTGAAATCAACAGCGTATGGCATCAGCATATTTTTTTTTATATACCATTATATGCGTTTTGTAAAATTTTATATATTTTTTTGCAAAAATACGAAATGAAATCATTGCATTGCATTCCATCTCCGATACTGGATGCAGACTCTAAGGACCTCTGAAGAAGCTGGCCACTCGTGCTAGCGAAACGTTAGGAAGCAATTCCAACATACGACGGCCTTTAGACCCGAAAAAAGCCAACGAGTAATATAAACGTTGCTTGAAATTAAGCTAAAGTACTTTCCGTCACTATGGATCACCCCAGAGATTAAATCAATGACTACACAATGTGACATGATCCAGCCTAGTCACACCACCTGCCCACCTGAGCATCTTCATTTCTGCGCAGTGTAATTGATTTTCATGCTGCTTTTTGAGTGTCTAGCATTCGGCTCCGTATGTCATGACCGGTCGGACTGCTGCTCTCTACACTTGTACCTTTTTTGCGCACGGGCATTCTGCTGTCGCATTGCATGCCGGACAGTTCTCTTCATTTCGTCCACCTGGTATTTATGCGATGGGTGACATCATTGCCTATTGACCCATCTTTACTGATTACTGACCCTACGTACTTGAAATAGTCCACTTATTTCAGTTGGGTGTTCTGCACATAGGTGGCGAGTTTGCTGTTGAATTTAAATATTGATTCGCTTAATCGAAATTTAACAGCTTCGTCTCATTTTAAAAGGACCACCAAAGCATAATTTCCGCATATCAGTCATCGCTACCGACTCCTGAGTATCTCCCATTTATTTTTAATCGAGTCACTACTTGTGATGTTAAGAAGAGTATACTTTCAATGTAATATGAGCTAATATGTTTCTCATTTTCTATCTTCTTGTGATATATTGTTTTCTTCTTCCTTTTTAACTTCTTCTTCTACTTTTTAAAATAACTCTGACAATAAAATAAGAGCACACCGACCTGGAACACGCTTTGCTTAAGGCAAATATATACATAATACACATAATGTAAATATATAAAAAAAAATGAAAAAATACAGACTCTAGATTGTGATACATAATCTGGGGGCATGGTAGGGCACTACCTTTTTTCGAAGCGCTTCATCGTTTTTTCTAACCCTTACAACTTGGGTTTGGATTATATCAGATAAACAAAATTCTCGGGATATGTTGTCAATAGCGGATTTATTAAACATATAAAGTTTTATTGCATAGCTCTTACACTTTACATTTTATTTGAAATGTTGACTTTAGAATTTTGATGATAATCAGGGGTTAAATATGTTACAATTGTAAACGGTGTTTGTTGTTTTTATATTTATTTATTTAGAAGCGTACACTCTTTTTACTCGGTTCTTAAACCTAATACTATAGTTGGCTAACTTATTTGTATTGTATTGTACCTTCTTTTATCTATTTTAACACATTATATCGTCATAACTTCAAGCTAATTGCACCAGAAGATAACAAATATAATACTCAAGATGGATTCCGGGTGTTAATACTAAATAATTAATACTAAACTCAATGGTATTGAATTTAGTATTCAATATTTCTGTCCATCCGTCAAGGATCTAAGCCTTCTAATCGATTCCAACCTCAGCTGGCAAAGTCAGGTCACTAGTGTCAGCCAAAAAGTCACAGGAACACTACAAGCATTATACCGTCTAAAGAACTTTCTCCCTCCTAAAACCAAAGCTCTGTTAGTTCAGGCTTTAATTATACCCATTATCGATTATAGTGTATGCTACTATGACCTGAATGCAGAATACCTCAATAAATACGATCGTCTTCTAAATAACTGCTTTCGATTTATTTTTGGAACGAAGTTCCTTATGGGGTGTTGCGGAGGGGTACCCTAGCCGGCAAAAAACCTCTGTAAGGTTAAGAAAAAGTGTGAGATTTTTTGATGACTATACTGTGTCTAATGTATAGTCTACGGGATGACTGTTATTATTATTGCAGTTTGCTATTATTATTTATGTAAATAGCTGTTTCTTTGTATATTATTATTATATAATTTTATAAATCATTGCAAAATAATAAAGGTGTTAAGATAATTTTGTAAAGTAGATTTTTTTTATTTTTCTTCTAGAAACATCGTTCCTATCTGGTGTCCCACGACACCACACATCTTTTTTTAATCTTCGTAAGTATGATCACGTTTCTTCTTTTCGATCCGATCTGAATTGGCGTCCGACGTTCTTTCTACTCTGTATTCAATTCTCAACTCTCCTACTTCTCCTTCATACCTTACCTGTATCTTTCAGTATCTTTCCTCGAATCCAATAAATCCAACATCTTCGCTCATCCAGCAACCTACTCTTATTGTGTCTAAGTCAATCTTCCGCCTGTGTCAATTCTTCTTTCACCATTCAGGTTGTCCTTTAGAATCATTTAAATGTAAACATTTTGCACCTATGTCATACATTCTGCATCACCCAAAGGTAGACTTGCAGAGAATGCCTATGGCATTAAGAATGAAAAATAATAGGTTTATATAATAATATACTTTAGTAGCATTGATTGGTTCTTTTAAAAGTCAAGTCTTTCTAAAATAATAACAGTCACTTTTCTACTTCGTTCTACTTTCTATTTAGTATTACAAACCGAGATAGCGTCTATCTACATATATTTAAAAAACCACTTTATTAAATCTAAAAATTAATTATCAAGCAAAACACTGTTTAACTCATCTTTGTAATTGGTTAGTTCATATCTCGTAGAAACAGGAAATATTTAATTTTTACCATTTGTTAAAAGATTTAAAAACAAAATAAGCCTGTGTGATTTAGTAAAGTTCTATACCTATTATTTGTAAGTGTTTGTATTCACTTTCAAACTCTATAGCGATGAGAATATAAATAAACTTTATAAAGTAAAATTCAATATGAAATTTACTTATTTGATATTTTTAATAAGTCAGCCTAAATATAGAATATTTTACACAAGAGACGAAAATATCTGATTTGTGTGCTACAATTTTTAAGAAAGTAAAATTTGGGTTCTGCAAACTGACAGCACTAATTATGATTTAATGATAACCTTTAAGAATGATAAACATTTTCATTATATAATAGCTAGCTAGACAGCAACTTCACTGAAATATATTATAGCTCTATCACCTAAATATTTAAATACACAGACTTATTTTGTTTTTAAATATTTAACCTTTTCACCGCTACAGCTATGTATGTAAACGTGACAAAGCCAAATGTGTCCATCAAGTTACGGTTACGACTATATGACAGAGCTTAAAACGCTAATAAATGTTATAATATAATTATGTATTGATTTTCTTCTTTGTGTTATTAATAATGTAGCTAGTACTAGTTAGAGCTAGATTTATATCATATTATTGACCGATTTGCGGTAAGTTTTATATATTTTCACGTGTAGGGAAGACAATAGGGATAGCCACTAAGGGAATTACACCATGCAAACATCATTATAATTACATAGAGAGAAACCTAAAAATCAAGGTTAATTCCTTTTGCCATCCACAATATCAGCTATAATAAAAACAACCCAACTAGAAATTCCAGTTGGGGCCAATGGCTTCGCTATCCGGATAACCGGAAAAAAATAAATCCGTGCTAGCCACGCTGCTGTCATGACATGGTAACAAAACATTATGTCATCATAACACTTATCGTGGACGCTAGTGCTGTGACAGAATTGGCTTGATTTTTTCAAGTATTGTTCTTAATTGTACTTTTAATTTATGAAAAAATAAAATGTGGCATAAAAGCTCTAAAATATATTTATAACGACAGAGAGAAAAGAAAATGAAAAAAAAATATATTTTTAGAAATATATACAGTTGCCCGTGGGCTTTATTGTTGTTATTACAGTACCACTGCTGTTTTGGAGGTATTAGAGAATTAAATCATAGCTTGCCTATAATAAAATATAGATAGTGGAACGAAGTAGATAAGAACTAATAAACGCTACTAAAAATAGTCAGCATGTATGCAGAAAGGCAATACTATTTGTTATTTACATACATATACAGACACACTCATGCCTATATCCCCGAAGGGGTAGGCAGAGACGTCTCATAAGCTCACTTTTTGCCAAACATAAATTACGAGAACCACTCCCCATTTATCATTTATTGTCAGTATATTTTCATATAGCTAGTCAATATGCTCGAGAATTGTAATAGTAACTTTATCAACACATGGAAGGCATTACCACAATCTCATGTTTTAAATTTTTATTTGTAGATGGTTTCCAAAATATGTACATGAATAATTAAAGTTAAGTTTGATATCGTAAAAATACAGTTTTATTACTGTTGCTTGGCAGATGGCATCCACACGTAGTATGAAGTCGTTGGAGTTGTGACGTGTGCCATCTGTATGCGGCATGTTTTCAAAGGGGTGTTGTTCATGCTAATACTCGTGTTACAAATTTCAAAGTTGTATTGTTTGTTACTTTGTTACTAAATGTAAACTCATCAACTGATTAACAAAATGCTACTCAAATTAATAGTTATGCTTGACTAACAAAATCAAAATTAAAAGAATTAACGTTTTGGTAGCAAAAACATTGAGAAATTAAAGATTTGGTAACGGTAGTGTTTTTAAGATGCTATTGTGATTATAGTTAATTTCAGCGTCATGTATTTTGTTAGTGTTTTTATTCTCGTATTCGTCTGTTTTATTTGAACTGTATTTAAAAGGAATTTTATTTTGATATTGTTTGACTTTAAGGACAAAATTATAGTAGAAAATATACGACACAATCCGACATCCCTCCCTCTTGCGCAATCGGCTAAAAATACTTAGCCACTTGTGGGCATTTAATAAGCTCTCCCTACATTAAACCGTTTCTATAAATCAGTAGGTTCATGTGCAAGAGACTCGCAGACAAGAGCTATTCTATAAAAGTACTATTACAAAGAATCTTCATATCTCCTGAAATGAAAACATAGGTAGGCTTATCGTTTGTGAGATTCCATCGTTTGTACCGATTGTCAGCCACAGAGTTATTCGCTCTTTACCAGTTTCTCTTATGCCACGTAATATGAGCATATCTATATAGAAGCACAAAGGAATTTTCCGCTTGCATTTTCGTGAAATATCCTGACAGACGAAAATTCGATTTGGACGCGAGATAAAAAGATCTCTCTGCGTATTCGTATTTCAATGGATGAGCAAACCATTACTGTATTAAAAAGTATTGCGAACGCAACATTATTGCAAGAATCTGCGAGCGGCTGTAAGTGGGTTTATACATACGACATACGACTCGAAATATAGTGAAGTTTTGTGCGATACGCCCGAGCGTGTGTTTTTATACGTGTGTGACCTGAATTATTTATTTTGACGTGACTTAAGGTACTAAGTTTAATAGTGTCCCTGTGTTTCTACATCTCTCATCAATTTCTTATGAGTTGGGCTTGGTATTATAGCCGATGTACCTAATAAATATTTGGCAGTGGAAGTTTACTGTGTTATTTTGTACATATAATCTTTTGACTTTAAAAAATGCACATTCATAAATACTAATTTGCATTAAAATCGACAGCTCTAATCAATCAAATCAATCAATTAGTCTACTGCAGTCCATTGGACTTGCTATAGCACCCGGTCCTATCGATGTCTACTGCATTTTTATTTGATTTTATAATGTTATATAATATGTGATTAAAATTTTTGATCTGTACCTCTAGGCTATTCATGAAATGTATAGAACGCCTCCAAGAGAGTCTCTAAAATATAAGTTAATTTATTATAATTTTTCAATATATTTATAAAAATGTTATGTACTAAATTTGTCTTTTTTTTCCTGAAATTGTTTACAACATTAATACAAGAAAAACATACAGTGCCTTCCACTGGGCTCCAATTAGTAAGTAAGTAATTCATTCAAGGGAAATGATGTCAAATTTTATAATAAAATCCCAATTATCTTGGCAGATTTACCGAAAGATAAATAGTAAAATCAAGTAAAATTTAAGATAATGACTAGAACTTCCTATGAAACTGGAGACTAAACGAATGATAAAAATGCTTAGAAGTAACCTCCTCTAACTGTTAGTTCTGAAGTTTGTTGATGCCGGTGCCGGTAGAGATTCCATCCGTCCTAATGATTGGTATATCTAAAGAGTCATTTTTTTTGTTACGCATGTAGTGCTGTAAATGGGCCTATATGAATCAGTAAGCAGCTACAGAATCAATAAGCAATGACTCGAGTTCTCAAAACCCTAAAATATTTTAGTTATCATGAAGTCTTTAAGAGTAAATATGTAACATATGTTTCCTTAAATCAGGTATCATTTTCATTATTTATCTGTAGTTTTTATATATAATAAACAGATTCTTAAGCATACGTATGTGTGAAATTGAAAAGCGTTTACATAATAACCATAAATTTATTTATATTGTCTCAGATCTTATATAACATCAATTAGCTTAAAATATTGGTGCCAGTACTAGGGTAAACCGGAGCCATAGGCAGCAGAACCACTTACAATATAAAATCACTACAATAATTTAGGCCACTTTTTTAAAAGTTCCATAAATTTCCACCACGAGTAGAATTGTCATATTACCTAATAAATAATATTATGTAATTATTTATTTGAAAGCGGTAGTTTACATATGATATGTGGACGTACATCTTTTTCAAGGAAGAACCCAATTACGATAACGTTATGTTCCGCATGAAAGTGTCGCATTTATGGTAAAATATTAATGTATTTCAATTTGGGGTGGCTGCTACAGACCCCCATAAATATCAGCTGCGCTGGGACCTAGCGGGGACGCGTAAATACTTCTACTAAAATTGAATGTTATTATCCGTGAACTAACCGGCGAGCAGTAAAAGTGGGACGTTTTTGATGTTAGATAAAACTCACGAGGATATATTGAAACCGTTATACAGAATAAGTTAATAGAGAATTGTAATGGAATCTGGAAGCCATGGAAGTAAGTAAACCGTCAACCCAAATCAGTTCTTAAATTAAATGTCCATTTCTTGTCATGCTTTATTTAGGACTTGTTTGTTATAATCCATTCCTTATACTATACATATACATTATGTTAAAGTGACATCATATAGGTATAGGTCCAGGTGGTTAGGTTAGTATTTTCATTAAATTTGCGATAAAGAAAGTGTATATTTTTTGTCACGTTCCATTACCAGGTACGTTACAGTTTTACATAGTACAGTTTCAGAGTAAACTACAATATTGAAACATGAGTTTTTTTTTTAATCTAACAGATTAAATCTATAACAGATAGACAGAAAAAAACTTATGTTTCACTAATTTGCACTGTTGCAAATTTTGCACTAATTATTGCATTCAAATATTGCACATTGCAGCTGTGTGGAAATTTCAACAAATACGAAGGTCCTAAGAATAGCTTTATTAAAAAAAATGTTTATGTTAATACGTAGTTATAGAATCATATTGTTATCAAAGGAGCGATTTGAAAATACTGTACAGCAAAAGTGAAATTCGCCATTAACGTCTGATTCAAGTATCCACCGTTAGCTAAGTGAAGTTCAATTTGTATAAATCCGACTTTAATGCGTATTCATGTGCGGAATGGGGCGACAGTGGGGGTGAGAAAACGGGAAAATCAACACACAAACTGCATTTGGCAACAACTTTTAATGCAATATACTGAAATTGGTTTTCCAAAACGTCTCCAAAACAGGATGCCGAAACACTAGATACGTTTTAAGAAGTTAGGGACAGATTTATAGGACCAAACAACGCAATACGAGAAACGATGCCATCCCATCAACCAAACAAGTTGTTTGTAAGCCGACTTTGGTCATTTAAATGTTGGATTTGATAAACTGCAAGGCGAAATTGCTTTAGGATTTGTTAAAATAGTGTGGACCTTCCTCAACGATCACGAGAAAACAATATTTTCACCTAATATTGTAATTAATTCTCGTGTCATGCTTCTGTTTAGTGGTATTATGTTTATTTTATGTTTGTACTTATTTCTATCAATTAAAGCATTTATTTTTTTATATATCAATAATAATATCTGTTTTGTGTTGTAGAATATTTCTCATTACCTAATCACCGACATCGTTCCTGAGTGATTTATCTGAAGGCTTTAGCCTTCTGATACATTGAAGAATACATTTCAATACCATGAATTCTTATCTTATATATGAATGCCACGCTAGAGCGTTTAGCCTATGCTAATGGAGCATTCCTGGTAGCATTCATGGTATTGAAATATAGGGTTTTTAATACGGCCAGACTATCTAACAGGATACGGATGTACTTGTACTCCTTTATACATCGTGACATAACCGTAGTAGCAGCGCACGTTATTGCAATACATTCACATTGGAAAATGGAACTTTTTTTTTTTGTTTATTGACCTCGTAACAGTGATATTTTTATATTTAGGTCTTGTGAGGAAATTTTAGCTCAGGTTACTGAGTCCATATTGGAACTGTTCGTAGAACTCCGGATTTCGTTCTTGTTAGATTGGTCTGGGTCATCTTTGTGTAGCTTAATTTGGTACCTCCTTTCGAAGATTTGCTATTTAGGGATCCCGTCGCTTGGGGCATTATTTAGTTTTTGATATCAAAATGGGTAAGGTCCCCAGTTGTACCACTGTACAATTCAAGTGTTTGAGTCTGATAGATGCCATGGTTGTCTCCTGTTATATTTAACAGTAAAGTAAAGTGCCCCTTCTAGGCCAGTTTTGAGGTTTGACGTATACTGAAAAAGTTTCTGTACGTTTATTTATTAAACCTTTATTCACACAGTGTGTACAAAGACGGACTTAATGCCTGAGGCATTTTCTGCCAGTCAACATATAACGATACTACTATATATCATATATCTCGGCAGTTTTAGGTTTGGTAGAGATTTTAGTCAAATCCAATTTAAGCATTTGGTGTATATTTCATCACTTGGGTTCATTCCAGCTGATATTCAAATGGCATGACTATTGTAGAATATTTTTTGAACTTTTGGTGATTGGTGTTAAAAACCCATACACTTCGAAAATAGACATCACGACGCATCATTTCTCCCTTTCCGTGAGTGTCCGTTCACCATAATGTTTTCACTGGTTTTGAACGATACTGCTGCATTACCGAGAGATTTCTGATTCACCGAGAGACTGTCAATTACAGCTTGACTGTTGCCATTCCAATTGTGTCATTTCTCACACCAACTGAATCACAATTGATCATCTGGCAGGCTGTCGATATAGTCGTCCATGTAGTGTTGTGAATGTATAGCCACAGTCGCTTCAGGTATAGTTGACTCTCTCTCTCTCTTTCTTTTTATTGTGGTTCAACTCAAAAATATGGTAAGTACATGTCTTTTGGGTATGCTCAGGATCTAACGCTTGGCCTACATAATCATTGTAAAACAGATACGACGTATGTATTCGTCATATCATTTGTTCTACCCCTCTTAGGCGTACCATAGCTGTAGGCAGTAAGTCGGGCGTAGTGCAGTTATTGTCTTTCCATGACTTATATATATATCCCTTTGCCATCAATGAGAGAAGGGGTTTGTTGCAGACGGCTTCTTGCTCGTTCCTCCTTTAAATTCTGCTGAGGTTTAGGGCAGATTAGTTAGTATTAGATTAGTAGTTATTAGATTAGATATTCGAACGTCAAAAACTAAAAAGTAAATAAATTAGAATCGTATAATTAATCCTAAAATTCATTATTAAATTAATTTTAGGATTTCCCTCGATTTCCCTAAGATCCTATAATAAAATCGTGACTAGTAGTTACAATAGGAATACCGCAGTATCATAACAATATCTATTAACATGTATAAAAAAATACATACACTCGAACATCGTTCCTCAACTTCCTTCTTTTTGAAGTAGGTTAAATATCATGCTGTCTTTACAAGCTCACAATTTCGTAAAAAGAAGCAGGTATGTTAGTATCTACTAGTATATTTTATGTACGTGTTTCATTTTTTTATGTTTATTACTTGCTGTTATCAAACTTGCACTTATGGCCGCACGAACCATTTCAAGAATTGAACTAGTATTGCCCAGCCAAAAAGAAAACAATGTTATACGGCAACTGCGACTATGATTTCTTAATCTAAAGCCAGTGTCACTAAGAATAATCTAAGGGATTATAATGAGGTATTGGAGGTATCCAAATAAACATCCAAATCTTTTCACACAGCAAGAAGTCATGGTGGAATAAAGAACCTTTTGAGGCAGTCGTGTAAGTCAGTCGCAAATGCTTCATTGAATCATACCTACCAAAGAGACTTTACCAATTTTAATATTATGTACTTATTGTTTTATAATTACCAAAGGACCATATATAATATTTCAATTAAAAGTAAACACTCCCTGAACAAAAATTACACAAGGCATATCCACTAATGTCTACGAACGCCTTCCTGCGACCCATATCGGGAACAACAACACTATGTCGTTTAAATTGAATTGAAAAATGATTTATGCCAACAATCTCTGGCGACACTCTTTTCTTTACACAGTTGATCGGTTTATAAGAAATAAATAATATTTGTTCTTTATAAAATTCTGCAATTTTGTTTTTTTTTTTGGTAAGTTTATTACCAAAAAAAGCTAAATATAATTTGAATTGTTTGATGTGAAATTATGTCATAAGTGTTTTTTTAAAAGGGCTTTACAAACATTCAATCAACGGACATAAAGAACATCAGACAGATTCGGGACAACCATATGTGGATCACACAATTTGTTGTGTTGTGTTGTGTGAGTATTGAACCTACGACCTCCGATTCAGCAGTCAGGGTCACTAACAACTAGACAAACAGGAACGCAACGCCCGCCAACATTTATAAATTGCATAAGTTATAAAGGAATTATTTATTGTATATAGAATATCTTCCTACGGTAATAGAAAAAACGTTTGTTTTTATCCTAGCGGTAGAAGAATCGATTTGGTTTCAATTTGAAATGGATATTAATTCCTACCAAAAGAATTTAGAGTATTTTTTTTTTAGTTTTGTAACAAACGAGCATAATTATGTTTATGTCATAAGTTTAAGTCGTGTATCTGTATCTGTTCGTGACATAGCACACAGCTCCCAAACGAATCAAACTTGACTTGATCGAGATTGTTATCGGTTGTAATAAAATTCTGTTTTTATTTGGCACTTTTCTAATCGTTATAAGAATTTTTGACCATATTTAATATTTTTTATTTACACTTAAATTATAGAATGGTACATTAATACCAATTAAATAAAATTTATTTTAGAATGTTTTCAGAATTTATACATTTCCTTGCTTATAAATTTCTAATTGATAGATGTATGCATTTTATTATGTAGATAACATGTAGAAACTCTCAGTCAAAGGTAATACCATTACCACTACTGAAAGGTATTGCAGTACAATAACACTAACGTAAACAATATAGGGTAGATTTATTCGTGCATATTCCAATACACTACAAACGTACGCCTGAACTCGATGCTGTCTTCGGGCAAATTGGTCGTCTCGATCCTTTTTCCAAGCAGGCTGAACCTTCAATGTTGACCATGACAACTCCCCAAATATTAACAAAACAACACAGCGAATTATTGTGAACCTTACAAACCCTTATATTTTAAGCAATATTTCATTAATTTTTAACGAAAAATTTGATTTGCACACTTTTTTTGTTACTCCTAACAAAAATGTTTGTTTGGTGCAGTGTATTAGCGAAATGAGTATCCTTTATAAATATATAGTGACAACTAAGTAGTAAAGAAACTATGATCTACAAGGAAATTATTACTTAAACGTTAAGCCTTTCGTACCCTCGCAAATAACTATCTAGTTCTACAGTTTCAGTTCGGTATACTACGATAGTGCATACGCCTTAGCTTTGAGGTAAGTGCAACCTAGTAATGGACGAAACACCTAAGTAGAGATTACATATTTTAAGTGACTGCACGTCCGCGTTGCGGCAGCGGACGGCGGTTGTCGCTTACCATTAAGTGACCCGTCTGTTCGTCTGTCCCCCCAAAGTATAAAAAAGAAAGAAAAAATACTTCTGTTCATCTGTATTATTATAATTTGTATTAATTTTTGTGGTTATTTTTTTTCATTTTTATCTTTTGATGTAATAATAATTATATGAAACCGAAGCAACTCTTGTATTTGACAGATAATTCTTATATGTGTTATAATTTGTCACTTTAGGTATTTTTTCATAAGACTTGTTAAGCGGGAAATGAATCATTTAATTAAGTCAAATACTAATTATAGAATGGTAGTTATTCTACGATAAATGTTTAGTAAGAAGTCGAAGGAGATCAAGGATATTTAGCTGTTACTATAAATGCAGATATAAAAGGTCCAGAAAATAACATTTGACCACAGTCCGAATGAAAATGAGGCTACGACCAGCAAGATTAATAATAGCAATGAATTAGTCTCAGGAAATTGCAGTTTCTTGTTTAGTAAATTCCTTGAAGGGGAAGGGTAGTGGGTAGGGTGGAGACGCAATAAAAATTGCGTAATATGTACGGAGCAGGCTTATGAAGATGAAGTGAGCGAATTACGTATGTAGATATTAATATTCCCCGGCTCTTGCCTTCGTGGTGGAGGCCATTTCTTTATGTCTCGGCAGTGCTTGCATAACCTGGGCCTGTACCACGTGTGTAATTTAAAGTTGGGGTGAACTTCTTTAGTTAAAGTGCTGCTATAATGTTTTGTCACGTTCATAATTATATGTATTAGTATATTAGTAGTAAGCCTAGCCACGTATTCATTGCTTAAATATTCATATTTAGTTGAAACACGCACACACAGAGATTTACTAGAGACATGCATTGCTGACCAAACAAGACAACATTAGAATAAAAACTTTCGTGACTAACATTAAACTTTTTACTCACGTGTATATTTGGAGATGCGAGACTAGTTTCGGTTACGGGGGGCGTATGTGCTTGTGTATTTCAAGGTTATTTTCGTAGACTCAAAATAAAGGCAAGCTGTGATATGTCTCAAAACTAAAATGGAACTGGATAATGTCAACTATATCTTTTGTATGTAGTGCGTATGATAACCGTATAATCATACGCACTACATACAAAAGATATAGTAATTTTTGTTCGTCTCTAATAAAAAAAAAAACATGAAATTGAATATGAAAAGTTACAGCTACAGAACTGTAAAAATAATAACAAAAAAACACTGGAAGACAAGATAAGAAATCACTTATAATACCAAAGAAAAGGAATCTACCACTGATTTAATAGATAAGCAAAATTTACTAAGCCATAAAATCTTATTTGATATTTCAATGAAAGAACAAGAAAATATTGTATTTAAATTGCTATCCTTGTACAATTAGAATTCATTTTTTTTATGTAATTGGGTGTGTATGTGTGCGTGTGTGTCTTTGTATGTGTATATATTGGTATAACTTTGAAATATTATAAATCCAGCTGTAAATGAGTTTCAGTGAGAGTTATATAACTAGTTTTAATTAAAAATATATTCTTTCTTAACTTTAATAATCTTGGCCAATTTCGGAACATCGTATTCATTTCTGTAACTAGGTTCACTGGCCGGATATCTACGCTTAATGCTACGGACTGTTTTGTTAAAGATATTAAGAATTTACATGTAAAACTTGCAAGTGATTTAAAATTGCCAAATGGGTTACTTCCATTGCCACGTCGTTTAATATAATTTAGATGGAATTTTTATTCTTACTTGTCTATTGTAGAGAGTGTGTCGAACGTTCTTAAAAGAAGTAAATGAGTGATTACCAGAATTCTTCTTCTTATTTATATCAAGAACATCAAATAACTAACAGAAACTTAATATTGACCTGATATGTCATTTAATATTGATCTCGATAAAAATAATACGGGAAATTGTAAGTGGTTGGTTGCAGTCCATCATTTTTTGTCACTTTTCAATATAACAATAAGTAATATAATAATGCAGTCATAATAATTATCGTAAACTAACATAGCTCACTAATCATGCTGTGATATAGCGTATAAAATTCTGCTTGCAGTTGGTAACCGTTGGGTAGGGGGATGGCGCTGTTCGTTACCCTGTACCCGATAGCGCGAAGTATTCTGGGAGTGCCTCTCCAACTAGGAGGATGAGGGGTCAAACCTTCTTGCAGTATAGGCGGTAAAGGTTTGCAGGTGTTCATAGATTTCTTCTTCCTAGGGTATGCCCGGTTATCTTGCTATAGACCTACTTGTGACGGAATACGTGTCAGCTGGACGGGAGTATTACCACGGCCTTACAAAAAACCTGTTGTTTAGCAAAACCTGCATTGTCTTTCGCGAGTGAGTGAGATTACCGGACGCTTTCCCTTTCCCTCCTTTTCTTCCCCACTTGACTGTCTCCTGTTTCCTACCCCTCATTCCCCTCCGATCAAAGAGTTGTTGAGTTGCCATCCATGGCTGGCAGTAGTCCATTAGGTGAGCCGTCTGAATATTTTGTCCCCTATAGTACAAACTAAACCATACCACTTACCAGCTCGCTTCGCTCTGATCAAATAAATATCCTTGTGGGTCATTACCTAACCAGAGTGACACACGAAAAAACCTTATGACGATATAAAATAGTGCATTATTATTATTTTTTATTTAAGTAGTTATTTCTTTATATAATTTGGTCAAATTTCGACCGTTGTGCCAACATTGATCTGAATAAAATATACAGTTGCCTAAAGATTACTTTATAGATATTTAATATTACTCAGATTTACTTTGTTGAAGTCATAAAATTCTTGTTAATTACGTGCTTGTTTATACATAGAATCAGAGTAATCGGATAAAATATTACAGTGAGTTTAGTTAAATGACTAGAGTTCCGCTTTATCACATGAGGACTATTTGGTGCAACGCACTAGAGCGACAGTTGGGTGTACCGCAACGGATTGCCAAATTGCAATGGACTACATTCGAGTACTTGTTTGCGTATTGCAATTTTGTTCTCATATATTTGGTTAGGAATACATTACGTAGTACGTTTGTACAATCTGATAATAAACCAACAATGGAGAAACACATACATATGTTTGTATCTCTCATTTGTAAAGTACTTCTATTAGGGTAAAGGTATGTGTATGCTTATCTGTATACCTACCTACGTATGTACATATATCAAAAATATCTAGTTTAACAGTCATGTAACTGTCTTACAATATACATTGACATATTCAATATTTATGTTTTACAATAGACTCCTATAATCTCGATCATGTTCTGTGTGTTTTGTAGATTACTTTGTATAATTTTATGTATTTTAAAAATATTTCGATATCATATAGTTATTACTTAGACTAAAAGAATCTGTAAGTTTAAGTTTACATTGTATTAGTTTGATAAAATAAAATCGTATATGAAACTGTCCCTTACTATGCCGTGGCAACTTGTAAGTAAAACAACGCTCACAATTACACAATTGTAAAATATGTTTGTAAACTCTGTATTAGTGTATGTTTGTAAGTTTTTCTAAATAAATAAATTCAAATAAGTTATAATAATAAGTTCTCGCTGACATACATCATTCTCGTTTTTTTTTTTGTAATAAAATAGTTACATATTTTTATTTGCCCTCAATAATTTACAAAACATGCATACAATATTACTAAAGTGATAACTAATTATATAAAACATCTACGTTTTTCAATTAGATTTTTTACAACTAACTTAATCTCACTACTACACGTCAACTAAATTAATTGACAAAATCTACAGTATGCAAGAAATACCACAGGGAAGAGCTAGTATGTTATATAGTAGACCAATTTTTTTTTGCCTATACTTACTTTACTGCCATTACAGTTTGTAACCCAGCTATTCATAAAGTCTTTACGACATCTTTTTTTTTATAAAAAAGCATGAAAATTTAGTTTTCATTTCAGAATTCAGTACACTGGTTTTATCGTCTTAAAACTTCCAGACTATAAGCAAAATTAATCTCAACTCGTAAAAGTTGTTTAATACTATAATTTATTGTTTAAATCAAATACAATTATTAACGTTACTGACTTTTTGGCGAAATGAAGTTATGTACCTATGTATATTTATTTATTTGTATTAAGGTAATTTTTTATTCATATGTCACCACGGGTTTTCGAAGAGTTGTGCTATAACTGAAAGGGGATTGCCAATCTTGGGCCTAAGACGTAGTGCTTGGGCCCAAAATGAACAAAAAAAATACACTTGAAATTGAGCTTTTTAAAATCTTAACAGTATAAGATATCTAAAAAATATATTAACATTTACGTTACTATTTTATAAATAAAAAAAAATAACATTATGAGGTTCTTTTTCTAAATGAAAATGTGTCAGACTGTGAGACATGATTCAAGAACTTTTTTCATTGCTTATTAAATAAGAAGACGTGTGTTACTAATATATTCTTATCCAACTGTACTATATTTATTTTATAAAAATAACACTAAGGATTTACAGTTAAATCACTTTAATTACACTACTTCTAATACATTGAAAATTACTTAGTGATAGGTTCACTTCGACTCAAGACAGCGTTCAACGTCTGAAGCTCCGAATGGAATATTCAGTACTTATTATGCTAAATGCTAACATTCGTCTAATCCTCAAGTCAAACGTGGCCTTGCGTTTACAAAATATTATCATAGACAACACAGTACTTCATAATGATAATGATAGAAAAACTAATACACGATACGTCAAATACGCATCCGCTCTAAACATTTATTACCAATACTAATCCGTAGCGATTCACTCTTATCACGTAAAATTGACTTCGGACTCTCTCGCCAATAGTGACTCACATTTTTCACTAACATCGACTACAGGCACTCTTACCTGTAGCGACTCTCTCTTATTATAGTGACTCACTGCTCACTCTTATCACTAATCATCGACTACAGACACTCTCTCCTGTAACGACTCACTCTTATCGACTACAGGCACTCTCACCTGTAGCGACTCTCTCTTATTATAGTAAGTCACTGCTCACTCTTATCACTAAACATCGACTACAGACACTCTCACCTGTAGCGACTCACTCTTATCAGTACACATCGAATAGAGGCACTTTCTCCTGTAGCGAATTACTCTTATCACTATTTTACCGTCATGTCTGGGATCATAACAATTATTATACAATCATCGCTGAATCACTGACATAATTTCATTACTATATCTATCTCTTATCAAATAAATCTCTACTACTCTCAAATTATTCAAAATTACCCAACTCAACTCAACTCAACTCAACTCAACTCCCCATCCTTTATGTATCATACATAATTACTATACTATATACTCTACTCTGAGTCACTTGATGCCGCATCATAATTATAAACATGCCAGGGATGTAATTTATCGACAGCGTAAATAGACCTATAAGGTTTGCAGCCTTCTTCTGTAGTAATTGGAGTATAATTTTATTTCATAACGATGGTTGCTAATTATGTTATTTGGAGATTTTATATAGCTCTACTCATTTAGGTAACATCTTACGACTCTGCCTAGGTAGGCTGCTGCAGGTATATATTTCTCAATACGATGCTGTGTGTGTGAGTATATGTATTTAAGATGCTGTGGGATTCTTAGACTAAAGAATTCATGACTTATACCGGCCAATCACCTGGATGATTGGCACTTCACCACTGTGCGCCTGTGGAACAAATACTGCCGTATTTCCGGACCGATAGGACCATCAAACATTCAACAAAAGAGGGTACTTCTACCTAAAAGACCCTTAAAGCACTTGTGTCTCTTGAGTTGCAGGTGTTCATGGACGGCGATTGTCACTTACCATCAGGTGACCCGTCTGCTCGTTATCTTATTGCATATAAAAAAGGTACCACTTGTTTGTACGCCAAACAGTATTTCAGTAGGAGTACAACCGGTTGATTTGTTTACGATGTTATTTATTTACCACTATATTTGCGTAAATATAAATCCCATTAATTTTCTGGTTTGTCATGATTGCATTTTTTTTTTTTTATATTATAGGGGGCAAACGAATAGACGAGTCATCTGATCGTAAGTGACAACCACCGTCCATAAACACCTGCAAGTGGAGAGTCGAGAGGGATGAGGGTATGCGGGGAGGGGAAAGAAAAGGGGATGAGGAGATGGGAAAAGCTGCTGTTATTGCGTTAGCCATAGTACCTTTCCGTTAGCCATAGTAGAGACAACCGTATTTAATATGTGTTTAATACCACGTTTATTAATAAAATCTGAGAACCTTTACTAGTAAAACTAGTACCGCAATTAGATATCTGACGGCGTGGCATTCCAAATAACGAGAAATATTCTGTTAATACCTGCATACTAGTGTTGCTTTTAACATTTTTAAGGCATTAATAATCACTAAAATGTGAAAATTTCTTTTACCTAAGTAGAAAAGGCCCACAGTGATCGGTATGTATATTATCAAACGGCTTGTCATTTTCGGGGTGGCCTAAAGTTCCCCTTTTTTAGCACCCGCAGGTAACTTATTATAAATGCAGCTTAAACGACAGTTACAGTACTTTTAATGAAATAGCTCATTCCTTCAATCCAGTTAATTTCCTTTTTTCTGCTATGTACCTTATCAAAACCGAAATGTACGGTATCATCGTCTTTCATACGATCTATCTGTCTTACCGACTTCGGGACTACTCATTTTAGATTAAAATAAAGTAATAAAGCAAAATGAAACATTTATTTTGATTACGAACATAAATAAAAAAAAATACTTTGCAAAATTTTTAACTACTAAGTACAATCTAATTCTGTGCGCGTTTATAATGGCTGCCATCTCAGCATATGCTGCATGTATGACATGCAGCGCTGGATTTCGAATGGTGCCACGAAAACAAGGTGACGTAAACAATAAAAATGAACTAATTAACCTAAAAAAATAAATATTATAGATTCTCAAAAATACAGCAGATAAGAAAATAAAAATTTCGTATAAGGGCCCTCTTGTCGTAAAATGTCTCGCTGATATATCTTGGGGTGGATATCTTGGACCCAAAAACCTTGTCCGTATAATACACATCAATTGTAAGATGTCATTTTGATTACAGTGCTCTTTCATATACAAATAGTGCACTCATAAATGAATGAGATATCTTGCAGAATTGAGTTCAGCAAGTTATATCTGGTGCAATGTACTCAACTACAGTCAGGGGGATGGAAGTTGAGACTAAAGTGATGTTACTAGCTTAATGAGAATTTTATTGGCAGTGAGATATTCTCTCAAACTAATAGCTGGTAATTGTAATCAAATATTAAAAAAAATATATATCTTGTACCATTGTGACAACTGGGCTTCTGACAACAGGAGATACACTCTTAAAAAGGAACACTCCAACATTGCCCCGAATTTTTAAACATTAGAATTTAACGCCCTTGGACATATTACTCTTTTTATAATAACTTTAATATGACACATTTCATCTGAAAATATAGTATATTATGTGGTTTATACTAACTGAAGTAAGAGGAATCATTATGTCCATGCTGCTCTATATAATCCACAAATGAAATACTCTCAGTGTTTTGTTTTCCATGAAACCTGGTCTATCTTTACCGCAGAGGCATAAGTGATAGACGCATATCAGCAATATAAATACACATAAAAAGTTCTTGATTGCTATTAATTCCTTGAGCTTATTAGAAGCCAAGGGTATTGAAAATTACATACAAAACGAACTACATTTTATCGAGGAAATAGTATACCAATATAACAGACAACATACTGAAGTTTCATTCCTATAGGTTCATTCAGACAAAGGAATTTCCGGTAATGAAATGGCTGATAAAGCTGCCTATGACTGTATCAATTCCATTAATGTTAAAATTGCAATTGATGTACGTGTATGTATGTGTAATTGTATGTGTATTGATAAGCCATGGATAGCAATGTGAAAGAAATACCACGTTCAAAAAGGAAAATGGTAAGGAAGAATCCAAAAGGACTTACTTGTTAGATTATTGTACTATAAAATTGTCAGTAGTTTCTAGCCGTGATTTATCTCTACCATTCCTAAGCTTTGGCCATAACTCAACACGTCACACCTCCTTAGACTGGACATTATTAAAAACAACAACTACTTTCATTATAATGTAGAAGGATGCATTACATATTTTCCTGAACTTTCTTACCAGACATACTGGTTCTGGTCAGTGAATTAAGTGACATGAAAATTAGGTGTATTAGTCCCGCCGTCCGTCACTGGAGGTATGTATTCTTTTATTTATTGAGGACCTCATGAGGGCATTCACTTTAAAAACAAAATTACTTATAATCTCATTCGCTTCGAGGACGGGCATTCCGCCTTTCTTTCTAAAAGAATCTCACATTGTAGCAGGATTTTCACCAATATCGAGCCGTCTGGTTATACCTGAGTGACATAAAATATTAGAAAATCGTAATCAGTACTGCATTTAAACAGACAACTGTAAACCAAATTTCTCTGAACCTTTCACAACAAGATCACACCCAAGATGGAACAACAATCTGGTTAATGAGTTGATCTCCTAGATTAAGTTAGCAGAGGAACAAACAATGTAGAAGTCTATTGATACATAGATTTATGTAGGTCTCCGTTACTTCCGCGGCGTCAAGTAGTCATTACAACAAGGTCTTTGGAGAATATTGCTTATATCATTCTTGCTATTGTATTTTGAAGTGGCAGTAAGACTGTTGTAACCGTTGGAAGCATATGAATATTATTTGTTATTATGATTGGTCATCCATCTAGAAATTAATCATGCATACATTGCTTCAGTGCACTGATCAATCAATATACATATATTGACACTACTACTTTACATATCTATGTATAGGTATGTAGGTGCGACTATATTGAATGATCCAATTGTCAGTGACCAATCAGATTAATCTTTCGCTTGACTGGTGACCTATCCACTTCAATGACCACATCACAGCATTGCTGTTAGTTCCATGAAAATTATGTGCCCGCTTATCTTAATTGCACACAACATGTGTTACACGTGGTGAATATGTATGGGTTTATCTTAATTGCTCGAAAATGGTTACGCGATGTGAAAAACAAGGACTGGTATTACGTATCTAAGTTTTTGTTTGTTTTTCATACATTAAAGCAATGCCGTTGTCTTTAATAAATGTTTAGAGACAAAAAATGGTAATAATAATGTCTTCATGGTATATTGTTCTCTTTTTGTTTAAAAGCATTAGAATGCTTTGATTAGGTAAGCACAGAGTAGAATATAGGTTTATCATAAAAAATTAAAAGAGCATATATTGAGATAAATAACTTTTTAAAAGTATTTTTTTGTAGTTTTACTATTTACTTCTTTACACAGATATCAATGCCTAAAACTATCTAATCGAGTATATATTAAAATAAATATGTATTTTTTATATTATTACATATGCCTGTACTTGTAAATATGTAACATATTTTACATTTAAATAATAACTAATTTATTATAATGGATACTAATTTACGGAGTCTGTAGTGTAATAAAATAATTAAGGTTGCCAAAGTTATATAAAGATAAGCAACCTATAAACAAATAAATATATAATATTAAAGTTGAGGGCTCGGAACATCCGGCACTAGCCATTTCGAGTTATGGGTATGCGACCCTAACGTGCTTCATTCCACTTCCCAATTCATATGTATAACCAATATCCCTTTCTTTCTCTTTCTATCCTTCTTCCCTGACAACATATTAAAAAAATAATCTGATCTAACTCTGAAATTGCACTTTTGCCTCCCTTTACGTAAATGACACAAAATTACAATGGGCAAAATTTAATTACCGCCTCTGCCCACCCCTTCGGGGATACAGGCGTAAGTGTATGTACCTATAATTTACTTTTATATTATTATTAAGTAACTTATGCTTAGTAAGCGGTAGGGTAAGGTCAAACATATGTCACTATATTGTATATAAAAAAAGGCGGCCAATATACTAACGATATGAAGGTGACCATTGGTGGCGGGAATCACATACCATCACGTTACCCGTCTGTTTGTCTTTTAAATAATAAAAACAAGTAAGGAATACTCCTCAACCATTACAATTGTGTAAAAAGTGTGGAAGATGAAGTAGTTGACTTCACGACAGTACTTGTAACGTGTACGATTACTATTTATAAGATTAATAAGTTTTCCAACTGTACTTTATTAATGGTGAACACAATAAAGAATACTCTATTCTTTTCTATTCTACAATTTTAAGAAGTAAACATTTCACCTCAATTGTGAGAGGCCTCGAACTTTTCATCAACAGCCACTTCGAGTTACATGGTATGCGATCTTGACGTGCTGGAGCTGTTGTTTATTGTTCCCAATCTGTTCTAACAAGTAATATCCCTATTGGGACAACAAGTTTCCCTATTGAGAAACCAGACATTTGGGAAACGAAGATGGAGTATATTGAAGTTGCTGATAGATAAGGCAACGGAAGGAAAGGGATACCTTTACGATACCGTGATAAAATTATATATCTTTGGTGATACGGGCCTGGGTGTATAAACTGATGAATTGAATACCTCAAATGAAGAATGAAATTATACATTTAAACTGATTACAGGTAAGAACTGGTCACAAACTGTGAGCATAAGATTTTTTAAACCTTGAAGTTATACAAAAATGTTGTTTTGTTTGCTCACACGTGAATTGCGACATTTGATAGGCATTTCCAAAGTAGGATTATTAAATATATATTTTAGAACTTAGATGTAGTGTAGTTATTACACACTAAAACATAAAAGTTATATTAAACATACTATATTATTACTCATACTCATCGATTTCATAGTATTTTTATATACGATACTACAGCTATGCGCACTTGAAACATTAGAACAGTATTGAATATCAAACGTTAATACCGATAAATATGATCGAAGTCTGTAATATAAAATAAATATACCACTTGATATGCTTCAACGTAATTTTGTTAATAAGAAAAACAAAACTAATAAAACAACAACAATAAGATAAGGATAGATTGTCTCTTGTATG
The DNA here is from genome assembly GCA_947561695.1 of Tyria jacobaeae. Classification (NCBI taxonomy): domain Eukaryota; kingdom Metazoa; phylum Arthropoda; class Insecta; order Lepidoptera; family Erebidae; genus Tyria; species Tyria jacobaeae. The sequence goes on from OX387210.1 coordinate 9,733,544, forward strand.
TCAATTAATAAATTATATACATGAAAAAATATCGAAGAAGATAAAAGTTTATAAAATTCAAACACTGAATAAAATAAAAAAAAATAGTGAAAAACTGTATGCATTATCCTTGAAACTATTAATCGATATTGTTTGGCATTATCTGTTTTTGTTATGATACGTCTCTTTTGTTTGTAAAAAATATAAATAAAATAACTGTTTGACAAAGTAGAAAGAACGATTATTTTGTCATGGAGGCCGGAGATCAGTCAGCGCTCTCCGGCGCCTGGTGCGTCTTCTGCCGCTTCCTTGGCGTGCATCACTGCCTCGCAGTACGAGACGGCGGAAACATAAGCACTCTCGCTTTGTACCATGGCCATGATCATGACCTACACCGATAGCTGCCACGAGGACGGCATGTTGCTTTACGCACGCAGAGCACTCCACCAAAGTGTGGAGTGCAGTGTCCTCACGGCAGGCCCTGCAATGATGGTGATGGTGATGATGGTACTTTTCGAAACATCCGTGTCCGGTGAGTACCTGCGTCTACTGGTAGGCGAGGGCACCATGTCGCCTTTCCAGCTAATCCTCTATGACGGGCCTTACCACCACGATCGTGCATCGCACTGCATAATTCCTGTTAGTTACGTTATCTATCTCGTGAGATATTCATCAGATCCTAATATACTACATAGAAAACAAAACTGAACAAAACAATACCCTTAAAAATATGTTTTTACATGTCGAAAATTGCATCTAAATCGGATAGATAAACCTGTACATACAAAGATACATACATGTATATACATACGGGTCAAATACAAAAAACCAATTTTTTTTGATTAAATTCAATTTCTGCATAAAACATTTCACAGTATTTTCTCTGCAAGAATTTTCCATGTTTTTTTTTTGCACTTTTGCGTGAGGTTTAATATTTTACAAAATAAATAAATTCAATTAACACTCATTTAACTCCTTAGAAAACGCATTAAACTTAAAAGACTAAAACTTAATCTATAGTTTAAAAGCGACTTAAACATTATGTTACTAATGAAACCATTACTTTGTAACGTAAGTAACGTAAGACAGATATAGTTACTCATAATATCTGTGAAATTGTATTCGAGCAAAAGTTTCTATCTAAAACTATTTCACAGTACCCACAACGTATAAATGAATGACAGACGAATAAATGTCTGTGAAATGTACTTGGTGTTTTTATGTTTAATTCTATATTCGTAGTGTTATTTTATGTACAATATTTATAGTTTTAATTTGTGCAAATCGTTAAAAAGTGTTATATATGTATTCCTGTCAAAATATTTTCCATTTTTTTTTTATATTAGCCTACCATAGTGACTCCACTTTGCCTGATGGAAAGCAATAGGTGGAGTCAAAGAGTGGTGGTCACCATCCTCATTGCATGTCTAGTCAATGCAGCATGGTGACCCACACTATGGCAGCCTGGTGAGATGCTTTTTCACGCCCCGCTTAAAAGACCCGGGATCAAAGTGGGAAGGAAACACGTGCGCTGGTAGAGAATTCCAGGCTTTTGCCGATCGGCACAAGAAAGAAGAGCCAAACCGTTTAGTTCGGGTACGTATATTTTCGACGCACAAACGGTGACTCCTCAGGCCAGCACGTGTAGTCCTGTAGAGGAAGGGAGAAGGTGGGACCAATTGGAAGAGCTCATCAGAACACTCCCCGTGATGTAGGCGATAGAGGACTGCCATAGAGGCGACATCTCTTCGCAACTGCAGAGGCTCAAGAGACTGGGTGATCTCAGGACAGTCGATAATGCGGACTGCGCGCCGCTGCAACTGATCGAGAGCGTCAAGCAAATACTGCGCATAGCCGTCCCAGAGATGAGAGCAGTACTCCACGCAGGAGCGAACCTGGGTCTTGTACAAACACAGTTGCTCGGGCGAGAAGAACCGTCTCACCTTGTTCAAAACGCCGAGCTTACGTGAGGCCGCCTTAGTGACACTCTCGATGTAATCGCGCGGATTGAGATCCCGGCAAATATCCATACCCAGAATACTAAGCCTATCCTGCAGTGGCAGTTGAGTGCTCTGAAGAGTAGGAAGGGGAAGGAATGGAGACTTTTTGGTAGAGAACACACACGCTTGTGTTTTCTTGGCGCCGAACTCGACCAGATTCTCACAGCCCCATTGGGAAATGCGGCTCAAGACCCGGTCGAGCTCAGCGACAAGCTCCTGTCGTTTTTCCTCAACGTCTGCCAGCTTGGCAGTAGGATGCCCGAAATATCGCCCGTGCACTGTACTGTCGTCTGCATAACAATGTATATTGCCAAGGGCCAACATGTCATTAATATGCAGAAGAAACAGCGTAGGCGATAGGACGGAGCCCTGAGGTACACCAGCGCTTACCTCGTGGAAGTCTGAGGCCGCGCCGTCGCAGAAAACCCTAATGCGGCACTTTTCGAGGAAGGCAGCAACCCAGTAATTTAAGTTAATAACTGTATTCTTAGATGGAAATAAAGTTGCATCCAACCCCAAATGGTCAGTAATATGACATTATATGTTTATCTCAGGGTAGAGTGAATTGCGGTTAAACATTACACGAAATTACACTAAATATTGCTAAATAAAAATTTTATACCCTTAATTTGTGCAGTTTAAGTAATGCGGATTCTATAAGAACGTCTCCTCAGATTTATATTATATACAGATGTAAACATACATTAATATCTATTTATGTACTTATTAATTAAAGAGAGAAAGTTAACTACGCAAGTAATTGATAATTCATTTCTGAAGATTTCGAAACGACCGGAGCAGAACTTATATTACTATATGAAAACATACAAATACATAAAATGTCTATACATAACCTGTTCTCTTAAAAAATAGTCAGTAAAGTAATCTATCTTATCACACCTATGTACTAATACGGGTTCACTTAGTGAGTTTCGGGGTTCGGACAATTAATTCGGCTAATGACTATACGTATGTAAGAATGTACGAACACCTTTTTTGTATCCTACGATTAAGACCCTTATCGCTGCTTATTGCATGTTGCTATATTGAGACTAATGTAATAATTAACTCAGGGTTAATGGATAAGAATGGAATATATACATATATGTGTTAAACATTTCTAAGTAGTATTAAGCGACAGTTAATAATAATTATATTAAGGATATATTTATGAAAAATATTTTTTTTTGTAAATGTAGTAGTCATCTCAATGTCACATCATCACATACGACTTACCTACCAAAAGAAAAATATTACTGGTTCCGTTTATGAATGAGCATATATGAGCATCACATTATACTCATGTTTTATTAAAAACGTTAATATTTTCGGTAGGTACTTATTTATGTCCAAAGCTTGAAATGTATGATAGAGCATCTTTTTACATCTCACCGTATTATCTAATTTAGAGCATCTAAATGCAATGAAAAAGTCGAGTTAATACATTCATCGTGGTCACAACTCGTCGAAATTCGAATGAAGTGATTACCATATTTACACATTTCATTTCTCAATTCTTTATTTCTACATTTTATTATACAACAATCATTGAATAAAATAATAATAATAATATTATTAAATATATTTGAAAATGAGGCAACTAACAATGACGTTCACTTCCATTACCCGAACTCGAGATATCGACACCAGTTAGGGCGAGGTAACTGACGTTGTGTGTGGAGGTTATGAGTGCGGGTCTGACTCTCGTAAGAGACCATGGTATTGTCTATACTCGTAGTCCGAAGCAAAGGCGCTTAACGATTGCATGTCTCCATTAGCGTTGACCTAAGAGAAGCGGCTTCGGTAGCATAAGCGGTTGCGTGACCTACCCCACCCCCTCAGTCAATCCAACGTCACCTGACATTAAGAAGTAAACCGTCTGGTTTTCGCCGTTTCGAGTTCGAAATAACTACGCCATAAAGCAAGCGGCAAAGTGGTAAATGTGGGGGTTTATGCAAGTAAAACAAAAAAAGAGTTTATCGAGGTATTAGTGCTGAGTAGAAGCTCGGATTTCCACCTACGGAGTAGTTCTACAAATCGGCTTATAAAACAAACTATGTAGGTTTAGTGTTCGGGTTGGCTTCTCAAAAACTTCATTGTTTGCGTAGATGATTATCTTATTGACTGGTATTTAAGATGGAAACTTTTGAAGAACCATCTGTTTGAGTAAATCGTTCTTTAGGTCTAGTTTTCGTCCGCAAGTACAATGGCCCCTTATAAATTATACGGCTTACATTTATTGGCTTGTTAGTTTTAAAATAATACTTCATCAATATTTTAGACAACTTGTCCTAAAACTCTGCCTTAAGTTCGAAGTTAAGTCTCTGTTTAGTTGTGTAGTCGAATAACACTGTAAGCTGTTAGCCAGCGCCCCACACGTACACAAAGAAGATTTGTGCCATTATATCTCGGTTGTTAGTGTAATGCCTCATTTACAGGATTAATCTTCATAATTACAGCAATTCTGTCTAATGAGAATCAGACGCGTCCTACTAATCTGACTCCTTACCTTCATACGTGAGAAACTATGTTCATTATATTTTCCATTATACCTAGAAAGTTTGCAAGATAAGGTTACTTACACCGAGCTGTATTTTGTTTATGTGGGTAACGTGAACGTATAACTGTCATGAAAAACAGTGAGAAACTTCTGACCTTCTTATACTGAAGTAGCTAGACGTGAAATTTTATGTATTATTTATATTTCAGCTATTATATACGTGGAATTCTATTAATAATTATTTCGTCATTGTAGTTTTGGGGAATAACATTAAAGGAAACTGTCAAAGTATTGTTATGGGCTTTATAATTATACTGTACACGAAAATATATTTTGAGAATTTGACATACGACAACACAGGTCAGAGAAACTCGTGTTATGTTGTCGTGTTTTGTAAATGTAAGCACAATGATAAGCATAATAGGTAAACGCTTCTATAATTAATCATTCCGTAAAAATATTTTACAACGGTTACAAGCCTAGTTAAATTAAAAAAATCTATTGAATTGCAAAAAAGATTGCCAGCAATTAAGCACCTATAAAATTTTATGAATAAATTTTACATATGAATGGGTAGTCGGCGTATAATATTAACTGGACGTGTTATCTTCATAGCAATCTTTTTATATGTTGGGGTGTATCTGGCGCGGACAGAAGTCCCCACCCCCTCATGCATAATGAATGGAGGGAAGTCAAAATAAGCAATTTGGACACAGTAGCACTGGTTTGTGGCGCACTTTAGTTTTAATACAACACATTTAGCGTGCTTACTTTTGAATTATCTTAACCCGTCCTGTTTAAATAAGGGACAATTGGTTAGGATTTTAATTGAGTTAATTAATATAAAGATAGAAACATACTGACATCACAGATGATATATTTTATATTAACGTTGTAGTAGATTACCAAATTCATAATTCATAACAATAATGGAGGCCTTGGAACTCAAGAGACACACCTAACAATATGTACTTTTGTATATACTTATTGTAAATAGTAACAGAAAAAAAATAATAAACCATGACACAAAAACGAAGGAGGTAAGTACAACATATTATTTTGTTTTATCTACAGTCATTTTTATTGATGTCAAGCACTAAGTTTTTTATAATGTAGGGGGCAACCGAGCAGACAGGTCATCTGATTTCAAGTGAATACCACCGCCTATGTCACCTTAAGAATTGCAAACGCGTGGTCGGCCTTAGAAAGTGGGGCTGCGATAACCTAACTCACTCTGCACAACATAACCCAAGCATTGCTTAGCAAACGACGGCAATACGTGCTGTTAACGCCAACGTTCATTTGTTATCTGTGTCATATTTTTATAAAAGTACCGACAAAACTTTGTTTCACTCACTCAATCTACTAGCTCGCTAAAGAACAGAAAATTTATTGTAAAAATACTAACACGGAATTAAATAAGTAAAAGGCATACGATTTTGGAGTTTTCTTTGAAGAAAGTGAAGCCCCTAAACATCTGGCGACCGTACAAGAACCTACAATTATTTGGAGAACAAAATCATCATCGACACGCATCGGTCTAGCTATTGCGCCGTAAGCGTCGTTTCCCTGGAGGTGTACCACGAGTCATTGCAGTCACCGCTAGTTCATCATCGTACCGCAGCATCGGCCAATGCAGCTAAGTGCCTTCCCTTGTGTATTTCCTATATCCAAACCACTAACAAATTATTCCTAATAACCAACATATATTTACCTGTTACTATTTCAAATAGTTTACGTGTGTCTTGTTGTCCGTATACAGTATTTTTAATGCAAAACTATATTCTATTGAACTATAAAACTTATAATATATATTATAACTACATATAGTGAAAGAAATGTATTAATATTATGTACAATACAGTGTAATATTCATTTAAAGTTACTACCTACTCAATAACAATCGTATTACTATTAAAACTACTACTATAATTACTATACCATTAAATTATTCGGGTAATGAATAGCTCTGTAAGGTTTTAGATTTGTTTATGTAGGTATGTTATAATATTTATGCAAGTATAACATAGTATCTGCCGAACATTCCAGGCGATGCACAGAGCCGTACTCAGATTACGTCAAGTGAGGAACGTGAGCTAATTTCATGAATTTTCTTTTGTTTAATTACCTCTTAATTTTTTTTTCTTTTAATTCAACAGTCTTATATAAAGGCTTATATAGTTATTCCTTCAGTAATAATTTCTAAAGCATTTGTAACTATATTCAAAAGTTTTACTATAACAATGACATCTAAAGATTATGTAAGTATTATTTGCACAGACCACTACAAGAGTTACAAGATCTTTTGGTTAAACGAAGTTCTATAAAGGGCCAAATAACAAAATTTAGAAACTTTTTGTCAAATATTACTTCTAAAGAGACTTTATCTCAAATTGAGATAGCATATATTAACGCTAAAACTAAACAAATTTCAAGCCGATTCGACGAATTGCAGAATCAAATAGAAGTTTTAAATTCTGAAAATTTGTCTAATGAGATTGATGAGCGTGACATTATAAATCTTTCCAAAATCAAAGGATACAAACATTCAGTGCAATCAGACCATTGTATCTTCTATGCCAGATGATAATAAACTTCATAAAGAACTCCGTAATTTCTGGGATATAGAGAATTGTCCTCAAACCACACCTATTTTAAGTCAAAGCGAATAGGTATGTGAAGTTCACTTTCATTCTCACACCTTTCGCCTTGAAAATGGTAGATTTTCTGTAGCTTTACTCTGGAAAGACACACCTAAATATCTTGATGAATCCTATTCACTCGCTAAAAAACGTTTATTAAATCTTGAGAATAGATTTCGTTAACAACCTCAAGTAAAGTCTAGAAGGCCTCAAGTAAGGCCTAGGTTTAGTTGGGCCTAATATACAGTGGCCGCGGAAGAATGTCGTGTTCCCGCGGCCCTCGGCAGCAGGTGCGAGGAAGGAACACCGTGGTGGTTTTAGCCGGTCAAGTCCGGCACACCCCTCCGCTGATGCCCCCGGCGGAGGATAGTCCATGAAGGATTTCCCCACGTAAAAAAAAAAAAAAAAAGGGCCTAATATACAGGATTCGCTTTTTTCAATAATGATAAGATCTCTTCAGCACAAGTATCTCCTCACAGGTGTCGTTGAAAAGATGTACCGTCAAATCCAGGTCCATGAAGAGGACCGCAGATTTTAACTTTTGCTGTGAAGGGAAGACGAATCCTTGCCTATTGAAACTCTTCAATTGAATACTGTAACTTACGGTATGGCAAGTTCCAGTTATTTAAGTACACGTTGTCTATGGCAGATGGGTGAAGAAACTATAATCCAATATGACTTTCTGGTTGACGATCTCATTACAGGTTCTTACAGGGAGGATTCCTTGCGTCATATCCAACAAGCAGTCACTAATGCACTAAAATTCAATTCAATCTTCGTAAGTTTAAGACGAATCTGCCTAATTTAATTAATTCATCTGATAATGCAGAAAGCAATTTAATGATCAGCGAGTCTACAAGTACCCTAGGTATGGGATGGAACCCCTTACTGATCTACTTCATTTTCCTATTAAAGTTCCACTTTTATGTAATGTTACCGAATTAACGAAGAGATCTATACTCTCGTCGATATTCAAAATTTTCGATCCTTTATTTAAAAATGAAAATTTTTCTACAACAATTGTGGGTGCATGATTTAACTTGGGACTCTAAAGTTCCTCCTGAGATTCAAAGGGTGTGGAACAAGTTTATCAGTGCTCTACCATCTCTATTGCAGGTAACAATACCACGACGAGTGCTTTGCGACGAGCCTATTTCTATTGAATTGCATTCGTTTAGTGACGCCTCTCAGCAGGCGTACGGGGCTTGCATTTATATGCCGTCTGTAACTGCAGCTAACGTTGTTTCTGTTAAGTTACTTTGTTCGAAATCAAAGGTTGCTCCAATTAAAAGCACAACGATTCCCCGATTGGAGTTGTGTGCAGCTTTGCTGGCAGCAAATCTATGCATGGCTGTCAACGATTCACTACGATGTGAGGTTCACCGTCAAGTACACTGGTGTGATGTGTGCTTGTACACATTGTGCTGGGATGGCTTCACGCTAGTTTTACAAATCGAAAAACTTTTGTAGCAAATAGGGTTGCCGAGATATCTGAATTAACCGATTTGTCATCATGGCGCTAAGTGCCTACATCTATTAATTCTGCTGACATTATATCTAGAGGAATTAATCCCGATCAAATCGGCAGTACTAAGCTGTGGTGGTCAGGGCCTGGATTTCTTTTAGAGTCTAAAGATGCTTGGACTATTTTAAATAAAATTGTTACAACAAACTTACCTAAAACTACACCCAACTCAATTACTACTTGTGGTATTGCCATGAAAAATGAACCTATACTGTTTTTTAAAAAAATATTCTAGCCTAATTAGATTAAAACGTTCATTTGCTTATGTTTTAAGATTTATTAATAATTTGAAAAATAGGAATCAAAGATATTTTGGTACGTTGACCGTAGACGAGTTAAATAAGTCATTTGTAATTTTATGTCGCTTATCTCAGCAGGAATCCTTTTCCAACGAATATTACTTAATAGTTAATAAAAAACCGGACTTAAGTCCTAACTCTAATATTTTATCATTGACACCGTTCTTAGGGGATGATAGTCATTCGTGTTGGTGGTCGACTAGAGTTATCGGATTTGAATTATGATAAGAAACATCCCATTCTATTGCATGCTTTTCATAATTCAACCAGATTGATATTTGAGTACGAACACAAACGTGGACTGCATGCAGGTCCTCAACTATTACTGGCTATTGTAAGGGATTACATTTGGCCTTTAAACGGTAGACGTTTAGCGAGGCGTACTTATCATAACTGCTGTAGATGTAGACGTCTACAGGGTAAGACGATCACCTACCACCACGATGATGGGAAATCTACCTTCACAACGTGTCACACCAAGCTTACCATTTCAATCTGTGGGCATGGATTTCGCTGGTCCTTTCCTCATTTGAAACAAAAGGGTTCGTGGTGCCTCCTTAACTAAATGCTATCTATGTTTATTCATATGCTTAAAATACAAAACTTCACATTTAGAAGCAGTAAGTAATCTGTCAAAAGACACTTTCATTATGACTTTCCGTAGATTTGGGTCACGGCGAGGTAAGCCAACTGAAGTATTTTGTGATAATGGACGCAATTTAGTTGCAGGAGCTAAAGAAATCAATAATTTTTAAATTAATTGTAATCATCTATATGATTTTGCAACTTCGGAAGGCATAAAGTTTAACTTTTCACCAACTTACGCTCCACACTTTGGCAGGATTTTTGAGGCCGGTGTGCGCTCAGCAAAATATCATATTAAACGGGTAATGGGAAATTCTCATTTAACATTTGAAGAGATTTCAACTCTTTTCGCACAAGTTAAAGCTATTTTGAATAGTAGACCGCTGTATCCTTTATCTACCTCTCCTGATGATTTCCATTGCCTTACTCCTGGGCATTTTCTCATTGGTCGAGCTCTCACCGCACTGCCATCACCTATTCTCCAAGACTGCAACCTTAACAACTTGCAGTGGTATGCAAGATTACAGCAAATATTACAGCATTTTTAGCTTCGATGGCAACGCGAATACTTATTTGAGCTACAACATCGGCGCAAACGGAAGACCAATAAGGCAAGCGTGAAAATTGGAGACATGGTCTTGTTGCAAGAAGATGACGCTCCAACTTTGAATTGGAGACTTGGACGTATCTCAAAGCTATTCCCTGGGCCAGATTGAATATCGCGTGTCACCGACGTCAACACAATTCGAGGAACCGACGATCTCTAGTTCACATCTGTCCCTTACCAACCGAAGGGAAGTTAATAGAGAGTTGAAACCCTAAAGTTTCAACAGCCCTAGGATGTTAACGCCTACGTTCATTTATCTGTGTCATATTTTAAAAAAAGTACCGACAAAACTTTGTTTCACTAACTCAATCTACTAGCTCGCTAAAGGACAGAAAATTTATTTTAAAAATACTAAAACTGAATTAAACAGGTAAAAGGCATGCGATTTTGGAGTTTTCTTTGAAGAAAGTGAAGCCCCTAAACACGTGCCTGTGCACGGCTTTTCCATATTAAGACTAACGTAGACTATTGTCATTTATTAAAATAGGTTGTATTTCCTAATGATAATATAAATGTTATATTAGTGTGCAAAATGTATATTGCGTACTAACTATTCGATCGCATTCCGTCCACAAGAGCAAGTGAAAAATTTAAGAAAAATTAAAGAGAAGTGTTTTACATATAAGAAGATATATATAGATACATAAAGAGTCGATTTTGAGAAGACATCGTACTAATTAACAAATGAAAACCTTAATACTATAACAATAAGATAACTTAAAAAATATAAGTTTCAACAAAGAGCTGCTGCTGTAATAATAAACGTGTTTTGAAGATGAGAGCATCGATTAGTGTTCCCTTTGCATTTGTTACGTTCATATTCAATACTTACATTAACCATCAAGTTTTTTTATGGGATTGGTAACGAGTAGAGAGGCCTGAGTCGTAAGCCTTTGCCGGTCTTTTAGGTAGGAGTAAGCTCTTTTCTTGAAGGTTTGTTGGTTGTATTGGTTCGGAAATACGGCGAGTGAAAATTTGTTCCACAAGCTGGTTATGCGAGGCAAAAACTTCTGGAGAAGCGCACAGTAGTGGAGTGTTACGATTTTAGTTTTAGGTTTAAGTTTGTCAAGAGTTAATCAAGAGTTAAACATGACACGTAGGAGGATGGCCGAAACTTGCGGCCGGTATAAATCGAAACAATTCATCTGAACACTACCCATACTCTACGCAACGGCAAGGTTTGAATCCGATCATAAAATATCCTGACAGTCGATAATGCGAGTCACTCTCCGTTGATTGTGGTTAAGAGGGAGAAGCTGGTACTGGGGTGCCCCGGCATAGAGATGAGAACAGTATTCCATGTGCTGCTAAAACTGCGCCTTATAAAGATGCAGGCAGTGGGCTGAAGTGAAATACTGTTTCGATCTGATTAGCACACCAGGCTTGTTCGAGACTAATTTGGCCTTACCCTCTAAGTGACCATGAAACTGGACTTCGCCCGATGTATCGACGCCAAAGATTTTGATCCTGGCTGATTGAGTAATGAAAGGCTCTCAAAACGAGGTGATACGACCAATGGTGTCTTTTTGCACTCTAACTACATGTGTATTATTAGTTAAACCAGGTATAATTACATATTACGTCACTGAATACATTTTATTATAAAATACAATATTTCGTAGTTAGTTTAGTTTTAATTTCTGAAAAGGTTATATATATATATATATATATATATATATATAATTTCTGTTGTAAACTATAATGCATGAATACATTCCTACATCAGGGCACATTCAATAAATACTAAAATGGAAAGAGATTAACTGCATTTAGACTCGGGACTATCATATGGGAATTGAAACAAGTAAAGCTCACGTGTTAGAAGAAGTAAGGCTTCAGGTGTCGAGGGTCTGCTTACGTAAGTGAAACATACATGTAATAAAAAGAAAATTAGAAAATTGTGACAATACTATTTTCCTACAAGAGAATGAAAAAGTTAACTTCGGTTAGTGGAAATATTTTTAGGTTTTAAACGGTATTTTGACTTATATTAAAATCGTGTAAGTATATTGTACATTTTAAAGCAAGTTTTGGAATTGTCCAAAACTAGTACGTAAAACGTAAACGTAGTTTCTTGAAATGTGGAAACCCTAAAGAACATACATTCTATACACATACAATCTATACCACATTATATGAGAAGTCTACAGACAAAATAACGGCTACAAGACACAAAGGGACAAGTTACTGGTGAATAATATAGAAAAAAAACATTTAAAACTTAATGAAGAATTATGGGAATATTGAAATTCGAATACCAGGTTAACTCTAGATCTAGACAGATACATAACAAAGATTACAGTATGTCACATAAAGTGCTTACTACGTACATGACGAAGAGCAGCCTTAGCTAAATGCCTGCTAAAGAGGGCGACCGATTAATGAAACTTTATATGTGTAGCTATTTTGAGGTTGTTTTGAATTTGGAAATCCTCTCCTGAATGCACATTAGCCTGTTCGTGAATATCATGCAACAATTGCCATTCATTGGGTACGTTCTCATAGTAGCCTATATTATAGTGAATACTAAGTCTAAAGGCAGTTTTTTTTAATTGAATTAGTATACTGTAGACTAATAATGTAACTTATTCTACAGTGTTAACATCGCTAACGAAAAGGTGACGTTGACATTAGAACTGTGCCTTTTTTTTTTTTTTTTTTTTTATGCGATAGGGGGCAAACGAGCAGGCGGGTCACCTGATGGTAAGTGACTACCGCCGCCCATGGACACCCGCAACTCAAGAGTCACAAGTGCGTTGCCGGCCTTTTAGGTAGAGGTACGCTCTCTTCTTGAAGGTTTGAAGGTCGTATCGGTTCGGAAATACGGCAGGCGACAATTTGTTCCATAAGCTGGTTGTGCGAGGCAAAAAGCTTCTCGAGAAGCGCACAGTGGTGGAGTGCCAATCGTCCAGGTGATGGGGATGGATATTTTGTCGCGTAGGACGATGGCGGAAACCAGCAGCCGGTATAAGTCCGAACAATTCCTCTGAACACTCCCCATGATACAAGCGATAGAGGATGCAGAGTGAAGATACATCTCTACGCAACGCCAAGGTGTCAAGTCGATCAGAAATATCTTGGCAGTCGATGATGCGAGTCGCTCTCCGTTGAATGCGGTCAAGAGGCAGAAGTTGGTACTGGGGTGCACCTGCATAGAGATGAGAACAGTATTCCATGTGCGGCCGAACCTGCGCCTTATAAAGTTGCAGGCGGTGGGCCGGAGTAAAATACTGTCTCGATCTGTTTAGCACACCAAGCTTCTTCGAGGCTAATATGGCCTTACTCTCTAAGTGACCGCGAAACTGGACTTCGCTTGATATATCGACGCCAAGGATTCCGATACTGGCTGATGCAGTTAGGGAAGTGCTCTCAAATTGAGGTGATACGACCAATGGCATCTTTTTAGCGGTGAACGCGCAAACCTGTGTCTTCGTGGGGTTAAATTGGACTAGGTTAAGTCGACCCCAATCTGAAACTACACATTTTATGCATTTATCGAGACAATCGATTACTTTCTATTCCAAATAGTCGATAGTAGAAGTCTATGCTAATAAGTTTGACCAAGTTCAATCTGGTACAAAGGTATCTAATCTACAAAATGGCATTTATTTAGGGACCAAACTTGCTATGGAGTGAATAAATTTTCGAGTTGTAAAGTCTTACAGTTCACAATCGGCTACCTAAGCTGAGATATTGTGTTGATCTATTGTTTTAACCTGCGTCGCAGAATTGCTCTGAGATAATTCGAAGGCTTTAACTATACGCGTCTATAGGTTCTTGACTACTTTACACTTAAACTTACTAGTTTTATACGCTACAATTGGAGGTCAAGTGGCTTAGGATAAGTTAATTTTGAATCGGTTAAATATATTAATATCTTTAAAATATGATGATTTTGCCAGAGTTGGCTACATTATCTTCATAGGTGCTTACGTGAATATATCGAGTTTTCATACAACTGCTGACACAGGCTTTCGAATACAAATTAAACACGGTACTATGAAAAAACAATATTAAGCAAATTGAAAAAAATAACAGGGTTTGGAGACATTTATTACTTTAAACTCTAAGGCTAATTTCGAACACGGTAACGCGGTGCCCTAAATTATTTCTTATTATTTTACACTTTACAGGTTAGGTATAACACATCGTATGTAATTTAATTACAATAATATTTATTATCTGCTTTCCCATAAAGAAGTGTTTTACTTTTATAGGTTTTATAGGTGTTCAAGATTATAATTAAATTTTTGTGGCAATCATTATTGATACACGTGAATTGAAATCTGAACAATATTCATTATTTAATTTCCGAACTAATTTTTTCTCTGCCTTATTATCTATTGGTTATGGTTATGGTATGGTATGGGTTATGGAGAATTACGTCTGGTTTTCATAGCATTGATAAAATCTGTAATTATCTAGAATAAACATTCCCATAGCTTTTTAAAAGAACTGATGATTTTTTTTATGTCTTATGATTTTTATTAGAATATATGAATACATTTGGATTTCATTACGTCTTTTTGTAAAAGTACGAGTAAATTTCTTGCTCACGATTCGCTACTGGTAACTTGCAGCATAATTATTAGGTACCTGAAACCCGAAACGAATAATGAGCGTAAAATATATATTTTTTATTCTATTTTTCTGTAGTGAGTATTTTATGTTATATATTTGGTTTAACATTTATTTACACTTATGTTATATAATTCAAAAAACATATACATTAAAAATATTGTTACAAATAATTATAGGCAAACGTCACTTCCGTACATTTCACATATTCTGTGCGGAAACGTATATTAAAGTTAAAAATAATAATAATACTAAATAAAAATACACTTATAATGCAGCTCAGGCTAGCTTTGTCAATAAGGTGAGAAATTTTATAATGTGAATCCTAAAACTGACACGTCAAAATGGTTTTACGTGGGAGAGCCATGCTTAGGCACGTATGGGCCGGCTTGATGGGAGTCCGGACTCCCAGAAAACCGGTTGTTAAGCAAAACAAACCGTTTGTTTACCAACCTTTAAAATAAATGCAGTAATACATTTGTTTCATGAATGTTTTCTTTGTAATAACCATTCAAATTCGTAATACATTAGACAAGTTAATTTTATTATATTTAATAGAACTTAAACTAGTCATGACATTTTATCTTCTTTTTAGTTTCACCTTTTTAATAAAGCATTTTTTAACGTGGTAGAGCCATGCTTATACACGAATGGGCCGGCTCGACCGGTGCGATACCACGGCCTCACAGAAAACTGTTCCCCGAAATTAGTGAGGTTTCCGGAGGCCCAACTCCCCCTCTCATTTTTCCTCTCCCCTGACCTCCCCATCTCCTTATTCCGGTCTCTTTCCCATCCCCGCATACCTTCATCCCTCATCACCCTCAAAGGTGGGCAGCACACTTACGACTCTTGAGTTGCAGGTGTCTATGGACGGCGGTTATCACTTACTATCAGGTGACCCGTCTGTTCATCTGTCCCCCTATAATACAAAAAAAAAGCTGAATATACATATATACTTACAGTCGAATCCTTTCCCTTTCAATACATTCCAGTAAATTCAAAAGTTTCCCGGTGATGTCAATAAGCTTACCGCCATTAAGTATATTATATCAAGTAGTAAGTAGAACCATATTATAATAATGTGGGCGTCGAATACGTCTCTGCCAAACAACTTCGGAGATATAAGCGTGAGTGAATAATTTACAGTTATAGTAGAAATTAATTATAATAGAAATAAACAATTATAATTTGAAGTGAACGGGTGACATTTAATCAAGTCCTTTTTGAAACACCTACCCGTTTTGATCTAAGTTATACAATGTAAGTATTCGGTTTCCTATTAGGTATGTGGAAGATTGCGCAAAGGCAAAACTTGGTGAGTGAAATGTTTTAGCCTCACATAAGGGGTTACTGGAATAGTTCTACTAAATGATCAACCTCAGTGAAACCGCACCTTACTGGTCATTTGTGTAGTTAGATAGTACATTTTGCCAGTATTTTTTTAAGTATACAATAATAATTGTATTTAAATCAGCGGTGCACAATATGATTTTATTCAGCGAATATATGTACATATGTTATTATTGGTGCTCTGATTCTGCTCCAGTTTGAATTAAAACAAATATAGCATGATATAATAAAAGCATAAATTGTTGAAATAAATACTAAATAAATATTTTCTATCTTTGATTTGCTTAGTAAATATTTAAAATTTTTGTGTACGGAGGAACGAGAATCGTGCCCCTCCTAAGACAAAGGGAGGATCCTCCTACCAGGTGAGGTTATTATGTCTGTTGGATCAAATTCCAAGGATTGGTGTTCATCAATATCAACGTCCAACTAGATGATTATGTGTACAATATTGTGTATTGAAAAGAATAAAAATAAAAAATGTTAAGAACTTGTATATACACTAATTAATACACAGGATATTAATACATAGTTAGAGTAGTTGTTACATAGATCGGTTTGCATCTAGGTGTATGCTGGTCACTTTTCCAGACTTAATCTCATAAAAGAAGATTTCAGACTAGGTAATCACACCAAGCCCCTCGACTTATACACAAATACTCCAAAGAACAGCCTTATGCAACAGGAACGACTAGGAAGTCAGGTTTATAGTTTATAATATATTAAAAGACACCTAACTCTGCCGCTACAGCGCTTTGTGCTGTAAATAAATATTAAATCAACATTAATTCATAAGCAGGCTGACGCTACACAAAGGCACTTGGCTTTCCTTTGTCTGATTACTAGAACAATATTAATGAAGGCGTCTTAGCAGCAAAGTTCTCTTGTCAAATATCGTTGGTAGGTCTCATGGTTGCATATGAGACCACATTGAGTGTAACAGTATACTACTTGTGCTATATTATGTAGACTGCCTGTAATAAAATGATATTCATTAAAATATATCATTTGTCAGGGCTGTCGAAATGTCAAGAAGTCGACATTGTGCTGAGTGATGCGACAGTGTTTCAACCATTTACGTTGGAGCTTATAACCTACTTTTTACCTGAGTCGAACCATTACTCATTCTATTGTACTTCTGTTGCTTTGTCTGTTCAACTAAAATCAGTTATTAGTCCGATTTGTTACGTAATATATTATTTATTGAAGGTGAATTGCCTACTATATTTTTTTTTTGTTTGTACAAATGCTAGCTTTGTACCTTTACTAAAAATGTTTTATTTTTTTAAATAATTTTAGTTTTTTAACATTTTGAAAACTGTTTGAACGTAAAATACGTAATTAAATAGTTGAAATATTATTATCTTAAAGGTTTATATTTGTTTTTACTATTTCTGTGAGTGTGAGCCATCACTACGGATACTTTTATAATGCAATGGTGGTCCTCAGTTTGACGGCCACGAGAGATGTCTTTTCGGGCCCCGTTTAAAGAATGAAATTCACTTTTTAATAATGCGGCAAAGAAAGGAGGTGCTAGACAGTTTAGTTCTTGTTTAAATTATATGCATTGTATGGTGGGTGACACCACAGCCCGCTTATTAAGGTATATTTAATTTATTTACATAACTATAAACGCATACTACAAAGAAGTCAATTAAGTCCTACTTTTATAGGCATTACAACACTCAAAAATTATCGATTTGGCATCAGATACTCAAAACCAACAAATTTATGTATATGTATATTGTAAGATACATAATATATATGTAACTAAATAAATATCTTTACTAATATGAAAATAATGCGCAATTGAATTTATGTTTGTTATGTTTAGTTTAGTAGTAAAAAAATATAGTAACTATATTTAAAATCATAGTAAAGGGAATAAGTATAATAATATTCTTATGTAGGACTACTGCGGACTTACAGTAAGTACCTCTAACTCTTTTTGTAAGTTATATAGTTATTTTATGTTATAGTAGTGTATTCTTAAAAAAAAGCAAACAACATTTATAGTTTTCAGATTTTTGCAGGAAGCTCCAAATTTTCTTCAAAGGTTGCTTTTATATTTAGTTTAGTGAGTCAGTTTGTTAGAAAAATACAAGTGAAGCTAATATAAGCGTGTTAAAAAACTAGCAATAGTATCATCGTTTTGTAAGCCATATTATTTGGGGAAATTACCCTGTGATAAACTGACTACACTAGACAATTGGTCACACACACCTAAAAATATTGAAACAAGAAGTAGTATTTTCTCTGACAATAACTGAAATTAAATCAATACTTTCAAGGAATCAGAACTCGCGTTGCTACAAGGTTATCCGTGATAATTCCAACACAATCTGTAAGTACAAACAGGCATTTTTACGCCGCTTAGAAAGTGAAACGATACTGAGGTCTCGTTAAAATTCGATTCGACTTAATATACATAGTTTACTTTAGTAGTAGTAAGCTTTATAGCGGGTATAACTTCTACTTGATAACTGCGCTATAACTTATATTCAAGCAAAACATGAAGCAGACAATATTAAGCCTTACAAGGCTATACGTATAATATTATCGTCCCTGAATCTATTGAGTTTAATTTGGAATCTAAAAGTATTTAATATTCATTGGAATGGTGTGGCATTGATGATAATATTCTCACCCTCGTAACTTACATCAATTGGTTTAATGCCAACTTCCTTAGCGACAAGGATAACAGGCATGAAAATCGTTCTCCCGTTAAGTTGCTACATTTTAGTTAATACCGTTGATCATCTATATCAGGTATTTTCGCTTTCAAATCCGAAATCCCACCCAAAGACATCTTCAGCAAATCATGAATTGCTTCTTGAAAACTTGTTGCTATTTATCATAGTAAGAGCTTAACTTGAATAATTCTCAACTTACTTGTGCAAACACATAGTTAAGAAATCAATCTCTACATCTACATATTTACATTATTTATTCAAAGATTAGCATACAAGATATTTAAGACTAGTTTAATTAAGTACTCTAGCACGACAAGATTTTTCGTAAATTGTTACCTTAATAGTATTAAGTCACTTATCTACATATTATTATATAGGTAAATTAGAGATTAACAAAAAGTAATCAACATCCTTTATTTTAGTTGACAGCTATAGATTACACTATAATTAAACTTCAGTAACAAAATCAAAGTGAAAACTAAATATAAGAAATGAATTCAAAATGTTACTTCATATGTTACCCTTAAAGACCGAAAACTATCATTGACCGAAAAACAGCTCAAAACGCGTAGTGGTCTTGGTTATCATGCCAAGTTAACACCACAATATCACACAGTGATTGCGATATGGAGTCCTTCTAATTTCGATTGCTTATTCTAAAATATCGTTAGAGATTTACTTGTTATAGTAAAAATATATTTGCCAATGATATTGTGATATTTACCAAATTATGTTGTAGTTTAATGTATTGTAACTGTACATTTTAAAGGATGCTGTGGTAATGTTTAGGGACCGTTTACTTGAGACAATTTTTTACAATAACCTACCGTGTTCTCCGCTCAGTGCTTGTCTCCTGACCACGTTGATATAACAAAGTACTTTCAATTGTTTTTCTACTACGCTATTAATTAAAGAGCTAGACAGCTCAATGGCCATCACTGCTATTGTTAAACATTTATATGTAAATCATTATGAGAATAGCGTTAATCAGATGGAATCCTTAATGACACCACTCTCTTTGCAACTAGCATAGATAATATGGAATCCGTGATGAACAAAATGGAACAAGTTAGCCTTGATTTCAGTCTGAAAATAAACCGCAGCAAGATGTGATCAGATCATGATTGTCGAACTAGTTAACAATAACCTATGTATATATAAGTCTTCAAAATTGCCAATTGTAACGTTGTTCAATCATATGATGTGCATCACCAGGTCCACCATATATCGGCTCAGGAAAATATATAGAAACCAAAATATCCTAAAAGCAACTAAAATATGGCATAACAAGGATATTGTCATTAATCCTCCAAGAACTTCGACATCAAGTAAACGTCGTCCAATAGTATATTCTCAGTTTCTTTGGGCAAACCTTCCGTCGAAAAGACGCTTTTGTGGTGAGCCTTTTAGTGCAGGGAAAAGTTACATAAGAGCGCTTGGCAGTTCACCAATGCGTTAAGCTGACATAAAGTTAGATCGGAACTCAATGGGTATACCATTGAGTTCCGATCTAACTTGACCATTTCTACGAATGCACAAGAAGAGCTAAAAAATGCGAAGAAAACCACGTCCACTCTGCCAAAAGTGTGACGTACCTTAAGTGATATGGTTACGTAATTGATGGATTACACACACTAAAACATTAAATAAGAAGTACTTTTTTTAATAGCAATGAAATTCACATACTGTTCACTTTAACTGTGACGTTCAGAAATCCTTTGCAGAATAAAAAAAGTGTAATGTATATACGCAAAAATTGCCCCGGGTGTTTGCCTAGTTTTGTGCGAGTGTGTTGGAGAGATAAAAAGTTGTTGGCAAAATTTTTATTCTTTGTTACTATAGTTAAAGGCACACGTTCTTTAATATTGACTGATTTAAAAATGAATATATCACACCTAAAAAAGGAGCATCTTCAAAGTTATTTTGAGATTATTTAATAAGATGGATTCGCATAATTTACAACAAAATTAAAAAAATAGTTTTACTAGTATATACCTAACCAATTTTAAACATAAATAAAAATGTTTATCCTCAACTACAATTAATATTTTGCGGGACGGGTGAGTATTTGTCCTCTCCCGTATCCTCTCCGCCGCCTATTTAGCCAAAATGACTTCCTCGCAGAATTAGGCGGCGGAATCCCACTCGCTCTCGCTTCGGACCATGGACAGAACCATGGTCTCCAGGGAGAGGCTTCCCACACCTAAAGCTGTCACGAGGTTTTGGAGCTGGTGCGCCCACGCTGTGCACTCCACAAGTGTGTGTTGTGCAGTGTCCTCGAGACAGCCTAAGCAGTGATGGCACGCAGACGTTGGCTCCCGGCCTATACGACACAGATACTTACCGAAGCAGCCGTGTCCGGTAAGTATCTGCGTCAACCGTTAGGAGAGGCTGCCATGTCGCCTCTATAGCCAATTCTCCATGATGGGCCTTATCGCCGCAATTGTGGCGTGCCCTGCGCTCGGTCGCTCAAGTCGTTCTTTCCACTCTACTAATAAGACATGGCGGAGCGGGGACCGTTGTGCCTCGATTTCACAAGGCATGGGTCGCAACCCCCTTTCCAGCACCCCCTTGCGCCAATTGTAAAGTGACGCAAGGACTCTCGCTTCCAGGTCCCATGGTCCAGATCCGGCAAGGAGACTCACTGCTTCGAATGATATCGTGCGGTATCCTCTTATAATCCTGACAGCTATCACCCGCTGCGGGTGCCGTAAAATCCCGGCATTGAGGGCCGTCAGGTTCTCCGCCCATATTGGGGCCCCGCAAAGGGCCATTGACCGCATGATTCCTACATAGAATCTCCTACAGGAGGTGGCGGGCCCCCTTAAGTTAAGGAACAGCCGCGACAGAGCAGCGGCAGTCCCTATGAGGTTGGGGGCCAGACTTCGAAAGTGATATGAGAAGTCCCATCGACTATCTAGGACAAGCCTTAGATACTTCTTGAACTTAACTACAGTTTTTTTTTGTGGGTAGTTGTGAGTGCCATACCAAATAAATTGTGCTCTTGATTTAATTTCATAAAATAATATTTTAAAGTATTTATTATATGTGGCAAATGCAATAATATTGTTTATTGTAACACACTACCTGCCAGTGAAAGGTATTCCTAGTCATCTTACACCATAACAAATTAAATTTAAACATTAACCATGGAGTCTCTTCTAACCACTGTGGAAGATCTAAGCAACATGTTCCATAATCGGATGAAAAAATTCGAGGCTTATCTCCAACTCAACACTAACCCATCAACAAATGTAGCTGGACTTGCGGGTCAGTTTGCTTCATTCCGTACTTTCATACTGGAAGTTATAAAGGGCTTGCAGCAGCAGGTCCAATCACTGGTACTCAGCATAGATCATTTGGAAATACAAGGGCGAAGAAAAATACTATTACTACATGGTGTCCGTGAAGAAAAAAGTGAAGATTTAGCAAAGGTTGTGGCTAATGTTGTCCATACTCAGTCTCGTTATCAGAGTTCCTCACCAAAAGTCGTCACGATCTGTTCCTGGCTGCCCGAGAAACGTTCGGTATCTCCAAATATTGGACTAGAGAAGGCAGTGTATTTGTTATGGGGGAAAATAGTGAACGGCACATAATTAGCTCTCGTGATGACATAAAAAAACTTGCTTCAACAACCTCTCGAGGTTCTACGAAAGTTGAGACCACTGCACGCAGGACTGAGTCATCAAAAGCCAAAAGAACTGCTTCCAAAAAGTGAATTTATACTTGTGTTATTGTTTTTTCTTGTGATTATGTGTTCTAAGTGGGTAGCCATGTGCACAATGTATTTTACATTTCCTACTTAGTTGTAGTTCAACAAACATAACAAATTACTACTGCGATAGAAAATATACTTTGAATTGCTACAAATTAACATCATAATTAATTGTATACCGTTTCACTTGTTAATGTCAAACTGCTATAATGTCAAACATATTCTTGTTTGTCACATCAACATTCTACCATATTAATACTTTATTTCGGTTGTCAAACCGATATTCTCGTCTTTTGTGTCAATTTTCTACCATAATATGTTTATTTTTTTGTATAACTGATATTCCCTTTTGTTGTTTCAACTTTATACCATGCTATATTTTTACTTGTGTATTCAACATTTATATACATATTTTAGTATTTTATTTTTCTATTTTAGTCATAACTCGATATATTTTCACTCTTTTAATCAAAATGGATCTGGCAATTTTAATAACTGTGCATGCATTAATTTGTATAAGTATAATCAAGATTTACTATATTGACATACAGTTTTTTTAAGTGAATACTACTTTATTTTTCTTTTTTCTTTTTGACCTTTAGGTCAAATTTATATGTTTGTAACTTATTGTGTAATTAGTGTCTGTGTTACTTGCTCACTTTTGTTTTTACATTTATATAAGAAGTTAATTTATGTTTTAAGTTATGTCTATGTTTAATACTATGCTACAAAACCTGGAATTCATAAATAATTGTAAATCTTTCAACTGGCAGGTGGACTATACTGCTAGTTGCCGTAAAACCATACTTTTATTTTGTTATCGTACATACATATATGTGTATCACATAAGGATATTTATATATATGTATATTTGTTATACCTATATACTTTACCAAATATTTCTAGTATTTATTTATATATTTCAATTCATAGTCTTTATTTATTATGGAAATTAATAGTGATAGTGAAGACTACTATTCGCTTAGTAGTGATGACGACAATAGCTTTGTCAGTGTTCCATGTCTGGCTGATACACTTCAGATGCAATTTTCCAATGCTTCACGTAATTGTTGTCGTTCATATAAATGCGCAGAGTATTCCCGCTCACTTCCCCGATATGCTGACGAACCTTGATTGTAAGGATGTCCACACTATTCTTGTTTCAGAATCTTGGCTTAAGCCATGTCTTCTGTCTACTTCCTACTCTATGCCCGTCTTCACACTCATTAGAAATGATCGATCATCTGGTGGCGGTGGTGGTGTTGCGATTTACCTCCGTAGTTACATTCCCCACTCTGTGGTTAGTGTATCTTCACAGCCACCGCCACTAAATGCCGTTGAGCACCTGTTTGTTGAAGTTGAGCTGCATCACATAAAAATACTTTTAGGAGTCTATTACTGTCCTTCCTTACGGATTAACTATTTCACTTCCTTTGAAAATGTTCTACAAACTTTTTCCCCATCTTACAGTCATACCATTATAATGGGTGACTTCAATACCTGTCTTCTAAGAAATGATTCGCGATCTTCCTCTTTTCTTTCCATAGTTGAATCTAGCAATTTATCTGTTCTCCCTCTAAATGCCACTCACCACTTTCCCAATTGTATACCTTCTCTTCTTGACCTAATACTTGTCTGATCTCTAGATCACGTTGTTAAGCATGGCCAATGTGCAGCACACGATTTCTCCTATCATGATCTTCTCTATCTATCCTACAAAATTCGTCCTTCCAAGGCAAAGTCAAGAGCTCTCTTGCAACGAAATTTTAGTAGCATGGATGTCGATCTCCTTAGAGAGGACGCGAGGCAGATCAATTGTGTCCCTCTTCTAACAGCAGAATCTATCGACTATCGAAAAAAGTGGACATACTTAATACTAATATCATAGCGCTCTACGATATTCATGCACCGGTTCGAGCTATTAAATTAAAGCATTTGCCATCACCTTGGTTGACTGATGATATTAAAAAAAGTATTGCTCTAAAAGCAGCTGCGAAGTCTAGATACAAATGAAAGCCTACCGATAACAACAAAGAGAAGTACCTAAAATTACGAAATTTTTGCAACAAGGTGTGTAGGAACGCACAACGCCAGCATATCCATAGCTCCGTAGAAAACGGTGACCCCGCTAAGGTCTGGAAATTTCTGCGATCACTAGGGGTTGGAAAACAGCGCCAAGAATCATCTCCTACTCTTCTGGATATCAATCAGCTTAATCAGCACTTCTCTACTTCGTCTATATTTAATGAGACAACTAAAACTAATACATTAAATTATCTTTCAACAATTCCAACCCCTGATTATATTCCTTTTGTTCTTAGTCAATTGTCTGCATGTGATGTTGAGAAAAGTATTCGGTCTATTACCTCTAATGCAGTTGGCACTGATTCTATCAGTCGTAATATGGTCCTGTCCATCCTTAATGAGATTTTACTTGTTATCACCCATATCCTTAATTTTTCCATTGATAGCGGAGTATTTCCATCAGCATGGAAAGATGCTCAACTCATTCCTTTACCAAAGAATCCCAAACCTGTCTGCTTCTCAGAATATCGACCCATCTCAATTTTACCCTTTCTGTCAAAGGTTCTAGAACGCCATATCCACCATCAGCTCAGTACATTTCTCTGCAGAAACAACCTACTGAACCCGTTCCAATCCGGTTTCCGTCCGGGCCATAGTACTACTACCTCTCTAGTCAACATTACAGATGATATAAGAACAGGTATGGAGAATGGAAAAGTCACAGTCTTATGTCTCCTAGATTTCAGCAATGCTTTTAACACTGTTGACTTTGACATTCTCCTTGCAATACTTCACTCTATCAACATATCTCCAACTGCTATTGACAGGTTTCGTAGTTACCTGTTTGGCCGCCGGCAGCGTGTCAGACTGGATGATAACTTCTCCACCTGGTCTGACACTGCTGCTGGGGTGCCACAGGGTGGCGTTTTATCACCTTTGCTTTTTTCAATATTTATTAACACAATCTCAAACAATCTCTTCTCTTCCTACCACCTTTATGCAGACGATTTGCAAATATACTGTCAAGCCAATTCTGACATGGTGCCCCATGGCATTGATACCATCAATAAAGATTTATCTACTATAAGCAAATGGGCCACCATGTTTGGGCTCAAAGTTAACCCTAAGAAGACTCAAGCAGTAATTGTCGGTAGCCCAAGATATATTGCTAAGATTAACAACTCGACACTTCCGCAAATCTCATTTGAAGGCGTTACCATTCCTGTAAGTGACAGCGTAAAGAGCTTAGGGATATACATCGATAAAACCCTCTCATGGAGTGTCCAGATCAAAAATGTCAGCCGTAAAATCTTTGCCTCTGCAGCTTCTCTAAGAAGGTTACGTAATTTTCTTCCAACATCTACTAAAATTGAACTCGTGCAATCTATTCTTCTTCCCATTCTTGACTATGCCGACGTCAGCTATCTAGATCTCAATGAAGACCAACTTGATAAACTTGAGAGACTTCAGAATTTCTGTATAAGATTCATATACGGATTACGCAAATATGATCATATCTCACAATTCCGCACTAAACTTAAGTGGCTTCCGATTCGCCTTCGCCGGAATACTCATATCCTTTCCCTACTGTATACTATCTTGTTTCACCCATCTACCCCTATCTACCTAAAACAACGTTTCTCATTTATACGTGACATACACAATAGGTGCTTGAGATCATCAGAAAATCTGACGTTGGAAATACCAACTCACTCTACAATGTTTTGGGATAAATCGTTCACTGTGCAAGCCGCACGCATTTGTAATGCATTGCCAGAGGATATCCGACGGGCTCAATCACTAGGTGTCTTTCAGAAGCTCGTCAAGGATCACTACCTATCTCAGTAATACTTGTTTATTGCATATATTTATGTATGTGTATATGTATTTGTGTATGTGTATGTATGTGTATATATATTTATATATTACCTGTTTTTAATTGTAATTTGTTTTTACTTTGTTTCTTTTTCTATCTCTTATTTTTGTTTATTATTGTTTTATTTTTTTATTTCTTTTTCTTTAGTCTTTTTTTTTTACTCTTTGTGCACCACTATTACCTAATTCTTTACGGTATAGTCCATCAGGTTGTCTGGAAGAGATCGCAGATTGTGATAAGACCGCCATTTGTACTCACTTAATATTATGTTTTTTTTTTTGTTTGATACCTCACGTATACAATAAAGAGTACCTATCTATCTATCTATCTATACTTCATCGAGGGCTTGATGCCGATGCAAACATCTCCTACGGTTATGCTGGATCCCGAAGGTGGTTTCTTTCGGGGCCCATGGAAACAGAAGGCCTCCGATTTATGTAAAGAAACTTCAAGACCCAGCCGCCGAATCCTCCCGACGACTTGAGCAACCCCGGCCGTGGCCTTTATGGTTGTCTCTCGGTGTGCCTTGCCTCGCGCCGTCACGAGAATGTCATCCGCTTAGCAGGTCACGATGACACCTCCCAAGAGCACACTTGCACTAGCACCTTGTCGTAGCCGATGTTCCACAGAAGCGGACCTAGCACCGAACCCTGTGGGATACCGCACGACATCTCTCGCCATCCGTATCCTGTCCGTGTTGGGTAGAATAAATGAGTGCCTCCCTGATGCTATTCCAGGGTAAAGTGATGGAGGTGTTGGCGATGTCAAGCGACACCGCCATCAACATCTCACCCCGAGACACTGCTTCCTCCGCCAGGCCCCTTACACACATGATGGCATCCACAGTGGAACGCCCTTGGTGAAAACCGAACTGGTTGTCGGCCAGATCCGGCCCCACTCTTGAAAGATGCTCCACGATGCGTTTTGCAATGATTCTTTCTTTCCCCTATTCCCTTTCCCTTTCCCTCCTCCCTTTACCCTACTCTGAAAGGTGTACAGCACAATTGTGACTCTTGAGTTCCAAGTGGTTATGGACGGTAGTAGTCACTTCCTATCAGGTGACCCGTCTGTACGTTTGTCACCTTGTAACATAAAAAAAAAACAATTAGCGATACCGCGCTTGCTAGGAAAATTGGGGCAGACATGTATACAAAGATCAATTTTCAATTTATAAAAAGTAATGATTATATGTGATGAGGTTGGTGATCCATCATACAGCTCTACTTATTTTTTATGCGATAGGGGGCAAACGAGCAGACGGGTCACCTGATGGTAAATGACTACCGCCGCCCATGGACACCCGCAACTCAAGAGTCACAAGTGCGTTGCCGGCCTTTTAGGTAGGAGTAAGCTCTTTTCTTGAAGGTTTGAAGGTCGTTTCAGTTCGGAAATATGGCAGGCGACAATTTGTTCCATAAGCTGGTTGTGCGAGGCAAAAAGCTTCTGGAGCGCACAGTGGTGGAGTGCCAAGCGTCCAGGTGATGGGGATGGATATTTTGTCGCGTAGGACGATGGCGGAAACCAGCAGCCGGTAAAAGTCCGAACAATTCTTCTGAACACTCCCCATGATACAAGCGATAGAGGATGCAGAGTGAAGCTACATCTCTACGCAACGCCAAGTCGATCAAAAATATCTTGGCAGTCGATGATGCGAGTCGCTTTCCGTTGAACCTGCATAGAGATGAGAACAGTATTCCATGTGTGGCCGAACCTGCGCCTTATGAAGTTGCAGGCGGTGGGCCGGAGTAAAATACTGTCTCGATCTGTTTAGCACACACACACATACACACACTGAGGAGGTGGTCTTCTAAGTACCGGAGGAGCTGGCAGTTAATAATGGATTCCATTATCTTGGAGAACAAGGAGGTGATGGCTATGGGTCTGTAGTTGGACGGATCTTAGTGATCTCCTTTTTTAGGGATTGGGTGCACTAGAGCTTTCTTCCATGAGTTCGGGACTACGCCAAGAGAGTAGGAAAGCCGATAAAGGCGCATTAAAACCGGTGCCAACTCTGGAGCACACGTCTTCAGCACGATAGGAGAGATTCTATCGAGCCCACTCGACTTAAAAACGTCGAGGGAAAGAAGCGCTTTACGCAATGCCCTTTGTGTAAACCGGACTTCCGGCATGCGGCTCTCGCACTGCGGTATGGTCGGCGGTGCGTTTCCCCCGTCGTCCAGGGTCGAGTTGGACGCAAAGAGTTTGCCCAGAAGATTGGCTTTTTCTTTAGCGTCGTGGGCCAACGAATTATCTCCTATGTGCAGAGGTGGAAGAGATGGGTTACAAAAGATCCCCTGGACAGCTTTGGCAAGAGACCAGAATGCACGTGTTCCGGAAGGGAGACTCACTAGTCTCTCGCCAATTCTTCCGATGTGAGCCGACTTCGCCCCAGCAATTACTCTTTTGAGGGACCTGGAGGCAAAGTTAAATTGTTTCTTTAATGTGCTGGTCTTTACATGCCGTGCTGTCGCTGCATTAGCCAATGCTTGGTAACATTCCTGCTTTCGGCGGGACGCCGCTTTGCAGGTTCGACCAAACCAGGGCTGGGACTTGCCACCTGTGGGAATCAGGGAGAATGGAATGAAAAGTTCCATACCCTGAAGCACAACACCCGCGACAGAGTCAGCAACGACATTGGGATCATCCGGCGAGAGGCAAACCTGCCTCCATGGGTAGGATGCAAAGAATGTTTGCATTTCATCCCAGTCTGCTAACCTATAGTGCCATACGCGGCGACTGCCTGTAACTCGCGGCCGCAGCGAGTGAACGAGTGGCACCATACTCCTAATCAGGCAATGGTCCGAAGAGCCAAGAGGGGCCTCAACAGATACTTTGTAGCCGTCAGGATGTGAGGTCAGCAGAAGATCCAACAGTGAAGGCACGTGGCTTTCTGCATCTGGGATTCGCGTAGGCGTTGCTACCAGCTGCGTCAAGCCATATGCCAAGGCGAAATCGTGAACAGATCTTCCCGCATAATCGGTTTGCGCGAACCAAGCCATTCGGCGTGATGGGCGTTAAAGTCGCCAAGAATCACGATCTCTGCGGATGGGACCTGCTGGAGTACTGAGTCTGTAGCCATTTGGACGTGGTCGATGAGTCGGTCCGTTTCGGCATCACCGCTATGGGACCTGTAGAGGCATACGTAGATGCGGGGATGGTCGTCGCAGTCTACAAGTAGCCATAAGATGGAGAGGTCCCTACCTTCAAGATTGATATCATCTCTAACGTACACGCATACACCAGCCTTAGGAATAAAGGAGTGTTCCAGTCCGTACCCAGGGTAGCAGAGGTAGGATTTGTCCGCTGGAGATGATATCTGTGTCTCGGTTAAAAAGAGCAAGGCCGGCTTTGCTGTCTCAAGGTGGTGGTGGACAGTGTCGAGGTTAGAATGTAAGCCCCTGATGTTACAAAAAATCCACGGTAAACGTGACAGGGGGTGCCATGGTATGTCTGTCTGCCCCGAGCAGATTTTGAGAGTGCAGTTGAGCCCCCCCAGAGTACGTAAAGTATAATCCGTACTGAGGGTGGGATTCTCCAACGCTAGCGCTGGTATCCCCCTGGGGTATATTTTTTGTTAACAGCACTATCATTAGGGGGGGGGGGGGGATTTTGGGCCTCCGGAGACCTCACTCATTTCAGGGAAATATAACGCAAGCGTTACTACACAACCGGTTTTCTGTGGGGCCGTGGTATCGCACCGGTAGAGCCGGCCCATTCCTGCCTAAGCATGGCTCTACCACGTAAAAAACCTTCTAATTCAGGAACTACTACTAACTTTGAAACCACCTAATGTGCATTTTTATCTTATGTTGTCATATCGTAAACTCTTAAAGTAAATATACTATTAAATACATAATCGTAGTTTAGGCCTTCAGCAAATTAAGGTGAAAAACTAGCTCCAGTTACTCTAGTCTAGTCAGAGGTTTCCCGAAGGCCTCCTTCGCCGGGTATGCCGGGTTCCCTGCAATAGACCTAGTTGGACGGAACACCATTTGGTTTTAGTCGGCTCGAGTTCAACATAGTACCTCACCCTCAGCTCCGGTGAGGTGATGACCCGTGGGGGATTCCACACGAAAAAAAAAAAGACAAAAAAAGCACCAGTCACTTTGAATATATTAAATTGTAATAAATTGAACATAAATAATAGTAGGCCGCAGTAATAAGCTTTTATAATTACGATCTTGCCATAATGACACTGTTACACACGGAAGACTAGAAGCAGATACCAACCAGGAGATGGTTAAATATATAATATTATAACGTCAGAAAAAAAAAGGATTTCCCTTTTTAATTGCTAGCTGCAAGTAAAAATCAAAATTTTTCCGGTCCTGGTAGACATACTTCCAATCCGATCTCGCAATGCAGAACTGTATCTGTCAAGTTAAAACGTAAACTGATTTCTGAGCGGTTGTGCGTTTCTTCCTTACACATGAAATCAAAACACAAAATAATTGAAATATATAATATTACAATAACTTTCTGAAGTTTTGAACTTTGTCTTAGAAGAGCGTGAGAAACAAGATTGATCGGAAATGTCAAAGTATTTATTGTACGTTTCGAGAAAATTAAATGATTTAAATACCACAATACTTTCAAGTAAAAACATCCATTCTGTTCAGACCATTTTGTCACGTGCCGTCTCGAGAATTGGAAAATTGAATATCTAAGTTTATTTCAACATTGTTCTCTTATGGGGATAGACCTGTAGCAGAGAATATAAGGTAAGGGAATTCTTTGTCAGTTGTTTTCCAGTAAGTAATAGTTCAAAACATTGTTCGTATTAGTTTTGGTTCAGAGACTTTAATTTTGTTTGTTAAAACTACCAGACTTTATAATTTCTATTACAAGAAAGGTGGACTAACAGGCCTAAATATATTAAGTATAATATATTAATAATAAAGAGAGTTTAAGTATTATGTAGGATATTGTAATAAGGCGTGAGCCTGTTGTTTCGGAAAGTTAAGACCGCGTTTATATATAATATACACAACATTTAAATCCGATCTTCAAGTTAATTTTCAAATTTTATTGTTTCAAGAACTTATAAAGTTATCCCTTCTAGGTGCAGATATACTATATGTGTATGCAATACCTATTACAAACATGTAGTGTATATAATCTGAGGGCATAATGTCTGGAGAGTACGGTGGGTAAGGAACGACAGTCTACCTAAGCGAAAGTAATTTTTTTACGAGTCGCTTTTGCTACATGTGGTTGAGCATTATCGTGCAAAAAGTATACTTTATTTTGATTTTTCGGTAATCTCGCTGCTACTTTATCCAGTTGATCACAATAAATATTGGCCGTAGTTGTAGTATTAGATGGCAACAGCTCGCAGTATCTAATACCGTCTATTCCCCACCACACACTTAAAAGAGCTTTTTTACTCGTGTCAGATTTTGGCGTCGGTACTCCTACTTCTCCAGGTCCAAGCCACTGGCACTTACGCGAAAAATGTATGTACATAACCCACTTTTCATCCCCCGTAATTACATGCCTCAGCCACTCATTGGTACGATGATAACTAAGTAGTTCCGTGCACACGTTAGCTCTCTTCTAAAGTTGAAACGGCGTCAACTCATGTGGCAACCAAACTGAATATTTCCAGGTCTTTTCTAAAGCATGGAATTGTTTTTCTACTGCAGTATGACAATTGAAGCTACTCTGCCAGACAACGGGAAGTGAACCTGGGATCCATTTCTATGAGTCTTTTTAACTCATCTACATCTCTTGTAGGAGGTCGTCCTGGATGAGGTTCATCAGATAGGTCATAATTTGCATCCTTAAATCTTCTGAACCCCTTTACACCACCATTGGTGGTATCGTAAGAGGGCACGCCTTCGCCCATCGTTGCACATATATTGCGCACTACTTCAGTCGCTTTTCGACCTAAGCGAAATTCGTGAAGTAAAAGCAGCCGAAGTTCTCTACGAGAAATATTCATAATTTACTGTAGTTTTACTATTCGAGATCCAATTGTCAACTGATCTGACAAGACAACTACAACTCTTGCTTTATTTATATACTACTCCAAGAAATTCGAGATACTTCTATAACGTTTTAGAAATTTATCAAAAAAATGGCGGGTCCCCTCCAACTTAGAGAGGCGCGCGCAGAACACGACGTGCCACCGTGTCAAGCCTGCTTCTGCCATCAGCAGGTAGCAGGTAGCATGAACCGCTACCCCCAGGCCAGCGCTCATGGAGGTCGTAGGTCATTCTGCGCCATCCGGCGCCTGGTGCGTCCTCTGCGGGACGAGAAGTTGCTAGTCTTCTCCATTAGTTGTGAACCTAATAATAATATACAGCCAATAAGGTGTGTTATGTTATGTTACGCAATATAATGATGGGTCATCATGCCATTGTTCTCATTATATATTATTGCTAAATAATAGTTTTCTATACTGCTAGCGTCCCGTAAATCTATACTTTAAGATTAAAATTACCCCTTTACACCATTACTTTCCATTTTCAGCTTATGAAAAGATAAATGAGTTAATAATTAAAGAAAAAAATGCAGTTTTGTTGGATAAGGAAGATATTAGGAAAGGGTAGACGTTATTGGAGTTAATTTCTTTATAGAACTAGTTTCCAGCTCTGTCCATACTTAGCAATGTAGTTCACGCATAAAGCCGGGTACTCATTAGCGAACTGTATCTGTAACCGGACAGTTACAGTAACGTGATTCTAGTGTGTACGCGTGTTGTATTCTTCGTGTCCAGCGAACTGAATATATCCATCGAACGCCCTCACCCTGTCGTACGTACGTACGCCGTACTCATTCAGTCGGCTGTAACTGTTACTGAACAGATACAGTGTGTGTACGCGATGTCCACATTACTGTGAACGTAACGACAAGCCGGCTCTGACGCAGTGTTCGTTTGGAGCCTGGCGATGTCGGACGAAATGTCTTTCGCGTGTGCAGCATATATGTATACTTATAGACGTTTTACTCGATAATTATAAAAGGCCTCGAAGATGGTGGCCTCATCGAATGTACAGGGAAAGAAGTAATCTACTTTTTCTTTTAAAAAATCAACAAATCAGTGGTCATTACAAAAATTTCACAAGTGATTTTGAATACCTGATGAATTCAATGGGACTTAAGATTGAACGAAAAAACACTGTCCATTCCTTCCCCTTCCCACTCTTCAAAACACTCACCTGCCACTGCAGGATATTAGTATCCTGGGTACGGATATTTGCCGGGACCTCAATCCGCGTGATTACATCAAGAGCGTCACTAAGGCGGCCTCGCGGAAGCTTGGTATATTGAACAAGGTGAGACGGTTCTTCTCGCCCGAGCATCTGTGTCTTTTATACAAGACCCAGGTTCGCTCCTGCGTGGAGTACTGCTCTCATCTTTGGGACGTTTATGCGCAGTATTTGGGGATGGGGAGTACTGCGCGCTTTTCACTGGACTTTCTTGATTTTGATTAGAGAAAGAAGTTGAAGCACGTGGTATATTTACGGCTGAAGAATCTATTTCATTTATTGTGGGGGATGAGGTTGAAGGACGTGGAATGTCCTTGAAAATGTAATATCCTTGATTAGCACGCATAATTATCTGAAATATTTCATGTTGAAAAGCGTTTTTGTATTCCTAGTTTAGATTTTCATTTTTTCTTGAATAAAATAAAAAAAAAAACTGTAGTTCTGGATCCTTTTTTGATGTTTTCAGCAAGCCGAAAGCTTCCTTCACCATTTTGCAATTTAGGGTCGGGTTTTAGCTTTTAACTACCTGGTTCAGGTGATGCAGAGTTACTATCAGTGTTTAAGTTGTTGTTGGGATTCACCGCCTGCAAATAAAATAGTTTCTTAGTTATTATAAGGACGCAAATATAGAGGTATTATACTATTTATAATAATGGTTAAATTTTTGAATCATACCTCCTGAATTGGGGTGGAAGAGGGGGCAGCGGGGCTGCCCTAGCCCCTCGGCATACTTTTTTTGTGGGAAAATGATAAATTATAGTTCCGCAGAGTTTTAACAAAATTATTGAGTTTCATTCACAAAAAGATTGCAATTTCCATTTTCGATTTTCACAAAAGCTACGCGTTTGCTCACAAAAAGAAAGGCAGTTTGTAATGAAAAGTGACTGTCTTTTATCGAATACACATCTCATTATAATTAAATTCGTGGCGCACGATTTAAAAACCAACCCATAATAATTGAAAAACGATCGATTGTTGCAGATGCCTACAAATCATACAGAATGGATTAAATGCAGTAACGAGTTTGAGAACCTATGGCACTTTCCTTATACAATTGGAGCAATCGATGGCAAGCATATTCTTATCCAGTGTCCATTTAATTCTGGAGCTGAATTCTACAACGATAAATCTCAGTTCAGCATTGTATTATTAACTTTAGTAGATGCACAATATAATTTTATGTACGTACATATTGGGACTCAAGGCAGAATTTTGGATGGAGGTGTTTTGCAAGGATGTGGTTTAAAAATGATGAGGGACGAGCAATCTTTAAATTTACCTGAACCTGTACCCGTACAAAATCGAGACAAGCTACTTCCTTACTACTTTCTTAGTGACTCAGCATTTTCTTTAGGCAAAAACGTAATGAAACCGTACGCGGGCACTCATTCGAAAGGATTTAAAGAAAGAGTTTTCAATTAAATATATATGTACGGCGGCAAATTACAAAGAAAATCGAGAAGAACTAGCACATTTTTTTTTTAATTAAGGTAAAATACCATGGCAAGATCACTATGCGTAAAACAAGGGACACTATAAATCTACCTTTTCATTCGAATCTTCAGACTCAAGTCCCTTTCGAGCTGTGAAATGATCTTCGTCTTTTCCTGCAATATAAGAAATAGGTATAAAATAGTAGTTATACTCGTATACAAATGTAATAAGTTATAACAAAATAAATAAATAGATGTAATAAATAATAGACGAATGTAGTATATTTAATTTTAAGTAGAATTTAGTACCTACCTTTTTCTGTTCCAATTGATTTTTTTATTTTCATACGCTCCCTTCCGTGCGATGCCAATAATACAATCATTTTTTGTTTGCATACTTCACCAGTTTCGTTCATAATTTGTCCAATTTTGGTCCAAGCGTCCTCTTTCAAACGTTTTTTGTAGTAATATTTGTCTTTCGGGTTCCATAGGGAACTGTTTTCTTTGTAGGCGTCTATCAGCAAAAGACATTTATCTTCTGTCCACTTACTCATCTCGAGAAGAATACTTATAGGTTCGCAGTGTGCAACGACCTTCTCGACGTCCACGAACGCACTGCGAGCTATCTTTGATTCGCGCCAAAAACCGACATCCATCAGCCATCGGCTCGCATGCGTGCCGCGCTCGTGCTCGCTTACAGCTCGCGACAGGCTCGCGTACTACGTACACTGTATGATTTGTGGTTACAGTAACGTCCAACGGTTACGTTTTATAATGAATACCTGTTTATCGTCGGCTCGCTGCGAACTGCGGTTACAGTTCGCTAATGAGTACCCGGCTTTATATTCGCTAAACAGTGGTAGAGCCATGCTTAGGCACGAATGGGCGGGCTCAACCGGTGCGATACCCCCACCTCACAGAAAACCGGTTGTGAAGTAACGTTTACGTTGCACTTCCCCGAAATGAGTGAGGTTTCCGGAGGCCCAACTCCCCTCGTTCCTCTTCCTTCATTCCCCCTCTCCTTTTTCTCATCTCCTCATCCACCTCTTCTTTCCCCTCCCCGCATCCTCCTATCCCTCATCACCCTCAAAGGCGGGCAGCGTACTTACGACTCTTAAGTTGCAGGTGTTTATGGACGGCGGTTGTCACGTAACATCAGATGACTCGTCTGCTCGTCTGTCTCCCTATAGTATAAATAATAAATAAAAATAAATTCAATGTATGATGTTTGGAAAATTGCTATATACCATATGTTTTATTAGTCCGGGCAGATAGTCCTGTCAAACCTAGTTTTCACTTTGATGTCTTTATTACAATGTACTATGTATCTGTGATTTAAATACATATTTATAAGCTATCTACGAAGTAAGCTTGAAGAGGAAGACGCAGAGAAGTTGTGTTTTATTTATAGTTTAGATAGGCATCCATATATTTTGTCAATCAATTCAGGTGTCTCTAAGGAGCAATATTATTTTTTTCTTCTAGTCATATTTAGTTTTTGTTCTCTTTTTGTAAGCTCACAGGAATATAAATAATTATGTCCTCTTACATAGCCTTGATAACGTGTACTCATAATTTATGCTGACCTGTTGAATAACTGAGATTTGAAAGCATAAGAAACAAGTATTCTCACAGTCGCGTATATAATATTACCTGTAGTTGGATATCCTAACTGTAGGTGTAGATCATGCGATATGTATAGATCCGTCTTCAAAGTCTTGTAGTGGCGATGAATGGCCTAATAAATTGTCATACAGAGTAATTCAGTTCGTTTTAACAGCTTAGTAATTAAATTATCAACGAAAAACAAATCCCTGGCGCGAAATAGAAACTGTTATAGAACTGATTCAAAAAGTTGTGATTTGCATAATTTGGAACTTAATAATTACACAATTAAAGAAAAAGGCGACGTAGCATTATTTAGCTAAGTAGCGATCTCTCTCAAGTTCGAAGTAACTTACTACAAGAATTAAACGAGGTAATGGATAGAAGTAATCCAGTCAATATAAGGAGAAAAAATAAATATTTCAAATCACAAAATTACAGTGTATTTGGGACATAAAAAGTAAGAAAAAAGATAAAAAAAGTGTAACAGATAAAAATAAAAAAACCTAAAACTTCGTTATTGAAATTATTCACAGAAATTTTGAGGAGGGATAAAATTTTGAATATCTTTTTATTACCTACAATATTGCTTGTAAACTTTTTTCCATAGGACTAGCAGTTTTTCCGGAAATCCACATAAACCGTTTTTTGCAGTTAAAAACTCACCCCTTCCATTTCCTGACCTCAGATTGCCCGTAAATAATTTTTGGTCCCCATGGTCTATAGGGCTCCCCCCTTCCTTTTTTGGTTGCTAAGAGGTTATAAGTCTATAAGGGCCGTTAACGTCTAAACTTAAAGCGTTTTAGAACTTATAACCTTACTTAAGGTTATTATTTGAAAGCTCAAGGCCTCTGGTAGACTTCAAAATGTTTTAGCCCAAAATGCTTACTAGAATCTAAAGTATTAAAAAGAAAATATAAATTTGAAACCCTTTTTGGTGTTGTGAATTTATTATATAATGTCTTGTAATATTATTATATATAAATGCGAAACGTTTCGCCTCTTAAATTTAATATTGCTTAATGATTATTTTCATATTTGTACGGACATTTTCCGAATGTTAATGAATGCGAAATGATTTTATTTATTTGTGTCAATAAATATTGTAATGTATAGTTGTAAGTATTCAGTCAACTAACTAAAAGCAATGTAACTTAACTAATCTACGATTACCAATTATTCAATGTTTATAAAAAATTATGACTCAATAGTTTGAATTATATCTTGTATTAGTAGTGTTATCTTGTATTAGTGAATAATACAAGATATCATTCACGGTTGACCTCACTGTATGCTGCACGCTCTCCTCTCACTCCCTATATTTCGAAAAAGGTTAAAGAATTTCATAAAGAAGTTTACATCATTAGAGCTATAGAAAAGAGTGATTGATTTTTGCTAACTTTGACCGAGAGTAACTTACAAAGCAGACACGAAATTTTATTGAACTATTGAGACAACCTTTAGAACGCTAAAAGAAAGGTTTATTCGAGTTTCCAGTTTATTATCTTTCATACCGAAGTTAACCATAATTTAACTGTACTAAAGTGAGCGTACTACCTACTAAGGGTTGTCTACAAAATACAAAACCCTAAGGCTAAGGGTATTCGAAATAAAATTTAATAAATATTATGCTGTTTTTTCTTAAATTCTTCCACAATGATGGCTATAACCTGCCTTAGATAAGTGAATTCTTTACAGAAAGTAGCTATTTGACTTCACTGCTGATGGTATTTCATTTGGGTGTTACACTACCCCTAAACAACTTTTGTTCATAATTAGTCACAGAGAAAGTAGCCAAAACTCAATCAAACTCTTTTAATGGGCAAGACTTTTGCGTCATTGTTTATTACAAAATAATTACTTCTAGTTAGTATATAAAATAATATGATTGAACACTATATTCAGGAGAATGAGCCGTTTACAATGACAACATTTTAAATGAAAAAGACTTTAGTCCTTTTCATGAAAGCTTGTAATTTGTACATCAAAATTTGCTAAGAAATCAATAAACCCGTTATTATTCTACAGGTCGTTTTTCTTACTTATTTTTTCGCTCACTGGTTTAAAATGGTAAAGAAGCGTAATTAGAACGCTTGATGTTCCATGTAATAAACAATTCTATTTTATCTTGTAGTTAAGAAACGTAGTCTTTTCTTTTCAAATTTTTGGTTTTCAAAGATATTAATATTATATTCTATAAGTTAGCCGAACTTATTTGAAAAAAAAAAAATACTGAGTATGTTTATCTGCTTTATAGATTTTTTTATTAAAATACATTTAAGAACTTTATCAGAAAATATTAGATAAAGATTCGCTTGTTCAAATTCTGGGTTAGAAACACCAGCCTGCGACTTTCTTCTATCCTTATATCCTATATATATATATATCCTATATATAGCTAATAAGAATAGTAAAACCTCTTCTAAAGGCTGCATATTAGGCTAATAGAATGGAAACAATAAACAAGATAGGCACATAAAAAGTAAGTTGATATGAAACTTATATATAAAGAAAAAAGTATATAAAAATTTTTGGATAAATACCTGCCACCAATGATAACAAAGTAGCAACTAAACAAACCATTAAATACGGTAATGGACTGTTAAGCCAATTTTCTTTTTTTTAGTAGGAAGGTAGTCTAAGTAGGTTCTGTGGAATCTGGTATAAAATAACAAATATAATATTGTTACAATATTTCGACGTTATCAAGCCTATAAAGCCTCATAAGAAAATAGTCATTCTTATGTACTAGTACTAGTAATTTGAATGACTTATCAATGTTGTGCTTCTTTTTTATGGGTCATCTGATGGTAATGGACAACCTCTACCCTTGGACACCAAGAGTTGTAGGTACGCTGCCTGCCTTTGAGGAGGATGGAAGAGAGAGGATAAGGAGAGGGGTAAGAAGAGTGAGTACCGTCACTCACTCAGTAAAGGTAAATGCAACACAAATTTCGTATGATAACTGGTTTCCTGTGAAGCCGTGGTATTACGCCAGTTTAACCAGCCCATTCCTGCTTAGGCATGCCGGCGTGGTACTTTCACAGTAAATTATTTAATGTATTTCAATTCAATGTACACTTTCCATATCGCTAAGATATTTTAAGCATCTTTAATTACACACCAACTTTATATAATTAACTTTTAAAAAAGTGAGACAGAT
Organism: Tyria jacobaeae; assembly: GCA_947561695.1. Taxonomy (NCBI): domain Eukaryota; kingdom Metazoa; phylum Arthropoda; class Insecta; order Lepidoptera; family Erebidae; genus Tyria; species Tyria jacobaeae. Next base: position 9,773,333 of record OX387210.1, read on the forward strand.
TCCAATACGTCATCTTTTGTGGCTTTATAACCCTGCCATCCCTCCTAAACGGGACATATATTGAGACAACAAAAAAAAAATCGTTACATAAATAGTAGAGATATTGTACACAATTTAACATACATAAAAGAAACAAATCTAATCGAATCGAGAATCGCCACCTATTTGAAGTCGCTTAAGAAATCTTCGTAATAAAACTATCAAATAAAATATCAAGAACTGAAACGTACTATGGTTCACAGTAAAGTCTTTGAATGTAAAAAGATAAATGTACAATATTAAAATATTATGTTACATTTATATTAATAATTTGAAGCGCCAGTGTGGTACCGAGGAATTTAGCTAACACGTAACATGTTTGCAATGTCCAGAATTTACGTTGTTTTCGACTAATTAGAACTATGTTGAACAAAATTAATATATTTCACCCACTAAAACCTGGTAACTTAGTACATAGGTTTGCTCTGTACGTGGTAATGTAACACTACAATCAAATACTAATCAGAATACCTGCACATTTTTTTTTCTGTAGTTCTTCTTACTAATTAACTTATCTACATACTCGCAATGTGCGTACCACTATTTCATATTGTTTATTTTAATCCAACAGTAAACTTTATTTGTTATACATGTACAACACTACTACACTACAACAGTACAAACTGCAATTATCTTGGCGAACTTAAATTGTTTATGGCCATAATTATACCGATGTTACGATACGTTTCTAGATTCAATATCGTGTTCTTAAATTTATGAATTGACCTTAACTATTAAAGTAATTTAATCAAATTCAAATCTAATTTAATAAATAATAAATCAGGACATTTTAATACAGGTTGTAAGTAATTTAATTATACACTGCTTCATTAAATTCCATGTACGAGTATGTGTAATTTAACACTGATTACAAATAATTTGTACCTTCCATAGAACTTTTTACTCCCTAAAACTTTTGATACAGTGAACAAAAATTGCTTGCCACATCAATTGGTGAAGAAAGAATCCACATTAATATGAAGGAACGAAAATATCTGTCTCTGATTTTAACTCTGCTTTATATTATATTTTATTTATGGCATTGGTTTGATATAAATCTAACACCAGCAAAATAACGGTAGTATTGACAATGATAAGAAAAACAAGGTTTATAATATATGTACGAGTACACTCACTAATCTAGACTTATCCTTACCTCTTCAAATCAAACGTGTTAGGACGGACAGCTCGACACCGAGTAAGTGGTGTCGTGTAAATATAGAATTTGCGCGTCTTTCTTATCATTGGAAAGTTGAATCAAATTTAAGTCCTATTATCTTGTGACATACTTAAGACACAGTATTTTATAATAAAAAAATAATGTCGAAGTTTGGAAGTAAAAGGACTTTTTTGCTAATTGGAGATTATAACACATAGACATTCTTTAATACATATATGTTAATTAGTACAATATCTGCTTCAATGACAACGTATGTAGTTACGTATGTTAGCTTAGTATTTTTGATTGTTTGACACAATCATCTTTACATAATTTTTGCAAAAGCAGCTCCTTTCATTCACGCAGTAAAGTAGCACTCTGCAACGAATACGCGCATACCTTTTTGTTACATCTTTTTGTAGCGAACTAGCGCGAGCTTTTTGTCTCTTTTTAATTTCCTTTATGAGCTCACAATTGCCTTCATAATGGTATCGTACCTTTCATTAAGACTCATTTGAGCCCCTGAATGGTGGTCTCGCTTCATAATGGGTGGAAACGTTAGACGTTTTACCCTTAAGCCTTTGTGTACACATTGTAACGTTCACTAGCTCTTTTCATGGGTCATTCGTGTTTGTGCGCTGCTTTCTATGGGGCTTTATTAATAAGCGCCCTAGGCGAAGTAATAGTGATTATGTGGTTTACCCACTTTTTTTTTTCATTTCAGATTCTATTTCACTATGATTACTTTTCTTATTCAGAGTTACTAAAATATTTTGAAAAAACTTGCATGCTTCATAATTATATAATGTATAATTTCTTTAAATAGAGGATCATTTCATAATCATAGTAAGATTGACCTTATAAATTTTAGCGTAATGTATTTTTTTGATGATATAGGGGTCAAACGAGCAGACGGGTCATCTGATGGGAAGTGACAAGCCGCAAACGGACACCTCCAATACAAGAGTTGTAAGTGCGTTGCTACTTTTGAGAGTTATGAGGGGGTGGGGGTTAGGGGCAGGGCGATTGGATTTCAGCCCCCAGTACCTTTACTTACTTGCTAAATGTTTTAATTTTATAGCCGGCCTATTCGTGGCTAACCATTGCTCTTCTGGGGTAGTTGAGTTATTTGCCTTAATATAGGGTTCTGATCATCACCTCGGCAACTTTAACCAGGTAAATCCCTTGCATTAGACCGACACGTGATGGAACATCGTATGGTATTAATCGGTTCGAATCGGACGTACCATTTCACTGTGAGAATATTTTTAACAAAATATTAAAATAAAAATATGAAAGTTTATTTTATGCTGCGTAGCCACTTGTAGCTTACATTTTAATGAATATGCTTAACTTTAAAAACTTATTACTTTATATTGTATAAAAGTAAGGTCATCATATATAACAAAATTTACAAAGCTGGCTCCCATTTCATGGCAGGACATTAGTGTTAATGTTTGCACCGAAACTGGCTTACGTGAAAAATATCAACTGATGCATTACAGTGGCTATAAAGCCACAAATGACTTTTAGTTTAAGAAATTATGTTTTTTATGTTTCGTAATAATGATCGTAAAGTATGAAAGGCCATAACATTTTATAGTCAATTTTGGTATTGATTCTTAAAAAGGGAATATATTAGCGGCTATTGTATTGTGTATATAATTAGTAAATTAAATAACATTTTATGCTTTTAAACACTTACAATCTACCTCTAACCTCTACCTACCTGAGTTGATTGTTGAATAAGCAGTCTTTTTGACAGTATAGAAGAGCCTTCGCTCCTTTTCCTTATATTTTAAAATCAAAATAAATAAAGAGCTTACAGAAAACGGACTGTGAAGCAACGTTTGCTTTGCATTTCCCTAAAATAAGTGAGGTTTCCGGAGGCTCAGCACCCTCTCCCCTCACCCTTTCCTCTCCCCTTACTCTCCTCTCGTCTTTCCCATCTCCTCATACCCCCTTTCTTCTTTCCCCCATCCATTAGAGGCGAGAAGCGCATTTGCAACTCTTGAATTGCAGGTGTCTATGGACGGCAGTTGTCACTTACAATCGGTGACCCGTCTGTTTACCTGTCTCCCTATATTAAATAAAAATATACGGGCAGTCTTTTGGGAATGTCGATAGAAGTGAAAATTAGTAACTTGGGAATTGGATCGTCGAGCTATTAGATTATACACAGTATACATATAGCTCATGGGAAGCGTGTGGTGACAATGACGCGAGTTTACGCTTTTTGTTCACCCAAAAAGTGCTCAACGTGCCTTAAGAAGTTTTCGCTTTAAAAACGAAGGTATAACATCTCTCATGAAGAAATGTAAGAGAGTCAGTTTGAGATAAATATAACGAACTCGCCCCACCGCAAAACACTATGTTATAGCTGGTTACTCAATACAGTTTGTAAAAAGGCAAACTTTTTAAGCGATAAAGCAGAGTAGCAAAGTCGAGATGTAACGCTTTCAGACGGTCTCGAAGAAGCGGCAAAGATGAATGGCTTTCAATATGAAATTGAATTCCGCGGTTCATTGCTTTTCAATTTGTTCGAGGGAACGTTCGCCAGCGTTTACCCCCGATACCCTGCAAGGTGCCGGTGTATTACACAATAGGTACCATGCCTTGCTTGCGAACATGAGAATAAAATAGAAAAACGATTAGCGATAAATTCTGTACGCGTGCTAAATGTCTGGATACGTACATATGTATTATTGTATTTAAAAAGAAATTGAATCTCCGTGTCATGTCTAGAGTTTTTAGTTTGTTGAGTATATCTCCTCAGTAGCTTACAGTAGTTGTATAAAGCAGTTGAAAAGCTTTTACGAACGTTATGTGAAGAAATATTATGGCTCAATGGGCGTGTGTGTGTGTATCACACGCACACTCAGACTGGCTTTATAAAAGGTTTTATTTTTATTTTAACTGATATGTAGGTACTTAATTTGTTTATAAAAATATGTTGTATTCGTTTTTAAACAATTTTTTTTAGCGTGAGTCTTAATAGTATAACGTTTTTAGGTTTTTGTAGATGTAAAGAAATACATATTATATATATACATACCTACATAGAAGCGACGGTAGCGTAATGGTTAAGGAGTTAAAATTGAGATCAAATGGTTGTTGGGGGGGGGGGGGGATAAAAATAAAGGAGTTAACAAGAATAATGGTAATGTGTGACTCACGTTGCTAGTATTCTTTAAAAAAGAATATATATACATAATGCTCTAAATCAATGCAATGAAGAAAATATTATAAGCTAATTCTTTATAGAAACGGTTTATATTAACAATGCTTAAGTTAGTATGCTTTCATCTTGTAATTGTTGACAGCAAATTATCTCTGATTTTTTTAAATAAGAGCTTAGCAAGCGACAATAACTTAGAACCATCTCTTGTGTACCAAATCTACAGACTAAGAATATTTCAATCTAAAAGGTTTAATAGCAACAAGCTTTGTCCTAATACTTGTTTGATTAATAGACGTATATTTTTATAAAAGGCAAGATAACAATGAATATAAAACCTGATTAGATATTCTCCAGTTTTTTACGTGGTAGAGCAATGCTTAGGTTGTGAAGTAACGCTTGCGTTGCATTTCCCTGAAATAAGTGAGGTCTCCGGAGGCCCAAAATCCCCCCCCCTAATGATAGCGCTGTTAACAAAAAGGATACCCCAGGGGGTACCAGCGCTAGCGTTGGAGAATCCCCCCCTGGACGTCCACCCTCAGTACGGATTATACCTGAGCGTGGATGCCCAGGCTGCCCCTCGTACTCTGGGGGGGCTCAACTGCGATCTCAAAATCTGCTCGGGGCAAGAGAAGGCATACTATGGTACCCCCTGTCACGTTTACCGTGGATTTTTGTTACATCAGGGGCTTTCATTCTAACCTCGACACTGTCCGCCACCACCTTGAGACAGCAAAGCCGGCCTTGCTCTTTTTAACCGAGACGCAGATATCATCTCCAGCGGACACATCCAACCTCTGCTACCCTGGGTACGGACTGGAACACTCCTTTGTTCCTAAGGCTGGTGTATGCGTGTACGTTAGAGATGATATCACTTCTCGCCGCCTCGGCAATCTTGAAGGTAGGGACCTCTCCATCTTATGGCTACGTGTAGACTGCGACGACCATCGCCGCATCTACGTATGCCTCTACAGGTCCCATAGCGGTGATGCCGAAACGGACCGACCTCACTTCTGCTGACCTCACATCCTGACGGCTACAAAGTATCCGTTGAGGCCCCTCTTGGCTCTTCGGACCATTGCCTGATTAGGAGTATAGTACAACTCGTTCACTCGCTGCGGCCGCGAGTTACCGGCAGTCGCCGCGTATGGCACTATAGGTCAGCAGACTGAATTTGAGAGCACTTCCCTAACGGCATCAGCCAGTATCGGAATCCTTGGCGTCGATATATCAAGCGAAGTCCAGTTTCGCGGTCACTTAGAGAGTAAGGTCATATTAGCCTCGAAGAAACATGTCGAGACAGTATTTTACTCCGGCCCACCGCCTGCAACTTTATAAGGCGCAGGTTCGGCCGCACATGGAATACTGTTCTCATCTCTATGCAGGTGCACCCCAGTACCAACTTCTCCCTCTTGACCGCATTCAATGGAGAGCGACTCGCATCATCGACTGCCAAGATATTTCTGATCGACTTGACACCTTGGCGTTGCGTAGAGATGTAGCTTCACTCTGCATCCTCTATCGCTTGTATCATGGGGAGTATTCAGAGGAATTGTTCGGACTTATACCGGCTGCTGGTTTCCGCCATCGTCCTATGCGACAAAATATTCATCCCCATCACCTGGACGACTGGCACTTGTTGGCACTTTGCTCGCATAAAAAACAAAAAAGAAAGTTCTGTTGTTTTTCATAACCATTATCCGTACTGCAATACCTAACTCCAACTGTAAGGTGTAATATACAGAACTAATTTGGGTTCAAACCGTTAAGATTTTCATTATTCCAAACATCTACGAAGGGGAACACTGGGTCCTGCTATAATCGTAGAATCGTATTACCATTACAACTGTCCACGAGACGCCAGATGCTTCAAACAACTTTATTTCATTATTCTGAGCCCTTTCTGTGCGCATGTGTTTTACCAACGTCAGTAATGGTCAGGTCCAAGCTATCAACGGTTTAATGTTTCAATTATGCTATTGCTAATTTTGTTTTGTCCTATCCAACTAATTAATAATTTCTCTGAGAAGTGAAGTTTGTTATTAGAAAATTAATTTTATTCCAAACCAACATTTTTGCCAAATTCAAACTAACTTACGGCGCGTGTATAGTTCTTATTTCATACTCTTTACTCGCTCTGTTGGTAGTTTACGTATACGTTTTAGAAGAAAGTTGAAAACTATATATCTTTTGGGACTCCTGAACTTTAGGGGCCTCGCAAGCTTTATAACACTTGGTGGACTTATTGATTTCCAAAAGACGTACCGAGTAAACAGTAGGATTTTAAATTCATAAATTATTTTAAATTTAAAGTGCCAAAAATTTAGATTAAATAATTACCAGAAAAAAGGGAAGCCACGTCTGTAACATCTTATTACAAAAAAAAGATAATCTATTGTAACATACTTATGAGGATCATCAATCAACATAAAAAAAACATTATTGTATGAACTTTTTTAAAGCATTGAGCTGCAAAAAAAGCAGTGACTGGCTTGTTGGTCTAGTAATTCTGATTAATAAGCCTGATATGGTTGGTTCAATTACCAAGATAAACAATTGTGTGATTGAGATAAGGATGAAAAGTTAATAAAACGCAAAATCATTTATAAAATGTTGAAAATCACTTCTTAAATATTTTTGGGTATTTTCTCTTTTGCAATACTAAGCAATTAAAAAACGCAACCACGTACAGAGTTTTAAACACAACTGCTTTTAAAGCTCTCTTTCCATTTTGCAGTATTATAATAATTGTACATGTTAAAACAGAATACATATTTCTCAGTATTCGAGCATGTACCTTGTACTGTTAGTTCACTTGTCTAGAACTAAACCAGTGGAATATTTATTTTAAAACCACTTTGACTTGCTTTTATAAAGTAAACTGGAATGTGAGTCGCTTTATTTGCTGAGTGTAGATATGTTTTCTTTGTGTAGTCAGTAAACGTAGAAGAGAGACAGAATTGCCATTTATTACTTGTCATTCTCGTATCAAAACAACTATCCGCAAATCGCAAAACTACGTAGTTTGTTATTACATGTGCAGATTGCACCCAAACATTAGTATGCTAAGTGACCTTTTAAATTTGACTAAGAAGTCTGATCATTTTTGCTTGACACGAAACTATACAAGATAATCGTCAATTTACAGAATACTTTGATCCGAATTGGAAGTCTAACTGGCTAGAACTTGTAGAAAAATGGGATAATGAGTGATATACTAGTGTATATGATTCATGGACAAAGGAAAAAAATTTTGAGTCCGACAATATACCATTATTGTTATGAATGCACAAAAATACTCCTATCAACAAATTCACAATGTCGAGCACATTTCACGTTTAGTTATAACACATTTAATATTAAGTATGTATAATCTACACCATAATAAATGGTTTTGTTACTCGCAATAACTTTTTAGTCATTTCTTAACGGACGTTACTTTGTTTTATTGTTTTGGTCTAGACGTAGATAACTACAAATATTTATATCTTACAGATGAAGGTTATTATTGTAAAAAAAAGGCAATCACTGTAAAAGTGTCTGAACTATAACTTGAATACTGAAATAGTACTTACGAAAATATAAATAACATATATTTAGAAGTAGTTAGCAAATACTAACACAATAAGGTTCAAGAGAATGTTATTGTGTTAGTATTTACATTATCGCATTACATGGAAAGTACATTTTCGTATAAATGGTTTTCTTCTAACGAGCTATTCGAGTTGATATAATTTTATTTTTCAACAGCAACAAATCGGCAGAGGCAGTGAACTAGCCTTTGTCTCATTCAGGTTGCAATTGAGCCAAGATGCAATTGCTCTTGTAACTTTGCCACATAATTTGAGTTTGAATTATATAAAATAAATGAATGAAATGTTTTAATCAATTTTAATAGTCTTGTGTCATAATTATATTAATAGTTCTATAAATTTAAATATTTAATCTCCGTGAAATCCTAATTTCAATTAATTGACTTAGCACCTCGCTGTTCATCCGGTGCATGCAGCACAAAAGTTGCGGTATCGGTAGCTTAAAATAGGGAAATATGTATATAATATTGTAATAGTTTCATGCAAAAACTTCAATGTTATTTGTTAATTTTAAAAAGACAACTCCCGCATTAGACAGTATTCCTGTATGACGAGGGACTTTACAAATATACATATAATGGACAAAAGGAACACCTAGACTCAGACGCAATGTATAGCGTTTGTTTGTTATATCACTTACGACTTTCGGCTGCACAGATGGCGTAGCGGTTTAAGTGGTCATCTCGCCATCACGTTGCCTCGTCGAGTGTTGTGGGTTCGATCCCGGCACGGGACAACACTTTGTGTAATCCTCAAACTGTTGTTCTGAGTCTGGGTGTTCTTTGTGTTCGTTGTTTGAATGTTTCTAAAGTCCCGACACAGGTATTAATCCTAATGCGGGAATTGACTTTAAAAAAAAAAAAAAATTAAAAATTATACGGCAACGCAGCGAACTCCTAATACACATTTTACATCTAAATAAGTTTGCGACAGTAAAACGGACAGATAAGTACGCAAGATACAAGTTTCAAAATAACTGACTTATTTAAACTGCACAAATTGAGCGTAAAAACTTCGATTCGAGACAACTTTATTTCCTCATAGGAATACTTTTATTCACTTACATGATTAATATTTTACAGGAATATTAAAACTATTTGACGATTTGCACAATAAATTATAACTAAATACAGGCTGAACTACAAATACTCAAATTATACTCAATACAAAAATATGTAATTTTATTTTTTCGAAGATGACATGATTTTTTTTTTTATATTATAGGCTACCTGATGGTAAGTTACAACTGCCGTCCATGGATACCTGCAACTCGAGAGTCGTAAGTGCGCTGTCCGCCAATGAGAGTGATGAGGGATATAGGGATATGAGGGTATGCGGGGAGGGAAAAGAGAGGGGGATGAGAAGATGGGAAACTGGGCGGGGGGTTAGGGGAGAGTAAAAAGGAGAGGGGGAGTTGGGCCTCCGGAAACTTCATAAATTTCAGGGAAATACGATGCAAGCGTTGCTTCACAACCGGCTTTTTGTGAGGCCATGCTATCGCACCGGTTGAGCCTGCCCATGCGTGCCTAACCATGGCTCTACTACAGCAATTAACCCCCAATTGCTGTAACCGTACATAAATATGTCTATGTATTGTTCGGTTTGAAGTTGCCAGTAGATATACACGTAGAGTACCCGATACAGTTTAAGTCTAACTAAGATAATCTTTCGATTAGGTACCTTTCCAATCAAGTCCCATTGATTGGAAAGGTGCTTAATCGAAGAAAGTAAATAAAATATGAAATACATACAACTAGTAAGTAACTAAAAGTATTGTCATAATATTTTATTTTTACGATACTATCACTATAACCGCCACCCTTACAATATTCACAATGATTTAATGCGACATATCGTGAGTCGAAGCAATTAATTTCTAATATCATTCTAATTCACAGACCCACAAATGTATTACAATTGTAACACTTCTGTTCTTTTGTAGCTGTTGTTATGAAAAGTTCACTTTTAAAGCTGTGTTATTTTGTTTTACAAGCTGTTTATTATGTGTAAGATCGGTATTCTAAGAGAGCCTTATAGCGTATATTTTGACACACAATGAGCAAAGTTTCTATTGTTAAGCATGACTATAAACTAACACTAAACAATTGTTAGCTATTTCATTGTGTGCAGTCGCGTCGTGCCTGTAACAAATCGCCTTTATACTGCACTCCTTGTTTACGTAAAACATAATTGTAACTAACAATGACTTCCAACTTCAGATAGTAATGTATAATAACATTTATCATATATATACGCACCATTAATTCAACATTGTGGTTACAGTCTAGTTATTTTAAATTTTGCTTATTTAATTGTTAAGTACTAAGAACTCTTCCTAATTAAATCTATCCACTACATATGTGGTGGTGTGGATTGTATGAATCCTTTAGCTCCAAGAATTATCTGTCTTTTTAAACGTCTTCACAAAGGTTTTTCTTTTGTAAACATTTTATGAAGACCTGTCGTTTTACCAATTTCAATGACCTTTGAATGAGAGTGGGTGATTTAAAGATGGTGAAATAAAACTGTCGAGATAAGTAGGAGTGTCAGGTTATTGTACTCGAACGGATCGAGATAAATAATAGTGTACATGATTTTCACTGTTTAACATTCTACTTGTTATTGATTAACCGCTTATCAATTGCTGATAATCGGTTCATCAAGTCCCGTTTATACTTTTACAACTTAGTATATCAGTGGCTACAACTTGTAATTTTAACTACCAATCTAACTTGATTTATGTAAATATTTAGAGGGATAGCTGAAAAGGGCGAAGATATTTAAACAAGTGCGTTTAATATTTTGACTACGCTAAATTTCTGTATTGGCTGAGACTTGTAATCGTGACAGGTGGGAGTGACGGATTAACGAATTCTCTAAAAACTTTAAATGGAGCACTTCTATAAGGGTGAGATTTTATATTTTGATGTTTGCAATCTCTCACGGAACTTCCACACTTGGGGTCTAAGAGTAAAGTCATAATGTATTCTGTTGGTCATAAACGTGGGTCGCTTCATTTTTTCTCAGATTTTTTTAGCAGTTCCTAATAAACTGCTCAAATCCCTGATTAGAGATTGGACACCTGTAGTCTGTACTCAGTAGACAAAACAAAAAAAATATCTTGTAACGTTTTCTATCTGCGTGGATATCCCAGCCGGTGTAAAAGAAGCTGAAACTACAAACTTCTCGTCTATTGTAAATTTTGCAACTTTTGCTTACATAGTAGCATTCAATCTAGTAAATATAATATCTTTAGTAGTTGTAAGAAATCCCCGTGTCTCAGTGATTCCTAGTAGGAACTGGACTATCAAACCTTGTATTATCCCTAAGGTGTATACGGGATAGGGATAAATTATACATGAAAACTAAAAATAAAGCATGAAACGAAAATTCTAAACATATATACCCATTTATTTATTTATTAACGAGCATCAAAAATATACATATACATCATTATTATTCATATTATGTTTTAAAATACATTAATTTAGGAGAATCTTAAAATGTAAAGCTCTTGCAGTAATTTGTTGATGCTACCCAATTGCTACATGGAAAAATATTAAAATATATCAAATCTCTACTAACCTGCTTAAAATGTACTTTGTCTGTATAGGAAATACTCTTGCAAGAAAGTTTCAACAAATGAAAGAAAGAAAAGAAGAAAGAAATAATAATACTGTTAATTTTAAGACAGGTTTCAAGAAATTTAATATTTTCCCTATACACAGCAGTAATTAAACACTTGTATATATTTTGACCACTCTTTCTTAAATTCAATTTATGAATTTAAAAACTACTATCAAATCATTGCTGATACCTAATACGGATTTCTTTATTGAGTTAAATAGGACTGTACTGTAAATAAAAAGAAGACTGTATGATATCGTATGCCACGTATAAGCATCTGGTTGAACACTTTGACTGGGTATACATACAAACACACTTTCACGCAAATGCACTCAAACACAATTATATGCTTTTGGTATTATTTTTTTGCTTGTGAAATATGTTGAAAATATAGAAATACATTTTTATCTTGTGCAAGCAATAATTTTATACTCCAATTAATGTATTATTATTACTAAATTGTAAAATAACATATGAGACTACCTCAGGTCTACATAGCTTAATACAAATACAGTTTAAACACTTTAGAAGGTGGAATCGATTCAATCATTCGATTCCAATTATTATATATATATATATATGTATATAATTCTACTGTACGTGTGTATGTCACTGAACTTCTCCTAAACGGCTGGATCGATTTGAATGAATTTTTTTGTATGCGTTTGACAGGCGCCCTGCATGGTTTAGATTCACAAATCAGATGGCGCTGCAGTCGGTATCTAGGTTATTTATCTATACTGCAAATTCAGGACAACGCCTGCCAGGGTCTGCTAGTATATGTATATATATACATATATAAACTCACTTGTTTGTTTATGTTAACTGTGGCTTATCTACTGTTTTGTTTTTAGTTAAGTGGGTACTTTAGCAATAAACTAAACACTTAAAAACCCTTATTTCGACCCTTAAACTTGTATCGCCGAAGCGTTTTTAGAATTTAGTCTCTGTTTGACATTGTTGCAGTAACGTTACATTGATTACATTTCTTGTTCTTGTCTGCTATCGTGTACGAACATTGTTTAATTTGAGTTTTTAGTGTACGATTATTGTTTGTGACTGAAAAAAATGCCACTGGATGCAACTGGTGCTGCTAGGGCAGTGACTTTAGCTGACGCTGGGTATAGCCAACGTCGCATCGCTCGTACGCTTGGTGTACCTCGAACTACAGTGCGGGATGCCATCAGACGCTTTCGGGAGACTGGTTCATACACGAGAAGGCCAGGTCAAGGCTGACATCGGTGCACCTCGGCTCTGGATGACCGCTTTGTTGTCAGTAACGTGCTAAGAAATCGCTTTTGCAAAGCTACTAAAGCGCGCACACGTCTGTTTGTGGTGAGAAATGTCACTGTAAGTGAACGTACGATAAGAAGAAGACTGGCTGAAAGGAATCTGAGAGCTTTGCGTCCAGCTCGCGGTCCACAGCTGCTTGCACAGCATCGTAGAGCGAGACTTGCCTTTGCACGAGAATATGCTGACTGGACTACGGAACAATGGAAGAACGTACTGTTCTCAGATGAGAGCAGAATAGCCTTAAGGGGTCCAAATGGACGTCAGCGTGTTTATATCAAAATAAACGGTTTGCTCCATGTGCAATAATCGAAACCGTGGGTTATCAGGGAGGATCCATAATGGTTTGGGGAGGTATCTCTTGCGAGGCTCGTACCGATCTAGTGGTGTTTGATAGAGGCAGAGTGACTGCTCAAAGAAATGTGGAGGAAGTCTTACAAGACCACGTCATACCTTTCGCACCATTTATTGGTGAAAACTTTAAATTAATGCATGACAATGCTCGATGCCATACCGCAAGATCCGTCACTCAATACCTCGATGAGGTCGGGATTCAAGTTTTGCCATGGCCGTCACGCAGTCCCGATCTTAACCCAATTGAGCACATTTGGGACAACCTAAAAAACGTATTCGAGCAAGAATATCAGCCCCTGCGACCTTACAAGAGCTCAAGACGGCTGCGATAGAGGAGTGGCATAATATCCCTCAGTCGGATATTCAAGACCTCGTAGATAGATTGCCAAACCGACTACAAGAAGTCATCAGGGCCCGAGGTAGTAATACTCATTATTAAAATTTAAATAAAAAGAAAGCGGACGATTTTTTTCAAAATTAAAGTCATCACATTTTCATGCACCGATGTTGCCCACTCCTCAACAGCGTCGCCCCGTGCGTCTGTCCTGGGAGAACCCCACGCAACGGACTATGTGTTGAAGTCCCCCCGCACTAGAACGTGCCCAGACGATAGTCGCCGTATCGAGGTTTCCAGGTTATTGAGGAAGACCTCGAAATCGCTCAGACTCCGGTTGGGAAAGAAGTAGACACCGTAAATGGTGATCCCCCATGGTAAATACATTTTTTCAGAAGTTTTGATACCTTTTTCACAAAAAGAAAGGCTCAGTCACTCTTTGGTAGCTAACACCCTGGTGGGCTCTACACTCTCTCTCACTAATTGGGAGACTTCTGTAGAGTTTAAGGCATAAACTCGGTTATTTTGTTAAAATATTGCTCCATTTTTATTGCTCATTAACAGTGGTAAGGCCATGCTTAGGCACGAATGGGCCGGCTCGACCGGTGCGATACCACGTCCTCACAGAAAATCGGTTGTGAGGCAACACTTGCTTTGTATTTTCCGAAATGAGTGAGGTTTCCGAAGGCCCAACTTCTCCTCTCCTCTTTCCTCTTCGGAGGTGGGCAGCGCACTTGCGACTCTCGAATTGTAAGTGTCCATGGACGACGGTTGTCACTTACCATCAGGTGAACCGTTTGTTCGTGTCCCCCTACAGTATAAAAAAAACATTTTCTCGTCAGTATTTTTTTCTTTTCTGTCGGGGGGTCCTTTGCGTGCCGTTTAAGAAGTAGTTTTATTTTAAAACCCTATTGATTTTGAAATGATAAGTTAAATAATGACCAGTGCGTCTCTATTAGGCCTAAGTCATCTCTAAAAATATGTCACATGGTTCTAGCTGCTATATTCATGTCTCGAGAATTAAGTTTTTGCTTTCGGACAGGAATTCTTCGAATTCTTTCCTCCACTGCTTTTTTGACGAATACTTGAATAACGTGGACTGCCAAATCTTTTTCAGTCACAAGCAAAGTTGTTTTCATTGTACCTATCAACAGCCCTATACGCAATCATTCGACTAATACCAAACTGATGCAGAGTTTAAAAAATTGCATTTGGCTCTCTTTATCACCCTACTCTATTTTATATATCACAAAATGTTTACCACCCCCTGGCACGTAAATGAGAAAATACAATTAATATTCGTATAAGAATGACCGATTCCAAACTCAAATGTAATATTATGTTTTTTTTTTTTATTATAGCAGGATTAATGACCAGACTTACCAAACAAACATACACAAATATAAAATAGTGTAATTATTAGATCTTTTATATTATATTCTTATTATTTATGTATAAATTATATATGTTTACCACTCTGAGAAAATATTTGAAAAAATTACCATCGCGTACAATTTTTTTTTTCTCAAATATTTTCTTTACAACAACTATTACCCTGTAGTGATTTAATGACAAAGACTTTCTGTGACAACTCTATGTCTAATTGACATTGAAAAGAAGTCGAGTTTAATTCTTGAGATATCTTGAAACGTTGTAGCTAATTGACGGCAGAAATGTTACTTTCTTTTTTGCGAGAAATTTCCGCTCGCTAGAATTTAATTATGGCCGTAGCTATGCCAAATCACGCGTTATTGTAAGCTTTTCTTCGTCCTTATTCTTATTTATAAGACTAAAAGCATTTTTGATACTTGTTATAAGCGTTATTTTATTTCTTGTGGCCTGTGATTCCATTATCGAAGGTGAGCTTATTTATATTTTAAACCTGTAACCGAATAAAATTTTATTAACCTGCAAAGGATCGAATTACAATATTACAAATGTATGCTGTATAAATATTTAGCGAGATGGCGCGTTCCAATTTAGTAAGCAAGACATATACGAAGGTAACATTATTACGACATTATATCGGAATCTGTAGTGTGAAATTACAGGGTAAAAAAAAAGTGTTCTAAAGAAAGACGTCCCCCTTGCCACGGCAAGAGTTACTCCCTGAAACTTTAATGTAACGACTCGGCAGAGTTGTTGCCAAAAAAATCTACACAAGAATCTTGATTTCGGTTTTATGCGGCTTTAAAACAACGTTATGGGCTCCCAAATAAAATATTTAGTAATTTAAATAAATAAGCAAATATTGCAAATACATATACCAACATGCTCTCACGCCTATATCCTCTAAGGGGTAGGCAGAGGTATATTAAACACACACACACACACACACATATTTTGACAGTTAGAGTTTGGGCACACTAAGGGCAAGCCTATTGCCGTCAATCAGATATAACAGTCCGATACCTTAGTCACCTTTTACAACACCACCGGGAAGAGATGGGTGGCCCTATTATACCACGGTAACCACACGGCAAATATACAACCCATATTTAACGTAACTACTACCTCATCTTTCTGAAATATGAAATAACGAATAAGAAACCCTGTATATGAAGGTGGCATATTAACCAAATCAAATTTTGTCAAATAGCTTGTTTTCTATTTATTCATGTAATTTCTATTGATTAAACTAATTCCTTTGGATATTTCCATAACTGACTTAAAAAGTAGATAAGCGCCTTGAATGAGCTTCACGGGACCACCACCGAAGTATATAAAAAAAGAAAAAACGGGAAAATTTTCGGAGAAATTGCTTGACATACAAAAAAACATAAAAAAAGATACCGTCAAACCTCCTCCTTTTTTTAAAAACTAAACGTTCTAGGGCTTACTATCTACGCAACACAACAGCATGACAATAGTTTTCTCAGAGTTAAAATAACAACGTTGGAACCACACAAAATAAATATACCAACCATGTGAGGATCGGATTCACAACATTCGATGAAGGAGTGGTAGTGGCAGTGGCTACACCATTCATGCAACCAACGTACTTATAAAATCCGTACCTATAGGATACATTTTATATATTCCCAATGCTTTTGAGGTTTTCTGACTATACTATATTAATGCTTCTTATGTTACGCCTACAATTCATATTTATCAGGAATTTCGTTCGCGTTGAAATAAGCACGTTTTTTCGGGGCAAATTTCAAAAACATAAAAAAATAAAAAAAAAAAACAACTAAAACCACAGGTTACACCGTTACGAGTTGCGACTAAGAGGTCTTATTGATAGAGCCTCGAATGACTATCAGTGTCGTATAGGCCAGGAGCTAACGTCTACGCCTCACGGCAGCTATTGGTTAGAGAAGTCTCGACCTAGAGACCATGGTTCTGACGAGGGTCCAAAGCGAGAGCGCGTGGGATTCCGCAGTCTTATTTTGCGAAGAGGTCATGCTGGCTAAAGAAGCGGCGGAGAGGATACGGTAGAGGGCAAGTACCTCCCGTCCCGCAGAACACGCAATAGGCGCCGGTGAGCACAAAACGACCTCCGGCCTCGCTGAGCTGGCCTGGGGGTAGGACTGCCCTTACCCTAGCAGAAGCAGGCCTGAGACGATGGTGCGACGTGTTCCACGCTCGCCTCTCAAACAGGAGGAGGGCTTAGCCCCCCGTATTCAATGGTGGTGGTCAGGTGGCCAGGGTCTGCAGGATTCCTGGAAGCATCCTTCTTAGGGTATACCCAGGTCCCTTGCAATAGACCCACTTGTGACGGAGCACCGTGTGGTTTTAGTTGGTACGAGTCCGACATACCACTTCACCGTCAGGTCCGGTGAGGTGATGAACCGTGGGGGTTACCACTCGAAAAAAAAAGGGCCTCAAATAACTGGAAATAGAAAATAAAACAAACAGATATGAAATAATTTGTTCCATATTTATGTGTTTTATTTAGGAAGATCTCTGATGGATTATGGATGTTATGAATTTCTTCGTGAATAATTTCAACAAGTTGCTGCTGGTTGAATTTCACAAATGGTTCGGTACGATGAGCAGCTAACTCACTTGGTTTTTCATTTATTCCCTTGGTGATCGTTTATCATTCCATCCATTGGACCGCGTAGATGTTGTGTCTAAACTTTCTAAGTTTCCTCTGATTGAGTTTTCAAGTAATTGGTTAAGAAAGTAATAAAAGTTTTGCTTTGGGTACCTACTGATTAAATTAGATACTGGCAATTTGATTCCTCAAAGGTAACTATACGTTTTTTGTGAAACGAAATGATGCGTTTTTATGTTATAAAAATATATATCGAAGTAGTCACCCTATCTTTAAAAAACTTGTAGTATATAATAATAATATCTTTATACATCTTACATACGGCCGTTTGATCCAATACTTAGATCTTCATACAGTCTTTTGTCCTGGGTGTAATCCAACCCATTACCTCTGGCTTGGCAGTCAGGGTCACTAACTACTAGACAACCAGGATAGAAACATATATTAGTGTCAACATTTTTTTTAAGGATAATAATTATTGAAAATTTATTTTTACATACTTCTAGATTATAAAGTATAATACTTCTAGATTATAGTAAGTTATCGATATGTAGTAAATACTATAATAGTTACTTTGACGTCTCCTTTGATACTTGCTTAATATTCAAATATTTAGCAAATATAATGGTTTTGTATTTAAAATTTGACAGTAATAGTTTACATATAATTCCTAACTAGAGTTCGTGTTCGACAGAGTAAAAGTGTATAATATTAAGCAAGTATAATGGTTTTGTATTTTAACTGTGATAGTAACAGTTGAAATGTAATTCCTAACTAGAAATCGTGTTCGACACAGTAAAAGTGTATAATATGTACCAAGTACGACGGAACGTAACTCAGTGAACTCTTCACGAGTAAACTTCGTGGGCATTCATCTAAAACTTTGCCAGGCACCTGAAGTCGCGTGACTTGAGTCAAGGAACGACTATGGGAACAAAATGTTGGTGAAACCTACGCGCTTGGGCTATTGTTACCGTGCAACGTGATGTTATCTGTTGCGTTAATGTTCTTGTAGGTAAAACAAAAGTACAATGTACAACTGACGAACAAAATTGTTGTTGGTATATTAGTATTGTGGTTAGAAAGAGAAGTTGATTATAATAGATATTATTTAACTTGAAACTATTCTTAACGTGTCTGCAAATATCTGTGTAATTTCGTGTAACATTATGTTTAATAGCGATTTACTCACTCTGTCCTGAGAGAAACATTTTTTATCTATCATTATAATTCTATCTCCGTCTGCAGCAATATGCGGACATAGGTGCCTTTTCTGGATCCGTCGATGGCATTATAAGTACTCATGGTTTTTATTTAATTCTAACAATTATGTGCTGTCCTGTGAATGTCAGAATAAATGGTTTCTTGCTTTCCTTTATTTCCTTACGTGACACATAACGCCATCTGCTGGTCCATAGCTACACATTTTACTTCTGTGGGTAGTTGTGAGTGTAGCACAAAATATATTTAGCTCCCAGTATTAATTAATTAAATATAACTACTTTTTTCAATATTTAATATAATTGTATATAGTATATAGTGCAATAACATAATATATTAGGTTGGCAACTAATAAACCCGCTACTTTTTTCGATCAGTTTCTAAAACGTTATAGAACTATCTCGAATTTCTTGGAATAGTATATAAATAAAGCAAGAGTTGTATCTCAGATCAGATGGCGTGCTCTCTTACGATACCACCAAACATTGGTTCAGAAGATTTAAGGATGAAAATTAAGACCTATCTGATGAACCTCATCCAGGACGACTTCCTGCAGTAGATGTAGATGAGTTAAAAATACTCATAGAAATGGATCCCAGGTTCACATCACGTTGTCTGGCAGATCAGCTTCGGTGTTCTCATACTGCAGTAAAAAACAACTCCGCGCTTTAGAAAAGACCTGGAAATATTCAGTTTGTGTCACCACATGAGTTGACGCCGTTTCAACTTCAGAAGAGGGCTAACTTAAAATGTACGTGGAACTACTACTACTACTACCCGAAATGAGTGAGGTTTCTGGAGGCCCAACTCCCTCTCTCATCTTCCCTATCCCTTTATCCCCTCTCTCTTCTGTCCCATCCCCGCATGCCCCTATCCCTCATCACCCTCAAAAGCGGGCAGTGCATTTACGGCTCTTGATTTGCAGGTGTCCATGGACGGCGATTGTCACTTACCATCAGGTGACCCGTCTGTTCGTCTATCCCCCTAAAGAATAAAAAATAGAAACATTAATTTTGAAAGGCGATATTGGTTTTTTGTTTCAGGTGTAAATAAAAACTAAAACTCTATTGCCATATATAAAATGCTGTGAAATCGGTGAGTACAAGTACAATTTTTGATAATTTTAATGTTTTAAGGTGTAATACTTACACTACATCTAACGAAAGTTTTCTTAAAGAAATTGCTAGCTTGCATACATGTTCGTGTGATTCGAGTGAAAGCAAAACAACACAATTTTGTTGTCAAGTTGAAGGTAGTAGTCATTGCTACTACAGCAGAAAAAAATAGAAGCCTGGATTTGTTCCCTATTCAACTCATAAGTCGCGGGCACGTCTAGTATTTTTATAAATAAATACATAAAATCTAAAAAAAAAAAGAACACCTGTTTTACACTTCTTATAGCACAGAAAGCACAGCAACAACTCGTTAAAATATTCTTTTTTGACACTTCTTTATTTTCATTACATTTTTATGTTTTTTTTTTTAAATGACTACAAGAGCTTGCCTAAGGTCAATTTAGTCAAATTCAACAACTCAATTCAACAACAACAAAATTCTGTACATTATATTACTTGATCTTTCGTAGTGTAAACTATACTCACCATAACCGATCAACATATGTCATGTAAACGTGACACGTTTAGCTTCTTCTTATATTCATAATTTTTACATTAATATCATATATATATATATGACATATATTCGAATACACCCTACAGTCCTATTGTTAGCGTACGTAATAACTAATATATTAGTAATACGTAATAGAAAACTACGAAATATCAGTAAAGTGCTAGTAACACGGTTGTACAATTCTATTTAAAGAGTTTTCTGCCCTTTATTTAAGTAAGATTTATCGGATATCTAGCAAAGACTAGTTAGAGTGCATATAACTGGATTTACTATATAAATACACAATCTATTATGAAATGATTTTATTTTATATAAATTACACCTGTTGAGTTCCATTCATACAACCGGTCCAACATTGTCGGTGAGAAGGAAGAGGTGCGAGGCGTGACATCGGTTCGCCGCCGCAAGCGCCGGCATCGATAGGCAGACAGCTGTCACAAGCCCAGACCACGTGACGCGTTACATAATTAACATTTTTCACTTAATTTCAAATTGTACATTTCGCAGACGCGACTTAAATATTTTCATTAAAGTTTATGCATACAGTCCACCGCTTTAATTATTACGAGCTGTCGTCGCGACAACCCCATTGACCTAAGTAAAATAATGCACTCTTAATATAACAGTTGTTATTGTTCTCCTGTATTGGAATAGTGTACAGAGGACTCAATTTTCGATGAAAGGAAGTTTTATTGGAATTGTATACAGATATTTTCTTAGAAAAATATCATTTACATTGGAAAAAAATTGAAAGCAAACCTAAATAAACTTTTTATCTTATTTTTGGTAGTAAATATATTCTTTGGTGAAAGGGCTAAGAGTTCCCAGGCACATCCTTTTTGAGTTATACTTATAATATTAGCATTTTCATTATAGGTTTCTTGGCAAACCCAATCGCAGTGCATGAATTTTGAACAGAATATTATGAAAGAACCAATGACAGAATACACATAGACCTTTTAGTTTTCCACGTGGGGTACCACATGGAACTCTTTACCAAGTAATAAAAAAGTTGTTCTCACGCTAAGGGTTGGAGTTTGAAATTTGTATTCGTTTAATAAATTAATGTTCTTATCGCCTGTAATGACGGTGAAGGAAAGCAACGAGTAGAAAACTTGAATATCTAAAAGTTCCTCTTAATAAGCTTACTTACTGCACCATAAATTTAATCATTCAATTTTTGTTTTTATTTGTGACCTCTTCCTTCCTTCCCTACCCTTTCTTTTAAGGTTGCAGTGTACAGGGTTTAGTTCTAACCAACAACTAGTACTATCTAATAGTAGTAGTTGTTGTATTTCTGGACTTTTACCTGAGATTTTTTTTTCCAATTGAAAATTACTACATATATCATAGTGAAAGTTGGTAAATTCTTTCTCACTGGTCCCTAATAAATGTATTGTGAGCGATTATATTAGCTTGACGCAATAATGTCCCACGTGGCATTAATATTGCCGTGAGCATTACAACGAACAAGTTAATTTAGTACGCTGTAAATATTGAATTTATTGCTGTGACAGTGACCCAAAAGTCCGGGTTTACGGTGTAAAGTGCGCTGGCTGCGCGCGCCGCCACGCAATTAGCGTCGCAATCAAGATCGCGTCTGATAATCCCGGGAATGTACCTACGAGTACTAGCGTGGTACAGGGTGCTGTTGTTGAAATCAACGCTTTCCATTCATTTTCTCTCTTTCGTTAGTTTTTAAACTCGCTTACTAGTGAATCTCTCGTAATGTTATGCAATTTTCTGCTCAAAGGTACTTTACAGGTAGAGCGGTTAAAACAATTTGGTTTTAAAATTGTGTGTTGTATTTTTACTTGAATATTTTGAAGTGAAAGGTAGGTGCAACAGGGTTCCTATATTTCAGAGTTTTCCGCAAAAATGTATAATATAATATCGTTTTAATAAACATGCGTTATAGAGTCTATCGAATGGTATTGAGTTTGTGGAAGCAATTTGAGTTTATGGAAGCTTTTTATTAAATTAAATTGAAAAAATAAATAAATAATACGAATTGCCATTTGTACAGTGTTGTAATTCCCAACATAGATGGTGTAGATATTGACACATCCCAATACACCACGTGGGGGGGGGGTGCCCATGTTATGTTAATTGATCATGATAACTAAGTAGACAACTACTAAAGGTACTAACTAAATATATACAAACTGAATGATGATGATCATTACCCTGATATTTCTTTTTAGAAACGACGGTTCTAATTTTTGACTGCCAAAAAGAGGACCTCAAAATTAATTAACCTAGAGTAAAATATGTGCATAGTATATAAATATATATAAACTAATCTAAAATCTAATAATAAACTATTCTAAAATCTAATAGGTAAAATGTGGATGTTTAAAACACTGTAAGTGTTTCTTGATCTTAATGTCAATTACAAGCAGGTAGGTTACAATGTAATACCAAAATCTACGAGCAAGAGAGTGTGTTACATTGAGTTCTATTATGAAATGCCATTATAAATATTGACCATTAGTATTTCTGTTAAGGAGTACTAATATAATTTCTCCGTAAAAAGGTAGCAAAATTTAAATAAATTTTGTTTCCCTGTAACTCAAGTCATGTTGTAACAACGTTAATTGAGAGTCTGTTTACCAAAGGTTCGAGATTGTGCTCCCTTAATTTAAATTTGATACGTAACGGTTCAGGCTCAAGATGCTTTATTTATATGTAACATGTATTTAAAGTTATATATGTAAGCATTGTTTACGAATAAATAGTAATTATTTCTTTTAAAAATCGTGCATTTAGCTGTTTGGCAAAGATATTATAATGTTATATCTATTTTAACTTTCCTACCTAGATAACTTGCATTCATTAAAATTGACTTCCACAAGCAACAACGAATTTTCATTTGTATTTAACCCGAATCATGCTGTAAATTTAAACCTGCAAAAATGTTAAGACAAAAATAGTTGTAGTGGCAGTTGCCCGATAATCTCAAACCAGTTTATGCTGATGTGAACCCCAAATTTCCCCAAAATCGAACATCTTGAAAGAAGAAAAACTGGTTCCACCTTTGTAATTTTTTTTAAATATGGATTTACGTTGTTCTCAAACCTAATCAGAAAATTGATGTCAACGGTAAGTAACTTTGAGTAAACAAAAAAGCGTGACCATTTAAATAAAATATAATTAGATATCCACATTAATATTTGATTTAATTTTATTTGCGTGAACGTAGGTCAAAGTTTGCTGCTATTAAGATAATCTAGTTCCTAACTTCCTAAATGAAATATGACGTGTTAGGTCAGCTAAAGCGCAGGTAGTTGCAAGTGTGAGTTTCCGTCATTCCTTTGAGAGATAAGATAGCATTTCTGCGACTAATTATTCTAATGTTTTGCTATATTTCACTATTTCTAGTTTGAAATTAATTCTTAACTGTATTCCAACTGTATGTATGACCAACATTGTTCGTGTTTGTAATATTAGGGGTGTCCTTTATAACCATTTGATTATAATTCGTATCAATCGATAGACTTCGAAGTTAACGTTTAAAGTAAAGTCACCTCCTCATTATAACATATTTACCATGGAAGTCATCAAAAGAAAACAAAATACTACGATAATATTTCTAATAATAAATTGGAATATCACAACTAGCAACATCCGTTTTTCAAAAATTCTAAATGGTGATCCATGACAAATAACCCAGAGGTTAAACAGCATACATAGATTCTTGTTGAGATGATCAAGCCTCATAGTGCTTACCTGTGTCAATCGGTAGGATAGAGGCAGGTTGCCTCCTCCAGCCCTCCGCAATTCGCGCATTAAAGTTTTCATTGCGATTTTTTATTTAGTTTTTGAGAAAACACACGGTCTTATAACTTATTGTAAAGGTTAACATTTATTTTCTTTTTTTCATCTTTCTCTTCATAAATTTTACAAAGGGCCTATTCTCTAACTAAGCAAAAATTGTTCAATGGTAACAAGACTGCTCATAAAGTATACTTATGTACATATATATAATATATATGTATATGTATACAATATACATATATATATATACAGATTTCTTAATTTACGCTGTAGATAGTACTTACCTAACCATGAAAATAATTACAAAAAAATGTTGTTATACCCAAAGAAATATTTTCTTAACAATATTTGCATTATATTATTTCAAAACATTCAATAAACAGGCACGCCAGCTGAATTATGATGAGCACCTCGGTGGGTGGTTTATTAAAAAAACAAATTGTATTGTACATAATATATATATATATATATATATATATATATATATATTATGTTAAAATTAGACCTAGACACTGAATTTCTCATGATCACATATTATATATTATTTGTTCTGGGTGAGAATCAAAAAAACCACGACCTCTGAATTCGCATAATAACTCGACATACTTGTTAGAATTATTGTTATACATATAACAGTAACAGCGCACCTGCACAGTTTTTTTTTTTTTAATAAACCACCCACCGAGGTGCTCATCATAATTCAGCTGGCGTGCCTGTTTATTGAATGTTTTGAAATAATATAATGCAAATATTGTTAAGAAAATATTTCTTTGGGTATAACAACATTTTTTTGTAATTATTTTCATGGTTAGATAAGTACTATCTACAGCGTAAATTAAGAAATCTGTGCTCAGTATACTTGTTACAATATCAATGAATGAAAGGTAAGCTTACACGTTGATACTTTTCATTTTAAACTTAGTAATATATGTATAACTGACTGCCTACTTCTATCAAATGTTCTTAATTACGCATTTGATAACGCATGTAAGTGACGGGAGGCCTAAAACGGGACAAAAAGGAGTATTCTAATTCGTTCAGGGCCATAAATAAGGTTTTGTAGACAATTTTATGTCTGCAAATGATTAAGTGGTATCCCCATCTATTGCCATGCACAGGGAGAGAATTTAAATAGAATTGGCATGGCGCATGTCGCAGTATTGTTATTGTATAAAATTGCTAAGAAAGTGGCACCTATATGATTTATCATCTCAGGAAACCGATGACTACTTCTATAAATAGACCTCTCTTGAGAAATTTTGAAAAACTAACGTCTTCACTGTTTACCTGAAACAATAACTCCAATATAATAGACAAATTCGTCGAAGACGTCAAATAAATATTCATTGGAATGAAGGTCCAATGAATATTTGAAGCTACTAAGTTTGAAGCATACATGCATTTACCGGCCGGCTCGACCGGACTAATGCCACGGCCTAACAGAAAACCGACTATCAAACAATGTTAGCATTCTGGTTCTCGAGTAAGTTAGTTTACCGGAAGCCCCCATCTCCTGTTTCCCTTCCTCTCATCATCCCCCCTACATCATCCCCAAAGGTGGACAGCGCGCTTACAACTCTTGAGTTAGAGGTGTCCGTGGGTGGCGGTTGTCACTTACTATGAGGTGACCCGTCTGTTCGTTTGTCCCCCTATATTATAAAAAAAAATCAGATTCTGTCTGTCAGATTTTTCTACAACATTTGTTAAAATTATTCTAATATATCCTACCTCGTAAAATCTCATATTATGCTCCCTTTGTTCACATACAACCATTCAATTGTGTAAGAGTAAGTTAGCATAACACGACTGTAAATTATAAATATATTCTCTATAAAAGGATACCGTTTAAAACATTGATTAAACTTAAAACTCATTTTGTAAGTTTTAATGTAACTTTTTCAAAGGTGCTACATAAAAACTACTACGCAACAAGAATTCTTTAGTTCGCCATATCTAGGAAAATATTGGATTAGTTTTCTCGTTATAAAATTTTATAAAGCAATAAAATTTCTTGGATATAAGATAAAATGGATAGTTGTAAACTTTTGATTCATAACTGGAACCCTCTCCTTTATGATGTATCACTTTTAACGATAGTAATTATATAAAGACCTAAATACGCATATAGCTAATATGATAGAAAATGAATTATTCTTTAGTTATCTCTCTCAGTTGTTTTAAAAAGGTTACAGGTTACAGTAAAAGTACCCAATGATCAAATATCAAAGTAAGAAAATTCTCTAGACATTTGAAAAATGACAGATTTTGTTAAGTGTAGTAATAAAATTTTATAATACCTTTTAAAAGTTTTTTACTTTATCTGGTCTGTAAATATGCGAAATATACTCATATCTCTGCATTAATAACGTGTATAAACTGATACATTTTATTCCTTCACTATAATTATTTACTTAAATAATAAAATGACAGGGTGCTTCACACCTTCAGAACTTATTTCCTTCTGATATATGTCGGCCGGAATATATAGGTATTTGTTCACCTACTGTTTTGGTATATACGTAGCTGTTGTAAATTCATCAAAACTAAAATTTATTATTCTAACGAAAATTTAATGGCATATACGTCACAACATACAAAGCACCAAACAAAAAACACAGGTAATTGCAAACCATTTCATATAAAGCAATATCCACGGCATCAATATCGGTCAGTTAATAACTATAAGATATAAAAATCAAAGAGCGCTACAGTCTAATTGAAAACCCCTTTTCTTTTTACGAAGTCCGTAGTTTATGGGCACTTAAAACGATACTTTCGTGAATGTTGCGTCTGTAATAGGAATTATATAACGACCCAATGTTATTCCGGCTCTGAGATTATTGGCAGAGCGTAAGGTTGGGAGGGCAGCTTGTTTATTTTCTTTCTTAGTGTGTATTCTGTGTACAGAAAGGCTTCAGCTTATCGCCAGCGGGCAGCCGGTTTCATACGAGTCGGCCACCTCACGCCCCTGTTTGGGGTATAAATCATGGGAAACACACATTTCCTTTCCACAAAATGCTCAGGGCGAAATCTATTTTCTTTGGACGTTATTGATAAATAAAGGTTGCTTTGACTTTGTGTATACAGTTGTAAAGCCAATATTTTTTATTCTCAACATTATTGTTTTGTTGTTTATAGCACTGCCCTTTAGCATTAAAACGCAAAGGTGATTTCCGTATATAATTGTGTACGTGCTACAAATATGTCAATCTGGTAGCAATTTTGATATAACTTAGTCTGTGGTAACTGCGGCTTGCTTAAAAAGAGTTATGTACTATGTTCCCTCGGAACTGGTGTTTCGCAAATGTTGTTTGGCCGTTTAGGAGGTAGAATTAAATGTGGATTAATGGTCTTTGTAGATTGACTGACTGCTGAACCGGAGGAACGTGGGTTCGATTCCCACACGGGACAAAAAATTGTGTGACTAATAGTAGTCATAAGTCTGGTTTGGGTTTTTAGCCGTTGATTGAATGTTTGTAAAGCCCCTTCCAACATAGGAGTGATTCCTAATGCGGGAGTTGTCTTTTTTTTTTCATTATAAGAAATCAAATTAAGATATTTTTTGGAAAATTTGTGTTAAAAAATGGCTATCAAAATGACTAAGTTTAAATTATGACTACGAAAATGTGGTTTAGTGGTAAAGTTTATTAGGAAGTATTCAAGAGCGTCAGTCAGGTTTAAAAAATGTATTTGTTAATTTTAAGATTATCCATGCGGCACTATAGTGTGCCATATGGATATGGATAATGGTTACGTAAAGAAAAAAATATAAATAACCATTTGTATATTAAAATATTTTGTGCGATTTATGTCAGACATTATTTTTGTCCTCCTAAGAAATATATCATAGTAGTGCTTAAAGAATGGGTTTTGCATAAAATAAAGGTTATTGTTTATTTTTTTTTTTATTTTAGCAACGTTGTAAGTTGTACCAAAGTTACCTCTTATAGTCTATCTACTCAATTAAGCTATTGCATATTATAAGAAAATAGAACTTGTACTTTTATTACTCTTGGTTGCTACCTAAAGGAATAAAAGCACAAAAGATATAATACAATTAGGTACTACTTAAAAATTTTATATAAATAATAATAAATGAGCTTTAAAGTTCCAGTCAAATTTAACAAGTTTCAAGACTTTAACTAAATCAGGACTGAAACTTAATTATAAGTGTGCGTTAAGTACTTCAGCAGTTGTATAGTGTCTGAAAATATGAATTATACCATTCATTGTTCTCTATCGCCATTTCATATTTCTTAAGATTAGTACCATTTTTTCCTTGTGTATATAATGAATGAGATTTTTGGAGTAAAAGGCTCTCCTTTTTTTAGATTATCTTTAAATTTAAGTCTGATGTTAGTTTATTTTACGCTTCACTTAGCTCGGAAAGAAATAGGCAAGATGAAAAAGGCGAAGAGCTACTTTACCTGTTAAGGTAACACAACGTTGGTATTTCCCTATGGAGTTAGGCAATCTAGATATTTTAATTAATTATTTATAGATGTGCAGTATGGAGGCACATAAGTTTATATGAACATAACGATATTTAAATACTAGCAACTACAGCCGTTTACAAAATACCTATGAAACATTTGCGTATTAAGAGTACACAGATTTCAACAATGGTAGAGCCATCCTTAGGCACGAATGGACCGGCTCGACCGGTGCGATGCCTCGGCCTCACAAAATACCGGTTCTATAGCAACGCTTGCGTCGCATTTTCCCAAAATTAATGAGGTTTCCGGAGGCCCAACTCCCCCTCTCCTCTTTCCTCTCGCCTTCTAATACCCCCTCTCTTCTTTCCCCTCCCCGCATCCTACCCATCCCTCATCATCCTCAAAGGCGGGCAGCGCACTTACGACTCTTGAGTTGTAGGTATTCATCGACATCGTTTGTCACTTGTCATCAGGTAATCAGGTGACCCGTCTACTCGTCTGTCCCCCTATATATAACAAAAAATAGTAATATGACATTTATTTCTGACCAAAGCTGACCATAACTGCACACCAACCAATCTGCGGCTAATATGACGATGTGAGTAATTTATATAATTTATTTTATATTTATATATGTATATATAAAAGATATTGAAGTTTTCTTTTTGAAAATTTTCATATGATTTACAATAGCCACTTCCTTAGTGTGTCTATGGTAAATGATGAGAGTACTCCCTAACAAATTGAAAATCAATGAACCGCGGAATTCAATTTGATATTGAAAGCCATCTCTCACGTAGCGGCGCAGAGAGGCGCGCGGCGTCACCGAGCACTTCTCGATATCTCTCTCTTTGACTCACACACAAAGCCATATATTCTAAATTTAGAGGTATTCAGCACATAGAAAGTAAATATTGAACCAAAGATACGCTGATCGAATTACATTATTAGCTTTACGTGAACACGCAGTCGAATGCTGTTATGTGTTAGATATTGATATTCTGATCTGTTTTTTTATGGGTTTCAGAGTAAAAGAATTCGAATATTTATTTTATTTATACTGTCTCTCTAGTTAAGTCACTTAAATGTGAAAATCGATCAAAAGCCTTTCGTATTAGAGCCATTTGTGGTTTAAAAATAAGAGCACTAGGGAAATATGCCAATATCTCCAATAAGCGCTGTTAAGGGTTTCTGTGCTATATTTTGTATAATTGAATGAAAATATCTGTAGCGCAGACTTCCGTGCGATCGTGAGGACCTGGGTTCGAATCCAAAAAGTTGTATAGACTTAGGTATCTATTTTTTTTAGTTAGAAATTCTCAGTAGCAATACTATAATAGAGATTATATAATTTAGCAAATCACGAAATTTAATACATACTATATTTAATATTTAATACATTCTTTGGTGCTCTCGGTTTCGTTCCAATTAGGATATTCTTTATTGCACCCGCACACAATTACTATACTCTATACTTATTTTTTAACAATTAGATTTCATAGTTATTGTTTTAAGTTAGTCAACAAAAAGCAATCCGAATTTTCAAATTTAATAACTAGTGTTGATAACAAAATGAAAAATAATAAACCCTAATATATATATTAATAGCCATAAAACTATACCCTAGTTACAACGACTACGATGTTTAACAGGGAATTAAACTTTTTTAAACTTTTTTAAACTTTTTACTACATTTGCGTTCGTGGTAAAAGATTTCTCTACAATTAAAAAATAGCAGTTAATAATCAAAGTGCACTATACATTTACATACATTATATTTATACTTCACCATCATGTCAATTAAATTCTTCAACGATATAATTTGTACGAGAGCTACTCGTGTTTGTAGCTGTTGAGTTGATATAGCGGCCGATAAGCCGGCATAAGTCTTTGTTACCGTATAATTAAACGCAATACTTCGTCTGGTCTGTATGTTTACAGTGACTTAACACGCAACGGAATCAAAAACCAAGGCTTTCTGTAATTAATGGTTAGCCAGTCGAAAACTTGTCTACGCACCAGTCATTAATCAGTTTAGTAAAGAAAGGAAATAGTTAAATCTAGTGAATAGAGTTTCCTTTCGACAATTAATATTTGTTTCACCTGCCTGAAACATGATTTTACCCATCTTATAATGAAATTGTCTATTATAATGATATATTTATGAAAGTAAATTCTTCCAAAAAAAAAGGAAATCAATCTCTTAACTGTATCTGACCACAATTCCGGAAATGAGAATATAATAATTATAATAATTAATATCACTGACAATTGAGTGTAGTTAGGGGGTTATTACAGGGCGTGGCCTTCCCTTATACAGTGCCCGGTGAACGGAAATAAGGTTGCGCCTTTTAAGTTAGTTGCACCTAATTTTAATATACAAAATGT
Source organism: Tyria jacobaeae (assembly GCA_947561695.1). Taxonomy (NCBI): domain Eukaryota; kingdom Metazoa; phylum Arthropoda; class Insecta; order Lepidoptera; family Erebidae; genus Tyria; species Tyria jacobaeae. The sequence goes on from OX387210.1 coordinate 9,804,364, forward strand.
TTGTGTTTTATACACTTCTGTCTGTCTGTTTCGGGAGACAATTTTGAGCGTATGTATGTGTGTACAACATTAGTTGTGTTGAAACGAATATAAGGAAAAGACAAATTTCAGAGGTTCTGATTACCCAAGTGTCCTCAAAGCCTTTAGTTCTTCTGTAGGTGGGTGATTTTAATACTAATCTAGGATAGATTTTGGATGCATGTACCAACTAAGTCATTTTTCACTAAGTTAGTTGAGAAGCTATTACTTTGTTAAATAAGAGCTCCTATTTTGAGGAACCTCAAATAAACTCTACTACAATATCTAGATATACAAACATATATACACTCACTGGTAAATAAAAAAGTATATGTGGGTTATGAATTTCATCTCGGTATCATCTTTTTAGACAATAACGGTGCCGACCACCGGTACGAAAGAATAACCTTAATGATAACTGATATCGAGTATACCAATATTAGTAAAATATTATGGGTCGAAAATAAGATCGAAAACGTTCGTTCAAGAACTGATATTAATAACCATTTTCTTATATCTTTTTTTTATAATATAGGGGGACAGATAAACAGACGAGTCACCTGATGGTAAGTGACAACCACCGTCCATGGACACCTGCAACTCAAGAGTCGCAAGTGCAGGAGGGATGAGGAGATGGGAAAGAGGAGAGGGGGTTGAGGAGAGAGGAAAGAGGAGAGGGATAGTTGGGCTTCCGGAAACCTCACTCATTTCGGGAAAATGCAACGCAAGTGTTACTTCACAACCGGTTTTCTGAGAGGCCGTGATATCGCACCGGTCGAGACCTCCCATTAGTGCCTAAGCATGGTTCTACCACTGTCGAAATTATACTGTTTTTTTTATAAATTGATCAAAACCGATTTTTCCTCTTCCGAAGTAATGTATAAGAATGATATTAGAAGTTAGTTTTTGTTTAGAAGTGTAAAAATTAAGTATCTAAAAGAACTATATCTAAACCGATCCGGCTTCATTACTTCACGAATAGGGTCACATCAAGTCAGAGGCTGCATGAAGTATAGGAACATGCTTATAAAAGTAACATATGTTGTGTCATTACAAATAAAGTCCTTTCTGTAAAAGCTCAGTAATTAGCGTCCAAAGACAATCATTAAGGATTTTGACAAGTGAATTTAGAGATTTTGCGATCCTGTTTCTAATGTCTAAGTCATCACCCTATTTAGATCTATATTATATAGTAATCTTAATCTAATATTATGCGATATAATTTATGAACTCAGTAAGTACCACTTACTGCGTTCATAAATTACCATAATGGCACTCATAAAGTACCACGTGTTCATTACGATCTATCAAAGACCCGTTTTTTTTTCCTATGCTGCTCTAGCCTAGCCTAGGCAAAAATATAGTATCATAAACGCAGTTAGGAGCAGATTTTAGTTTTATTTACACAGTATAATTGCAGTTAGAGCACTTATAAACTTAATATTACGTGAATCATCGTGTTTACTTCAAGTATGTGCCAATTACGTAGTTATATTATATTTATATATATTATATTTTTCATAGTGGTAGAGCCATGCTTAAACACGAATGGGCCGGCTCGACCGGTGCAGAAAACCGGTTGTGAAGTAACGCTTGCGTTGCATTTCCCCGAAATGAGTGAGGTCTCCGGAGGCCCAAAATCCCCATCCCCCCCTAATGATAGCGCTGTTAACAAAAAGGATACCCCAGGGGGGTACCAGCGCTAGCGTTGGAGAATCCCCCCTGGACGTCCACCCTCAGTACGGATTATGCCTGAGCGTGGACGCCCAGGCTGCCCCTCGTACTCTGGGGGGGGGCTCAACTGCGCTCTCAAAATCTGCTCGGGGCAAGAGAAGGCATACCATGGCACCCCCTGTCACGTTTACCGTGGATTTTTGTAACATTAGGGGCTTACATTCGAACCTCGACACTGTCCACCACCACCTTGAGACAGCAAAGCCGGCCTTGCTCTTTTTAACCGAGACGCAGATATCATCTCCAGCGTACACATCCTACCTCTGCTACCCTGGGTACGGACTGGAACACTCCTTTGTTCCTAAGGCTGGTGTATGCGTGTACGCTAGAGATGATATCACTTCTCCCCGCCTCGGCAATCTTGAAGGAAGGGACCTCTCCATCTTATGGCTACGTGTAGACTGTGACGACCATCCCCGCATCTACCTATGCCTCTACAGGTCCCATAGCGGTGATGCCGAAACGGACCGACTCATCGACCACGTCCAAATGGCTAAAGACTCAGTGCTCCAGCAGGTCCCATCCGCAGAGATTGTGATTCTTGGCGACTTTAACGCCCATCACGCCGAATGGCTTGGTTCTCGCATAACCAATCATGCGGGAAGATCTGTTCACGATTTCGCCTTGGCATATGGCTTGACGCAGCTGGTAGCAACGCCTACGCGAATCCCAGATGCAGAAAGACACGTGCCTTCACTGTTGGATCTTCTGCTGACCTTACATCCTGACGGCTACAAAGTATCCGTTGAGGCCCCTCTTGGCTCTTCGGACCATTACCTGATTAGGAGTATGGTGCCACTCGTTCACTCGCTGCGGCCGCGAGTTACAGGCAGTCGCCGCGTATGGCACTATAGGTCAGCAGACTGGGATGGAATGCGAACATTCTTTGCATCCTACCCATGGAGGCAGATTTGCTTCTCGCCGGATGATCCCAATGTCGTTGCTGACTCTGTCACGGATGTTGTGCTTCGGGGTATGGAACTTTTCATTCCATTCTCCCTGATTCCCACAGGTGGCAAGTCCCAGCCTTGATTTGGTCGAACCTGCAAAGCAGCGTCCCGCCGAAAGCAGGAATGTTACCAAGCATGGGCTAATGCAGCGATAGCACGGGATGTAAAGACCAGCACATTAAAGAAGCAATTTAACTTTGCCTCCAGGTCCCTCAAAAGAGTAATTGCTGGGGTGAAGTCGGCTCACATCGGCAGAATTGGCGAGAGACTAGTGAGTCTCCCCTCCGGAACTCGTGCATTCTGGTCTCTTGCCAAAGCTGTCCAGGGGAACTTTTGTAAGCCATCCCTTCCACCTCTGCGCATAGGAGATAATTCGTTGGCCCACGACGCTAAAGAAAAAGCCGATCTTCTGGGCAAACTCTTTGCGTCCAACTCGACCCTGGACGACGGGGGAAACGCACCGCCGACCATACCGCAGTGCGAGACCCGCATGCCGGAAGTTCGGTTTACACAAAGGGCAGTGCGTAAAGCGCTTCTTTCCCTCGACGTTGATAAGTCGAGTGGGCCCGATAGAATCTCTCCTATCGTGCTGAAGACGTGTGCTCCAGAGTTAGCACCGGTTTTAACGCACCTTTATCGGCTTTCCTACTCTCTTGGCGTAATCCCGAACTCATGGAAGACAGCTCTAGTGCACCCAATCCCTAAAAAAGGAGATCGCTCGGGTCCGTCCAACTACAGACCCATTGCCATCACCTCCTTGTTCTCCAAGATAATGGAATCCATTGTTAACTGCCAGCTCCTCCGGTACTTAGAAGACCATCAGCTCCTCAATGATCCACAATACGGCTTCCGTCAGGGTCGTTCAGCTGGTGATCTTCTCGTATACTTGACTCACCGGTTGGCACAGGCGATCGAGACCAAGGGGGAAGCGTTGGCCGTTAGTTTGGACGTGGCGAAGGCCTTCGATCGGGTCTGGTACAAAGCACTCCTTGCGAAGCTTCCTTCCTATGGGCTTCCCGAGAAACTGTGCAATTGGCTCACCAGTTTTCTTACAGACAGAAGCATCAAGGTCGTTGTTGACGGTGCATACTCCGACTCCAAGTCTGTTAATTCTGGTGTCCCACAAGGCTGTGTGCTATCACCCACGCTGTTTCTTCTGCATATCAACAGCTAACATTTCTCGGGTGAACGTCATCGAAAGCCGATCCAAACTTGTGTCTGAAATCGAAACTTCTTTATCAAAAGTTTCAGATTGGGGTCGACTTAACCAGGTCCAGTTTATCCCCAAGAAGACACAGGTTTGCGCGTTTACCACTAAAAAGTTGCCATTGGTCGTATCACCTCAATTTGAGAGCACTTCCCTAACTGCATCCGCCAGTATCGGAATCCTTGGCGTCGATATATCAAGCGAAGTCCAGTTTCGCGGTCACTTAGAGAGTAAGGCCATATTAGCCTCGAAGAAGCTTGGTGTGCTAAACAGATCGAGACAGTATTTTACTCCGGCCCACCGCCTGCAACTTAATAAGGCGCAGATTCAGCCGCACAAGGAATCCTGTTTACATCTCTATGCAGGGGCACCCCAGCCGCATTCAACGGAGAATGACTCACTGGCTTGACACCTTGGCATTGCGTAGAGATGTAACTTTGCTCTGCATTCTCTATTGCTTGTATCATGGAGAGTATTCAGAGGAATTGTTCGGACTTATACCAGCCGCAGGTTTCCGCCGTCATCCTACAAGACAACATTTTAATCCCCATAACCTGGACGATTGGCACTCCACCACTGTGCACTTCTCTAGAAGCTTTTTGCCTCGCACAACCAGCCTGTGGAACAAATTATCGCTTGCCGTGTTGCCGGACCGATACGCCGTTCAAACTATCAAAGACAGACCGTACTCCTACCTAAAAGGCTGGCAGCGCACTTGTGACTCTGTGTGAGTTGCGGGTGTCCATGAGCGGAGGTTGTCACTTGCCGCCGGGTGACCCGTCTGCTCATTGCCCCCTATCCCATAAGGTAAATGTTTTGACTCTAAGCCCAGTGGTACAAAGCTTACATTATGAGAGCTTCCATTATCATTCTTAGATAGAAAAATAGAAAAATTAGTCCATTCTCGGTAATACAATTACTTTTTGAAGGTCAAGTGAAAAATATTTTATATTATTTTATATTTTAATTTTCTTTCACATCAGTTGCTGTAATTTGACCCGAAACAGTTTAAGGCAGACGCCTAGAAGGTATTATTTTTGCATATCGTGCCTTCTTTTAGCTCCAAATAGATATACCGAATATATTGCTGAAGGCAGACTATTGTAAGATAACAATTACAATTGTAATACTACTACTGCGCATGAAATGTTTTGATGAAATATTTATTTTCATGCGCCGACTCATAAATGCAGTAATTTGTATAGATACAGCGGACATATTATGTTGTAAGTTTTAAAAGTACTTAGAATTATCTAACATATGTGCCGTAAGTACAGGAAACTACTGATAAACGCAGTAAGTAACAATCATACATACATTCATGAGTAGTAAGTATTGAGTGAAGACTATGTTAAGCCATAACATAAATTTTTGCACAGTTCATTGTAGGCACCCTAATATAAAATTTTAACTTTTACCAAAACTGTTTACATGATCTTTACTGCGTTTCTAAGTTGTAGTCTAAGTCAGTATTATAATAATATATGTAATATGAATCTGAGTTGGCTTCTTTGTTACTTTCACACCTTAACTAGTAAACCTATCATCAAAAAAAATTGCATACACATTGGCATGGGACAGAATAGAATAGAAGGTACTTTTTATAGAAGGTAGTCCTGGATTCTCTAGATAAATAATTATTTTATGCAATTACATAGTACTTGAGTATGGTATTGCACTAATTGCATCCTTTATTTAATTGAATTAGCAAACCGAAGATAATATATTTGAGCTAGCTGGAATTATTGAAAAAGGTTAGTTTGAAAAGAAACGAAGAGGATGTAAAAATGTCCTATTACACCTTGTCCTACATTTTTTTACGTCGAAATTTATATGTCAGGTTTATATGAATATTCAAGTATATATGTGGTTTTAGCCGGCTAGAACTAGGTGCAGCCGGTCACAGGTGGTTAAACTTAGATCTATTTATATATGAATGTGTTACATACTGTTTATTTAAGGTACTACAATTTTTTATAATCTGTGAAAGTACATTTCGCAATAACACATTTTGTTATTGCCAAACACAACACTTGTAAAGAACAATTATAATATTCCTAGGTAGCTAACTAAATCTCTACGATAGGTCACACCTTCATATCTTAGTTAAAGCCATAATTGACCCGATTTTCGTCTGATACTATAAACATTACCCTAATTAATATTTACTCATAACATAAATAGGCCGTACCATAGACGTTATTACCCATTTATACCCTAAGATTAGTGACATTGCCGTGATCAAGTGGGTCACATATCATAAAGACATGGCTGTTATTGCATCTGCTCTGAGAAATGTCGTAGTAGGTGTCTACTCCATTTGTTTGGAATGATTTCGCTTCGTTTGATATATGTAATAATTCTTCATAGTAGTTACTCTTCTCGACTGCCTTGAAAACGAATTATTTTTGTAAATGTGGTTTTCTTTGTTTTTTCTTTTTATAATAAAAATTATAAATTCAGGATTTTTTTTCTACTTAACGTAAAATTGTACACTTAGTAAATGATATATAACTGAGAGAGTAACATTTTAGGTGATCTAATCTTTGTGACTCAATGTTTAATTTATATTAAACTGTTTTAATTAATACTGATTTATAGTCTTAGAATTGCAAGCATGCATTGTTTTTGAAATAAAGCGCCAACATGATACAAAATAAATAGTTGATAGGTTACTATATAAAATGTTTTCTGAATTTTTTCCTATGGCTTGCTTAATATTTCAAATATTTGTCTAGGATTGAGTAACCGCTCGCGCGCTCGGATATCGGAGTATTGTTGTTAAAGATCATTGTCGAATGATCTCGCATCTTTTCACTCCTCTGAACATTGAGTGCTTAATTCTGCTATGTGAATATTTAAGAATAAGTACTAAAACTGTTTAAAAAGAGCTTATTAACTTATTGTAGCGTACAGCTCTATTTCTATATTAAGTTAGCAACGTTTTTTGATACTGACATATAAATGGCAATTTCTAAGAGCCATTTAAATACACAAATTATTAATCGAGGTTGTCTCTGTACACAAAGAATTTTCTTCTGTTTTTATTACATTTGAGCATTTGATAAATTAGTAGGTAACACATCAAAAGTATCAAACTGATTGTACAAGTCAGTTCGGCAACATTAGTTTTCTAAAACGAATTTATGGGGCAAAGGTAGGTAGCTAGTTATTAATTTTGTGCATTAGTAAAGGATAATCGAGGAAATTATGGCGTCATCAAATATTATTATCTTAGTTATCAACGAAAATACATAGCCATTTTCTCGGTAAGGGATAAAGCAAATTGAATTATGTGATCGGGGATTGATCCATATTATGAGAAAGAGGACATTGATACGAAAAGAATATTGTTTTTTTTTTTTTTTTTTTTCAAACCTGTACAGTTGATGGGTATTGTCTTTTATTGCTCAATGAGCAACCTTATTTCGAAGTCAGTAATCGAAAAAGGGAGACTATAAATTTGAACCCGAGTATTCAGTTCTTATAGAAAAGACTTAACTTATACAAAAAAATTGAATGCAAAAAAAAAATGAAAGACCTAACCGCGAGTTTTTTCAATACCTAGCAAAAACTACACCAATATTCTAAAATCATGGCCCTATGAGTGATGACAGACACTTAGGACATCACATTATCATCTAATTATTTGTTTCTTCATTTACTTTTTGAAATAATGTATCAACTAAGTTTTGAAATAAATTAAATGATTGTCTATAATTTTTATATTGCTTAATTTGATTTTTATTTAAGTATATGAAGTTTCTATATCGGAGTATGACGTGTAGGAATGTCATTTAAGAGTTAGATTTAGTGTAAGATTTTCTTGTTTAGTCGCTGCGACTAAAATTATATAAATCCATACTTCATTAATCCTTGTTTGATACAAATTAAATGTGAATGTTGTATGTATAGCTTGTTTGTAAATCACACTACGGCCCTTAGGAGTGACGCAGTAGCCATTGTTGTTTATATAAAAAATAACAAAAGACACAAAAAAGTTAACTTATAAATAGATGTCTAGAAATACAATAGCTTGTTGGGACATTGGATTTTTATTTATTAATGGACACTCTTCTCCGGTCACATTAAGAGACCCCAGCGTGACCCGAGGACAATAATCCGATTCGTTCGTGGTAGCAAAATGGTTGGCATTAAAAATTCATTGTGGCCTCTTAGTGGTATGAGCAAAACTACCTAGCATTTTTGTGATTTTCTTTAATAATAACTAAGTGCGCAATATTTTAACATTCAAAGTAAGTAATTGTTGATGAATACAAATGTTTATGACTGCTTTAAAATATTAAGGTATCAAGGAAATGATTCTACCTTATCTAAGACAATAAAATCGAAATCGGAATAGGTAGCTTTGAGGTTTTATTTGAAATCGTAGAAAATGAGCAGAAACCAAAGTAATGAACTAGAGCCTCTTACCGTGCTTGACTTACGGATGTCAGACTTGGAAATTCACTACAAAGGTCAAGCACAAAATCACCACCTGTCAGAGAAGAATGGAGAGAAGCATGCTCAAGATTAATAAAATAGACAAGATAAGATACAGCAAGATAAGAACAATAACGAAAGCCACAAATGCTTTGAGCTATGTCCAGAAGCTCAAGTGGAAATGGGCGGGACATATAGCGAGGCTCAAAATTACCTCGTGAGGAGGTCCACATGGAAAAAGAGGTAGAGAGAGACCGCTTACATGATGGGAACATGAAATTAAAAAAATACAGGCCAAAATTGGTGCCACACAGCTCAAAATAGGGAAATTTGGGCATCCTTGGAGGAGGCTGAGGCCTTTCTCACCCGGGGTTCTTGACTTAATTTTAAGTAAACTTAGGAAGTAGTTGATTTTATATAAATTACTAGGAACAAATAAAGGTTTTTTATATTTATATTTTATATATTTGTTTTCTTTTTTCATTTATATGTTTCTAAGGAGGCTGACTTCGTCAGTAGAATTTACTAATCTCATAATGAGAAAAGAGATGATCAAGGTATTTATTGAATAGTTTATTAGTGAGGGCCTCTTTAATATGAAATCGAGTCTACTTCATCTAGCATTGAGCCATTTAATGTTTTCTTTGTCTTAACAATGGTATCCTACGTACGGATGAAATGTAATAATAATATGTAATAATGTAACTATTACATACTATTTGGAAGTTTGGAAAAAATCGTATTATTGTAGTAACACACTAATACGATTTTTTTCTAAACTTCACTTATATAAACTAATGCTTATAGTCCAATCGAATAGAAATAACATAAGAAAGAATAAAACTAAAACAAGATGATCTTAGAATGAGGGTTATGTTATATACAGTATATGCGGGTATACAGTATATACAGTCCATGCGTTGTCGTGGTGGAGGAGGATTCTTATTCTTGGGCGCTGCTGTCTAACATTTTCAAAGAACTGTTAAACAATGACTGACATACCATACATACATACATACATAATATCACGCTTCTTTCCCATAGGGGTAGGTATAGACCGCTTCCTTCTATTTGCTACGATTCTGACATACCTTTCTCGCTTCTTCAACTTTCATTCCGTTCCGCATACAGGCTCGTCGGTTAAAGGTACTTTTACCTGGCCTTTGCTTAAATTTTCTGGGATTTGGTCCAAGAACATTCGCCTCGGTCTTCCTCTTCCAACAACTCCATTTACCTCTGCAAATAAATACCTTTTGTCCACCTTCTTTCATTCATCCTTTCGATATGCCCGAACCAATACAGCATACTTGTTTATATTTTATTCACTACATCCTCTTTCACACCACACTGTTCCCTTATCACACTATTCCTCACTATGTCACTCAATTTCACATCAGCTATACTCCGCAATGCTCTCATTTCTACCGCATTAATTTTACTTTCGTGCTTCTTATGCCATACCCAACTTTCGCTGCCATACATAAGTGTTGGCACCATCGCACCACTATGCACAGCCACGCAAGCCTTCATTGAGACTCTGTGGCTGGTCATAAAAATAAGCAATGCGCCTTTGATCACATTACCCACACTCACTCTTTGTTCTATATCACCATCGCACTTTCCGTTCCTAGTAAACTTTGATCCCAGATATACAAATTCATCCACTTGTTCAACTTTTTTACAACCTATTCTAATACATAAAATACCAATCTGCAGCAATAGTAATTTTATTTTCTAGGATGATTGTTGCAAAAGGATGTCCAAAGAATGATGCAATCATTGTTTTCCTCTGACTTCTGCCCCTCTTTACTTTTGTCGAATGGAAACATCCATTGCACAGATTGTCTTCTGGTTTCGGTTTGTTAACACTTCATCACATGTAATAATATCATGTACAGCATTCGATTCACTTCCGTCATACTTTTCAAGTACTAAATGGAACATATCCAAACGACGGCTTTTTTTATCTTCGGTCAAATTATGAGGTATCCATCTAGTATAAAGCTTTCTGGCGCATAAATGTTTTAAGTAGTTTTAAGAATTCTTTGCTTACTTTATCTTCAGTAGTCGCCATAGAAGGTCGTTCTTCTCGAGAATCATTAGTTTACTTGCTTCGACCACATTTAAACTCATTAATGGAATTGTAAACAGTGACAAGAGATGGAGCTTCTTAATGAGATCGAAGTCTATCGCAACATTGTTGTTTAGTAAGACCGCAACGAAATCATTGAGCCAAAATTTTATCTGGTCGTATCCATTTCGATGCACGGCAGACACTTTTAAACTGTAAAACCTTTAAAAACTGTATAAACATAGGAATTCATTCCTCATCTACAAATTTCCATAGAATTCCTAATTCGAAATTTAAATACATTTTTCATTGGCTGCTTTTCTAAATGTTATTTTTTTTCAAACTTTCAATGTGACCCTCGTATTGTTGTTTGTTTCTTAAAAAATATTCTTGTAAACTGTTAGACTATCCCAAAGGCAATATTTTTAATTTCTTAAATATTTAAAAAGTGTTACTAAAGATAGCTAGCTAAGCTTCAACGTTTATTTTTAATTTCCCACGGGACCCTTTTTCCCTTTAAACGCAGAATCGATTTCAGTCTTGGCTGTAAGTTTCCATAAAGTTAGACCAGGATTTGTGAGTCGGATTTCTATCCTGATTATGATAAATAAGCCTTAAGGGTCATCCATAAACCATTTTTAAGGTTTTGTGCAACCACTAGTTTGCCGCAATGGCGCTATACATTATATTTATTTGTTCATATTCAGAAGAAAATCGCTCTCACGAAAACTGAACATTACCAGAAATAAGCTTTTGAAATACGTTTTAAAAATAGTGTACGACATAATTTACCGCTATCTTTAATATATATATATATATATATATATATATATATATATATATATATATATATGTATATATCTTCTTAAGAACTCTAGTCTAGAACTAGAAACCGACAAGAAAATTCACAGTATGTTATTTAGTAATTTGTTCTTACACTTACTTATTTATTTTGTAAGCTATACATAACGCTCATTAAATGTGGCCACACGTCTATTATTACTGGATTGGAGTTATTCATATATTATATATTAAATATTAACTATCCATTAATCTAATATTATGAATTTAAGCATTGTTTATTTACTTCCTAGTTTTTAAAGTCTATTAATCTGTGGGAACCTCCTCACGTAACAGAAGCAAACAACAATGCCATATAAAGAAGACAAGCTGAAGAACATGTCATGTCATACCTGGCAGAACGGTTGGTATTGGAAAGTCGTATGTACATATACTAATAGTCGTGAGAACTTAACTATCTATCTATCCACTGATATAGTTACGACGTTTCAATTTGTCTTTGCTAGGTGGTGCTAATATACTTATCTTTTTATGTTTTCAATCACCACACAGGCATGAATGAAATTTTATGAAAATTTAGATAGATAGATAGATAGATAGATAGATAGATAGATAGATAGAAAGATAGATAGTTTATTGTCATCACAGGTATACACAGTATTATAAGAGGGATCTTAATTCTAAAGTACAGAGCTCTGTGACATACCATACTAGACGGTGTACAATATTCCATGGCAAGCTTCGCTCTCATGGGGCAGTTCAACAGGAATGCAACGGTGTCATATCATCATTAACATCACTTCAGAAACGAAGAAAACCGTCCTCTTTCATGAATTCGGATATATCATAGTAAGCCCTTTCAGTTAACAAATTTCTTAGTTTACGTTTTATAATAGAAGTACTCAGTAACTTCCATGATTTTGGTAGTTTATTATAGATAGTCGGAGCCATACAGAATACACTTTTTCGCATAAAAGCTGTTTTAGCATTATGAAGGCAGAGTTTGGAATTGTCACGTCTATTCCTATGGACAAAATCAGACAGACGCTGAAACCTATTAGGATTTGCCATAATGAACATTATCGTTTCCAAAATGTATAAAGAAGGTAATGTCAATATCTTGTGTCTTATAAAATACGGTTTGCAACTCTCCGTTATTTCCAGTTTAAACATCGATCGTTAGTTATCAGAATACTTGGTTTCTTAAAAAGGAAAATTGGTATTTACTTCTTACAAATATATTTTGATGCAACAATGAAATAATGTTGTTTTAAAATGTATACTTGCCTTAACATTCGATACACTGTGTATCGTCCGGTACCGTCGCGGCTGAAAGACATACTTCTTAAAAAAGGTCTCCTGTCGAGACTGAAACTAGTCGGGCATCTGCGAAATACACATGTGGGTAAATCCGTATATTTAAAGAACTTTAATATACTTTTCTCATTGTAAGAACCCCCCTAACCAGGATACGCAAGTCACTCAATTCCTAACAGTTGATAGGTGCCTTAAAGGTAAAACACTAATGCAATCTTCACAATGGCCTTGCGTGGGCTGAAAAATAGCAAACTCACGCAACCGTAGTACCTTTTCTCCTCGAAAGCATAAAACGAACAAGTCTCTATAAATAAGTTAGCATTCAAGCCTCTTCTCAAGCATGTTTGAGTTGTCTACAATATTTACGTGAAACCATAACAGCTGTCTTACTCAGGTGACCTAATTTGTGGAGATATTTGAGTTGAAGCACCTCTGACTAGGTCTCTCTCTCACTCTCTTTCAAAATGTTCTTAATAAATCTATAAATAACTTTATGTTGTTTAACCGTACTTTACCGCTCCATTTCCGGTAAGAGTCTACAGTTCTTATTCAGCTAGTATACAACCTGGAAACGTGTTGACTTTACGGGTTTCGTAGGGTATGTTACGTCGACCTAAAGCATATTTGGAGCCTGTGTATTCCCGAAGTGATTGGCTTCAGGGACACAGAGGCTTTCAATCATTTTTTGCTATTGGTAGGATCACTATAGATTCTTTAGAATCTTAGATGAATATATTTCTTCAGTATACTTGAAGCTATATACGCTATTTTTTGGTGAAAGTAAGAGTTTCCGAAGAAGTTTTAACAGTCCTACGAATCATCGTATTTAAATTGAGTGCCATCAACTTTTGCTTGCTACCTATTATAAGTGCTTAACTTTAGACAAGTCACCACACGTTTAATGATGATCAGTTGAAAAAACTTGACGAGCAAATCTGTTGATAATTAACTAGCTCTCTATTAATATAAAAGACGATGTGTCCTCGATAGAAGGAAATTACTTCCGTATACTAATTGGTATACTGATCACGGTGTTTTAGTTATGACCAACTGATTATATGTGTATATAGATGAGCCGAAATTTATAATTATAAGATAACTATGTATTAAAAGTAACTTCATAATTCGCTATAAGTGCATATAATGAGACACTAATGCCATGTTACTTTCGACACTGTATTTTAAAGTTAAGAAAATGGAAACTGACTACTAGAAACGAAATCATAGATATTTTATCTGACAGGTACAACAAATTAGTCAGCGAGTTCCTAATAGAAGAAGCATGATATTTATACCTATAGTAAAAGTGAAGTGACATAAATTATATATATAAACGTTATTGTTGTTAATAACGCACAATGCACTGGGGATTAGATAAAGTGCTGACTGACTGAAGTTTTGCAGCCGTTCGTAACAAAACGTTAAGTGTCATCCACAAGTATTTTTCGTATGCATGTTTGTGTATGTATATGTATGATTTTTCTATGTCATCATTTTCGAGGATTGAGTTTGAGTGCAAGTAACATAGGGTATACGATTTCAAGATAACTTTTTTTTATGTGTGGAAACCCCCACGGGTCGATATATAGGTATATTAAAATAAGTTATAAAGCTTTTCACTATTTCGGTAATTAATCTTAAAAAACATTTGAGTGTTTCATATTATATAAAAAGTGTATAGCCAGTTTTTTTTTGGACTTTGATACTGTTAGATTCTGCATTTAAACAATTCTTCCTACCCTATTTTACAGCATAACAATTACGAAGTATGTTTTTACTACTTTGACGCACATATCTTCACAAAAATTTATATTATATAAATAGAAAATTAGTTCTTTTAATATAAGTTTTACCCGAAATATGTGTTAATCAATATTTTTAAGATTATCTTGTTTATACTTATCCTTTATAAGCAAAATTAAGGTTATAGACTCACAAAAAGCAATAAAGATTCAGGATACTGCTAGCAAAAAAATTACAGTGCATCAGCTACTAGCATTGTGGGGTTTTTGATATCATCCTACCAATCAACAAAATATAGGCATAAATAGTAATTAATATCAAACAAATTTTGACGATATTTATTTTTTAAATTAAAAGTTGAATAAAACTTACGAACTTTCGTTTGATACCTTAATCAAAGTTCACACCAATTATTTTACTTGAGAAAGTAGATTTATGTATAAAAGTTCAATTATACCTATACAATTTACGAACGTTACCGAAGTTTAAATTGTAAACTCATGGAAAATTCAACTAATTAAGCTATAAAATTAGATGAACACATTCTGGAACTTTATAATTTATTGTTAAAACAATTGAACATGTTTAACAAACATGCTTTGATTTTAATTTTTGTTTAAGAATTTCAAAGTCACTAATTTAGTAATGGTCCGTTTGTAAATTTAGCTCAGAAATGATGATTCTTATAATAATATTATTTAGACTTATTAAGTTATGACTTTGTTACTTACCTGTAAAGACAAAACGAAAAAAAAAAACTGTGTAAATAAATTGATATTTTGTTTGTTTGTTACACTTTCATGTCGTTACTACTGATTATCGTTAGAAAGAAAAAGACAAAAAACCTCTTTCTTCAAACACATACTATAACATAAGTGGTAGGCAGAGGTGTATTAAGTATCCACATTTAGGCAATTATATTTTGACCCCCCTAACGTAATGGAGGGCAAGCCTATTGCCGTCAACCGGGCACTGTATGGCCGTATACATACTGTCTGATAGACAACAGTACGATTCCTTTTCTTTTACGATACCCACTGGAAGAGATAGGATATTAGGATATTCTACTCCAACGTGAACCATAAGCCTAGGGTCGGTGTCATAAAATTCGATGAATTATATTTTACTTCACTGGAATAAAAATCATATTTTTCAACTAACAGGCAACAGTGGCCAGCGTCCAATTCCATTACGTAACCATTTTATTTACATTTTATCTATGCATATAGATGGTATTTAGTTGTTTGGGCAATATAAATATTTCCTATAATCCAACTTGAAAGAGTTTTAATAAAACTCTCATATATTAAATTTTTCCATTGAAAATTATTTATTGGTGGTTAGAGTGAACTGACGTTAAAGTTAGAATCTACATTCACTGGATAGAATTAAATTAATAAGAAAACATTTTTCTAACAAACCGAAATGTAGCCATGGTTGTTCTTGGTGAAATGTCTAGAGCTATTCCATGTTTTCCTGTGTGTGTTGTGAAACGCGACTGAATGGTTAGGTCTATTGTCTATGAGACATATACATATCTGCAAACATACAGTGCTCGGATGACGATCATAGGCTTGTCTCTTATTAAGTGGGATTAAATATTATGGCTAGCAAAAAAAAGTTGGGTTTTACGACACCTCTGCCTACTCTTTATGCTTTTGCGTTATGCTTTATGATACACTAATCTACAAAAAAAAAACTGTATCTGTTTAACAAACAATGTGAATGATTGGAAAAGATTAACAGCGACCGAAATAAATCAGTTCAACCAAAATTAAGATTAGCAAAAGTATAACATTTATAAAATACATTCTGATATTTTGCAATTAAATAAAAATAAATTTAAATATGGCGTAAAAAGCACGCTATGTTATCAAACAAAACAGCCGAGATTAATTCTCGGGAAAAAACTTACTCCTCCATAGTTTGAAATTTCAATTTTGTATTAACCTTTAAATCTAATATTATTATTTAGTTTATTTAAAGTAACACATACATATAAATATATATTTTTTTTTAAACGAACTCAAAAAAAAAACAGAATAAATTTATAAATATAAAAAATAGTAGACCACCGACATCGGGTATTGAGACTAAGACACCGGTGGTTAGGGCTCTAAAGATAGGAACCTCCTAACAATGTAGGCTATGTCAACTGCCTACTGCAGCAGTCCCTTAATCTAACCGTGTAACTTGAGCTTCTTAAGGTATTGATTGGGGCTCTTGGCTATCAATCCGGGAGCAGATATTACTATCGAAACAATTATGGGCGAATCGATATTCCACATATCGACAATCTATTGCGTCTTAGTCAATTCATTTATATCTAAAGCCTGTGACATATCTAGATACTTGTACGCTTCATTTGTACGGCGGTGGCATCGGAAAGTTCAATTCCTGCAGATTACATAATCCTGCATGTCTTTACATGCATGACTGCACATTTATTTACACCAAATGAAAACTTGATACATTTACTAAGGGCTCAGTTGCTTCTAGTAATGTTGTTAATTGGAAAATACATCAGCCAATTACTTTCAAATCATCAATGAAAAGGAGGTGGGAAATAACCTGATTTCATTTCACCCTTAAATATACTTCGCCTCAACATTATATAATCGCTACCCGCTACCGTTTTCCATTGCTGCATACATGCCTTCAAGAAAGTGTATAAAGTTGTGTCAATATTGTACAACTCCATTACCCTGTGAAATTAAAAAAAAATAAACTGTTTTCAAATAGGTAATAACTGCATTGATGGCATAGCGGTTTAAGTGATCACCTCTCCGCCACGGTGCCGCGCCTAGTGTTGTGGTTTCGATCCCCGCACGTGACAACATTTTGTGTAATCCTTATTTGATGACTTCAGCATACTTTGTACTGCTTTCTTAGTCCTGGATCACTTGAACATATCGTTTGAAAAGTAATGTCTCATATTTTCACAATACAAAATGGTTATTTGATTTTTGTGTAGTTAAGGTTGCTGAAAAAATACTACATGCACAGGTTGAAAAACAAAAAAAAAATAAACAACTGTCATAAACTGAAAATAGCTGATAGCTTGCTTGTTTTAACTATAATAGACATGTATCATTCATGTATCATGTATCATCAAGACAATTGACATGTATCATTGAGTACTTAATAAGTAGCACTATAATTTTGCTATTAAACATTGAACCCTAATAATTATTTTTAGATAATATTTAACAATTAAACGTTACTAGAAAAAATAATCACTACGCGGTCAACGGTGAACTAATTTTATTAAAAGTCTAATCGACTTTAAAACAAACTATTTACGTAGAACACTTTAAAAACAAGTCAGTAGTATACAGAGAAATTGTCCATTCATTATATTTTTACTGAAAAGTATATAACTTAAATCATACTTTTTCCTGCAAGTGACCTAATTAAAGATTCTTTAAATTGTCGATTTTTATAATTTTAATGAAATAAAAACTACATACACATCACAGATAAGAACATGTACAACAAGGTTAATAAACAGGGAGGCAACAAACAAATTACTTAGATATATAATTTGACAAAGGTACAAACGTTCAACTACGTAACTAAATTAAACTTACCTACGGCGGAAAGTGGGTTAACCTTCCAAATCCCTTTGTGGTATGAGGATGCTTTACCTTCTCCTTCAACAGAAGAATATTAACTCTCAAACGCTTACACGGGCCACATTGAATCGGTTCATGAATATTTTAACTTGTAGAATTGGAAAATAATGAATACACATTTTTTTTAACACGCCTGTCCTAGAAAGTAAAAACGAAAATGTTTTTTTTATTCAAATTTATTTGACGTATATTAATCAAAGGAAAGTGTTCACTTTCCTATCTTAGCTACAACTCTTATTATTTTCTGATAGCTAGGTTCATATTTTTGGGCAAAAAACTTTTTAATCAAGGTTCTTATCACATCGGATATAGGCGTATAACACAAGTAAGAAAGTAAGTATGTGCTATATACTTATTTGCTGTGCCCAAACAGAGTCCACGATGATTTTTAATTTAAGTCTGACTTATATTAAATAATACTGAATACTAACGCTTCAAAGAATAAATATATGTAGATGTTAATATTTGTGTGTGTTGTAAGTTCACACAAATAAAATTATTATGTTCATAGTACATTATTGAAAAGGCCGTGAAAAAGGCAATTGCAGGTCGAGTATGAGTTTGAGTCAGAGCCGTAGGCGAGGCAGGCAATTGCCATTTCCGTCGAGAGATATATAGTGCTTTTTTTCAAAAGAATGCAGTCAAATAAAACATAATTTTCATATTATACATTTAATTTAATGAATATTAAAGTTACATTAGTCATATTGGGGCAATTACTAAAAGAAACTGTTATTGATTTCCCCAGAGCGTTTTTGTTTGTTTAACATTAATTATACATGCATGGAATAAATTGCCCATACTGTAGATGGCTGTTTCGGAAAAAAAAAATTTTTTTTCTCGTTTTCCAACTCATAAAATGTTCATATACTTTCATGTATTTTTAAAAAGACTTACTTTGGTGTGCCAAGAATGAGAAAAGAGATCCAATCAAATTTTAATAACCCCAGAACGCCGTTTCATACAACATTGCTGGCTTGTAATGTTCCAAATTCAAAAAACGCTCCTGCAAATGATTTGATTGTCATTGTACGTAAATTCGATACTTCGCGTTTAAGTAAGTAAGTACTCTTTATTGTACACCAAATATATATACAATATATAAATTTACATCTGATATTTTCACATGATTGAGCTCATAAAGATACATAAAGGTAGGGCATTCCAGAACGGTGCTGCTTCAACTGTGTATGATTTGTCAGTAAACTTTGTCAAATGCACAGGTATTTGCAATTTTAAGTTTTCCGATGATCGCAACAACCTCGAATGGGTGTCACATAGGAAAATAAAACGTTTCTTATAAAGTAGAGAAAGAATATGAGTATTCCGACGAAGGTAAATCGGGAGCCACTTGAGCAAATTACGGTGTTCTGATACATGGTTATATTTGCGTAGGCCAAATATAAACCTTATACAAAAATTTTGCAGGCGCTCAAGCTTATCGAGTTGCTCCTCTGTGAGATCAAGGTAACTGACATCGGCGTAGTCCAGTATTGGGAGCAGGAGCGTCTGTGCAAGCGAAATCTTTGTAGCAGTCTGAAGAAAGTTACGCAACCTTCGTAAGGAGCCCGCAAATGTGAACAATTTGCGACTTACCTCTTTGAGTTGTGGGCCCCATGACAAAGTTTTATCTATTAATATCTCCAAACTTTTGAAGCTATCAGTTCCGGCATGCCATTAAAATTATAATTTGTGGCAGTTGTTTCAGTTTAATACGGGACATCATCCCGGGACTTCCCACTATAATAAGTTGAGTTTTTGAGGGGTTCACCTGAAGACCATACTTGGTACTCCACTCACAGATACGTTCCAAATCACTATTGAGAACTAGAAAAGCTTCGTGAATTGTATTTAATAGAGCTTGTGTGTAGATTTGGAGATCGTTTGCATAAAGGTGGTAGGATGAAACTAATTCTTTGGAAATGGTAGTAATAAATATTGCGAAAAGTAAAGGGGATAAAATGCCACCCTGCGGTACACTCAACGAGAATACATTGGCGGTGACCAGACAGGTAATTATGAAACCAATCAATCACTATTGGAGATATGTTAATTGAGCTTAGTATACCAAGCAGGATACCGAAATCTACACTTTTGAAGGCGTTACTAAAGTCAAAAAGTGCAAGTAGTGTAATATTTCCATTCTCCATGGCTATCCTTATGTCGTTGGTAATATTAATAAGAGCTGTAACCGTGCCGACCGAGTTTAAAAGGTTGTACTTTGATAGAAAGGAGTTTAGTTGGGAGTACATGAGGCGTTCCAAGACCTTATATAGAAACGGTAATATAGATATGGGGTGATATTCTGTAAAGGTTAACGATCTTGGCTTCTTAGGTAAGGGTATTACTTGGGCATCTTTCCACATAGATGGAAATATGTCACTGGAAATAGAGTGGTTGAAAATGTTGCGTATTGTTGGAAGAACTAAATCTAAAATCGGAAGGACCATATTTAGGCTAACACAGCACACAGTCGTTACCGACAGTATTAGAAGAAATGCTTAATAAGCTCTCCCTAACATCACAATCAGTGAATTTATTAAAGACAAAAGGTGGATAGTGGGGAGCTGAAAGCTGTGAAAGATAACGCAGGGTATTAGTTATGTTAGTGTCATCAAAACTGGACGAGGCAGAGAAGTGCATCGAGGTCAATATTTGGGCACTGATGTCTTGTTTTGACTTACCAACTCTCAGGGTTTTAATGAATTTCCAAACTTTGGAAGGAGTTTCATTATCACAGATTTTCGGATATGTTGGCGTTGCGCTTTCGTAAAGCATAATTATAACGGTTACATTGACTTGGTCGGCACTTAAACTTTGTTTTGGCTCTAGCTTTCTTATTTAATAAATCTTTAATCTCTTTAGTAAGCCAGGGGGATGGTAGATGTTTTATCTTCACGGCGCGTATAGGTGTATGTACATCATATAAATATATTAAGTTTGCTGTAAGCATGCTTATCAACAGAGTCAGAGTTGTAAAGGGGATCTCAGTCAATTTTAGTAGTGTCCTCACGAAGCTTTTCAACGTCCATACAACATAAATTACGCAGCATTATAATTTTGAACTTAGCCTTAGGGGGACAAATTCAGATTCAGGGGTTAATTCAGATTCCAAAGTTCCAAGTTAAATGAAATGCGGTCGAAGTCCTAAAATAGATTTCTAGACCTTTCGTGTACGTTATGCTGACTGTATAACGAAAACACAACTTATGCAGTTGTGTTTTCGTTACTTATATTCGGAACAGTTGTCATCAATGATGCTTAGATGTACTTCCATTGTATTTCTTAGGATTCACTTAACACGTGAATGAAAACTGTTAGAAAAAATGAATTTATACTTTATGGTTTTAAACCTCAATAAACTAGCGACTATAAAGTTGAGGTTTTCTTAAATGTATAATTATACTTCATTTACAGTTTTTTGTTTGGTCTTGCATGTTCGTAAATGTTTATATTCTACTATCAAAGGTTTCTCAAGGCAGCCATAGCCTACTAAAGTAACATAAATTTTTAACCCGTTTAAATGTTACTAGTTACAGGATTTCATATAAATAGCTTTTGCGTCGATTTCGAAGTTGACTGACCGCTAGTCAAAAATAATAGCTTTTTCACACATTAACCTTTAATAAGGTAAAACTATAAGACAATTGTGTTGGACACGCGTTGTTTGCATACCTTGTAACTAATTGAATTAGTGTCACGGTTCTGTGCAAATTACTCGGGCAGTTTAAATTAACTTGTTCCGGACGGAGGCGACTTTGGCCCTAAACTTCCCTAATTTTGTGAGCGCAACATCAAACTGTGCTTCACCCATATTACCCTGTTTGGTCCCACGTGAATTTTCTACACTAATTAGTTTCGACTATGTTTATTTTACTTAGGTTTGCGTAAACACAATGATTTATGGAGGCGACGAGTGTAACGTGGTGTTGTTTTACCCCTAATACTAAAATACCTAGTATCATTTAAATCTGTATAACAGATAGTTATCGTGTTATTTATCGTTTTAATTAAACTTCCCCGCAGCATGAAGTTAGGTTAATTAAAAACCAGGGTAACTTTCGCTGTTTGTGAATTCACGTATGTATTTTTAAATTTGAACTTTGATTAGGTCATGGCTTTTGCTGAATAATATGCTAACATAGGCGTAGGTCTATCAAATTAACATCCTTCAAATTCAGAAGGTGTTAAGCTCGCCTATACGTCTTATGCAAACATAGATATCTAGCTAAGTCATACATTATCTAGCTGTTCGTAAGTGATTCTAACTGTTAAGCCATAAGTCATAGGTTCGATTCTCACACGGGATAATTTGTTTGATCCACAAATAGCTGTCACGAATCTGTGTGCTCTTTGTGTAGTTTCCACGACACAGGTATTATTCTTAATGCGGAAGTTGTCTTTTTAAATAAAAAAATACAAGATACATCTTTTACGTAGATAGATATGGCACACCTCACGCAAATTGATACCAATAAAAGTAATTATTTCTAAATATCTCATTTCATCAATACATTTTTGTCACTTCCAACCCAACATTGCAACAGTACAGAAAATTTATTAACAAATATGTATATAACTAAGACTGGTTTTATATAAAAAAAAAGTAATTATAGAGATAAATATGAGGTTACACTACACATTATTTTTAATGATGTAAGTTCATAGATGACGTTAGTTTACTTGCAACTAAAGATCGCGTCGGCACTTTGTTAGCACTTACAACGTTGTGTAAAATCAATTATGATGTGTCGTGTTGCATCGGCGTCGTGGAGAGCTAACCGCCAGGATTAACAGCTTAGCTGCGGGCTTCGTGCATTTTACAAGGGTTTTACCAACGTAACGCAAACCGATCTACTTTATCCATTCCTTTTTTAGACTAGTAAACCTTTATACATACACACACTCACTAAGGTGTAAGCAGAGGTGTCAAACACCCACATGTTACTAACAATCATTTAGTCCATATGAATTCTACAAATCATGGGATTTACATGTCTGTCATCAGTGTCTCAAAATAAATATTATTTCTTGGGTTTTTTTCGTTGTGAATATATTTTGTAAATAGTTTGAATTCAAAAAATTGTTAACAAATATAATATAAAGAAATAACTATTACAATGAACATAATTTAATACAAAGTAAAGTAAAATTAATATTAATAACTAAAACCTAAGAACAGTTTTTTGTCTCTTGTTGTTTTTAAGTAATATATGTCATAGTTTTAGTGTGCATAATTTGCTCCCGGAACTAAGGCACCCACAATGCTTACTGCGTTCCTATGCTGAATAGCCATGGCCAACCTCTTAACCAGGAACGACTGGGAGTCGTCACTCATTTTGTTCAGCCTACGCCTTAATTCATGAACAAACTTCTTGTGCTCAGACAGACAGTTTTACAAAAAAAAATGTTTTACATTAAAAAAATGTTTTATATTTTATATTTTACACAATATTTTACATTTTACACAATCTAAAAAAATGATGACATTTTTTTAGATTGTGTATGTATATATTTATTTAACCACGACGGCATGGAGACGGTATATGCGTTTGGGGTGAGAGGATGTTTGTATGTCCATTTTTCTCCAAAAGTACTAGTCTGATTTTGATGCAGTTTTCAGTTATGGATTCGGGTTTGATTGGTGCATGTTCTTAGATAGGTGTTACGGTGACAAATCACCGGGGGCCGCTGCAGCAAACATTTTTTTGTGAAAATCCATGTTGCCATTTTTCTACAAAACTACTAATCCAATTTAGATGCAGTTTTCAGTTATGGTTCGGGTTTGATTGGTGCATGTTCTTAGATTGGTGTTACGGTGAGAATTCAAAGGGAACGCTGTATTAAACATTTGTTTGTGCAAAACCAAAACTACTAGTCCGGTTTTGATACAGTTTGTGGTTGATTAGTGAGAGTTCTTAAATAGATTTCATCCTTTTTCAGTTACTTTTTAACCGTCGTGGATTTTAACTTTGCTTAACTTTTAAGTTGCTTTCTACTTTCCTAATTTTGTTACATAAGCTATTTTATGCTTATATCTACTTTTTTTCGGTTAATAAAGCACAGTAGCGGTATTTGTCAATAATTAAGCAATTGGACGATGACAAACCAAACTCTCAATTCCGAGTAAAGTCGTTTTGCTGCAAAGCACTCTCCTTTAAGGCGAAACGAGTTTCGAAGTTTTACTTCCTTCCATCGGAACATTGCATATTGTGTGGGTTGTGGCCAAAATACAACGTATACAATATGCAATCTTGCACTGGCGGTGCATATTAGCAGATGGACGTGCTTGGATTTTTTTACTTTGCTAACTCTTTACTAAAAACAGTTTGTAAGTAAAAGGTATTATATGTTTAATAAAGACTTAAGATATAGTAACTGCGCGTATATATTATAGCTCTTTACTAAAGATTGATCGCCATTCTCAAATCCCGTTACATATTGGCTCTTAATACAGCTATCAACAAACTTTGAACACACGGTCGTAGTTGATATACATAACTCTTCATACGTGTATATTAGTCCTGGGGCTTCCCTTCTTGAATTTCCTTATCTAATTACTATTAACAAGTACTACTTGAAGTCAAAAAATAAATTAGAATTATTGTCAATTTTCAGTTTTTTTAATATATGTAACTGGCGATTTCGATTTTGGAGATTACCTGGGTTGAGATTAGAACCCTGTTATCGGAGTAGGTTTTCAAGTAACTTATTTGTTAGATACCTAGTAAACGAGTGATATCATTTGCCGTGATTTTGTGAAGTGGTTTTTATCGTATATAAGTTTAAGTTATTATTTTTGTTGTGTCTAAACCTATGTATATCACTCACTGCAGCGCTTTGCTTTGTTTTAACTTTATGTGTATGGGAAACATTCAGCTGTTTTAAAATATTTGACGAAATGTTACATACCTACATGTATAATATCATAGTTTTTATATTAAAAATATCTATAAGACGAGAGCTTTTTGAGTTTTTTAATCATTATTGACCACGTGGTCACCACGTGGTGGTGGTAATGGTACCTATTGAAATACATAGATTATAGTGGTCAAACAAAATATTATGAACTACAATTTCAAGATTAAATTTGGTATGGGGATCGAAGACTAGGTAAGCACATAAGCTACACACCACGCGGGCTGAGATGCGGACTGAAGCTAGTACCCATATAAACTAAAACTGGAATTCCGAGAAAATAGGTTAAGACTTATCAAAACAAATTATATAATTGAGTTAGTTGCAGGTTCATTCATAAAAAAATCGAAACTTGCTCTGTCACATCTCTATATAAGTTTATTTTTTGAATTCCTAATGGGTTACCATGTCAGTGGATTTTAATAATATTATTTGATTTTAGTATAAGTCAAGATTATAAATTTAGCATTTCTGCATTCTGTATCAAAATAGAAATTTCAAACCGAACTCTATTCATAGGACATACGAGAAGACAATTATATTGGAAACCAAGCTGAACCGCTAAAAGCTTTTAAGGGTTTGTCGTAATCAGATGACTCTATTCTGACGCTATAAGGCTGAAAAATAGGCTATCATCTAGCTCAGAAACACTACACTGAAACTCTGAAAGATTTTCACAAAGTAATGTTTTCGTTTCGGGGTAACTCGACTTATATCCCAAATTCACATATGAAAGTTGTTTGCTCGTTTGCCCCCTTTCACATAAAAAATAAGTATCGAACGATTTATGTACCTCAATGACAAACACCTCAAGCTCAGGATACCAACTCACACTACTAGCTGCTCAAATTCTGATAGCTTTTACTTATAAAAAGATGGTCCATGATGACTACTTATATTCTTGCTTTTTCTTTACTCTCGTTAGCTGTATGTCGAATCTCTTTATTTAGTTACTGGTTTTTATTATTTTAATACATGTATTATATATGTATGTTAATGTAATTTTATTTATATGTGTATACTCTAATTAATGTTACTTACCCCCTAGGTACCAAAACTTATAATAATATATTTAATAAAATGTATTTACTGTCGTCTATGTCTATCCAAAGGTTGCCTGTAAGAAGTTACTTGTAGCGATATTGTACATAGTGTTTTTATTATAATTGCGTAAAATTATTGTAATTGGTTTACAATTAAGTTGGTTTTAATTACATTCATTTGAAGTATTTTTTTAATTTTTATTTTTTATGCGATAGGGGGCAAACGAGCAGACGGGTCACCTGATGGTAAGTGACTACCGCCGCCCATGGACACCCGCAACTCAAAAGTCACAAGTGCGTTGCCGGCCTTTTAGGTAGAGGTACGCTCTCTTCTTGAAGGTTTGAAGGTCGTATCGGTTCGGAAATACGGCAGGCGACAATTTGTTCCATAAGCTGGTTGTGCAAGGCAAAAAGCTTCTCGAGAAGCGCACAGTGGTGGAGTGCCAATCGTCCAGGTGATGGGGATGGATATTTTGTCGCGTAGGACGATGGCGGAAACCAGCAGCAGGTATAAGTCCGAACAATTCCTCTGAACACTCCCCATGATACAAGCGATAGAGGATGCAGAGTGAAGCTACATCTCTACGCAACGCCAAGGTGTCAAGTCGATCAGAAATATCTTGGCAGTCGATGATGCGAGTCGCTCTCCGTTGAATGCGGTCAAGAGGCAGAAGTTGGTACTGGGGTGCACCTGCATAGAGATGAGAACAGTATTCCATGTGCGGCCGAACCTGCGCCTTATAAAGTTGCAGGCGGTGGGCCGGAGTAAAATACTGTCTCGATCTGTTTAGCACACCAAGCTTCTTCGAGGCTAATATGGCCTTACTCTCTAAGTGACCGCGAAACTGGACTTCGCTTGATATATCGACGCCAAGGATTCCGATACTGGCTGATGCAGTTAGGGAAGTGCTCTCAAATTGAGGTGATACGACCAATGGCATCTTTTTAGCGGTGAACGCGCAAACCTGTGTCTTCGTGGGGTTAAATTGGACTAAGTTAAGTCTACCCCAATCTGAAACTTTGGATAAAGAAGTTTCGATTTCAGACACAAGTTTGGATCGGCTTTCGATGACGTTTACCCGAGAAATGTTAGTGCGGCCGGTGTAAAGGGCATCACTCGTGCTATCGTCTGCATAGCAATGGATGCTGCTAATCTGCAGCATGTCGTTGATATGCAGAAGAAACAGCGTGGGTGATAGCACACAGCCTTGTGGGACACCAGAATTAACAGACTTCGAGTCGGAGCATGCACCGTCAACAACGACCTTGATGCTTCTGTCTGTAAGAAAACTGGTGAGCCAATTGCACAGTTTCTCGGGAAGCCCATAGGAAGGAAGCTTCGCAAGGAGCGCTTTGTGCCAGACCCGATCGAAGGCCTTCGCCACGTCCAAACTAACGGCCAACGCTTCCCCCTTGGTCTCGATCGCCTGTGCCCACCGGTGAGTCAAGTATACGAGAAGATCACCAGCTGAACGACCCTGACGGAAGCCGTATTGTCGATCATTGAGGAGCTGGTGGTCTTCTAAGTACCGGAGGAGCTGGCAGTTAACAATGGATTCCATTATCTTGGAGAACAAGGAGGTGATGGCTATGGGTCTGTAGTTGGACGGATCCGAGCGATATCCTTTTTTAGGGATTGGGTGCACTAGAGCTGTCTTCCATGAGTTCGGGACTACGCCAAGAGAGTAGGAAAGCCGATAAAGGCGCGTTAAAACCGGTGCTAACTCTGGAGCACACGTCTTCAGCACGATAGGAGAGATTCTATCGGGCCCACTCGACTTATGAACGTCGAGGGAAAGAAGCGCTTTACGCACTGCCCTTTGTGTAAACCGGACTTCCGGCATGCGGGTCTCGCACTGCGGTATGGTCGGCGGTGCGTTTCCCCCGTCGTCCAGGGTCGAGTTGGACGCAAAGAGTTTGCCCAGAAGATCGGCTTTTTCTTTAGCGTCGTGGGCCAACGAATTATCTCCTATGCGCAGAGGTGGAAGGGATGGCTTACAAAAGTTCCCCTGGACAGCTTTGGCAAGAGACCAGAATGCACGAGTTCCGGAGGGGAGACTAACTAGTCTCTCGCCAATTCTGCCGATGTGAGCCGACTTCGCCCCAGCAATTACTCTTTTGAGGGACCTGGAGGCAAAGTTAAATTGCTTCTTTAATGTGCTGGTCTTTACATCCCGTGCTGTCGCTGCATTAGCCCATGCTTGGTAACATTCCTGCTTTCGGCGGGACGCCGCTTTGCAGGTTCGACCAAACCAGGGCTGGGACTTGCCACCTGTGGGAATCAGGGAGAATGGAATGAAAAGTTCCATACCCTGAAGCACAACATCTGCGACAGAGTCAGCAACGACACTGAGATCATCCGGCGAGAAGCAAACCTGCCTCTATGGGTAGGATGCAAAGAATGTTCGCATTCCATCCCAGTCTGCTGACCTATAGTGCCATACGCGGCGACTGCCTGTAACTCGCGGCCGCAGCGAGTGAACGAGTGGCACTATACTCCTAATCAGGCAATGGTCCGAAGAGCCAAGAGGGGCCTCAACGGATACTTTGTAGCCGTCAGGATGTGAGGTCAGCAGAAGATCCAACAGTGAAGGCACGTGGCTTTCTGCATCTGGGATTCGCGTAGGCGTTGCTACCAGCTGCGTCAAGCCATATGCCAAGGCGAAATCGTGAACAGATCTTCCCGCATGATCGGTTTTGCGCTAACCAAGCCATTCGGCGTGATGGGCGTTAGAGTCGCCAAGAATCACGATCTCTGCGGATGGGACCTGCTGGAGCACTGAGTCTGTAGCCATTTGGACGTGTTCGATGAGTCGGTCCGTTTCGGCATCACCGCTATAGGACCTGTAGAGGCATAGGTAGATGCGGGGATGGTCGTTGCAGTCTACACGTAACCATAAGATGGAGAGGTCCCTACCTTCAAGATTGCCGAGGCGGCGAGAAGTGATATCATCTCTAACGTACACGCATACACCAGCCTTAGGAATAAAGGAGTGTTCCAGTCCGTACCCAGGGTAGCAGAGGCAGGATGTGTCCGCTGGAGATGATATCTGCGTCTCGGTTAAAAAGAGCAAGGCCGGCTTTGCTGTCTCAAGGTGGTGGTGGACAGTGTCGAGGTTCGAATGTAAGCCCCTAATGTTGCAAAAATCCACGGTAAACGTGACAGGGGGTGCCATGGTATGCCTTATCTTGCCCCGAGCAGATTTTGAGAGCGCAGTTGAGCCCCCCCCAGAGTACGAGGGGCAGCCTGGGCGTCCACGCTCAGGCATAATCCGTACTGAGGGTGGACGTCCAGGGGGGGATTCTCCAACGCTAGCGCTGGTACCCCCCTGGGGTATCCTTTTCGTTAACAGCGCTATCATTAGCAGTAGAACCATGTTGCGTATTTTAAAATATGACTTGCATTATATAAGGGGCATACTAGTAATTAACTAACTGATAATTTAAAAATGAATAGGGTGGTAAAATCTGTGGTTGTTACCTTCAAAAGCGACGTACGATGAGACTGAGCAACTATTTTAGAAAAATACCTTAAGTTGTACCTAAAATTCATCAACAGTTCATCACAAACATACCCAAAGGAGCTTTTGAGAATTTTTAATGCAATTATATTAATGTATAAGCTACTACACATTACTGTAATAAGTGTTTTATGCAATAACAAAAAAGATTTTTTTCTCGTAAGAATATTTATGGACAGACTAATGTATAAAGTATATAATATATATTGAGTAGTACACACTGTTTTCATGGCATGGCATTACTCTCTGTAAACAAGCAGATGGGTCACCTGATGGTAAGTGACAACTGCCACCCTTGGACACCTCCAACCAAAGGTTGCTACTCGCCTTTGGCAGTGATGAGGGGGGTGTGGGTAGGTGAAAGGAGAGAAAGGGTTTACCCTCACTCCGGTAAATACAACGTAACTAGTATTTGACATTCGGTTTTCTGTGAGGCCGTGGTATTCCTTAGGTCGAGCCTAAGCATGGATCTTATTAGGTAGTAGAGCCACGCTGATTTATTCAGCAGGAATGGGCAGGCTCGACCGGGGCAGTACTACCCTCTCACAGAAAACCAGCCTAAAGTGACAACATTCGTGGTGTCGCCTTTCGCTGGTGAGTGAGAGACCGGAGGCCCATCGATGCAGGGGTGACAGTTATCGTGGTATGTGTGTAAGCAGTGGAGTGCTGTAGAGTCATTGTGAGGGTGGCGTGGATCGAACCGTCGGCCAGGGAGACCCGTAGAAACGGTGACCACTTCCGGGAGGGTACGGGGGCCCTTCCGTCCGGCGGTTCGGTCACCATCATGCTTCACCGATACATGATGACACAGCATTTTTAGTCTCAGTTTACATTGCCATGATGACTGTCATACCTTTTACGCCCTCTTCCTCTTCTATCATGGCAGCACAAAAAATAAAGAAAGTGGTCTTACAGCGGCATCCTCCTCTCCCACCAACCCGCTTTTTGAGGTGGAGTTCACTAACATACGTGGACTCCATGCAAACCTCAGCGCCGTACACCAACACCTCGAGACGGTGCGGCCGGCCATGCTTTTTCTTACGGAGACACAAATACGCCGCCTTGCCGACACGGCATATCTCCACTATCCCGGCTACGTGCTCGAGGAGTGCTTCCTCGCAAGGGCTGGAGTGTGCCTTTTCGTCAGGGCAGATGTTTGTTGTCGCCGTCTGCACTGCCTAGAAGACACATTCTTCTCCATCCTTTGGCTCCACGTGGATTTTGGCTCTACGAGCCGGATTTACGTGTGCCTCTATCGCTCCCATTCCGGAGACTCCGAGACAACTCGACTCTTTGACCACCTGAGTCAAGCAGCGGATAAAGCGCAGGAGCAGTTTCCGACCGCCGAACTGGTGTTTTTGGGAGATTTTAACGCCCACCATGAGTCCTAGCTGGGATCTTTCAAAACTGACCACGCTGGTCGAACTACCCACGCATTTGCTCTCACGCATGACCTTACCCAACTGGTACTCCAGCCCACCTGGATACCAGACATAACGGGTCAAGGGCCCACTTTGATGGACCTACTGCTGACGAATCACCCACCGCAGTACAGCGTATCGGTTTTCGCCCCTCTAGGATCCTCCGACCACTGCCTGGTGTCGACCTCAGTGCCTCTTTTTACGCCTCCACGACCTGTGGTAACAAGTTGTATGGTACAACAAGTAGTATGGCACTACTCATCAGCAGACAGAGAGACTCATGCGGGAATATTTTGCATCCATCCCGTGGGCTCAACGCTGCTTTAAAGACAGGGATCTGTCGCAAAGTGCGTCTGCCGTGACTGACGAAATCACTGTCGGTACTCCATAGTACTCCATAGTATTATATCCCCTACAGTGAAGTCGCCAGCACGAGGACCCGTCCCTGGATCAATCGCGAGTGCATCCAGGCCGTTGCTCAAAAGCAGTCGGCCTACCGCGCATGGATCAGGGCCCGCGCTCATTGTGACCCAGACATTGATCGCCTAAAAGCAGCACTAAACAGAGCCACTACGGAATGCAAGAGGGCTTACATCAGAGCACATGCCCAGCGCATTGCACGGTTTGGTCAAGAACTAGTCGCGTACCCTACGGGTAGCCGTAAGTTTTGGCGATTGGCCAAAGCCCTGCAGTCCAACTATTGCCAACCTTCGCTGCCGCCGTTGAACTACCCTGACGGATCACTGGCCCACGAGCCGCAAGAGAAAGCGAATCTACTAGCTGACCTCTTTGCGGCTAACTCCCGAATCGATGACCGTTGCGCGCACACGCTCACCATTGCGTCCTGCGACTCCGCAATGCGGGATATTCGCATCCGGCAGAGGGATGTCCGTGCGGAGCTTCGGTCACTCGATGTCCGGAAAGCCAGTGGACCCGATGGTATTCCGGCGGTGGTACTTAAGAACTGTGCACCTGAGTTGTCTCCCGTACTGACGCGCTTGTATCGCCTGTCCTATTCCTCAGGAATTGTTCCGGAGGCCTGGAGAGATGCGAATGTTCAACCCATTCCCAAAAAAGGCGACCGCTCCGATCTAGCCAATTACCGACCTATAGCCGTCACTTCCATACTCTGTAAGGTGTTCGAGCGGATCATCAACACCCAATTAATCCGTCACCTCGAGGATCACTCCTTGTTAAATGATCGGAGTTATGGTTGGAACCGATCCACGGTTGATCTTCTAGCGTACGTCACACACCTTTGGGGTGAGGCTATGGATAGGCATGGGGAGTCTTTGGCCATCAGCCTCGACATTGCCAAGGCCTTCGATAGGGTCTGGCACCGCTCGCTTCTCTCCAAACTTCCTGCATTTGGTCTGCCACCTAAACTCTGCTACTGGGTTGCTGCCTTCCTCTATAAGCGCCGCATTAGGGTTTTCTGCGACGGCGCGGCCTCAGACTTCCAGGAGGTAAGCGCTGTTGTACCTCAGGGCTCCGTCCTATCATTGTTATGCAGACGATAGTACAGTACACGGGTGATATTTCGGACATCCTACTACCAAGCTGGCAGACGTTGAGGGAAAACGACAGGAGCTTGTCGCTGAGCTCGACCGGGTCTTGAGCCGCATTTCCCAATGGGGCTGTGAGAATCTAGTCGAGTTCAGCGCCAAAAAAACACAAGCGTGTGTGTTCTAAACCAAAAAGTCTCCATTCCTTCCCCTTCCTACTCTTCACTCAACTGCCACTGCAGGATAGGCTTAGTATTCTGGGTATGGATATTTGCACACATTACATCGAGAGTGTCACTAAGGCGGCCTCGCGAAAGCTCGTCGTTTTGAACAAGGTGAGACGGTTCTTCTCGCCCGAGCAACTGTGTCTTTTGTACAAGACCCAGGTTCGCTCCTGCGTGGAGTACTGCTCTCATCTCTGGGACGGCTATGCGCAGTATTTGCTTGACGCTCTTGATTGGTTGCAGCGGCGCGCAGTCCGCATTATCGACTGTCCTGAGATCACCCAGTCTCTTGAGCCTCTGCAGTTGCGAAGAGATGTCGCCTCTATGGCAGTCCTCTATCGCCTACATCACGGGGAGTGTTCTGATGAGCTCTTCCAATTGGTCCCACCTTCTCCCTTCCTCTACAGGACTACACGTGCTGGACTGAGGAGTCACCGTTTGTGCGTCGAAAATATACGTACCCGAACTAAACGGTTTGGCTCTTCTTTCCTGTGCCGATCGGTAAAAGCCTGGAATTCTCTACCAGCGCACGTGTTTCCTTCCCACTTTGATCCCGGGTCTTTTAAGCGGGGCGTGAAAAAGCATCTCACCAGGCCGCCATAGTGTGGGTCACCCTGCTGCATTGACTAGACATGCAATGAGGATGGTGACCACCACTCTTTGAGTCCACCTATTGCTTTCCATAAGGCAAAGTCTAGTCACTATGGTAGGCTAATATATACATATATATAAAAAAAAAAAGGTAAAAAGGTTTAAAAAGGAGATCTCTTAACGCAATTTTATGTTTTTTTTTTTTGTACCCTTCAATAATGCCAATAGTATATTGTATGTTTATAAAACCAGGCTTATATAAGAAAGATAGGCTATATAAATACATACCTAAGTGCACACAATATTATGATTTTGTATATCAAGCTGTGTTATGTTAAAAAGTTAGAAACGGAAGGTACTTCGATGATATACGCTGGTCTTACGGAGTTGGGCTATGAATATTTTTACTTCGTCTTTACGGCTAGAACGGAACCGCGGGTAAAAGTTAACAAGTAATAAATCGACACTTGTACCGTTCATAGCTTCTACAATTTATTTATAGGTTGAGGCCCTAGTTATCAATGATGGATAATTTGCAAGGAACCTTTCTGAAGTCCAACATCACTTAACTAAATTACTAAGAAATCAACGCTGCATAATTAACAGTAACGATATTTTTTTTGTTTATGTTACTTACCTCGTTTTGCTTGCTTTTTATTTTCCTTATTTTAAGGCCATGAGCTTTATTGCCCGATTACTTACATATTTGCTCCATTGTTGGAAACGGGCGGTTATAGATCAACATAGACATGTACTTAATTATATATCCAATATATTCATTATTGATTTGACATTTGACGAACAAACTTATAGTTGATCTGACGCTATATGTATTGACCAATTCTTTTAAATATTTTTTAAAACGGGATGATTTCTAGTAAGTGTTGAGCAATTTTGTGAAATAATCAAATTGAATTTGTTTAACAAAAGGAAATGCAACAAAAGTATTACTCCACAATCGGTCAAGCCGGCCCATGGCATAGCTAAGCATAGCTCTACCAAATAAAAATAATAGTAGTAGTCAAGTGTTTTTCAATACCATATCCTATTTCCGTATAGAATAGATTACTATATATAAGTAAAGTTATTTATTTGTGTATACACTTTCTCCTATCCCGAGAATAATCTGATATTTTATGGTATAAGTATACCGTGCTGTGTATATATGGTAACGATACAAAATTTTAATTTGAAAAAAGAAAGTGAAATTCCTTAAAGAAATAATGTAATTGTGACAGAACCTAATGCTACAGGTATCTGATACTTTTTAAACGACTTCAAAAGAGCAGGAGGTTCTTTGGTCGACTGTATGTATCTTTTATTTTTTATATGTATAATAATCGGTTTCTCCGCTACTTTGGTCCAACTAACGTAATAGGCTTGCTCCCTATTACGTTACGTACGTGGGACCAAATTCTTATTAGTAAAATATGGATGTTTTATACACCTCTGCCTACCCCTTAAGAGGCACAGGCGTGGTATATATGTATGTGTGTATGTTCTCCGCTAATTTTGGATAGATTTATTTCTTATTTATTTGAAACAATTATTCTACTGCTGATCATCGGATCTCAAGGAAATTGAGAGATTTTTTTAAATTGTATAGGCTATAATTAATAAAAGTTAAATTGTATATGCTACTGACAAGATTTTTTATTTTCCTTTAAAGATATTAAGATATTTGCGTCTCAAGATGCTGACCTTAGTAGGTACGGCTCTTTAATAGTTACGATTGGAGGATAATTCATTAAATTACGTTATTTTACGAATGAGGAAAAGGAATTGCGCAAAGAAATTTGAAAGGCGCATTGAAGACAGTTATGTACTTTTTTAAACGCCTGGTCGGACCTAGTTGACAGGTGATAAATCGACTTTATAACTTCTTGTCGTATGGTAATAAATATAATGTGATTTATTACAATGAATCCAGTATATCGTCCAACATTAGTGATATATATATATATATATATATATATATATATATATAGTAAAATAAGTTCTTCAACTTTATTAAAATTAATAAATATAACGCGCACGAACACGCAACTACGATGAATAAAAACAATTACACAATTGAGCCGCCATATTTGATGATTTTGTACATTGTATATTAAACATTAGTAACACTCTAAGTGATGTAAATATTCTAATTTATTACATATATATATTACATATGCAATTAATTTCAGGCTTTTCAAAGTATTGTGAAGTAGGAGTTGCACAGTGTAAAACATGAATATAGTGATACATTCGTATGTACATAGTATAAACTACGTACATATGAAACAAGACAAGACATGTTTAGAGACGTTCGCTTTATGAGAAGTAGGTAAACGAAGAATGATAAGTTCGCTTCACCTAGAAAAGAGTAGAAGAGTGTGCAGTATTTTTTCAGGTACTCCAGAAGTTTTACAATAAACAGTTAAGGCCAGAATAAAATAGAATTTTAAAATGATTGAAGTATCGACAACCATTTCGTCTTGTAAAACAGAATCCGGCAGCTATAGTTATAAAAGTGCAATAGCCTGCACCCGATACCAATTTATGAGGTTGTTAAATATACCAATAAAACCGCCAACCATGTATGTATGTATATCTACAACTCAGACTTAGTCGCTTTCGAAGTGGGGGAGAGAAAATGGCGGAGAAAGTGAGGATAGGAAAACGGTAGAGCGGACCCTCTGTTAACTTCACTTACTCGATGAAACACAGTGCCAGCATTAGGTGACAACAGTTTTCTGTGGGGCCTTGTGGTATTACTAAGGTCGAGGTGGCCATTACGGGCTCAAGCATGACTTCTACTTTGCAATTCAAAGGATGATTAAAAAATACGTTTAATTTCTATTGTTGAAAGTTTGAAACTGTTAAAGAAATCGGAACAATTACAGGCCAATGACACTATAAGTAAAACATGGGCAGCGCACTTGCGACTCTTGAGTTGCAAGTGTCCATGGACGGCGGTGTCACTTACCATCAGGTGACCCGTCTGTTCGTCTGTCCCCCTATAGTATAATAATAATAAAATAAAACAGTAAGTAACATTTCGTGGCCACGCACGGGATGTCGTATGTTCCATCATCTTCACCAGTGGCACTTTTATGTGTATTGTTTGTAATAGTGCAAATTGATTCCTTACATTAATTTATCGGTTAGCAATAGACACACTGTTAAAAAACTATACTTTTTCTTTTGTATAATTAGTTATAAATCACATGAAAATTAAAAAAGCAGCCATTGTAGCTACCAATTTCTTAAAGTTATACGACTTACAACTGATAACAGGTAATATAAATAGTATCAATGTGATAGCGATGTTGCATTCCCTTCATTATTGCAGTCAATTCGTTTTATGCACCAAGTAGTCTGAGTAACACAATAAGCTTTTTATATTAACTAAAACTTAATCGCTGCTTTCGTTTATATTAACTATTCGTTAACGTTAACATTTATAAATAACCGTTCAGGTGAAACATAATATTCTAAGTAACAGTAGGGTAATTAACGTTACTCTGTTGGGGGTTTCTCTGTTATTACGTTAGTAGGGTGTCATCGTATTAGATTTCACTTCTTGGCCTGCGTCTGCGGTCTTATACTCGTACCTTTATTAATAATTACGTCATAATGAAGAGATATCAACTTAATCTAACGTAAAATACATATAAGCGTCGTTTACTCGCAACTTTAATTACACAGAACAAATATGGATATATTCCTAGAAGACATTTTATAGATATATTTTCCATACGATGAATTTAAAGATGAATTAGAACTTGTATCTCATAGGTCCCTAGGAATTTGTACATAATTAGTACATTAATTTTGTTCCTTTGGCATAATAGTGGGAGGTTAGTTAAGAAAGATTCAATAAGCCCAACAGCCCATAAGGTTCCAACAGCTTAATGTCTGCTTTAATCGATTTTCAAAGCATTTCCATCAACAAAACACCACTTTTAGCGTGTATAGAAAAATAAATCTTTTCACATAATTTTCAATTCTCACGCCTTCCGTTTATCCAATGAAAGAATTTTCGAGCTCGTTTAATTGAATTTTTTCGCTTTGACAGATATTGATCGTCGGCAGTTTCAATACCTTTCTGTTTTATTCGAAATCAAATACTTAGAAGCAGTATAATAAATCACTGAAAGTGAAAGCTTCTTTTTAAGCCTTTGAGAGTCTATAAATCATATTATAACTGTGGTATATTCCTGTAACCTAATATTTTTTTAAACATAAAACAAAAGGATTTTAAATTACCTAATAACTTCGTAAATAGTTATCTAAAAAAAATACGAGAAAAACTTTATTCTTTAAAATGTAAGACAGCTTTTATTCATCTGTTACTGAATTCCTGGGTATGTAATAAATAGTCCTGTTAGTAATTCTTTCTACTTTAACGCGCTTGCCACTATTCATAGGTTTAAATAAAAGTGAAATACAAACCGTTAAAATCTTTGTTAATGTAATAAAAAAATCATCATCAAATTTTATTTTTCTGTAGATGTACATACATATATTCTTGAAAAGTCGTCTAAATACATACAAAGAAAAGCAAAACGAGCGTAATGTTCAATCAGTGTTGGATATTTTTTGATAATATTTTATTGCTGGCGTCATTAAGAATATTGCGTTCTCGTTAACTTAAGGAGTATGTAGACAACACAAAACTCATTTCGCGATGTTGGTGTGTATTATGTGCTCAAAACAATAGGTTACCTTGAAAGTTTTATAGAAGTTTGAAAGAATTTGACGTTCACCGTCCAAATTTCTTCTTTGCCTGGTGTTGGTTATATTCTGATGGCGAGGAAATAAGTTTTTATGCCAAAACGCATGTTGAGTCAACTTTATAGCGCTCGTACTCTAAAACTGTTAATTTTACAAAGAAATGTTTTTAAACGCTGAATATTAATTACATGAGATTGCCTGTAGTTTAATTCTAAATATTTCTATTGTAAAATAAGTAGAAAAAGAGATACTGCCCAAAAAACTGTTTATGGCAACTGTTTATGAAAATATCTGCGAATAACTGACACTGAATAAAATTACACATCCCGCTAAAACTCAGATTTTGGGTTGACGATTCGTCAAATACCTGACAGTATGCATTCCCTTTAAATTCGTTCCCTTGTCACAGCTGGCCGAAACCACTCAAAATAATTACAATCTCACAAAATGTCACAAGGCTGACTCGTGAACAACAAAGTAGAACTGAATAAGTGATGACGCGAGCCATCATATTTATGATTGATGACTACAAGTCTAACATTACGCAGTAACAACTGTACTACATAAATAAATGTCTTGCGGTATCCCTCAAAAAGCATCTCGGGATGGCACAGTTTGCGGGCAACCTTTTTCGGTGACGGGCTCATCTATCACCATTTATCAGGTACAGTTCCTCTCGAGATAATACTGAAAAGTTTTCTAATAGAAAAACTTTTACGAGCTGCATATCAAACTCAATTATTCGACAAAGTTTAGCTGTAGCTATGATTTTGTTTGAAAATTTCTTTTAAGCCAAGTGAATATAA
This sequence comes from Tyria jacobaeae, assembly GCA_947561695.1. Classification (NCBI taxonomy): domain Eukaryota; kingdom Metazoa; phylum Arthropoda; class Insecta; order Lepidoptera; family Erebidae; genus Tyria; species Tyria jacobaeae. The sequence goes on from OX387210.1 coordinate 9,843,034, forward strand.
TGTTGTTTAGGATAACTTGTCAAATACTATATATATACGTGAGTGTTTTCAGTTTTAAACTGACAGAACAAGTGCTAATAATACCGTGTAGACTCCTTTATTATGTAGGATAGTTGTGTTATTTTTTAGTTGAATAATATTAATATCCTACATAGAAACTTAATTATTACGGGCCACAGATTTTTGTGTGCCTATAATCAAATATTAACTATCATTTGAGTTTCTTGAGTGTATTAAGATTTCATAATATAATCATAGTTTAAAATTTGGTGCCCGTATATAGACTCTATTATCATAATAACACATCTGATGATGATAGCTCATAATTTACATATGGTATAAAACTAATCAATTCATATAAACTGGTAGAATACGCTTCAGAGTAAAAGTGTTTTCTATATCTACAACACCTAGTGATTGTTAGTTGTTTGCGGTGTCTAAGGTGTACCCGTGAGCAAAACAGGTAAGTAATTCCCAAAGTGCCATAATTTATACTTTAATGGCAGGGATAAATACCGATCAGTTCATCTATGCAGATTATACAAAAAAAGTTTCAATTAAATCTAACCGTTCAAAGTAGGACAAAATCGAGCTCAAAAGAGTCGGTTACAAACATACATACAAACATACAAACATACAGGTGAAGCTAATAAAAGCGTGTTAAAAAGTCTCGCTCTTGCTATTTTTACTATGGATACTCTTGCTATCTGTACATATTGTATTCCATACCAAATTATGTTAATGCTAGCTAACTTCACATATTAAAGATCATACTTTGTTCAGTTTATTAGTTTTTTAATGAAACCTTTTTAAATGAACATAAAATTAAGATAGTTATCACAACTAAATGCTTTTTGAAAACCTTTAAAATATAATCAAATCAAAACGTTTTAATTATGTCTTACTGGCCAATACTCACTCTCGTTAGTCTCTCGTAATAATACTTATATCGAATATAGTGACAAACTTAAAAACATAGGTATGTATCGATGAATGCATGATTCTCCTGGAGTCCACATCTGCAAGAACGCAATATTTGTCACAGATTTGTCACTTTGCAGAGGATACAGTTTTTTTACTTACTGCCACAAAAATAGCACTCGCTCAATCACTTCTTTTCCACATTCTTTATTATGCCGATGCCACTTATCCAGTTTTGAACGAAGACCAACTGAATAAACTTGAAAGGCTCCAGACTTGGACTCGGAATTCGCAAATATGAACATGTTTTCGAGAACCACATTAACTTTTTAGGACAAATCTTTTTCTGTTCAAGAAAAATTAATGTGTAGCGGGGGGCTTCACAAAAATTTAATAAATGGAAAAAAGAACACCCAGACTCGGGACAACTATTTGTGGATCGCACAAATTTTAGTCCCGCGTTTGAATCGCATGTATAAATAATTAAACTTTGCCTGATGGAAAGCAATAAGTGGAGTGGTCACCATCCACATTGCATGTCTAGTCAAGTGCAGCATGGTGACCCACACTATGGCGGCCTGGTGAGAAACACTATGGCGGCCTGGTGAGATGCTTTTTCAGAGTGGTAGTGAATTTCAAGCTTTCACCGATCGGTACAGGAGAAAATGAAGGAATTCCGAAAGCTTTTCGTTCATCATGTCCACAGTTCCTAGAGCTATCAAAATATGTGGCACAGATACTTATGACTATTCTTAGCAAAAGCGTGCCTAGTACAGAAAACAAAATTATACCTTACCAAAACAATACCTACAATTTATTGTAAACGAGGTTTATATGTTTCATATTACTTAGATAAGGTAAAATCCATAACCAGTGTCAGTACATTGATAAATCAATCTGATATCCGTTTGTATACACTGAGCTATAGAAAAGCTATGTAAAGCAAAGTAATATTGGAAGTTGACGAACGTATAATAAGACGGTTTGACTTACCCATATGGGGCTTTGTAACGCTTTACTAATTTAGCTAAAAAAGAACGTGGCTTAGCTTGTCCGTCGGGTAATGTTCCAATGTGACCCTTATCAATTCTTTCATGTCTGTCTAGCCGTCGCGTCCGTCCGTCCTTTATTGCGTATGTTCTCATTGGCCAGAAATAACTTTCCCCTCGCTAATAATTACGATTGATATATGAAATTCCTTTTTTTTAGGAATCCCTTCTCTATCCACTGTCCCGTTTATTTTTTATTTGTTGTTTCATATAAAAACTTGTATGCCATAGCAATGACATTTTACACAAATATACGTCCCGATAGGTAGGTGAAGCTTTGTTTTAGGTAACCAAAAATTTAGTGTTCAGTTTGTTGATCGTCAGTTCATTTTTATTGAATTGTAACTAATCTGACAGCAATACTGATGACCAGAGGTCTAATGTGTTTTTGAAGTTGATCAATTTCACAGTTCTCATTGTCAATATGTTTATATTTAAGCCTTATAAGTATGATCAAAAGAATATAGCTTAATATAGTCAAGCACTTTTCTTTTTCAATCCCGTACATGCAAACTGCTTTGCAGTACGTTTTCCCAGTTAGTAACTGAAAAGATTTTTTTATAATTGTGTATAAATCAAATCAAATGAAAATATATTACAGTATTTTTTACAATTCAAATAAAAAAATCCTAATATTCACTTAGTGCATTTCAAACGTGATTTTTTAATGAATAATTTGCTTTATGTTTGACTGAGCCCTTTATCTGAATGTACTTAAACCTTTATAAAAAATAAAAACACTATATTACTTTTGACATTAGCTTTACATAAAGAGCACCTCAAATAAAATTTCTCTTATATAATCTACCCCGCTTCCATAAATAAAATCTGTCCATTTCAACGTCAGTCCGGTATCTTTTATATAAAATAACGGAAAGTGACAAGGTCTTGACCCTTTTTATTTCGTGAATATGTATACTTATTTTACGTACCGATATAAAATATAGATATAGAATCACAGACAGTAAGTTAACTACGACTGAAACTCAGATTACAAAGCAGTAAGAATGCTGCAACTGCTGCAAGAAGCTGCTGTAAGTGCTCTATGAAGTTGTAACTTGCTTTAACCCATGGCTAAAAATAAACTAATAATAAATATAGCCAAGCCAGATATAGTCATGTACAGGTTTAGTAAGGAAAAGAATTTAAGTGAAAAAATAATTGAAATTAAATAACTGGATCAGGACTAGAGTTGCTAGTTAGCGTCTTTTGATTATTGGCGCATGTAAAATACGTCTATTTACAGGGTTGCTCCAGAAAGGAACTGTATGGCAATAACTAAAATGTTAAATGCCTTCACCGCTGGGATTGTTGTAGTTACAATTGTTATTTTTCAGGAGTTTGCAGTCAGGTCGTAACAGTGCTGCTTCAAACTGGTCATTGGATACCTCATAACGGGGAACAAATAACGCAAGGAAAATCCAGAATTCAGCCCCAAAAAATACTCCCTCATATTATTGTGTAAACAAAATTTCACGTGATTTAACTATATAATTTGAACACCCTTTTGAAACCTTGGCCTGATTTTATGCAAACTAATTCAAAATATTTGAAGTTGTTGCTTGTTTAAAAGTTATTTATAATATCTTTAATCTACTTTATTACTTACACAAAAAGAGGTGTAACCTACAATTTTCCTTTTTAATTATACTTTTCTTTTAGGGAACAAAGTTTGTAAATGATCAGATAAACAATAATTACGACCTTTTCAAATTAGGAAGTTAGAAAACTTTACGATGTTCAAGGCAAGCATGAAACTCAGTCCTACGTTCACCTAATTACTTAAGTTTATAAATTTGTTACCTATTTGGTATGCTAAGTGCTCATAAGAGAAGGAACATGCTATTTTTATGATACTATAAAATACTAATTAGCTGTATGGCGAGGGGAGTAACTTAGGCCAAAGACTCCTGTATTTTTTAAAGATAATTAAAAAAAATGTTTATTAAGTAAGAAATTTTGGTGTTTTTGTGATATACGAGTGTATTTCGAAATCGAAAATTCACAAAATTTCAATACAGTTTTAAAACTAGAATTTCGTTAAGAAAATTATAAAATATAATAATAACTGAACTAAACTATAAATCATTACATCAATTTTCTCACGCCTGTATGCCCGAAGGGGTAGGCAGAAATGTATTAAACGCCCACATTTTGCCAATTGTCCATGTATGTTGGTGTCGATCAGACACTATGAGAACAACATCGGATAATTTCGAGTGTATAACAAAGGAATGGAAGTAAAATGATCATATAAAAGGGATATTATTAATACGGATGTACTTTAAAGTGTAAGCAATATCTAAAGCCCGTCAGGGCCTTATCCCTAATCGAACTAACTCGAACTTGACTCCAACGCATACTATTTCGAAAAAATATTTAGTACCACTTACAAAAAAGGAGGAAAGACGATTGCCGTCATCGGGGCACTGTAGAACTGTGTATATACCTTCTGATAGATAACAGTACCTTAGTCGCCTTTTACGACCCTAACGGGCAGAGGTTCTACTATACTCTACCGAGAACCACGCCGTAAACTATCGAAAGTACCTGAGACGAGCGATTGACCAGATAAATTACCTTAATAGATGACAAGTACCTAAAAGTTAAGAAAAAATATTGTAAAGATTTTAGGTGTAGTATGCTTTTGTATCGAGATTTAAAAATAGAGTATCTACTTATTTTAGTGTAACTAAAATGATTGTATTATTCAGAATTTTTAACTCTTTAAATCAATATTATGACCTTAAACCTTATTGATAACACCTAATGGACATTTTGACATTACTCTGAACCTAAGCTGCTGACAAATGTGCTTCAAAATTAACTAGTATTTTACTAATACTAAACCAACTTTTGTTTTCAATACCTATAATAAAAAAAAATATTGTACCTATTATATGTAATAGGTACACTATTAATTTAAACACCAAAAATATAGGTATTTTTAGGTTTGCAAGATACTGCTTTAAAAAAAAAGCAATATAATCTTAGAACTATTTTTAATCATTCAAAACAGTGTTTTAGTTTTCAGCCAAAAAAGTCTAACACATGCTCATAAATAGTGTGCTGACATATAGTAAATTTAAATATTTTAAATATTCAAGGTTCATTCATGGCACACAACATTATATTTATATTTAATAACTTTGGTGAGAGCGTGACTTGATCCACATATATCTTTCTAAAACAATATTTGGGGTATCCTATACATATGAATACAAATCAGCCAATCTACATCTTTTCTGCAGAAAAAAACATAATTTGATGCTCTAAAATTACAAAGTCATCAGTGGTAGTCTAAGGTATTGGAAATTAAAGTCAGTGTGTGGCAACACTGCATACATATTTAGTACATACTCGGCAACAATTCAAGGCGCGTTCGGCTTTGGCAAATGACAGACAAATTGGCGGGCTGTGAACGTGACGTATGGCACCGACACCCGCTACGGCCGCTACACGCCAAGTAGGTACAATACAGTGCGTTAAACTCTTTCAGTTTGACTTAGCCAGCTTATGAACTTAGCGTGCGTACATTACCTTTAAAGCCTATTTATAACCTAATTAAACTTCGAGTACCTTAAAATTTTATGAAAGGCTTGGCTTCAAGAATTTTCATTTACAACTTAATATTAAGGAGGCAAACGCAATCTCACAAATTAAACAACTTATGATTAGAAATAAACAGAGTTTGTAATTAGCAAATTTGATTTGATTTGATGAAAAATTGTTGTGTAAATATTAAAGAAAAAAAAACGTATTTTATCCTAAAATTGGATTGTTGAACACTGTAAATTCACACAAAACATTGTTTCTGAAGAAGGCTGCGCTTGGATAATGTCAAGCTCCGTGGAACACAAATACTGGATCGAGCGCATGCAAACCGTTATATGAACGTGAAATCTTATATTCAAAACAAATGTCACAACAAGTCTGAAATTTACTTTTGACATTACCGCAGACATTCTTTAATTTCGCTCATTTGCTATTCTATTTAAGTCTTTATTTCAACGAAGGTAGGCATTTTTAAATCTTAGAGTGGCTGCATTGTAGTTACTGTTAGCGTTACAATAAAAATAACAACTATATATAAAATAAGATACATTATTAAATAATTAGGTTACATACGTTTGTATTAAATTATGTGTTATTATATTAAAATTTTATTATTAAAAGGTATTATAGAAGAAAAACTTAGTGTAGAAACATTTTACTAATAATAATAATTATGTCTCTTCAACTAGGGTGTGTATTATATGTAGGACACAATATTAAGTTAAAAGTTATAGTACATAAGGACACATAGAATACAGACTGTGTCTCTAGACCTAGGCCGCTAGACGACGGCGTGTATCGCTAGACCTATTTATAAATATGTGCCTTGTTGTGTTAGACTAAGTTTAGTTATGACTATATACATACATATGTTAAAAGTTAAATCTGTGAGTAGTCCTGTTTGAGCTATGTACTCATTGTAAATTTTAGTTGGTTCCTATTTAATTCCATGCTATTTACTTTTTTTACGGAATCTATATATACATGCACTAAGTACGAACTATTGATGTTATGCAAAGGTATTTCTTTGGCGAGTAGCCGAGGGATAGTTAGTCCGTCTGTTGAGATCTGAATGAGGGACGGTCTTGTATCTCCTAAGAACAGGTTGTAAGATACAAAGCTGACCCGCCATAAGAATCTCACAATGCAAATACAAATGTGATTTGGAAAAGTGGAAGGGGTTGCGAGTCATAACTTTTAGTATTGCTTTCTGCGCTCTTTCTACTATCTAAAATTTGAGTTCGTTTGCACAACCCCATACAGGTATGCAATAACCAATTACTGATTGGCACAGCATATGGAACATCATTTCCACGTGTCAAGAATAAAAATGTGTATCAGTTTTATAGTCCAAAGGTAAGTATTTCCGGATGTATATCCCATCTCAGTCCTGTGTCAATTTGTACTCCCAGATACCTTGTATCTTCCATTCTCTCACCGTCCTATTGGTTGAGGGCACACAAGCGCGACTATCGAGAAAGAGGAATCAGGAGATGTTGTGTTGAGATGTGGCATTCAAGTCCATGAAAAATACATATCACTTGTTAAGTATTCGACCTCTTTTTCAGTTTTGTTACTGTAAAGTAAAACGTGGCTGGTCCTGACCGTCAATACTTTGACACAATATAAAAAAAAACAATAGAATAAATACTTTGACACTTATCCTCTCACCACTTTTTAGAAGTACCGTATAATAAGGTCGATAGAAACAGTTTTAGACTTTGAATCAGATATGCAGAATGGTTTAATTTTCTTTGGGATCGACTTTGTATATTATATGGTAGATATTGTTTACCTTCACTTAAGTAAAAAGTTAGATTTGTATATTATAAATAGATGGCAAAATTTAACATACTTTGAAATACCTGTCTATAAAATGAATATCATTTATAAGTTAAACAAAACAAGAGTATAATATACACCCTAAAGTCGACTTTTTGTTTAGATTTATGTTAAAAGTACTTTGTCGACGGAACATAGGCTTGTGTCAACCCTAACTAAAGTTTTTCTATAGACCCCCCCCTCACTCGTTTCTAACCTTTGTTTTATAGTAATAGAGTGAGCTCTGTTACTATAAAGGAGATAGTAATTTGTAAAACCTCTTACGTGCATTTAATTAAGTGCAAATTTTGCACATCACTTGTAACATTCTAATCCTATCTAATCCTACTGTGACTTGATTTGTGCTTTCACTTTTTAATCGATAGTTTCACATTTTGTAAAATGAGCATAGAGTACCTATAAAAAAAGTACTGTCCTAGAAGTTAGTGTACTGAAAACTCAACGACAAAAAAAGTAACAGTAAAGTTGCTTAATGTTTCAATATCACTAAGTAATCATATTAATTTAAGTAGGTCCATGTTACTAGATGAATAGTACCTGTAATATAATGTTATTAATATGAATCACAGGTACAATGTTTTATGTGCTTAAAATAGTTAGTCTGTATGTAATTTTAGAGAGTAAATCTCTACAATACAAGGCATAATAAAAGACAAAACAGGTGCCTTTTCCGAAAACTTTTCAGCTTCTCAAACTTGGCGAACATCAAAGCCAGACTAGACATGGTCTCGCGAATATGTTTCCACTTGATCACGAAATACGGACTAGTACACTGTTTGAAACTTCGCTTCCATGTTCTGTTTGGCTTGCACATTATTTATTTATCCGTGCATTTAGTTGTCTTCGTTGAACAAGTACCTACCTAAAGTAAGATACATTTAAGTAATAAATACATTTAACAGTTTTTAAAATTGACGATGACACTATAGAGTTATAGAAAAATAATCTCTTTGTGTATACATTTTAAAGCAGCTTTAAAAAACTGTGTATATTCTTTAACATGGAAGAGCCATCACAAAACACCGAAAACAAATTGTGAAGCGATTCTTGAGTTGCTAAACCACTAGCAGTGGGATTACCGGAGGTATTACCCTCCTCTCCTCTTTCCTCAGCCATCGCCCCCTACCCTCCCCCATCCTGCGTATCACTTTCAAAGACACTTAGCGCACTTGCGACTCTTAACCTGCAGGTGTCTATGAGCGCCAGTTGTATACTAATCATCAAATGACCCGTCTGATCATTTGCTCACTATGCCACAAAAAGTAATATAATTATATAAGTACTTCATGTGACTCAATTGCTTCCTAGCTTATTTCACTATAGAGAAGTTGTTATTTTTTAATTACCTCGAATTTTCGTGCTTCAAAGTTATTGCTCATTTTCAAGTCCTCGTTAATTTTTATGATTACGTCAACGAGAAAAAATATTGTAGCTAAATGAAGGACGAAGCTTTTTTTTTTTTCAAAGTAACGTCAATTTTGATTATTTAAAGCAAATACTTCGGACGCCTTGTTAAGAAAGTAAACTAAAATTTTAAGGTACCTACTAGACAATCGAAATCCTTAATTAAAATATCTCCAAAGATATAGATTGTAAATTCCAAGATTTGATACCCTGGTTAATTTATCAATACTTTTTCTCTGTCTAAGCATCCTCTAAGCGAGAAAAGATCACTCCGCAAGCAAACTTAGTGACTTTCTTCACGCTGATTGGCCGTGAGCAAAGTACTAACGAGCGTTGATTTCAACAAAGTTCGCAAATTGTTTGCTTATTCAACGTAAGGTAATAACGCGTGGGACACACAACCATAAATCTCACCAAGCGAGATATAAAACATTCAGGTTCGTGTGCACTACAATGCTATTGATCTCTTTGTAATTATTTTGTTGTACATATTTTACAGTTTATGAGACTTTGGTAGCAAGTTGAGATTGCAAGCAACGATTTTATACCCTTGTGATATCCGAAAGTTTATTAAATGTGATTATGGACTCTATTGTGTTAGATTGATAGTTAGTATTATGTGTTGGCTAGCCAGATTTCAAATGTTTTTTTAAAAAAGTATGTAGATTATTTTTACGAATTCCCAGCAGAAAACCGGTACACAAATAATGCTTGCATTGCATTGCTGAGTGATTAAGGGTACAGGAGACCCAACTCCCCCTCTCGTCTTTGCCCCCCCCCCCCCCTTCACTCTCCCCTGAAAAGCTCCGTTCCGTCTGTTCGCCTGTCCCCCAATACGATAAATAAAATGTGGTATACGTATATTTAATTATTATTTTGACGTAATGGAATACAGTCCTGCTTATAAAATCTTTTAAAGAAGGGAGCTGATTTTATAAAGTTGTATCTTCGAGAAAATTAAAAGTAAGGCAAAAAAAACGTACGTAACGGTGTGTCCGGATAGCTAAATGACTACTCGTTATTAGCTTTACATTTCGCCGTCCTTTGCTGTTAGGTTACAAGACTCTTTCAGACGCTCTGGTTATGATTGACATTTATTTGATTATGGCTTTATTTGGCTATTCAATCGGAGTGGACGCAATTTTTACGTTTTTAAGCAAATTATATACGTTCATTATAAATATTTAGGTAAATACTGTAATGTATATGTCAACGCAAAACCAATATACCCACTTTATAATTACTTTTAATTGCTTTACTTATAATTAAGTGATCAATACTGATAGAATCGTATTTGAAAGTTGCAGTTACTAAGTTTGTTTTTATTACGTTTATACGATTTGAAATAATGAATTATGTTTTGTTGTTCCTCTAGGAATCAAACTATTACTCATCACTTTTTAAATATATTAACAAATACTTACTGATTATATTAACAAATAATGAACAGCTAAATTAATATCGATTGATTTATAAGCGATAACGGTCTAGTTTTAGATATCTAAATAAAGTTGGTTTGTTGTCAGAGGTTACAAACTAATATTCATTTAGTTAAAAGAATAATTGTAAAATAAACAGCCAGTACAAAATTCATGTCTTGATTTTTAAACAACAATGGGATGTTTATTTATTCATTATATTTTGTTAAAGTACTAAAGTATTGTTATTACTTTATGAACTTAACACGTGATCGGAAACTAAATTGAAAAGTATGAAATGGACTATAATTTTAAATGGTTTTAACTATTATCAAAATGTTTCAATAGTGTAATAGCTTAGTAAATGTTTTTATATTTAAACTAGTAATTAATTAATTGATGTAGTAAAATAAGTATCGTACAAGTGTTAAACATTGTAATGAAAGGGTATTGAATTTACGACACCATTGTGATTTGTATTGGTTTGTGGTAAAGCATTATCATTATTCCTTGAGCCGGGCTAGAAGCAACTTATCTCCAAATACGAGTGAGTAACCTCTAAATATTGTGTTCAATTGTCTGTATCTGTATTGTAAAGATGTTTGTTTAAATTTGTTTTGTTATTTGCAATGTCTGATCCAAATAATACAGCTAACGTTACTACTTTTGAAAACCCTGCCGGCCATAATATCCCGTTATATATCATTTTCCGACCACTTTTTTTCAGTAAACTGAAAATAAAAACCATAAATTTTTATGAAAATCAAAACAAGCCCAGGAGGGACGTTGGCAGTTTTATGTGTTTGCTGCATGAGCTAGTAATTGTGTCCACGTGATATATCAAAGACAATGTTACACAAATATGTAAGTCATTATTAACTACAGAATTTACAAATTTTAAAAGTAATTAATATTGCGACGCGACTTCGTGAGTATTCTACTCAGAAATATGCGTCAACATTACCACTATACTAAAAAAAGTTCAGAAGTAGGTAAGGTAGTAGTACGAATAGTGATAAAAGAGCGTTTGTAGTGTTACTACCACGTGGAGCCGAAATGGTGACCAGAACCTTGTAGAAAATACATAAACGAATCCTTAATTATTTAAGTAATGACACGTCCATTGTTGTCAAAACACAAACCCTTAAATTTTACTCTGGTAGGGGTCGTCGCTTGTGCTATAGTAGTAAGTCTATGCCATGAACACACTGTTAATAGAACGACTGAAAATGAACGTAGCCCTACGTACGTTCAGGAACTGCCATTGTTTCATTCTATGAATCGTTTATACAGATAGCGTAAATAATATAATGTATATAAAATATATATACCTTTTCTAATAAGTTACAAATAAATTAATAAAATAAAAAATATGAAATATATTTTTTTAATTGATTATCATTAAATACTCAGCATATCTCACACACGGCCGTCTGATCCCAAATTAAACAGAGCTTGTACTATGGTAGCCAGACTGCTGATATACTTATATATTTCTAAATAGATACATATTATAGATAAATTACACCATTAAAATAAAAAATATTCTCTATGACCTTTGATTTCTAGACGCAGCCATATTACTCTTTCTCTATTACTCAGCGACTGCCAAGATATTTTTGATCGACTTGACACCTTGGCGTTGCGTAGAGATGTAGCTTCACTCTGCATCCTCTATCGCTTGTATCATGGGGAGTGTTCAGAGGAATTGTTCGGACTTATACCGGCTGCTGGTTTCCGCCATCGTCCTACGCGACAAAATATCCATCCCCATCACCTGGACAATTGGCACTCCACCACTGTGCGCTTCTCCAGAAGCTTTTTACCTCGCACAACCAGCTTATGGAACAAACTGTCGCCTGCCGTATTTCCGAACCGATACGACCTTCAAACCTTCAAGAAAAGAGCGTACTTGTGACTCTTGAGTTGCGGGTGTCCATGGGCGGCGGTAGTCACTTACCATCAGGTGACCAGTCTGCTCGTTTGCCCCCTATCGCATAAAAAAAAAAATAACCGTAGCAGGTAGCCTTAATTAATGACTTATTATACTTTTATTAAAAAAAAAGAATCAATAGTGAATTGAATCGTGAATGATGATAAGGCATGGTTTAAAAAAAAAATGGTTTTAAAGTTCAGGATAAGTAAGTATGCAACAAAAAAGTACCTACATATATATTTATTTTATTTATTAATCGTAGACAAACATTCGTTAGAATTACTTATAGTTCGTATCTATTTCTAGAAAGGGAGACTTATGTAACCGATGAAGTTTGTAAATCGTAGACAGTGGCATTAAAAATAGAAGATCTAATAGAGTTATTCCATTGCCAAGAACCTCGTAATGAAGAAAATCAGCGGCGGTGATGATAAGCGATTGTATCGTAGTTACGGATTTCACAAACTTAAAGGGATACACAACATACATACATACATTTGAATGCAAATAGTGTTTTATATATTTTGTTACTACAGTAAAAAAGCAACAAACCACCCTTTGTTCATTATCTCTTTGAAATATGTACCTACTTATGATATTGTAAAATTGTGTACATATAAAGTTTTATCTATCTATCTAAATATACATATGTTGAATAACAATAATGTCTTTACTAGCCAATTGAAAATCAAAATCACAATAGAGAGGTGTCCTTACAATCTTTGTTTGCTATTGTTTTTTTAAATAACGAAGGAATATTTTAACATTATATTATAGCTTCAAAACAAATAGGTAGGTCCAGGTTATTTAAGATTTGATAGTTATGGTTGGGTAGTCGAACTTATCATTGTTTAAATAAGAAGAGCGTTGTACAAATTTGGATATATTTTTTTTACCATTACGGTAACTATACGTCAAATACGTTAAAATGTTCGTACTTGGGGTACTGATGACACTTCGGTTAGCTATCAGAAATCGGTAATATTACCAAATAAGAGAGCATTGGTTTGTATTGATCTGATTGATTGATTGTATTACCCAAATGTTACAATTATCCATGACAGATAACAAACTGAATCATTAATTAGCAAAATATATTTTTTCTTTGCGATTTGGTCATGTTAGTAGGTACGTTGTTTGATTCAGTGTCAGAATTTTTATACGCGTGTGAGACTAGATTTGTTAAGTAACAAGTCACAAAAAAAAAATGCGAAAGCTGTAGTAAAGACGATTACGGTTCATTAAAATACCTCAAATTTGAAACGATTGGGTCTCTGTGTATAAAGATGCTTCATCATCAGAATTAGTAAAAGACCCTTCTTCTAATCAAGTTCTTTGAATATAAGATTTTGTGAATCTTTCGTTGATAACAGTGTTTTTTTATATTCCGGTTCCTAAAGTATCATTATGTACCCATAATGGTAATGTCGGCTGTATATAAGGTGAAATTAATATAATTTAAATTACACATTGTATGTGTAGAATAGAGAACAGTCAAACTTAATCTAAAGCAGACGCTTCAATTCTATTTTTATTTAAAAAATAATCTATGTAGTCTATTTACTTTTTTTAATTTAGCCTAGAGCTGATCTACAATTTCTATATTTAACCTGCGATGGAAAAATGTTAAATCTTATAAGTGAAACTTGTGTATCCATGTGTTCATCAGTGGTATCATGGATCTTAAACGGATAGACAAATTTCAATTTGGTTTATTATGAAAAATATTTTGTTTTTCTAAAATATGACTTGATCGAGATTTTTTGTGAATTATCTATACATCCATTGATTCTATTATTTAGTTTTCGATGTTCCTCCTTCTTTGCAATTTAAGTAATAAAATTATACACATAAATCACAACTGAAATTAATTTTTTGAATGTTTTCATTTCGAGAGTTGATCTTTGTTTTTGGGTTATTAAATTTTCATGTATTTTTTTTTTAATTTAAAAAATCTTTTGCTAGTGGACGTTATGAATAGAACCTGCTCGTTACATTTAAATTTCTATAATAAGGGCTTTGAAATCGGGTAGACATTTTAACAAGTTGTTTTACGAATTGAAGTAAAACACAATTATGTTGTGTTTGGCGGCCGAAACGACTTATGTAAAAATATTTTATATTGTTCACGAAACACAACAACTTTACAAACATAATTTAAATGTTTTACTTTACCTTGAGCTCATGAATTTTCAGCTGCGACTGTAGATGATATGTCAAGAACATTAATACTACTAAAACAAGATGCCCTGAAAATAATACAGATTATTAACAAACAAGCTAAGCAATAGTGACATTAAAATATGAGTGTAAGAAAATAAAGATTAACTATTTTTTTTTTTTACAAAAATTTAGTGTCAACTAGTTCTTGCCCTCGGCTCCGCTCTCATAAAATTTATTGTTTCTATCCCAAAGTTGCAGTATTTTCACCCAGACTAGGGACAACTATTTGTGGCTGACACAAAATTTGCCCCTTTAGGGAATCGAATCCACGACCATGTTCAGCAGTCAGGGTCATTAGACCATTACACCAAGAGGCAGCTGATTAGACATGAAAGTGCAACAAACAAACATTTCTTTAGTTTAATTATTTGATTCGAATGCATATACGTGCATATACGTCATTTTTTAAAATATATATTTATAAAAATGGCCACCAAAAAAACATAACAAAAAGCCGTATTTCTACACAATAACATCAGTTAGAAAAATCTTACTTAAAAAAAGTCGCATCTCAATCGCGTAAAGGTTTTCAGGCATCATCATCATCATTAGCTTACATACAGTATTAGTTTAGAATGGAACCGATACAAGAATTTATCTATCTTATCCCATAAATCTAGGTGGTGATGAAAAATCTGTGTTTCTGAAACATAAGACTTTCTTGTTGACTAAATAAAATAGAATAGGATCGCGTCTAAAACTTTTAGATTGCCTTTATCATAACGTAACTGATGCCTTTACAGTTCGTATAGTTTACACTGACTGGCTTGAGCTATTGCTTATACTCCCCAATCCATCTTTATAAATTATACCCATCTTATTCCCAAAAGTGGCTGGATGACGAGAATATGCTTGTACCCTATTACGTAAATAGGACTAAATCATTATCGGCAAAATGTGGTCATTAATTTAGCCTCTGCCTACCCCTACAGACAGCCGTGAGTGTATGATTGTATGTACATATGTACTTTTTCTTATTGTTCATACTTTTTATTAACTTACATAGCTACCTATAAAACAAACAAGTTATAAATTTAATACTGTGGAAATAAATAATATTTAATTTTAAATTAACGTCAGCTACTTTACTGCACTGTCAAATAACTACTTGACTACACTGCACAATATGTCCATTAAACTAACATTAAACACTTTTTGACATAAAAAGTGTCGTTAAAGAAGAATAAACAACATCAGATCAATGTTTTATTTAAAGAAACTTAAAAAGTATTTACAAGAGTTACATACTATGATTAAATTGACAGTAGTCACTGTGAATTTTATTTCAAATAAATCTTATTTCTAGAAGAATAAGCAATATCTCTACGCATTTTATAGCAAACATTTAAAATAAGTCTTCCAGCTTAAGGCCCATTGAGAATGTTCTAGACATTTCTTAATTTAACTAAAAAACGTTAATTTCAATTTTTTACAATATATAGACATAAATTCAGTATGAATTACTATTTTTCTTTTTTTCTTTCTTTATCTGTTCGTCTAGTGGTTAGCGACCCTGACTGCTGTACCAGAGGTTGTAGATTCGATTCCCACATGGGACAAAAAATTGTGTGATCCACGAATAGATCAATCTTGGTGTTGTTTGTCTCCTATGATTGAATGTTTTTAAAGCCCCCCGCGACTAGGGAATTATTCAAAATGCAGGAGTTGCTTATTAAAAAAAAAACTAAAGAAAGAAGAACTGAAAACCTTGTACTGTCCAATCGCGCGTGGTTCGATGTTCATATTCGCGACAAGGACGACTCAGCATGATCCGATCGTGTATGATGAGGCCGCTCCAGCGAGTCACGTACAGACCGCTTCAATTTATCAGCTATCACCCGATGTGTGGTCCTATGTCGGTTTCGTGAGTACTTTACACATCTGTAATTCATGTGTGTATATAGCTACAGAGGATCAGATAACACTTTATATATTTTTTTATAAATATTATAACTAGCTTCAATACGCTTATCCAATTCCTTTGTGCAATTAATTTAAATCGTATAAACGTGCTTTATTAAGACTCATTCGTAACGGAACGTAGGCATTTTTTTAAGAATTATCCTGCAACTTAGAGTATGAGAATAATGCAAAAGAATTTTAACCGTTAAGAAGTTGTAGCTTCTACTATCGGCTCAGCAATTGAGATTCAAATATCTTAATAGCCTTAGACAGTATAGTAAAACCTTGTCAGTGCTCTTAAAATTTAATGGTTTACCTTGATTTTCCTGGGAATTCAGGATCAAATCCTAATTTGGTTTCCAGGAGTACGATTTAAAAAATATATATATCGCTTGACAAATGGCGGAGAAATCGATCAACATACATAATAGAAAATTACCTACAGTCGAAAATAGAGGACAACAGTGGACTACTTAATGATGATGAAAATTAAACCTTATTTTTTTATATGGTTTTAAATACTTGTACTAGCGGTGCCTCATAGATACATCCAAATTTATAGCTATTGTTATCTCTATCTCTGCTAGCACACTTTTTTTCAAAAATAGAGTAGAGAACATATTTGGAAATGAAATATTGAAACATTTCTGATAAAAGTTAAGTCACGTTCAACTTGTCATGTCTCACTACCATCAACTCATCGGATTGTTAGTATTCAAATTAAGTACTACATAGTTTTTCTTAATGACAAAGTTATCTAATTAACTAATGCTTGTGTTATGATGGAGACATACATAATAGAGCACGTTTCATTCACGACTTGAACACACTATAGTTTCAATTGGTTGATAGACAGTTAATTTAAGGGCGGTATTTTGGTATTGGTATACACTGAGGTAGAATTAGCACAGGCTGTTGCTTTTGAACAATGTATTGTAAATCTCAAAATCTGCTGTTACTATTTCAATACTTGTAAAAATCACAAGATGTTTTGATGGAAAAAAGAAATTGTAAATTCTGTTCCCTAATGTATTTATCGGTAATATTGTGTAGTAAATATCGTATAGCAGTTTTTGTTATATTTACATATGTAAGTTTATTAAATGAGCGACACAAAATATTGAATACTTTTTGATCAAACTGTTACAAATAAATTACTTATAGCAACAGATGCTGTAATTTTACTAAATGTAATTAATTGCATGTAGCGGGCGAACATTGCGTGTATATAAATACATATATCATGCATATTTTGGTCTAAATGAAGGCATTGAGCGACACGATAATCAGCCAATATTATCAAAAGCCAGCTATAATTGAACTGTGATTAATTAGCCCTGTTCGTGAACTACAAATGACGTTTAAGAAGTCAACTGCAGAATGTGTCTATTATTTTATGTTAATTACACAGGTTGCATGACCGTAACTTCTGGACCAGTTTTACTGCAAGAGAGGCAAACGACATATTGCTTAAATTACTAGGTATATGAAAAAAATATTAATAAGGCTTAATGCCCTATTAATATTTTTTCTTGTTCAATGCAACTCGCTACAATGTTTGATTATTTTCAATGCTTCTTGCATAACACAAAGCTAATATGTACCATAAAATAACCTTAACTACTATGCCATAAAATAACCATAACTACACAAGCATTCTTTCTTTTTTATTTTATTGTTATATGAATTTCTATGAGTGATACTAATTTTATATTATGTATTATGTATTTGTATATATATATGAAACTATAGTTGTTTTAAAATACATTACAATACAGTAAATTCCAGATGTCTGCACCTACCTTATCGCTTTTCTTCACCACCTCAAGGTTGACTGGTAGAGAATGCCCTAGGCATTAAGTCCGCCTTTGTACACGTGTGCATGAAGTTTTTAAATAAATAAATAAATAAATATATATTAACAGTTTTTTATGTCCATAGCCTTCAGATATTATTATAATCGCCGTGTTCCGTCTAACCTAAATATCTTAGATGTGTTTTCGTGAAGATTTTCTTCATTAATTATGGCTGACAATGTGGATTGCGTTATTTTTTTCTTTTTTTTTTAAGTTAAAGGTTTGAATTGTACGAGAATTTGAGTTATTCATTGGCACACTGCAATATACTATATAACAACAATTTTATGAAGATTTATAAAAATCTTATACTATTTTTCTGAAGATGTATAGAATTATGTTTACTGACAAATCACTCTTTTAAATTGACATGAATTAATATAAAACAGACTAATTACTATAAATATAGATTCACGAGCCTATATTTGTCGTTGCTCGTTCAAAGTGTAAATACGTGGATTAATATTTAACGGTAAGATTTTGTGTGCTATCATAATAACAGGGTGACGCCTGTAGCAATTGAGAGCATCTCCCCTTAATCCCGACACATAAGAAGGTATTATACGAGAAAGCCGGCACTAAGCGTGACATTTGGGTCATGTCGCGTCGCAGTCTGTTGTAAGATGCCAAAGCTACGTCCAAGCCAGATATGCATACTTCTTGTCCTGTGCGATAATCGTCCTACGTAAACATGATCCCAGAACAAACATTTTATTTATATAAAACGTTACATTCGCTCTAAATATTAAACAAATGTCTAAAAGTAAAAATAAACTTATGCTAAATCTTTAGTATTATCATAAAATCGTTTTGGTTTGGCAATTCGAGATTAGTTATTATGAGTGATGTCAACGTTGCAGAATGAGGTCTGCTTCCAAATAATGCTCGAATTAAATTCTATTAGGTATATTTATTCTTGTTCCTTCATGATAGCTTTATTTATTTTAAAGAATTAAGATGAGAGACATAAGAGTATAACACTCAACTATATATATTGTTATGTATAATAACAATATATATAGTATATATATAATAGGTATTAATTCGTTACCTACAGTGTATTTAAATAAATTAATATGAAATACAAATCAAATGTAATACTAATAGAAGAATATTTATCCATTGTGGGTAGCTCAACCAGTTCAGCTAGCTCAACTTGATACGCGGTCTGCTTTATATTAGTCACAATACACAGAGCGATGCAAGCGTATTTAGATGTGACAACTATAAACACTGATCTTAAGTCGTTATCGATCATTAGTATTTAAGTTTAGTACCTGTTTGTTCATATAATTAAGTCGATTTGAGAAACTTATTTGTTTCTTGTAATGTAATATGTGTTATGAAGCATAAAATAATACTTTAGACATGCTACGTGTTTATACAAATCTGCAATATTAGAAAAATATTTTTAAACGTAGACTAGATTCCTCTATTTTTTGTACAATACTTAACATCGTTGTTATTTGCTTTAGAAGCAAAATGATTTGATCTTAACTCGATGCGAATGCGAATTTTTTTTTAACCTCAAGACCTGCCTGACCTGACTATATACCCGACTGCGAAAGATAGACGAGTACATGTATGTAGTAAATATGTAACATTGAATGTATAATATGTATGTATGTATAATGTTCCTTCATCATGATTTAGAGCCAAAAGGCTTTAACGATTTCGACATGCTAAGTGTTTAATTGGCAAAATGTAGGTGTTTAATATACCTCTGCCTACCCCTTAGGGAACACAGGCGTGAGCGTATGCATATTTAATTTGAACAGTTTAATAGTAGCAGTGATTCAGGATAAATATCACTAATATCACTTCGAAAAAAATGCAGTCGTATGTTACATCAATCGTATGTTCATGCTAGGCGTTCCCTAACAATTTTCCGTTCCCTAAATTCTCCACTCCTGAGAGTTACAGCGTGATATTTTGTAGCCTGTATATGTATATATATATATATATATCTTATAACCTTAATGAGCGGGCTACATAAGGCAGAAACAATTTTTCAACTCGAATCTATAGTTCCGGAGATTAGCGCATTCAAACGATTTAACACACTCTTCAGCTTTATTACATTAGTATAGATTTATATCATTTTACTTGTTTTTTTTTATAATATGTATGTAGTTAGAAATATATAAGTATGTTTATCAGCAGACTGGTTACCATAATACAAGATGTGCTTTGTTTGGGTTGAGATTACAATTATAGTAATTAAAGATTGCTAAAAAACATCTCGGTTAAATTAGATTCTGCTTCAAATCCGCTTAGAATTTCCAATACTTACGATACTTACCTATAATTTATAAAAAATAATTAACGTTTACGTTAAAAGTCTGTCTGAATAAATTTGCCCAAAGATTCATAATCTGTTTTTCCTTAGCCTGGAGATATTATTGTACCTTAAACCCGAGTATATGAGATACATATAATATAATTGGATCCACTCGTACGTCCAGTGAGAGTATCAAACAAACTCAGGGGTTGGCACATAGTGGTATGATTTAGATAAGTCGCCTGCTTGCAACATTTGATTTACTCTGCTTAGAACCCGTATATGATTATATAACATAGGCTCTTATGTTTGATTTTACTATTCTAAATTTCCTTTGTCAACTTCGTTTAAAAACGATACGAAGGAACTAGTATCACAAGTCACCAAGAAATAATAAATTGGGCAAATTTTTTACCACGTTTGGTTTACTTCCTAACTCTATAATGGATGAAAATAGTTATTTATTTTTGTATTTGTTTGAATATCTTTAACACAAAGTTGTAACGCTATTAGGTCAGATCAATCAGTCTAGACTCCCTAGATGTTTTTAACTTATCATACAATTATGTTCATTTTTAAGGTAGTGTTAAGTACACGTACTAAAAACAACAATACAATATGTATTAGGATATTATACACATGTTTGATAATGATTGACCGAGGTATTCTCCGGGTCGAGTTGAATAGGGGTATACAAACTACAAAAGTCGAGCTATTTTTTTATAATACAGGTAGGCATATATATGCAATATTTGACTTACGTAATATTAACAAGTAATTTATTCCATAGTTTTGTGTTTAGGTATAGTATAGTTAAAGGTAGTATAGTATAGTTTAAGGGATCGCATCAGGAATGAGGTGATCCGGCAGAAAACCAGAGTAATCGACATAGACCACCGGATCAGCGGGCTGAAGTGTCAATGGTCTGGCCATATTAGCCGCAGAACCGACGACCGTTGGGGAAAACGAGTTCTTGAGTGGAAACCGCGTCTCGGCAAACGTAGCGTAGGACGCCCACAGGCCAGGTAGAGTGACGATTTGCGCAATATGCCTGGCAGGAGCTGGATGCGAAAAGCCGAAAATAGATCGAAGTGGCTGCCGTGCAATGGGAGAGGTATATGTCCAGCAGTGGACTGCGATAGGCTGATGATGATGATGATTATGATATTACGGAAAAGAACGGACGGTTCTTTTTACATCATGAATCTGAATGCTATTTCAACCGTAACTAACACTTTTAGGCCCGGGAAGCTTTTAATTAAGACTTGAAAAATAAATTTGTAATGAAAACAAAATATATTCCATTAACACTGCCATCCTTGACCATTAACTATTAAAACGAGATACGGTAAAAGAAATAATATACCCTCATCTGCTATGTGATAATGACGAAGATTATATATTACATAAAATATCGATTATAAATCGTAATCGATTTTGAAGCAATTTATAGCAACTTAGCTAAATCACGAGCCGATATTATTAAATAATATTGACTTTATTTAACCTCTGTTTAATTAACTTTAATTAACGTACTTATCATTAACTCTCCCAATTTGTTATTGATGACGCTCCTGGGTTTACCTCACGGATTCGGTCACTTTAATCTCGAATTTGTCAATCAATGTATCAATAGAAACAGAACTTTGCTTTGGATTGAAAGGTACTGTATGCCTTCTTCTGAACTCCTGACAAACGGAATATATTATAGAATTTAGTGGTTTTTATACAGGATTAGCTATCAGTTATATATAACAAACAAAGAGACAAAATAACATTTTTAACATTTACAAAATTAGTAAGGATTGTGTAGCCAAGAATGTAACATGTGATGTATGAAAGTCTTGTAAAGAACACATCGGCCACAGCCGCTCAGTTTCTGCTCCAACTAGTCCTCACACGGTGCATTACCCTCGTCCACCGCATTCAAGAGCTATTTGCTGCCGGGGATCAGATTAATGTTGCCACTTTTCTACTTGTCGTAACCACCAAACTTTACCCTGACTGCCTTTACCCTCCCGCTTGTATTCTGAAGCACAAAACAGCGTTTTTTCATTATTTTTTTAAATCGAGATGAATAAAAGTCGTGGCATTGATATATTAAAGGTTTGCTAATTATGATTTGAATAGTAAAATAATTTGCAGTAACATCCACATTTAAAATAATCATTGATCATATCATTCTACGTTGTGTTCAATACCCATCGGATATGAAACCTGTGCCTTTACAACTTTTATCGGAACACGAATAATTTGTACTGTACTTAATTAATCTTTTTATTGTTGAATTTGTTATTCTTTTAATTAAACTTTATTCATTAGATATGAATCAAGGTTTCGATAATCGTTCTCTTTGGTCCAAAAGGTAGATTTTATTTTAGTTTGGAAAAGGCCGGCTGTCTGTTACGGTACCACGGCCTCACAGAAAACCATTTCCCCGAAATTACTGAGGTTTCCGGAGGCCAGAATCCTCCCCTCTCCCTCATCCCCCACTCCTCTTTCCTCTTCCTTATTCCCCTCTCCCCTTTCCTACCAAAAACATCACAAAATGGGTAATTAGTAATCACGTTATAACAGTAACAGTAGTAGGTAGACATTGAGGCACAATAGAAAACTAGATATCAATATAAAAGACAACATTGTATGTTAATTCTAATTCTATATAAAGTCATTAAATTATATACCAACATAAAAGAAGCAAACACAAAGCTTCAAAATTAGGAGACTTCCTATCATAAAAAAAAATACAAATTCCATTAAACCCCCACAGAGCAATTCAACCGCAAATATCACATTCTAACGACGACAATAACACCAAACATTAAAATGGAAACTTTTATCAAATAAAATACAATTCAGTCTTGCGTACAGTTGGCGCAAAAATGCGGTCGGTAAAAGTAGATACATTCCCTTTACTCCTTGCTTCCGTTCACGCGCAGGTGAAAATATTACGTAGAGGTGTAAACGAGCTTCGGCAAGGCCTTTATTGCCGTCGTTAAGTTAAAATTTTCTCTCTTGAATAGCAAGTGAATGTGAGACATAAACACAGCCATTTATACTATTTGCAAAACGTACATATATACTGATAAATATAAAGTAAAATTTAACACGTATCAGAAATAAAACTACGTAATTCATATCAGTGGGTTACGTCAGAAGAGTCTATCTAAACAATCCAGATTTTTTACAAGTATAAACTATAAACTCAAAGGCCTAATGAAGTTGGTATTACTAATAATGTTGACATCATCTGAGTTAGCATCTAAGCTAGCGTTACATTCTCAAATATTTATTTTTGTGTATTAGTAGTGTATTAGAAAGGAATTAGTCAAATGTGAGTAAATTTTTCCAAAATAGGAATATTATTAATAATATCATGTGCGAAAGTAATATTAACGCGGTGCAATGAATAATTACATACTAACACTATCTAATTTGATAATATCTTAGATTTAATTAAAGTCTAGATTCATTATCAAAATTATTAAAAAAAAAATAATTTTAGAGGCTTTCTTAACAAAATAACGGTGTATTACGCAGCACTATTAAATTTTCAGTATTACGTTTAATATAATTTAAGAATACGTATTGGTATACCTCCAAGGCAAGAAACAATAATAACTAGCAATAAACAATAAATATTGTACTTACTTGAAGAAAAAAGAAACTCAATTTTTCATAATACATTTAATTCAGTGAGTCAACTTGCGTTTGCCTTTAAACATAATAAAGGTGTTTCATTGGGTACACTCAGGCCAACAAACGTCAGTTGAACATAACAAGCAGGCAATAGAACAGATTTCCCTCAGGAGTGCTATATTACGAGTTTCCATAGAGGAAATGTACGCTAGTGTTCTCAAAAAGGAGGGGTGTATCTAATTTTATAGCTGATTACTTTTATGACAAACTATAGTTTAGATAAGTATACCAGTACAGCAAGACTGCCTGTCAGCCGGAATAAATAAAATTGAAGAACTTAGCCGTGAATTGTTGAACTTAATAAGAAAATATATGTTTTACTTTATTTTAGCAGATATACGTTTAATTTGTTGATAACTCATTAGATATTCCAGACAAATCTTAAATTAGACAACAGTTTGAAACTAATTACCTGAATCCACTTTGGTTCAGTTACACAATTAACTTTACGTGTACTTAGTTATAGTGTAGTGACAAATAAATCTAAATAAAGCTTAATTAACTTTATACCAAACGCAACTTAAGTGTGCAAGTGTTTCGTAATTAAGGCTTGAAAGTAGTTTTATTACCCATATACTGTTTCAAAGATACTTCATTATAGGCATAAAACCTTATGTTCGAACAAAGACAAGCGATCAGATTTCCCTTGATGGATGGTGCCTTCGAATGAATTTTAGAAACGAAAACTGAAACTTCCCAATGTATATGAATGTGTGTATTGCTATAAGCTTTAAACCTCATATTTGAGTAGTTGCGCACACATTCAAAATATGCAGTAATTTTTTTTGGCAAAGTAAAATTCAGTCGAAGCACTTCCGAAAAGAGAAATTTGAAGATAGCATAACAGGTGTTCACTTCCACTGTTAAAACTATGTAAGTGAAGTCTACAAGGAATGTATCTGTCAGTACTCTCTCAGTCTACCTCTCAAGTATTAAATATATGCATCTTATATTAGTATACAACAATTTTAAGTAAAACTTTACTATGCATGCCCTCTGCATATATTGCTATGGTGAGATATGGTAGAATGTATCCAGGAACGGAAACACTTTGTTATGCGAAATTTTAAATTTTATGCTTGCTTTAGTGACATTTTTCAAAATGCAAAGGAATAACGTGCCACTCTTAGCTCTCACGTTAATGTAGCTAGTGCATATTACTCCCGTGAGAATTGCAAAATGTTTGTGAACTTGATAACTAACATGCCTTTACACAGTTTATACACTACAAGATTATGATGATACGGTATTCATGCTCGTTTTGTTTGTTTTACCTGTATTATGTATAGTAGTAAAACTAATAATATTAATCCGGCTGAATCCCTAACTCACGCAATTTAATCTTATAACTACGTTTTAGTGTACATCCATCAAATTTTAGACAAGGAATTCAAGTATACGATATACCTATTTATTTATTTTAGGTTAGCTAACAATTGTTTACACAATACATTTATTATTTATTAACTAAATAACATTTGCTCTTGTAACAATTAATTATAAACTAACACACAAAGGGTAGAAATTAAAAAACAAAATATAATAAGTTACAGATCGTAGGGGTATATGGAAGAGCAAAGAGCTGCATGGACGTTTTTATCGGGCTTTAAACGGGCCTGATGTAGATATATTATCATCTGTGTCTTTGCTACCTTTTAGTGATCTCTTCGGAGAAACTGAAGGTTTTATCTGTGCAATTACAAATGAAGTTGTTATGACGAACAACTATCGGAGACATATTCTGAAGGACGGCACAATTGACATTTGTCGGGCATGTCATCGCCCCGAAGAAATTCTCAGGCATATAACTTCCAGTTGTTCTCGTCTTGCTCGCTGTCGAGTTCCCGAGGTATGTGCCCGATCCAGTTCTTTGAAATTAGTCGTGCAACATTATACTAGGATCGATCTATCATCACTTACAGGACTATTGTTGCCAATAAACCTGATATAATGGTGATAAATCGTTAAGAGCGCCAAGCAATGATTGTTGATATTACTGTTTTCCATGACGACTATCTCATAAAGGCTGAAAAAGAAAAACAATTAAAATATTTGGATCTGGCCCATGAGGTTATCGATATGTGGGATGTGGATTCAGCAATCATTATGCCGATAGTCATATCAGCACATGGGTTGATTGCTAAGAGCCTCGACCAACACCTTCAGAGGCTCACGTTAGGTAGCTTGGTCCCTGTACCCGATACCAATGGGACACTATTTCTTATATTTTTAAATATATTTATTAAAAATGTAATTTATGTTTTTTTATTTGAATAAAGACTGTAATAATAAAAATTATAACAATTCTAATATTATAATAAAAAATATGGAAGATGAACAACTTAAGATAGAATTAATAGTGTCAGTAAAACATACAACTAATTCAAAATAAAACATTAAACAAATCAGTACAATACATTTATGATGCACTTACAACGAAATAAATGAAATGAAATTGAAACACATTACGACATTAACATTTGCTTAAGATTAAATTGTATAGTATAATCAGATATTTGACTTTGATTTCATTAACTAGACGTTATTGTAATTCATTCATTGAGTTGCGGGTGTCCATGGGCGGCGGTAGTCACTTACCATCAGGTGACCCGTCTGCTCGTTTGCACCCCTATCGCATAAAAAAAAAATACGAAAATCACGAATCTCGTCATGGTGTGTCTAACAAGTCACTACAACTGTTAATGATCTTGCTTAACCTGGCTATAGGCGAATGTGAACCGAGTATAGTTCAGCGCAAAGGGGGACACAACAGTGTAATATTATACTATTCCTTGTATATCTAGATGGGGCTCGAAATTTGATGAAACTTAACACATTGGGACAGTCAATTTTATTTCTTAGTAATTTGTATAGGAATATAGCAATGATAACATTTCAACAGGTTACACTTTAAAATACTGCAGACGGTTGTTGTGGGATGGCTAGTTCTTATATTTACCTTCACAGAACGCTAGGTGGCACATAAATCGTTTCTGTACGCGTTCTAAACGCAGCATGTGAGTAGCATAGTGAGGTCTAAACACAACGCTGCATTATTCCAAAACACTTCGCACGAGACCGTTATAGATCATTAGTTTGGTCCTGCTCTTTCGAAAGCTCTTAATATTATGAAGTACAAACCCCAGCATTTTTGTATATTCTTTCGTTATATACTCTAAATGAGCAACACAAGCGACTTTTCTGTCAAATATAACACCTAAGTCATGGATTGCGTCCACCTACTGCACTTTTTCATGGTTAATGTAGTATTCGGTTTTAATATAGTCAATGTTTCTTGTCAATTTCATATGATAACACTTTATAGAGTTTAGCTGCATTTTGTTGCCTATGCATGTATTCTGTGGGCAGTGCAAAGGTACATTGAGAATAGTGTGATAAACAGTAAAATATCACAGTTATCCATATTACCTTTTAATAACTGAACTATATAAAATAGTAAAAATAAATAATAAGTACTCTTTATTATGCACCAAACAAGAAAAGAACAAAACTAGTATACATATCAAACAATTCGTACACAAAATGCATAATGAGCGGATTTACTGCTAACAGCATTTTCTTATAAGCAACTTTTGGATAGACAGGAGTGTATTGGTCAACGTTTTGGTGCAATAAGACAAAAGAAGCTCATAATAAAGCATAAAAGTGAATATTTTCGTATCTTAATAATGGGTAGCCGTAATATTTATGTATGTATGTTCCGAGACGTTTCGTAGTTTTCGGGTTATGTGTTGTCTAGATTTTTTATAAACTGAATCTTCATGAGTAGTACTTTTATGAATAAAAGAATCAGCTGTGATGAAAGTTAAAAAAAAATATTGATCTTAAGTTAAAAACGTAACGTTACTTAAATTTTCAACTTTAAATAAAAAATCTAAACAGGTGACTTCATGGTTCCTAAGTTGGCCTCAAGAACGCGTATATACGAGTGCATATATATAGATTATACATTTATATATTGAGGTAAATAAGCCTTTCTCAAGAAGTTTTGAAAAACGAGATACTGTAATAGATGGCTTTGTAGGTATTCATTTTTATACTATCTTTTTTCTTATATGATCGTGGGTCTTCAAATATGTTATGATTTACATTTAGTATTACTCTGATTTCAGAAATTGATGAACGGGAATTATGAAAAATACAATATCTTGAAAAATACTGAATTAAACAAATAATTCTAACGTGACAGAGCCATGCTTCTGCACATATAGACCTGCTCGACCGGAGTATTACCACAGTTAAACCATCTGTTAAACAACGCTTGCATTGTATGACTAAGTGAGTGAGGTTACCGGAGGCCCAACCCTAATTCCCTTCCACTCTTTCCCCCTAGGCCCATGGGGGTTTCCACACGATAAAAAAAAAAGTTCCACCAAATCTCTTCTAATAGGTATCGTAAAAGGCGACTTAGGGATCGGACTGTTTGTATCAGACGATATGTAGATATACATATATACAGTACAACAGTTCCCGGATGGCGGCATAATATGGGCGTTTCATGTGTCTCGCATGAGTATGTCAATGTATGTGTAGGTTTGCTTTATAAGCTTACCTTAATAAGTTTAATGTTTAAATGAATAACGAGATATTATAAAAATATTATATTTTCTAAATTAGTCACGAAAATTAATTTGCATTAACACTAAGTCCAACAACGGCAATAATTAAGGATATACCGGCGAAATGTTTTTCATAATAAAGGCCAACTGATATTTTGCTCAGGCAAAAATTAAGTTTGGTAGTTTTAATCTTCCAATACTTTGAGCACAAAGCAATTGTTCGAGGCTACTTAGCTTTCTCAATAGTTTTACTTTACTTTAAAAAATATTGATTTTTGTTAAAGTATGTAAAGGTGAATTATTTTATCCAAGTTTGTTTTAGACATTTATTTTTCAATTAGGTCAATTTAGAAATCTGAGTTTCTAAATTGACCTAATTGAAATGAATGTTTTGATCTATTATTCATCTTTTACAAAGTTCTACCGTAATAAAATGCTAAGCTTCAACATAAATCTCAAGAAGTTATATAAATGTACGTGTTATATACATATTATAAACAATACCTGAGAAAGAGTGGCCTTGAATTTTATTGCTGGTGTCTTATTCAGTGGCTAATAAATCATAGGTCACATTTGTCTTAGACAAACATATGTACTTACATAAATAACAATTTCATTTAAAGTATCTTTCTACACACTAGTCTACCTTTACGCAGTATTTAACTTTATATCATTTGTTTAAAAGGAAGATTTTTAATAGCGATGAAAGCAATATTGTTTAGTCTTGGGGGTTGATATCATTGCATCACAATACTCACTCCCTATAAGGAACATATTATTTTATTTTCTAATATTCGTTAATGTTGTATCAAACCTGTAAGTAATGTCGTCAGCAGGTGCTGACGACATTCCATTACACAATTATCAAGCATTCCATTTCCTTTTTTCTTTTCAATTCCGCAAGTCTCTTCCGCAGACGGATATTAACAAGTGGAACAATGGCATTGAGGATGAATAAGTAGAGAAACAGCGTACGAATATTTCCATTTATTTTATTATACTCTATTTTGTGCATCATTTAATTAAATTTCCTGAACACAGCCGAATCCAGAAATAACTGAACACTAGATATAACTCAGTCATAAATATTTACTTGGAGCATGCTCGACTGTACCCGAATGCGCCTATTAAATAGCTAATTTATGCATTTCTCCAACCAGGAAATTCTATCAAATTGTTTTTTGTACTGCTGTCGGTAACTCTTTATATTGTTAAACAGTAATTGAAGAGGGTAGACCCACCACTCACCCTCGGTTTGCAGATATCTACGATAGTAACAGCTAAGAATAAACCTCAACGAACTGCCATAGACATGGAATGCAAACCGAATACTCTCACATATCTACGAGACGGTGCAGACACTTTCAAAAACCTTTATTTGCAATCTACCGTTTTTATGGTATAATGATAAGAAATGCATTTAGCCTCTACACGAGTATCATTAGGAATACTAGGCAGTAATGTCTACTATTGAGCGAGTTTTCTAAATTTATTCTATATAATTGCCACTCTCCCCTCCATTGGAAAACGAATCTTATGAACTGTAAACAGCGGGGAAGAATAGGAAATTGTTTTTCATTTTCAGAATTTTTTTGGCCTAAATCTTTAAACGGTATAGGTAAGTAATACTCAAACTAATATAACGAGTTGCAATCTTTGTCTATGGAAATTGCTAGAGGTTTAATTTCGGCTTCTATTTGAGGGATTAAAATCCCTCTTTTGACTAGTTAACACTGGATATCCTCCAGATTACGCATAATTCAATTACTTTATTTTATTAATGACTATGAACAGTTGTACACTACATAGATTCAATAACTTTGTAATTAATGCACAACCAACTTAATTAAGTATATAAAGCAAAAAAAAATACCAGTGGATTTATTTTGCAAGTCTTATTCTATATTGCTATGTATTACTTCATTGACAATTGCACTCCTGCATGTAGCGACGCACAGTGTGAAAACGTCAATATGTTCGAAGTGGTTGTTATAGGCATTGATTAGCTACTACAAGAGGGCATGTCGCCATCGCTTGGCGTTACTTCTGCACGAATTAGTTGTGAACAAACGAACTGATCTAGCTGCGGTCTGCGCGTCTTTGCACTGCTTTGTGTAAGATCATACAATCGTACTTGTTATGATATAGATTATAAATAGTTACTGTTCCCTGAAGTAAACGTCTCTGCTGCAGCATTAGAATGTTGTATTTACTTAAATTAAACCGCTTAGGCACGAATGTGCCGGCTCGACCGGTGCGATACCACAGCCTCGGCCATAGAAAACCGGTTTTGAAGCAACACTTGCGTTGCATTTCCCCGACATTAGTAAGGTTTCGAGAAGCCTAACTCTCCCTCTCCTTTTTCATGTCCCCTGACCTCTCACCCCTTTTCCCATCTCCTCATCCCCCTCTCTTTCTTTTCCCAGTATACCCTCATCCTCTCAAAAGAGGGCAAACAGCTTATGACTCTCGAGTTGCAGGTGTCCATGGACGGCGGTTATCACTTACCATTGAAACTTACAAGATCTCATGACAAAACTTTATTTTTTTAATGCTTTATTGCTGATTTATTGAACATGTACATATGTATATCCAAATGCAGCTTAGTCTATTTCCACTCCGAGGTCCTGCAGTGAAGTAACATTGTTTGGTGTCCTATTAAATCATTCATATTCAAGATCAATAATGTTTTTAGTTTTTTTGTAGAAAGTATAAAGTTGTATTTTTTAATACTTCAATGTAGTTTATTTAATTCAGAGAGGTGGTCCAGATATTGTTGTAGAAGCAAACAATCATGTTCACGGTTATTTCTTAAATACCCCTTAAGGTTATCTGCGTAAAGTTAATAATATGAATGTTTAAAACTTGAATTTATATAAACAATACAAATAATAAAGGACTCAGTACTGATCACTGCGGCACGTTAAACTTGGTTTTAACAGTATTGGATTTAAATCGATGCACCACAGCCCGTTGATTGCGGTTTTATATACATTTATATATAAAGCCCACCATCTTAATAAATTTCGTCTAATATCATTGAAAGCGATTTTGTTAAGGAGATGTTCATGATCCACTTTGTCGAAGGCCATTGGGAAAATTGACCTGAACACACGGCGTCCACGGATCCACATTTTTTAATAAAAAGTTTGTAAACTGTATGTGATCATCAAAGCCTTATTTTCGGCTCTATGTGGACATGATGTTGAGACAAAATGGTGTAGACTTGTTTGAAAAGATGAGATTAATGCTAAAATAAATATTGTTACTAAGCTTTTTGAGGAAGAGTATTCACCAGAAAAGTAATATTTTTTATATCTTAAAAAAGGGACAAATGAGCAGACTTTTTTTTTTTTTTTTTTTATGCGATAGGGGGCGAACGAGCAGACGGGTCACCTGATGGTAAGTGACTACCGCCGCCCATGGACACCCGCAACTCAAGAGTCACAAGTGCGTTGCCGGCCTTTTAGGTAGAGGTACGCTCTCTTCTTGAAGGTTTGAAGGTCGTATCGGTTCGGAAATACGGCAGGCGACAATTTGTTCCATAAGCTGGTTGTGCGAGGCAAAAAGCTTCTGGAGAAGCGCACAGTGGTGGAGTGCCAATCGTCCAGGTGATGGGGATGGATATTTTGTCGCGTAGGACGATGGCGGAAACCAGCAGCCGGTATAAGTCCGAACAATTCCTCTGAACACTCCCCATGATACAAGCGATAGAGGATGCAGAGTGAAGCTACATCTCTACGCAACGCCAAGGTGTCAAGTCGATCAGAAATATCTTGGCAGTCGATGATGCGAGTCGCTCTCCGTTGAATGCGGTCAAGAGGCAGAAGTTGGTACTGGGGTGCACCTGCATAGAGATGAGAACAGTATTCCATGTGCGGCCGAACCTGCGCCTTATAAAGTTGCAGGCGGTGGGCCGGAGTAAAATACTGTCTCGATCTGTTTAGCACACCAAGCTTCTTCGAGGCTAATATGGCCTTACTCTCTAAGTGACCGCGAAACTGGACTTCGCTTGATATATCGACGCCAAGGATTCCGATACTGGCTGATGCAGTTAGGGAAGTGCTCTCAAATTGAGGTGATACGACCAATGGCATCTTTTTAGCGGTGAACGCGCAAACCTGTGTCTTCGTGGGGTTAAATTGGACTAGGTTAAGTCGACCCTAATCTGAAACTTTTGATAAAGAAGTTTCGATTTCAGACACAAGTTTGGATCGGCTTTCGTAAGTGAACATTTGCAACTCAAGAGTCACAAGACTGCTATTCGTCTTTTAGGGTAGCGGAAAGAGTTGAAGGGAAAGGGAGGTCACATAATGCAAGCATTATTTAACAGCCAGTTTTCTATAAGGCCATGGTAATACTCCGATCGAGCCAACCTGTGCCGAAGCATGGCTCTCCCACGTTACTACTATCTGCTATGAACATTGAACCTAGCGCGATTATAGACATCAAACCAGCTTTACGTGATGACTTTGGCATGAACATGCGGTTTTGTTTCCTTCAATGAAAACAAAGTAGCTATGTGATGCATCCATTTTTTCAAAAACTTTTTTGTAAAGTAAATACTTGTTTTATTTTACACCACAGCCTTTTTATGTGAGATAATAGAACTGCAATTTTTTATTTTTTTTATGCGATAGGGAGCAAACGAGCAAACGGGTCACCTGATGGTAAGTGACTACCGCCGCCCATGGACACCCGCAACTCAAGAATCACAAGTGCGTTGCCGGTCTTTTAGGTAGGAGTACGCTCTTTTTTGAAGGTTTGAAGGTCGCATCGGTTCGGAAATACGTCAGGCGACAATTTGTTCCATAAGCTGGTTGTGCAAGGCAAAAAGCTTCTGGAGAAGCGCACAGTGGTGGAGTGCCAATCGTCCAGGTGATGGGGATGGATGTTTTGTCGCGTAGGACGATGGCGGAAACCAGCAGCCGGTATAAGTCCGAACAATTCCTCTGAACACTCCCCATGATACAAGCGATAGAGGATGCAGAGTGAAGCTACATCTCTACGCAACGCCAAGGTGTTAAGTCGATCAGAAATAGTCGATGATGCGAGTCGCTCTCCGTTGAATGCGGTCAAGAGGGAGAAGTTGGTCCTAGGGTGCACCTGCATAGAGATGAGAACAGTATTCCATGTGCGGCCGAACCTGCGCCTAATAAAGTTGCAGGCGGTGGGCCGGAGTAAAAACTGTCTCGATCTGTTTAGCACACCAAGCTTCTTCGAGGCTAATATGGACTTATTCTCTAAGTGACCGCGAAACTGGACTTCGCTTGATATATCGACGCCAAGGATTTCGATACTGGCTGATGCAGTTAGGGAAGTGCTCTCAAATTGAGGTGATACGACCAATGGCATCTTTTTAGCGGTAAACACGCAAACCTGTGTCTTCGTGGGGTTAAACTGGACCAGGTTAAGTCGACCCCAATCTGAAACTTTTGATAAAGAAGTTTCGATTTCAGACACAAGTTTGGATCGGCTTTCGATGACGTTTACCCGAGAAATGTTAGCGCGGCCGGTGTAAAGGGTATCACTCGTGCTATCGTCTGCATAGCAATGGATGCTGCTAATCTGCAGCAAGTCGTTGATATGCAGAAGAAACAGCGTGGGTGATAGCACACAGCCTTGTGGGACACCAGAATTAACAGACTTCGAGTCGGAGCTTGCACCGTCAACAACGACCTTGATGCTTCTGTCTGTAAGAAAACTGGTGAGCCAATTGCACAGTTTTGGGAAGCCCATAGGAAGGAAGCTTCGCAAGGAGCGCTTTGTGCTAGACCCGATCGAAGGCCTTCGCCACGTCCAAATCAACGGCCAATGCTTCCCCCTTGGTCTCGATCGCCTGTGCCCACCGGTGAGTCAAGTAAACAAGATCACCAGCTGAACGACCCCGACGGAAGCCGTATTGTTGATCATTGAGGAGCTGGTGGTCTTCTAAGTACCGGAGGAGCTGGCAGTTAACAATGGATTCCATTATCTTGGAGAACAAGGAGGTGATGGGTCTGTAGTCGGACGGGTCCGAGTGATCTCCTTTTTTAGGGATTGGGTGCACTAGAGCTGTCTTCCATGAGTTCGGGACTACGCCAAGAGAGTAGGAAAGCCGATAAAGGCGCGTTAAAACCGGTGCCAACTCAGGAGCACACGTCTTCAGCAAGATAGGAGATAGGTAGTCATAGATTGAACATAGAACTTTTTTAGCTCCAGCTTTAATATATAATTAAAATCTTTTAAAGTATAAATTAATCACAGTTAATGACTTATATCAGTACCTGACTTGACCTTCTGCCGGTGAAATTGTTATATCCTCAATTAAATTATCCTTAATTAACACTATCACATTCAGCTACAATATGGAGTCTCTAATGAAATCAATTGCTGACATGAATATGTATGGCTATAACGTATGGCTGAGTTTGAGGCCAGAGATCGGCAGCAAAATGATGCGAGCACTGCAACCACTAGTCTTGAAGCAGAGTTTAAAAATTTCAAGAAATTTGTTCTTCAAGCATTGAGTGACGTGCAACAGCAGGTGCAAATGCGGGCTCACTCTGCAGACAATATGGAGATGCGGAGTAGACGGAAAATGTTGTTGTTTCATGGTGTAGCGGAAGAGAAGAATGAAGACACTAATTTGTTAATTAGCAAATTAGTCACTGAAAAACTTCAGATCAGCGGTCTCACTACATCAGACATCAAAAGAAGTCAGAGGATGGGCCGCACTTCATCGACAAGTAAGCCGAGGCCCATACTTATTAAATTCCAACAGGTGGCGACTCGCGATGCAGTATGGTTTACAAAAACCAAATTGAAAGGCACTGGCGTCACTGTTTCAGAGTTCCTCACAAAATCGAGACATGATCTGTTTATGTCGGCTAGTGATAAACTCGGTATAGGCAGATGCTGGACTCTGCAGAGCAACGTCTTCGTCATGGGACCTGGTGATAGACGACAACGTGTCTCATCGCTTATGGAGTTGGCCACTATAGTTGAAGAACCAGTAAAACCCGTTGCTGCGGCTAAAATAGGTGCAACTAATCCCAGGCGTGCTGCTAAAAAGTAACAAGTCATAGTGTTTTTTTTAAGCTCTAAGCCATTTGTTATCCTAAATTCATATTGTATATCGGTTAACGGATGAAATCAAGATTCTAAAGACAAGGAAAGCGAGGGCACATTCAAGGTATAAGAGCTACCCTAGTACATCGAACTGGGAAAAAAATGTGCATATTCGAAATCACTGCAATAGGATGTGTAGGAATGCTCAACGCCGACATATCCATAAATCTGTTGAAAATGGAGATCCGAGTCATGTCTGGAAATTTCTGAAGTCACTAGGAGTCGGAAAATCGCGCCCTAATACTGTTTCAATGAATATTTATATAAATTCCCTCAATTCATATTTCTCTGCTTCCTACTACTAACTACTAAAATTGCAACGATAAATTATCTTTCTTCTCTGCCGACTCCCGACTGTTCACCGTTAGTTTTCAGTCAATTTTCTGCTTGTGATGTCAAGAAGAGCATTTTATCAATAACCTCAAATGCAGTAGGAACTGACAATATAAGCCGTAATATGATACTTCCTATCCTTGATGAAATCCTACCCGTGATTTGCCATATTTTTAATTATTGCGTATCCAAAGGTGTTTTTCCAACTGCGTGGAAATGGCTCAAATCACTCCTCTCCCTAAAAAAGGTAATCCTTCCTCTTTTTCAGATTACCGACCCATATCTATCCTTCCTTTCCTTTCCAAAGTCTTTGAGCGGCTTATCCACGCTCAATTGAGCTCCTTCCCTACTAGAAATTGTCTCCTTAATCCTTTTCAATCAGGTTTCCGTCCCGGCCACAGTACAACCTCAACCCTTATTCATATTACGGAGGACATCAGATCTAACATGGAAGACGGAAAGTTGACGGTCCTGCTTTGCTGGACTTCAGTAATGCTTTTAACACCGTCGACGATTGATGTCTTGCTTGCTATATTACGCTCTCTTAACATATCTCCATCAGCAATTGACTTGTTTCATAGTTACCTGTATGGCAAAACATGTATTCCTCTTGGTGCACTACATCTGCGGGCGTGCCTCAGGGCGGCGTATTATCCCCACTACTTTTCTCAGTTTTTATCAACTCAATCACTGATCGACTCCTTTCTTCCTATCACCTATATGCAGATGATCTCCAAATTTACTCTAAAGCTGACCCGGATAACCTGACTGAAGCTATCCATGACATCAACCAGGATTTGAAACAAATATTTACCTGGAGTAGAAATTACGGGTTAAGAGTAAATCCTTCAAAATCTCAAATAATTATCATCGGTAGTCAAAGGATGAACTCATTAATAAACAGGCAACATCTACCCGCTATCTATTGCGATGGTTCCATTATTCCATATAGTGACAAAGTCAAAAACTTGGGGATCTATATGGATGGTTCTTGTCATGGAGCCCCCACATAAGTGAAGTCAGTCGGAAAATATTTGCCACTGCGGGGTCGCTGCGCAGACTTCGCAACTTTCTTCCTGTCAATACCAAAATTTCTTTAGCACAATCTCTTCTCCTTCCTATTCTTGACTATGGTGACGTCAGCTATCTAGATCTCACCGAAGACCAACTGAACAAACTTAAGCGACTCCAAAACGTCTGCATAAGATTCATATTCGGGTTACGGAAATATGATCATATCTCACAGTATCGTTCAAAGCTCAAGTGGCTACCTATACGCCTTCGCCGGAATGTTCATATTCTTTCTCTTCTTTACAGTACTCTGTTCCATCCACATACTCCCTCTTATCTTAAAGAACGTTTTGAGTTCTTACATAACACACATGGCAGGAACCTGAGATCGTCAGAGAATTTGAAGCTGAAAATGCCCAGACATACCACACAATTCACTGACAAATCGTTCTCGGTGCAAGCAGTCAGGCTGTGGAATAATTTACCACTGGATATTCGACAAGCCAAATCCATACTTATATTTAAAAAGCAAGTGGTAAACTACTTCTTGTCATTATAAATATGTATGTTCCTATTTATATATATATACATATATATATATATATATATATATATATATATATGTATGCCTTTATTTACTTTATTTACTTATATGTTAGTGTTATATATGATAATAAGTACATATATTCATGTTGTTAGAATAGTCGCCTTAGACTACCCCTAATTTGATGTCATAATATCCGTATAAAGGTTGTCTGGAAGAAATCACCGTGAGTGATAAGACCGCCAATTGTTATACCGTAATACAAGCATGTCTATATATATATTTTTTCCATTACTTGTATGGTGTACAATAAAGAGATAAATAAATAAATAAATGAATAAATAAACATCCGCGACAGAGTCGGCAACGACGTTGGGATCATCCGGCGAGAAGCAAACCTGCCTCCATGGGTGAAATGCAAAGAATGTTCGCATTCCATCCCAGTCCGCTGACCTATAGTGCCATACGCGGTGACTGCCTGTAACTCGCGGCCGCAGCGAGTGAACGAGTGGCACTATACTCCTAATCAGGCAATGGTCACGGATACTTTGTAGCCGTCAGGATGTGAGGTCAGCAGAACATCCAACAGTGAAGGCACGTGGCTTTCTGCATCTGGGATTCGCGTAGACGTTGCTAATAGCTGCGTCAAGCTATATGCCAAGGCGAAATCGTGAACAGATCTTCCCGCATGATTGGTTTTGCGCGAACCAAGCCATTCGGCGTGATGGGCGTTAAAGTCGCCAAGAATCACGATTTCTGCGGATGGGACCTGCTGGAGCACTGAGTCTGTAGCCATTTGGACGTGGTCGATGAGTCGGTCCGTTTCGGCATCACCGCTATGGGACCTGTAGAGGCATACGTAGATGCGGGGATGGTCGTCGTAGTCTACACGTAGCCATAAGATATAGAGGTCCCTACCTTCAAGATTGCCGAGGCGGCGAAAAGTGATATCATCTCTAACGTACACGCATACACCAGCCTTAGGAACAAAGGAGTGTTCCAGTCCGTACCCAGGGTAGCAGAGGTAGGATGTGTCCGCTGGAGATGATATCTGCGTCTCGGTTAAAAAGAGCAAGGCCGGCTTTGCTGTCTCAAGGTGGTGGTGGACAGTGTCGAGGTTAGAATGTAAGCCCCTGATGTTACAAAAATCCACGGTAAACGTGACAGGGGTTGCCATGGTATGCCTTCTCTTGCCCCGAGCAGATTTTGAGAGCGCAGTTGAGCCCCCCCCAGAGTACGAGGGGCAGCCTGGGCGTCCACGCTCAGGTATAATGCGTCCTGAGGGTGGACGTGGTGAGGGGGGGATTCTCCAACGCTAGCGCTGGTACCCCCCTGGGGTTTGTTTTTGTTAACAGCGCTATCATTAGGGGGGGGGGGTGGGTAATTTTCGGCCTGCCTTTGGGATTTGCAATATAGGCTTATCAATTATTCAGAAAAGGAAATACTAATATTTTTAGTTTTCAATATGAATATTAGTTTTTCTCAGTCAATATTTACACATGCTAGATATGGCACAGTTTAGAATCTCTTTTTGTTGTAACCTTTTGTTATATTTAGAGTATATATTAAAAATAAAAGTCAATAATTGCTGTCCACGTATTGGATTGATGTTGAATTATGTAAAAAATATATAAATTATAAATAATACTTTATACTGCGGTTTCATTTAGTAATCTACAAATATAAAAAAAGTCAAACTAAAACCAAGCTATACAAAATTATGTGACAATGACACACAATAATTATATATTATATATAAATTGTAATATATCTCTGTGGCTTAGGGTTTGAAACTAACATAACAGCGCTTAGTTAGATTTAGTTGTCAGAAGTAATATACCACTGCAGTAGTAAACCGCATACTTAGCGAAGCGTAAATCGTAATCGTCTGGGAGACAATCTCGGCTAACACAACTAAATTGCTTTGTTTCCTGATATAAACAAATAATAGTAATCCTGTATATTAGTAATCCTACTGACAACATTTTTGCTGTTGTTACTACATATGTTTCCTCCTCTTGTTGTAGATTTAAAGTTAGTATTTCTGATCCGGTCTATTCGTTTCGCTCCAATCATAGATTGCTCCATAGCTCTCTCACATGTGCTGAATTTTTCTTCCTGGTTTTTCGTTAGGCTTCATGTTCGAGCTTCATAAGTAACAAATGTCAGTATAGATAAGGTGAATGACTACTACTAAGTTGACTACTTTATTAACTTGAATTTCAGACCCAAGTATTTCCTTCATGCTTTACCTGGAGTGTGCTCGATATGTTTGTCCTGATTATCATAGAATGATATTAGCTATCCATAATATGTAGTCTGCACATAGTCTAAATTATCACAATCTACCATAATTTTGCACTTGGTTTTTTTATAGTAAGTCCGGTAGGTTTACAGTTTGTATGGAATTGCACTATCATTTGTTGTAGGTTTTCAAGTGTACCAGAAAAAATTACAACGTCGACGATGAATCTTAGGTCGCTTAAGTACTACCCATTTATTTTTATGCTTTTATTGATCTACTCGAGCCGTCTGAATACTGATTCAAGCACAGCATTATAGAGTATTGGTAAGACTGGATCACCCTGTTTTACACCTTTCTGTGAAGAGAATAGTACTCCTAGTTTGTCGGTTTTAGTCTTTGCTGCTGTTTCTGTAAATAATCTTAGATAAATTTATAAATTGTGGACGTTATGGTCCACTGAATCAAATACTTTAGAGCAGGGGTGCTCAAACTTGAACTGCTGGCGATCTACCTCAATATTTTTAGACTACGTACGATCGACTTGAGAGGCTGCAAGTATGTGTGATGCAGGGTTGTCGTACATACACGATACACCCTACCTACCTAGGTAGGTACACCCTACCTACCTAGGTAGGGTGTACCGTAGCATATATAGATATTAGCTTTCCGCACAATTTACATTATCTTAGTCAAGGTTTGGGTTAGGTTTACTTAAGTTCTTCTCTACAATATCAATGAAAAAACTCCTAGTTATTCAAAATTGCGAGTTTATTCGTTGTTACAAAACAAAAGAGTTACATATGGTGTTAAACTCAACTAAGGAGTGACTTTGGATCTTGAAGCGTGGCACTGCATGTTCTCAGCATACTTTTCATAAGATGGTGCGTAACCACTGAGTGCCAATCGCAAGCATGATGACATATGATCGTCAGTTAGTCGATTGCGATATTTTGACTTAATTATCTTCATTTCAGAAAATGCAGACTCGCACAAGTAAGTTGACCCACACATTGCCGTCAGTTGAAGGGCGATTTGCCTTAGATTCGGATATTTATCTTCAGATATAAAACACCACAAATTTGTATCAGATGCTGTAGCTTTGAGATGTATATCTGATATAATCTGCACCAACTCATTTTCAACAGAACATGAGTTCATATTAAACTGACTTGCTACTTCAGTGGTTAATTCCTCAATGTTTTTACATGAAAAAGGATAACTCATAAATGATGCTATATTTGCCAATTTACTGCAATCATAAAAACGCATTTCGAATTGTCCCAAAATATTTGATAATTCAGCCTCATACGTATCATGATTCAACTGAGGAATCCTTGCTTTCAAAGACGGAAAATGTTTCAGATCCTTTCTTTTCAGTTGATCTATCATAAGTTGCAATTTACTTTTGAATGCGTTTACTGCCTAATCATCTCAATAATAGTTTTTCCTTTACCTTGAAGCTCCAAGTTAATGGTGTTTAAGTGCATTGTGATGTCAGTCAAAAATGCCAAATCAGTCAGCCATTTTTCGTTTTTCAACATCTCAGTGTCATCACCTCTTTCGTCTAGAAAAGCTGTTATTTCGGGCAATAATTCTTGAAACCTTTCTAGGAATTTTCCGCGACTCAACCACCTGACGTCCGTGTGAAGAACTAAATCAGTGTGTTCAGCTGACTCCCTATCTTCCAACTTCAACTTAAAGAGCCGCCGTTGCAAGCTACGTGCACGGATAGAATTCACAATTTTTGTTGCAATGCCCATAATTTCCTCCGTGTTTAAAACTTTTGAACACAAAACTTGTTGAGTATAATGCAATGGAATGAAAAAAATGAAGGGAATTCTTCATTAGCTCGACACAATGCCACAAAACCGTTCTTGTTTCCAGTCATTGCTAGTGCTCCATCGGTTGTAATGCACACTAATTTATATATTGGTAGCTTGTAGTTTTTTACAAAATTGATGAAAACGTCATATATGTATATCTTCGCCACGGGTCTTCCCCTTTAGAGGAATGATTGTCAAAAATTCTTCCTTAGCCAACATGTCATTGAATACCATCCGAATAAAAATACACAGCTGGGCGGTGTCTGCAAATCAGGTCTGCGGTGTCATATCGGTGGATTCGTCGAACTGCAAAGAAAAGTATGTACATTCCATGATATCATGTTTTAGTTTATCTGCGATGTCCTGACTCATGACTTCAATACGCCTTGTGACAGTCTTACGAGATAACTGAAGTTCTCTAATAGCAGACATGATTTCTGTTTTATTTTTAAAATCTCCAAATAAAGTCTCACCCGCTTCAATAAAT
This sequence comes from Tyria jacobaeae, assembly GCA_947561695.1. Classification (NCBI taxonomy): domain Eukaryota; kingdom Metazoa; phylum Arthropoda; class Insecta; order Lepidoptera; family Erebidae; genus Tyria; species Tyria jacobaeae. The sequence goes on from OX387210.1 coordinate 9,885,253, forward strand.
GCTTCCTTCACAACCGATCCATCTTCGAATGGTTTCTTGTGTTTCGCCAATATATGAGATATTTTAAATGACGCGATCGTAGCAGCTTTTGATTGTTTGGCTGGTCTTGTGAACATGGTTTGTTCTTTTTTCAAACAAGATATCAAATTACTTACTTTTCGTTTTCTTAATTCACTCTGTGGCGGAAAATCCTTTTCATAGTTTTTATGAACCGTTTTATGATGCCTCTCTAAGTTACCACGCTTAGGTATTGCAACTGACGCACGACAAATAACACAAATGCACTTATCCTTCACCATACAAAAGAAAAATTCTTCCTCCCAATAGTTATTAAAATAATACGTTTTAGATTTCTTCACTGCACTCATTTCGCACTATTTAATAATAAACTTTGTATCGACGTAGTATCGCCTTCAAGTTACAATTCAGAATGACTCCAATTCCTGCAGGCGCAACATTTATATCGGCGTGAACGAAAGTCTCGAATGTTCCCGTCAAACGCGCCGCCCGAAATGGTCTAGTACAGTCTAGTCTAGAAACAACGCGGCTTTTCTTTGACAAGTACCGCGCGTTCCTTTGATAAAGCCGCCTTTTGCCGCAAGCAGTGTTATTACGTAATAAATTTTTGTAGTTTAGTTACCTACTTATTAAAAAAAATTTTCTTCTCAAGATCTACTCAAAAAGCACTCGCGATCGACTGGTCGATCGCGATCGACCGTTTGAGCACCCCTGCTTTAGAGAAATCGTTTTTATTCATTCACTTTTTCTATGAGTTCATTAACAGTATGTAGGCGATTGGACAACAACAGAAAAGTGGACCAAAAAAAGTACAGAATGGTACCCGGTACCCGGGACGGAAAAAGACGTAGAGGAAGACAGAAAAAAAAAAAAGACTGGAAGAAGATCTGCCCAAAGGTTGGAGAAGGACAGCAACTGACAGGCAAATGTAGAGGGAACTTGAGGAAGCCTATGTCGCAAGAGCCTGACTTGGTAACTGATATTAAAAGTTAAGTTATACTCGTATATGTACATAAAGGAAAAAAAAATAACTATAGTTAAGTATAGTTAGTATAGTTTTTTATCTTTTATTTTATTATATTACAAATTGTGCAAAGCTCAGAGTAAATAAAGGCTATTTTTTTATGTAGATGATTGATTTTGCTCTGTTATGATCTAAATCCAAGTTGTTAAGGCGGCTATTCCTCTTAAAAGGTTTTAAGTATTCTAGCTTTTATTAGAGTCATAAATAGATTGTGATAGCATGTGATGTACGTACATAGAAACCTAAGAAATCACAGTGACATTTAACGATAAGAGTATAAACTTACAACCACAAAATGCGTATCATCAATTAATAATACTTAATGAAAAATACCGAATACAATACGTTAATGTTTGAAGATTATTTATAATTTTAAAGATTAAAAGCAAAGAATAAAAAAAAAAATCACATATACAAAAAGATTTAAAGGACTAACCAAAAAAATTATGACCATAATTAATCCTGTTGTCTCTATCTTTGGTTTTTTGTCTTCTAATTCTTATCAAGGTGCCATCAAGTATTTGATTGTATCTGTTTGCACTTAGCTTCGATACTTTGAACAGGATATCTGAAATTTGTATGTGAGGTTCTATGGTGCCTACTATTTATCAATTTATTTTGAAATTCCAACCTTCCAAACTATATTAACATATATATACATTTAAATAAAACTTTTGAGAATTCGTCAACAATCTTAGGAGGAAACCTGTACCTAGCAGTAAGATGTCTAAGGGTTGTTGGTATGCTGGTATAAAATGTGTAGACGACACTAGTGGTACGCTGGTATAAATTTTTCTGTAATCCATATAATCCCTTTTTATATATGTTTTCGTATATGGTACCTCATAGTAACAAAAATAATGATGTTCATTAACAATAAGTCTAGTACGGTTAATGTCACTGTCGGCACCAAGAGTATCATTTTACAAAGGAAAAATCAATTACAAAAAGCAACGCTGACAAGGCACTAAATAATTTTATATTGTAAATGAAACTAAACCGGAAAACAAGATGAATCTTTAAAAAATAAATAATTGATATGTCTGCAAAACTCAAGATAATAATAGTTCTGGGCTATCTATCGCCCTAGCAGAAGTAAGCCCGAGACTTTGGCAGGACTAGTTCCACGCGTGTCTGTATATTAATAATAATAATGCATAATAATATTATAATGTGAGTTTCTTAAATGCCAGCACCCTTCATATTCGCGAAGTATGCAATCTTAGAGATTACTTTCTCTTTGTTAACGTGGAGGTACACCGGGATGTAGTGGCAGTTGATAACGGACTTACTCCGCTTGGTCTAGGAAAAGAGAACTGGAGTAACCTGCAGTACCTAATGTTACAGATCGTAGGGAGATAGAAAAAAAATCGTCAAAATCGGTTCACGCAGTCGAAAGTTCTAAGGTAACAAAATTAAAAAAAAAATACAGTGATCTTGAGAACCTCCTCCTTTTTGAAGGCGGTTGAAAACGACATGACATTAAACGTCATGTCACATCAAAAATTAAAGATTCATAATATAAACCGTTACCTGCCTAGTAGTCCCGGTCAGTGGAGCGGCGTCTAGCTCATCTACAAGCGACGAGTTGTTTTCCTCGCCGACGTCTCCTACACCTGTAGGTCGGCAGCGGAGAGGCCGGCCACCGAGATGCTCAGATCCCCGAGGCCCACCGGCTTCGAATAGGGCCCCCGCTACCGGTGGTAATGTGCATTGCATGAGCTGGACTACATCGATAAATGAGAACGTTATGCGAGCATATTTTATGGCTACAGAGGGAGAAGAATTTGTTTCAGGAACTTGAACCAGCTATTAATGTTTCAACGCAAAGACTGTCGAATCAAATATGGGCCATTCAGCGATGTCATCTGTTGCATAGCTCCGGGCTTGAGAGGCTACGCTAGGACTTACAGATTAGCCCCGTCATACCTTCTCCAGTCTCCGTCAGTTTCATTCGCTCTGAAGTACCACTATCTATTCCTTTTATGGGAGAGAAGGATAACACTGCTTTATCTATAAGTACCAAGTATAATGATAAAATAAGGAACACTTTCGGCATCGGGCTTTTGCGGGAACTGGTATCAGTTCCTGTGATTATACAGCACAAGTCACAGAGCGCATTGACTTTCTGAAGCAGAAAGTTTATGCTTGGGCAAACCGTGTACGCAGATATAAAATTCGAGTAGACCGATACATTCAGAATCGTACTTTTTAAAGGGACGAGAGGGGGATTATAGAAGATGGGAGCAGCCTTATTTAGTGAGCGATAAGCATCTCCCAGATGTTGAAGTAACAAATGCATTTTGGCATAACATCTGGTCGATGCCTATCGGTCACACTGAGGGTAAACGGATACGAGATGTTGAACGTTCATGTGAGTCAATTAATACTATGGAGACAGTATTAATAACCGGTGTAGATGTAGCTAATACGAACTGCATTTAGGCCGTTAAGGAACTGGAAATACGCGGGACCGGACGGACTGCATAACTTTTGGTTACAGTGGCTCCGTAGCTCACATGAACATTTGTCATCTCAATTACAGTCATGCTTAGAATCAGGTTCGTTTTTATGACCACAAGAGTAACTCACCTACTCTACAAGCCTGGTAGTGCCTTGGATCCGAAAAGCTACAGACCCATTATCTGTTTGCCAACAGTGTACAAAATAACAACACATATAACTAATAACAATATAATGGCCTACTCTCAGAATGGATGTAGAAGTGGGGCACAAGGCACTAAAGAGTTCCTTATTATTGACACGACTACTAAAAATAAGTCATAACCTAAAAAACTTGGCGATATGTTGGATAGATTAAACAAAAGCCTATGATTCTGTGCCGCATACGTGGCTCATGCGGCCGATGGAGTTGTATAAAATTAACACAACTGTACGTACTTCCTTGGAGGCATTAATGTTGGATTTGAAATTAAGCAGGCAAATCGTTTCAAATCATCCATGAAAAGGAGGTGGGAAATTACCTGACCTCCCCTCCTCAAACGATACCTTAGCCCTGAGCCCTTCAAGACGTCTTTCAGCAAATGAAAAGTACAAGTATCTAGATATGACACAGGCGTTGGGTATAAATTAATTGACTAGTAAGCAATCGCTAAAGGAACGTTTCTTTGGCAGTCTGGAAAAAGTATTTTAAAAAGACTTTTGTCAGGCGGTAATAAGATGCGGACCTATAACGATTGGGTCATACCAGTCCTTTCTTAGACGGACTCAGACTGAATTGAATGCCCTATATAGAAGAGTCCGTACACTGTTAACCACATATCGAATGCACCATCTGCGTTAATCAGTGATGAGATTGCATATCCATAATCGCGAGATATGCAATCTTAGAGATCATTTTGTGTCTGTTAACGAGGAGCTACACCGGGATGTGGTGGCAGTTAATAACGGACTTACTCCACTTGGTCTAGGCAAAGAGAACTGGCGTAAACCTGTAGTACTCAATGTTACAGATCGTAGGGAGATAAGGAACAGCAAGGAGCTGCATGGACGTTTTTATCGGGCCTTAAACGGGCCCGATGTAGATCTATTATCATCTGTGTCTTGGCTAGATTAAAGTGATCTTTGCATAGACATAATCAAGTGACCAGGATAGTCCATCAGCAAATTGCTCTTAGATATAACCTTGTTGTCAAGTTACCGTACTACTGGTATGTGCTCGATCCAGTTCTTGCAAATAGTCGTGTAACATTCTACTGGGATCGATCTATCATTACTGACAAGACTATTGTTGCCAATAAACCTGACATGCGGAGCCGATGCTGAGCAATGATTGTTGATATTACCATTCCCCATGACGACAATCTTTTAAAGGCTGAAAAAGAAAAAAACTACTAAAATATTGTGATCTGGCCTATGAGGTTTTCGATATGTGGGATGACGATTCAGCAATCATTGTGCCGATAGTCATATTAGCCCATGGGTTGATTGCTATGTCCAGCACCTTCAGAGGCTCACGTTAGGTTGCTGGGTAGAGGGCCTGATGCAAAAGGCAGTCCTTCTTAATACACGTATTGTGAGGCGGTTCCTGTCTTTGGAGTCCTTACCACTGGTAGCTTGGTCCCTGTATCCGATACCGGTGGGACAGTATTTTTTATATTTTTAAATATATTTTGTTTTTTTATTTTATATTTAAAAATGTAAGTAGTTATAAAGAGAATAATAATAATGATACTTTATTGAAAACCTTAAATAATTAAATGATAATGGATACAGTAGTATAAACTGTGTCGCAGCCACTGACACCCACATCCAAATCTTGGACTATATTACTAAGATTAGTGGTTTTTTTTTTTTTGTTATTATTATAAATGAACATATTTGTTTGATCTATATAGTGTGGATGGCGAATGAGTGTAGGGTAAGAATAGTATGTGTGTACATGTAATGTATGTAAAGTGTACTGGTAATGTAATGATTTCTCACACTGTGCGTAAGTTAAATAAAGAAGCCACTCAGTTAGTTTGAACTTACACTTTTTATAGATATTGGGGTCGCCTTGCTCACAAGGCGGCCAGGTCTGCTGGGCTACACAGGGACTTCCTCTCTAGGGTACACCTAAGGCCCCGCCCATAAGACCCGATAACGGATTAATCTGTCACTGTGAGGTTTTAGTCGGTTTGAGTCCGAAATACCACCTACCCATTAGCCCTGGTAAGAGAGTTACTGGTGAGGGTTTCCACACACAAAGAAAAAGAAAGTCCGGAGAATTCACAGTTGACTACTTATTTCATCGCATACTAATTACAAAATGCTGTGAATTGAACACATCGTTCACCGACATACTATCAAGATGTTAAAAGGCACTATTAAATTTCAACTTTTGTTTACTTTTAATGGCTTTTGTGGAGTTGCAACAATTTTGCATCAAGATGCGAATTTTCAAATTTCAACCGTAAATTGACAGCAATCAATTAAATGTAATCCATTCAACCTTGATCAAATGGCTACTGGGCGATTTTCACTTGAATCGTTAGTCATCAATTGCGAACGGGTCCTACGAAAGCGTAATGGAAAGAAAAGTATATTGGGTGAGATCATCAGGTCGCATACCTGTAATACTAGTCTAAGCTAAGTCTAAGATATAAATTATATTTCGGTTTAAATTATGTACTGTGCATAATTTAAACCGAAATATAATTTATTCAAATAAAATCAACATACAAAGTCAATATCCAATACCTTCTACTATCAATTGAAGAGATACAATAACCGAACAATCTATTCCCGTAGCGTATTTAACGTTTAACAGTCGATAGTTCCTATTTCACGTCAAATAGACGGACGCGATCATTCGCCGACACCTTATCGTCAGCTAGTTAAGCGTTTCGCTGATTGTTGAATTGAGTTATAAATCTCCAACGGCACGCGATCTATCCCTTCGAACATGCTTATAGCGAGACTGGAACCACCTAACGATGGAATATGTAAGATAGAATTATCCTTTAGTAGCTAAGTTTAATTAAAAACAGAAGTTTGACAAAAGAAAGCTTTGGGTAATATTAATTACATGATTATTATTATTATTATACAAAAAAAACTGTATCTGTTAATAAAATTCATGACTTTGTTACCATGCCATGGAATGGCGTTGCCTTTTGAACCGTAGCAGAAGCGTTAACATAGAGCTTGAAGACTGCCTCTTAAACGGACAAGACATCGTACGCGATAAGTGTTTTTAACGTGTGACAGTGAAGTTAATATTATTAAGTGGGAGCCACAACCAATACATCTTTAACAATTAAAAATAAAGACGCAACCAAGATAAAAAATAAGAGATATAAAAAGAATAAGATATATAAAATAAGAGAAAAAATGCCATATTTCTTCAATGCCCGCCAGTATTTGCAATAATAGCTAAAGCTTCAGATAGCAAAATATTTACAGAAATACATTAATTAGTTTTATACGACATATTTAATTGCTACTTTTCTTAAAAGTAACTATACAATCAGTTAATGAATTTGAATAATAAGTTTAAACGGGTGAATAATTGTATCAGTTTTATTAATTTGTATACGGTAGCCAAGTACGTTTTAACTAAGCAAATTAGAAAATATCTTTTTTGTAGCACAATGCCTAATGGAGGATATAGCGACTAGCCTGGTATTCACATTATGTTACGTAGATTTCTGATAAATTTTCTTGACCATCATTATGATTGCTTAGCTTTTTTTTATAGGATTAACTTTGGTAAGTCTGCGAAAGCTTACTGAACTCTCACCATGTCTTCATTGAAGTACTACACGCGGACAGAGGTTTCATTCTTTTTCTATCGAAACACCTATCTATTTTTCCGGAGAACTACAATCCTGGAGTGTTCATGAGTAGAGTGAATAGTTTTAGATAGGCGTGTACCATCTTCGTCTTCATAGTCACTTTCCATCAGGTAGTTTGGGAGACAAACGGCTATTTTAATAATAAAAACATAAAAACTCGTATTCTAGGCTTATATTCATAAAGTTGTTCTGATTCCGGCTTCATATGAAATATATACAAGTGTATAAATGCACTAACGACTCAAGTGTAGATACCGGAAAATTTTATAGGACTCTCATAAATAGCAAATATAAAATGTGTTAGTATCTTTCTGAATTATTAATTTGGTAATATATTCATAGAACACTGGTTTGGATGTGTTGATTAAATTAATAATTGGAGTGCGTTTATAGAGATCAGGTACCTCCTACTATACACTGCCCTGCACTACTGGTCATTATAAACTGTATCATCTAACAAAGGTATACCTATATAAAAGTATAAAGAAGCCGTCTGCCTGATATGAGACAGCATCTACAGTTTGACTCACTCTTCACTAGGCAACTATTAACGTAATCACATGTTACATAACATGTTCCTCATATATGCTTATCCCCCCTCTACTCTTTCCCTTTCCCTTAACCCCCCCGCCCCTCATCACCCTCTAAGGCGGGCAGCGTACTTATGACTCCTGTGCTGTAGCTGTCCATGGGCGGCGTTTGTCATGTACCATCAGGTGACAAGTCTGTTCGTCTGTACAAACATATAAACAGTCGCCGACACGGTGTTCTGAGTCTCTAGTGTTGATTTTAGATGCGATATTTATCAATTTATCAATTCAAAACAAAAAAGCTGGATGCATGCGCATGCAGGCTTCATGCACGTCATACGCGCCAGCTAACTAACGTAGCTTATAAACGGATCTAAAAGCTCTCTTTTGCAGAATGAAAATTTATTCTATATTGGAATCACGTCCTCATGATTAAATGCAATGGGACATGATAATGTGGAAATAAAATAAGCAAACTAGTCCGGCAGTGTCGATATCTGTAAGTTGGCTGACTTTCCTTATGTCATATGCTGCAGAACTGAGCCTCCTTGAAAGAGATGTTAAGTTTGGGCCTCCTTGTAATCTAGAATCTATTCCTAAGAATACGGTTCAGGCTTCATATTCCCTATGTCTGACGTTAGAAAAAGAGGCACTTTTTAAACGGTTTAAAAGTCTAATATAACCCACTCCATGAACATTGAAAGCACCGTTAGACAATACCTTAACATGCAGCCAATATAATGCGCTCTTTTCTTGCCATTGATGTCGTTTGAATTTTTTTAGAAAGGAGGATATTGTGGATGGATTTCAGAAAGGAGGATAAGACTAATATTTTATAAAAAAACTTTCGACAAATTGCAGTTTCTAATAAAAGGAGACCAGCTTTTGTCCGCGAATTCCCTTTTGAGTAAAGGCTTTTCTAGGTGAAAGATAGCTATGTTTCTCGCGTCAGTACACCTTATAATAATAATCAGGCATGTTGAGTGATAGCTTTATGAAGCGGTAACAGAATATAAATCTAACTCTCTAACACTAATTTGTAACGTCCTCCACAAGCCGAATATGACCTTTATACAACTACTTACAAAGCCATAACAGTGATAGATAATTGTTATAAGATCTCTTGTTCCTAAATATTCGAATGAAACTGCCATGGGTATTGTACCATTATAAAATTTCATTCATACTTGTTTTTTTTTATTTTATTTTTTTAAACCAAAATTGTTTCAATTGCATAAAGCGATCGCTTAAGAAATGTAATCTCTGCCACTACTATGACGACAGTAAGAGTTTATTTTTAATAAAAATTACGTCCAAGCCGGACTGGGTGACCTAGTCGACTTTGAATTCATGTACAGACTGTGCGTCCGGTTTGACGCAAGACAGTATTCCAGTAAGCCCGGGATTCTGAGCGGCAACAGACAGGAACAAAATCTCTTCGGGTCTGTGAATAATGTACATTTTCGGCAACAATTCTGTTATTGCAGACACATTGATTTTAAAGGCAAATAAGGGGTTATATCAATAAACAATGCCATGCCATCAATAAACACGGCCTCACAGAAAACCGGTTGTGAAGTAACGCTTGCGTTGCATTTCCCCGAATTGAGTGAGGTTTCCGGAGGCCCAATTCCCCCTCCCCCCCTTTCTCTCCAATCATCTCCTTTCTAATTTTCAATCTCCTTATCCCTCCTCTCTTCTTTTCGCTCCCTGCATCCCCCATCCCTCATCACCCTCAAAGGCGGGCAGCGCACTTGCGACTCTTGAGTTGCAAGTGTCCATGGACGGAGGTGTCACTTACCATCAGGTGACCCGTCTGTTCGTCTGTCCCCCCATAGTATATATATATAAAAAAAAAAAAACAGGTGTGTATCCATCTAACCTTATTTTTGTGGCCCATGAACTGCTTCTACATTCAAGAATTAAAATTCATTTACAACAAGAACTTTCGTTAAGTCTACCTACAGAATGAGATAATTTTTATTTAAAATATGATGCGCATCATTCTATTTACTTACTTATTATTCTATTTTTTTTTTACGTTTTCAAACTTCAAAGGAATCATTTTGCAATTTGCGTACAGTGCAAAAGAGCTTTTTAGTTAAGCTTCAATTCGTAGTTTTTTCAAAATACTTAGAAATTGCGTTATTCGTCTGTAACTGGCATGTGCATGCAATATATTGCTGTCGGACTTTATTTGCTTACATTTTTGTACCGGAATATGTTTTATAACCTACAGGCCGACTTTATTGATGTGTTCAATGCAGTTGCAATATTTCACAGTTGTGATACGCACACAGTATTACAGTTACGAGTAGTTGTGCAATTTCGTCAATAATGCATATGCGTTCGATTGTGGGAATGGGGCTCTAGGGAGCTTTCTATCTAGATAGCTATGCGAACATCAGTTGCTTTTAAACTATATTATATAAGTCTGCCACAGAATCAGAGCAAAATCTATAATTTTTTATCGACTGCAACACATACATTTTCCACGAGTTTCTAGGTATACATACACAAGATATCTATTTTGTATTCCTTACTTTCAGAAAACATTACAAAGGCTATCTACACAAACAAAGGATTTAAATTTCATCTAATTAATCTGTCTTCTGTTTTACTATCATTTTTTGAGAATTTCTATTCAGAGTAATTATACTACCGATTGTTTGACTCTCGGAGCTCGTTTCACGAAACGAGACTTTTACTAGAGTTTGAGATAGCGTGTCGTATATGATCATCTTCTAATCGCTACTCTCTAAAATCGTCTGATTGTAGACTTTGCGAGAAAAAAAAAAACAAAAAAATAATATCGTCTGGTTTTTTTTTAACGAAATCGTTGAGACACAACCGTCAGCAAGAGCCTTTGTGAAATTAAGTCGTTGGCGGTGAAAGCGGTGGCAGGCGCCCGACTTGTACTTGGACATAACAAATATATGGTTAATAGTTTAAAAGAAGAAATATAGTTTATATATTAAAAAAAATATAGAAAAATATATAATATATGTATACAACTTCCCTATTTGAATCAAATATTATTAAATTTTTCATTGGTGTTAATTTTTTTCGTGAGAACCTATCTTTTTTTTCTCTAAAATAAAAGTAGCCTAAGTTACTCCTTGTTATATCATCTATCTGCCAGTGATAGTGCCGTCAAAATCAGTCCAGCGATTTTAGAGATTAGCCGGAACGAAAATACAGACAAAATTTATGAAAAATGTTGTTTTGATACATATATGTACCGTGTATACATTTATTAGTTTAGTTTAGTATTAGTTTAGTATTAATTATTTTAATATTACAAACAGACACTTCAATTTAATTATTTGTATAGATAAAAGATTTAGATCCGTTATTTTATTGTTTGTAGTAAATCTTTTAAAAATGCAAATGAAAAATGTGTTTTGCAGTACGGTGTCGGTAAAATATAAAGCAAAACTGAAAGAAATAAAAACAAAAAATGATTGGTTTTATCATATCGCACACAAATGTTGTGTGATACGATACTGGCAGATTCCGGTGGTACAATGAAATGACAGTTTAACAGTTTATCGCTGCTGTTCTTGTACAGGGATTAGCTTAGTTACTCTTGGCTAAAAACTTATCTACGTCATTAAAAAAGCTTGGTAATGAACAACAATCTTCATGGTCTCAAGTTTTTGGCAGATTGTTAAAAAAATTTATAAGTAGGTATACATAAACACAAAAATTGTTTCTACCTAATGTATATCCATTACAAAATTTGAAACTATCCAACCGATGTGATGTGAATGTAATAGAATAATAAAAAAACATTGAGTACATTTCTTTTTTTAGCTTAGTAGCACACGCCGGGTATCAGCTAGTATTAACTAAATGTTAACCTATAAACTTTTACATTAGGATAAATGCAAACGCTAATGCCTGGACCCTGGCAGGAGTAGGCAAAGGTGTATGAAATATCGTCTTTTGCAAATGGAATTTTGACTTTGACCGTGGTAGCTTTATGTATACGGGAATTAGTTTGACTGCACAATATACATACCATCGAATCGCCTGAAGTCTGGCGTTAGAAGCTTCAGTTCAAACTGGTCGAAACGTCAAACCTATTACGATGGCGCATATTCTTGTATTCATAATAAGAATAACTGTAAAAAAAAACAAGTCTGATTAATGAAATACTTACAAAAGATTTACAATCAAAAGAAACAAAGTATACGAAGCTCTGTAGGTGTCTCAGGTAAGTACAGCTTTATACTGTAATAAATGTCTTTCTACAAAAATAAAACTATCTAATACCAACAGACTTCGATGGCACACGGCAATTTCAACTTTAAGTAGATATTACATTATAGAACAATATGAAAATTGTACTCCCAAAATAAATTAAACATTTAAATCTTGAAATACATACCCATGCAGTTGAGATCCTACTCATTTTAAGTAGGTAAAGAATTTAAAGTTGGTTTTATTGATAAAACCAATTAATCAAAAGTGATTTTTAGTATCTTTTCACAGTACTGTTCCTTAACAGCAAATGTCGACATTATAGTAAATGCAAGTAATCTCGTAGTATTTATTGCTATTACGTATAATTTTGACGTGATACATTATATATATAGCTTTCATAATCCACGACAAGCTTTAGTAACTGACGAAAGGACTTTCATTCATGCTTTATGCGAAACATATCAAAGTGAAATTTCACTATCATTTAATACATAATATACGAGTATGTATTATAAATTTATAACGCTGTCGTGGTCAATCGCTGTTATTGTTGAAGCTTCGACAATATTCGATAAAGTCCTTTCAACTCGAGTGCTAGACACTTTGCAGTTATATAATCCATAAGGTTCAATAATGCAGTGGCCACAAGCGGCGCTACAGAAAATAAGCTATTATAGAGTAACGGATGTCCTTAAGAGTCATATAAGGGTCGTGGATTTTACTGAGCAAACCCCAATAATTCTACATATTCCTTTAAGGTATTGACTCAAATACCTGTAAAAGTAAGATCATATTCAAAGAAAAGCGTTGAAATATTTAAATTTAAAAGGAAAAGTATAATAGTTTTAAGAACATTTCATAGCATTAACTGACCAGTAATTTGTTACATATAAATACGTCACCGTTATGGGGGCATTGCAGGGATAATCGTTAGTCTTTGTCCAGTCGAAAATACATGGTCCCGTTGACTTTCATACGATTTGTTTCTTCCTTACAATATTCGAGCAAAAGTTCTGTAAGGATGAAACTATGGGCTTTACCTTTACCCTAAATAGTTTCATGCTAATATATCATTAAACGATACTTAAAGTAAAGTAAAAAAAAAAAATGGATATACATATGATGCAATAGCACCTATGTTCGTGTCCAAATGGGTTGAGTGCATTCACTCAACTTTTATGTTGACTTTACCAATAACGTGTTTGGCAGTTTGCCATAGAAACGAACTGAAGGTAACAGGTATCTGAAAGCATTTTCTATCTTGTCTTTCATTATCCTCACGCAAATATAGGTGACGCAATGTACATAAGTAATGCACTATAGACCACATCACGCTCATACCTAAATCCCAATAAGGGGTAGGCAGAGTTGTATTAAATACCTACATTTTATCAATTCCACTTTGATCCCACTAACTTCACAGAGTCCAAGCCTATTGCCGTCAACCAGGCATTCTATGACTTTATACATACTGTCTAATATAAACATCCGATCCATTTACGATAACCATGGGAAGAAAGGGGGTGGCTCTGTTCTATTCTACCAAGGACCATACGGCTAATTAATGTATACAATGGTAGAGCCATGCTTAGGCACGAATGGGCCGGCTCGACCGGTGCGATAAAACGGCCTCACAGAAAACCCGTTGTGAAGCAACGCTCGCGTTGCATTACCCCGAAATGAGTGAGATTTCCGAGGGCCGTACTCCTCCTCTCCTCTTTCCTCTACCCTCATCCGCCTCTCCTCTTTTCTCTACCCTCATCCGCCTCTCCTCTTTCCCATCTCTTTTTTTTTTTTTTTTTTTTATACTATAGGGGGACAGACGAACAGACGGGTCACCTGATGGTAAGTGACACCGCCGTCCATAGACACTTGCAACTCAAGAGTCGCAAGTGCGCTGCCCACCTTTGAGGATGATGAGGGATAGGGGACGCAGGGAGCGGAAAGAAGAGGGGGATGAGGAGTTTAAAAAAAAGGAGAAAAGAGAATATCTCCTCATCCTTCCTCTCTTTTTGCCCCTCCCCGCAACTCCCATCCCTTAGAACCTTCAGAGGCCGGCAGCGCACTTGCAACTCTTGAGTTGCAGGTGTCCCTGGACGGCGGTTGTTGCTTACCATCAGGGTAGCCGTCTGTTCGTCTGTCCCCCTATAGTATTTGTAACATGTAGCTTGTATAATACATGTACCTGTGTGTACAATATATATATTTTTTTTGAAGCTTGACTATCCTTTGACCATAATCTTTCACACAAGTTCTTGTTGTAGGTGATCCACTTTTCATCACCACTGATATTTTTTTTCACAAATAGTTCACTTTCATTACGTTTCAATAGAGCAAGCTTTCAGCAAGGCCGTGTGGTACCCAAATACCATTTTTTTAAATGGCATCGACTTTATCTATTGGCATATATTTTTTGGTTATTGGTGATAGTCAATAAAATTATTAAAAAACAACAATGCATTAATGTGTCTGACTAAATATAGAAGAAAAGTAATAGGTGTTATTTTCTGTAGTTTTAAGAGATTGTGTTAATGTCGTACATAGACTTAAATGTTCTTTTCATTTTTGTTTAGGTTTAAGAAGTAAACAATGTCACTATCCAAAGAAAGATTGTATGTCAAACATAAAAAGATGAAGACATTTCGTCAGTGTGAAGTCACTTTTTAGTTTAGTAGTTAGTAAAACGGGTAGCCCAGCACAAAAAAGGTTAAAGACCTTAGGAGGCTCGACCAAGGGCTTACATACTCATCTATCTTCAAAACATTCCGTAAAAGTAGATTCTGCTAAGGCGTCTTGCTCAATGGGGCAAAATAATGAAGGACCACCTTTGAAACGAAAAATTACGTCAGTCGCGACTATTTTGTTAAAACTGATATTCTTGACGATGTTTTGGCGAGTATGACTGCGCTAGATGTTTTCCTTTTAGCGTATTTGTGACATCATAAGATTTAAGATCGTTACTATTAGCAAAAGGTAAATATGCCTCAACAATCCGCAATAGAGTAGTCTTCCTACAGTCGAAAAATAAAAAACAAATAACAGCTAAACTATCTACTTTATAAAAAGGAGGACAACGATTTAGTTTGAGTTTTGATGAATTTACATCTAGCTCTAATAAGAGATATATGAATTTAAATATTCATTCAGTCAAAGAATATTGGAATTTGGGACTTATTCTAATCGCTGACCGCCGAAACTTGTGTTCGTACTTTAAAAAAGCGGCTTTCTGAGTTCCATATCTCACTAGATACCGATATTGTGGTAATAGTGACTGATGGTCGAAATGTCATGCTGAAGGTTGCAAAACATTTAATATTATTTTATGAATCATCGTTAACAATTTGGATAACTCTTGTATCGTCATCATTATCATTAAAATTATTACAATCTAAAATATAAACTATAGGTTCATGGTTCCTAAAATAGGAAATAAACAATTTTGATTTGAAGTTATTTAAATATCTCGTGAATACTGCTTCAATTGTATTTTTATATCTCGTTGTACTAATATTGCGTTGATTGGACATATGCGTCTCGTAACGGTGTCGCGAGTCCATAGATTTAATCTCATCTAAAAATATGCGTACCACGCTAAAAGAAGTTTTCACTTCAAAAATTAATTTTGAAATGTTTTACTGTCTTTTTTTACCACTTTCCATTACTAATACAATCCCGGGACTATTCCGGGATCCCGAGATTAGAAAAGACGACTGGGATCGAATACTCTAGTTGCTGTTTATCAGTTATTTATTTCGATCAGCACATATTACAGATGTCAGTACAACCATATGCTCATTTAACTATCTACTTATATACATATATATTTGATTACTACAGTATTTTTTTAACTTATCCTCACTTTAGTATACCTAAATAACGTCTATGCAAAATAATAACTAAACAA
Organism: Tyria jacobaeae; assembly: GCA_947561695.1. Taxonomy (NCBI): domain Eukaryota; kingdom Metazoa; phylum Arthropoda; class Insecta; order Lepidoptera; family Erebidae; genus Tyria; species Tyria jacobaeae. Next base: position 9,901,237 of record OX387210.1, read on the forward strand.
GTCTTAAATAATTTGTATTAAAGCTTCAAAAGATCGTCTCGTTGTGTCAACTCATGTCTCTATACTATATTGCATTAATTCTTTATTTCAAAAATATTTGATTTAGGCTAGCTTTATATTGCATATGTGAGACTAATTTTAGTTATCAAAATACCGCTCTGCCTACCCCCTTCTCGAGATATGCATGAGTGTACATACATATGTATGTATGTATTTGTATTGAGTAAGTATGTAGTTATGTATATTACTATAAATTGCTGGTTTGAAAAGGCTAGATACTGCACTAATTACTTTTGCCTCAAAACCACATTTAGTACTAAACGGTTGACTTAAACCACAAACGGTAAGCACATGTGGTCAGGTCGGTTACTAGCTTCTAGTTTGGTTGCTTAGCTAACCCATAGTAGGTCCGTAATTGCACGTTAGCATCATATCCGTACATAGTATAATTATTTGTCTCTGGATATCTACCAAGCATTGTGATTTGCGATTGAGGTGACACAAAGTATTAAACTAAATTAGTTCACTCATAGTAGCATGTTCAAGAGAAAAGTGTATTTTTTTTAGTTATAATATTTTTTTATATTATTGTTAATTAGCTCTGACTAAACAATCTGAAGTTGTCGTCATCGTAACTTACTGCCACTAAAATAAATACAACGACAAACATCAAAGTCCCTGCTAACATTTATCACAATAAAGTGTACTTCACGATACAAGCAGGTCAATAGTTACATAAAATTCGTTTCCGATACGTTTGTGATAAGGGCGCGTCTAAGTGAGTGTTCAGTGTTCAATGGCTATGGGGGCTTTCACTTATCCGCGCGCCGATAACGCCGAGGGCGTCAAACTTCAGGCTCATTCTGAATATCTACGAGGATGAAACACAAGCACTCTTTTGAAATAACAGTCATTGATATTCAGATTTTCTTCATAGATAAAGTAAGTGGAACTTTATGTCGCAAGTAACGTCTTCAAAACCTTTTTAGGTGTCGAGAAAATACATTGTATTTTTAAGCCAAAATTATACTTCATACTCATCAGCTTAGCCTTGGGTCATTGCTATCCATCACTTAAGATTTGACATTACAGAAAAACTTATACTGTCATTGATGACCAACAGCAATAAAATTAATCTAAAATTATTATTTTAACATCAGAACGTATTTAGGTGACAAACCTTGGTCAGATATACATACATACATATATACTTGTATACTAAATCAAATTTAAATAGGATGTCAATAAAAAAAAAATGGTTTAATGAATATAAAAATTAATTAGTTCTAAATAGATTTAGTTATATCTAAAAGTTGATGTTGGGTTTTAACACTCAGAGAATATTCTGTCTGTAAAACTCCTTAGGAAAGAGGACATATCATTAGGTAGCTCGTAGTAAGCGTTTGTTTTATTTTAAATGCTTATTCAGTTCACACTTCAATTTCCCATTTACAAGATAAAATATATAAAATAAAATAGAATCCTTTTAAGGATGCGATGGTTAAAAAACAATCATGTTATACTCTGTGCGCAATCATGTCTTTCTTTGTTATATTTATTTATGGTCGTTACTTTAACATCCAGCATAATATAATAAACTAATTATTTGTAGATACTTTAAAAAATATTTTCTAAGATCAAAAACTTTAAACACAAAAATCTCGTCTAAATATTTATCTAAGTCAGTATGTAAACTTTGCTAGAGCTCAAAGCGAAGTCCCATTACCGGAGCCCAAATTGAAATGCATTGTACGTTCAAAGGAAAATATTCAAGATTGTTACAAACAAGACAATATGTTGTATAATCTTGGAAACAAAACTGGACGAACAAGAGATAGGATCATCTACTAGGTAGAACAGTGATTTTAGAAACAAGTAAGCGTTCTGTGATAAGACTCTCGGTTTAAATTCAAGTATTTCTTTGTTAGGCAACAAAGGGCTCGACGTTATTTGGAACCTATTTCGTATAAAATGGCTAACACTCAACAGGAACTAAGATAGCTTATATAAAAACAAAGTGACTAAGGTGCACTTGTCAGTTAGCTAGCTATTTGTTAAAAAAAGTGGGAGAGTAATTTTATGGAGTTTACGAAATAGCCTCGTGACAGAAAAATTCTAAAAAAATGCACTGTGGTGGAGTGTCAATTATCTAAGTGATGTAGATGGACGTTTTGTCACGCCGGACCATAGTGATAAGTAATAACTTTGAGTCGTTCTCCGTTGAATGCGGTCAAGAGGGAGAATTTGGTACCTACTGGGATGTCCTTGCATAGAGATGAGAACAATATTCCATGTGGCCGACTATGCTTCTTATAATGTTATAGGCCGTGGGCCCCATTGAAATATAATACTGTGTAGATCTATTAAGCATACCAATCAGCTTCGATGCCAATTTGGCCTTACCCTCTAAGTGCTCGCTAAACTGAACTTCGCATAATATATGGACACCAAAGATCTATCGCAAGGGCTAATGGTATCTTTTTAGCTGTGAATGCGTAAAACTGTGTCATCCTGGCCTTAAATTAGACTAGATTAAGTCGGCCCCAAGCTGAAACTTTTTAAAATATCGTAGAAGATTCGATTTCAGACACAAGTTTGGATCGCCTCACGATCACAGCAGTCTATCACCGATACGCAAAAGAAAGCGTAGGTGATAGAATGCTGCCTTGTGAGACACCTGCAGGTGGGACGGAGCATGTACCTACTACCTACCGTCTACAATGACCTTGGTGACTTTTTTAGTAAGAAAACAGATGATCCTATTGCAAATTCCCGGGAATAGGAAGGAAGTTTCACAAAAAGCCCTTTGTGCCAAACAAGATCAAATGCCTTGTTCAAACTAACCGCCAACGCCAAGTCAGGAGTAAGGTAATTGTCAAGAAGTAGTCGTATTACAAATTTAAATTCACAGTTACCATACCAAAGTTGAAATATTTAAATGAAATAAATTATTAATATTATAGTGTGATGCTGTCTTCCTTAACTAAGTAATCGCTTTATTGAGAGTTATTTGTTTTCAACATCTGGTTTTAATTTTTGTCCAATATATATAATATTTAAGTTGGAAAAAATGTGTCGAACGTGCCTTTCAAGGTACTAAGAACTTTGGTAATTCCCTTTACTCTAGAAAGTACTAGGTTGGCAACTAATAAACCCGCCATCTTAGTACACTTTTTTTTTTAAGAATGCAAAATCAAATTAAATCTCAACTATATAAGCACCGTCGTTTTCTATCACCTGTCGCATACGCGCTGGCATAGACATAATGCCTTCCTCGTAGAAGTTTTTAGGCTTTTAATCAAAAAAGGTGTTAAGATCATTTTTAAGCTAGTCTTCATTTTTATTTTTTTTATTTTATAGAATCGTCTTTTATAAAATAGGAAAATTGAAATAAAATAAACTTTTATTTATATTATTATTTTTGTATAAGAATTGTATACGTCGTATGATTTACCAGCTTACAGAAATAAGTTTTAATAAATTTTGTATGAAGCATCGCTTTCTGTCATATGAGACATTCCGCGTCCCACTAGACACACGGCAAAGGGTGTCTTGTAGCGTAATATTGCGTCTTACGGCAAACTCATAAGCTTTACGATATCCACTTACTTAGATTTTATTACAAATCTTAAGCAGCACCAGATGCAATAACGTGAACACGTATTATACTCGACATCATATACAGCTTCTCTATAAATAGAAAGTGGTAAAAGAGTAATAAAGTTCTTGCGTGTGGAATAAATTATGGACCGTAATCTTCCTTTAATATATATAGAGATTTGGGGAAAGTGAATGGAATCCTTGATCCTTGATATTATACAATTCATCAGGCGATTTTTTTTTTGGCGGGGATGATTTTATTTTATTATTTACATTATAATTCATTTGAAATAAACCTGATGAGAGTTTGAGGTAGACAGATGGCAAAATCGATTATTTTTTAAACGGTTTTATTTAGGTTACCCTGTTTGTTTATTTAATAATTTTAATAAAATCTAGTAATTTCTACCTAGTCAACCGCTATGTCATAATAAATATTATTTACATATTAACGCAGGTTAGACGTTTCTTTGTCTTATCAATGTCCTAAAATGATGAGGATAGTGGTGTGATGACTGGTACCTAGGACCCACTGAATTATTTTTAAGCTTTTATTTGTACATGAATGTATTCCTTATTTGCAATAAAACCGTTTACTTATTTTTTTTTACTTATTTTTATTTTATTTATAAAACATTTGTACGAAACATTTTTACCCATTAACGTAGGTGATTCTACTCTCTCTCTCTCAACTCACGAGATATTTTTGTAGGTTTTTTATCTGTTTGACCATAGCGAATTTCTATTGCACATATTAAATACCAGTTAAAATGATTTTTAGTAAAATTCTGTATCTTTTGGATGATATGTATATATATATATGTATATAGATAAAAAAAATTGTGAATACGAAAATAAATATTTTTTAGCAGAAACTAATCACATAATAAAATCTTGGGTTGCGTTATCCTACCAGAGACCTCAAAAAGGATTTACGCGGGCCCACTCTAAGCAGAAACATGTATTCCAAATTTGATCCACTTACGAAAGAACAGACCCATAGTTTATCCCTTGTGAATATGTAAATACCTTTATGTTGACTTCGGAACCCACTACGTTGGTAACAGTTAATAATGTATTTCATTCTTTGGATTCCTAGTCATTTCATGAATTATTTTGTTTCTGCTGGTTTTGGTTTTTAATAACATAATTGTTTGATGCTACTCAGAATGTTCATAACACTAGGTGCAGAGACCATTGTTCTGTCCATGATCCAAAGCGAGAGCGCGTGGGATTCCGCCGCCTTATTTTGCGAAGAGGTCATGTTGGCTAAAGAGGCGGCGGAGAGGATACGGGAGAGGGCAAGTGCTCTCCCGTCCCGCAGAACACGCAGCAGGCGCCGGAGAGTACAAAATGATCTCCGGCCTCCATGAGCGCTGGCCTGGGGTAACGGGTAGGGCTGCCCTTACCCTAGCAGAAGCAGGCCTGCGACGGTGGTGCGACGTGTTCCACGCTCGCCTCTCAAACTGGAGGGGGGCTAGTATTGCCCCTAGGGGGGCTAATAGGGCCCCTGGTATTCAATGGTGGTGGTGCCTCTTGCAAAAGAGGTGGCCAAGGTCTGCACGGTTCCTGGAAGCATCCCTCCTAGGGTATACCCAGGTCCCTTGCAATAGACCTACTTGTGACGGAACACCGTGTGGTTTTAGTCGGTTCGAGTCCTACATACCACTTCACTATCAGCTCCGGTGAGATGATGACCCTTGGGGGTTTCCACACGAAAAAAAAAAAGGTGCACCCAATTTAAAAAAGAATCCGACCATGGTTTTTACTTTAAAACATAAAAAAAAATATAGAGAACATAAATAATGTATATTTATACAATAATAACTTTCGCCCCCTTGCGTCATTTACACTAATATCAATGAATGAATTAAACTCGACAAAAGAATTTTTTTTTTTAATGAAAGGCACCCAACATGTCATTTTCTATACCCCTGACTATGTGTATGTCAGAATTTGGTGATGATCGGATGAGAAGTCTCATTTTTTAATTTATAATCTTAACTACTATTAAATTTATAACTACTATTAAACTGTTCAAGGAGAATACTCACTTAATGATCAGTAAGTATTTATTTACATCATCCATATTTAAATAATTAGAACTAGGCTTAGGCATGCTCCAAATGAAACTCACATTTGAACCATAAAAACCTGCTATTACTAAAGTACATAAATAAAGTTAAAAAGTGTTCTTTGTTTTGGTCAAAATATATCGTACATTGTGCAGCACTTGAGTTATTCAATGTGTACTAGAAATTTGCGATCCTAACCTGCTTGAGATGTTTCTTACACTCCCCAAATCATTCAATTAAGCAATAACCCTTTCTTTCCCTTCTGTCTTTCCTTTGCCAATCAGTAATTGGGATAAGATTATAGTCGTCAATATGTTTTCGTTTAACACGACTCTACCCACGCCTTCGGGGTACAGTCGTAAATGTTTGTTCATATGTAGTTCTGACAACAGAGAACTGCACTTAATAAGGCTAAAGTATTTAAATTGTGTCAGTGTATACATGCCGGTTTTAATTAATACACTAATACCAACGCCAGCCGTATTGTGGTCGCGCATGTTTGCAAAATTTCATTTCAGTTTTACAAGATTCCACAGTGTAATGAAAATTACTTCATTGTTTGGTTTGAAAAAATGTTTAAATAATGTTTGTTGTGTGAAACTACAGTCTAAAAAAATCTTGATAAGTTCTGAAAACCTATATTAGACTGTACTTTGAAGGTACATAAATAATATAAGGTGACAGTGTGTCATAGCAAATACTATATCATTTGTCTTTTTGTGAATAAAATGTACTATTTGTATTTAAATCAATGCCAGGAGTTGATCCAGTTTCCATGTCAGCGGGGTGTTTAATCATAGGTCAGTTCATAGTCATAGGTCTAGTTATGACTGGAGAGGTTCCAAGTCAGCTACAAGGAGTAGTAAAAAAAAGAACTTTTAAAACTACTCACTTTTATTTTTATTTATCTTCTGGAATAAAATAATCACCGCCTTGGCAACGTATATATTAAATATAATATCACCATTAATTTATTTTAGATCATATCACTGTATTCTATTATTTTCTAAAAACTAAAGAAAATATTAAATAAATACGTTGCCAAGGCGATGACGATGATTGTCAAGAATCAAATGTGAATCCTCGACAGCGCGGTGGGCCGACGTTTGACAGAGAGGCAAGGAGGGGTGCGGGCGCGGGTGCAAAGCTCCCACTCCTTATAAAACGTCCACCGGCCATGACACGAATATTCACTTTACCGACTCGATCGGAATCACTGCTTTATATAGTTTTACCTACTTGCATCAATATATACCAGCGGTAATTACAGTCTGCTTTTTATTTGCAAGAGCTCTACAAAATAGAAGTGTAACCTACATCCGGGCACTGCAAGATTGTATTATGCACTGCCTGATAGATAATAGACCCTTAGTCGCTTTTGTTTGATGTCCCCACTCAACTCAAAAGAATATTTAATTTGCTATGAGCGTTGTTTAGTTTTTCAAACGTAGATTATATAGCTTAATATAATATTTCAATTTATCAATGAGAATATCAATAGTATCAGTAGTCAACCAGCCCAAGGGGGAGTCATCCCTTGACTCTCCGTTTTGGACCTGCAATTGGCTAAATAGCATAGATTTCTATAAATCTAGTAAGTCCGATAAGTACTGAGTTGCAGGTGTCCCTGGGCAGCTGTGGTCACTTACCATCAGGTGATTAGTCTGCACGATGGTCCTCTATAATCTAAAAAAAGGGGCTGCCACTGCTAAGAAAAATAGTTTAGGGCAGGATTCTTTATAATTGGTATATAATATTATGAGCTATTTAATTCCTGTAGGTCTAAATGCATTGCCGTTTCAAGCCTTGCAATCGTAATCCTGAAAGAGGATTGTGAGGCTTTAGACTATCCAATTTAAATAAGTAGATATATTAGTTCCATATATACACAAATATATTGTTAGAAACACAAGTAAGAATTATTCAAAAATGAAAAAACTGCGTAGATTTAAATAAATCTCAGGTACAGGGTACTTCCCGATTAGTTCAAGCGCAGATATTTCCTCCTATATTTGAACAATTTGTTTTCGATTCTTCTGTTTACGTTGTTAATATTTTGAAACAATAATATATACCACAAATATATTTGAAAGAAAATAAGTTAGCTAAGTTTCCTTCCATTCCGTTCATTTACAACAAGAGTTGTTTCATTAAAATTGCATACACAAGGACTATATTGTATGCAGAATGCAAGAACTGGAATGCCACCCTATTTTCCAGTTCAAACCCTGCTCTGATTGCAAAACTGCATGATATACTAGATATTTCCGCTGAGTGTGTTTGCGTTTATACTATTTTACTAAACAATTTTTTTATTACTTTTATATTCTCGCAGTTATTGCTATCGCCAATTCTATTAATAATATTGGAAACTATAATAGGTATATAAAACAGTGTAGTATTTAATAGCATCAGTTAAGACATTGTTATGACAAGCTACACCGGAAGCGCCACGCCTTTGGTACGCCCCAAAAGTGACGGAATGGTGGGATGAGAAGACGAAACATAAGTTTTATAATGGGAACCTGAGTGTAGATAGAGATGCGAGCAACATTGCCGTTACTGTTATTTTTTTATTTACGTAGATAAGTCTTGGTTATTGCTAAATTATGTTATATAAACTTTTTTAGCATTGTGTAAGCCTTGCTTAGTCACGAATGGGCCGGCTCGACCGGAGTAATATCACTGCCTCACAGACTACCTCCCCCCTTCCCATTACCTCCCTCTCATCTTTTCCCTTCCCTCATCACCCTCAAAGGAGGGGCAACGCAAAGTCCATGAGCACAGGTTGTCACTTACCATCATGTGATCCGGCTGTTCGTATGTCCAAACATATAATGACAAAAAGGAAAGTATAATGTGGTATAACTATATATCTACAATTAAATAGAAGTAGTTTGAACCTCATCTTCTTTGAAAGTCCGAGCCAGTATCACAAGATAAGAAATTAATCAAAGTTTTTACACCAAGGCAAAAATTTATTTAATTAAATTTGTATAGTGCACTTTAATTCAAAGACGATAATAAGATTTAAGAGAAATACCGAGAGCTTAACCACTTTATTATTCGACTAATCTTATTTATTTTGACATTGCTGTCAACTGTTAGTTTGCGAAAAAGAATAAAAAAATATACATTGATGTGTTATACTTTGACCCTGCTTATATATCCCGAAGCCTTTGCGTTTAGTAGCAAAAATATTTTGTCATTTAAGGATCTGTAAATATAAACTTAACGAAAAAATATACAATTCTGCAGAATTCAGTTATAATTATGCAGATGGCGGTTCTACTATAACCATTACCGCTTTTCAAATATATTCGCCTTGGAGCCGGTAAGCCCTTTGTCTAGGTGTCTATATTTCGAGGCTTCGCGAAATTACACATTTTTTTTTCTACCTCATATTGCCTTAAAAACTTATGACAATTCACCTATTTATTAAATTAAAAGTTATTATACTCGTATATTCATAAACCGTAGGGTAGCGTGCTCATATGTATATTATCACTTTACTACATATAATACTAGACGCCCCCAACCCGCAGTTTCACTTCTGATTATGGTAAACTAGTAAGGTGGTAGAGCCATGCTTAAGCACGAATGGGCCGGCTCGACCGGTGGTAAGATACTTGTAAGATAAAAAAAACATAAAACCAACCGCTTTTAAGCACTTATAGACTACTACAATAGAAATCAATTAACATTTCTATATAGCGTTAGTCTTTAGCAAACAAAATATTGCTAGTATTACATATAATACGTGTAGTTTAAAAAAAAACACTCAAAAATACAAGCATTAAGCTGTAAACTTTTATTTTCTTTCGGTTTACAAATTTCGTATCTTTCTTGTTCAGCTTTCGTATCCTTTTTTTCTCAACGATATTGTAAATCAATTTTTAAAAATAATACATATAAAAGAAGCATATTATAAAAATAACTGTAGTAGCATACTATGACTACAATTGTAACGAATGTATCTTGGGAGCGATGCCGGAGAGAGTTTCTACGCGAGCGCCTCGCGCACAAACTCTCTCCCGCCGAGTTCGAGGGCTATTTTCGACTTACTCTTAAGAATACACGAAATCTAAAGCGCTGCTTTAAAAATGAAAAAAAAAAAGGCACAGTAACACAAAATTTAAAATATTAAGTATTTTATTACTATTTTACTGCTTTTTACTTTATTTTCATAAAATATCTAATAACACTAAATACGTATGAACTATTTATTATATGTGATGTTAGGCAACCCACGCTGTTTAAAGCTCAAATAAGATTTATTTTAAAACCGTGCTTTCCATAATCTTTGTAAAAGAGTCAGATTGTAAACCATTTTTGACCTTCAAAAGTGCCTTTTGGGCTTCTTTAAAATAAATGCTTTGACTTTGACTCTGAGAAGATTATATACCTAAAACATGATAACGTTATTACCTAATTGTTCGCTTAATTAGTACCTGAATGATCGATTGCTAAGTTTTGTTTTTTGGTAAATCGTGTTTTTGAAAAAAAAAAAATAGTTTCCTGACCGCCTGATTTTCCTTCGTATTCTAATTATATTGTAGCAGTTTTTTTTATTTTTTTTTTCTAAAAATGTAGCCCAGCTAGATCGATTTATCGCCCCCGAAACCCCCTGCATTCTAAATTTCATGAAAATCGTTTTAGCCTTTTCCGAGAGTTTATATATTTGTATTTTTTTTTTATTTATTTAAGGACAACCAACAAAGCATACACCAAAATACATGTTAACGAGACCATATTTTTACATATTATAGTGTAGCCTTAATTAAAGGCTGCCACGGCATGCCTATCTACATAGATTATTACATAAATGCATCAACAAATAAAATAAAAAGTTACTAAGTAATGACATGTTTTTTTTTTATTTTAAATATAATAACATTTTGTAAATTAATAAATAAAAAAAAACATCAAAATCTTTATATTCCTAGTTTTAAAAAATTCCTAGTTTAGGAATTAGATAGATTATAGTTGATATTTTCTACGTTTAATTGGACCAGACAAAGCTGAATAAACCATAGCACGGAGCAAATGTATTTGCTAGATGGCCCGACCTGACAAAACTCGAAACCTGTGTACTGTCACTTTATTTCATTCCACTTAAGTATAACTTAATAAACAAATAAAATAGTTGCATGTCTGAACAAAATGTAATTTTCGAAATAGCGCATTATTAGAGCTTCATAACATTATACAATACTGGTGTTCCAAAAATTTAATATTCATAGAATATGGCTATCAATTTTCCGCTAAAAATGTTACTTATAGACACTTGTGATTACAAAGAACTGTCTGTCAATAAATTCAGGTTTAATTTACATATTAATGTGATGAAAGGAATAATGCGTGCTGGCTTTTTTTTAAATAAACGTATACGTTGGAATATTGGAAGAAAACCAAAGAGCAAGTTTTAAAAGAGTAAAGTCATGAGTATCGTGGGAGAGTTTCAATGGCCCGAATGAGCCGGTTCGACTAGAGTAGTACCACGGCCTCAGAGAAAACCAGTTGTCAAGCAATTCTTGTCCCAAACCCCATCTCCCCTCATCCCCTCTCAACACCCTTTAAGGCGAGCAGGCACTTATAACTCTTGAGTTCGAGGTGTCCATGGGCAGCGGTTGTCACTTACCATCGGGTGACCCATCTGTTCATTTGCTCCCATGCGATAGAGAAGTCTATAATATAAAACAAAGTTTCAAAAGAACTCGACTACACCTTCCGCAATCGATACCGTCTGACTGCAGAGTTTGCACTTTCAAATTGCTCACGACACTGCAGTTAACTAGATTACAACATCTGTTAGAAGTAATTATCATGGGTATTGAAAACCTTGATGCGCGAACATCGGAAAGTCCGTCTTTTGAATAGAGTGGTAGAGGGTAATAAAGAGGACACTGCCGAGGTTGCTGCCATTGTCATCAAAGACCGGTTCAAACTGGATCAGTTTACCGCGAAAGACGTTAAGCAATATCAAAGCCTTTGTCGCTAGACAAACTCAGCAAACCTAAGGCCACTCTAATTAAGCTTTACTATGTTTCTACCCTCGACATTTGGTTCAGCAAAACCAAGTTGAAAGATTGCGACATCACCGCATTAAGGTTCCTCACAAAGACACAGCATGACTTCTATATATATTATTCAGTATTACTAATTGCTTGACCTGGGGGGTCAACGTGTTTATTTTGGGTCCTGATGAGAAACAAAATCGGGATACCTCGCTGATGACATTGAACGGGACCAGACTGTTGAGAAGGATGCCGCTTCTGCGAAATTTGTTACGGCTAAATCAAGACGTACAGCACAGCGATTTCACGATCTCATTACGTGGTCTTGTCAAATTGTTATCAACAACAAGGTAAACGTAAAAATAATAATAAGTGTTGTTAGGATGGCAGCGCTAATCAACATATGTTTTTGTTTTTTAAAATATCACACAACAGATGGCGCAGTCCCTGAATTACATGGTGGTATGGTTTAGTTTTCAGTACCCGTACTGATCACTTTTCTTTACCACGTCGTGCCGTCACACTAGTCTTATGGAAGAGACCTGTCTTCTTAAAAACGACCATCTTTCCTCCTTGAGGTCCTCCACGCTAGAATCCAACAATCCATTAATTCTTACTCTCAATGTTGTGTTTGATTCTACAGGGTCTTTGAGAAGGTTGCGTAACTTTCTACAGGTTTCGACCAGAGTCGCTCCTGAAGAATCTTCCAATTCATGATTACAGAGTTACTACCTATCCTGATCTTACTGAAGACCAACTTCAAAACTTTTGTATACTCTTCATTTTTGGATTACGCAAAAACAACATTTCTGAATAACGAAGAAAGCTGAACTGCTTACTGCAACTCCACTGTCCATATCCTTTCACTACTCTCCTACATTCTAGCGATAAGTTTATTTTTATGTTTTAGGTTTAAACTTTAGTTTGTAAGTATCTGTATATTTATAACGATGAAACTTTGTATTTTATTATTATTATTTTTTTTATTTTGAAGAGTATATTTATAATGATAAAGATTTGTATTTCCTCTTTGATGTACTATTGGAAATAGATATACTCTATTGAGTATATCTATCTATATCCTTTATTAATCGACTTTTAAAATGTATTTATTCTGTCTACTTAGTTTTTTTAAACATATGTCTAAGTTTATAACTTAAACCATATATCATAAGTATTGTGGAACATAATACCTTAATCAATTGCAAAAGGTGAATGACCGTAACAACATACTTGTTGTTTACATCCATGACTGATTTACTCGCATAAAGTTTGAGTATAATACCTAAGGAAGTTATTCGCTTCGGCACGTTTGACACTGAAATATGAAGGCAATTTTCAAGCTGCCGAATATACCTACCGAGTGATGGGTGAAACTTAGTCAATCCTACTGTTTGTCGATCAACACGCATCGAATGAAGTGAAATTGAAAATGTTTTTTGATTCCGAAGTAAGAATTTATTGTAGCTGTAGTCCTTTGAATTCAAATCGGATGTATATATATGATCATTGAATAATGTAGTTTCTTAATAATTTTTATTATGTCTATTATGTTTACATGCACATAACATGTTATTATGCATCCTTCTATTTAAAAATTTCTTTCTACAAACGAAAAGTCTGGGTAATCATCACATCAGTTAAAGCTGAAAGAAGCCTAAAAGTGTACAACCAATGCCTGGAGCGTGTGCTCTGTGCGTATTTTAAGAAATGAAATAAATACTATTCTTCTAGGAATATTTGTCGGAGGTTACTGTATAGTTATCACGTAACCGTGGCGTGCTGACAATCGCTTTCGGCTATAAGTTTGATTTTGGAGCAATCATACATTTTAGATGCTCCACTCTTACATATACCTCTGACATTTTTGTCGTGCCTTTGACGGATGGTCCCTGCGGGATTCCCATGAGGCAAAATATAGCAAGATATTTATTTAGAAAACTAATAATGTTTCCTAAGTAAATAAATAAAAAATACAGGCAGTCTTTAGGGACTGCCGATAGAAGTGAAAACTAAGTAACTTGTGAATGGTAACGTCGAGCTATTAGATTATACACAGTATACATATAGCTCATGGGAAGCGAGCGGTATACATCATCCGGAAAAATACATACATATCATGGAAACATTTGTAAGGAAATATACATTATACCGGAGGCCCATCGATGCAGGGGTGACAGTTATCGTGGTATGTGTGTGAGCAGTGGAGTGCTGTAGAGTCATTGTGAGGGCGGCGTGGATCGAACCGTCGGCCAGGGAGACCTGTAGAAACGGTGGTGCCGCTGGCCGCCCGCGGCATAGAGAGGGGCCCAACCACGGCTAACCACCCTGGGAGGCTGCCCCGTCAGGTCGCGCATAATCCACGGAGTGGCTCGTCGTGCCGGTTGGTGACCGGATGGTGGTACCCGGCGACTTCCGGGAGGGTACGGGGGTCCTTCCGTCCGACGGTTCGGTCACCGTCATGCTTCACCCATACATGATGACACAGTATTTTTAGTCTCAGTTTACATTGCCACGATGACTGGCATGCCTTTTACGCCCCCTTCCTCTTCTATCATGGCAGCACAAAAAAAGGAAAGTGGTCTTACAGCGGCATCCTCCTCTTCCACCAACCCGCTTTTTAAGGTGGAGTTCACTAAGATACGTGGACTCCATTTAAACCTCAGCGCCGTACACCAACACCTCGAGACGGCTCGGCCGGCCATGCTTTTTCTTACGGAGACACAAATACGCCGCCCGCCGCATTTTCCAATGGGGCTGTGAGAATCTGGTCGCCAAGAAAACACAAGCGTGTGTGTTCTCCACCAAAAAGTCTCCATTCCTTTCCCTTCCTACTCTTCAGAGCACTCCACTGCCACTGCAGGATAGGCTTAGTATCCTGGGTATGGATATTTGCCGGGATCTCAATCAGCGCAATTACATCGAGAGTGTCACTAAGGCGCCCTCGCGAAAGCTCGGCGTTTTGAACAAGGTGAGACGGTTCTTCTCGCCCGAGCAACTGTGTCTTCTATACAAGACCCAGGTTCGCTCCTGCGTGGAGTACTGCTCTCATCTCTGGGACGGCTATGCGCAGTATTTGCTTGACGCTCTCGATCGGTTGCAACGGCTCGCAGTCCGCATTAGCGACTGTCCTGAGATCACCCAGTCTCTTGAGCCTCTGCAGTTGCGAAGAGATGTCGCCTCTATGGCAGTCCTCTATCACCTACATCACGGGGAGTGTTCTGATGAGCTCTTCCAATTGGTCCCACCTTCTCCCTTCCTTTACAGAACTACACGTGCTGGCCTGAGGAGTCACCGTTTGTGTGTCGAAAATATACGTACCCGAACTAAACGGTTTGGCTCTTCTTTACTGTGCCGATCGGTACTTCACCTATTGCTTTCCATCAGGCAAAGTGGAGTCACTATGGTAGGCTAATATAAAAAAAAAAAACATTATACTACTAGTTTTTCGAATTCTGTATTTGTATACATTTTTAGTAATACAATCGATATAAGCAACTAAGGATACTTAGCTACTTTTTCTTTTAAGAAGACAATTTCCTTACTAGGATTATTTTCTGTATCGCGGGACCTTTACAAACATTCAAACCATGGTCAAAAAGAACACCTAGACTCAGAACAACAGTTTGATTATTACACAACATATTTTCCCGTGTGTAGCTCAAACCCACAACACTCGACGTGGCAGCGTAGTGGCAAAGCGACCATTTAAACCACTACGCTAACCGTGCAGTCAATATTACTCAAACAATTCTAATAAAGCTACAACAACGCGAACGAAGTATTTATGCAGCCCAATAATACTACAGAAGTCAAGTGTATAGACACAGTATCATAAGCAGGCTTGTATAGAAGATGTATTTTACTGTGTTCCAGAATCAATTCTGCAAAATGATAATTTTATTCATAGAGTTCCAGCCAGAACCGTATCGCCTACTTTGTCTGTGATTTGGTTGAGAAATATTTTATGAAACAAACGTTCACATACACGAAGTTAATGAGTTAGTTTTCCACTATTCTCGAAAGGATTACAAAGACAATTAACGAGTTTTTTGTCCAGTTTTCATTAATAATTAATGACTCCTGGGATACCTTATTGCTATGGAGCGGCGTAATAAATCGATTTTAGTATTAGTTTCTGCTAAAAATAGGATCTATTTATTTTTTGTTTGAATGGTAAATAAATAACATACGAATAACAATTTTGCTTCTTTTTTTTTGTTTTTCTGTATATAATTCCAAAAATTAAATAATTTCAATCAGTTTCAAAACAAAATGTTTATAAACATTTACTGAATAACCTAAGATGAAGGTTTTATGTCTTACAATTTGTTAATTCGATATACGGCTTTGTGAAAATGGCGTAATCTCACCAGTGATTTTTATGCATACAAAAATAATCCATACAAATAAGGAGAAGGAAAAGGAATCTAACATTAATAAATATTTTTTATTTAAGCTTCACTCTAGTTTGGCACAAAGGACTTCTCTGCAAAATTAAAAAGTACCTTCCACATTCCTACTACCTGCTGATGGACTCTTATCTCAGCGACAGAAAGATTCAAGTCAAGCTCCGAGACGCAAGATCCTCTCTTTATAGCTGCACAGCCGGAGTACCCCAGGGCTCCGTACTTGGTCCGGTCCTTTATAACATATTTTTAAGTGACCTACACCAGGCATCTGACACAATTGTAGCAACCTTTGCCGATGATGCGGCCTTCCTCAGTTGCGACCGTGATCCAAATGAAGCGAGCAGGATGTTGCAAAACCAGCAACATCCTGCTCGCTTCATTGACTGACACCTGGTCAACCACACATGGGTGGCATTTAACCCATGTTTGGTTGACCAAGTGGCGCATAAAAGCAACTGCTCCAAAATCTCCCCAATTCACATTTGCCCTAAGACGTGAAACTTGTCCCCCAGTCAAACTAGGCCCCGACACATTACCGCAATCAACATGCGTCAAATACCTTGTATTTCACCTAGACCGGAGGTTGACATGGAAAGACCATATAAAAATGAAGCGCAACGAAATTAATCTGAGATTTAAAAACCTACTCTGGCTCCTCGGTAGACAGCCTGCTTTAACTCTATCCACCAAACTAAGTGTATACTGTTCCATAATAAAACTGATTTGGACATATGGAATTCAACTGTGGGCGACAGCCAGCAAATCCAACATTATGTGCCTGCAGAGAGCCCAAAACAATATTCTAAGGATGCTCTCCTCGGCGCCCTGGTATGCTCTCAACTCGGAAATTCATGAGTATCTGGAAATCCCAACCATTCTGGACGAAGCAAAACAATACTCAGCCAACTACAAGGACCGCTTGACAAATCACCCTAACCCGCTATCCAGCATGCTCCTGCAGCCTAATCCAATTAGAAGACTCAAAAGAGCCCATGTGCTGCCTTACTAAGGGGAGATGGAGCAGTGGCTCTACCTCTCCAAACTCCAACCGCTTGTAACATACCTGATTATAGTCTAGGCGACTGATCGCAGGTCTAAAACATACGGAAAAAACAAAACAAAAACTTCACTAGCATTTCAATAATTAAGACATTTAATAAAACCCTAAATAACATACGTATAACATCTTAAACTTACTTGTTTTTATTCCTTTCTTTTAGTATATATTTATTCAAGAGATATTTAATTAAATACCCTACTTCATGGCTAAATTTAATATTTTGGCTTTTAATAGGTATACTTCTAGTACACTAGTTAAGAAGCAAATCCGTCTATTTTTATATGATTTAGAAGAGCTCTATCACCTATCCTTTCATAAAGCATAAAAAAACATTATTCATGCTTCTGACAACATAAAACCATTTTAGAAGAATCGCTGTGAATAAAAATAATATTCAATCAGGCTGACCTCATAGCGAATGTAAATAGTACACAAAAAACACACATAAATTGCAATGCAGGCTACAGAAGTAAAGAATGTACTCGAGGCACGCGCATGAGTAATGACAGACATCAGTTTTCCAGCTCCTTATGAACTGCAGTAAATTCGTGTCAAACAAAATTTCACTTGTATTCCGCGAGTTAATAGAAATTTAGGAAGACGTTCAAATATTAAACGTCGGGAAAACTGTAATTTATCTAGATTCAACAACATCCATTAATTTAAACTTTAAATTTTCCTACAAATGAAGAAATGTAATATAAAAATATGTTCTTAATTTTCATAATGGAAATGAGAACTAATAACTAATATCTACTTTTGTCTTAATATTTTATTTCGAATCGAAATAAATGAAAAAAGATCTATTTGTGTGCTTAACTGATTTTCAACCGAATTTTAAAAGTTAGGATGTTATATATTTGGCTGTATTTATCTTTTTATGTGGGGAAGCTAGGCCTCCGGGAAAGTTACTAATATCGAGGAACTGCAACGCAAGCGTTCTTCACAACCGGTTTTCTGAGAGGCCGTGCTATCATACCGGTCGAGGCGGCCACTGTTAATATCTTGTAAGATATTTGCATCTCATGTTGCTGAGCTGATGATGGAATGTACAACTGTTTAATGGTTAGGAGTTAGAAAAATAATTCTTTAAATTACGTTACTTTACAAATGAGTCTTTAAATTGCACTTGTATATGATTTAGGAATTGGGCAAAGGAATTTAAAAGGCACATCGAAGGCGGGTTTTTTAAGTCAATTATGTTGCTAGCACTGATGCTATCTATCACGTACATAATAAAGTATTTTAAAATTCTTCAACTTTTTTGAAGATCGATCCCATCTTTTTGAAGATCGGATCGTGGGTATACGATCCAATCGATTTAATTAAATAAAATCTAATGATGATTTATTCAACTCCTTAACTATAGCATAGTGATCTTAATAATGGTTTTGCACGCAATTATTATTGGGTGGCAGAATATATTATGATTAAAAGGTTGCAACTTGAGACGCAAAGATCTTAACAGCTTGAAAACGTATATGAAAAAGAATATCTTAAGAG
This sequence comes from Tyria jacobaeae, assembly GCA_947561695.1. Lineage (NCBI taxonomy): Eukaryota > Metazoa > Arthropoda > Insecta > Lepidoptera > Erebidae > Tyria > Tyria jacobaeae. The sequence continues at coordinate 9,919,904 of OX387210.1, forward strand.
TAGATTCTTTTTTTTTTACTTAGGATTCCTTTTAATAATAATTTGAATATTTAAAAGTTTTACCTTAGTACCAATTTAGTATTCTTGGCCCGGACAGACATTACGATCTATTACGATCACATTCCAAGACCGGATCGAGGTTAAAAAAAACATGTGTATCTCTCACTCGCATGATCGGGTTTAATGGTTAATGACAATATAGTTAGAGGACTCGGACTTCCCGGTACCAGCCAGTTCGAGTTATAGGTATGCGACCCTGATTTGCTTGAGCTATATGTTATACTCCCCAATCCATCTGTATAAGCAATATCTATTTCCTTCCGTTTTTATCCTAGTTTTCCTGGACATATACTCTCAATTTCTACATAAAATTCCCAATAGAGCCCGGATGACTGCAATAGGCTTTCACCTATTACGTAAATGGGACTAAATTTGAATCGTCAAAATGTAGCTGTTAATTTCGCCTCTGCCTATCTATTCCGGGATACAGGCGTGAGGGTAGGTATGTATGTGTGTATAACACTTTTTTTTTTTTCAGTAATCAAAACAGGAAATACTTTACAGAAGAAAAATATCACCAGTCTTAAGGGGATTGTCTTGTGCCAGCGAGATAATATATTGTGCATTGTTCGATAATAGGACATGATTGAGTGCTTGGCTACTAATTCAGAGATGTTGGACTAGTAGTTTGCTAACTATGTATCTATGCGTCTTACATATAGGATGGCTGGCTGACTGGTAGTAACAAGAAATTGTACTACAGGTAAGAGGCGTTCTGGGATTCTATTTAGTGTATTTAGGGTATCCATGTTCCAAATACTCGTAAAAATTTATGTTTAGTATTGTTTTTTGTATTTCCGATTCCGATTCATTTCATGTATTTTTCGATATATATTGTTATTATTTACAGTATTATATGCTCAGGAATTTGATAAGATTATTAGAATTTCAAATAAAGCGCAGTTATTTGATTCTAGTTTTAGGACTAGTTTTATATAAGAAGATTTAACACAATAATTCTATAAGCATTCCACATAACAATGTTCTAAGAGAAAGCGGTAAGTTACCCACTCGTAGTGGTCTTATATAAAGTTGTGGTTTTCTTATAAGGTTCCATAATGGATCCCGTGAATAGGAGAAAATGATGAAAGTTGCAGGACAATTTGATTTTTTTATATAGCAATGCCATTCTAAAACTGACAATTGAACCTTAAATGAACCAAAATAAAATTTCGCATAAGAAAGTATCGACATGAATAAAGTTATGCGTATTAAATACCGAGTATAGGTAGTGAAATATGCAGAATTTCTTAAAAATAATATGACAAATAAAATCACTAGAAAATTCACAACGTGTTTAGAAATTTTTGTTCCGTCATCCTCGCAAAGCATTTTTTTTTAAATATTGATCAACTGTTTTTCTGCAACGGAGAATACTCTGATACCGTACCCTCAAACACAATGATTATAGAAAGAACTTAAACATTACCAATACTAAAAACTTATCTACTCGAAAATTGCTTAAGCTTAAATCAGTATTAGCTACATGTACACATAAATATGCATGCATGGTGGCAAATCCTTCAAACTCCTTAGTCACCGTTGTTAAAAGCTCTGGCTCTGTATCTGTACAGATAGAATGAATATTTTTTTTTTAAAGTCTAAGATTTTTCATAAATTAAAACCTCATCTTATGCAATTTGTGTACCTGACTTATAATCTCAATAATGGAAACTACATATCTAAAAGTAAGAGACAAAATTTAATAGTTACGTCCAGAAGGCGAGAAAGGGAAGCCGTTGGCCACAGCCTCCCCAGAGGGCGAACATTTTGACCGTAATCAGGCTAATGGACAAACCCTGTGCCCGATCCGCATAAGAGGTTCTATTCTACTGATACTTTAACAACCCTATTTTGTTTATATACACTCACTTAGTACTATAGTATGGTCGAACTACAGTTGTCATTAATACAACTGGTTATTGCTCTAAGAGTCCTTTTATTGCTCTAGAAGTATTTGATCGGTTCGTCTCAGACTTTCGAGTGGCTATTTCTATTAGCGTCGAATACAATAGAAATAATATTGTTTTTTTCTTTGTATTGTGGTATTATAATAAATATTATTAGTTTATCTTTATTGACAAGCACGATAATAGAATATTTATACACATAATATTTTCTAAAACTATATAAATAAAATACGTTCAAGTCTAGTTAGATATGACGTAGTGAGTATTTTTATTTATTAATAAGTGAATATTTTTGTGAATTGAATTAGTTAAATTGATGGCCTAAATAATTTTTGTACTTGTATTTTATAACATAATTGACTTTATAACATTGATTAAATTAGGAAAGGTGACATTTTAAAATATTTTCTTACCAATCTGTGAAATTAAAGTCTATATTCAGAATGAGTTTTACTTCTACTATACAATGAAATAGATTATTGTCAAAATTCTATCATCAGGTGAAATGTAGTATGGAAACTTTACCGGACTCCCCCTCTCCTCTTTCCCCCCTCGCCCGACACCTCCCCCCTCCCTAAAATGTTAACAGTGTACGTATGGCGGTATCTTGATACCCAGATCAAAAACACATTTTGAAATGAAATGCATTACTATAATTTTTTTGAGAAAAATGTATATTTTTGAGAAAATAATAAATTTAATATAATGTAATAGAATCTGTTTTTCATAAGTTACTCTAGTCTCTTTATGTGATCACAATTCTCTTATTAATATGAATACTACCAAAACTTTGATTGTAATGCAGTGCTTAGTTTTTTGTAATAAATACTATTATTGTAACTATAAAATATTCTCCGTAGAGAGCCACTATCTGAATTTTGAAGAGGTAGACTGGAAACCGGTGGAAACGAATATTTCAACAAAATTATTATTGTGCCTCCAATGGGAAAATTAACCACAACAGGAGTTACGAATATCACCGTCTACAATATTATTAGTGAGAGCAATGTCCCTTCATGTTACTTCTTTACACAAGTAACATTCAAAATACTTGTGGTGTAAATAGCAGTAAGAATAAAATAGTTTCAAAACTTAAACAGAACTTAACCGCATTTCAATCAGCTGTTTTCTGATGCATACCGTTTTGAGGTGTTAGGTAAATTTTGACCTAAAAACTGATATACGAGTTGCTACACCACAGTCCATTGGACACTTTTATCGCGAGGTATGCCCGTTGTTGTGTTTACTTTGTCGGTCGGTTGTCACCTAGGCGCAGTGCTTTTCAGGAGTGAAGATTTCAGATTTTAATGTATGTCTATAAGTTGATGTTACCTCGGTCTTTCAGTCTGTTTATTTTCTAGATTTTAATGCTTAGTGAATATTGTAAAATTCATTAATTTATGTCCGAGGTTAAGAAAAAAAGGGGTCAGGAATATACGATTTCGAAGAAAATAAGATTTTTCGGAAGTGCCAGGAATTTGTGTTTCATATGGAATGTGTACCAGTGAATTATTCGTGGCGTGCATGCACAGGCTTACTCGCTGCAAAATGAATTTGGAGATGCCACATGGCTTTGGTCAACTCACCTTCGATATTCTCCTTCGCTACTTCAATGAAACTTGCAAGTTGTCGTATGTAATTTATTATACACAGTGTTTGAACCAAGGATTTGTTTTGTGGAACTCTTTGGTTCAAACAGTGTACGAACGCATCTTATATAATTTCAGTTGCGAAATTAAATATTATCTTTCATTATATATTTATATATATATATATATATACATATGTATATGCATATATATCTTTCTTCAGATTGCTAATAATGTAAAAATAGTAGTAAAATAAGTTAATCACTAAATACCATTATATTCTAGTGCTTCGTGCTAAATTACAACGAAGAGAGTGCAGATTCGAATCCCGCACACAACCGATCAGCCGATGATTGAACTACAAAGACGTTATAACTTCTATCTCTTTTTTTTACTTTTATCTGTGTTTTTCTTACTTTTATTTTGCAACTAATCATCTCCTATAAATATAAATCTGTAATGCGTTATATACGTGGGACAAAACGCTACTCATTTATCTCAAAGGAATTCCATAAATATGTACATACATATATACATATATTAAAACTAAATAATTCAATTTTTCAATGTTGATGGCGTACTATTATAGATAAATACAATACTTATAAATACATACAGCTATCAAGTATATACAAATTTTTAGTAAAGATAATATAGTTTTATGAAGGATTCACGCAAATAATATTACAGTGACAGATATGTTTTTTAAAAGATGTAAGAGTTGCCCTATTTCTACCAGTATTTCGCTCATTCATTCATTCCACAAACGAACGGATAATATTATAAAATAAATGATTTATGTAAGAAAGTTGTTGAATCTTTAGTATCAGATTTTCTGACGATACTAAAAAGATCGTGTGAGTATCGTGAAAGAACTCAAATCGTTAATTTAAATAGGAGGGTCGGTAAGGGGTAGCAGTACACTGTACAGGAAGGAGTGAATATGAGCGTTCCGACGAAGACGAATTAGCAACCACTAAAGCTTTTTCCGGAATTCAGAGACATGATCATATTTATGCAATCCAAACAGTTGAATGTCGTGCAAAGAAGTCGCTTTTGTTCTTTTTTATTATTAAAAATTATTGTGACGACATTTAAGCTTTATTCCATATATATATCTACTCCATATACATGGGTCAAATTGAAAATTTTTGGAAAATAAAAAAAGGAATGATATACAAGTCTGTTAATATTTTTATTGCTCTTCATATTTTTTATGGAATAGGGGGCAAACAAGTAGATGGATCACCTGATGTTAAGTGACTACCGCCGCCCATGGACACCCGCAACTCAAGAGTTACAAGTTTGTTGGCTTTTTAGGTAGAAGTACGCTCTTTTTTTGAAGGTTTGAAATTCGTATCGGTCCAGAAATACATTTATAAATATAATGTCGATATATGTAATATGTCCGTATATGTACAGGACAGGGCTGACGTACCCGAAACCATGCTTATATGAAAATTTTAACGACAGTAGCCTAATATGAAAAATACATATATTGGTATGTATATGTATAATTAATTGTTTTATATATTAAAGCCTTGGCCAAAACTATTGAGCAGCCTACACGTTTACCACGTGCACCTAAATAATGGCAAAAAAACATATCTTTTGTTAAAAAGATTCTTTTGTCGGCATCTAAAAAAATGTTTAAAATAATGATCCATACTTCAGCTAGCAATAAAACACCTGGGTACGATAAAATTTGTCATTTTACAATATTAATATTTATTGGCATTTGTGGCAGTGGTCATTTGCTGTATTGTTTCGTAAGATACAAGTGATATCGTTGCAATATGCCAAAAAGAAATGAACTTTCATTAGAACAACGTGTGCAGATACAGTTTCTGCATAAGCAAGGGAAATCGCAGGTATCTTTACCTTTCCAAAACTGTGAAATGTTCGGCGGGCGAGCAGTACAATATGCTACTGAGCGATTCTCTGCTACATCACATCAAAATAGGTCCCGAACCGGGCGGAAACGCATCACCTCAGACCGTGGGCATTGTCACTAGCTGAGAGAATCATCAACAAATAGGATACAACCTCTTCAAAAATTGCTGCTGCGTTGTCAGTAAAACTCGCAAAAGGCTTCAGAAAGCTGGCTTGAAAGGCTGTAAAGCCAGAAAGAAGCCGTGACTCTCCATCGACAGTAAAAAAGCTCTATATGAATTTGTATTAAAACACCGAAGTTTCTTTTGTACTTTTATTATTCTTATTTTTTTTTTTTTAAAGTTAGTAACATTAAAAATTTATGATTCGGTTAAAGGTCAACTCAATGCTGTATATTTTGGTGGCTCAAATTACAATTTCAAACTTTATAACATTTTATATCCATATTTTGTAATGTTTGTTGAAATACCTCATCGGCGATGAAAACTATTGTGAGGAGAAAACTTACACACCTGAGGGTTATTCATCATGTTGTGATTTAAGCTTAAAGATGTTGCAAGCATGCATGTTGTAAGCGTGATGTCCTATTTTTTAACATATTTCACAATAAGGTCGGTTTTGATATAGACTTTCTGCCATTTGATGTTTATAATTCATTCATTCTATTTGTGACTTCGTGCAAAACTTAGTATATGAACAGCAACTAAATTTCAACTCAAAAACGCTACCGCTTCAACAAATAAATGGCAACAACAAAGACTTGTCTAGTGCTTATAAGCCTTACAGGACAATATCATTGTTTATAGTTAGCCGTGTGTTGCCAACACTAATGTCACCTCAAAATAATATCTCAGCCATGCAGGTGGGCTGGCGTCCGCCGCTACAAACGAGGTGGTTGACGAGATAAGAGCGCTCACGTAAGTGCCACCATTGTTGTGCCGAACAATAACCCCACGTTGCCAGCATTATCTGTAACGCACCGGTCTCTCCGGTCGGAACAGCCTAATGGATGCGCCGTCGAATACTACACCGTAATTATCTTAATTTTTGCTAAGTAGATAGTTAAGTACTTTTTGATCCCTTTATCCTTTAAGTTTAAACAAATATCCTAATGATGAGAGTTATTTCGACTTATTGTTTTGGCCGTATTTGGTTATAAAGAACGAGGTATAGCTTTGTTTTTTGTGAATTTATTACTTTCTCGTTATTATATTTATAGAGAAAACAAAATTATCTTGAATTCATGAACCTCTTCTCTGTTTGATAGCCTAACATACCAATTTTTATGGAATGCAGCAGACATAAAGACTTAGAATTCGTATTACGATACGAAGAGAAGTGGCTAAATGAGTTCTTCTAAAAGCATTCATTAACAATGCTAGTAATTTAATGCCAACTATGTATACTGTTATAGTAAACTAGTTTTGTGAGACACGAAACTAGTTTTAATAAACTTGAACATATTTTATATGTATTTTGTGTGATCTTGGTCTATTCTAGTTGTTTTTTTTTTATGCTATTTTTCTTGTTACTATTTTTACTTGCCCTTTTTCTTATTAATTTCAATACATATTTGTATGATTTAAAATTTTATCACTGAGGTAGTAATTAATACCATAATTTGACACATCTTTTAACTAGTGTGTAAATGTGCGTAGTTTTTCTTCCCTTGTAATAGTTTCTCTAACTTATTACAGATTTTTGATGACATTATTAAAATACTGGATAAGTGTACATTTTATCGCGCAGTGGGGCGCTTTAACTTTTATTTGTTTGTTAGTGGATATATTGTCTGTTTATCTTTTCGTTTTTACCAATTTGCATGTTTCCAGTATACATTGCAGTGTCAGAATTATTATGCTTTTTAAAATAAGGCCTGCAATATAGTTAATTTCATTGTTGAATAATATTCTTATTTTTTTTCTAGAGTAAAAAGTATCGATACATTAGTGCTATCCCCCCAATTATAATGCCATATTATAAGTAAGCATAGGTATAATTGGAAACTAGTACGGTTTGAATATCTGTCTTCTGTTTTACTTCACGTAGAGCGTTTGGGAAAAAGGCTATTTTCAATCTTTTTTTTCAGTGGATTCGTGTGTCAATTGATATTTCAAATAGGGTGTACTCATTAACTCTTTTAATTTGATGGTCATTTAATGAAAAAAATATTTCTTAAGTTTTTTTGTAAGGATAGAGCGACACTATTTTGGTTTTTGCAAAGTTAATTTCTAGGTTGTGGTTGTTTAGTAAATTTATAGTGTTATTTAATATAGTACTTAGGTTTATATTTAAATTAATTGTTTTTCAGAAACACGGTAAAAAGGCAGACAGAGCAATATATTTTTTTATTGAAGTGTTTACTTAAATATATCTTTTGTACTACGCTTATCCAAAATAAAAATGAATGGACACCGTAGGCATTTTTTTATTATATAGGTGGACCGACGAACAGACGGGTCACTTGATGGTAAGTGACAACCGCTGCCCATGAATACCTGCAACGCAAGATCCACAGGCGTCTATCCATCTATGAGGGTGATAAGGGGGAGACAGCGGAGAGGGGGGAAGATTGATCAAAAATAGGTTAGGGGAAATAGGATAGAGGGATTTGGGCTGCCGGTACCCTCACTCACTCGGAAATACAATGCAAGTATTGTTTGTCTCTGTCGGATTTCCGAGAGGCCGTGGTAATATGGTTGAGCCGGCCCATTCGTGCCTAAGTATGGCTCTTCCAATGTAAGGCTCAAAATAACCATCCATAAATCAAGTAATATGCTCTTTAGGTAAAGTAAAATGCGCAACTCCAACGTTAGAGAAATGAAATATAATTTGCCATTCCTTTTTTACAACATATAATTCAAAAAATCTGCTGAATTTTACGTATTTGTTATTTTAGCGTAAGGTTCAAACTTAAATAAAAGTTTTTGTACATCCGAACAACCCAAACAATAACAAGTTGTTTTTTTTAATTAGTAATTTGACTTCATAACACTCATTATAAAAATTTAATGACTTGTTTATATAATTTTATGTACTCTTTGAACCCGTCGATCTTGCTAGCCAATTTTCAGGTACAGTGTGCTTATTTAAACATTAAAAAAAATACTATCTCCGTTTTTTTGAATAGTTTTACAGTTTTCTGCAAAACTATTTTTGCAGAAAACTGTTAAACTATTCAAAAAAATGATTTCAAAACAAAACTTTATTTTAGGGCTACCGTACCATAGTGACTCCATAAATTGTAAAAGATTTTAATAATCTTATACGGTTTAGTTTATACATATTGCTATTTGTTAATGATATTATTGGTAAGACCCTATTTCTTATATGAATAATGAAAAAGATAAGATATTTTTATAAATAATAAAAAAGAACAAAAGTGATGATTAATAATATTCTGTAAGTATTGAATAATATGTAAGTATAATATTGGCTGTCTAATTTTCATTGAATAGGCTAACTTTGGGTTCAGAAGGTCACGTGATGTCTCGTGTTATTTTTATTACGTTCATCGTTTCCCTAATATTTCTATATTTACGTAACATTTCCTATAGATACTTGAGCCGCCATTCACCTTGAATACTCTGTATTATTGGTATTCTATTGCAATGAATCGCTTGAGTTTACAATTATGTATTTTGGTGCTACTATCACAAATACACTTATGACCTAAAAAATACTTTGGGTATTAAAATTAGCCAAAGTTTGCTTCTTTACATTTAATTTTACAGAATACAACATAAGCGAATATGTTCACTCTTTTCTCCAGCTTTTTTTCTTTTATTATCTTCAAATATCCTAAATGGTTGACACAGCAGATACGGCTAGATTTCTAGGTTTATATGTGGAATGCTTTTTGAATAGGAAAAGTAGAAGAGCTTGAAGTTGAAGTTGAAGAGCTTTTTTGTTTGTTTAAACGCGGCAATATGTGAAGCTATCCGTCAGATTTAAATAATGCTTTGTGTATAAGATATTCTTACTATAGACAAATAATACAGACTATTAAAACATCACGCTGCAACATTGAGGAGTGGAACAGTAACCATAAATGGCATAAGCAGTTGAAACTGCGGGGAATGGATCGATCGAAACGATCCTATAAAATATAAGGTAGTCCATTTGTCAATGTTTGTTAACTCATTTCAATTCAATGATTCAATGTTTACTGTGAAGGTTAAAGATAGGTAAATAGGTAGGTAGACTGTTTAAAAATACACAGTGATAGGGCTTCATAAAAAAAGGTAATTAACTCAAGTTTTCAAGTTACTCAAGGCTTACTTTATTCCCATCACATTTATTTATTATTTCAACAGTTCTATATACATTTTATAATCAAAATTGTATAAGTTAACGTCTATGAGTTAAAGTATAAATACAGAATTATTTAAGTACAAAACAATTGTGCTTTGTTGTAGGCAAGGGAACCCTTTAAAAACTTATTGACCTTTCCTCTTTACGGAATGGGTCTTAGAAAATCCTGTCGTAAAAGACGTAAGCTGTCAGACATGACTGGCTACTACAGCTATTTAGACCTTAGTTTTAGTTCATTTCAAAAAAGGAATTCGTAGATGTTCAGGAAAAATGATAAATGAACAAAACTTTTATTGGGTTTGATTAAGACAACGGTGCCTTTACGCAACAATTTACCAGCTGTGTTTCCCAATTTGAAAATAAGCTCTCATTTAAAGAGCTATCTATCTCTTTTTCGGGTTTAGATTTGTTTGTTTATATGCAGAGTGTACGTTACCGAAAAACTTATACAAACGTCTGTCTAAGGACAATTACAATAATGGAAAAGTGATTTCATCTTAGAATTCTAAATTAAGGTTTTACCGATATAATGACATTTTGTGCATGGATGGATGAGGGATGGGGAGATGCGGGGAGGGGAAAGAAGAGAGGAGGAATGGGGGAGGGACTGACAATGCCAACCAAGCTGCAAATGGATACCAGTTCTTTGATAACAAACTAAGTAGAATATTGACGTGAAAACAATTATTTAATTTATACGTATCGTTAACATCACTTATCATATAATTAATTAAAGGATAGGGATACAGTGATGTAGATATGGCACTGTTGACATGCCCTTCAGGGTGTTGCCATTCTAAAATAATGTTTCTGACTCATATACCACAGGCTCACTAAATTGTTGGCGAATATTACGTTTCCAATTATTTAGTAATCATGCTCAAAAAACTAATAACTATATGACTGTGTAAGACCAACTACAATAGCCATATCGACCGGCCTATCAGTCTAGTAGTAAGTGATCCTGACTACTGAGCCAGAGTTCTTGATTTCGATTCCCACACGGAACAAAAATTTGTACGATCCACAATCAATTATCCCGAGTCTTTGTGTTTGTTATTTGTGTGTTCGTCAAGTCCTGCAATTATTCCTAACGCAGTTGTATTTTATAGAGACAAAAAGCATTATTAGTAAATATTTGGTTTTAAAACTACACTTTGTGTAATCCTCAAATTGTTGTGAGTCTGGGTGTTCTTTATGTCCGTTGCTTGAATGTTTGCAAAGTCCGCCGCGACACAGGAATTAATCCTAACCGCCGTCCATGGACACCTGAGAGACGAAAGTGCGCTGCCCTGAGGGTGATGAGGGATGAAGGTATGCTGGGAGGGGAAAGAGAGTTGGATGAGGAGATGGGAAAAGGGGAGGGGAAGTTGGGCCTCCGGAAACCTCACTGATTTCGGGGAAATGCAACGCACATTCACATTCACAACCGGTTTTCTGTAAGGCCGAGGCCACACCGGTCGAGCCGGCCCACTCGTGCTAAGCATGGCTCTACCACGTAAAAAAATCCTTACATTGCTCTTAAAATTTCAAAGCAATAAATTCACATTCTGACATTTGACATATTCTTTTAGATTTGATTTTGAATCGGCCATTTCATTTCTCTTCTACGGATTTATTTTAATTGTACTTATGTGTGAGACTAATGTAAACAACAATATCTACAAACCATTATAAATTACTTTGTGTATTGTTGGGTGTAGCAGCTAAGTAATTACTACAAAATCATGATCCACCATGACCAGACGGATATCATTACACTGAATTAAATTCCTCTATGATTAATCACCCATTTCATTGTAGTGGATTACTGAGCTCATATCACGATTATAGTTTATCCGCTATTTGCATGATTGAATACAGTGGACACTAATCAGAATATCGATTGATCATTTATTAAGGAAAATATAATTATTATAACCCGTGTAGTTCTTCGGTGGAGTACAGTTAAGCCATCCCATCTCTTCCCGGGGGTGTCGTAAAAAGCTACTATCGGAATGTTATCTAACCGACATTATATTATATGTAGTCGTACAGTGCCCGGATGACGGAGAAAGGCTTGCTCCCTATACGTACATAAGTAGGGCTTAATAAAATTATGATTTGCAAAGGATGTTAGTTTGAAACGTCCCTAAGGGAATATGTCCTGTCCACTGCTAGACATAGGCCTCCCCAATAGCACCCGGTTCTCGGTTTCCATATCCAGTCTATGCCAAATAATCCAGTCTATACAAAATAAAGTATGTAGTATGAAATACTACTTTATTATTTATTATCATTGTGACCGTTGTGTCATCACATGATTATAATACTTGATGTATTGCCGAGTGAGTGAGGGTACCGGAGGCCCAACTCCCATTTCATCTTTCCCTCCCCTCACCCCCCTCCTCTTTTACCTCCCCGTCATCCCCTTCTCCTCTTTCTCCTCACCTTATCCCTCTCTTCTCTTTCCCCTCCACTCACCAACTCTCGTCTTCCCGCTCCTCTTACCCCCTCTACTGTTTCGCCTCCACTCATTCCCCTCTCACCTCCCTCTTCTCCCTCCCACTACTCTTGCCCCTACCCTCACCCCCTTTCCTACTTCACCTCCCCCTTATCCCCCTCAAAGGAGGGCAGCGCACTTACAACTCTTGAGTTGCCATATGCGGTGGTAGTCATCATCGGGTGACCCGTCTTAAAAGAACTTTAGATGATATTTTATCTACTATGCAAAAATTTTTGAGTAGTTTGACTTTCGAACATAATTGCATTTTAGTAACGTAATGTATTCAAAATTTTCCAAGCTGTACATGGAACATGTTAGGTTCTATAACCTGACCTTTTTTTTTTTTGTCAAAACCCGTCCCAACCACCCGCGGCCACACTCAGGGCGGCATGAGGCGCTGGTAGGCTCGCCTCCGTCGCCCGGTTCGACGGCGGCGAATCGGGTCCGAGTGGAGGTCATCCTCCCGGGCCCGCTCCGCCGCCTCCTTCTGCGAGATGACGTCCTCGCAGAAGGTTGCAACCGCGGTAAAATTCCTGTCGCTATTGGCCATGGAGCGTATGACAGCCAGCAGCGACAGATCATCTCCGATGATTACAGCGAGGGCACGACGCTGCGACGCCCAAGCAGGGCAATCCGCAAGTGTATGCTGCGCCGAGTCCTCACTGCAGTCGCAGTGGTGACAGACAGGGCTCATTTCCCTCCTAGCGACCGAGTGCAGGTACTTCCCGAAGCAACCGTGCCCGGAAAGAACCTGCGTCAGTCGGAAAGAAAGAGCTGCCGCCCCGCCCATTCAACAATGACCAGCTGGAGCGCCTCCACGGCGGCAAAGCCAGCACGTGGAGCCTCCAGCCGGGATGACCAACGAACCATTGTGGCTCGGCGAGCGGCCTCACGCCACTCGCGTATCTCTTCGGGCGGGGGCCGACTGCCGCCAACCGCCCGGAAGTCAGCCGTTCGCCGATAGACCTCGGCGAGCACTTCCGCCTCCGAAACCCACGGGGGTGTTCCGGCCAACGCGCATGCCACCTCCGTTGATACGGTGCGGTAACCGCGTATGGCTCTAACTGCCATAACTCTCTGAGGACGCCAGAGGCGTGCCCTATTCTGGGCGGTCAGAGCCTCCGCCCACACCGGTGCACCGTATAGTGCCATTGAACGGACAACCCCCGTGTACAGCCGTCTTGTAGCGACGTTAGGACCTCCCAAGTTGGGCAAAAGCCGCCCAATGGAGGACGCAGCGCCGACCAGCTTTGGAGCAAGCTGCTGAAAGTGCTCGTCGAAGAGCCACCTCCCGTCGAGGATCAGGCCCATATATTTTATGTGAGCCCGAACCGGTACGAGAACCGAGTTGACCATGATGGAGGCGCCAGGGGGCGGACCACGACGGGGCCCATGGAATAGAAGGGCCTCCGTCTTGTCCAGGGCCACCCGCAAGCCCAGCGCCTCGATGCGCTCGACCACCAGTGAGGCTCCTCTGGTGGCCAATCGCACCGCCTCCTGAAAGTTCACCCCCCGGGCCGTGACCAAAGTGTCATCTGCATAACAGATTACGCCCAGCCCGGGGAGGAACGCCTCTTAGGGCCCAGTCGAACCCCATATTCCACAGGAGCGGTCCAAGGACAGATCCCTGTGGAACACCGCACGACATGGGCCGACGACTCAGATGTCCCTCTCGGTCCTCGTACATGATGGTACGCTCCTCTAAATAGTCTACCACTAGCCGCCTCAGGTACTGTGGCACCCCGTGATAGCGGAGTGCTTCCCTGATGCAACTGAATGGCAGACTATTGAATGCGTTGGCAATGTCCAACGAGACCGCCAACAGCACGCCGCCACAGCTCACCGCCTCTTCGGTCAGGGCCCTCAGACGCAACACAGCACCGATCGTCGAACGACCCGCTCTGAGACCGAATTGGGCGTCAAATCAAATCAAAATAAATCGGGGCCAACCTCGCCCAGGTGCCGAACGATGCGGGCAGAGAGAACCCTCTCAAACAGTTTACCCGCCTCATCCAGCAGCACGATGGGTCTGTAGGCTGCAACCGAGTCGGTAGGCCGTCCCGGCTTCCTCAAAAGCACAATCAGGAAAGTGTCCGGACGATAGGCTAGCGTCGAACACCTCCCTGAGGCAGTCCAACATGTGATCAAGGGCCAGGGCCAGGATTCGGGCAGGGATCCCGTCTGGCCCAGGGGAGGTGTTTTTGGAGCGGATCCGTAGAACAACCGCCCCTATCTCCGCCTCAGTGTCGGGTGGAACATCCTCCTGCTCGAACTCTCCGTCGTCTCTGCCCAAGGGGGCCATCGACGGGGGTGAATGCTCCACCCGCTGCGGGAATAGGCCCTCAACCACTTCCTGCAGGAAGCTGGGCTGGAGAGTCTCAGTAAGGGGGGGGGGGCAACGTGCGGAGCTTTTGCTGCACCGCACGATAAGGGCGACCCTAGGGGTCACGATCAAGACCCTCCAGCATCTCCTTTCTTTTCGATTTTTTGGCGCGGATAATGGCCAGCTTCATAGTTTTCCGTCCCCCTCTTCGCGGTGACGCCGACGACTGCGGGTGTAGGACCTCCGGGTACGAATGCAGGCCGCACGGAGGTCCGCCAACTCCTGGGACCACCAGTAGACCTCCTTCCTTGGAGGCCGACGACCTGTAACGCGGGGCATGGCTGCAGCGCAGATCTGCGTGATCGCATCGCGGAAGCAGCCCGCCCCTATGTCTACCCCCTCGGTTGGAGGCTTCGGAGACAGCCAGGAGTAGATGATGGCTGCCTCCTCTAGTAGATCCTTATCTAATTTCGATATAGCCCACTGCGGGAAGCGAGATGAAATCCGCACCGTGTGACCCCTTCTGGGGTCCTGGGTCCGGAAGAGCTCGAATAGAATATAGAGATGATCCGAGAGCGTCTCAACCTCTTCCAGGACACACCAGTTCCTTACTCGTGCGGCGAGAGCAGTGGTAGCGAACGAAAGGTCCACTATCGACCCCCCCTGCTGCCGCACGCACGTGTTGGTGGAGCCTCTGTTTAGGAGACAGAGGCCCACCGTTGTCGCCCACTCTTCCACGGCGTCACCCCGTGCGTCTGTTCTGGGGGATCCCCACGCGACGGACTTAGCATTAAAATCTCCCAGCACTAGGACGTGCCCAGACGCTAGTCGCCGTATCGAGGTCTCTAGGTTGTTAAGGAAGACCTCAAAGTTGCACAGACTCCGGTTGGCGGAGAAGTAGACACCGTATATGGTGATACCCCCCCATTCGGCAGCAACATATCCAGCACCCTTGTCTCTTAGCGACAAGGGCGGGGAATGAGCAGCCGTGGAGCTGATGACTGCCACGGAGCCGTCCCGGTCACCCAGCCAGTTTGGACGGGGAGGAACGTAATAGGGCTCCGCGGCTACGGCCACTCCGATGGACCACTCCGCCATGGCTTGCAGGAAAAGGTCCTGCGCACTGGCGCAGTGGTTTAGGTTCGTCTGGACTAGGAGGCTGGAGACTTGGGGTGCGGGCTAGAAAACCTCCACGTGGTGCACCCTGGGCAACGTTGGCGACGACGCAGCCTTCTCCTCCTCTACTTTTGAGGAGGGCATTGTCGCCAACGGCTAATCTTCTGGCGGGAAGAGGTGGCCTTTTCTTCGACAACAAAGTCGAGGCTTGGCCATACAGAGCGGGCTTTTATGCTGATTCCTCTGTTGGCTCTTTGCTCTTCGGAGCTGTGAGGAAGGAAACCTCAATAAAAAATCACCAAGTGGGACCCCTCCATGGGGAGGAGTTTCTCCGCTGTCCACAGTGGAGAAAGAGGACGGGCTCGGCGTGCACTCGCACTGCCACCGAGCAGGCATTTGGAGATTCGTCTCGATGCCACCGTTGGCATATCGTAATCCCGAAAGGAGTGTCGTGGTTAAGTCTCGCGGCTCTGATCGGGGGCGAGGGTCTTGGCTTCAACGCCCGGACTGTGAGGAAGAATACCTCTATAAAAAATTACCCCGAATCCTGTATTTTGGTGCGTGACCATGGGATGCATGGCTGATGGGTGGTTCAGTCGCGAGCGCACTCCCAGCCGGGGCACCTGCGGACCCCTCGGTTGGGCATAAATCTACGCTTACCCGGGTATTGGGGATCTCTGCCCGGGTGGACCTTTACTTCTCCCCTACTCGCGGGATATACAATGGATAAGCTAAATAAAATCAAAAAACTAAAGACGAAGAAAAGAAGGAGAAAGTGAAGGAGAAGAGTAGTAAGGCGGGCGATATCTCGTCTAAAAACGAGGATATTCTACTTGGAAAGCCTATATCGCAGGAGCTCCCAGAAGTCACTCCATCTTCTGGGAGCAGAAGGGTATCACAACGAGTTCGATCCAGAGCGGCCAGTTCAGTTGCTGACTCGTCTGAAGAGATGGAGCTAGAACCTCGCGACATAGAAAGTCGCAAGAGAGGCCGAGATGAGGAGGTCGACACGTCGCAAGAAATGTTGCCACCGAAGGTGGCGAGCAGCAGACGTGGGAGGTCGCGCACGCCAATCTCGGCCGCCTCGGGTTCCGTCTTTTATAGGGCGCAAGATTACGCACGGACGCGTGCCGAGGGCGAAGTTGTTGCGGAGGAGGAGATCGCGGATCTCCTTTTGAAGATCCGTGTGCCGGATGAGAGGGGTTCTGTCCCTTCTACACCGGTAGCTTTAAAGGAGAGGACGAGCGCGGCGGTGGCGATCATCCAGAAAGTCGCCACCAAATCCACTAATCTGAAGGGCTCTTTTGTTAGGGCCCTGAAGGACTCCTCTTCCGCTGTGTCGGGGGCAATGGAAAGCCTCTTGGAGGACGTATTACGCCTTCAAGAGTCGAACGACCGACTGACAGATGCAAACAAACGCCTGACGGAGCAGGTTGCAGAGCTGAGTGCTCAATTTGCCCAATTTCGGGCAGGAGCTCGCACTAATAGCCCTCAGCAGTCGAATCCGGGTGCACAGCTACCTGGCTTAACCCCCACCCACTCCCCCGTTTCTGATGCTCACTTGCGGCATATTACTGATGCCGTGTGGCGTCTGATGGACGGGCGCCTGGCGGGACTTGAGGCAAGGCTGCCTCCGGCACCCACGATTCGGCCGCCACTGGCCGTGAATAAGCCAAAGGCCACATCAGAGCCGCTCCCTGTTTCTGGTGGCCGCGTCACTGCAACTTATGCGGCAGCAACGTCGGCGCCAGCACGAAAGGCCGGGAAACCCTCTAGGGCCCCAACCAAAGTGGCGGAAAACTTTCCTCCACTTCCCTCTCTGGCCCCTAAAGGGACAAGAGCATCTCAATTGCGTTCGAATGTTGGACCTGAGCCAGGCTCCACGGAATCTGTCCCCTCCACTTCTGGCCCTTCTAATGACGGTTGGAAAAAAATGGAGGGTAGTAAAAAGAAGTCCCGGGCAAGAAAGAAGAAGGCTGAGAGCACTCTTTCAACGCCCCAAGCCCCGTCAGGATCAGTATCCACCAAAAAGACCCGGAAGCTCCAACCGCCGAAGTCAGCAGCTGTAGTTGTTACGGTGCTGCCAGAGGCGGCAAATAGGGGAGTCTCTTACGCTGCCGTCTTCAAAAAGGCCCGAGACTGTCTTACCTCTGAATTGGGGAGCGCAGGTGTTCGCTTACGCCTCGCCCAGACAGGGGCTCGAGTTCTCGAGTTCCCCGGGGCTGAGGGCACGAAGACGGCAGATGTTTTCGCGGATAAGCTGCGGGGAGTGTTCTCAGAAACGGATGGAATAAGGATCGCCAGGCCCACAAAGTGTGCGGAGATGCGCATATCGGGGTTGGATGACTCCGTGACTGTCGAGGATGTCCGAGTAGCAATCCAACAGAAAACGGGTTGCGTCTCGGATAATATTAGGATCGGCACCATCCGCCCCGGTCAAGGAGGTCTTGGTGCAGTGTGGCTCAGCTGCCCCGTGGCAACCGCCAAAAGTCTAGGCGATGCCGGTAGGATCCTTGTCGGTTTCGTAAATGCCAGGGTCACTATACTGGCTGCGAGACCGACGAGGTGCTACAAATGTCTGGGGGCGGGGCACACCCGTATCAAGTGCAAAAGTTGTTTTGACTGCAGTGGACTCTGCTTCCGCTGCGGTCGACCGGGGCACAAGGCGGCGGCATGTTCGGCTGCCCCTCACTGCCCAGCGTGTGCGGCGGGTAACTTACCCGCCAATCACCTGATGGGGCAGGTTGTCTGTAAACCTCCTCGCGCATCTCCGCAAGCTTCGGTGGCTAGCCAATCGGCCCAGGCTGCCTCCGATGTGAATCGTGCGTCGTCACCGTCGCCCATGGAGGAGGCTGTAGAGACAATCCAATAATGGACCAAGTCTCTAGCCTCCTTGTCCAGACGAACCTAAACCACTGCGCCAGTGCACAGGACCTTTTCCTGCAAAGCATGGCGGAGTGGTCTATCGGTGTAGCCGTAGCCGCGGAGCCTTATTTCGTTCCTTCCCGTCCAAATTGGCTTAGTGACTGGGACGACTCCGTGGCAGTCGTGGGCTCCACGGCGGCTCATTCCCCGCCCTTGTCGCTGAAAGACAAGGGTACTGGATATGTTGCTGCTGAATGGGGGGGTATCACCATATACGGTGTCTACTTCTCCCCCAACCGGAGTCTGAGCGATTTCGAGATCTTCCTCAACAACTTGGAGACCTCGATACGGCGACTAACGTCTGGGCACGTCTTAGTGCTAGGGGATTTTAACGCTAAGTCCGTTGCATGGGGATCCCCCAGGACGGACGCACGGGGTGGCGCTGTAGAAGAGTGGGCGACATCAGTGGGCCTCTGTCTTCTAAACAGAGGCACCACCAATACGTGCGTGCGACAGCAGGGGGGGTCGATAGTGGACCTTTCGTTCGCTACCCCTGCTCTTGCCGCACGAGTAAGGAACTGGCGTGTCCTGGAAGAGGTTGAGACGCTCTCGGATCATCTCTATATTCGATTTGAGATCTCCCGGACCCAGGACCCCAGAAGGGGTCACACGGCGCGGCGATCATCCCGCTTTCCGCGGTGGGCTGTTTCAAAATTAGATAGGGACCTCCTAGAGGAGGCAGCCATCATTTATTCTTGGTTGTCTCCGCAGTCTCCGACTGAGGAGGGAGACATGGGGGCGGGCCGCTTTTGCGATGTGGTAACGCATATCTGCGATGCGGCCATGCCCCGGATTCGAGGTAGTCGGCCTCCAAGGAAGGAGGTCTACTGGTGGTCCCAGGAGTTGTCGGATCTCCGCGTGGCTTGCATTCGTTACCGGAGGTCCTACACCCGCAGCCGCCGGCGTCACCGCGAAGATGGGGAAGAGGACCGGCTTCATGAGGAGTACCGAGAGGCACGGAAAACTCTGAAGCTGGCCATTTGCCGCGCCAAAGAGGAGAAAAGAAAGGAGATGCTGGAGGGTCTCAATCGTGATCCCTGGGGTCGCCCATATCGTGCGGCGCAACAAAAGCTCCGCGCGCCGGGCCCCCCCCTTACTGAGACTCTCCAGTCCAGCTTCCTGCAGGAAGTGGTTGAGGGCCTTTTCCCGCAACGGGTGGACCACTCGCCCCCGTCAATGGCCCCCTCGGCCGTAGACGACGGGGAGTTCGAGGAGGAACATATTCCACCCGTCACAGAGGCAGAGGTAGGGGCGGCTGTCCTTCGAATCCGTTGTAAGAACACCGCCCCAGGACTGGATGGGATTCCTGCCCGAATATTGGCCCTAGCGCTCAACCACATGTCGGACCGCCTCAGGGGAGTGTTCGACGCATGCTTGGCGTCTGGATGCTTCCCTGAATGCTGGAAGAGCGGGAAGCTGGTTCTTTTAAAGAAGCCGGGACGGCCTACGGACTCGGTCGCGGCCTACAGACCCATTGTATTGCTGGACGAGGCGGGTAAATTGTTTGAGAGGGTCCTCTCTGCCCGCATCGTCCGGCACTTGGGCGAGGTTGGTCCAGACTTGTCGGACGCCCAATTTGGTTTTCGAGCGGGGCGTTCGACGATCGGTGCTGTCATGCGTCTGAGGGCCGTGACCGAAGAGGCAGTGAGCTGTGGCGGCGTGCTGTTGCCTGCCATTCAGCTGCATCAGGGAAGCGCTACTTTATCACGGGGTGCCCCAGTACCTGAGGCAGCTGGTGGCAGACTATTTGGAGGAGCGTACCGTCATGTACGAGGATAGAGAGGGAAATTTGAGTCGTCGGCCCATGTCGTGCGGTGTTCCGCAGGGGTCTGTCCTTGGACCACTCCTGTGGAACATGGGGTACGACTGGGCCCTTCCCGGTGACTTCCCCCCTGGGCTGGGCGTAATCTGTTACGCCGATGACACTCTGGTAACAGCCCGGGGGTCAAACTTCCAAGAGGCGGCACGCTTGGCCACCAGAGGAGCCTCACTGGTGGTCGAGCGGATCGAGGCGCTAGGGTTGCGGGTGGCCCTGGATAAGACGGAGGCCCTTCTATTTCATGGGCCCCGTCGAGGTCCACCCCCTAACGCCTCCATAATGGTCAACTCGATCCTCGTACCGGTTCGGGCCCACATACGATATCTGGGCCTGATCCTCGACGGAAGATGGCGCTTCGACGAGCACTTTCTGCAGCTGGCTCCAAAGTTGATCGGCACTGCGTCCGCCCTTGGGCGACTCTTGCCCAACTTGGGTGGGCCCAGCATCGCCACAAGACGGCTGTACACGGGGGTTGTCCGCTCAATGGCACTATACGGTGCACCGGTGTGGGCGGAGGCTCTGACCGCCCAGAATAGGGCACGCCTCTGGCGCCCTCAGAGGGTCATGGCAGTTAGAGCCATACGTGGCTACCGCACCGTGTCGACGGAGGCGGCGTGCGCATTGGCCGGAACTCCTCCGTGGGACTTGGAGGCGGAAGTGCTCGCCGAAGTTTATCGGCGGACGACTGATTTCCGGGCGGGTAGCGGCAATCGGCCCCCGCCCGAAGAGGTACGCGAGTGGCGTGAGACCGCTCGCCGAGCCACGATGGCTCATTGGTCGTCCCGGCTGGAGGCTCCACGTGCTGGCTTATCCACCGTGGAGGCGCTCCAGCCGGTCATCGTCGAGTGGGTAGGGCGGCAGCACGGAACCCTTTCCTTCCGACTGACGCAGGTTCTCTCCGGGCACGGCTGCTTCGGAAAGTACTTGCACTCGGTCGCTAGGAGGGAATTGAGTCCCGTCTGCCATCACTGCGACTGCAGTGAGGACTCGGCCCAGCATACGCTCGCGGATTGCCCGTCTTGGGCGGCGCAGCGTCGGGCCCTCACTGCGGTAATTGGAGAGGATCTGTCACTACCGGCCGTCATACGCTCCATGGCCAGTAGTGACAGGAATTTTACCGCGGTCGCAACCTTCTGTGAGGAGGTCATCTCGCAGAAGGAGGCGGCGGAGCGGGCCCGGGAGGACGATCTCCGCTCGGACCCAATTCGCCGCCGGCGAACTGGGCGGCGTAGACGCGCTTACCAGCGCCTCATGCCGCCCTGAGTGTGGTCGCGGGTGGTCGGGACGGGTTTTCCCCGCCACCCGCTATAGTGACCAGCCGCGAGGAGGTGACGTCCTGGTGTGCCTGGACGCCGCCAAATTGAGAGTTGAAAGAAGGTGGTGCCCGTGATTGGCAGGCGCTAGGAGGGATCCGGATGTCGTAATGAAGCTGTTCCCGGATTTCTCCTATTTTAGGCGTAGTATGGCACACCGTGTGGTTTTAGTCGGTCCGATTCCGACACACCGTCTCATCGAAAGCCCCGGTGGGATGACGGCCCGAGGGGGTTTCCACACGTAAAAAAAAAAAAAAAAAAAGGAGGCTGGAGACTTGGTCCATTACTGGATCGTCTCTACAGCCTCCATGGGCTACGGTGACGACGCACGATTAGCATCTGAGGCAGCCTGGGCCGATTGGCTAGCCATCGATGCTTGCGGAATAGTGCGGGGAGGCTTGCAGCCGCCCTGCCCCATTTGGTGATTGGCAGGCAAATTACCCGACGCGCACGCTGGGCAGTGTGGAGCGGCAGAACATTGCGCTGCTCTGTGCCCCCCTCGACCACAGCGGAAACAAAGTCCGCTACAGTCAAAGCAGCTGCTGCACTTGACGCTAGTGTGCACAGACCTAGGCATTTAAAACACCTCATCGGTCTTGCCGCCAGGACTGTGACTCTGGCGTTCACAAAACCGATGAGGACCTTGCCGGCGTCACCCAAAATTTTGGCCGACGCCACGGGACAACTAGCCCACACCGCGCCAAGACCACCTGGACCTGGACGGATGGTGCCAACTCGAATGTTGTCCGCGTTGCACCCCGTCTTCTCCCGAATTGCAACCCGGACATCATCGACCGAGACGGAGTCATCCAGGCCCGATATGCGCAGCTCTGCGCACTTGGTGGGCCTGGCGACCTTCACTCCATCCGTCGCAGCAAATACTCCCCGCAACTTCTCCGTCAGGACATCCGCGGTCTTTGTACCTTCAGCCCCGGGGAACTCCAGTACTCGAAACCCCGTCTGGGCTAGGCGCAGCCTAACACCCAATTCAGTGCCTAGGCTATCCCGGACCTTTTTGAATACGGCGGCGTAGGATAGCCCACTACTCGCCGCCTCTGCCGAAAGGGTCACCACAACAGCTGCTGTTTTAGGCGCCTGCAGTTTCCTTGCGTCCTTCTTTGTGGCAATCACTGAAACACTCGACGTTTGAGGCGGGGAGGCTGCACTTTTGGAAGCCTTTTTGTTCCGATTTCGGGACCTCTTCTTCTTACCTCCCTCAACTTTTTGCCACCCATCATTGGAGGGGGCAGACGTGGAGGGGGCATTGGCAGTTTCAGCAGGAGGATAAGTTGGACTCGGACCTCGCGGGGCTGGAGAGGGGAGAGGAGGAAACTTTATTGCTGCCCCTATACCGGGTTTAGTGGCCGCTGCCGCATATGACATACCAGCACGGCCAACCGAAACTGGGAAAGGCTTTGGAGCTGTTGCCCTTTTTCTCTTATCCGCAGCGAGCGGTGGCCTTACAATGGGCGCCGGAGGCAGCCTAGCCTCCAGACCAGCGAGGCGCCCGTCTATCACCCTCATCACCGCGTCAATAACTTGACGCAGTTGGGAATCCAGTACATTAGGTACCCCAGGGGGCGTTGGGGACGGAACTGGTTGCCGTACAACTGGTCTTTGGCGCTCAGAGTTATCTGCTTTCGCCCGAAATTGGGTGAACTGTGCACCGAGTTCGGCCACCTGCTCGGTCAGACGGTCGTTTGCCGCTTGAAGACGCGCGACGTCTGTAATCAACGACCCAACGACCCCAGAGACGGCGGAGGAGGAGTCCTTAAGGGCCTTTACAAAAGAGCCCTTAAGATTTTTCGACTTTGTGGCCACTTTATGGATGATGGCTACCGCAGCGTTCGCTCGCTCCTGCATAATCGATGGTGTTTGGGGAGCAGAACCCCCCACCTCTGGTATGCGAATTTTAAGCAGGAGATCTGCAATTTCCTCCTCCGCTACGTTTTCACCCTCCTCTTTAGCACGGGCGTGAACTCCCCTCCGAGAGAAGGGGGAACCTGACTGGGCCGAGATCGGTGTACGCGATCTCCCTCGCTGGCTACTGGGAACCTTGGGTGGCAACATATCCTGGGACATGTCACCATCCGAATCTTTAGAGCGTCCACGCTTACGACTCTCGGTGTCACGGAGATCCAACTCCATTTCTTCGCTAGAGTCTACTGTTATACTAGAAGTTCTGCAAGCGGCTCTGGAACGCACTCGCTCCGAAATTCTTCTGCTCCCAGAAGGTCAATTGACTTCTGGGAGCTCCTGCGAGATGGGCGTTCCTTGTAAAACTTCCTTGCCGTTAGACAAAGGGATGTCCGCCTTGTTAAACTCTTCCTTCCTCTTCTCCTTCTTTGCTTCTTCATTTCTTTGCTGCTTCATTTGTTGTGTTTTTAGTATTATTATTATCCATAACTAATCCCACGAGTAGAGGAGAACTAGAGGTCCACCCGGGCAGAGATCCCCCAATACCCGGGTAAGCGAAAATTTATGCCCAACCGAGGGGTCCGCAGGTGCCCCGGCTGGGAGTACGCTCGTGACTGTACTACCCATTAGCCATGCATCCCACCCACGCACCAGAACACGAGATTCGGGGTAATTTTTTATAGAGGTTTTCTTCCTCGCAGTCCGGGCAGCTAAGCCAAGACCCTCGCCCCCGATCGGAGAAACTCCTTTCGGGATTAAATGACGAATCTCCAGATGTCTGCTTGGTGGCAGTGCGAGTGCACGCCGAGCCCATCCTCGTTCCTTGGAAGGGTCCCACAGGGTATCCTGGTTTGTCTGGAGTCTCCCCCTGGACCAATCCGCTATGAGTGGCTCTACTGGCACAGCCCCAGGGATCATTGACTCGCGCAAGCCTCCCCACGACGACAACGTAAGGATACAGTTGGGGGTGTCTATAACCTGACCTGACCTAAGCAAAACATTAAATTATATTTTAACGTTACTTTTTTTAAATAGTTACTAGACAGTCAATATACTTTTTAAAGTTGACTATCAATTGTATCTCTATATTGCTCCATCGTTTCGATATTCACTCGGATATCTGAAATGTCAGCCAATGTTCGAAATGAAACGATATCAAACCAATACTGCGGTCGAATGGCTCAGCTGATATGACTCCATATGGTTCTTATTGAATGGCTGCAAAATCAGGATCAGTTGTTTGAAAAATGTGTTAATTGCATACCGTACACTATTGGGTGTGATGTTTATTAGTAATGTTAGGATAGAATTAAATGAGCAACTGAATTTTTAACAATACAAATTTCAGTACATCATTTTACCTAATTTCTATAGATTGCATCATTATGTAACTTTAAAAATCTCTTTATGCTCGATTTAAAAAAAACAATCGCTATATTCTCATTTTTAAAACATTATAGGAGTCATTCTACAGTTTACTTAAATGTGCCCATAATAAACATGTATTCAAATTACGTCGGACATACATATGTACTCTTTTCCATTCAAACTAAGTAAATGCTAGCGACCTGCGAAATGTGATGTGAGAATATTATAGTTAACATCAACTCGATACAATTCTTCAGATCATAACAGGTCTTGTTCCGTCAGAAAGTTTAGCATCGTTGACAATCAGAGTGGTGTTTGTTCCTACTCAAAAGGCACTTTGCTGGTAATTCTTCTTCTAAAATAGTGCGCCTTGTAGTGCTAGATTTGAAGAGCCTGGGTTAAAACGAGCTGTACTCCGTTCTTAAGTGCTATTTTGCATTCATCAGAGCAACAAACTCAAAATTTTAGGCATATAAATCCTTCCGAGACCTAAAAGACTGATAAAAGTTCTACAAGTGTCACCTTATTAAAAAAATTTATTCATTTCTACGATAACATACTTTACTTATAGTTTAATATTGTTTGTGTTCAATATGGTTAACCTTTGAGACATTAAAAATCTTAAAGATGAAAAGAGTTGCATTTTCATCTGGGACTATAACATTTACTGTGCATAGAACAAGCCTCTAATCAAAGCTAAATTTAAAAGGGAAAAAAATCGGTTTGGCTGTAAACCAGCTTTTATTATAATCAAATGATAAAAAGAAAAGTAGCGTGTCAAGTGCCGCGGCCATGTATCTTCGTCATTATGTTCATTCGAATAAAAGCACTCGATCTCTTAAACGATAGATACTCGTATTTGTTCACAATTCTTTCGCTTAATTTACTTTAAGTATATTTCGCGTCTCTCGTTATATAAGCGTAAAAGATTAAAGTTTTTAGATCATTCAGACAGTGCAAATGGTTGAATGCTTTTAACAGAATTAGCAAAGTAATTTTGTTAATATCACTCATGTAAAGGTTCTATAAAATAGGGGATTTATACTTTCGGGGGCATCTACTTAATTTAAGTGCAAAGGAGGTAAGTTGAGTTGAGTCAGTTACTATTTGCATTATGACGGGTGCCCTCAGTAATGTATATTACTGAGGACACATGCTGCTTGCTTACAACGAGTACAAAATAACCCACCAATGTAGAACTTATGATAGATAACTAGAATGTGTGAGGTGTATGAGCACTTCAATACTAATAATCTGCTAACTAAACTCATAAATCTAGTTGTTATTAAAAGACTGAAAAGGAAGGTGTGTATATAATATATCTCATTTAACACATCTGCTCTACTTGCTATTGCAGATTAATTGATTAAAAAGTAAATATTTACTACCTATTGTGAAGATCTTGAAGTACGTAAAAAAGTGAGTATATTACAGAGGCCAAAGGGCTACTGAAATTATTATGGATATCCCTGCACTAAAATGTGGTAAGTAATATATATTACATGTTTATATATATTTACTCAACTATTCAATAGCTGTAAGTAAACAGTTAACATATACTCAAAATTATGACTTGCAATTGCTTTCTCATTATGAGACATACAAGAGCTAGTATTATTATTGATGATATAAATTACGCTGTTCATAAACGTAGCACACATAAGACAATTTTCAATACACGTTGTGTTTCACGTCTTCCATTCATACCAAACATTGTGTTCTATTTTATCCCTACTAAAGACGTAGGCTTTGTTTTCCAATAAGGCATATTGCACAGTGTACTTTCGTATGAGATTTTTTTCGTTAGTCATATTTAGGCAGACTTATTTGATGTTAGATTGAAATTTAAAATAAGAAATTATAACTGAAGTTTTAAAATCAATAAATTATTTTTGTTACCGTACTCGTTATATCCGAGTACGGTAACAACTTGTAAAGATGATGATAATTTTAAAGCGAGCCGTCGTATTGCGAGACATCATCGGGTAATTGAGATACCTATAACTACTTTGAATACTATCTTGCGTACCTGACAAGGACATTGTAACGTACCTGACAAGGACATTAATGTCTTCTCTATAAAACTTTATCATTCAGGCACTTAGTACTCAGTAAAGCTTTTTGATTTTGGTACTATTATTATAATTATATACAAGAAATATCCAAGATAAAGTTAGACTTTTAGTGGTTTATCTAGT
Source organism: Tyria jacobaeae (assembly GCA_947561695.1). Classification (NCBI taxonomy): domain Eukaryota; kingdom Metazoa; phylum Arthropoda; class Insecta; order Lepidoptera; family Erebidae; genus Tyria; species Tyria jacobaeae. The sequence goes on from OX387210.1 coordinate 9,947,134, forward strand.
GATTTGACTGTTACTGCCTCTGTTTACTTTCTTAATACTTTCATGAAATGTGATGCATGCCTGTGAGTGGTTTAATTACTCAGAACATGTTAAATTAGTAATGTCTCATCTATAAAACATTGTATTTATACATTTGGTATGCTCAATAAATAAATAAATAATGATTTATTTCTTTGATATTCTTGTATTGCATTATCAACATCGTTCCACGGATTATAAGTATGATAAATCCACTTTGTGTCCATATCCAAACCATTTTTTTAATAATTTTTACTAACAAAAATAAAACAATCATTCGAGTGAGTCGTGTAGACACAATAACTATGTGTGTATACATAAACCAGGAAATTAGAAACGCAAATTCTGTGTACAGAGCCCCTAGTTTTGTGTGATTTACGATGTATACTCAAGCGACGGCGTGTTTAATAACCCACTGAAAGGTATGTATGTACATATGTAAATGTGAGTAAATCACCCTATTTACATAGGCAACCAGGTACATAGTTATGTTTTACAATTCAATAAATGCTCGGTAATATCTAGTTTATTATTAGATTTTACTATGTGTATATTTTAAATATTTTTAAAAATATCGTTGGGGTAATTTTATCACAAATTTTATTTTTATATAGCGAAGTATTTTTTTATTGAATACAGAAGGCAAATATTTGTCAGAAAGTGTATCGTATAAGTCCCTCTTTCAAGAGAAAACCTAGAAGAAAAATATTATAAATTTAATGTGTGTAATTATACCGGAGTAAGGATACCGCAGGCCCAAATACCACTATTCTCTTTCCTCTCCCGTAACCCTCCCTCCTCGTCACTTGAGTTAGAGATGTCTATGGGAAATTAGGAACTAATGTAATAATTGTAAAATGCGATTTACAGCACTATCGTGGTTATGGACGGACTGCAAAATACCTATTTTTTGAAAGTCCACTCGTGAACATGATATGTGCAAGTGCTGTTCGGATGTGCCTAATAATCTGTATATGCTTTAATCCCAAAATTGTTGTTCTGATTCTGGGTGTTCTTTGTGTCCGTTGTTTGAATGTTTCTAAAGTCCCCCGTAACGAAGAAATTAATCCTAGTGCAGAAGTTGTATTAAAACGAAAAAGAAAGATTAAAGGACCTGCTAATTGATTTGATGATATTATTTGCTAGCAAGTGAGCGTCAGAGTCGGATTATAATGCAATAAGTAGTAATCCCTTTTAGTTATCACCTTATATCACAGTATAACTTACAGTGAAGCTTTGCAAAATCCACTACAAATTAATTTAAATGAAGCAACCCGGTGCTGGCTGGTATTAAAGTACCATTTAACTTCAGTGCATGAACGAAAACTTAGGTGGGTTTATAAATGGTCTCAAGGTCTAAAGAATGTAACTACTGCACATATATAACACACATAATTTAAAAGGAAATGCCTATTAGTGCTCGGGATCGGACTGTTATCTATCAGATGTAATTATCAGTCACACTGAAAGTTTTAGAACAAATAACTTATATATATATAGAAGCCTGTTAATATTCTTATTGCTTTTCGAAGTAGTCTCCGTTCCTTTTTAAGCATCGTTGCATGCGATGGACCATTGACTGAAACTGTGAACCAACTCTTTTTTAGGGATCTCTTCCATACCTTTTTCAAATGTAGCCACGGCCACTTCAGGGTTCATAAAACGATTTCCTACGAAGTTTATCTTTTATTTTTGGAAATAAATAAAGGTTACAAAATGTCCATAGATAAATATTTGATAGTCCGACTGAGATCTGGAGCGTTGTCATGGTAGAGGATGATACTGCTTCTGGGGCGCTGTTGTTTTATAAGATAACTGGTAAACAATGACCGACAAATCAATCTGAGTTACAGTCCTTTTATATTCTAAAATTATTGTTACGAAATGACCAGTCCGTCCAAAGAGCGAGGCAATCATGTTCTTATCCTTGACTTCTGCCCTTCTTTACTTTTGTTAGCAAATCTCCGTATGGAATAATCTATTGCTCAGATTGTATTTTGTTTTCGGGTTCGTAACAATATATCCAGCTTTCGTCATTTGTGACGATGTCGTATACATCATTCCAGTCACTTTAGTTATACTTTTTAAGTAATGAGCGGCACTAATCCAAACGACGTTTTTGCTCTTCCGTCAAACTTCCGTGCTGTTAATATAAAAATTTTCATACTTGACTCATACCAATGCCTAAAACTGCCTGAATCTGTTGATATACCACCTTCTACCAGCTTTTATCATTAGCCACACAGCACTCACGTTATCGTCAGTGGTCGCCGTAGAAGGACGTTCTTATCAAGAATCATCAGAGAATTTGCTTCCACCACGTTTAAAGTCATTAAACCAGTTGTAAACAGTGGCAACTTGTAAAACAAATGACATAAGAATTCTTACACATCTACAGATTTTCAGAGTTCCTAATTCGAAATTTAAATAAATTTCATCGGCTGCTTTTCCTACTGGTAGGCCAGTAGGAAAAAGCAATGGGTTCGATTCCCAATGTTTGTGTGATGAGCATGATCATTTGTTATGTGTCAGGTTGTATCCATAATATGCATGTATTTAGAACTATATAAGCATTTTAATTAGCAGTCTGGTTACCATAATACAAGCTCTGCTTAGTTTGTGATCAGACGGCCGTGTGTGAGATGTGTGGAATTATGATTATTCTCTTTATTTAATTAAACTAACACATGTATTTGCTTATTTTCTTTGCAAAAAAATGGACAATCGGTGACTTGATGAATAAATGGACTATCGGTTAAATATCATGTGAAATCATCCTCACCAACAGCCTATTGCAAGCCACTGATGGACATAGGCCTCTCCCATTGCACACCACTTCGATCTATTTTCGGCTTCGCACATCCAGCTCCTGCCAGCCATCTCTCTCTCTCCCAGCCAGCTCTCAAATCGACTAATCTGCCGTTACAGATTTTTAAAGGACAAAAACATATCACAAAAAATGCGAATTTTGCAATGACCTCGCAAGTTTGACTTGTGTAAGTTAATAGAAAAACATCATATGCTAAAAAAACTATCCGAAATCTGATGTGACCCCATCCATCATATGAGCGACAGGGACGAAGGCTTGTCTACCCTTATCGAACCTTATAAATATAATATAACCAACCATACCCTTATATCTCGGCATATTTAGATACATTCATTTGTATCCTTGTACTACTATCACACATACATAATAATGAAACATGGGTGAAACAAACCCTAATATTTGAAATGATATTATAAATTACTTGATTCTCAAAACTACAAAATAGCCGCTATTACGCCTAGTCGCAACATAATATTGTCGTATTTTTTAGAAGGACTTTTTTTAATAGAGTCAGCGAAGTATTTACACCTACAATGGGGCGGAATCACTACTGTTTATAGTTACACAGCAAGGGCAAAGCAGATCAGTATCAAACTTAAATTTTACCAGCTAAAGTTTGGTCCCACAAACGTAACTGGGGGTACCCCTATTATATGCATTAATAACGCCTCTGTTGGTGTAGTGGTGTAGCAACTTAGCTTTAGTTGTAGCAATGATGTTAATAGCCTGACAGCTGATATTAATCTATGTATAATTATTATAATAATATTCAATTAGCTTTATAAAAATATGTATATGTATGTGTTAATTTGTGTATCCTATTAGTTATAGAAAAAAAAAATATTAGAAGAAATTTATGAATTTTAATAAAAAAAAAAACAAATTTTTAAATGTGACTGCATAACATAATAATGTTATTATTAAAAATCAGTAAAAATCTGTCTATTATCTCAGTCTCTTAATAAAAAGTTATTAAAATTATTAAAATGAAATAGTAAAGAAATATCATTACAGTAGAAGATACATATATACGCATATTATAATTTAAAAGGACCAATATGTCAAAGTTACTTATCAAAATTTAACCCTACAGCGCATGGTGTCCCAAATAATGTTTCTACTAACAAATTTTATCAAAGTAGCGTCATATAATATTGAAAAGATTAACTAGGATGTACTTGACTGTCGAACCACATATTTACATATTACTGTTTGTACCACATATTTGGGATCTTTTCGATATCTGAATAAACAATTACTTATATTTTATTTCAATCGGTAGGTACTTGGAATAAGATTTTTTTTTTTTTTTTATTTGTAAGCCTACCATAATGACTCCACTTTGCCTGATGGTAAGCAATAAATGGAGTCCAAGAGTGGTGGTCACCATCCTCACTGCATGTCTAGTCAATGCAGCATGGTGACCTACACTACGGCGGCCTGGTGAGATGCTTTTTCACGCCCCGCTTAAAAGACCCGGGATCAAATTGGGAAGGAAACACGTGCGCTGGTAGGGAATTCCAGGCTTTCACTGATCGGCACAGGAAAGAAGAGCCAAACCGTTTCGTTCGGGATCGCATATCTTCGACTCGCAAACGGTGACTCCTCAGGCCAGCACGTGTAGTCCTGTAGAGGAAGGGAGAAGGTGGGACCATTTGGAAGAGCTCGTCAGAACACTCCCCGTGATGTAGGCGATAGAGAACTGCCATAGAGGTGACATCTCTTCGCAACTGCAGGGGCTCAAGAGACTGGGTGACCTCGGGACAGTCTATAATACGGACTGCGCGTCGCTGCAACCGATCGAGAGCGTCAAGCAGATACTGCGCATAGCCATCACAAAGATGAGAGCAGTACTCCACGCAGGAGCGAACCTTGGTCTTATATAAAAGACACAAATGCTCGGGCGAGAAGAACCGTCTCACCTTGTTCAATACACCGAGCTTCCGCGAGGCCGCCTTAGTGACGCTCTCTATGTAATCACGCGGATTGAGATCCCGACAGATGTCCATACCCAGTATACTGAGCCTATCCTGTAGTGGCAGTTGAGTGTTCTGAAGAGTAGGAAGGGGAAGGAATGGAGACTTTTTGTTTGAAAACGCGCACGCCTGTGTTTTCTTGGCGCTGAACTCGACCATATTCTCACAACCCCATTGAGAGATGCGGCTCAAGACCCGGTCGAGCTCAGCGACAAGCTCCTGTCGTTTTCCCTCAACGTCTGCTAGCTTGGCAGCAGGATGTCCAAAGTATCGCCCGTGTACTGTGCTGTCGTCTGCATAACAATGTATGTTGCCAAGAGCCAACATATCATTGATATGCAGAAGGAACAGCGTGGGCGATAGGACGGAGCCCTGAGGTACACCAGCGCTAACCTCCTGGAAGTCAGAGGCCGCGCCGTCACAGAGAACCCTAATGCGGCGCTTGTGGAGGAAGGCAGCAACCCAGTTGCATAGCTTAGATGGCAGACCAAATGCAGGAAGTTTGGAGAGAAGCGAGCGATGCCAGACCCTATCGAAGGCCTTGGCAATGTCGAGGCTGATGGCCAAGGACTCCCCATGCCTATCCATAACCTCACCCCAAAGGTGTATGACGTACGCTAGAAGATCACCCGTGGATCAGTTCGGCCTAAAACCATATTGCCGATCATTTAACAAGGAGTGATCCTCTAGATGGCAGATTAATTGGGTGTTGATTATCCGCTCGAGCACCTTACAGAGTATGGAGGTGACGGCTATAGGACGGTAATTAGCTAGATCGGAGCGGTCGCCTTTTTTGGGAATGGGTTGGACGTTCGCCTCTCTCCAGGCCTCCGGAACAATTCCCGAGGAATAAGACAGGCGATACAAGCGCGTCAGTACAGGAGACAACTGTGGTGCACAGTTTTTAAGAACCACCGCCGGAATACCGTCGGGTCCACTGGCTTTCCGAACATCGAGTTACCGAAGCTCCGCACGGACATCCCTCTGCCGGATGCGAATATCCCGCATTTCGGAGTCGCAAGATGCAATGGTGGGCGGGTGAGCGCCACGGTCGTCGATTCGGGAGTTAGCCGCAAAGAGGTCAGCAAGTAGTTTCGCTTTCTCATGCGGCTCGTGGGCCAGTGATCCGTCAGGGTACTTCAGCGGTGGCAGCGAAGGCTGGCAGTAGTTGGACTGCACGGCTTTGGCCATTCGCCAACCTTACGGCTACCCGTAGGGTATGCGACGAGTTCTTGACCAAACCGTGCAATGCGCTGGGTATCTGCTCTGATGTAAGCCCTCTTGCATTCCTTAGTGGCTTTGTTAAACGCTGCTTTTAGGCGATCAATGTCTGGGTCACAATGAGCGCGGGCCCTGATCCATGCGCGGTAGGCTGACTGCTTTTGAGCGACAGCACGGGTGCACTCGCGATTGAACCAGGGACGGGTCTTTGTGCTGGCGACTTCACTGTAGGGGATATAGTACTCCATACTGACAGTGATTTCGTCAGCCACGGCAGACGCACTTTGCGACAGATCCCTGTCTTTAAAGCAGCGTTGAGCCCACGGGATGGATGCAAAATAATCCCGCATTCCATCCCAGTCTGCTGACGAGTAGTGCCATAACCGTCGCCTTGTTACCACAGGCCGTGGTGGGGCAACAAGAGGTACCGAGGTGGACACCAGGCAGTGGTCGGAGGATCCCAGAGGGGCGTGAACTGTTACTCTATACTGCGCTGGGTGACTCGTCAGCAGAAGGTCTAGCAAAGAGGGCGCTTGACCCGATATGTCTGGTATCCTGGTGGGCTGGAGTATCAGTTGGGTAAGGTCATGCGTGAGAGCGAATGCGTGGGCAGTTCGACCAGCGTGGTCCGTTCTGGAAGATCCCAGCCAGAAGTCATGGTGGGCATTAAAGTCTCCCAAAAACACCAGTTCGGCGGTCGGGAACTGCTCCTGCGCTTTGTCCGTTGCGTAACTCATGTAGTCAAAGAGTCGAGTTGTCTCGGAGTCTCCGGAATGGGACCGATAAAGGCAAACGTAGATCCGGCTCATAGAGCCAAAATCCACGTGAAGCCAAAGGATGGAGAAGGATGCGTCTTCTAGGCAGTGCAGACGGCGACAACAAACATCCGCCCTGACAAAAAAAAAAAACCCCAGCCCTCGCGAGGAAGCACTCCTCTAGAACATAGCCGGGATAGTAGAGATATGCCGTGTCGGCAGGGCGGCGTATTTGTGTCTCCGTAAGAAAAAGCATGGCCGGCCGAGCCGTCTCAAGGTGCTGGTGTACGGCGCTGAGGTTTGCATGGAGTCCACGTATGTTAGTGAACTCCACCTCAAAAAGCGGTTTGGTGGGAGAGGAGGATGCCGCTGTTGGACCATTTTTCTTTCTTTATACTGCCATGATACGAGTTGGGAAAGGGGGCGTAAAAGGCATGACAGTCATCGTGACTGTGTAAACTGAGACTGAAAATACTGTGTCATCATGTAACGGTGAGGCATGGCGGAGACCGAACCGCCGGACGGAAGGGCCCCCGTACCTCCCGGAAATAGACGCCGGGTCCCACCGTCCGGTCACCAACTGGCACGACGAGCCACTCCGTGGATTATGCGCGACCTGACGGGGCAGCCTCCCAGGGTGGTTAGCCGTGGTTGGGCCCCTCTCTATGCCGCGGGCGGCCAGGGGCACCACCGTTTCTACGGGTCTCCCTGGCCGACGGTTCGATCCACGCCAACCTCACAATGATTCTACGAGCACTCCACTGCTCACACACATACCACGATAACTGTCATCCCTGCATCATTGGGCCTCCGGCGCACTCACTCACCAGCGAAAGACGACAGCACGAATGTTGTCGCTTTAGGCTGGTTTTCTGTGAGAGGGTAGTACTGCCCCGGTCGAGCCGGCCCATTCCTGCTGAAATCAGCGTGGCTCTACTACCTTAAGATTAACAAGCGGCATATAAATAATCGCAAAAAAAACTGGTACATTTGATTTTCAGTGTTGAAATAATAAGTAGATGTAATTTGTAATTTTACTTGTAATCTTGTACTTTAATTCCTAAGTAATACATGTATTCACTACATTATGTTATATGACAGATATGCCACTCTATGTTCTCAGTGTCCTTAAAATAAACGTATTGTTTGCAGATGAAGCGTAGGAAAAGTTTGACTATTGAGGATATTCAACACTTTCTTGATATTCCATCGGATAGTGAAGATGAACTGGAACTTTCTTAGGAGGATAGTGGTGACGACTTGATCAGAATCCAGGATTTGGTGATGACAGAAGTCGAGAAGTGCCCTGAAGTACTACAGGATGATTACGTCGATGAAAACAGTCACGCAGTTACGTTAGCTGAGTTAGACGTAACACAGCCCATTAGTTCTGTTCTGGTCAAGTAAATTCTAGATCAAGACGAGTAACAGCACGAGCTCACTCAACATATGTTTCCTCCTTCGACCCCCTTTGTGTGGGTAAGCACATAGCATGTCAATCCAAAGCCAAACAAAAGCGCTACTTATATTTTAAATAAAAAAAGTTTCAGCAACCTACATTTACACACCCATCCATACACTGATTTTGATACACCCTCATAGTACTTTTTGTACTACAAACTACACTAAAATTTACACGATCACATTGCCGAAGAGTCTACTAAATTTAACATTTAAAAGAATCATTCAAAGCCAGTTACAGTTATAAAGATGGAGCTTAAAAATGTGTAGACATCTGTCTCTTTTTAGGACTGGTGCCACAACCAAAAAATATCCGCATGTCTTGGCATTCTGGATGAGGTTTTTTTTTTTGTTTGCGGGGTGATAGATCCTCATGGATGTCCTTCGCCTATTGGAGAGCGCGAAGGGGTCTGTCGGACTCTTACCGAGGTATTCCAACCATAGGTAACACATGACTTTGATTATAAATAAATATTGAAACAGAAATGCATATTGATCAGTTGCAGAAAGAATTTATCAGATGCTAGGCAGCGTTGTAAGTTACTTGTTTCTAAGGGAAAGTTAAAGAAAAAAAAAGTCTTTTGTAATTGGTCAGAAATATAAGGCGGCCCTTTTTTTCTGTCATTTCACAAATAGTATCACAATTTTATTTTATGAGTTCTTATTTATCACAAAAACTCCTATTTTACAAACTCTTTGATTGAAAAAAAATCTTATACAGAGAATATTTTTTTTACAAATTAGGTATTTTGAAACTGTGTTTATTTCATTCATACCCATTTATTACACTATTAACCACATATGGAATGCACCATCCGCGTTCCAGCGATGAGATTGTATATCCCGCGGAAATGTGTGGGTCGTGGTTTTCACACCCTCCGTAACCACGAGGTATGCAATCTTATAGATTACTTTATCTCTGTTAACGTGGAGGAGGTAAACCGGGATGTGGTGGCAGTTGATAACGCTCTCATATATTGATATCGCACAATAATCGCTTTGCTTGGTCTAAACCTGTAGTGATGGTACAGATCGTAGGGAGATACAGAAGAGCAAAGAGCTGGACGATTTTATCGGGCCTGAAACGGGCCCGTTATATAAATAATTAATAAAAACCTATGTATATGCTTTTAAGCTAGTTTCTGGTTTACTACTACGAGTAATGTTTAAATTTACAAACGGATATTATTGTAGTTACAAACTTAGTGAAAACTAAGCAGGTACTAGGAACACACATACAGTATGCAAGAACGTAAGTAAACACAGTGGAATGGAGTTATCTATGAGATACAAATCTGAACGCGTGGTTTGTGTGTAGTAACAGCTTAGCCGAGGGCTTGCCGTACATTTTATCAATCTTTAAATTACTATGCTCTATACGAGGTGCCACGCCCGAGCACACGCGAGTCTTATGCCAAGGAACTGTGTAAATATATTTTATTTAAATTGAAACGTTAAATAGCTTATGAGGGACAACGTTGTGCCGGGTATTCTTATTTAAAATAAACTATATTAATGATGAGAGAGAACCAAAGCATAGAGTACGAAATGGCCATTTTTTATCTATTTCTTACCATACCGCATTCTTTTTTCTTACTATAAAAATACGTAATATTACGAAAATGGAAATACGTAAATGTAAAGGTAAATAAAGCTCCTAGGACATAAGTCTTTAAAAGCAAGCAGAAGAACACTGAGGATGTTTTAGACGGTAAGAGTTCGACAGACCCTCTTATGGGCGAAGGACATCTATGAGGATATAAACAAAAAAGTTAATGTTATAGTGTACTTAAATTGTTCATTGATGATTCTCATACAAGTTGTTTTGCTTAATCTAAATACATATGTATATATAGGCTGTTTCAGAAATATGTATTAAAATTTAAGGAACTTTATGTGTAGCCTACAAATACATAGTTAATTTAGAATCCTTTGAAAATTATCATTCATTTTTCATAAACAATGAACTGCATATGTGTTTAATGCTTTTGTATTAATGTAGAAAATAACACATTACAGTAATAAATGTTTTATGCAATAGAAAAAAAAAATGCTTGTAACAATATTTATGGCAAGACTCGGTATATGTAAATATGAGCTAATTTATTTTATTTTGTATATATACATTTTTTAACTATATAATATAGGGGGACAGACGAACAGATAGGTCATCTGAGGGTAAGTGACATGTGCAACTCAAGAGTCGTAAGTGCGTTGCTTACCTTTGAGGATTATGAGGGAGAGGGGATGCGAGGATGCGAGGATTGGAAAGAAGAGAGTTCGGATGAGATGGGAAAGAGAAGAGTGGGGATGAGGGGAGAGGAAAGAGGAGAAACCTAACAAATTTCGGGGAAATGCAACGCAAGCGATGCTTTACAACCTGTTTTCTGTAAAGCCGTGGTATCACACTGATCAAGCCGGCCCATACGAGCTTAAGCATGACTGCCACTGTTAATTATATTTACAAATACTATAAATATATAGGTTTCAAAATTAGATTTTCAAAATAACACATAAGCCTCTTACACGACAACTTAAGGTTTGAATGACATTTGTATGGTCAAGAATTTGATTAAACCATAACGTTCCAAATATTTCACCAACCTTATTTTAAAACGATACTTTTACAATTTCCTGATTTACACTAATGGAACAACGAAGAAATACAAATACAACAATAAATATGTTTTTTTTTTATGTATAACCAGTATCACTCGGGGTGATGTAAGGATTCTAACAATACCATATCTATATGATACTATACATCCGAATCTATCCACATTACTCATACATATTATTTGCAGTCGTATAAAAGACGGTAACTAAAGTAATAGCTTAAAACCAGTTGTCAGTCAGCGAGTGAGCAGTAATTTATTGTGAAACTTTGAACAGTGGTTGAAAAGGGAATAAGTGATATTTAAATCACAACGAGTATTGAAGTATAAAAGGTCTAGGGTTGTTATTCTTGGCAGTAATACTCCACTGGGCTGGACATTATCTATAGGTTGAATAGTAGACCACGCCTACTGGCAACGCTACAACTCGAAATAAACGTTTACTGAATATTTGGTTACACCGATATGTATGTAGATAGATACTTTCGGTGAGTAGTTTTAAATTAACATTAGAGATAATATGTATATTGGTATATAATTGATTTTAATAAACTAAAACAAATTTATGATATCACTTACTTTTGTCATTGATAAATTATTAAGGTATATTTAAATTACTTATTGGATATCTTAAACCTTTTATCCTTAGTTTAAAAAATATTTTCTAAAAAAAACAAGGTATGAATGAGACATTAACGGTGCATTCAGTAAGGTGTTCATCGGAATTCAATACCAAGTGTTCCGTACCTAACAAGTATTATTTATTTTGGACAAAAGGTATCATTACCTGTATATTCTTTATCCTGGTTACTTACAACAACGGTGTGCCAAGACTGAAAGAAACAGAAGTTATTGAATTATATCAATTTGAATATAAAATCGATACCGCGTGATGACATAATGTATAATAATTCACTTTATAAAAGTAGACAACCGACTTCAATACGTCTATCATAAAATTTAAGACTCATCTAATTACCGTTGAAGTACATCTTTTCCAGTAAAAAAAAAACATCGAAATCGGTTGGCGTGAAATTCAGTTATTCGACAATTTGTCGCGCACAAACTTAATGCAAATTTAACACGTATGGATTCCATTGTTAGAACTGGACCACACAGAAATAAAAATCATCGAAATCGGTTCAACCAGTCGAAAGTTCTGAATTAAAAAACATAAAAAAAAAGAAAAAATACAGTCGAATGAGAACCTCCTCCTTTTTGAAGTCGGTTGAAAATTATATTTTAAGTGCATTAAACCGTAACTAACTTCTTTCATCAGATACGAGTATAGCTGCGTTAACACGTCTAGCTGACAAAGGCGAGTTTGAGGAAATTGCCGGTGAGTATACATCCTTCTGGAAAGGAAAACCCCAGACTGAACGAAGGTTAGATAGATAGATAGAAAACTCTTTATTTGAAAACCATTGTTACAGTAAAATATAATACATCATATACACATGTCAGATATATAATGTACAGAGGGCGACCTTATTGCTATATGCAATTTCTTCCAGGTAACCTTGGGATGGCTCATAATCATTCGTTCAAAATTTTTTATGACAACTATATTAAGTTATTTACAAATATAAAACTTATTTAAAACTGAACATATTTATATATAACATATAACCTCTATACAAACACACATAGAGATAAAAATACATACTAGTACATAAAACAATACATTCATACACATTAATATGGAAATAATAGATACTAGATAAGAGAACTAAAGTGATAAATATTAGTAATGAACCATTTCTTTAAAAAATAATCCATAATGGGGCTAGCTTGGTTCAATAGCAACGCATTCCAAAAGCGTACAGTTTCAACAGTAAAATATCATCACCAGAGATACTCCCCTGGTAGCCAAGCGCGACGCCTCTTGATAGTTCGCCCCCCCGGCTGTGACCAATGTGTCATCAGCGTAACAGATTACGCCCAGCCCGGGGAGAAATTTACCTCGAAGGGCCCAGTCGTACCCCATGTTCCACAGGAGTGGTCCAAGAACAGACCCCTGTGGAACACCGCACGACATAGGCCGACGTCTCAAGTTTCCGTCTCGATCCTCTTACATGACGGTACGCTCCCTTAAATAATCTGCCACCAGCCGGCTCAGGTACTGTGGCACCCCATGATAATGGAGCGCTTCCCTGATGCAGCTGAATGGCAGACTATTGAATGCGTTGGCGATGTCCAGCGAAACCGCCAACAGCACGCCGCCACACCTGACTACCTCCTCGGTCACGGCTCTCAGGCGCATAATAGCACCGATAGTCGAACGCCCCGCTCGGAATCAAAATTGGGCGTCCGACAAATCGGGGCCAACCTCGCTCAGGTTCTGGACGATGCGGGCAGAGAGGACCCTCTCAAACAGTTTACCCGCCTCGTCCAGCAACACGATGGGCCTGTATGCCGAGACCGAGTCAGCAGGACGTCCCGACTTCTTTAGAAGGACCAGCTTTCCGCACTTCCAACACTCAGGGACCACCAGGCTGGCATCAAACACCTCCCTGAGGCGGTCCGACATGTGGTTGAGAACCAGGGCCAAAACACGGGCGGCGATCCCGTCTGGGCCTGGGGCGGTGTTCTTGGAACGAATCCGTAGAACAGCCGCCCCTATTTCTGCCTCCGTAGTGGGTGGAACAGCCTCCTCCTCGACCTCCCCGTCGTCTGCGGCCAAAGGGGCCACTGACGGGGGTGTGTGCTCCACCCGTTGTGGGAAAAGGCCCTCAACCACTTCCTGCAGGAAGCTGGGCTGAAGAGTCTCAGTAAGGGGGGAGCTTTTGCTGCACCGCACGATAAGGGCAACCCCAGGGGTCACGATCGAGACCCTCCAGCATCTCCTTTCTCTTCCTTGGCACGGCTGATGGCCAGCTTCAGAGTTATTCGCGCCACTCGGTACTCCTCATGAAGCCGGTCCTCGCAATGCCGCCGACGAATGCGTGTAAGACCTCCGGGCACGAATGCAGGCCACGCGGAGGTCCGCCAACTCCTGGGACCACCAGTAGACGTCCTTCCTTGGAGGCCGACGACCTTGAACGCGGGGCATGGCCGCCTCACAGATATGCGTAATCTCATCGCAAAAGCGGCCTGCCCCCATGTCTACCTCCTCAGTCGGAGCCGGCGGAGACAGCCTAGAGTAAATGATGGCTGCCTCCTCCAGTAGGTCCCTGTCTAACTTCCAGACTGCCCATCGCGGAAAGCGGGATGAACGCCGTGCCGTGTGACCCCTTCTGCGGTCCTGGGTCCGGGAGAGCTCAAATCGGATATAGAGATGATCCGAGAGCGTCTCAACCTCTTCCAGGACACACCAGTTCCTTACTCGTGCGGCGAGAGCAGGGGTAGCGAACGAGAGGTACACTATCGACCCCCCCTGCTGCCGCACGCACGTATTGGTGGAGCCTCTGTTTAGGAGATAGAGGCCCACCGATGTCGCCGTCACCCCGTGCGTCCGTCCTGGGGGAACCCCACACAACAGACTTAGCGTTAAAGTCCCCCAGCACTAGGACGTGCCCAGACGCTAGTCACCGCATCGAGGTTTCTAGATTGTTAAGGAAAACCTCGAAGTCGTTCAGACTCTGGTTGGGGGAGAAATAGACACCATATATGGTGATCCCCCCATTCGACAGCAACATATCCAGTACCCTTGTCTCTTAGCGACAAGGGCGGGGAATGAGCCGCCGTGGAACCGACAACTGCCACGGAGCCGTCCCGGTCACCCAGCCAGTTTGGACGGGGAGGAACGTAGTAAGGCTCTGCAGCTACGGCAACATTGATCAACCACTCTGCCATGGTTTGCAAGAGGAGGTCTTGTGCCCCGGCACAGTGGTTTAAGTTCGTCTGGACAAGGAGGCAGGAGACTTGGTCCATTATTGAACCGTCTCTACAGCCTCCTCTTGCCCAGTATTGTCATCGGAGGCAGCCTGGGTCGATTGGCTGACCGCCGATGCTTGCGGGGAAGTGCTGGAACGCTTGCAGCTACCTTGCCCCATCTGATGATTGGAGGGAATGTTACCGGCCGCACACGATGGGCAGTGAGGGGAGGCAGAAAACCCCGCTGCTTTGTGCCCCGGTCGCCCGCAGCGGAAACAGAGTCCGCTACAGTCAAAGCAAATTGAGCACTTAACACGGGTGTGCCCTGTCCCTAGGCATTTAAAACACCTCATCGGTCTCGCCGCCAGGATTGTGACTTTGGCGTTCACGAAACCGATGAGGAGCTTGCCAGCGTCGCCTAAAATATTAGCCGATGCTACGGGACAGCTGGCCCACGCCGCGCCAAGTCCCCCTGGACCGGGGCGGATGGTACTCTAATATTGTCCTAGTTGCACCCCGTTTTCTCTTCGATTGCAACCCGGACATCATTTTCCGTACAGGGGTCGTCAAGGCCTGAAATGCGTACCTCCGCGTACTTGGTGGGCCTGGCAACCTTGACACCATCTGTTGCAGATAACACTCCCCGCAGCTTGTCCGCAAAGGTGTCAGCATTCTTTGCGCCTTCAGACCCGGGGAACTCAAGAATTCGAGCGCCGGTCTGAGGCCCCGAATTAAGTACCTAGGCTATCACGGACCTTCTTAAGTACCGCCGCGTAGGACAGCCCGGTCTTTTCCGATTCCGGTAACACTGTGACTACCGCAGCTGCTGTTTTGGGCGCTGCGAGTTTCCGTGGCTTCTTGGTGGCAGTCATTGCCACCAATGTTGACTGAAGCGCAACGACTGAACTTTTTGCGGCACCTTTGTTTCTTTTACGGGGCCTCTTTTTACTTCCCGTAGCTTGCTGCCACCCATCGTTAGGGGAGGCAGATGTGGCGGGACCTGACACAGCTTTAGCACCAGCGGGAGCTTGAGATACGCTCGAGCCTTTGGTTGCGGTTGGAGGGAGATCAGGAAACTCCGAAGCCTTTGTCCTTTCTTCTTTGCGGATGCAGGCAGGCGGGTAGATGTCACCACTGCATACGAGACCCCGACGCGACCTCTCGAAGCCGCAGCTTTACCCTTCGCCGCAGCGAGTTGTGGACGAACTATGGGTGGCGGTTGCAGTCTTGCCTCCAGTCTGCCAGGACTGGAGGCAAGACGCCTCCAGTCCGTCCATGATTTGACGCAGATGGGCATCAGAAACAGGAGAGGGGGATGGGGAGGGAATAGCAGGATGCTGTGCATCTTGGATCGGTTGCTCAGGAGCCCGCGAGCGCGCCCCGGCCTTAAACTGGGCGAACTGAGCGCTTAGCTCAGCAACTTTCTCTGACAGGCGTTGATTTGCCACTGTCAGGCGGTCGTTCGCATCTTGAAGACGCGAGACGTGACAAGACACGGCAGAAGAGGAGTCTTAGAGGGCTTTCACAAAAACGCCCTTTAGGTTAGTGGACTTGGTGGCCACCTTCTGAATGATGGCCACAGCCGCACTCGTCCTCTCAATCAAAGACCCCGGTGTTTGAGGACCGGAGTCCCCTTCCACTGGCGATCGGATCTTGAGAAAGAGATCCGCAATCTCCTCCTCTGCCACGATTCACCTTCCACTCTAGTCCGAGCGTAAGCTCCCGCCCTGGAAAATGCGGAGCTTGATTTCGCGGCGGTTATTGAGCGAGACCTTCCTCGTTGACTGCTAGCCACTTTCGGTGGCAGCATTTCTGGGACGAATTGCCATCCTCGTCCCTGGAGCGGCCCCGCTTTCGACTTTCGCTGTCGCGAATCTCCAGCTCAGACAGCCAGATTTTCCGTCTGCTGTGATGACGGTCGGATGGACTTCTGGGATGTCCGCCGAACAAGTAAGTGGACTCACACGAGACTTCGTCATCGGCTGACGAAGCCTCTGCCACTAGCCTCTTGTTCCTTCTCCTTCTTTGCTACGATTCCTTCTTTCTTTCTTCGGTTTCTTTTTCGGCTTCATAATAAGACCCACGAGTGGAGAAGAAATAAAGGTCGACCCGGGCAGAGATCACCCAGTACCCGGGCAAGCGTAGATTTGTGCCCAACCGAGGGGTCCGCAGGTACTCCGGCTGGGAGTGCGCTTGCGACTGACCTACCCATCAGCCATGCGTCCCCTGGCCACGCATCAGAGCACGAGATTTGGGGTAATTTTTTATAAAGGTTATCTTCCTCACAGTCCGGGCGGCTAAGCCAAGACCCTCGCCCCCGATTGGAGCCGTGACTACGACACTCCTTTCGGGACTACGATATGTCGACGGCAGCGGGGAGACCAGGTCTCCGTTGCACGCTCGGTGGCAGTATGAGTACACGCCGAGCCCGTCCTCGTTACTCCGCTGTTAACAACAGTGCAGCTCTGAATGACCCTTGGGAGGGTCCCACAGGGTATCCTGCTTAGTCTGGAGTCACCCCCTGGGCCAATCCAGCATGAGTGGCTCTACCGGCACAGCCCCAGGGATCATTGACCCACGCAAGCCCCCCACGACGACAACGTGAGGATACTGTTGGAGGGGAACCTTCGCAGAGACCCTGCTCAAGCAAAGACCTTAGGGCTCACTTCTTGCAGCTGTGGATCACAAGAGAAGGCACTATCCATGTAGATTCCTAAGTTTTTGACAGTGTTGTTTTTAATGAATTTGGGGCAGTCGTGACTAGTCAATCCTTGAAACCAACATAAGACTGCCAATAACACATACAAATGATAGGCGGTAATCAGAAAAGAAGGAGGGTTTTCCATTGTTCGGTAGACAAATCAGTTGTTCGTCTTTCCAGAGAGTTGGAAAACACCACTAGAAAGGGAGCGATTTAGAATATTACATAAGATGAGTAGGAATTCGTCAAGAATAGGGAGTATCATGTTTCGGCTGACACAGTCACTTCCTACTGCATTTGACGAAATTGCTAGTATATACTTCTTAAATAGTATAAACTGTACAAATAAAAAACTTTTTAATATACTCGTTTATCAAATGCAATAAATAAATTTTGATTATAATGCACCCGCCAGTTGCGTGTTGAGAAATAATAATAATAAAAAAAACTTATAACAAAAAACAATAATATACAACTTTATACAAAACCTTAATGCATATCAATATCATGAATGTCAGGGTAAATATTTTTCATTGCAAAAAGCCTACGTTCACACACAATTACTGATGCTAAGAATAAGATTTACTGGAACGCAACATTGACAGATAATTATTTCGTATTTGGACTACTAGTATAATCATAAATAACTGACTCTAGCGTGGTGTCCTAACCATTTTGGCATAATTGGCAATGAGTGTGCTTATGCTCTAGCTAAAAATGCCATCGGCAATAATGTAGTCAGGAAACATTATTTTATTCAAGGATACGATCTCTCTACTTGCGCAAAACAAAAATTATTCTCTAAACTGGTATTTGGAATGGGAGCATATTTAATAGAAAAGGATCTTTCTACGCTGCGGTCCAACCTGATATTCCCTCAAAGCCATGGTTTTTTGAAAATAAAATTCTCCCTAAAAGAACTGCACTCCGGTGCACTCCGGTGTTTCTCTACAAAATTTACGTTCGTGATAGCTCTATTTGTGAAGGCGGATTTGAAGAGGGTTCACTAGATCATATTTTCTTTGCCTGCCAAAATAATCGAAAATCATTATCTCAGTATACTAAACTATCCAAATTAAAGATTTTGTTCCTATCAATTTTTGTTCTCTCTTAGCTCACCGTTCCCTAGCGATATGTGATGTATTAGCAATGTTTATGAATGATATTAATATAAACTTTAGAATAATATATATATTAGTATTTATTATCTATATATTTGTGAGTTCTGATAAGGAAGGTTTAACGTTTTATCAAATTACTATCAATCAATGCTGCTTTACCGCGCTCGTCACCGTCTCCTACGACAAAGGCTTAGACATACATATATATGTAAGTATTTCATCAAAGTATTTACTCGACGCTGGTAGTATTATCTAACTTTTGTTGGCTCAGTTGCCACAATGAAAAAAAGAAGAAGATAATCATAATTACTTTACGTGAGACTGATACTATCATTCATACTAACAATTAACATAAATAAACCATATCATTTAATTGCAGTTGCAGTGAATAATTAAAAAACAAAATATATATCAGAAGTTAAGAGAATAGTGGAACCATATTAAAATACAATCATCCCAGATAGTGCTATGTAAACAGATCGTTAAAAAAAAATGTTATACAAAGCCACTTATTTCTATGACCCAACAGCTGCTGGGCAGCCGCTGTTTGGAAGTGATATTTTAGAAGCACTCGGCTTTCGATGTCCACTTACTTGATTTTGCTGAGATTGGACATTGGGCGTGAACTATCGGAGCCCAAAACATACGCACAACCCTCTCTGGTCCAACTATTGGTGATCCCATATACCTCACGCACCGCCATGAACGCAGCATGTCACGATCAGGTCAAAAACTCTGAGAGGGTTACACCCTTTTACTTGATCTTAGATGTTCAAACCTGGTCCCGCACTATGATTTTCCTAAATTTTACAAGAATGGGCCTTGGCTTTTCACCTGAATATTGTCGACCATTCCTGTGACAGCGGCTTATATCACCAGCAGAAAAGGAGTCAAACTTCAGATTCTTCTTCATGCTTCTATAGAGAAGCGTCTTCACGCTTCTTCTCCTCCACACCATGAAGCAGCAGAATCTTGGGGCGGCTACGAGTTTCCTTATGATCTACTTTGCGCGAGATAACTTCGATTTGGCTTTGGAAAGATTTCAAAGTCTGAAGAATGAGAATCTTGAAAAAAGCAAATTCTTCAGCGAGACCAGCCAAGCTAGCAGAATTGTCAGATTTCTCCAATAGTTCTGCTTCAATACTTGTCATCTTCTTCTCAAAACAGTCTTGGATCTCCTGAATATTCTTCATCATGGACACGAGGTTTTATTTTGTAATGTGTTTTCTTAGAAATTATTTAATGGAAATAACACTTAACTGGTAGGTATTTATTGCTACCAACCTGATTTGATCATTTAAATTATGGAAATCACATTTATTGTAATTTAAGGTTTTGGCTTTTCTTTCCTGTGCCGATCGGTGAAAGTTCCCTACGAGCGCACGTGTTTCCTTCCCACTTTGATCCCGGCTCTTTTAAGCGGGGCGTGAAAAAGTATATCACCAGGCCGCCATAGTGTGGGTTACCATGCTGCATTGACTACACATGTAATGAGGATGGTGTCCACCACTCTTGAACTCCACTAATTGCTTTCCATCAGGCAAAGTGTAGTCACTATGGTAGGCGAACATAAAAAAACATGTTATTGAGAGCTGTAAAAGCTGTTAGCTGACGTAAGGTTTGCCATTAAATCCACTATCATAGAAAAGTTACCAGAATGTCCGCAGTACATCTCGGACCGCATTGGCATTTTACCCCTAAAACAACAATTTTCTCAATATGATAAGCGTATATGCACCTACCAGGAGTAATGAGGACAATGTCACAGATCAATTTTACGAAGAACTTTACTAATACCTTAGCAATATACATATGTACATCGGAACGAGCACATACTGTTGCTTGGTAATTTCAACGCAAGGGTTAGTAAGGATGCTGAGTTATGGCCTGGCGTGATTAGAAATAATGGTGGCAATATGAATAGTAAAGTACAGTTACTACTTACAATATGTGCCCAATTTGACCTCACCGTTACTAACACTTTGTTTCAGCTTCGCGACAAATTCAAAGCTATCTAGATGCATCTCTTTGATTACGCCATAATCCAACGAAGAGATGTCTCCCTGGTGCACATCACTAGCGTCATACACGGCTCACTATGCTGGACAGACCACATGCCTACGCCTCTCAATTTAGACCAATTAAATTGTACCGAGCTTCAAAAGATTTCCAAAAAAAACTAACGGACACGCTAGATGCGTTTCCGTTAGCTTTTTTTATTAGTAGCAGTCACCATAGCCGAAAATTGACTGTAAAGGATAGTACTAGTAGACTGTAAGGTAGTATACATAAAAAAAAAACAAACTTACAAAATTTGATATTAAAAATCCGTAACCATA
Source organism: Tyria jacobaeae (assembly GCA_947561695.1). Taxonomy (NCBI): domain Eukaryota; kingdom Metazoa; phylum Arthropoda; class Insecta; order Lepidoptera; family Erebidae; genus Tyria; species Tyria jacobaeae. The sequence continues at coordinate 9,967,987 of OX387210.1, forward strand.
CAATTATATGTAGTGTTCATCATTGCCATCGAACAACAAACAAATTCTAAGTATGTACACAGTTGCTTAACAAACTGCTAACATTTCAACTTTGGCCATTATAATTCTATAACAATCGCGATCTCCAATTCTAGCGACCGTGACGTTAACGGTCAATATCTACCTCAGTTGATCATAATTTGATATATATTATGTTTTGATTGATATTATTGACATATAATTGGGACGTTCTATTTAAACAGTGAATTGAAAGTAAGAAATAATTATACTCTTATTTAAAAAAAAATCAACCTAGAACCTGGAACTGGTGTTCAAAATTGGCTATTTTATTACTACGAATACTTTAATTCGATAGTAATTGTTGATAATTATATTAAGCAGTCCCTTACGCACTACATAATGAATCTACTTACATATGAATTTATTTATTTAGTACCTGAAAAACAGCTGTATAAGACTAGAATGGACACCAAGTTAGTTAACATAGAGTCTTAACTTATAGTAGCTGAGTGGCAAAGATGTAAAACATACTCAATAAAGGCATCACATACCATTGTAACTACTAGTACTAAACTAAAACCAGGTACCGAGACATGTACTTCATTTTTCGAACATTTCAACCATGCATATATGTATACATTTATACATATATACAAAAACACACATATATATATCTACATGGCAATGAAGCCCAATATAAATATGCGGGTTTCAAAAATTTAAGACTCAATCGCCTTCTTGCCGCGGGCACACTTGTTAAAAATGTATTGATATCGTGCTGTTTACGTAGCCTGTTAAGGTCTCTATTTGCTGTGATAATATAGGAGGTTTGCCTATATTTTTTCTTAACAGTTGATATGTGTAACGGTTTATTAAAACGGATTGATGTACGTTAAAGGATAATTTAGATTAAGAGCTAACTTATATGGAAAATGTTGTGAAACAGAGATTTTTGATGAAACGCTTTGAATGCAGTCATATTAAACACCTAAGTCACTTACAGTCGTGTTCCTTTTTAAGGATATACCTTACATTATATACCTTGATATAGGTGTCAGTTTCCTGGTATATCTCACAACTGAACGTTTAAAGGGGAATTTCTAAAAACAGTTATTTAACAGACCTTTAATAGATTTAACCATATCCTTAAAAATTCGCGATTATTTAGTAGCTGGACTTATGATATTGCTAAACTGTTTAGTAATTCCGGCATATCGTGATTTCTACGTTATTTCTACTGTGATTTCACGTTCAAATCACGGTGTTAAACACAAGTGCGCAAATTGTTATTAATATATATTATTAATTTCTATTGTTATTAATTTCTACTTACCTCTTATTTATTACCAGGCATAAGGACTAATATTTATAAAAAATAGAAAAATGAGACTTTTGAATTTAAACTAATAGCAAATGAGGTAAGAATTTTCACCTGGAAGTGGGGAGGGAGAAATATTTATTTTTTGTCAAAAGTGTAAGTTGCCAAACGAAATGTGAAAGTAAAGAGGAAGAACAATAAAATACTACGGATGGTGAAGCTTGTAGTTCTCAATCTTTTTACTTCAGAAAATATTTAAAAGCAAAATGAAAAGAAAGATAAAAAAATGTTGGTCTAAGAGGTTTGGTTTATCCGTAATCCCTACGAAATGCCAGGCGATGGTTGTAGGCAGCAAACGCATTATGTGTAGGACTTCCATCTCGCCTATTGTTTTCCATGGCTCAGTCATACCCTTGAACTCGGTAGTTAAAGACCCGGGGTTGCATATTGACACAACGCTTGATTGGCAAGCCCGAGTAACTTATGTAAGTCAGAAAGTTACTAGAAGTCTCCAAAAATTATTCCGTTTCCTATTGCAATCCCTTATCATTCCTATAATCGACTAATGTGTGCTATTTCGACCTGAATGCAGACCTCCTTAACAAACTAGACCGTCTTCTTAATAAATGCATTCGATTTATTTTCAATATTTGCAAGGATGACCACGTGTCTGCTTTACGCTCCGAGTTAAAATGATCCCTATTCGATGACACCGAAATCTATGAGCATTAACTTCCCTCTTTTCTTTTCTTAACTCTCCGTCTCCACCATCTTATTAAGCTCCCTTCTGTTTCTATCGTCAAATCACGATAGAAATCTTCGTTCCACTCACAACAGTCATCTCTTATGTCCCCCTCATAACTCTGACTTTGTTAACTCTTCCTTCTATGTCCAATCAGTCTTACTCTGGAATGCACTACTACTTGAAATCAAGATGTCCACTAACCGATTTATTTCGAAGAGAAGGGTACGTGACCTCCTGTATAATCAGTTGGCAGAAATATCACACCCTTAGTACATATTTACCAGACTTTTATATTGTTTATTATATGCGTTGTATGTATGTCTATATATATATAAGTTTGTATTTATTTATACATATGTATATAGGTATATATTAGTATATAATGTATAAAAGTAATATATGGTAATTAATTAGGTCATATTTTATAATAATTAAACTGGTACACTCTCTCACCTATGCGCCTACTGCCATTTATTTTTGTCACAGCCCAAGGTTGACTGGGAGAGAATGCCTGAGGCATAAAGTCCGCTTTTGTGCAATATGTGCAATAAGTCGAAAATAAATTAATAAATAGAAAACCGCTAAGGACTAACACTCGTACAAAGAATGAAAATATAATATATACATTAGCCAATGTTAAAGCTTTTTGGCATCAATAAGTATGTACAATGATTATACAAATGTTGAATAACGGCATCTTAATAAGGCATTTTATCTTGATTTAATACAATGCCTTATTTTGATTAAATGTTCGAAAAGTTGGATGGAGAGACAATAGCTCATTTGTAACTGGTTGCTTAGAAAATATGTGGGGAGACTCCTATGAAGCCAAAATAGGAGATGCTTTATCTATATATTTTAGATGGTCTGATAGCGTAGCACATATGTTAAAAGCAAAAAGAATTTTAAAAAACTATTTGCCAAATATGATACATGTTACCTGTTTAGCACAAGCTCTTAACCACGTTGCAGACCAAATACAGACGCAATATACGGACGTTGATACGTTAATTTCAAATGTAAAGAAATACAGTCTTAAAGGCTTCTGAGAGTCAAATCATTAAAGGAAAATTTTCACAACCTGCCATTGCCACCCGAGCCAGTCATAACAAGGTGGGGTACATGGCTAGAAGCAGGTTCGTAATATGCTAACTATTACGAACAAATTAAAACTATTGTAAGGCTTCTTACAAGCTCTGATTCTTTGTATACCAGGCATGCTAAAACAGTACTGGGAAAAGAAAATTTAAATACTGATTTAGATTATATTGACGAATACTTTAAAATAATTCAAATTACTTTAAAGGAGTTACAAAAGTCTGATTTATTGTCAACGGAATTTTTCTACATACATATTTGACGAAGCAATAACTGTTCTAAACTGGTGTTCGTCTGAACCAATTTCAATAAAATTAGAAAACGTCATAAACAGAAATCCCGATTTAGATGCATTAAGAGCCATTTGTGACAATATAGAAAAAGGACTCGACCATAAAAATGAATCATTATCGTAATAAAAATATGAACCTATAACTTCAGTTGATGTTAAAAGATACTCCTCTACCTATAAATGGATTTTAAGTGCAAAAATATCGTTTGAAGATAGATAATATGGAAAAACTGCTCATAATTTATTTTAATTCCCCAAAAAATACAAGATAAATCTTGCGATGACAAAAAACTCCGTTTCCGATATTTTTTTTACAGTAGATGTTCGGCCAAAGCAGAGTTAACTAATTTCATATTAGTTCATAAAATATTACCATGTTTTTTTCCTTTGTTGTAAAAAAATAAAATGTAGATTATTTTACTCGCTTTTATTTTCCTATTACTCTTAAATGGCAAAACAATAGTTTTTATGATAAATTAAATAAATAATCACAAATCACACATTCTTAAGCATGATAATTTTTGTTGTCTGAGAAACCCCAAGTCGTTTGTGATCTATTTTTTTAGGAACTTGATTCCCGAGAAAGTAAGTCAGGAATGGTAAGCCAATGGCACTCGATAAATTACTTTCAGCACGCCAGTATTGACGAATCTATAACTTAATTTTTTTAACAGTGGTAGAGCCATGCTTAAGCACAAATGGACCGGCTCGACCGGTGCGATACCACGGCCTCACAAAGAACCGGTTGTGAAGTAATGCTTGCGTTGCATTACCCGAGATGAGTGAGGTTTCCGGAGGCCCAATTCCCCCATGCCATTCCTCTCTTCATCTTCTTTCCCGTCTCCTCATCCCCCCTCTCTTCTTTCCCCTCAAGGCATCTCCCCATCCCTCATTACCCTCAAAACCGAGCAGCGCACTTACGACTCTTGAGTTGCAGGTGTCCATGGATGGCGGTTGTTACTTAACATCAGGTAACCCATCTGTTAGTCTGTCCCCCTATAGTATAAAAAAGTAACATATTTTTTATTAATTACTTGTTAGACATCCAGGTAGGTCGTAAGTACATAGGCATTAGATTTCGTATCGGTGACCGAACAAAAATGAAAGATAGCTTGATAACATAGAGTCGTTTCAATGAATTGAACATGGAACTTTAAGGTCCAAATAAAACCATTATCATTATGATAGACCTCATGCATACTTTCGACGCTGAATTACAAGTATATAGTAAATTAAATATATTGCTACGAAAACCTTCAAGTGCTTCCAAATCTTGAAAATATCACCAAGTATATACACACATGAGAAGTCAGGTGATAAAAAAGTCATGAAAGAATTTAATTCAATGTTTTAGTCATTCATCGAAGAATTAGCCGGAAGGTTTCATCGATTCAGAGAGTTGTCGCTAACATTCAAATATATTATGCGTCGTGACTGTGCATAATAAATTAAAATAAACGTATTGAAATTTGATTAGTTGGAAATTTTAGAAATTAAAATGCAGGTCAAAGACCAATAGTCCATTAGATTTCTAATGGACTGGTGTTCTATGACCAAATATTTTTCGGTAATATTAGTAAAAATGCTAATAGGAAAATTATGGAAATTTTGAACTTATTTCCATCCATAGTCCATTGTCTAAAGAAGCTGGTTTTTACTGTTTTAAAATTTATTTGACCTATCAAAGCTACATAAGCAATATAATATAAGCTAAGCTGCTAATAAACGCAAACTTACCAAATATATTGTTGCATTATGGCATCATATAGCAGTCCCATGCTCCTCAGAAATCAAATGCATTGAGCCGAGGGGACGTGGACACACCGTCACGTGTCAAACTGACTGTCCAATCGTTAAATGGATCGCCTGTATCGTTCGAGTGAGGCTACACGCCAGACGGGACTTTGCTAAAGCCGATCCGCCAATTAAATCAGTAATAGAGAGATTATACTGTACAACAACATGAGCATTACTAAATACATTGGTGTAGTATGTATGTGGAACGGAGTCTATACGGTCATTCGTCATTACTAAAGTCATTATATTACCTTACAATTTTTCTGTTGTTTCTATAATAAAAATAATGTATGGCTGCTATAGTGATATTTTTATACTTAGTAGCAGAAGGGTGCCCTGATGATAAGTCACAACGGCTGCCTAAGGACACTTCCAACTCAAGTATTGTATGGACGCTGCCCGCTTTTAAGGGTGATTGGGGAGGTAATAGGAGGGAAATGAGGATACTTGGGTTTGGTGTCTCTGGTGCCCTCACTCACTCTGTAAATAAAGAATTCTTTGACAACCGTTATTCTATGAGGTGGTAGTATTATTTTGGTTGAGCTGACCAACTCGTGTCAAAGCATGGCTCTCCCGCTAATAAATACGGTCTGCCGAAATATTATTACTGCAAATGACTTCTGGTGATCTTCGTCAGCCTTTATTACGCATCTGTAGTTTTATTACGATGATAGATCTAAAGACTATAATCATGTATAAATAAATCTGGTACGTCAGGATTTACTAAGCAACCTATACTAGGCGAGGTCTGTCATACAGGAATACTTTAAGTTATTAATTCTCTACTAGAATGAAAACGGTATTTTAATTTTAAAATACTGAATGAATAACTACAAAAAATACAAAAAAAAATTATAAGAATAGTATGCATTTTTATTATTAGTAAAATTGACACACAAAATACACAATTTAATTAAGTACAGATATATTATACATAACAAATAACGTAACAAACATTCATAATAAACTTAGCAGTGTCAAGGAGAACTGCTTTTTGCATCAGGCCCTAGTTCCAACCATCTAAAGAAAGCCTCTTAAGGTGTTGGTCGAGGATCTTAAATATTAATCCGAGCGATGATTATCGAAACAATGATTACCGAATCGATATTCCACATATCGACAGTCTTGTTAGACAAATCCAAATATTTTATTTTGTTTATCTTTTTCAACGTTCACGAGACTATCGTCATGAAGAACAGCAATATCTATGTCTATCACCGCTTTATCTTGCTTACTGGCAACAATAGTCCTGTCAGTGAAGATAGATTTATTTAACTTATTGCATATATTGTACAAGGCGGACATAATGCCTTAGGCATTCTCTGCCAGTCAACCTTTGGGTGTTGCAGAAATAAAAGAGGTAGTTGCGAAGAATAAGGTAGAAAAGATGGAACTAGTTTAAAATTAGTAGTAGTAGAAGAAAAAGAATAAAAAATGTGACAATTAAGCCAACTCATTCAGAATTAGATCACGTACCCTTTGTTTAAACATGAAGCGGTTTGTGGACATCCTGATTTCGAGTGGGAGCGCATTCAAAAGAAGAATAGATTGGACATAGATAGTATTCATGAAGGTGAAGTTATGAGGGGGGCATAAAAGAAGATTGTTGTGTGAGGATCGAAGGTTTCTGTCATCATTTGAACACAGTAAATAAAGATAGGGTGCTAAATAAGATGAAGGATGGAGGAGATGAAGAATTAAGAAAAGAGAAGAGAGAAGTTAGTGCGCGAAGATTACGTCTCTGGCGAATCGGAAGCCATTTTTTATTAGAACGTAAAGCAGATACGTGGTCATACTTGCCACTCTATTAGGAAGTCGGTCAAGTTTATTCTGAGCAGATCTGCATTCAGGTCGAAATGACATACATCACCATAGTTAATTATAGGGATGATAAGGGACTGGATTAGGATTGTCTTGGTTTTAGTCGGAAGGAATTTTTTAAGGCGATACAGATTTCGGAGGGTTCCAGTCACTTGCCGACTCAAGTGAGCCACCTGGGCACGCCAATCAAGAGTTAAATCAATATGTAGGCCTAGAGCTTAGGGGTATGACTGAAGACTACAGGTGAAATGGAAGTTATATCAATCCTACCTGACATATAGTGGGATTCACGAACAATCCAAACCTCACCGACCAGCTTTTTATTAAACCTAAGTCCTCGTTAATTTTGTCAATGGTATATCTTCAATGGTGACCTGCGTGTACAGCTGCAAGTCATCGGCATAAAGGTGATACGCACACTGAAGCTCATGAGTTATATTCCAATGCTTCTGATGAGATCGTAAGATAGGACAGGATGGATAATAGGACATCGTGACTGACGGTATTGAAGGCATTAGAAAAGTCGATCAGGGCTAGAATGGTAACCTTGATGCCTTCCATGCCCTCTCTGATATCGCCAGTCACTTTTAGCAGTGCAGTAACAGTACTGTGACCGGCCCTAAAGCTGGATTGGAGAGGACTTAAATGATTATTTTGGGAGATAAACTGAGAAAGCTGCTTGTGAACACACGCCTCAAGAACTTGTAGGTCCCTTACAACACATTTATTTATTTAAACGATTTCATTTATATCTAGCTATATACAACTTTACATTTTCAACATATTCATTAATTTCCTACTTTATATATTTATTAAGTACCGGCCAGTCGAATTACCGTCGACACGAAAGTATCGACAACGGCTTAACCCTATTGCCGCCGCGACACGACCGGACAACGACCTGCGCTCGCGCAGAGGTCAAGTCAGTCGCTCACATATTACGACGCGGAGTGTGTGTCAAAAGCTCTCATTATCTTACGGCCGTCTATGTCATTACTAGCATTCTATATAGTGTATTTTCTTCTTCTTCCGGACTTTATCTTGCCCTCTATAACTGTACTGAGCTTGTGTTTCGTGAACTATTATTTATACTCATGCCTTCTACCTCTTGTGTATTGTGTATACGGACAATATATTTTTACTATCGCTTTATAAACTGTAAGTCTTCCCTTTCTCTTAATACCTACACAATACTTACAAACTTTTGATAGAAATGGAAGAATAGAAATGGGGCGGAAGTATTCAGGAAATTAATGATTATTTTTTTTAGGCAAAGGAATGATATAGATATGAAGGTTCCTGAATCGAGAAAACAGTTAATAATGTGAGTTATGGCCTGAAAGAAGTGATCCAGGATAGTGACTATCATCCTACGGCTAAGGCCATCACAGCCCAAAGCATTGGAATGGATGGAAAGGATGATATTTTTGATGTCCTCAGAAGACACTGGAAAAAAATGTAAATTGGCAATGTTGGGTCTAGGTAGACTAGCAATATGGTTCAAGGTCCGACACTTGGTTTGAAGATCTAGCTGAATTGTAGATGATAAATGATGGTTGATATCATTCAAACCAATAGTCGACTGAGAATCGGTGCGTAGTTGCCTGCCGATACCCATAGTGTTAAGAAACTTCCACATGCTTGAAGGACTTCCACACGTTTTGCCACCACCACTCGGTTGCCACTCCACTTTGTTATATCTATGCAAATACTCACCTTTCACAAGACGAGAAGAACTAGAAATACTATGCCTGATAGATTCACCGGGACGGTGGCATGCCCGACATATGTCGACCGTACCGTTTTTCAGAATAAATTTCCTATGTTATTCGTCATAACAACTTCATCATTAATTACAAAGACAAAATCTTCAATTTCTCCAAAAATATCACCACACCATAGCTAGAATGTAGAAGCTTTTAAGTCTACATTAGGCCCATTTAGAGCCCGATAGAACCGACCACGGAGCTTTTTAACCTTCCCTACCTCCCTGCGATCATTAGTACCCGAGTACTACAGGTGCGCCAGTTCTCTTTAGCCAGAGCAAGCGGAGTAAGTCCGTTGTCCACTGCTACTACATTAAGATGCACTTCTACATCTGTGTGAAAGAAATGGTCTCTGAGGTTGTATATCTTATTGTTATTTAATAATATGATTATTTATAATTTTAGGGGGACAGACGAACAGACGGGTCATCTGATGGTAAGTGACAACCTCCGTCCATGAACATCTGCAATACAAAAAGTCGGTATGTGCACAACCCGCCTTTGAGAGTAATTAGGGATGAGGGGGGATGCGCAGAGGGGAATGAGAGGAAGTAAACAAGACAGGGGAGTTGGGACTCCGGAAACCTCATTAATTACGGAGAAATGAAATGTAGTGTTGCTTCACAACCGGTTATCTGTGTGGCCGTGGAATAGCACCTGTCGAGCCGGCCCCTTCGTGCCTAAGCATGAGATAAAATTAGTTTCTCAATTAGTATTTCGTCAAGGCAGATCATCGAAAGATACTGTTACTATGCTCAGCACTTAGTACCTTGACAGAGAAATAAATGGTTAGCAGTATAAAATTCTTTACTTAGGTCTAAATATGTATATTAAAATATGTATATTGTATATAATACCGTACTGTCTTTGTTCCACTTCTGAAAAAAAAGTAGAAAAACCTAGAATAAGAGACACAGCTTAATGTCTTCAAGAAATATCTGTCAAATAGAAGTCAAAAGGTACAACTAGGCAATTATGTAACCGACTATGCTATCATGTGACGTTCTTCGGGGAAGCCTATTAGGGCCTACGGTATTTATACTTTGCATTAACAAACTTTTTAGTTTAAAAATCCCTAATGCTAAAACGCTGGGGGATGCAGGGAGCGGAAAGAAGAGAGGGATGAGGAGATGGAAAAAAGGATGAAGGAGATAAGGGGAGAGAAAAGGGGGGAGGGGGAATTGGGCCTCCGGAAACCTCACTCAATTCGGGGAAATGCAACGCAAGCGTTACTTCACAACCGGTTTTCTGTGAGGCCGTGGTATCGCATAGGTCGAGCCCCCCCATTCGTGCCTAAACATAGCTCTACCACTGTTAAACGTCTGTTTAACTCTGTTAAACACTGTTTAACGTCATACTATCAACTTGCATACCAGGTTTTAACATTTCCTAAATATTGAAAAAGATGTAGTGAAGATTTACATACCGTCAATCAATCATGTCAGTAACTTGTCTATTCTAATAAAATCAGTCAACAAACAGATTGGCTGTGATTGGAGAGAGATCTCCTTAAAAAAGTTGAACATCAGTCGCAACAGTTGAAAGAGACTGAAAATATATCAGGGCCTTTATTATATCGTGAACGCACCGTTAACAGGAATACTAGTAATCTGTGACTGACGTTGTTAGTATTCTTTGTTGCAATATACATATATATATCCCGACAACCACCAGTACACCTTTAAATGCTGTGGTGGTGAGCGGCACAGCGTTGTAAGCCGTTGTCAAAGTTACACTAGCTTTGGCAACGCAGGCGGCTAATACGTAGAGCGAAATTGGTAGCGCCTTAGGATTATAAACTTTATTCATATTAGTGTTTAGTGCATTAGTAAATGTGAGCAACTAAATAGTAGAAGTGCACATACAGAGAGCGCATGCGCATCAGATTGTGTTACTTGCTGTTTTTAAGGTTTTTAGGGAAAATTAATTAAAGTACTTAGGAGGGCCGTCTTATTTAGATTTTGAATCATATAATATAGTTATAAACAGCGTTTAAATTAAAAATTATATATTTATATTTTACCCACTAATTATATACGAGCATAATTTAAACTTTTAGCATTTTTTTTTATCTATTACATAGCGATCGCTCATTACCGCAAGTACTCATAGCACTCAGTTATTATTATCATATGAAATAAGAATAACTTTAAGTTAATTTACATTTCAATATATATTATTAATAATCGTACATAAAAATAAAATGAGATTAATTATTAAGAAATTGTAATGTGTAAATAAATATCTAATAAATCTGTAAATCCAAATTCTATGTGAACGTATCACGTAACAAATACAAACACTTTTTAGCAAATCTTTATGATTGTATTTGTTCTAATATTGGCTGTAATTCAGAGTAACATTAAGGCTACTTTTTATCTAAATCGGTGAACTCTGTAACTTGTTTTTGTTTTTAGACTAAGGGCGTAAGGCGATACAATTAGTATTACTTTACTCCAGTAGATCTCAATATGATGATGTTACAAGGCTCAATTTATATTTGGGAATATACTTGATTGTATTATTTCGTGTAACAACAATGTGAAATTTTCCTTTATTTTATAAGTAAAACTTTAAAGTAAGTAAGATCTTAGTTGAACTACTAACTGATTTGATGATTTCAAGGACAATTTTGTTTACAATGAAAAACTCTTAATCAACAACACATTTATTTCGATAAACATTAATATTACTATGTTGATGAAATCTTTGGCAAATAACTCATTATTAGTTTATAATTAACATTCTTTGCGTTTTTTATACTCGTGATAATTTCTCAATGAAATGTGCGATTGGAATAAAACAAAAAGTATTTTACTTCTACATAAATACCCTTGATAACATAATGCTTAATTTGGATAAGGATTCATATTACAATACACATTTAACATAGTTTCTTTCTTCAGACGATTTAATATTTTTTATGAACATAAAAGCGGTTATTGTGACTAAACTATGATAGTTAGATATGTGCTCTCGCGGACTTTTTTGTAGATCTTAATAAGACCTACAAACCCGTAGTACATCATTTTGTTCTATTGTCAAAAGGTTTTCGATTTTATACTTTTGGTTACAAAATCGCAATTTTCTTACAGATCCCTTTTTTTTTAAATAAAATATAGCCTATAAACTTCCTCGATAAATGGACTATCCAACACTGAAAGATTTTTTGAAATCGGAAGAGTAATTCCTGAGATTAGCGCGTTCAAACAAACAAACTCTGCAGCTGTATAATATTAGTATAGATGTAAAATGTTTAATTTTAATTCACGAATAAGTATTTTTCCACAGTAAGCCAAGAAAGGAAAAATTATGTAAAAAATGCAGTCATGAATCATATATTTTACCAAAAAGAGTAGTGTGTATTTCTATGGCATTATAGTTCTAAAAGTAGTCAAAATTGAGTGTTTGTTTTTGCTAACTTACGCTTATATTTCATTTAAAATATTTATCACACATTTTTTTAAGCTTATTACCAGGTCTATTACTTTAATTGTTTTTTTGTAATTTAAACATATAAGCGACCTCACGCTACACAGCTGGTGGACCTAAGGTGGCGGTATGTATGTTATGTAACGCGCCTAAGTAGGTTGAGTCAAAGAGGCTTAGTTCTTAGTTAGTAGTCCTTATTTACTTTGAGTTGTCTGTCCTACATTCTAATAGTGTATATATGTATAGATTATTACTTTAAACATGGGTACAATGACAAGTTTAATAACAAAGAGATTTATATTAGATTGGCAACTAATAACCCCCTCCACTTTTTTTAGATCAGTTTCTAAAACGTTATAGAACTATTTCGAATTTCTTGGAGTAGTATATAAATAAAGCAAGAGTTTTATGTCGGATCAGTTGACAACTGGATCTCGAATACTAAAACTACAGTAAATTATGGATATTTCTCAGAGAACTTCGGCTGCTTTTACTTCACGAATTTCGCTTAGGTCCAAAAGCGACTCGCAGTTCGCAATATATGTGCAACGATAGGCGAAGGCGTGCTCTCTTCCGATACCACCAAGCATTTGACCTTATTATATAGAGATTATGACCTATCTGATGAACCTCATCCAGGACGACCTCCTACAATAGATGTAGATGAGTTAAAAAGACTCCTAGAAATGGATCCCAGGTTAACTTCACGTTGTCTTTCAGATCAGCTTCAGTGTTCTCATACTGCAGTAGTAAAACAACTCAGTTTTTTCAGTGGTAGAGCCATGCTTAGGCACGAATGGGCCGGCTCGACCGGTCCGATACCACGGCCTCATAAAGAACCGGTTGTGAAGTAACGTTTGCGTTGCATTTCCCCGAATTGAGTGAGGTTTCCGGAGGCCCAATTCCCCCTCCCCCCTTTTCTCTCCCCTCATCCACTCCTCCAACTCCACGCTTTAGAAAAGACCTGGAAATATTCAGTTTGGTTGCCACAAGAGTTGACGCGGTTTCAACTTCAGAAGAGAGCTAACGTGTGCAAGGAACACCGATGAAAAGTGGGTTATGTACATAAATTTTCCGCATAAGCGCCAGTGGCTTGGATCTGGAGAAGCAGGAGTACCGACGCCAAAAGCTGTCACGAGTAAAAAGTTATTTTAGTGTGTGGTGGGGAATAAACGGAATTATATACTGGGAGCAGTTGCCATCTAACACTACAATCACGGCCAATATTTATTGTGACCAACTGAATAAAGTAGCAGCGAGATTACTGAAAAATCAAAATAAAGTATACTTTTTGCACGATAATGCTCGACCACATGTAGCAAAAGCGACTCGTAAAAAAATTACTTTCGCTTGGCTGGGCTGTCCTTCCTCACCCACCGTACTCTCCAGACATTATGCCCTCAGATTATTTCTATTTATTATTATATATCGTTTTCTAGCCCACGAATGTGTAATATTGGCAAGACTGGTCAGCGGCCGGATTATTTGTGTATCTTGTGACGCGAGGAGGATGACCTTAAAGCACCTTAACTGAACTCCAGCGCAACGGAACATTTGTAGAAACGATTAGCGTATCGTATTTCATATCTTAATTTTAAAGACAGGAAATAAGATGAGAGCTTTTACCATACTCCATCATTTACATATACTGCTAGCCTTGGCCTTCGGTTCTGCTTCCATGAATGTTGTTGCCCTAGTATTTTTTCTTGCAGAAAAGGTGCCCTATATATTTCTCGTTGCCTGGAAACGTCCCATGAGTTTATTTTTATCTCTGTGCCAAATTTTATCCAGATTGGTCCAGCGGGTCAACTGTGAAAGCGTAAAAGGCAATGTTACCTTTAAAGCATAATATTAGTGTAGACAAAAAAATGGAAATAATAATATAAAGGTAAGATTAGTATTCATTAAGAGCCATGCTTAGGCATGAACGTGTCGGCTTGACCGGAGTATTACTATCCTCTCCTCTCTTCTTCCCACACTCTAATCACTCTCAAAGGAGGGCAGCGCACTTGCGACTCTTGAATTGGAGGTGTCTATGGGCGGCGGTTGTCACTTACCATCAGGTACCCATCTATTCGTCTGTCCCCCTATATATAAAAAATAATGTGGATAATATCTTTATGGTCTCCTGGATGGAGACTGTTTTTTAATTTTTTTACTAACTCATTTACATTCATTCGTTTATTAGATTATTTTATTTTAATGTAAAATTATAACTCATTTAAATAATAAATAGTCCTCATTCCGACACCATGTTATTCGCATAGACTCTCAAAATATGAATTGTATTTAATTCAAATTAAAAAGTCGCATTAAACACTTTATTATAAAGGTCTGAACTATTTGCAAGGACGATTAATATTTCTTATTACATACAGACAAACAAAATCTTCTGATACTATGTCACTATTACCTTAACTAACTAAATAAAATAACTAAGCAAAGAAAATAAGAAGAAGTAATGGCAAAAATAACTTTCTTTTTTTTAAACAACTCCAGCACTAGGATTAATTCCTGTGTCGCGGAGACCTTACAAATATTCAAACAATGAACACAAAGAACACGAAGACTCAGAACAACAATTTGACGATTACACAGTGTTGTCCCATGCGGGATCAAACCCACAACAATAGGCGCCGCACCGTGTTGGCTAGGTGACCACTTAAACCGCTACGCCATCCGTGCAGTCAACAACTTTAATACGGTAAACAGTTTTGTAAAATGGTACAAACAAACTTTGATAGTTTCTTGTTCGTAAATAGTTATCAGTGCCAGAAAATTATATCTGCTGTCCGTGGCGGCCGGCAGTGTGTCGCGGTACCCGGGGCGCTTTTCCATGCTATAGGTTGTCATTGTTAATTTGCACACAATTGTTCATCTCAGACTGAAAATATAGAAATAAGCGGAGAAATGTAGTCGGGCCTCAGTGTAACTCGCTAATTGGACCCACTAATTTGTATTTCATTCTAACTGTGGGCTGTAACGATGGATGTTCGTTAAAACTTCATGTCAAATGAAAATGTAAATGTAGATACTTTCAGTGACTTTGTTAATCGGGAACCATCAAGCGGACTTTGTTATTTATTGTGTGTGTGTGTGGCCACAGAAACTGAAACAAGTTGTGGGGGTTACGACTCGCTCCGTGACATCGCTCGGGTCGCCCGGAGGCTGCCTTCACGACGAAGCGAAGCCTAAGGAGGATGCTTGGGGGATGCGGTTGGGCCTGGAGAGGGGACCGCCGTCTTACACGGTATCTTCGCTTTCCGAAATCAGATCACGCGGGAATCTGTTTGGGTCTGGTGGTCGAGCGTGCCATGGTGCTAGGCCCCGGATGTGTTCCCAGGACAAGGCGTCGGCTCGCTCGAACAGTGTAGTTGTGAGGCGGCGTATGTGTGCGTCCAGGCTTTCCATCTTGAGGTCCCTCTCGATAACGTCGTTCCTCACGTAGCGGGGATTGCTGCGCGTGCAGTAGTCGGCGGCTTGCCTCGCTAGTAAGGGCGTACCAAGAGGGAGCGGCGTAGGTGAGTTGGGTGCTCACATAAAGTTTGTACACACCCAGCTTGGCACGGTGGTAGTGGGGAGTTTAGCACTGGACACAGTAGGGCGCGCGTCGCTCTGGCTCGCGCGACGGTGTTGCGGATGTGCGGTTTCATAGTGAGGCGGCGGTCAATGGTGATCCCAGGTATTTCGCGGTTGACGTCCACGAAATGTCCTGTCCGTGGAGTTGGAGTGGTGGTGGTAACGGAAGTTATGGGCCTGCGTCTTACCCACATTCACCGAAAGCCGCCATTTCGACAGCCAGTGGGGTAGGAGGTTTAGGGAGCGCTGTATCTTCAACGCGGCGTGGTGGAGTCCTATGCTTGGTGTTATGTACGCCGCGTCATCAGCGTACAGCGCCAGCTCGGTTCCGTCAGCGACGGGGATGTCATCGGTGAATCGGGAGTATAATACAGGCGATAGGCAGCTTCCTTGGAGAACTCCGGCTGCCACGGTGCGGACAGAGGATAGTTCCCTTTCCACTACCACACGGAAAGTCCGGTGTTCCAGAAACGTGGAGACCACTTCTACTACACGTCGGGGCATCGGTGATGTCGATAACTTGTAGAGCAGCCCGGCGTGCCAAACGCGGTCGAACCCTTTTTCCATATCGAGGAATACTGTAACAACGTGTTCGCGCTTATTCCGCGCCGCGGTGATTTTGTGCAGTACCCTCGATAGCTGCAGTGTGGTGCTGTGTTCAGTCCGAAACCCGAACTGCTCCGGTGTGATGTGCGGGGTCAGGTGACGCAGCAGGAGCTGTTCGAACACCTCTAGGTGTTCTCGAGGTTGTGGGCAGCAAGGTGATCGGCCGGTAGCTCTCCGGCTTCAGTACGTTCTTCCCCGGCTTTGGTAACATAATGCGTCCCTCCGTCCAGCTGTCAGGGAAGTGCCCTGTGCGGAGTATGCCACTGTACAGGCGCGCTAGCGCTGCCACTGTCTTGTGTGGCAGGCGGCGGCTGTGTTCGTGATGCCATCCGCGCCTGGGGCTTTCCTTGGGTTGGTCCGGCGAATGACGGCCTTGACCATAGCCGGGGAGAAATATATAGGGTCTTCTTCGGGAGCTATCGGGGTAGCGAAGTACTCTCGAAGGTGTTGCTCGACTGCTGCGGTATGTTCGTGTTCCGTGGTTGGGTTCGGTCTGAACTGGCGTTCCAGGTGTTCGGCGAAGATATCGGCACGGTCTGCTGCTCAATACCTGGGTGCCCCGTCTGCGTTCAGTAGTGGTTGCACAGGAGCTGGGGTGTTGGTAAGGCGGCGGCATAGGCGGTGGATCGAGGGCCAGTCGTTTTCGGAGTTCTCGATGAGTCTCATCCAGCTCTCGGTGGTGTAGGCGCTCATCCAGTCAAAGGTGTAGCGTAGCGCGGGAGGGACGGTCCGCGTGGGTACGTTCTCGGTAACGACGATTATGGGTTGGTGAACGGATTGAACCTCGTCGTCGAGTACTTGCTGTGTGATCTGGCAGCACAGGTGCTCATTGCACGAGGATGTCCAGTACGTCGGGGATACAATTCAGCCTGTCCGGGTAGTGTGTGGGTACCGTGGGACCGTGTACCCCCGGGCTTCAGCGTCGTTGTGCAGTCGTGCACCAGCAGTGTTGCGCGTGGTGGAGTTCCACGCTGGGTGCTTGGCGTTTAGGTCTCCGGCGACAATCACAGGGTGCGACACGTCCAGTATCGTGTGCACGTCTGTGAAGTCAGCACGGGTGGAAGGCGGCTTGTAGGCAGCGTACAGTTGAAGTTGTGCGCCGCCCAGGTGTAACTCAACACCAAGCGTGTACACTGTGTTGAAAGCTGTTGTTTCTAGTGGCTGGTGTACGACTCTTCTGTTGATTAGCACTGCCAGACCACGGTAAGTTGTGAGTTCGGATCTCTCGTCCCTCCGATAAACCAGGTAGCCCGGGAATATGATTTTGTCTGCAGGTCCCAGGAGTGTCTCGCTTATCAACGCCACGTCAATGTCCTATTCCTGCAGTAGAGGGCGAAGGAGCGCGACCTTGTGAGCCAGGCCGCGGGCGTTCCAGTGTTTAATATATTTTAATAGTTTAATAGTTCTGTGAACCCCTTGAGGATTATGGTCACTATGCTACTCGTATCTTGCTCACTGCCCGCTGCGGTCATCACTTCTTGCAGGATACTGGTGACTATCTGAGTGACTGCCGCGACGGCCGCAATAGGGGCGACCACGATATCCTGCTTTTTGGGCGGCTTTATCGTCTTAGTAAGGTCGGTCTCTTTTTCTTTTGGGGCAAGCTTCCTTCCCCGTTTGCCCCTCTTTCTTCGCCCTCTCTTGGAGGGGGTGGTGGTTGTTGACTGGTGAGGGGCATTTGCTTCCGCCATTAGCGATGCTCCTTGTGCCTTCTCTCCTGTGGTCTGTGGCTTTACCGGTGCCGGCCCTTGGCGCGGCTCATCGGTGATGGCGACCGTCCCCGCCTTCTTGTTCCTTGCTTCCCTTTGGAAGAAGGGGCAGCAGGTGTTGTTCGCGGGATGATCCCCCCCGCAATTTACGCAGGTTGCGGGTTCTTCAACCGGACGCGGGCAGCTGGCAGCAGGGTGGTCACCAACGCAGCGCACACATGCCATTTTTCTATGGCAGTTGTGGCTGTTGTGCTGGAATTGTTGGCAGCGGTGACACTGCGCGGGCCTCTTCTTCCCGCGCCAGGCTTCTATTTTCACACCGGGGATACCCAACATCTCATTTATGTCGTAGATCCCCGGTGTGATATTTGGTGTCCTCTTTAATATCGCAAGGAGGATCGACCCGGTCGGTCGCCACGACCCCGAATATTGCGAATGTACTAGGGTTCATAGCCCATTTCCTTCAGTTCTTGCTCCACCTCCTCCTTATGGCCACCTTTTAGGTTTCGTTCCTCTGGTAATGTGTAAGTGAACCAGGATATACCTCTTCTCCAGTGCTGTAATATAGCGCTGGATGACGCGGTATTCCTGGTCCTCTTTGGGGATGAAACGTATGCCCTTCCCAAATGGGGGGCGTAAGCGGCTCTTCCCAGCATCTTTTTTAGTTCCTTCATGTGTACCGCCCAGTTCAGGAGGTGCTCCACGATGAGTGGCGGGTAGCGGCGCTTCTGTCCAGAGGCGGCACTGGTAGGCGGGAGTGGTGATTGGGGCCGAGGTGTTGGCAGCGGTGGTGGCTGTGGTGGTTTTGGTGGTTGTTGGAGAGGGCGACGTTACTGCTCGTGCATACGTTGTGATGATCAGCCCTACGTCCTGTTACTGGCGTCGTGCCAGTGGCGGGTCCCTTTGTTGACGGGGCATTAGCGTAGGAGCCACTGGGCAGCGGCGTTTGGCTGCTTCTTGGGGATCCTCTTCTTCGGGGCTTCTTTGGTGACGAGCGGGGCCCGGCGGGGGCTGTGGGACATTTGTGTCCATGTTCGGTATCCTGTCCAGGGCTCGTGTGGACATGGTCCTCGTAATTTTCTGATTAGCCCTTCCAAACAAGTGTGCAGCTTGTGGGAGTGTAGAGAGACGTGGGAGTAGTCGAGGAGCTGCATCGTTGTAGCTCCTTTCAGACTCTGCTGAGTGAAGGATGAGGAGGAAGACAACGAACGTGGAGCTGGCGACTCCATCGCGGATTGTTGCGGTGGTGCCGCTCTGCGATGGCGAGCGGGAGTGTATCCGTCTGCGTAGGCGAGGCGCGAGATGTTCCCAAGTTAAACGGGGAACGTTGCGGTCTCACTGGTGGGCTGGGTGTCCTAATAGACAGTGGAGCATGGCGGTGGTTACCAGGGTCCGGATGGGAACAATGGTGGTTGGAGCCCTGAAAAGGGCTGTTTTCATTGTTTGGCATGACGGGCGTTCAGTGGGAACGTGCGCCAGCCGCGATCGCTCGGCTAAAAGCCGGGCGGCAAAGTTGTCACTTCGCACAGTAAGTAAAGATGACGATGATATATGGATGGATAGATTAGAAAGAATCCACATTAAAGCGTTGTTAAGTTTGAGTTTTATTATATATATTGTTTTAAATGATATAAATTCATAAAAGTTAGTGCCCTAATATTCCAACAGTAATCTACATTTAAGTTCACCTGAATGATTGCCACTCTGGAAAAGAGTCAGTTACCTTCAGGTGAACCGTCTGCGCGTTTGACTCAAATCCATATAAAAAAAAGGCTTTGTGAAGTTTGAGTTTGGGGTTAGAGTAAAATGTGCCAGAAAATTGTTATAAATAATATAAATTCATGAAAGTTAGTACCCCCTTTAATATTCTAAACTATTTTATTTCCATAGAAGGACGAAGTAGAATCTCTGAAATAGCATATTGGTATTTGTGATGAAAAGATTTGCAAGCCATATTGGCACATCAAATAAAAAAGAAAGGTATGCTGGTCCAAAATATTAGTTAATAACTACAAACTGTAACTTAATTACTTACTAACACATGTGAATGTAAGTTCCCTAGGAAATGAGAAATTACTTTTAGGTAAAGAAGTTATGACCAAAAAGCACCAACTTTTTACATAATAATATATAAAAATAGTCTTATTACTAAATAAATTTAAGAATCTCAAATTGATTTATTTAATTATTTTCAAATGTGGTTTTGATAACACTATTAAAAATGAGAGATTAGTAATTCTGATTACTTGATACAGTAGCCATGTGGGTCTCGGTTAAATAGGATAGGGCCACCGTAATTCTTCGCGTGGGAGTTGTAAAGATTGTTCGATACGGAACAAAGACTAATAAAAATAAGCTTCTGAATGTATTAAAAGATATAACTTCGATTTAATAAAAATCTCAATTTTATCAGAGCGCTAGTTACGGTAGGAGCTTTCGACGACATATATATAAATCCTTCCTTTTACAAAAATAACGTTGAATGAACGACTAAAGCTGGTTCACTCAAAAGTTACGTTTAGGAAGAAAGCTGCTCTTTTACATTAACCTTAACTTTATAGGCATACTTTAGCCGATATATAAAAGGGAAACAATATTAAATTAAAACTAATTACTTAAAATAATTAAATACGTGTCGGCGTAAACATACTCCGGGGCCATTGAAAGCTCCAAAGCTTTCAATAGTCTTGATTGGTAGAAGGTAGGTGTACCATTCTGTTGAGGCTTCGACGGACGGTCCCTTGTGCAGTAAATACATCAGCGACGCGAGGAACGCCATCTGATCCGGGAAATAGTTTCACAACTCTACCAAGACGCCAGGAAAGAGGTGGCGCGCTGTCATCTTTCAGCAACACCAGGTCACCTATCGCCAGATCCTTGCATTTAGTGCGCCACTTCGTACGCTGTTGCAGTTCTGCTACGTATTCGTTGGTCCAGCGCGTCCAAAAGTGTTGCCTGCACTGCTCAAGTCTCTGAAATCTGTCGAGACGGTTGGTCTTGACGTTGACGGTAGATGGAACAGGGACTGCTGTCAATGGTCTGCCGATTAAAAAATGGCCCGGGGTCAGTGTTTGCAAGTCATTGGGTGAGGGACTGAGAGGACAAAGGGGTCGGCTATTGAGGATGGCTTCAATTTGAGAAAATAAAGAGCTCAATTCCTCAAAGGTCAAGTGTGCGTTCCCTAGAATCCTACGCAAATGAAACTTGGCTAGCTTTACACCAGACTCCGCCTGGCCATTGAAGTGAGGAGCGTACACAGGGGAAAACCGAAAATCAATTCCTCGTTGAGATGCGTACTCAACCAAGGGATCACTATGGAGCTTGAAAAAAATCATTTATCTCCTTTGCAGCAGCCACAAAATTTCTACCGTTATCGCAGTAAATTTGTAAAGGTATGCCTCTGCGAGCAATAAAACGTTTTAGAGCTAACATGAAGGCATCTTTAGAAAGCTCACTAACAGCTTCCAAGTGAACGCACTTGTACCGGAAACAAATAAATATGCATAAATAGCATTTTGTTACCCTACATCCTCTGCCCTTTCTATCTACTATAAAGAACGGACCTGCCATATCTAAACCTACAGTTAGAAAAGGAAAATCAGCTTCAACCTTTTCAGGAGGGAGCTGACCCATGATGTTAGTCATATGTTTTGCTGCAAAACGTCGACAAACAAAACAGCGTCGAGCAACGCGGCGAGCAAGGTTTCTACCGACGATTGGCCAATATCGATTCCTTACAGAGGCGAGTAATTGTTGTGGACCCGCATGCATCAAAAGTTTATGTTCTTGCTGAAATATGAGTTCAACAAGATACTGTTTAGCATGTAACACGATGGGATGTCGCTTATCATACGTGTAACTTGAGGTGCTAATTCTTCCTCCAGCTCTTAAGACTCCTTCTGAGTCCACAAAGGGATTAAGTGAAGAAATAATTGAATTGGACTTTATTGGTTTATTGTTTATAAGTAATTGTATATCCTTGTAAAAGATCTCATTCTGAGACATTTTAATCAAAAAGGTTAGGGTTACTTATTTAATTCAGATATTTTTAGTGACCCAGATATCCTTTCATTTGAATTACAACAATTGTGAATGAATCTGTAAACAAATGCGTAAGTGCGTTGTAGGGTGCTTAGTTTCGAGAATTTTGAGATGTCAAAGTTTGTTTTGACTGGGACTTCCCTTACCACAGCTGGGATCGCTTTTACTTCTGGCAATTCCACTGCGTCTATAAAATCCGTACACGGCCATGAAGACTCTTCTTCTCGAAGAAAAGCTGGACCATGCCACCACAATGCCAGCCCACTAACCTGATGTGGGTCGACTGAGCGAGAAAGCAGATCTGCAGGATTCAGATTTGTAGGGATATAACGCCAACGTTAGTTCATCGATCATAGCTACTCTATTTGCAACAAAAACCTTTGCCTTATTGGTCATTTTAAGCCAACCTATAGCTACCTTTGAGTCGGTCCAATAGATGACGCGATTAACCTTACAACGTAGAGCCTGAATCACTCCGGACGTAAGCTTGGCACCTGTCAGCGCTCCACACAATTCTAAACGCGGAATTGTGGTCGGCTTGATTGGAGCAACGCGCGTTTTTGCACACAGTAGATTAACAACAATATTATTATCCTTGCCGACGGACTTTAAATAAATACACGAGCCATAAGCTCGCTGTGAAGCATCACAGAAACAATGTAATTCAATGTAGATCGGATTGTCAGCCAAAACCCGTCTAGGAATTTTAATATCCGCCAAAAAGTGAAGATTATTGGCAAAATTAAGCCAATTACGTAAAATTTTATCGGGAATAGGATCATCCCACCCCACTTTATGTTCAGACCACAGCTCTTGAAGCAACATCTTTGGCCTAATCGTACACAAAGAGAGCAATCCAAGAGGGTCAAATATTTTGCAAGTGGATGACAAGATTGTACGTTTTGTGCAAGTCCCAGAAGCCGTAATGTCAAAGCAAAAATGAAGTTTATCAGTAGAAGGCACCCATCCAATGCCTAGAGTATTTGTTGAATTGCTTATAATGAGATCATCATCGTCTTCTCCGCTTATAGAATCGGCACCAAGTAAAGATAACACATTAGATCTAAATTTTCGCAAGTGAAAACGGCCCTTAGCAAGAGTTTTGGAAACTTCGCCCTTTATAAATAGTAACTCCTGTTCGCTGTCAGCCTCAGTAAGAAGATCATCTACATAAAAGTCTCTTTGTATTACTTCTTTAATAGTCCCGAATGCTGAAAATGTAGAAGACTCTTTATAGTAGTTTGATGAAGAATATTCTTCACCCAACTGCCACAAACATCGAGTACTAAGAAAACTTGCACTAGAAAAACCATAAGTTACAGTATTTAGTTTTAGGGTGCTTAATGGTAAAGATGTATCGTCACGCCATAAAATGTATTGTAGGCTGCGGTCAGACTCATTCATCAAAACTTGACGATACATCTTCTCGATGTCTCCTGAAAGAACGTACTTATGTTGTCTGAAGCGAATTAAAATATTGAAAATTGAGTCCTGATAGTTAGGACCAACCATCTGTATATCATTTACTGATAAACCGGAAGAAGTAGCAGCGGAAGCATCGAAAACAACACGCAACCTTGTGGATTCACTAGAGTCCTTAAAGACAGGATGATGTGGCAGAAAATAATTAACTTCCGCATGATCCACCACAACATCAGAGAGATGCCCTAAATCTTTATACTCATGTACGAAATCAGAATAAAGAGCCTTTAATATAGGTTGCCTTTCAAAACGAGATTCCAATCCAACAAACCTTTTCTTAGCTAAATTAAAAGATTGGCCAAGACTCTCTCTATCTTTGAAAAGCGGAAGTCAGACGCAAAATCTACCGTCGGTCATGCGTATTGTGGTTTCCTTAAAGTGTTGCTCACACAAAGACTCTTCCTTTGTAAGTACAGGTCTCTCAGGTACGCTTTCCAATTCCCAAAATTTCGCCACATCCCGCAACAAATTCCCGTCTATGTGGTTACAGTAGGTATGCTGAAATTTATTCTTGCAATAGATGGGCCCTGAGATAAGCCAACCAAGCTTGGAATCATGTAATATAGGATTACCCTTTCCTAAATCATGTTGCTTTGTACCAATGATAGACCAAAATAGGTCAGCGCCTACAAGCATATCAATTATAGATGGTTCAAAAAATTTAGGATCGGCCAGTTGAAAACCATCCAATTTAAGATGACTAGTATCAAGGGTCACTCTAGGTAATGGGGTTTTTATTTTTGGTAACACCAAACAAGATACAATAGCATCAAAAGAATTAATTTTAGATCGCATTCGAAGCGAGCAACGGTTGATAGTAAAATTAATAAAATTATCTCCAATACCGACAACATTCGTATTAGATGGCTGAGCTATTAAATTTAAATTATTTTTTAGTGATTCGGTGATAAATGAGCTCTGTGAGCCACTGTCTAATAAAAGTATAAAAAAATCTGCAATAACTAACAGCAAATAACCCGAGCAATTGCTGTAACCGTGTGTCTATATACAATGTATTACTTTCACTATTCCATACGAAAACACCTCACCTGTACGCCTTGAAAGGGTAATTAAATATTGTATTGTATATAAATGTAAAGTACACCCTTATATAAGCCAAAAGTGCTTTTCAAAATTTACCCACTTCTTTAAAAGAGTTTGAAAAGAGGGATTTGAGATTAAGACTCTCCTCCCCATGTTCGTTGCAGACTACCTATGCTTAAAGCAGCTTATATGTGAGGCACTGTCAATGTGGATTTCTTTTCAAATTTACCTCCTTTTCCTTAAGTTGCGTCATGTGCTTTAAATTGCAATAAATTCTTGAGATAAACGCAATCTATACTATATTTTAGTTGTATTTTTAGGTAGATGTAAAACATATTACTTTTATAATGTATTTGTCATATTTATTTTATAAATTTGGTAAATACATTTAAGTAAAAATGCAGTTTTTAGTAAAAATGTAAATGTATATAGTTATCAAGAATTTCCAATAAAATATTTTTCATATAAGCAATTTCAAGTAGTACAAAGAAATTCTTCATGAAGATAGGTGTCGAAATTGCAACAGGACAGGACACCAGGATTTTTCTACTAAGGCTGTAAGGACTTCGGACTTATAAGTTGGTACTATTTCAAAGAGAGTTTGGTAACATAGTTGAAATTAGAAACAATTCTACGGTAGTAGAGTATAACCTATTTCTTGAAATCCTCCTTAAAAAAGAGT
This sequence comes from Tyria jacobaeae, assembly GCA_947561695.1. NCBI lineage: Eukaryota > Metazoa > Arthropoda > Insecta > Lepidoptera > Erebidae > Tyria > Tyria jacobaeae. Next base: position 9,993,399 of record OX387210.1, read on the forward strand.
GTTTTTAATCATTGTAAAGTATTACTGGGGGATAATATAAATTTCAGGAAGTTTAGATATTATTATACTAATCGATTATGCATGAAGAGTAAATTAGATTCAGCCAATTAACTAAGTTACAAGCAGACGGTAACTTTACGCCTCTTAAAGTTATAAAGTTAAGTCGTTATTACATAATTATGTTGACTATAATTTAAGTCGACATAATTATGTTATACCTTCCAATAATATATGTATGTATATCGATACTTTGAGAACACTTTGAAGATATATGTATATGTACATTATACAGTAATGATTTTCCTTGATAACTTTGATAAGTTTTTCGGTGGTTGTAATATATAACATACATAAGTACGAAACAAATTATGACTTGTTTGACTGATCAGATCGTATATCAGATTTGAACTAATTGATCCTTGAAAGATTCATTCGTAGAACAAATAAGCACACCACAAGCAGATTTTCACTGGGTACTGTTACATTCCAGTACTACAAACTCATCTGGCGATATTTGTTAGTTATGGTTTTTACTAGGGACGGAAAGTGTGATGGTGATATAGAACGAAGAGTGAGTGCGGGTAATGCGATCAATGGGGCATTGCATACTTTTATAACCAGCCACAGAGTCTCAATGAAGGCTCGCATGGCTGTGCATAGAGGTGTGTTGGTGCCAACACTTATGTATGGTAGCGAAAGTTGGGTATGGCAAAAGAAGCACGAAAGTAGAATTAATGCGGTAGAAATGAGAGCATTGCGGAGTATAGCTGATGTGAAATTGAGTGACAGAGTGAGGAATAGTGTGATAAGGGATCAGTGTGGTGTTAAAGAGGATGTAGTGACTAAAATAGAAAAAAGTATGCTGTACTGGTTCGGGCATATCGAAAGGATGAATGAAAGAAGGTTGACAAAAGGTATTTATATGGCAGAGGTAAATGGAGTTGTCTGAAGAGGAAGACCTAGGCGAATGTTCTTGGACCAAGTCCAAGAAAATCTGAGCAAAGGGCAGGTCAAAAGTACCTTTAACCGACGAGCCTGTATGCGGAACGGAATGAAAGTTGAAGAAGCTAGAAAGGTATGTCAGAATCGTAGCAAATGGAAGAAAGTGGTATCTGCCTACCCCTATGGGAAAGAGGCGTGTTATTATGCAGTGCACTACCATCGTGATTCCACTTGTATCACAAACACTTAGTTTAGCTGGAGTTGTTAACAGTCCATAGTACTAGTTTCAAACAAAATGGATTTCTGTACTATTCGTAATAGTAATAGGAAGTGGTCTCTGCCTACCCCTATGGGAAAGAGGCGTGATATTATGTATGGTTTTGTCTCTTAAAATCTCAAAAGAAGCAAATAAGTGTTTACTAAGTGTTATATTTTAATATTTTCGTTTATAGCATCTTGTTAAATTTGTACGTTTAGCAAGCATTGGCACATTTCTGACACGTTTTTAATAAAGAAATAGCAAATATTACAGATTTCAATAATAACTATAATTGTATTTTGTGTTATAAAAGCTATCAACATCATTATCGCTTTCCCAATTTGGAGCGTGTTCCAAAAAAGAAGTCGTTTATGTAGGTACGTATTCATGTAATTTAAGGTGCCAATTAAACCAAAAAAGAAAAAGATTTTCTTAATTAGATGCCAAGGTGAAGATAACTCGCTTCGAGCTAAATCGTCAGCTCGTTGCGTGACTAACCCACGATTTATGACTTAATAGCCAAGAGCGCGTTAAGTAGGTCTTAGATAAGGCGCTTCTAAGTGATTGTCGGCATTCACAACAATCGTAATTACTCCAAACTACTATCTTCCCTCATCCACACGCGATCATTTTCATCGAACAACTTGAAATGTGCTAATTGCTTCCGAAATCTATTTTATAAATCGTTACTTAGAAAATTACTAACATAATAGCATACACGCATCTACTCAAACTTTAGGCTGTAATATATAAGTCACAGTTTCTAGTCAGTTGTTTTACAAACGAAGCTTCTGATTTCTTTTAATGAACCTAAAGTAAATATTATTATTTTATATTTTTTTATATACATACTTGTCACGCAACCCCTGTTTTCTGTTGACTTTTTATTATTTTTCATCACTACGAAAATAAACCAGGGCTGAAAGCCTTTGAAAATGGTAAAAAGTGAAAGGTAGTACATTATGGATAGCCAAGGATGGTAATTATCAATACACACGTGTATCATACGACGTTTTTCAACACACTTGTGAAGAAAATAATACCAAAAAAATATTTTATTTAGTAGATTAAAAGTTTATTTAGGGAAACAATTAGTAAATATGCAGTTAGTAAAATTATAATTAACTGTTATTGATAAAATAGCAGTCTCATCAGATATATTATTTACTGAAATATTTTCATTATGTGCCTAATCGCAGTGCAATTAGAGCCACTTTATAAACAAGTGTGTTGAAAAATATATCATAATTTTGTTCGACGTTTTGCCAACTAATAAAAAAAGAGAAAAAATATATAAAGAATCTTAATATATAATTGTGTAAGCAAAAAATACAAGAAAAGCAAAGTTAAAAGTTTTGAAAAAACCCACGACGGTCAAAAAGTAATTGATTGAGGATAAAATCTATTAAAGAACCCACACTATACACATAATAAACCACAAACTGCATCAAAACCGGACTAGTAGTCTTGGTTTTGCACAAGCAAATGTTTACTCCCCTGGTGAGTTGTCACCGTAACACCTATCTAAGAACATGCACCAATCAAACTCAAACCCGTAACTAAAAACTGCATCAAAATCGGATTTGTAGTTTTGAAGAAAATGGCTACATGGATTTGCACAAACAAACATCCTCTCACCCCAAACGCATATACCGTCTCTGTTCCATCGTGGGTACAAAGAACGCACAATATTCACAATAGTGTTAGAAAATTCTGTTAAAATACATTTTGTATTTTCTAATTGTTTATTATGATCTGTCAACGCCAATCAGGAGCAGGGTACGTACATATATATTTTATATACATATGTTATAAATAATGCGTTGGTTTCTGAAACAATACTATAGAATTGGTACCTATATGTTTTAAAATTGCCTTTTAAAATCGTTGAATTGAATTTAGAAACTAGGTTTCGTAAAAGAGTATTAATAGAAAATAAATAAGAGTAATAAACGCCCCTGAGTATTGAAATAGAAAATTAATAACATTTAAAATGGAAGAAACAATTATACGTTCCAATAATATAATTAAAACAATAACTGGAAGCTATTTCAAAACAAGATCAAATGTATATGCCGTATCGAGCAATGTCTGATGCACCAATTATCGGAATATCATTCTATTTATTGTGCTCTTAGAGCAGTCGTAACTATTTTTTTATATATTTAGGTCTCTCTGGAACGGCTTAGGAATAGAATATCAAGGATATACTTCCATTCATCGATATTAACTTGTTGTTGTTTCGTTTTGTTAAGTGTTAGTGATTTAAACATATGAAAATACAATTTAATTATTTTGAGATTCCTAAAATGTTTTACTAATAAAACTATGTATACAAGTGATGTCTCAGTCAGAATATTTAATATTTACTGTGCTTGTAAATATATTTTATCGCATACATATACCCTAAACAATTCCTTTCTTCAGGGATTATAGCGTAAATAGAGTTAGGGTAAACAACCAAATACCATTTACACACCGTTAATGGTTTTTGGTTGTTATGTATACTCAAAGTAAATACAATTATTAAATCTTTCGAATATTTCAGTAGCCTGTATACAAATTGAAAACTGCCATCCAGTGGCAACAATCAAAATCACACAACACAAAACTCGCGTACAAACCTGCTTGTACATTCTGCCGACAAAGGACAAGGTGAGACTTATCCTTTTTTTTTACTCCGATATTGGTAAAATACATATTTTTCTAACTGGTCCTTTGAACGTGGCATTCCGTACCTTCAAAGTGACGACTCTGACAACCAACCCAGGAGGGTGTCAATCACTCTGCCATACATCCATCGACAAGGAGGTAAACCATCCTCCTTAACAACAACTACATCTCCTATTTTAGGTTGTGAATCGTGAGATGATCTTTTGTACCAATGATAAAATTTGGTAAAGTACTGCCACGACCAACTGCGCTAACAGTTTTGCAACATGAATTGCGTAAATTGTCATCTCCTCAAAGAGCTTACGTTTGCCGACTGGTAGTTTCTTTCAGGTGGAGCCACCAAATATTTACCAACAAGAAAGTGTCCTGGGGTAAGTACCGATACTTCCTCATTTTCATTGGAGGGTAGTGCGGTTAGAAGTCTGGAATTCAGACATGCCTCCTGTGTCAAATTGTGGTCATTTCTTGGAAAGTAAGTGTTGACTGACCGATAATTCGTTTTAAGAGATATTTAAAAGACTTCACTCCGGCTTCCCACAGTCCACCGAAATTGGGGGACCGAGAGGGATTCAAATGCCAATTGCACCCATTTATTGCAAGAACCTCTTCTACTTCATCGAGCATTAATTTTATTTCGATGGTGAACAGCTTGTTTAGTTTATTGGCTGCCATAGTGAAATGTCGCCATACACACAAATGAACAAATGTATCCTTTTTGCAACTTATGACCTCGACCCTTGGATGTTCGTATCTGGAAAGCCCAGCATAATCCACACCACAATTTTTAAACGCCCTTATAGGTGTTACTCATGCTGAAGGCAACTGTCCCATTAACTGGGTTTGTGTAATCCCTGCAGTCCTTGCATAAGTCACACACTTCCGAAAGTAAGTCTTTGCTAACTGTTTAGATGTATTCGATCCTCGGAAAGGATTCAATGACCGCAGACTGCTATTTTTTGGCAAAGTAGAGTTTTTCTTTATTACTGCTATGTCATCCCCTAAATGTTCCTTATGGCATTGTTTTATCATAATTGTTAAAGTTTCATCAAGTTCTTCCGTATTAAGAAACATGTATCCCTTGTCCTTTTTTAAAATGGCTAACAAATCCTCTGCAATACGCAATAACTTTCACCAACCGCGTAAGTGATTACACGCAAAGCAACTTTCGATGCGTCACTGAAGCCATGCAGCTCCACGACCGTCTCCCCTACCCTCGCAGGTTTCCATCTAGGTATGGAGATCGTTTCCAATACTTTCGATTCCTCTCTGTAAATCCCACTCCAAGCCAGCTGGAATATAAAAATTAAAGATTATGAATGAGAATCTTTGCCACTATAACACTGGGACCTACTTAACCAAGGGGATCATAAAAGCGAGAAATATCCAAAATGAGTCCCTTTTTTGTGACTATTGATTCTTCCAGCTTAGGTAATTCAACTTCAACCTTAACCTTTCCCTTTATTTTTTCTTCTTACATAGCCTTTACTAAATTTTCATAATTACTTGGCCACTTTTGTAATCGAATTCTGTCTTTTCTAATAATGTTTTCATTTCTTTATATAATTTATTCCTTCTTCTAACGTTTCACAGCCGGTCAACAAATCGTTGATGTAGAAGTCCGTCGTCGTCTTATCTGCTGCCATTTGACAAGAGCTTACGACTAAGCCTAAGACTACCTACTGTAACGCCTTTACCGCATGGTACAGTGCTGACGCAATGCCAAAGGTTACCCTGAGCATGTTCGATTTTTGACCTCTCATCGTTCCTTGCCAATATACTTTGGTAATCAGTGTCCTCCCTAGCCACCTTCACCTGTCGATACATTTCTACAACATCAGCCGTCAAAAAATCGAAGAACATCTCCATCGCATTATAGTGTGTCTCAGTTCAGGTTGCAGTTTTGGTCCAACAAAAAGATGATCGTTCAACGTTGATTTGCCTTTGCAAGAGGCATCAAAAACTGGTCGGACCTTTGTTGTCTCCTTATCTTCACGTATGACGCCATGGTGGGGCAAATAAATTGCGTTTGAGTTTTTGATCTCATTATCCGCTATCAATTTAGTATGGTTAAGTAGTACATACTCATTTATCTTTGTACTTTTGTTTTAAATTTAAGTCCTTGGACAATCTTTTCTTCCAAACCATGTAACCTTCAACACCAATTTCCATAGTTTCAGCAAAGAACCTTTCACAAAACTTTTCCTCATCATTCGTCTTAGCATAATGTTCTTATTAGATACTTCAGCATTACCTTCAAGTTTCCAAAATCTCTTGAGCAATTTACTGCCTTCATCCACTTGGCAGTGCATGATCCATACATAATTTGGCGTCTCGGTTGACTTATTAACCACACCAGACAAAATCCAACTTGGATTTATGTATTGTGCAACTGGTGAACCAAGTATCCCTTTCCTAACACTGTCTTCAATAATGTGTCCAAATACCTCAGCACCAAAGATTATATTAATACGACTCGGTGTATAATATTCTGTGTCTGCCAGTACTATTTTGCTAAGTTCTTTCCACTCCATCAACTCAATCTTACTAGAAGGAATAAGAGTAGTGATAGACTTCAAGACGAAGGCCTTCACATGTACATATGATGACGTTAGGGTCAACGCGATGTAATATCTAAATTTACTAAAGCTTTCAGAACTATTCTACTTTCACCACCGACTCCTGAAATCGTACTATTACACGGGTGACTTTTATAATCCGAGAGCCTGAACAGTAGATTCGGTTATAGACGATGACTATAAACCCTGATCTAAGAGAGCTCGGATCATAAAAATCTTACCGTTTTTCATCCTGGTTTTAACTAGTAAAACATGTCTAATTGCTCTTCCTGTAGATACACACGCAACTACCGATTGAGAATTTGAGCAATAACCAGCCTCTCCCGTACCTTCTTATCACTACCAGTACTACTGATCGCACCAGTATTCCTTCAAAATTGCATGTAGGATGCAAAAGGGTATTTATATAATAGGGTATGTTTGCCTTTACAAATACAACACTGCACGTTATGATGGCAGAACTTTGCAAAGTGATTGCTTCCCACACAACAAAAGCATTGTTCACGCATATGCTAAATAATAAACCATGTAGCTAGCTTCTTCCTATCAAACTTTACCAATCAAATCACCAGAATATCATCATCATCATCATCATCATCAGCCTATCGCAGTCCACTGCTGGACATAGGCCTCTCCCATTGCACGCCACTTCGATCTATTTTCGGCTTCTCGCATCCAGCTCCTGCCAGCCATCTTGCGCAAATCATCACTCCACCTGGCCTGTGGGCGTCCTACGCTACGTTTGCCGAGACGCGGTCTCCACTCAAGAACTCGTTTTCCCCAACGGTCTTCGGTTCTGCGGCTAATATGGCCAGCCCATTGCCACTTCAGCCTGCTGATCCGGTGGGCTATGTCGATTACTCTGGTTTTCTGCCGGATTACCTCATTCCTGATGCGATCCCTTAAAGAAACACCAAGCATAGCCCTTTCCATAGCACGCTGAGCAACTTTAAGCTTGTGGACCAGCCGCACCGTAAGTGTCCACGTTTCGGCTCCGTATGTCATGACGGGTAGGACACACTCATTGAAGACTTTCGTCTTAAGGCACTGTGGGGTCGACGATGAGAAGACTCGGCGTAGCTTCCCAAAGGCCGCCCAACCCAGCTGAATTCTTCTGTTCACCTCGTCCTCAAAGTTGTTTCTACCTAACTGCAATGTCTGCCCGAGGTATACATATTTTTGAACAACTTCCAGAACGGCCCCGTGTACCGCAATTGGTTCCGGTAGTACATATATCGTCGTCTGCAAATCGCAAATGAGAAATGTATTCGCCGTTGATGTTGATGCCACGCCCTTTCCAGTGCAGCGTCTTGAACATGTCCTCCATTGTATTTATGAACAATTTCGGGGAGATAACATCCCCTTGTCTCACTCCTCGATGCAATAGTATTGGCCTTGTTTGCTGGCTCTGTACTTGGACGGACATGGTGGCGGCTTCGTAGAGACATCTCATCATTTGGCTATATCGCCAATCTACTTGGCAACGCTGCAGGGACTCCATAACAGCCCAGATCTCGATCGAGTCAAAGGCCTTCTCATAGTCCACGAATGCTAGACACAGGGGCTGATTATATTCTTCGGTCTTCTGTATAATCTGCCGCACTGTGTGGATGTGGTCTATGGTGCCATATCCTCTCCGAAATCCAGCCTGCTCCGGTGGTTGGAATTCGTCGAGTGTTCGCGCAAGACGGTTCGTGATGATTCTTGAAAACAGCTTGTAGACGTGGCTTAGAAGGGAAATTGGTCGATAGTTTTTCACCATTGTCTTGTCACCCTTTTTGAAGAACAAGACGACCACACTCCTACTCCACTCCTCCGGAGTTCTCCCTTCAAACAGGACAGCGTTGAAGAGCTTTTGGAGCTCCCTTATTACAGGTTTACCTCCAGCCTTTAGCAGCTCTGTTGTAACGCCATCCTCTCCAGGGGCTTTTTCATTTTTCAGCTGTCTAAGAGCCATCTCAATTTCGTCGGTACTGACTTCCGGCAGGTCTTCGGTGAAGTGGCGTGTTAATGCGGCTCTGGGGTCCTCATTTACGGGATCCGGTTGAGATGCTTGCGAAGCGTATAACCGGCCATAGAAGCTTTCTACTTCCGAAAGGACTGCCGGCTTCGAAGCAACGACTTCTCCGGTTGCTGTAGTCAACTTCGTCAGGTGGCTTCTTCCAAGAGATTGTACGAACACTTTTGACCCCCGATTCTGCTCGATCGCCCTTTCAATCGAGAGAGCATTAAAGCATCGGAAGTCGTGTCGTACTAGCTTACTAATCTCTCGGTTTAGAGTCCGCTTTGCCAACGAAGTGACTGGTGGGTTTAAACGTCGTTCCTTCATTAACCCTAAGGTCCCTTCTGAAAGCTTCGACTTCCTGCCCTTACGCTGCAATTCACAAAATCTCGTACCTTCTTCCCTGAGAACCCAAACCACGTTTTCGAGGTTCTGGTTTACGTCTTTTGTGGTTTCCACGGAAGCGAATCGGTTTTCCAGCTTTGCCTGGAACATTTCAGATCCTATCATGGCTTGAAACAGAGTTGGTCGGAGCCTGGACTTCATCAAACGAACACGTTCAGCCTTAAAGTCGATATTTAGAGAGCCTCGGACAAGTCGGTGGTCACTACCGGTATTAAACCTATTGATCACTGAGACATCTCTGAATATGTGCTTCCTGTCCGACATGATGAAGTTGATCTCATTTTTGGTCATAGCGTCGGGACTTTGCCACGTCCACTATCTTTGGAGCTGTTTCTTGAAAAATGAATTCATCAAGAAGAGCCCCCCCCGTTGGAAGTTAACGAGCATTTGCCCCCTATAATTCCTGCTTCCAAATCCATGGGATCCTACTACCGATTCGCTACAATTCTGTACTCTTACCACTTTAGCGTTGAAGTCACCCATAACAACGTTGTAGTGGGTCTTAGTGGTACAGTGGAGGGCCCTCGATATGTCATCAAACATATCCTCCACCTCGTCATCCGAGTGTGCTGAGGTCGGTGCGTACACTTGCACAACCTTGAAGCTATACCTCTCGGTAAGCTTGACAATGAGGTACGCTACCCTGCTCGACACACTGGATATTTCCACAACGTTGTCAGACAGGGACTTATTTACCAAAAACCCAACGCCACCTTGGGATTGTTGGTCCCCCTCGCGGAAGTACATCAGGTGGCCTGACTCGAGGGTTATGGTGTCCTCCCCTTCTCTTCGGACTTCACATAGCCCTAGGATATGCCACCTAATCTTCTCGAGTTCAACCTCAAGTTGCGCCAGATGCGAGTCTAGCCGTAACGTGCGCCCGTTATATACAGAATATGACGCGATAAAAACTTGCTATTGGTCAAACACTATCGTTACCCCCACTATCCTCACTATCGTAGAATATTTAAATTCAAATAAAAAAAGCAGACTTGTCTTCTTCTTCAATATTAAACTTGTTTCATTCCGATATCCGGTACAGCATATATTATTAGAGTGTACAAACTTGCGCCGAGTGTCAATTGATTCTTTAGTAAATTTCTAACCGTTACCAATTTTATGTTCTTCTATACAAAACGGACACTGTACAGTCACTGCGTGAAATGTTTTTGGCCGGGTGAGAATGTCGATTGTTGGAATGAAGGTGAGATTTATTTGTTTTAATCATATTTTTCGGTGGCAAAAACTCCATGGCACGATAACGATTCTTTAAAAAATCTTTAAAATGAGAATATGTGGGCAGTTCATCGGATGAAGTGCTGTCGATAACACTGAATTCCCACTGTCTTCTAGTCTCCGGGTCTAGTTTTAAAGTAAGAACATGAATGACAATAACATCTCAACTATCAACATTAACACCAATATTTTTTAATGCCGTTTGTCGGCAATCATTTGTTGTATCTGATAAATCCTTTAAGCCAGTGGAGGAATCTTTCAGTAAATTTTTGTGACTAAACAATCGTTTTAAAATGTAGTTACAATTTTTTTTTTACAGAGGGTGTCTCATAAGTAATGTCGGGTTTCATAACTAAAAATTTACTACGCCTCATTTTATACATGTCGCAACTTGTTAAGATATTCTCTAGTCCTGTGGAGAGTGCAATTGATTCACTTTAATTTAATCGTACTGTCTTTGTTTATTGACGTCGTAGGTCGTTTTGATACTAAAAAGTATGGAGTGTGTATAAATATGAAATTCGTGTACTGTTAAGACATTATTGGAAACAAAAGTTCAAAGCAGCCGTGGCAGCAAGGAAAATATGTGAAATTGAAGGGGAAGACATGGTTAATGAGCGAACGGCACAGCGTTGGTTTAATCGTTTTAACAGTGGAGATTTGACACTTGAAGATCGATCGCGTTCTGGTCGTCCACCTGTGTGGGATGTTGAGGCTACAAAGGAAGCAGTAGAAAACCAACTCAGTACCAGCACTCGTCGATTATCGGACTCGTTGGGACCTTCTAAAGACACTATACATCGCCACTTAAAATCATTAGGTAAGACTTATAAAAGTTGTCGTATAGTGCCCCATGAATTAGACGAGATTCAGACGAAACGTCGAGTAGAGGTGTGTAAACAGCTCCTTGCTCTGCCGAAAGGTGATCGTTTTATTAAACGCATTGTTTCTTGCGACGAAAAATGGATTTATCTAAACAACCCAGACATGTCAAAACAGATGTTAGACATAAGACAATTACCTGAACCTGTCATGAAAAGAGGTCGTTTCGAGTCGAAAGTCTTGTTATGTGTCTGGTGGAATTATGAAGGTTTAGTGTACTTTGAGATAGTTCCGAATGGTCGAACTATTAATGCTGAGTTATATTGTGGACAGCTGACCCGAATGTATGAGGTTTTATCACAAAAATATCCAGGCTTAGTCAATCGAAAACGAGTGCTCTTACAACAGGATAATGCTAGACCGCATACGCCGAAAGTTACACGGGATAAGATTAAAGAACTTGAGTGAATTGAACTCCTACCACATCCAGCATTTAGTCCAGACCTTGCACCATCTGATTACTATTTATTCAGATCCATGGCGAAGTTCCTGCGTGGAAAAAAAATCGAGTCAAGAGAAGATGTTGAAAATGCAGTGCGGCAATTCTTTGCATCTAAGCCCAAGGAATGGTTTTACCAAGGACTCAAAGAGCTGGCTGAACGTTGGGTTAGGACTGTAGAATATGATGGGCTATACTTTGAATACTAAGGTTTTCTTTTTGTATGATTAATTATTAATTAAAGTGAATATTAGAAACCGACATTATTTATGAGACACCCTCTGTATATTATACCTCTATTTTAACAATTGTCAACACCTTTTGTAATTATATTCTATTACTGAAATATTTCTTAATAACTGTTCAGCTTCACCTGCCAGATAGCCCTTTAAATAGTGCAATTTCTGGACTGGCTGTAACTCTTTGCTATTATGTATTAAAGAACTGAACAAGTCTCTAAACGTATTCCATTCAGAATACTTGACCGAAAACACAGGAATATTAATCTTTGGCAACTTAACCTGGCTAGATTTTCTAATTTCCAATTATTACTTTAATTAATTGCAACAGAACCAAATGAATTCAACATTTCTTTTATCATACTCTGACAAGTTAAATAATTTTCTTCAACTTCATTATAGAAACAATTCTTCACGTAAGGAGTTTCAACTAATTGTTTACGCGGTACTTTATACTGTTGATATATGTATATATATATATATATATATAAATGAATACAAAATGATCGATTAAAAAAAAAGAAAAAAGAAAATTCAATTAGAAATACTTAAATAAATATTGGCTTTAGGACTTTGTTCGTTATCGTCACAGTTGAAAGTACAAAAATTACTTACAAAGTCCGCTTACTGTTTTTTTTTCATTAACAAAGTCACTGAAAGTATCTAGATTTACATTTTCATTTGACATAAAGTTTTAACGAACATCCATCGTTACAGCCCACAATTAGAATGAAATACAAATTTGTGGATCCAATTAGCGAGTTACATCGAGTGCCTATATTTCTGCTTTCATTTCTATACTCTCAGTCCGAGATGAACAATTGCGTGCGAATTAGCAGTGACAACCCATAGCGGAGGACTGCGCCCCGGGTACACACTGCGGGCCGCCACGGACGGCAGAGAACTGTTTACGAACAAGCAACTTTAATTACTTTGCACCAACTTACAAAACTGTTTACCGTATTCAAATTATTTTTCCTTTTACTTTTTCTTATTTTCTTTGCTTAGTTGATGTGACGTTATTTATTTAGTTGCTTAAAAGTGATAGTGACATAGTATTAAGAGATTTTGTTTGTCTGCATCTTTATAGAAATATTGTTACGGAAGTGGGTACAGGGATTGGAAGGAAATTAATGTCTCTAACGAGAGTAGCAATTTATTTGCATTTCACAGTCTGAAGGCGTAACACTGCACCGAATGCGTAGCACTGCAATGAACGCGTAGCACTGTCCCCGCGGACTACACGTAGCTCAGTCCAACGGGAGCACTGCAACGCTTTTCATTTTTACTGTTCACTTCATTTTACTACTTTTTCACTTCTTCTGCCCTGAACTGTCCGGCGCACCTGGAGCTCTTTATATACACCTAATTACGATCGTTATTTGTTGAATTTCGACTGTCATTTGGTTATTCTTTTCGATAGTCCTCTAAAACATTATTTATTTATTTATTTTGCTTGATCTAGTACTTTCTATTGTATTCGAATTTTCTATAAATCACCGAAATCACAATCAAAAACCCATAGAGACTGTCGGAGCCTGAACTGACGGCATTCGGCTCGCAGCCGTAGCCACTACCGCTTAGACACCGTGACTTGTATGTCTTCGAAAAACTTATATGCATTGTTCGTCTGCACGGTGATGTAAACGTGACGTCACAATATTAATAGTCCTTGCAAATTGTTCAGACCTTTATAATAAAGTTTATTTCATCCAATGCAGCTTTTCAACTTTTATTATATACAGTTCATAGTTTAATTTTATGAGAAAATATAAAAAAAATATACTTTCAATTAATTTAATTGTGTGTTTAATACAATATTACTAATATTTGGATAGCACCGTGTGATTCTAGTTGTTTCCGAGTTAAATTGCAAGTTCAGCTGCCGAAAGTGAATTAACCACCCCACACCATAGTTGGAGCCGCCTTGTTCAACAGGCGGCCAAGTCTGCAGGGGTACACAGGGAATTACTTTCTAGGGTACACCTGAGGCCCTAGATACAAGACCCGTCAGTGAGTGATGGAACACTGTCTATGGTTTTAGTCGGTTCGATCCGACATACCACCTTAATTAGGATGAGATGACGACCCGTGGGGCTCTCCACAAAAAAAAGGGATTATTTCGACGCCAATTTGTATACTCCGTTGTGCCTTTGGTGTCTGTCAACAAATAATTCCTCTTCCTGATCATACGATTTCTGGATAGCATAGGGACAAAAGAGCAGACATCACCTGATGGTAAGCGACTACCAAAGACTAGCAAAGAGTGACTAGTGCGTTGCCGTCTTTTTAGGTAGAAGTACCCTCTTTCCGTGAAGGTTTGAATATCGTATTTGTATCGTTTCGTATGAATATAATGAGATACAAAAAGAAAATATAATCCATACTAATATTATAAATGTGGATATTTTTCTATCTTTTACGCTTTCACGTCTGATCCATACCAGCTAGTTGTATATAAAAGTTGAATCATTTACACAATGCTTATTAAAATTCACAGGTTAACATTCGTGTACACAGTAAAAGGTGTGACACACCTACACAGACACTAAAAGACATGTGTAGGTGTGTAGGCATCTGAGGACATGCTCTACCGATAATCATTCCGTAGCAGTTCAACGAGCCAAGAGTTAATCTCTTGACCTTTTGATCGCCCATCGCCGTCAATGTCAAAACCATTTCACTATTGTCGGTATGATTGAATGGAGTGTGACAATAGATATCGATATCGTAAGCTATCAACCTCAGATATTAATATGTGTAATAGTATTTTTCTATACAATATGGATTTTGCTGTAACTATGTTGAATGTAAGAATATAGTACTGTATTTTGTATTTATGAGGAGGTTAAATATTCAAAATTCTATAGTAGAATGAACCAGCGAATCATGATTCTTATTCTAAGTAGCAAGGAGGCATAAACAAATTAAACATCAACAATACCACAATTATAAACTAAAGTCTAAACTACAGTCTAAGTCGCATAATCCAAAGCTATATGAGACATGGGTGTTACATATATGATTGAATGTGGAACAAGTGCTTCATTTCGAATAACCATTAAAATTTATTAGACGGTCTTGCTTGTGACCTTAACGTAAAAGCTGTCTTTTGCTGCTAAAGTTAATCTTTAATATTAATCAGCATTCGTTGTTTCGATCAATAAGTACCTACGGTTAAGTTACTTTTATGACCGCTTTAATCGCTATTCGATAGTTATTGGCTTTAAATTTTTATAAGAAATTTAAGAATTGGGTGGATATTGTTAAGGTATAGTCTGGTATAGTTCATACCGAATAAATTATAAACCAAAGTAATGGTCCTTTTGGTTAGCGAACACGGTTGAAGCAATTATGGTTTATAATTATAATAGTTTAAGGTACCTTTCTACGCCTTTGACATGTTCTGAAAATCTGACAATCACAATATTGGCTGAATATTATTCAATGAATACACTATAATGAAAAAAAAAACACTATCTTCGCAATTTGCCTTTTCTAATCGCTAAATTGTGAATCTCTTTCTTATACAAAGTATTCAAAAGTATTTAAACAATTATACAAAGTATTTTAAAATTTCACGGCCATTCATACAATACACTTTACATGATATCATACATCCCTGATGTGTTGACAAACTAATTCTTCACCAAGATTTCTTCAATAAGAAAATTACCATTAAATATCTAAGAAAAGCAAGTCAACAAAATCCTGAAAAGTGTACCCTGCTTATTCACGCAACTTAATCTCTTAACCCTTATAACACCCGAGGGAAATGCTGGAATGGTCGCTTATACCCTAACCACTTTGAATATAGGCAGTGTTTTATTAAGTCGTGATAAGTAGGCGTATTGGGCGGGTCGGTAAGTATATTATTGAATTACCCGTTTCTACTTAATTATCCTTTGCTATAAATAACTTGCCCCTCTTTCTTGTAATTCATTTTTAGGCCAGAAGAAGGATATTATAATTGAATCTAATTTAATTTAATGTCATTATTATATACCTATAATCTAATAAATTGTGTGCCAAAATTGTATAAATTAACACATTCATTAAAATACTTGCTGTTTCCACCACTTCTATCGCGTTTATCTTGAAAAATGAACCAATAGTTATGTCGTTAATAAACAAATATTTAACAGTTCTATGTCTACTAGACTTTAGCAACGCCTTCAACACTGTTACTGTGACGTTTTCCTTAACGTGAGCTTTGGCATGAGCTGTTTAAATCATTGTAAGCGTTACATGAGTGAGATAGAATATTATAGTACGGTACTGTCTATGACTGTTATGCAACTAAAATGTTTTTGATTAAAATGTGATATGCATTGTTTATTCGACATATAGAGTTAGCGAAATTTCATTTTACTATGTAGTAACAGTATTGAAGCCCCTTTGGACCCTTTGGCATACTTCATCCATTATTGTTCCACCAAAAAGCAGGGCAGTATCATTAGCAAACGTCACAATCCTGGCATCCGGAAACTCCACAGATCATTTGTGTACACTATATATACACTAGAAATAGTGTTGGTCCGATGATAATGTTTCACTAACATTATCATAAAACTATCAGATTTGATTTTTATGTAATATTTTTAGAACAGTCAGTAGGTTTCGTGTATAATGATGATAATATGGTGGTCTGACTAGGTATAACAAAAGAGAGCATTATGTACTTGTTAAAGTGTTGTTTAGTTTTGTAGAGTAAATTTAGTATGTGTATATAATATATGTATATTTTTGTGTGAAGTTCGTTTATGTGATAAGTTTATATGTATGTCTCGTAGGTAGTTCTTAAAAAAAAGCTATTAAATTCGTGAATTAAAAAATATCATTAGCAACAATAAAAAATAGTTTGCTAGTCATATATTTTTATTTAAGTTATTGATTTAATTCACGTTTAATTGCAAGTAGTTTTTCAACCACGGCCTTTCTCAAGTAGACTTTTCCAAAAGATGTCCAACCAAATTCATAGGAGTTATCCTTGTCAACATTCCTGGCAAGGTAGTATAAGACTTTCAAAAATATAAAATGATTGCGTGACGACGCTATGTTTACGTAAGCGGTAAATTTATTTGCACTATTCTTTGTGTTACACTTATGATCTCCATCGGTATCACCTCTATTCCAAAATAATTTAAGGCATTTTTGGCGTATTATTACTCGATTAAGTGCTTCACGCGTGCCAGTATAATCGTTAAATGACAATTAATTGATAACTTCGACCTGAAGCTGCAACCAGAATGGTCTCCAGAGAACCCGACTCTTCGAAAACTCACAGCAGACATATCGTATTTGGGTTCAATAGATTAGTTTCAATGAGTAGGTACCTTGCAGGTTATGATCTTGCAATACGATCACGTTGACCTGGTGCTGCAACCAGGATGATGGTATCCAGAGAACTGCATTCTACATTAAACCGCTGATTCTTTGCAATTTGGCCAAAGATGATTTACCGTAATGATTGTTAAATAATTTCCTTTGGTCACACAAATAGCAACTCCTTGCAAACTTTTTACGCGACTTAAAGCCACATAAGCTTGACCTTTAGCAAAAAAATGTTTTGTCTAGGTATACAATTGCCTTTTCCCCTATCGTGCCTTGTAATTTATGAACAGTAACGGCCCAACTTAAAATACCATATCCTTTAAGACCCTGAAAAGTTAAACTTTGTGGTTGAATAGAAATCCATCCTATTTTGTTTTTAAAACTCCTACCGATAAATTTATCGTCAAATTGTATAAAAATTATTTTTGGGAGTTCTCCTTCTTTTAATTGGTCTCTCCGTAGTCCATTCCATTTTATTTTTCTAATCACTCCCATGGTACCATATGGTACATTCTGAAACTTTCAAGTTCATCCGCAACATTACCCAGTGCAATTCTGATGGAATTTAGCAGTCCTCCTGTGCTGTTTGGGTCTTGAGGAATGAAAAATGTTTTTGACCGTACGTGGATGGTTCTTGAGATTAATCATGACCACTTAAAATATAAATATGACTGTTTTTGCCATTAGCTCCTCGACTTTTTCATTTTAGTTATCGTCTAGTTTAATTGTTGGAAAAATTCGTACTGATTCTCCCTCAGCGAAATCACCAATTAAAGGCACACGACGACTTTCTAGTAAAATTTTGTATTGTTCTCACCGCCTCTTTAGTCACGGCCCGCAGACGCAACACAGCCCCAACTGTTGAACGACCCGTTCGGAAACCGAATTGGGCGTCCGACAAATCGGAGCCGACCTCGTCCAGGTGCCGGGCGACGCGGGTAGAGAGTACCCTCTCAAACAGTTTACCCGCCTCGTCCAGCAGCACAATGGGTCTGTAAGCCGCTACCGAATCGGAAGGCCGTCCCGGCTTCCTTAAAAGTACCAGCTTCCCGCTTTTCCAGCAATCAGGAAAGCGTCCGGACACCAAGCTACCATCGAACACCTCCCTGAGGCGTTCTACCAAATGGTGAAGGGCCAAGACTCGGGCAGGGATCCCGTCTGGACCAGGGGCGGTGTTTTTGGAGTGGATCCGTAGAACAGCCGCCCCTATCTCCGCCTCGGTGACGGGTGGAACATCCTCCTCCTCGAACTCCCCGTCGTTTCGGTCGGAGGCTGCGGAGACAGCCAACAGTAAACGATGGCTGCCTTCTCTAGTAGATTCCTATTTAATTTAGATACAGCCCACCGCGGAAAGCGGGATGAAAGCCGCGTCGTGTGACGCCTTCTGGGGTCCTGGGTCCGGGAGAGCTCAAATCGGATGTAGAGATGATCCCAGAGGGTCTCAACCTTTACCAGGACACGCCAGTTCCTCTCTCTTCGACTCCTCCTTCCTCTTCTCATTCTTTTCTTCTTCTAGTATTTTAAATTTATAATTATCCATAATCAAACCCACGATTGGGGGAGAACTAAAGGTCCACCCGGGCAGAGATCCCCCAATACCCGGGCAAACGTAAATTTATGCCCAACCAAGGGGTCCGCAGTTGCCCCGGCTGGGAGTGCGCTTGCGACTGAACCTCCCATCAGCCATGCATCCCATGATCACGCACCAGAACACAAGAGTCGGGGTAATTTTTTATAAAGGTATTCTTCCCCGCAGTCCGGGCGGTTAAGCCAAGACCCTCGTTCCCGATCAGAGCCGTGAGACTTAACCACGACACTCCTTTCGGGATTACGACATGCCGACGGTGGCATCGAGACAAATCTCGTGCCTGTTCGGTGGCAGTGCGAGTGCACGACGAGTCCTCGTCCTCTTTCTCCGCTGTAGACAGACAGACAGACAGTGGAGAAACACCGACCTATGAAAGGGTCCCACTTTAAAGCTCACAGCTCCGAGAAGCGAAGAGCCAACAGAGTGATCGGCATACAAGCCCGCTCTGTTGGGCCGAGTCTCTACCTAGTGGCTGATGACAATGGCCACCTCTTCTTGCCAGAATATTACGATGACGCTGCGAGGAGAGGAGGAGGAGCCTGCGTCATCGCCAATGTTGCCCAGGGTACACCACGTGGAGGTTTTCTAGCCCGCACCCCGCTGATGATATTAGCTGGCATAAGTCTTGTTGATTCTAGTTGATCAATGCGAAGGCGATCAGAGTTTTTCAATCTACATAACTGTGTTGTCATATTGTTTGGAAATAAATTACATGTTTTCTTTAATATCTAGATTTTAGGCAATACTTTCTGATATAGATGTTCTTCCAGCTTGCGGTTTGTCTAGTCTGTATGGGTTTTAAGCGACTGAATAATATCATCCGTAAAAGTGCTTGTGGTACTGTTATTGTCCCTTCCGGGTACTGAAAGGTTTCGTTGGCGTTCACGTCTCTTTCGGGCTCTGGAACGTCTATCTCTGTCTGAGGGAGGTGTTCATTTTAGCGGCTTTTTTATAAAATATATTTATATTTTTGATACGGGAAAAATTTAAATTAAGGCGACTTGGTGCTATTCTGATTTTAGAAGTGGTAGAGCGTTGCAAATGAGAACAGATTGAATAAGAAAGGATCAGTGAACACATGCGAGTGTATGAGAAGGGCACAGCATAAATAGATTGTTTTTAGGGCGAAAAGTTCTGTTAAGATTGGAGCTTAACAAATGGAAAGAAGAATTCCGAAAGTAAAAGAAGTGGGTGAATTGAGAATAGAAAAGAGTTGACGAATTGGTAGGCAGTTCAACTGAAAAATAATAATCTAGGATTAATACAACACTACACATATAAAGAATGGTTTTTATGTGTATACCGTTACTATCTATTTTATGTATGTAGTTGTTATTAAAATTTGAACAACATTATCTACCACGTACATCCTGGTATCTTAGTGTTAGTCTCATTTTAATACTTATAAAAGTATCTTAGCCAAAGTATGCGGGCGATACAATCCGGCCATGTCATGTTAGCAACTGAGAAATTTTAATGTAAATTGCTTTACCAGCTGGTTACACAAATATATATTACAATATTTTTAAAGTCAGAAGAGATCTGAAGTGTTCGCAAGTAAGTTTTTCATATAGCAAAGTCAAAGTCAAAGTGCCTGCCTATGGTAAGCCGTAGAGCGCTATAGACCATGCGATCTCCGTGTACAACTTTTGTATTTTGCCTGTATGTATTGGGATACCTGTATTCAGCAAGAGCCACAAGAGAGCCACGGTGGTGACGGACGACCACCTTAGTGTAAACTGCAGATTTGTAGTTAATTCAATTTTCCTTAATATTTTTTTAGTTTATTGTAACAATATTGTCCAATAACATTCGTCTTTAAATAGCGTGATAGTTGAAAGTCGAGTCACCGTGTCAGCCGCTTTAGAAAGAATCACCTAACCTCAGACCGTGACGTGCCCATTTTGGTGATATTAATATTCATGAGGGAGGCTATCTTGTCACAATTAGGCAGGCGCGATAGACGATTTAAACTTATTTAATGAGTATTTAAAGAGATACCAAGTGGGGTAATTTCATCGAAAGTTTGTTTCATCAATATGGTTTGGATATAAGTAGACCATTTTATCATAGACTATTAATAAATGATCGAAAATGATTTCTACGTCTTAAAATTATATCCTGCCGTTTCGTTTTGACACCTTGGAATTTAGAACTTAGTGCAGTCAAACATTCAATATGTTTGAAATAATTTATGTTAGAACTTTTTTTTTTTTTTTTTACGTGTGGAAACCCCCTCGGGCCCTCATCCCACCGGGGTTTCGGTGGAACGGTGTGTCGGAATCGAACCCACTAAAACCAAACGGTGTGCCATACTGCGCTTGAAGTAAAAGGGGTCTGGGAACGGCTTTAGTAAGTCATCCGGACCCCTTTTAGCGCCTGCCCGCACTATGCGGGCACCAACTGCGGGTAACCTATCAATAAGGTGACGTCTAGACACACGCGGACCTCACCCCCTCGCGGCTGGCCATATGGCGGATGGAAGGGAAAACCCGTCCCGACCACCCGCGGCCACACTCAGGGTGGCATGAGGCGCCCGCCCGGTTCGCCTGCGACGGATTGGGTCCGAATGGAGATTACCTCCCGGGCCCTCTCCGCCGCCTCCTTCTGCGAGATGACATCCTCGCAGAAGGTAGCGACCGCGGTAAAACTTCTCTCACTCCCGGCCATGGAGCGTACTACGGCCGGTAGCGAGAGATTCTCTCCGATAACTGCAGTGAGGGCCCGGCGCTGCGTCGCCCACGCAGGGCAATCCGCGAGCGTATGCTGGGCCGAGTCCTCACTGCAGTCGCAGTGGTGGCAGACGGGGCTCAATTCCCTCCTAGCGACCGAGTGCAGGTACCTTCCGAAGCAGCCGTGCCCGGAAAGAACCTGCATCAGTCGGAAGGAAAGAGCCCCGTGTTGCCGCCCTGCCCATTCGACGATGATTGGCTGGAGAGCCTCCACAGTGGCAAAGCCAGCACGTGGAGCCTCCAGCCGAGAGGACCAATGAGCCATCGTGGCTCGGCGGGCGGCTTCGCGCCACTCGCGCACCTCTTCGGGCGGGGGTTGACCGCCGCTACCCGCCCGGAACTCAGCCGTCCGCCGATACACTTCGGCGAGCACTTCCGCCTCTAGATCCCACGGGGGAGTTCCGGCCAACGCGCACGCCGCTTCCGTGGATACGGTGCGGTAGCCGCGTATGGCCCTGACCGCCAAGACCCTCTGAGGCCGCCAAAGACGTGCCATAGGGCACGTCTTTGGCGGACAGAGCCTCCGCCCACACCGGTGCACCGTACAGTGCCATTGACCGGACACCCCCGGTGTACAGCCGTCGCGTCGCGACACTTGGTCCACCCAAATTGGGCAAGAGACGCCCAAGGGCGGACGCAGTGCCGACCAGCTTCGGAGCTAGCTGTAGGAAGTGCTCGTCGAAGCGCCACCTACCGTCAATTATCAGGCCCAAATATTTTATATGGGCCCGAATCGGTATGAGGACCGAGTTGACCACAATTGAGGCGCCGGAGGGCGGACCACGACGGGGCCCATGGAATAAGAGGGCCTCGGTCTTATCCAGGGCCACCCGTAAGCCCAGCGCCTCGATGCGCCCGACTACCAGAGATACTCCCCTGATAGCCAGGCACGACGCCTCTTGAAAATTCACCCCTCGGGCTGTGACCAATGTGTCGTCTGCATGGCAGATCACGCCCAGCCCGAGGGGGAAGGTCCCTCGAAGAGCCCAGTCGTACCCGATGTTCCACAGTAGTGGTCCAAGAACAGACCCCTGTGGAACACCGCACGACATGGGCTGACATCTCAAATTTCCGTCTCGGTCCTCATACTTGACGGTACGCTCCTTTAAATAGTCTGCCACTAGCTGCCTCAGATATTTAGGCACCCCGTGATAATGGAGTGCTTCCCTGATGCAGCTGAATGGCAGACTATTGAACGCGTTGGCGATGTCCAGCGACACCGCCAGTACCACACCGCCACAACTCACTACCTCTTCGGTCTCGGCCCTTAGGCGCATTATAGCACCGATGGTCGAACGCCCGGCCCGAAATCCAAATTGGGCGTCCGACAAATCGGGGCCGACCTCGCAAAGGTGCCGGACGATGCGGGCAGAGAGGACTCTCTCAAACAATTTACCCGCCTCGTCCAGCAGCACGATGGGCCTGTAGGCCGAGACCAAGTCCGCAGGCCGTCCCGGCTTCTTTAAGAGCACCAGCTTCCCGCTCTTCCAGCAGTCAGGGAAGCGCCTAGACACAAAGCTTGCGTCGAACACTCCCCTGAGACTGTCTGACATATGGTTGAGGGCCAGGGCCAGCACACGGGCGGCTATCCCGTCCGGCCCAGGGGCGGTGTTCTTAGACCGGATCCGTAGAACAGCCGCCCCTAGCTCCTCCTCCGTGACGGGCGGAACAGCATCCTCCTCAACCTCTCCGTCATCTACGGCCAATGGGGCCATTGACGGGGGTGTATGCTCCGCCCGTTGCGGGAAAAGACCCTCAACCACTTCCAGCAGGAAGCTGGGCTGGAGAGTCTCCGTAAGGGGGATGCCCATCGTGCTGAGCTTTTGTTGAACCGCACGATAGGGACGACCCCAGGGGTCACGATCGAGACCCTCCAGCATCTCCTTCTTTTTTACCTCCTTGGCCGGGCTAATGGCCAGCTTCAGAGTTTTCCGTGCCTCACGGTACTCCTCATGAAGCTGGTCCTCCTCCCCCGCCGCCGGCATCGTGTGTAGGACCTCCGGTCACGAATACAGTCAGCTCGGAGGTCAGCCAGCTCCTGGGACCACCAGTAGACCTCCTTCCTCGGAGGCCGACGACCTAAGGCTCGGGGCATGGCCGCATCGCAAATATGTGTCATCGCATGGCGAAAGCGGCCCGCCCCAATGTCCACCTCCTCGGTTGGAGGCAGGGGAGACAACCAAGAATAAATTATGGCTGCCTCCTCTAGTAGGTCCCTATTCAACTTAGTGACAGCCCACCGCGGAAAGCGGGATGTACGCCGCGCCGTGTGACCCTTACTGGGGTCCTGGGTCCGGGAGAGCTCAAATCGAATATAAAGATGATCCGAGAGCGTCTCAACCTCTTCCAGGACACGCCAGTTCCTTACTCGTGCGGCGAGAACAGGGGTAGCGAACGAAAGGTCCACTATCGACCCCCCTTGCTGTCGCACACACGTGTTGGTGGAGCCTCTGTTTAGGAGACAGAGGCCCACCGATGTCGCCCACTCCTCTACCGCATCACCCCGTGCGTCCGTCCTGGGGGAATTTATGTTAGAACTGGCCTAACCCTTGCCACGACCAGAATACGAACACGATTGTCTGCTGGTATTTTATAAAGGCTAGTCTAAGATAAAATGTACATATCGATTTAAATTTTATAACTTTTAATTCTTGTAACAAAATTTTACATAAATACCCATTGACTTGAACTTATTAATTACTATTTTATATAAAGTTAATACGTTTTAGCTATCTTAAAGTACCTGATCATATTAGGTTACTAGACTTATATCAATATGTATACAATAAATCATTATAATCTACGGTATTTAGATTTATTCTATCTGGAAACTATATTTAAAATTGTTATTTTTAATCTTTATTTAAAAGCTTGAAAAATCCACCGGCCATAATGGATATAAATAAACATAATCCGCATGTTCCGAAGTGATACTTACTTTTTATCACTAAAACTCTTACTTCTACAATAAGGACCACTACCTTCGCTTTATAGTAAAATGATGACCAAGAATCAGGAAATCAATACTCTCAAGTCAATTTCAGCGTTTAAATAAGTACTTCACATATTTCTTTGCCCACTCTAATTGAAAACTTTCCATGACTTTAAATAAATATCAACCGAATTGATGCATCACAAAAACTGAAACGACAACAGTGCCTCTAACAGCAGATGATGTTTCATGTTATGATCACTAACGTTTTCTTGAGTTTATTGGCTTTCACGTCTTGCTCCCTGATCAACATTTGAACCATATTACGAAATGTTCATGAATTGAGGTGATCATTTCGTTTAACGTTGACTATTCAATGATCGGGCCTTACCATACATAAAGACGAGAGGAGATGAGTGAAAGAAAAGAGGAGAGGGTCTGAGGGAGAGTTAGGCCCCCGATACTCTCCCCCGGCCCTCACTTACTGACCAATAAAATGCAAGCATTATTTGTCTAGTGGTTTTCTGTGAGGCTGTGGTAATACTCCGGTCAGTCCTGCCCATTCGTGCCTAAACATGGCTCTCCCACGGTTACTACTAACCTGACCAGACTAATGAAAATGTGGTCGTGGCTTCAATTCTTACATGGGACAAAAATGTATGTGTCTTAAGTCTTAAGTGAAAAATATTTTTGCCTTTGGAGGCAAACATATTTAGCTAGCTAAAACTAATGAGTATAACATAAATAAAAGGATCTAAGCGGATAAAGCGATTACAAGAACGCTTTTACTAAGTTAACAAATTGACATGGGGATAATAAAATAAAAATGAGTGCAATTGACCCACGATTGAAATCTACCCAATTTTCAATCGCAATAGTAACAGTGTGTGAAGATTCAAAGAAAATTCAATTACAGGAGTAGATAATACGGGATTTCATAGATGCTACTGAATCTAAAATTGAAGGTAAGTGTGCCACATAACTGAACTAAAAGTTGAAGAGTTTGTTATTTGGTTACATATGCCACAGAAGTATATACACGTATTTTAAGAAAATTTTAACAAACATTCAGGCACACACAACACAAAGAACACCCAGACTCGGAACAACAATTCGAGGATTACACAAAGTTTTGTCCCGTGCGGGGATCGAACCCACAACACTCGGCGCGGCAGCGTAGTGGCGAGGTGACCACTTAAACTACTACGCCATCCGTGCAGTCCAATTGATTCTTGGGGAAAAAAACTATAAACAAAACAAGCTCTAAAAAGACATTTTATTACGTACGACAAAATTTCATTTATAGCTTAATTGATAAGTAGACTGTCGGTGACTATATAGATAGGGTAAAAGGGAACAAAGCCGCCACAAGTCGTTCGAAGCTTCATTACGCCGACGACGAACGGATCACAAAACTAAGACAATCCCTATTTAAATGTCATCTTAAATCTAGTAAGTTCCACGTATTACGAAGAATTTAAAAATACTACGTTTTAATTCATCTTTTTAATGAAGACCTTTTTCATAAAGTGAAAAAATAAAGTTGAACTAGGCTTTGAGTTTCTTTAACAACTAAAAAAATAATAGAAGCTAAGGTTCGCAAATGTGTTCTTCTCAATGGCACTTTTTTAAAGGTGAATTTATTAAAAAACTTTCATTTTATTTGTGTGACCATCAATAATCTACTTTTAATTTGACTTAAGAAAATCATTGCTGAATTTCATATAGATGCGAAATTCCATCACCAGCTCTATCAATTATATTTTTAAATATACTAAATCGATGAATACAATTTTTAACATCCAACAATATCTCAGCCTCAAATCAATATGATTTCACAAAAAAAAGTCAGCAATTCTGACACATTCATAACAAACCGCTATCAATGTGTCAGAATTGCTGACCTAATCAATGTTAACTTTTGGTGTCCAACTTACCTTACCATCAAGAACCTTCTTACGTATATCTATATACTAATTTGTGCAAACTACAACTTATAACCTGCTCCATTTACACCGCGATGATATAGCTTCAGACTCAAAAATACACACGTTGGTTCTCTATCTAAATTGCTTACTGCAAATCTCAATAAAATAGTTTATTTGCCTTTCCTTTTACAGTCTACGAGTTTTCCTAACACTAACCTACTATCAGTAAAGGCCCATTCTTGTACTCCTGTAATCCAATATTGCAATGTATCTGCCCCCAACTGACAGGATGTACCTCTACTAAGTACTCGGTGTTGTAATTGACAACTTCCTTATATGGCCCCTTCTTCTTCTTCTTACCCTTATACCAATTTTATTTGCGATCGGTGCAATGTGTCCTCTTCTTCCACATTGCACCGACCCCAAATTAATGACCTGGAAGCCCCATCTAGAGCTATTTATAATATTTAATAAACTCAAAAACTCTGCCGACCAAAACGTATTGAAGACAATCTATTTTGCCTTATGCCAGTCATTGCTGACGTATTGCATAACGGTATTAAGGGATGCTTAAAAGACACATACATATGTATATTAAAACTATTGTAAGCACAGAGGGCTGTCTTAAAAGTAATGACTTTTTAAGGATATTCTACCATAAATACTAACGGTGAGATAGAGTTCTTTCTTCCCTTGCACAACGTCATTATAATGTTATAAGTATCCACTTTTATAAGAAAGTAACTAAATAATATAATATATTTGTAAGCATAGAGTATGTGAATGGCTTCAGAATACCAGAAGTGGATGATTCGTTAAAAACATCAACACATGTATGTTGTTTATTAATATGCATATGTTGGTTACTTTTGTAGTATATTCTATGTGGGCAGACTCTAGAGAGTGCTTGTACCCACAACCCAAGTTGAATTTAACTGTGGGTATCAGAGTTAAATAACAAAACAGACTGTTACAGTGTATGTTGGTCATTTAAATATATAAGTGTTACCACGTATAAGATATCTGAAACTAAAAAAAGAAGGTTAAATAGTGTGTTTAAGTATAAACTGTACTTATCAAAACTTATAGAGCAAAGCGTGTTGAATAATTTAATGTACATAGACTAAACGTAGTTAAAAGTCTGACTTTGTGTCTTCTGAAATAGTTCGATTCATTTTACACTTGCTTCTATAAAACTGTAAGATATCTGATCTAAATAGTTTTAGTAGTTTAAATTACTATCATTCGCAATATAATCTTTGTAATTCGCTAAACATCTTTGAACTTCAAAAATAATATTTATTGAAATCGGACACTCAAAAGGGTATCAACCTCTATTGACTCTCTAATCGTATTGTGTTACACAAATCTCACTGACTCATTCATCCATTCATATTTCATTCTATATAAATTTCAACTTAGGTTTTCGTCACAAAAAAACATAAATATGTTCGTATTGCCTAATATTACCTTAATATTTTATTATAAAACTGCAAAAATATAGCGAAGATATTTAAAACCACTCGTTTGTAATTTGAAAACTCATTCTTCCAAATGAAAATCTTGAGAGGGAGGCCGATGTGAAACTTTACAACTACTTTGGTAATTGCTCCAAAAGTTGGAAATGAAAAGACCCCGAGGCTGCGGCGTCGAAATGAGGGATTCAATATAAGAATATAAAACAAGGAGAGAAATGCATTCAAAACTTTAACCTAAATGCACACCTACACTTTTTAAATTATATGAAACTTAGTCACATCGTTACTTTATATTGCAAATGCAAGAGTGTCTTTACTGATATGTTATTTCAGCTAGATTAAAAGCATAGGTTATTTTTATGCTAACTCTTTTTAATTACGTTACATACCTTTTTTATGGAATGTGTTTGTTAGCCTGAACAGGCGGTATTTTGTTGTTTGTTTTTTCTTTAAGTATTATATTATTCGTTCAGGTGTATTGTGTGTAGAAAAAAGAATAGGTAAAGAATATGTTTGTGATCCTCTTCAATGCTAAAAAAGTCTTCTGCTTCCATTCAACTCTTAACTGTTGTAAGTGTTCTACAATAGGCAGCAACTTCAATATTGTTGCCAGTCTTTCAATTGGCTTACTTGTACCACATAATACGATATATTATAGTACTGTACACATCAGTTCATATATGTATGTACATATATATATATATTCCTTCTCTCTTCTTTTTAAAAGAAAACTCCGTCACTAGGTTTTATTTCTGTATCGCTGTGGCATTACAACGATTTAAATAACAATCCCCACAACACCCAGACTCAGAACAGCAATTTGAGGATTACACGAAGTGTTGTCCCGTGTGGGGATCGAACCTACATCACGCGTCGCGGCAGCGTAGTGTGAGCACTTAAATCATTGCACCATCCATGCAATCCCGCATACCACGGCTATCACTCTCATACTTTTCAATTGTACATAGGCAGAACAAATACAAAAATGACCATATCAATAAGAAACATCAAAGCTATAATCAGATTCCAATAGTATGTATAAGCTAAATCAACGTAGTAGCAAGAATATCGCAAACATTATACTAAATAACACGTTATTTTTGCCTCTCGTTTGAATACAAATACTTTTAACAACTCTTAAACCAGTAGCTTTTTATCGTTTAAACGCTCTAAATCCATACAACCAATAGATTTCCGCCCGGATTAAACTTTTATACAACTCGAGACGACTCCATCAGTTCTTATTCTATGTAAAAGAGTTCCAATTTCAACCTCGTAACTGAAACTACGACAAAATATTACTTTCAAGGCGTCTATTTTTCATTGCATTGCCTTTCGATTTATTTACCTGTAGGTATTGTTTATTGCCTTCCGCAATATCGCCTTAAACAGTACCGTATGTTACTTTGAAACATATTCAGAATTATGTTTATAATATAACATTTACAATATAAATTTAAAATAATGTCCTAATCTAATCATCCGTAGTTGGTGGTTATAATTAGTTTGTGTTATGTATGAGTGTTTATATATTTACATATGTATACACATGTGTAGATATTTATACATACATACACGCTCAGGCCTGTATTCCCTGAGGGGTAGGCAGAGGTGATAGATAGATAACAGCCCGTCCGTTACTCTCCTCTTACGACACCCACGGGAAGAAACGAGTTGGCTCTATTCTAGTCCAGCGAGAGCCACACGACAAATATATTTAAATATATGTAAATTATTACGTGTATTCTGTCTTCAACTTTTAGGCCTTAGCTTATCACGATTATTTACTACTCTACCTCTTATCTTTTTTGTCTATCACCCATAAGTTTATAAATAAATAAATAATTTTACTTGTTTTTTATACGCAAAGTGCAATAAAATAATTCGTCTAAATTAGCCCACAATTCGCCTGATGTGGTGCCAAGGCAAAACTTTTACAAATAATGAATAAATGAATTAGTCAGTTCAAAGTGGTCGTCTATAGATTGTAGAACAAATATTTTTGTGGAACTTTAGATAAACGGTAAGATAATTATCATTTATATTACGACTTACTGAAGTACTTTCTACCCCAGTGATTCACATTTTAATGTGGTGTTGTTTTTTATAGTACTACACCAGTGTAGACGAACCTTTATTCTGCAGTTTTGCGTGCCAACACTAGCTGCTTTACGAGATACCTGCTGTGAAAACTTTTACCTAAAACCGAGTCACCTACCTGCTACAAAGTTTTTGGAAACTTTTTAACACAGAGCACTATTGTAGCTACAGATTAAAATTAATCCCACTGAGGCTCTTAATCCAACTGCAATACGGTAAGACGAACAATCTTCCCCAAAATTTTCAGGATTTAGATTTAAACTCTATATACCTCGTCGTTGACATTTTACGACCTTCCAAAAACGAAGAAACGATAAGTTTTTTCTTACTAGAATTAAGTAATTGGCAAAACGTGGCACTGCCTACCTCTTCGGGGATCTATGTATGTATGTAAGGAAGTAAATATTTATCTTTTATTAAATTCATAGTTACTCATTTAGCCAAACTTTGTGTGATCTTTGAATTTTAGTTGAAAAAAAAAAAGAAACTTGAATGTAAGTTATAATCGACCCTTTGATTTAAAGAAATATAACTTTTAAATGAGATACAAGGTTCAGCTTTGTCAAATGTACCGGTATTTTAACCTAAAGATAAATTAAAGATATAAAGTTTGCTCTTGGACTTAAAAAATACTGTCGCAAAGACAAATGTATCCATGTAATGGTAATGTTCTGGGAAATAGTATAAAATTTTAGAAGTGGTAGGTGTCAACTGGACAAGATCGTAGCATTCATTGTGTGTCTGTTATATGTCTGTCTGTTCGTTAAGGCAATAAATGTTAGTACGCACTTAATCCTGCACGCAGTTGTTCCCACATACGCAACAGTGGCAACGAGTATTAACCACATTAAAAAAAAATAATGGGTTCTTAGTAAAAACCGAAAATCATCGTTATCGACTTTCGTTCACAATTTGCAATCGTGGCGCGACTGCAGATACCGCAGGCATCAAGTAACAGGCGATCTTGTTGAGTGCGCACACAAAGAGCAAAATGACGAATACACCGTTTCGTATTAAATACACTAGATGTGTATGTAATACGAAACGGTGATCCACCACTTTTAGGTTGGGACTGCATCTCTTTACATATTACACTATAAATTCTGACAGTAAAATATTGTTTATAATCCTCAAATATCACTGAACAGTTACAAATGCAATATCCTAGTGGATTTTCTGATAAAGTAAAGTTTCTGACAAAGTAAATTCAACAAGTATACACTAAAATTCAATTCAGAAAGTGACTTAAAAGTAATGTTTTTTTTTAACTCGTCGTATAGCTTTTGCGCTTAGAGACAAAATTTATTGTGGCGTATGCGGAAATTTAAAAAACGGTTGATTATTCCAATTATGCGTCACGTATTAAGCCAGTTTTGAAGCGCGACGGGTCTATTAGTTTGTGTGTGGACTATTTGGTTACGATAAATAAAAAACTGTCTATAGATCCGTATCAGTTGTTTACTAAATTACTCGGCGGTCTACAATTTAGCAGAATGTATTTAATATTATTGTATTATACATAGACAAAGAATCGCAAAAAATACATGCATTAACAATCACGAAGGTTTATTTAAATACACACGTCTAGTGTTCGGTTTAGTCTGAACACGAGCGTTTCAGCGTGTTATAGAATGCGTCTTGTCCGGCTGGACGGAGCTGGATGGAGTGTTATGTGTGTTTGATGATATTTTAGTGAGAGGGGTCAGCAGCGAGCTACATTTACAAACATTACATACACCCGTGAATCGGTTCCGCCTTAAACCATATTGCCGATCATTTAACAAGGAATGATCCTCTAGGTAGCGGATTAATTGCGTGTTGATGATCCGCTCAAGTACCTTACAGTGTATGGAAATGAGGTCGATAATTGGCCGGATCGGAGCGGTAACCTTTTTTGGGAATCGGTTGAACATTCGCCTCTCTCCAGGCCTCCGGAACAATTTCTGAAGAACAGGACAGGCGATACAGGTGCGTCAGTCGGAGAACCAACTTTGGTGCACAGTTCTTAAGAACCACTGCTGGAATACCGTCGAATCCATCGGCTTTCCGGACATCGAGTGAGAAATGTTATATACGTATCTACATATGTGTCCATTGTGGTTGCGCTCATTATTCGTGAGACAGTACGAGTAAACGTCAGTACGCACCAGGCCTGCACGCGTTTCACTTGTTAAAACATACAAGTTGTTTCTTACAACACTAATATAATTAATTTATAATTTTGGTGTGTGGAGTGTTTTAATACCACGAATTTATATGATCACAATCCT
Source organism: Tyria jacobaeae (assembly GCA_947561695.1). Classification (NCBI taxonomy): domain Eukaryota; kingdom Metazoa; phylum Arthropoda; class Insecta; order Lepidoptera; family Erebidae; genus Tyria; species Tyria jacobaeae. Next base: position 10,025,414 of record OX387210.1, read on the forward strand.
TGGCCTAGAACGCCTAAGAACGCAAAACATAAAGAGCTTCTTTTTCTTAAATTACCATGTGAGCCTATGGTCAGGCTCTATGAAACACTAATTGAAAAAACCTACTGTATCGCATAACTTATTAACACAAATTGGATAACTTACTGTACACATAATAATAACTTATAAAAGTTGTTTACTCAATAATATTACGCACAGATTGGATATACCCTTTAGGGAGTTCTCACGATGCAGGCAGCTTTTTGTGACAGCTTTTAATAAGCTCTGGGCTTTCGCGTCCATGCGCCAACCCCACAAAGCTCATACCTATACACAACTAATTTGATCTTCCATAAATTAACTTGCCTACCTCATTACGGGTACGGTGTCAAATTTTGAGGTTTTGCATTATTTATTCAACACGCTAGAAGAACATCTGAAGTGGGTAATTCGCTTAAGTAGATAATGTGTTACTTGCGCATTTGTTGATTTGTATAATGAGAGTTGAAGCATTCGAATTATGATAAACTTTACCATTACGTAAAATAATGCGTATGTCAAGTTTTAAGTAGTCTAATTAGCCGACGAATTCTTAATGGCTTATGTAATATGAACGCTTCGAAGGCAGTTATACTTATCTAAGAGGAATAAGATAAAGCAGCGCTGATCATATTCACGACTATTTGAAATCGTCCAAAGATTGAAAAATTATGGATACAACTATAGGTTGCTTTTTCAAATGGGCAACTAATATTGAGAAGACAAGATAATTAAATACTTGCCTGTGTTGATTTATAACCGACCAATCCCAAATGGTTGAGCTTTATGAAGATAAATCGGGTAAACAAACTCACTCATCACACTCTTTTAAATCACCAGATAGCTATTACAATATTTATTGTGCAACCTATAGATAACAATAAAAAATTAGGCCATTAAAATAAGGTAACTGAAAAGCAGTTAAAAAGAAGGTAAAAAGAAAGAAGAAAGAAACATAATACAAAAAGATAGACAATGACGAACATATTAGCTCACATTACATTGTATTGTGTTATATTTAGTATTTCAAATAGCCTATGATCGATGATAACAGTTCAATCTCAAGCGCTTTTATCACCAATGTAATCAACAACTGAGTAATAATTGATTTTACTGTGAACTTAAATTTATTTAAACTTTTTTCCTATTATCCTATTATAATATCCCATACATTGACCTAGAAAAGATTTGTTTGTTTTTAGGAGCCTGGAGGCGGGTACAACAAATTTATGTTTATTATGCGTAGCAAAAGACTGTATTTTTCATAAGCTGGTCTTTATTTTATGAAATTAAACCAAGTTTTCATAGGTTTGTCACCGTCATTATGTTTATTTCTTTGAATATCTGCCTCGGCGAACAACGACTATCTAAATTATAAATTGCTCAAATAAGCCTATCTGTAGCACAAAGACAGACTAAATATCAGAGGCACTGTCCCCCAGTTAGAATAATATTATTAAAAAAAAGAAAATATTTAGTTTGGCTCTCTATCAATGTCGATTTCACGATTTTTTACGAGTCGAGTCTATTCGACAATTTATGTTGCATTTATTTATAATGTTGTGGTACCCGCTAGTTCTAATTCATCTTCTTTAATAGTTATCATAGTGCTTATATGTTAAACGCTTGGAGAAGTAAATCGTATACATTTGGTTTTCTCTCCATTGAGAAGTAAATTTTTAAAGTATGGTGCCACTCGTTCACTCGCTGCGGCTGCGAGTTACAGGCAGTCGCCGCGTATGGCACTATAGGTCAGCAGACTGGGATGGAATGAGAACATTCTTTGCATCCTACCCATGGAGGCAGGTTTGCTTCTCGCCGGATGATCCCAATGTCGTTGCTGACTCTGTCGCGGGTGTTGCGCTTCAGGGTATGGAACTTTTCATTCCATTCTCCCTGCCACCTGTGGGTGGCAAGTCCCAGCCTTGGTTTGGTCGAACCTGCAAAGCGGCGTCCCGCCGAAAGCAGGAATGTTACCAAGCATGGGCTAATGCAGCGACAGCACGGGATGTAAAGACCAGCACATTAAAGAAGCAATTTAACTTTGCCTCCAGGTCCCTCAAAAGAGTAATTGCTGGGGCGAAGTCGGCTCACATAGGCAGAATTGGCGAGAGACTAGTTAGTCTCCCCTCCGGAACTCGTGCATTCTGGTCTCTTGCCAAAGCTGTCCAGGGGAACTTTTGTAAGCCATCCCTTCCACCTCTGCGCATAGGAGATAATTCGTTGGCCCACGACGCTAAAGAAAAAGCCAATCTTCTGGGCAAACTCTTTGCGTCCAACTCGACCCTGGACGACGGGGGAAACGCACCGCCGACCATACCGCAGTGCGAGACCCGCATGCCGGAAGTCCGGTTTACACAAAGGGCAGTGCGTAAAGCGCTTCTTTCCCTCGACGTTCATAAGTCGAGTGGGCCCGATAGAATCTCTCCTATCGTGCTGAAGACGTGTGCTCCAGAGTTAGCACCGGTTTTAACGCGCCTTTATCGGCTTTCCTACTCTCTTGGTGTAGTCCCGAACTCATGGAAGACAGCTCTAGTGCACCCAATCCCTAAAAAAGGAGATCGCTCGGATCCGTCCAACTACAGACCCATAGCCATCACCTCCTTGTTCTCCAAGATAATGGAATCCATTGTTAACTGCCAGCTCCTCCGGTACTTAGAAGACCACCAGCTCCTCAATGATCGACAATACGGCTTCCGTCAGGGTCGTTCAGCTGGTGATCTTCTCGTATACTTGACTCACCGGTGGGCACAGGCGATCGAGACCAAGGGGGAAGCGTTGGCCGTTAGTTTGGACGTGGCGAAGGCCTTCGATCGGGTCTGGCACAAAGCGCTCCTTGCGAAGCTTCCTTCCTATGGGCTTCCCGAGAAACTGTGCAATTGGCTCACCAGTTTTCTTACAGACAGAAGCATCAAGGTCGTTGTTGACGGTGCATGTTCCGACTCGAAGTCTGTTAATTCTGGTGTCCCACAAGGCTGTGTGCTATCACCCACACTGTTTCTTCTGCATATCAACGACATGCTGCAGATTAGCAGCATCCATTGCTATGCAGACGATAGCACGAGTGATGCCCTTTACACCGGCCGCGCTAACATTTCTCGGGTAAACGTCATCGAAAGCCGATCCAAACTTGTGTCTGAAATCGAAACTTCTTTATCAAAAGTTTCAGATTGGGGTCGACTTAACCAAGTCCAATTTAACCCCACGAAGACACAGGTTTGCGCGTTCACCGCTAAAAAGATGCCATTGGTCGTATCACCTCAATTTGAGAGCACTTCCCTAACTGCATCAGCCAGTATCGGAATCCTTGGCGTCGATATATCAAGCGAAGTCCAGTTTCGCGGTCACTTAGAGAGTAAGGCCATATTAGCCTCGAAGAAGCTTGGTGTGCTAAACAGATCGAGACAGTATTTTACTCCGGCCCACCGCCTGCAACTTTATAAGGCGCAGGTTCGGCCGCACATGGAATACTGTTCTCATCTCTGTGCAGGTGCACCCCAGTACCAGCTTCTCCCTCTTGACTCAAGATATTTCTGATCGGCTTTACACCTTGGCGTTGCGTAGAGATGTAGCTTCCCTCTGCATCTTCTATCGCTTTTATCATGGGGAGTGTTCAGAAGAATTGTTCGGACTTATACCGGCTGCAGGTTGCCGCCATCGTCCTACGAGACAAAATATCCATCCCCACCAACTGGACGATTGGCACTCCACCACTGTGCGCTCCAGAAGCTTTTTGCCTTGCACAACCAGCCTATGGAACAAATTGTCGCCTGCCGTATTTCCGAACCGATACGACCTTCAAACCTTCAAGAAGAGAGCGTACCTCTACCTAAAAGGCCGGCAACGCACTTGTGACTCTTGAGTTGCGGGTGTCCATGGGCGGCGGTAGTCACTTACCATCAGGTGACCCGTCTACTCGTTTGCCCCCTATCGCATAAAAAAAGAAAAAAAAAAAAAAAAGTTAAACCAGTTAACCGTTTTCGGAACAGCGTAGATGATATCGTCATCGTCAAGTTGGTAGTCATACGTTTCAGTTTAAATCAGAGTTTCATCAACACAATCAAAAGTTTTGTCGCAATCGCAAAAATCGCATTCCGGCCATACTTGAACCTAATGGTTTGGTACGAGCCGATGAGAAGAGACCAGTATGTCATTGCTGCCATGGAAGTTGAGTTGCCCTTTAGTGTGGGACATAGCTTCTGAGTTAATTAGATACCATTTTTTAGATGCTGTTGCTATGCGAAGTTGACAAGGGGACATGGGTTAAACATTCACAGGGTTACTTTAAATTCTTAAAAATACATTTTATTTGATCTGGGTACTATATATTATCATATACCTATGTCACAACACCTACAAAAATATACTTATATATTGACAGGTGAGTTTTTATGAACTATTTTGTGTTAAAACAAATAAAAAAACATCACAGTAAATTATTTCAGATGCAATGATTAATATATGAATCATTATCATGATCATCAATGATAATGATCAATAATTTAAATTATGATAAATGCAATTCAAGGAAGTGAATGCAACTTACTGTTCTAAATTACGCTATATTGTATTGACTCTTAATAAATTAAAAAAAATCGCAGTAAATTCACAACTAAAACAAATTTGAATACGTTGCGAAGCTTAAACGGCCCTCTGAAAAAGTTTAGTCGAACGTAACCGAATTGAAGCACACTCGGCTTCGCTGTACGCAGCACAGACGTTTTTTGTACTTATTCGAAATAACAAACGAGGTGGTATATTCGTCACTGTAACACGGAACAAAGTTGCGATGTAGCAACTCGAGCAATTAAAATTTGTAGCGGATGTAGTAGTGAAATTATGCATGGACTGAGAGCCGTAGCTGTGGGTTTTGCCCTGGACTATTAATATTAATGAACTGTGACACGCCGTTCAACCAAGCCCCCGCTGTGCTCCCGTGTTTCTTTTGATTGTAAATTCAGTTTTGTTGTTGATGTACTTGTTGCATATTGAAGACCTCCTACCTTTGTATCTTACAAAAAGTTAAGCTTCATATTTAACGTGTACCGTTAATTAACGAAGAAGTATTTTGCTTTGACAACTAATAACAACATTTTCAGTTTAAACTTTACTTATAATGTGTACTGTGTATTTTTAATTTACATTATAATAGTGATTTATAACTTGTTGTACATATTTTTTTGTAAAGTATCTAAATTCTAAACTTTACGTGCCCTTTGGGAAAATACTTATCATGTAAGAAGCAAAATTTTATTAATTGCTTATAGATACGTTTGTCCTTAAGCAATTCATAAAATTTTGCTTGATAAAATAAAATTTACATTTAATTTCCCTAATAAACGTGTCATAGTGAGACATCAATACGTGGCAATTCACAGTTTTCGTTAGTTATTTTAAGGTTTCTTTGGCACAGGTCCAAGCTTTGCGTCGCGAGAATTTCTCCGAGTACTCCAATTATTACCTACCTACTGTTTTTAAACCGAAGTGAAAAACATAGTTGCTTGATACAGTGTTATTTAAATAATGATTGTTGGAAGATATATACAACACAGGAATAGTCGTTTTCAAATATTTTCCACTCTTATATGTCACATATTAAATCCCGATTTAAACATCTTTTATATAAGCACGTATTTTTTAGCAAATTACTATTGTAATATTAAATAAAAGTATGACGGTACCCAAAGGCAAACAACGAATGTAATGCATTACATAATTATTTCTGTCACATTTTTTTTTTATTTTCTTAGTTGGATGAGAAGAAACGTCAATACTCATTACCTTTAAATATATAGTTCTGGTGAGTCCCTCACTATTCTGTAATATGTAGATTATGGCTTTCGCAGACCATTGAATCGCGCTAAAAGTCGTTTCATGTGCCCACGCCCTTTCTACTTTGACCTATGATCGTGGTTCATCCATTATCATTTGCAAAAATGAACTGAGTGAGAGTTGTTCATCCATTATCATTGCCAAAAATAAACTGAGTGAGAGTTGTTCATCCATTATCATTGCCAAAAATAAACTGAGTGAGAGTTGTTCATCCATTATCATTGCCAAAAATGAACGAGTGAGAGTTGTTCATCCATTATCATTGCCAAAAATAAACTGAGTGAGAGTTGTTCATCCATTATCATTGCCAAAAATGAACTGAGTGAGAGTTATTCATCCATTATCATTGCCAAAAATGAACTGAGTGAGAGTTGTTCATCCATTATCATTGCCAAAAATAAACTGAGTGAGAGTTGTTCATCCATTATCATTGCCAAAAATGAACTGAGTGAGAGTTGTTCATCCATTATCATTGCCAAAAATGAACTGAGTGAGAGTTGTTCATCCATTATCATTGCCAAAAATGAAATGAGTGAGAGTTATTACTATCTAATATATTTCATAAAGTACATACTCATATTATGTGCTTACCACAAAATTTGCAAACAAATTATTTTACATTTTTATATGGTTCCAAGCAGAATATAATATGTTCGCAATGTTCAAGATTAGTTTTCATTATTTACTACAAACTATTTCCTCGACCAAGTCATATTTTTATATATATTGGTAATAAAAACTATACAACTATGATAGAAATATTAATTAAGATGCGTCTTATACAAAAAACTTACTTGTAAAAGAGATTTGTCAGTCGGTAATGATAGTTTCATATTTTCATTCTCATTAAAATATTCTTCTGTCAAGTTGGAATTCTTAATTAAAAGTAACACCGCAGAAAAGGAAAAGCAAAAAAAGAAACCCAAGCAGCGCCCCGTCTACGGTTCATTTAGCATTAGTGCCAACTTTTCAGGATAAACATTACGAACAGTTCGTAAAGCGGAAAGTATCTCAGTGGTTAAAATTTAAGTTGGTGGTTAGCAAGGTTGTTAGTTGTAAAGTACTGGATGATCTTATTGAAATAGTGACACGATAAGATTGATATCTTGTTGAGATTAGATCTTTAGAGCAATTTAGTATGGCTCTCAAATATTAACTAAGTCTTCAGATGTGAGCTATTTTTATATTATGTTGTCGCCATATTAAGTACTCGTATTTATTCTTTAAAAAATATTGTGAAATATAATGATCGATAAAACTGTTTACTATTTAATAAGAGGAGTTAATAGATATTATTATAACAAGTTACATAAAAAGCGCCATTGGTGGGGACATCAAATATCAAAATTACATTATGAGTTTCATAAAGGTCACTTGAGACTCACCACAATGAAAATTTTCCACATTTAAACATATTTGTAAACTTCCCACAGTAACATGTACTCTACTCTAATATCCTCCGACTCAACTACTCTTGAACTCCAACTCTCAATGTATCCATCTATTTAAAAAAATGTGTAATTGTAATATAATAACAGTGAGCCGCTGATAACACTAAATAGACAAATACACAGTTATTCGATTTAGGAGGGGGGATAAAACTCTGCATTCCCACTACCACTTTAAGCAACGCTTTCGTTGCATTTCGCCGAAAATAGTAAGGTTTATGGAGGCCTAACTCCCCCTGTCCTATTTCCTCATATATTTAAGTCCTATTTATTTAATATGGTGAGCAATCTATTCGTCTGTCCATCTATACCATAAAAAAATAAATATATTGATTCGTGACTTACCTCCCCTTACGTGTACTGTCATGTTTACCGTTACCGAGTTCTGGTAACAATTTAATTTGCAATATGGCATCATAGGAGCTAGGTGTCCAAGCAATTTGACCAGATCTTTTTAATATTATACAGTTAGTACTATACATTTCACGTGGTAATAGAAAAGACACTGATTTCTGTAAAGATCACAAATAAATCCTAATGTCTAAACACTATTACTTCGTTTGTTAACAGTACTTTTTTAAGATGTGGCGAGTTTACATATATTTTTTATATGTGTCAAATCTTCAGTAGGGTGAGTTTACAATAACCCCCCCACTTGAGTGCTGATAAAGATACGAACAACATCGCGGTAGTTGTTTATTATAATTTTTTACAAGTATATTTACGATTTTATTTAAGAGATAATTTATTTTGTCACGCTTAAACAAAATATAATAATAGCTTGTACCAAAGCTCTGTCAATGAGCTCAGTCTGAGTTACAAGCAGCTAGTTTGAGTTACAGGTCGCATTCACTGATGTGCTCGAGTTATTGCTTACGCACCAATCCATACTTTCCGTACTGTTTCTTTGCCTTTCCTATCAATATAGGCACTATATTCACGTCTTCGATTCCCAAAGTGTCATCTGATGAAGAGTAATAGGCTGCAGGTGCAAGTAAAGTCTTCTGAACTAAACAAATAATTAAGGTGTTTGGTGTACTTTTCCTTGAAAGTTTTTCAAGACAATTCCTGAATTAGGAGTTCTTTTGTCACTGGGAACTTGTCAAATATATAAGCAACATTCAACATGATTTTTATGCCATGCGAGAATCGACCCCACGACCTCTGGCTCAACAGTCATAATCACTAACCACTAGACATATACACCAGTTTGAAAATGTGTATAATTACAGTACATAAATAATAAGTTAATACGATAAGAAATGTTGTTTTGATATTATACGAAATGTAGATCTTTAATACCTTTCTATGTTGGTTTTTAAATAGTTATGAAATGGTAATATTATATAACGTATTAGTTTCTTTATAACCAACGACGCGACACATGATTACACTTGTTTTAAATTTGCATAGTTAAGGTTGCTAAGTGAAAATTAAATGAACTATAAACTCCTATAATCTTCCTTTTTAAACGTAAATGTTAATTAAATTTAGTAATTTAGCAAAAACAACATAAAAAAAATAATATATAAATATAAAAGTGAAAAACCTTAGATAGAAACTTTAAATTATTACTGTTACGAATAGTACAGAAATCCATTTTGTTTGAAACTAGTACTATGGACTGTTAACAACTCCAGCTAAACTAAGTGTTTGTGATACAAGTGGAATCACGATGGTAGTGCACTGCATAATAACACGCCTCTTTCCCATAGGGGTAGGCAGATACCACTTCCTTCCATTTGCTACGATTCTGACATACCTTTCTCGCTTCTTCAACTTTCATTCCGTTCCGCATACAGGCTCGTCGGTTAAAGGTACTTTTGACCTGGCCTTTGCTTAGATTGTCTTGAACTTGGTTCAAGAACGTTCGCCTAGGTTTTCCTCTTCCGATAACTCCATTTACATCTGCCGTTTAAATACCTTTTGTCAAATCATCTTTCCCTCATCCTTTCGATATGACCGAACCAGTACAGCATACTTGTTTCTATTTTAATCACTACATCCTCTTTCACATTACACTGCTCCCTTATCCCACTATTTCTCACTCTGTCAGTCAATTTAACCGCATCAGCTGAATCAACGCTCTCATTTCTATCGCATTAATTCTACTTTATATTTCAAGTTTCAAGCTAAGGGATATTTTCTATTCATTAAGCTATAATTTTATTCGTAAAGCATCTTTCTCCTCCTCGTAATAAAATCAGAACTGGACAAATATTGATTACAAAAGTACTCAGCTAGAGCCCTATTTCAAGCCGACGTACATGAATAGTTATTGTCATAATAATAATTTATATACTCAATAAACGTACAATCAGCTATCTAATCTCAAGGAAAATATATCTCAATATCGAATCCAAATACAAAGTGTCAAAGCAAAATACAAAAGGAAACTGGAGATGAAGCGAATGGTAATGGCTTTGGGGTGAGCGCGAAGCATGGAAAATAATGTCTTCAAGGGAAATTACTGCGGAGCTTAGAGGCTGCTCTATCGTATGCAGGAAAGGCGCTAGTGTGTGAGCTAAGTGTCTTTTTCCAACTTATTTGACGCGCCTTTTCTTCCAGTCATGAGTTCCAAACTGAGGAGTGGCAAAAAATATCGCTGAGTACAAACACCCAAGAAATGTAATGACTTCACGCATCATCTTGTTTTACAAAAACGTTCCCGTTTTTTGGTTATTTTTGTTTCAGTATATCACAATATTAATAAAAATTACAGGGTCACTACTGAATTAATGTCAAGCAGTTTCAAAAGAATCTCTTTATACGGGTTTTTATTATTAGTTTTAAGACTGTATACAGATCTTTGGAAATGTTTTTTGCAACGTAACAAAACCCACAAATTACTGTAATGTAGAGATCACCAAGTGGTCGAATTTGCACCATGAATTAATTTTAATGTGTTATTTTCAATCCCTAGCTTAGCTTGAACTATCACTGTATAACTTTTCATACCATTACAGGTACGACATATAGATACATTTTTATACACAGGACACGTGTAGCTTGATGTAGCGTTTTCAAATATTTTTGAATTAAGACTTTAAAAAATTGGACCTCTGCACTTTTTTTATATATAAACAATTAGTATATTAAATTTCAAGTTTTTGCGTGGTGAATAAAAATAAATTTACTTATTTAATTTTGTATTTTAAATCAGACCATCCATAATAATGCAAAAATAAATAAGGTCCGATAGAGAACCATACATGGTGCTGACATTTCCTGTTACTAGGCTAGACTTTCATCCAAATTCTATATATGAGCAGAGCAGTCACAACTCACAATAGATTAGATAAATCAGTAATTACGGAACTCAACCACATCACCATATTTAGGAAACACAATTGTCCTGTCGTCCAACTAATTATATTGTGACATGACATTGACATTCACGGCTAATTAAAAATATGCAGATAAACTCTTTATTTTACAAAACATAATAAATTACACTACTACAGAACTTGAACAATTGACTCTCGTTCTATCTATATTGTATCTCGTTTTGCGATTTGTTCCAGGCAACCAATGGATGCAAAATGTTATTGTATGTCGAGAGGAGTTTCATTTAATAATTCATTTAAAATGTTATAAAATTAAATGAAATATTTTTAGTATTCTTAGAATACAAAATATAAGATGACAAAATAAACTTGCGTACGATTTGAGTATTTATAACCGAAAGTGGTAATATCCGTCTTTTCTCGTATGAAATTAAATTAAAATTTTATACATTTATATTTAATATTACTAAACGTATAAGCCTGAAAAACGAAAAACAAACTGCGTCTACTTATTTCCCAATAAGAAGAGCAAATTATCCTTTCCTGGTGCCAAGAATTTGTTCCAATAGATGTAATACGAGCTTTATTATAACACCCAATGTACTATATGATATCCGATTATGTTAATTCCAAACTTCCTGTATCAATATCAGTGATATGAGAAAGATATTACCAACTTTCATTTACGAGTGCCTTAATAACTAATAAACTTACTAGGTTTAGGACGGCCGTCGCATTAAATAATGCTGTCCTTGTCAGTGGTAATTCGTAATCAGCGGTGTGAAAGAAATGGTGATTTGAAAATATTTCTATTTAAATGATCTAACATATTAAGATTTTATATCAATAAGGTTTATTTTTTTTTTGTGTTATTTTGTATTAGAATAGGGCTACCCCAAGTGGGTGTCGTGAAAGGCAACTATCAGATCCGACTGTTATATACCGACAGACATTATATTTACCGTTCTACAATACTCGGAGGACGCAATAGGCTTTTCCTCTATTAGATAAGAGTGAGAAAATTATTGTTGGCAATAGTAGGTGTTTAGACGTTTTAATTTCCGTTAATGAATATGGTCCCGGGTATTCTGTGATAAAACTACTTGTGACCAAACACCGTGTGATTGTAGTCGGTCAGAGTACGACCTACTACTGTGTTGGTTCAGGTAATTTACATACATAAATCTTATAACTTTACTTTAAATTTAATTTTGAACAGCACATTTTTATTTAATAAAAGATTAGCCCATGTGCTGTTGCAGACTATAATCTATGTCTGTTCCAAATTTGATTCAGATTTGTACAGACGAATTTGATTCAGATATTTGTAGTAAGATTTCAATACCATGTACTAAAACCAAACGTTTTATTGAAATATTCCAATTGCACAATTTTATTGGTCGAATTTTACATTGTTTTACGTTTCGTTTAAGAATCGAATCAGTATTTATGTGTGTATTTATACAAACGTATGTAAATTAATGTATGTGAATGCCGTCGTGTTTCTGGAAATACAATATGTTTTCTTTCTTTTTTCTTTCCTTCTAGTTTTATTGCTACGATTACTTTCTAAATAATTAATATTTTCTCAATATTTTATCACAACTTGCTATTTATTCTAATATCGGTTGCACTAAATTGTGACATGAAAGTTTAGTGCATTTATTATTAAAATATTCAGATATATTTATCAGAATAATTACAGACTAGGTCCGTCATTTAGCTAGTTGCATGTTCCAATACGTAGATCCCTTGGAGAAGAACTGGCATGAAAGTAAAGGTACACTCTGTTTTCAACTATTTTTTTAATTTATATTGTACATAGTTCTTACGCGCAAATAAAATGTGACTACAATGCTCTAAATTATTTCGGGAAAATTCGCAAGAATGGTTTCTACTTTTTTAGGTTATAACATTTCGGAGATGACAAGCCTCCGTCAACGGCACTCGTTTACAGCATGACGCAAGCTTCAACCATTGTGCACCTCAACAGTATCAAGGCGAGCCCGACGACCCGACACACACGCCACCCTAGACATTTCTTCTAGGTGGGCATTTAATTGTAACGAACAAACAAGCACCCGGCACTGATCGTTAACTGCACTCACAGGACAGGATATTGCCTCTACATTATCTATCCAAACTGTCCTTCCGTAATGCTCTGGACACCGAGCTACTTACCTGCAGGAACGCAAAAATTCGCTAAGGAAAATTGGAGGATGATGTTGCAGTGCATAGGTTGAGTTTGAGTTGCAGGATGATAGTTTATTATAGAGGAGGAGTACTAACGACTACTACACTAAACTGGTTTACCTATTTGCAAAACAACATCTGTAACTTTTTATATCCCTGTATATTTTCTGCTGAAGTAGTATTAGTTATAAATTTAGGGTGAAATCAGTTTTTAAATAATTACACTCGTATTATATAGACATTATAATCATTGCTGACACTTATTTTTTATTTTTTGCATGATGTTTGTTGCAGTTGGTTAAGTATTAATGTCAAGTGGCGTTAGTATCCGACTACAATATTTTTTTGTCCACTTACATTCACAATAAACTTAATAAATTGAATCTTTGAATAGCTCAAGTAGTTTTCCATTAGAGAAATCTACCCAACTTAGGATTCCAATTTAATTTATATACCTCGTTATGTTGCTCAATACAGGTGTATCATGTAAGCTGCTGCTGTGTTGTCCTACAAATCATGTATGAACGCCTACTAACCCGCAACTCAGTACTAACTCGTATTTATTTTACAAAATCGGATAAGGCAGGAAATATATACATACGTATCAGTGTCCACAGTTATTTAGGCATTAGCTAACCATGACTGACTGACTGATGATTTTTTTAGACTAAACGAAGCAGAAATGAAACATTACATAAAATATTGAAGCTTTTATTTACAAAATTACCAACATATAATATCACTTTGGGAATTTGCAGGTTTACTTGCATAACGCCATAAATATATATACCTATTTATTACTATTTAATAAAAACAATAGTGATTACAATTCCTCAATTGTTTACTTACAGTTAGCCACTTTTTTAGTAGGTGAAAAATTTTAAGACAAAAAGTTGATGTAGTAATTATATGAAGTACAATAATTGTAATAACTATATACTATTAATATAAAACAATATGATTTAAAGTGGTTCCAGTACATTTGTTATCAAATTGCGCCCACCGTAGAATTATAAGTAACAAAGTTTTTTGAACAATTATATGGCTACTATTATGAACCTTATTTTAATTTCGATAAGGTACAGAGTAGCGTCGAAAGAGTTTCGTACATGTGATATAGGATTTAATGCTATTGAACTAATAACAATACCTACAATATAAAATATATATGTATGTATCTACATATGTTTGTGCTGAAGTGTCAGAATATGGCACAAGTAGTCGGAAATCTGAAATAAATCATTTGTTTATAAGATTTGATTCCAAAGAAAAATGTCTTAATTTCAATATCCATGATGACCACTATAACGTTATGGCGTTTACTACATAATATGTTAACACAATTATATATCACGAACCGCGAAAATTTAAAATATAATAGTACATCCTTTTAAATGTTTTTTTTTTTTGTTTTTGATTCCCGAATATCAATAAGAATACAAAGAGGTGGGCGCGTAGCAGAAAGAAAATTATTATTTATTTATTCATAGTATTGTAGTGTTATATTGCTAAGAACCATACACATTCTGCAATTATTAATAAATATGCAATTTTTTTATGATTTGCAATTTTAATAGAATTTTTTATATTTTGAAACCTATATTTAGAGGCCTCGGACTACCGGCACCAGCCAGTTTGAGTTATAGGTGTGTGATCCTGACTTGCTTGAGCTATTGTTTATACTCCTTAATCCATCTGTATAATCAATGTCGCTTTCCTTTCCTTTCTGTCCTCCCTTTCCCGTCAATATACTCCATACTTTCCCATTTCATTCCCAAAAGTGCTTGGATGACTTCAATAGGCTTGCCCTCTATTACGTAAATGGGACTAAATTATAATCGGCAAAATGTGGGCGTTAATTACACCTCTGCCGACCCCCTTTGGGGATACAGTCATGAGTGTATATATGTAGGTATGTTATATTTATATCAAAAAGAAAAGGTAATAAAATAGCGTTATTGCGTTAATAAAACCGGTTCCAATGGGGTTAACTAAAATATTACGATTATAAACTTAATAACTTTTTTTTTAAGATCCGTATTATAAGTGCCAATACGGTATTGTAAAATTCTAATATTTTTAAATGAAGTAGATAATATTCAAAGAGCCTCTCCGCTATTGGACACAAGACGCAAAAACCTTTAACAAAGTTTAACAAACAAACTTGTCATTTCTGTTACAGAGAAAACCCGATTACACAGAAAACCCTTTATAGCGCAATACAGAAGCGCCCTTTACAAAAAATTAAATGAATTTTTACAATTATAAGTAGCACAAGGAAACCGAATTCATTTTATTTTGGCATTTTTCTATTACTACAAAGCGTAATTTACATTTATTGTCACAGGTGTAAGAAGTGAAAAGACAAAAAATAATAATTATCAGAAGTATAAAAATGTTTTTATCGTTATACGGTATTTAGTATGCGACTTACATATTGTTTATTTACAACAATTTTATATTACATCTTTCATACATAATAACAATAATGCCTTTACGTATGTCTACACAAACACGACATAGATATGTTTCAGACTTTGAAAACTAACCGATCACAATAATAAACGCAAAAGTGTTAAGCTTAACAAATAAATGATTAAATTTCTATAAGAAAATTATTTTAAACCATTTATTTTATAAATGAATTACTTTTTCAAAGTTCAAGAATTTTATACGAATATAGTATCTACCGTTACGTATAAAATAGCAAACCGCAAAATAATCCCTACACTGAAAATAGTGGGATATTAAAACTTCAAAACATCACATAAGTTTCTGTGAGTGTAATATTAATATAAACATTCGAGAGACTCATTTTCTTTTGGATTGCTATGCAAGAAATATACGTTTACGTAACAAACAGGTAATTCTGGATGTGTACTGAAAATAATATCGATATTAATTTTCCTCGCTTTCCTCAGAGCAATTTCTCGCCGTTCCATACAGCTGTGTACTTATTTACAATATATCAAATATAGTGTATTGCAATTCCTGACACGTTCTAAATGCAAGCTGTCAGTAACTTATGAATGTTACATGACAATTCATTCGAGAATCCGCGATGCGAATAATCTTGAGTAGCAATGAGCTTCTACGTTATTTTGAGCTATTCGAACTGTGCATCGCGAAATGGGCGAGTTTATTAATAAAACTTAAATTGGTTACATTTCGTTGTTGACACATGTAATCAATCAATACACGCTGTAAAGACTATATGTATATTTGTAATACACTAGACTTTAGTCAGGTTAAGAAGGTATTGATAGATCCATGAATGAAACCTGCTACATAATTAAATTAAACAATCTTAACACCTGGAATAACACATGGGCACAGGCATTAGCATGTCACACAAACCAATACCTACTAGCACATACTACTGTGGATCATACAGTATTATACAGTAAGCCTTCTGAATTCATGAATCTGTGAATTCATTGTTCTTCACAACAAACAGACGGTTTGAAATGTAATGGAAGACAAAATTAATAACAATCGAAACAATTATATTCTTTCGATAATCGTAATAATTTGCAGATATTTGCACACGTATAAAATCGTTTTGTTATAAAATCTATTTACAATATTTCTAACTACTTTTATGAAATTGTTTTAAACTCTCGATGTGTTCTGTGAAGGAAACGCGTTTCTGTGTTTTTTTAGCTGGGTAACAACAGACGCTTCATGACGGCATGTTAGATATTTAATACTTGGGCACATAACCTCATTATAAAAATGGATTTAGTTTCCTTATTATACGTCAACTGCAGTTTTTCTGTTTTCATTTACACAAAAGTAAATAACAATATGCCGTGGTGATTTCAATAAATATACAAGAATATAATTTTATTATGGAATACATGGAATATATTTCATTCATATGCCTTTCAAACACTTTTATGTTTAATATTATAATAATACTTATTGATTTGTGGGTAAATTAGTTTCATGTATAAAAAGGGTTTAAATGAAAAAGGGTGTAGTTTTGCAATTATAGATTTTGTAGAAGTTCAATTCAAGTAACTGTATTCGTGTTACGTTTATTAATGTATCGTATTATTAATGTAGTTTACTTAGTTGTGCTCTTTGCCTGTTTCTTCCGGCTCATATATACAAAACACCCACCCATAATTTAACTTACCTCTAGCCGTATTTTGTGGATCTTATTTTGAATATCATGATAAATTTTGTTCTAGGCCTTGTCTCAAGTCTATAAATGAATGACGGTTATAAAAGTCAACGAGTGTTTGTTGCGAAGTGCGGAGTAAGTAAGCGTCATAGTTTGAAAAGGTGATGAATATCGTAATTTCTTTCGTTGATGATCGAGATTAGAAAGTAGCTGAAAATATCCTTTCCTGAAAATTGTGACCATGAAAAACACGTTTCTCTCATTGAATCTGGCAGGACAATGAGTGAGACTGAATAGTGATACATTACATACTTCTAATTTCATGAAAGTATAGCATCCGAGTGTAAAGTTCCACCATTGTTAAATATATCTGTCACAGACAAACTTTAAACATACAGAACGTAAGCATACATTTGTATCAATGATCCGGTTAAAGTATCTGTACTACTGTGTAAATCTGTTAAATATTTAAATTGTTCTTATTGTAATAAAAACTGAATAATAGAAAAATAAAATAACTACGAAATGACTGTATATGAAATGACTACCCACGTGATAGTTTTAATTACTCGCGTGTTACTTGATCTGAATTTGTAGAATCTGAAAGAATGAACTCTATTGTAAAAAGGTTTTTTTTATTTTTGTAGAGTATACACATGTGTAGTTCGATAAAAATTTAATCAATTGCTGTTTTAGCAATGTTATATGACACTATCGCGCACATAACAGGCCAAGAAACAGCTCTATTTAAAACACAAACCAAATCAAAACTGCATTTCTTTTAAAGTAAATTATTTTTGATCATTATTCCTATTGAAGAAATTAATAGAACTAACAAAAACATTTAAAATATAACCTTTTTATTCGATATTATTTTCTATAGAGATTTTTATAATTTCAAAACGAAAAACACAAAAAAATAGGGCCTATCTGAAGGACTTAAGAACAGAGACTCATTATCTGTGCCATTCGATCGAAACGGCCTAAGATAAATAAAATTCACAATGCCATATAATTGGTTAATTACGACCTGATATTATATATTAACTAGTATTACTACTTACTGTATAAATTAGGTTTTTTTTTTTATGTTTGAGACGAAGTACATCTCCAAGCGTATTGCCACCTTGTAACTGTAGTACAAGGTGACAATCAATGGAAATATGACGTTCTCTTGAGGAATTAATGAACTGCTGCTCGGTGAATGCGATTATAGAGCACAAAGACAAATACAAAAATAGATTTTGAAATAAACAAATAAAATAATATTCTTTTGGCATAGGAATTTATGAGTTAAATATAACTTGGTTAAAACAAAATATGTTGTATTTTGATACTAAACTTATGCATTATTAATCAGTATATTATATATATATAATTCTATACCAATGCATAAAATAAATGGTATTTGTTACTATGAATATTTTTTGGCAATTGACATCCTATTTCTCCTAGATGAAATTATCATTTACATGAGGAATTTAGTAGATTATTTTCTGCGTTCTTTGCTCATCAGTGCTCGTACCCGTTTTAGGTTCGTGATTGTGATCTCATCATTTGGTTGGAGTTGTAGCGCTCTTCGGTAGGAGGTCGCTGCTGCTGCATACTTCCCGTTTAGGTGGAGAATAGCACCAAGATTAGAATGGTACTCAGCGTCCTGCAATCAGAAAAATATTGAATTCCAAATTATTTTAAGTGCGTTCTTAATTTAATATGTAATGATGGAGTGTCAACTATATACGTCACGGGACGTTAATAATAATAATATAATGCCTATTTTAATATGCATTAGAATATTATTACCTAGATGCTTATAATAGTGTACAAAAGCTTATCGCTGTCAATAACCCAACCGTAGTATTTTATTAAGCCTGGTTTGCGTGTGCCAATTGCTTTAAATTTTTCTATGGGGTAATTAGGAATACAGTCGCCGACGCTTCTTATTGCTCATTTCCATGGGCGATTAGGACTAGTAACCTAAACTTTGAAAACTAGTATGGTTTAACTATTTATGCTACTGACCGCAAAGAAGTAAGCGGTTAATGGATCGAAATAACCTTATCAACCGTTTCCAAAGAATAAGTTGAAAAAATGAGTATGAAATAGAATTTTCGTGTATAGCCGTTTTTTTTTATCTAAATTCTACGATCTCGTTATATATTGGCATATCCGCTACTCTAAAGTGGTAGGCAGAGGTGTAAACACTCACATTTTCATAATTAGAATATAGCCACACTGACGCGATAGGGGCAATACCGTCCACCAGGCATGTTAGGATTGAAGGATTGGATGTTAAGCATATTGAAAGCATTTAAGCATATCATTTAAATATATTTAGTTTGTAGAATTTTATATACATCACGCCTGTATCCCCAAGGAGGTATGCAGAGGCATAATAAAGATTCATTTAATATTATTAGGGTTCAAGAATATTGCCATCATCCGGGCACTTCTTGGAATAAGATGGGAAAAATTGGAGTATATTAACATAAAAGGCACGGATGGCGTAGTGGTTTAAGTGATCACCTCGCCACTACACTGCCGCACCGAGGTTTGTGGTTCGATCCCCGCACGGGACAACACTTTGTGTCATCCTCAAATTGTTGTTCTGAGTCTGGTTGTTCTTTGTGTCCGTTGCTTGAATGTTTGGCAAGTCCCCTGCGACACAGGAATTAATTCTCGTGCGGGAGTTGACTTTAAAAAAAAAGGAGGGATAGAAAAAGAAAGGAAAGGATATTGTTTACAATGGGACGTATAGGCAAGTAAGGGTCGCACACCTTACTCCAACAGGAATTCCAGCCCTCTAACGGATATATTTAGTTATATATTAAATATTTACTTATTTAAATGTAAAAGTTTAAATATTTAAAAATAGTATCAAAATTACATATTCGTATAACCTGTTCTCATAAGACATTACAGACGTTTAGACAATACGGTAAAAGATGTATAGGTTTTGCCAAAACGTTTAAAGTTTGGAAATATTTAGGTAAATACGTTGCGTTTAAGGACTCCAAACAAAATACACAAATAAACTACGCTTGTAACGTCCATCGGTGTCGTCGATTCTGTTTTGTATTTTCATGTTATGCCTTCTTTTTCGACATCTAGAATTGCATACTCTTTGAGTGAAGTTTTCTTATTACTTTTTTAGTTTACTTGTATACAATTTAAATGTGTATTTAACAACAAGTGGGTTATGCTTCTTAGTATCCTGGGTATGGACATTTGCATGGATCTCAATCCTCGCGATTTCATCGAAAGGGTCACTAAGGTGGCCTCGTGGAAGCTCGGTGTATTGAACAGAGTGACACGGTTCTTCTCACCCGAGCAACTGTATTTGCTTGACGCTCTTGACCGGACTGTCCTGAGGTTACCCAGCCTCTTGAATCTCTGCAGTTGCAAAAATATATCACCTCTATGGCAGTCCTCTATCGCCTACACAACGGAGAGTGTTCTGACGAGCTCTCCCAATTGGTCTCACCTTCTCCCTTCCTCTACACGATTACACGTGCTGGCCTGAGGAGTCACCGTCTGAGAGTCGAAAATATACGATCCAGAACTAAACGGTTTGACTTTTCTTTTCTGTGCCGATCGGTGAAAGCCTGGAATTCACTATCAGCGCACGTGTTTCCTTCCCACTTTGATCCCGCGTCTTTTAATCGGGTCGTGAAAAGCATCTCACCAGGCCGCCATAGCGTGTCACCAAGCTGCATTGACTAGACATGCAATGAGGATGGTGACTACTACTCTTGGACTCCACTTATTGCTTTTTATCAGGCAAAGTGGAGTCACTATGGTAGGCTTTTATAAAAAAAAAAAAAAAATAATAAAAAAAAAAGAGCTAGGGTGGTAAAGATGGTACTATATAACTTTAAATTAAAAATAGATCCCACTTGAAAACCCCTCTAACGGTTAGAAAATAGCTGATGATCGTTAAACGTCAGAATAGATTTTCATAAATTATAGCTAAGAACATCATCGGTGACGTGATCGAGGATGTTCTTAGCTATAAATTACCTTAAGCTTTCAAACAAAAACAAAAACTCATCGAAATCGGTCGTATAGGAGCTACGATGCCACAGACAGATACTTTTAATAAAATTCCTCTTTTAAAAATAAAATAAAAAGAGGTTTTGGTCCATTTGAAAAAATCATTTCCATGCTCATTTTATTATAAATGCGTTTTCTTTATATACCATATTGACAACTAAAATCCGCTCAAAAAAAAATTATGTGTCTATCGTCAACAAACATTATACTATAGTCCAATGTCCACTAATAGGCTTTTCATATTAACTTTTCCGACCGACAGGCTTAGTTGGAAATGCAAAGATCGTAACAATAGGTTCAAAGAAAATAGCAAGCGGATGAGACTTGATCTGGCAATAGCCCTTAGTAGGTAGTTTAAACAAGCCACAACTGCTCACTACTCTATTGAACCCTATCCCTTTGTTCAGCGATACGTTCAAATTTAGTCAGTAGTAGATATAGCAAAGATTACTTTGAGAAGCGGTTTACATGAGTGATTACACAATAAACTATTTATATCTATTGGCCAAGTAGAATTACTAGAAAAAAATAGTAAATTGTCTTATATGTATGTGTACATTTAAGAAATTTACGAATGTATATTTATACAATCCATCATTAATTTTTGACACTTATGACCTATTTATTAACCTTGAATGTACTGCTGGTTATTATAATGTCATTCGTTGTGTTATATATATTTAATATAGCAGTTCTATATTGTATAAAAGTATATAACTTTTATTTTAGTGTACAATAACCGTTCGGTTAGAGGGCTGGAACCTCCCGGCTTAAGCCAGTAAAAGTTATAGGTGCAAGTCCCTGACCTACTTGAGCTATTGCTTACACTCCCCTATTCCACCCGTGTAAGTATTATCTCTTTCCTTTCTGCCAATCAATCTTCCTATTCCAATCTCATCTTCCTACAGTGCCCGTTTGAAGGCCATAGGCTTGCTCCCTATAATGTTAATCTGACTCAATTCTAATAGGCCAATGTTGATATTTATACATCTATGCATACCATTTTAGAGATACAGGAGTGAACGTACATACATATATACTTGTGTATGTAAAGTAACGAGTAGTTATGATGTCAATATGTCAATTTTGACTTAATAACCCTCGTTAATAATGAAACGTTTGTGCTCATGGATCTAAGTACTAACAAGCTTTTATTTTTAGTCGGCTCATAATTACCCTAAATACATATTTACCTTTACTGTATGCTTTTAAATGTAGCATGTGTGTCAATAAAGGACTTGTTCTTATTACAATTCTCAGGTGATTTGACGACCTAAATAAATACAGTTAGTTCTACTTTGAACCTTGAAACGAACATAAATTTTAATAAGTACTGTTAAAATAAAGACAGTTTATACAGCGACCTTCAACCCACTCCTATGGTATGGAAACTTTAACAATAATGAAGCCTTATTATGTCCACCGAGCAACATTATTAAACTAACCAATGTTATTGTTCTACATGAGGTGCCTATAGAAAAGAAACATAAAAAATATTTGTTCATTTTTTTTTTTGTAAGCCTACCATAATGACTCCACTTTGCCTGATGGTAAGCAATAAATAGAGTCCAAGAGTGGTGGTCACCATCCTCATTGCATGTCTAGTTAATGCAGCATGGTGACCCACACTATGGCGGCCTGGTGAGATGCTTTTTCACGCCCCGCTTAAAAGACCCGGGATCAAATTGGGAAGGAAACACGTGCGCAGGTAGGGAATTCCAGGCTTTCACTGATCGGCACAGGAAAGAAGAGCCAAACCGGGATCGCATATCTTCGACTCGCAAACGGTGACTCCTCAGGCCAGCACGTGTAGTCCTGTAGAGGAAGGGAGAAGGTGGGACCATTTGGAAGAGCTCGTCAGAACACTCCCCGTGATGTAGGCGATAGAGAACTGCCATAGAGGCGACATCTCTTCGCAACTGCAGGGGCTCAAGAGACTGGGTGACCTCAGGACAGTCTATAATACGGACTGCGCGTCGCTGCAACCGATCGAGAGCGTCAAGCAGATACTGCGCATAGCCATCGCAAAGATGAGAGCAGTACTCCACGCAGGAGCGAACCTGGGTCTTGTATAAAAGATACAGATGCTCGGGCGAGAAGAACCGTCTCACCTTGTGCAATACACCGAGCTTCCGTGAGGCCGCCTTAGTGACGCTCTCGATGTAATCACGCGGATTGAGATCCCGAGAGATGTCCATACCCAGTATACTAAGCCTATCCTGTAGTGGCAGTTGAGTGTTCTGAAGAGTTTTTGTTTGAAAACGCGCACGCCTGTGTTTTCTTGGCGCTGAACTCGACCAGATTCTCACAACCCCATTGAGAGATGCGGCTCAAGACCCGGTCGAGCTCAGCAACAAGCTCCTGTCGTTTTCCCTCAACGTCTGCTAGCTTGGCAGCAGGATGTCCACAGTATCACCCGTGTACTGTGCTGTCGTCTGCATAACAATGTATGTTGCCAAGAGCCAACATATCATTGATATGCAGAAGGCACAGCGTGGGTGATAGGACGGAGCCCTGAGGTACACCAGCGCTAACCTCCTGGAAGTCAGAGGCCGCGCCGTCACAGTAAACCCTAATGCGGCGCTTGTGGAGGAAGGCAGCAACCCAGTTGCATAGCTTAGATGGCAGACCAAATGCAGGAAGTTTGGAGAGAAGCGAGCGATGCCAGACCCTATCGAAGGCCTTGGCAATGTCGAGGCTGATGGCCAAGGATCACCTGTGGATCGGTTCGGCCTAAAACCATATTGCCGATCATTTAACAAGGAGTGATCCTCTAGGTGGCGGATTAATTGGGTGTTGATTATCCACTCGAGCACCTTACAGAGTATGGAGGTGACGGCTATAGGACGGTAATTAGCTGGATCGGAGCGGTCGCCTTTTTTGGGAATGGGTTGGACGTTCGCCTCTCTCCAGGCCTCCGGAACAATTCCCGAGGAATAGGACAGGCGATACAGGCGCGTCAGTACAGGAGACAACTCTGGTGCACAGTTTTTAAGAACCCGCCGCCGGAATACCGACGGGTCCACTGGCTTTCCGAACATCGAGTGACCGAAGCTCCGCACGTTCACCCCTCTGCCGGATGCGAATATCCCGCATTGCGGAGTCGCAAGATGTAATGGTGGGCGGGTGAGCGCCACGGTCGTCGATTCGGGAGTTAGCCGCAAAGAGGTCAGCAAGTAGTTTCGCTTTCTCTTGCGGCTCGTGAGCCAGTGATCCGTCAGGGTACTTCAGCGGTGGCAGCGAAGGCTGGCAGTAGCTGGACTGCACGGCTTTGGCCAATCGCTAAAACTTACGGCTACCCGTAGGGTATGCGACGAGTTCTTGACCAAACCGTGCGATGCGCTGGGCATCTGCTCTGATGTAAGCCCACTTGCATTCCTTAGTGGCTTTGTTAAACGCTGCTTTTAGGCGATCAATGTCTGGGTCACAATGAGCGCGGGCCCTGATCCATGCGCGGTAGGCTGACTGCTTTTGAGCGACAGCACGGGTGCACTCGCGATTGAACCAGGGACGGGTCTTTGTGCTGGCGACTTCACTGTAGTGAATATAGTACTCCATACCGACAGTGATTTCGTCAGCCACGGCAGACGCACTTTGCGACAGATCCCTGTCTTTAAAGCAGCGTTGAGCCCACGGGATGGATGCAAAATAATCCCGCATTCCATCCCAGTCTGCTGACTGCTGCCACAGGCCGTGGTGGGGCAACAAGAGGCACCGAGGTGGACACCAGGCAGTGGTCGGAGGATCCCAGAGGGGCGTGAACCGTTACACTGTACTGCGCTGGGTGACTCGTCAGCAGAAGGTCTAGCAAAGAGGGCGCTTGACCCGATATGTCTGGTGATTTAATTAGTATGATGTTATAAACACTGAATTTTATATTTCTTAAACGTAGAAATATAGCCACTCCACTTTAAATGAACAATTTGATTTTCAGAGTTTGTTGTTGTTGTTAATTAACGCTAAGTAGGATAATTCAAAATTGTCGTCTGGAGTAGAACAGGACCGGTATCTGTTATCTATCAGACATCATATATACAGTTATTTAGAGCCCGGAAGACGACTATATAGGGGGTAACTGTATTACGTAACTATATTATGATTGCAAAAGTTGGGCGGTTGGGGCTTTCTGCCATGTATCCTATCCAATCCGTTGAACTTTCGATATCGATCGATCGATAATACTCGTATATCTTTGAAAATATTTGACCGTTTTTTTTTTTTTTTTCTAGCTGTCCTTACTTACATCAGGATTCAACTGCACTGCTCGCGCATACCACCGTTCTGCAGAACGGCAACGTCGTGCGTCCCTGAGTGCCCGGGCTGCCGAGGCTGCGCGAGCGCCGTCACTTGGTGAAAGCTGGGCTGCGGTAACTAGTTGTTCTGCTGATTCCCGAAGCCTGCGTTGTGATCTTAGAAACATACCTATACCAAAATATATCATACTTAGAATATATTATTCATGCAACTAAAAAAAAAATATTTAATAAATATTGCCAAGTCAATACACTTGCAGTAAATCTAATACCCCATTTCTGTAAAATGAGCAGGCCTGACATCTGTATGTTGAGTATCTAAGAAGTGTACTTGTGTAATGTTACTAACACAAGTACACTTCTTAGATACTCAATTAAATATAAAAATGTTCTGAAAACCCGTAAAAGAAGCCGAAAGGGAAATCAACCTCAGCCATGATTAATTTTAAAATGGATGAACTGGGTGAAATTGAAGAATTAATGAATAAAGATTGGTTTTATAGAAGAGATATTTCGAAGGTTCCTTCGAAAGAGATATAGGTGAGCAAGAGTGTACTGAAGAAATTTTAGATTTTCGGTGATGATGAAACTAGAGCATATGATGATGAAATTACGAAAGCGATCAAACATCTGAGAGTTGGTATATCTGCTGGATATGATAGAGTGTAAAATAAGATGTTTAGGGCTGGTAAGGTAAAGGTGACAAGACTGTTGCACCACCTCTTTGTCATCATGATAACCTTTGTTGGAGGAAGGCCAATTCCCAACTTATTAGACAGTTACGGTTATTTTCCTAATCTATAAAAGCAAAGGACCGCAGCAGGACTGCTAAAACTATATATATGCAAAGATTCTAATATTCACTGTAACAACTCTGACTGACGATAAATTTGGGATTTACAGACGGGATTTGGTAAAGGAATCGGGTGTGTGAATCATGTCTTTTCCTTCCGCTGCGTGGCAGAACTGTGTCTGGCCAAAAACCAGAAAGATCTGAAAAAGGCTTCTGATATCGTGAATAGGAATGAGATGTGGAAGGTACTATCCATGTATAAGGTGGACCTGACACGGGACCTAAAGTATTTATATAAGGACTCTAGAGCCTTTGTTACAATGAATGGTGCGTATCTGTTTCGATATCTCAAAAGGAGTCAGACAAAGGTACCTTTCCCTTAGTTGTTCAATCTATTCATGAATAGCTGCACGAGAGTGATAAAAATCCTTATTAAGGGGATTGGACATGGTAGAGTTGCGTGTTAAGTGCCTCCTTTATGCTGATGATCGAGTTCGACTAGCTTCATCCGCGGGGGACATACAGATAATGGTGGAAAGCAAGAATGAGGGTTTGAAAGATTAAGGTATGAAGGTCAATGACAAACCAAGAGACAACACGACCACGCATACATACAACGATTAAATTTATGATGTTCTGAAGAAAAGACAGGTTGGAAGTATCCCAAACCGACGGGTTTATACGAAAGGATTAAATATAGTAGAGGAAGCTCGTAATGTATGTAAGGATAGAAGCAGTTAGTGGTCTGTTGTCTCTGCCTACCCGTATGTATGTAAAAATTAAATTATGAAAACAGAGAGTGAATAATCAGTATATATGTACTCCCTGTACAAATAAAGATTAAGGCGCATGCCAATGGGTACGCACACAAGTCTTTATAGTACAAGTACAAGTTTGATCTAACATGTTGCTTTGTCAAAAGCAATGATTATGAAAAATAACACTGTTCTGTTACTGATATTATGTAACCATCATCTTGGAAGTTAATAAGTAGTTACTGCTCATTTGGGTTTAAAAAACAGAATCAATTTCACACAGTGGGTAGCAAAAGGAATTATTATTATTAACTCGTGGGTTAAAAAAGGAAAACTAAAAATAATAATTTTCCACGTGAAGTTATTAGAAGGAAATAAAAATCAAAATAATAATACTAAGTATTCTGAGGCCAAAAGTACAGTTTTATGTTATATCTGACTGCCTTATATATTGAGCATCCAGGCACAAAATTGATACCCAACGACGAACTAACTAATTGCGTCATTTTTCATAGCTGTCTTCTTAGGAAATTTTAAATGTTTAAATAACTATTATTTCTCAGCAAAAGTATTTTGCAGCAACTTATTTTCCATTAAGAGTTTTAAAATTATAATTATAAGCGGACCTTCAATGCTTGACTTTTGTTGTTTTTTTTTATTGTTAGAATGATCATTCGTAGAAGTCCAAGCTTATCATTGAATGCTCACACTTTATGCAACAAAATAGTTGACGGAAATGGATAACACTACTCACTAACTGCCAGTTTGCTAGAGGAATAATCTTTTAGTCTGCTGCAGATTTTTTACACGAAGTAATAAAGAAATTACCTCATACATTTCTCTAGTACTATCCAATCTCCTATTCACTTACAAAAACTGAACTATTTTGACCATGGATATAATGTAATTTATCGCTACATTCTACCAGCGCGTAAAGACAAATAGTCCTTTTTGCCGTTTTATTCTTTTTATAGCAAAAAAGAGTCATTTTCTTCTTGGGATAGTAGAGTGCGAACAAAAAAAACACAACTAGGATTAAAAAAAATAGTTTTTACGTAATAAAGTTGTGAGAATTAGTAGAAAATACATAAGTACAATTTAGGAATCCCTGAGAGAAAAAGTCGATCCCTTATTCTTAAAAGAAGCATTCTGGCTAAATGAAAAAAAATATCTTACCAAACTGATCCCTGACTGATGGATCATTAGGTGCTAAAGTTAATGCTTTTTTGAACCACATTTCCGCTTCCAT
This sequence comes from Tyria jacobaeae, assembly GCA_947561695.1. NCBI lineage: Eukaryota > Metazoa > Arthropoda > Insecta > Lepidoptera > Erebidae > Tyria > Tyria jacobaeae. The sequence goes on from OX387210.1 coordinate 10,053,424, forward strand.
ACTTCTACTAGCCTGAAAAAAACTCATAATTAAATTACGACATACTTAACTCTCTATTCATTCTAAGTTACACGACTAGTTTTTTTATTTTATAACATGGGGTATAATCAGGAACAAATATAACAGGCCGAAAAGATGAGGGTAATAGCCGTACATTTATGTAGAAATTCTGATTCTATAAATGCAAATATTGAATAAAGTTTTTTTTTAAAATGAAGTATTAAAAGAGACTTAAACTAATCAGAGTATCAGATTAATAACACACATCCAAAATCCATCAAGCCATCTAACCCTCTTTCTTGTCCGTTACAGTAAAAACAAGTTAGCTGCCGTTGAACGAGGAGATGAATATGGACAACACTTGGGTGAGACCGATATTCTAACAGAATAGATTACTCCGCTCGGTATCGACAGGTGTTAGCTACCGGGAAATAATTCCTATAGTTGTTCAAAGGAGTCCCATGAATATGTGGTGTCTTCACAGTGTAACTAACACTACCAATTAGATCGAATGGCTTGTAATACACTTGGCAAAGCATTTGAATGTCTAGTGGAAAATTAAGTCATTTGCAATGCTTTTATAGAGAAGTAACGATGCTAAAATATCATCCCCGAGGAATTACTTATATTCTAGATATGTATGTATATTCGTTAATAGATTATATATAGATTTCTCCGTCGATATAAATACAAACCTATTATTTTCTTCTGACAAGTTGAACAAATGCACGTAAACAACTTAGCGCCCTATTATTGCTATATAAAATCTTTATAAACTCGCTAAGAGTAGATAGGTTACCATTATGATATTGAAATTTAAGTTGTTAAAGTTAGTCGTATCATTACCGTGTGATACTTTACATTAACATTTAATAGTTTTGTGGTCAATCGTTGGGTAAATATTATGTATTTAGCTTTTGTTAGTGTACTATTTTTTTTTGTTATGATATTATCAATAATGTACTTAAGTATAAGTATGAATTTCTACAAAACTAGTAGTAATTAGAGAGATATATCTATAAGCTTAGAGCAGCTGCAAGAAGTTTTTCTCACATGTGCATTAACTACAATAAAGATCGTGTTCTTTTGCTTTGATTTCATGTTCAATCGATACTAACCTACCGAATTATGATTTTGGACCATATTATATTTACACAGTAGTATAAACATATTATATTTAGACAGTTGAAAAGTATTGGTCTACAAAAGGATTTCAGTATAAATTTTTATTTATAAATATATTAAAAAACGCAATAGCAATTATGAGTAGAGGAGACTAAAAATATTTTAGACTAAACTTATTTTTATATATACATATGTATATATTTAGGTAATCGTTGTGTAGAGAGTCTTTCCAGCAAAGAGCCCAATTTTAGTGACACATTGTGGACCTAACCAATCCAATTATGATATAACTCTTAAACATAACCTTTTAAAAATAAATAAATAAAATAAATTGATCATATGTCTTTGGTTTCTGAAAAACTTCTAATTTACTTACATTTCTAGCAAGTATTTGAGCTAGAGTGACGTGAGTTCCTGCATGATGTGGCGATGCTGCCAATGCTGATAACAAACTGTTCTCAGCTAATGGCCATTGTTGTAGTTGCACATAGATTTCTCCCACCATCGAAAGTACGCTCTGTAAAAGGAATAAAAATATGAACCCAGTTATTCAAAAAGAGTTCTACAAAAAGGTAGTAGGTACAAGAATTACCCAAATTATGACATTTAAAAAATAATAAATATTTTTATTGTTCCTTAAAATATACTTTAGAGTTACATATATACATGTATGTTAAGCTGCTATTGTTTGGTCTAACGAGTAAAAAATATTATAACTAGCAATAAACTGTACCATTTCCCATGAGGTTACGTAAACTTGCTTGATAAATCCTCTAATGTTTTTTTGCAATAATATTTATCTAAAATAATCTATAAACGCTTTATAGGTATTTAATGTTACAGTTGCTATATTTACAAATGGATTAAAATAAGGAAAGTTCAGGGTTTGATACATACATACACCAGGGATAATTTCATTATCCGTTGTTTCGAATGGGCGAATAAAAAAGTTTTGGACAGTAGCCAGTACCGTCAGCGTAGCTGTCGAGATGTGGATAGTTTGACATTACATAACTACGTTATATGCTTGTTAAAATGTGACGTGCCTTAATGTTAGAAGATTCTCTTACATGTCGCGTCCAGCCAACGATCGGTGTGTTTGAGTCAGGTAGAATTTGTAGGGCTTCTTTATATGCTGAAAGAGCTTTATGCCAGTGGCCTCGTTGTGAATGTAGCGCTGCAAGCTGTACGAGAGCTGACACTCTTGCAGCGTCGTGTTCTCGTCGGTCTCGGACCCGGACACCTTCGGCTCGAGAACCGGCCCGAAGCGCGCTCGCCGCCTCAGCGAGACGCCCGTCAGCCATTAAAGATGTTCCGAGGTTTACGTAGGCCACTGAAAACATTTACTATATTAATTTTCACATCAATAACATCTTATTAGATATTAAAATTTCTCTATGAATAAGTTTGCTAATGTTGCGGCATAAACATCGTTAAATTGAAATATTCATCAATACAGTTGCCTACAAGGCTACAATCCATACTGAACTAAACTTTATCCACTGACTGTGTGAAACAGTTGGTCAATAAAAAAATTTTGCTATTGCTATTGCTATTATAATAGGTACTTCTTTTTAGTTTTATTCAAGCAAATCTCATTACTAGTTTAGAACTTTGAAGTTCTAAACAAAAAACGATTTGACTCTATACTTCTGAAGTGGTTTGAAATATTTAAAATACGTATTTTGAACTGACTGCTACTCCAAATTCTAAGTTCTTTTGTTAAACTGTTCTCTTGAAAGTTATTTTTGTCTTCTATTTAACAATGAAAATTTTATATACACTTAATATTTGAAACAATAAGTAAAATTAGATGAGAATTAGGAGACGGCAGACTCTCCACAAAATAATTTAATTGGACAATCAAATTATTAGTAAGAGCACGGAGAAATACCAAGGAGGCTTTGTTTTTAATAATTAATTTATCTCAAGTACTCACGAGCCATTGAAGGTCTAAAGTAAATTGCTCTCTCGAAACTTTTGATAGCATCGCTATACCGTCTTTGGTTTTGTAGCAATATTCCCCTGAAACAAAGATATAGAGATATTATAAGATTTGCAATTCAAATTAGTTCCAAATTCAGACAGTGTATCTTAATCAAAGGAATATTTTATTAAATATAGAAAAATAGTTGAATTAACTAATTTTAACTTAAACTATTTTATTAACTTATTTTAATTTTAACTAACAATATTATTAAATAAAACAATATACACAATATACAATATACATATTATTATATAATAATATTACATAAATCTTTGTGTAGTTATTGTCATAGTTATGTATGTTTTTAAAACCTCCGCGACAGGAATATTAGGCTATGAAGCCCTATTAAGGTAATCTTGTATTTTGAACATTTTTAAACCTACAATAAAAATAAAACCTTACATTAATAGCAAATGACAAAATAGGAAAAAGTCTTCAAAATATTAAAACGCTTTGATATAGGTCCGTTTAACTACTTTAATAACTAGTGGATAACAATACCATACCACACAGGAATACTTTTAAAGTGATCAACCAAAATCTGACAGCTGTTACACATTGAATTGAAATGGGAATGAATGAATGGAATTGAATTTTATAAACACATTATGTCGTAACTGATACGGAAATGTTGCTACATTTGAACCGCAAACTCATCTTGATCATGTCGAGTCAAACTTACGGTATTAGTAAGCACTGAAGACTTCTACTATCCATTTCCTGGCTCCATGATAAGGTGAGCTCAAGTATGCTAAATTAAGGTATTGCCATCCAAACTATATATACACACATACAAAGTTTCATTAATTCAATAATTCAAATTTCATCAATAGTAGAATCAATAGTAGATTGAAAAAAAAAAAACAAAAAACTTCCAAGATTACTTGTCATAGTAAGTTAGTTAGCCTCCTGTGGTAGATAATTTGCATCGTAGCTAATGGCGCAAATACTGTGCAAAGTATTACAAACAATATTGCTTATATATAGAGTAAGATGAAAGTAGCGGTCACGTATTGTGACAAGTGATAAAATACCAGTTACAAATGTGATATTTTTTAAATTAATCATACACATTACATTCGATGTCAGGCCCACCTAATAATGTTTAGTGACTCTGGCTGCTGAACCGGAGGTCTTGGGTTTGAGTCTCACAGAGGCCAAAAATTTGTGATCCACAAATAGGTGTCACTTGGTGGTGTTCTTTGTATCCGTTGATTGAATGTTTGTAAGGCCCCCGGCGATACTGGATTTTTTCTTAATTCGAGAGTTGTTATTAAAATAAAACATTACAATGTTATATATATATATATAAAATACCCTAAACTGTGTTATTTATATAGTAAAAAATATAAAAGCTGGATGTTAATACGTAAGTCTGTACGTGAAAGTGCTGCAATAACATTTTACTGTGTAAAAATATTCATACAGAAAAATATTATTGCAGCACTTTTTCAAATCATTTAGAAAGTAGAGGCATGAGTATTGCCAATAACAGCCTCGGATGCTTTTCTACAGCAAGCGAGTTTATAAAGAACACTGACTATTTGTCGTATATCCGTTCTATTCATACTATTCATCTTTCACAGTCACGATCGGAGTCACCTTTTGTGACGTATTCATATGACGTGCGAAATATTGAGTCAGTCGACGGGCACAGCAAACTTGCCAAGCTTTCATATTTCATCTGTAATATTGCGTTTCCTAGTTTCACATTTGGCGCTAATTAGTGATGAGAATTCGCTGTTCCCCAATTCATAGCTTATCAAACTGTTTGTTCAAACTGCTGCTAAATCCCGTGCGGACTCTTATGAGGCATTTATATTATGATAATACAAAGCCATAGTAGTTTTATAATTATAGAAGTTTTAGTTGAATACCAAAAAAACACAGATGTCAAAACTTGATGGCTCGAAGCTACCTCGAAGCTACCTGCTCAAAGCAGAACAGAGCATTTTGATAACATGGGGCGTTGTTTCTTTGGGAGAGACCTGACCGACAGTGAAAGTGTTGTGGTTATGATTTAAATGAATATTGTATTTTTTTAAAAAAGTAGCTATAATAAGTTTAAGTCGATTAGACTTCAGAAAACTGACATGAAATAAATTACACTCGAGAAGTTGAAAATATAGAATATAATTCTTTATTTATAAATATAGAAATATATATAATTAAAGAAGAACAAACCTAGTTAAGAGTCGAGCAATGACATGAGCTGATATGTTTTTATTATTTAATAGCTTTCGCCCACTTCTCCTCATGCGTTGAACTTATATTGTCTATTCCTTACGAAAAGTTGTATTTTTCTTGATGAAATGTAGCCCATTAATTTTTTTGGTGCTTGAGGTTACGTGTATGCAAAAATAAAACATAATGTCTTTTTTATAACGAAAGCTCCAGTAATGAAGACTTGAAAGTGTAACAAACAAACAACCTTAATTTCACATTTATTATAAATATTAAAAAGGGATGTTAAACTTCACTAGCGAAAATTATGGGAGCTGTAATATGAAGAAAAGAATGAAATTGTTCTTCTTTCAGTTTTTAAATGTTAATTTATTAATTTTAATAATTAAGTTACGTCTTTACATGAGTGAGGCTAGGAATACTACATATTGCTTAAAGGAAACTGCTTTATTACATTACATTCTTTAGTATAATCGAGTAAGTAGTTCTGCCATATAAACATTATCCCATCTTAACACCATTCCTAACTTCATTTCTACCACACTTCTTCCACAATAACACACAAATGCTATAAACACATCATGTGATATTCTCCAAAAATCTGTCGCGCGAATAGTTTATAACCAAGCAATTGAACGACATTATTACACAAATACAAAATGTCAACGTTAATGAAATATCATCTGATATAACTGTACAGTGTTATAAAAGCGGTATAGACAGATGCGGTAGTGCAATATTGTCCGCATGAATAATGCAGGGCCACAACGAGGCTGCTTCTACGTGAGACCAGCGTACACTAATGAGAACCATCCAGCCCGGTCGGGCTATTATACCTTCTCTCCGCGAGCAATAATTTGTTACTAATTCCCTTCTAATTATTGTAACGTTGGTATTGTGAGTGAAATTGCTTTTCTGCGGTTGGTACCGCCTTCGTAAAGCTCGCTTGTGTTGTCATTCAGAGCTCTCCCAAACAATTTTGGGACGTAATTTATTTGGGGAAACTTAAAGTATGTACTTATTTAATATGTGAAACAGAGTGACGTGATTTTCGGGAAACTTATTTAAGACTAGGGTTTGTGAGCGTGATAGACTGCATTTAAGGTTTGTAGTATTAGAGTAACAAAAGTTTAAATGTACTTTAGCAATGTCTACTTATGAAAAGTAGAGAGTTGAGATAGAGTGATAATGTGCATTTGACACAGCCATAGTACATACGACCTTTATTACATACTAGCTGTCAACCGTGCCTCATATTTTAATTAATTTACTGCTCTTTACTTTAGCTTTTTCTGTGCATCAATGTTACTAAATTGTCTTTAGTATACATCATAATATAGCAAGGTATGGAAATCTATTTGAAGGTGGTAATTAATCACAGACGGATATTCTGACAATCATTATATCAAACCAAGAGATGTCTATCGTTTGATACAAATGCTCAATATAATAGTGCGTTTATATACATTTATATAATATATATAAATACTTTGTGGAGGGTAAATGTGTTAAATACCTCTAGTAAACATTTACTGTAGCTTATAGCCGCTTTCACTACTAGTTGAAAACATCAGCTCAAATTGTAGCATTAATCTTTATGATAGTAGAGCGGGGAAAAATATCACTTAAGCTAGAGTAGTGTATGTAGGGCTATAGGCATTAAGATCATAAAGTAAGGATGAAATAGAATAGAAAAAGCAGCCAGGAACCACTCTCTTATCATATACAACAAATATTCTGTAGAATACTCACCGTGCTATTACTAATTTTCTGCACTATATTGTAACTTGGACTTTCTTGGAGCCAATTTCGGAGCATACTCTTTGCGTAGCTTTCGTTATTTGGAACTTTCCTGCATTATTTATTTATATTATTTTTAAACTCAGGGATAATCTTTCAGTTAGAATCCTTAATCATATTCATTCTTAAATCAATCTATAATGCTATTTCTAAATTTAAGCCCCTTTTTAAATGACTCGTATATGATACTAAACTAAGATATTTTTTGCAAAGTTGCAGAAAAGTTTGTCTATTCGACGACTTTTCGATCGAATTGCACATACTTGGAATCCTCTAGGTGAATCGTACGATGAATCCTCTAGGTATCGTGCCTTACAAATATTATAGCAAACAATTCCCAACTTTTACCTCTCACTCGTACTATAAATGTAAAAAATTATAGAAATAGTTACGACTATATAGTAGCTATTATATAATTGTTGTATGTTTAGTTCGGGTAAATAAAAAAATATCAATGATGTAAATAAACGTAGACTAATGTAAATATTCAGAATTAAATAAAGGTTAAAAGCTATTTTCTGTTCGTTTGATTGCAGTCATTAGTTTAATAATATATTAAAATATCTGTTTTAACCACTGTCAGTGATAAACATCAAATTCAATTCCATTATGGTGACAACAAAACATAGCATGCTTAATGTATTACATTGCGTGTAGAACTCCATTTACATATAAACAATGAGTATTTTTATTTTATAGCATCCTTAGCTTAATTGCTATGTACGTATTATTATTATTATGATTAATGTACAAAAGATATTACTGTTTAGTTCGAAAATATAAACGCCTTTCTGAACATGTGTACGTTGATCCCGTTTAGTTATTGATATGTGTGTATTGTGTATGTGGGCGCAAGTCATCATTATTATCATTTTGATATTATTACAGAAATATCTAAAATATGCATAAATATTGAAATAGTTATTTATAAGCATTTAAATAATTATTCAATAACTTCTAATATATATTCTGTTCTAAAATTTTATTATTTATTAAATTATATAAACTTTAGAATCATGCCTAATAACAGCGCCATCACTGTGCTGGAAAAACGTTTGATAATATTAAATAAATGTAATTTGTGTAAAAAAATAAATAAAATATGGTGTAAAATTAAATAAAATTCGATAAAAATAATATGCTAGATTTTAAGAATTATTGTACAGTAATTTAATTTGTGTAATGTAAAAGATATTATACTTGCTATAACCGTTTATACATCCTTTGTGAGGTAATTTATAAAAAGGTGTGCACTGTTCAAATCGTTGCAGTATTGTGCTAGCGGTCATTTCAAAATAAAAGAAGTTATCTTAAGTGCGTGTGTTCATTACGATGGATTCTGAACCTAGAAATCCTGGCATATACTATGCGTTTGAAACATCAAGAAAAACTCTTAATCACTAAGACTTCACTAAGAAATGTATTATAACGTAATATTTTTTGTAGTGTTACATACGGTTTAAAAATAGTAATCGATAAAGTGCAAGAAATTATATTACTAGTTTTAAATCACAAACGTGAACCTTTTTTCTAAGGGAAGTACATTTGCTTTTATATTTATAACGTTTTTGTCAAATCTAAAATTCAATTGGCCAAAATCTTCTCATTTGAAACGCATACGTATTATAAATTGAAGGTAACCCGTACTGTTTGTTAGGTTTTCACATCTTAACAGTTATTCAATATCGTGTAGGTAATTTTGTATACAGTAACCGGTTGACGCCATTAGGCTTGTTCCCTATTACATACGTTAATCACACACCTCTGCTTACCCCTTTGGGGATTTAGGCGTGAGCATATGTATTTATGTATGTATATAATTTTGCATAAGCCCATGTTATCAGGGGTGCAGAAGAGGGTATAACTGTCATCAATACAAAAATAATGCTTCTGAAGGATAAAATCACTTCATAATTACGCAAAGATTAGGAGCTGCTTAACAGTTTCTTTAGCTAAAGATGCTCATCTTCGATTGATAAAACATACAATATCTAATATCAGAATCTACCTTTGTAATTAAATATCATCTTAACGCTATTTAATAAATAGGTATCGTATACTAAATGACCGTTGTACGATCGTCGTACCATAGCTCTTTTAAGGTATGACGTATGATCGACCCTGCTTCTTTTTTTATTTGGAATGTGACATCGAAAGTTTTCTTAGCTACAATCATAATCTCTTTTCTAATTGTGAAATTGAATATTGAGACAGGTGTAAAACAACATTTAATATTTGCATCTCCTGAATTTTAGAATTATACACTAGTTACTGTTTTTTTTTTTACATTTTTCAACGTATAGTGTTTTTTTTTATATTCAAAAATATATTTTTTATGTTGTTTAAGTTGAATAAAGGAACTAAAAGTAAAAGGTTACATCTTTGTGCCGATTTCTTGTTTATTCCTTTCACATTCTACTATTACATTGGTATATTATATTGGTGTGTAAATCTAAATGAATACATGAAAAGATATATTTTTTCTTTTATTATTACCTGTGGAATGTTAAACGTAATGTGTCGGTTTTTATTAAAATTGAAATGTCAAATTAAGTATTGAAAGTAATGTCAAACTGAATATAAAACTAACAAGTATTGAAATTTAATTATAGGCAATCATATCCTAGAGAGAGAATATGTTGTTTAATTTAGAAATTAAATAGTTAAATAGCGTTTACATTAATTAAAGGCGATATTGTTTTTAAATGACATACATTTCTTTTAATTATAAAAACATTTTTGAATTAGCCACTTAGTTCGTTTTTTTTTTTTTTAGAGAAAGTTAATTTTAAGTCATACACCTCTTTGACTTTTATAAAAATATTTCTCTCAAATATAATCTAATCGGCACCGATGACGATAAAGATTAAATCTATTCCTGTAATTTCAATCTAATGTTTCCGAACACATAATAAAGTGTTGTAGGTCATTTAAAAGTTAAATTCATAAGGATATATAATTACTTCTTGAAATAAAAATTTAAATTAAATATTACTGTTGGTAACTAATTTAAACAAAAATCAGACAAATCTCCTGGGTGTCGCACGCTATATCTATTTAACACAAAACCACCAACCAATAAGAAGTAACGGCAACATCGTACTAAATTAGCTAGCAAGCAAGCATAGAGTCGTAATATGTATTTGAAGAAATCAAATAATTCACAACCGTCAAGCCCGAGTTTGATAGCCACGGATGCGGTATCACGAGCTCTGGGTGTGATAAATTAAATTTAGATACGGTTTGTTAATTTTATTATCGCATAAATTATGATGACAGAATGTTTGTTTAATTTGGCACGTTTGAGCAACGGCGCAAACGATACTTGGATAAATTGTAAGTAATTTATGCAGTGAATGCTCACGAAACAGGTCGGATAGCCGGTGCGTCGCACCGCGTCGTCACGCGATACCCGCATTCTACAATTTAACCGAGGTGACAAATTGTAAATGGAATTAATGTTTACGGGCACGCTTAAATTATAATTTATTTAAAACACTATCTTTATAATCCTTATAATTTACAGTAGGAATTCAAGTTCCTGCAGTTTTGTTCAAGAGTTGTTTGACAGTTTAAGGTATTTGACAGTTTTTGTAGACTTGTCTAGAATATATATGTACATATATATATAATCAATATAAAATACCATCATCTGTAAAATTAACTTTCTTGCTATATAACATAACTTAGTCTATAAAAAAATAGTATATAGTAGTAATAGTATATAGTATTTGAATAGGTAGACACTATAAAAATAGATATTATTATCTAGTTTTAGTGTCTATGAGTTTTGTAAATTTCTATGCCGCGTCTTGAATTGAAGTTTCATAAAGTAAACATAACTAAACATAACTATAACATAAACTCTGCGATAATGTCTTTCAAGTGCAAAATAGACTAACATTTTAATACTTACAAACTGCTTACATACTGGTCTGGGTATACAATTAATTTACACTGGCTACATATGTAAATGTTTACATATGTAGCAAGTATAATTTGACATTTCTCTGCACATAATAAAGCTAGTTTCAATGATTTGTTTTTTACATGAAAGTTTATAGAACTTATTGTACACTTGCAACTCAAGAGTCAGAAGAGTGCTGTCTGCCTTTAAGGGTAGGGGAAAGGAAGGAAGGGAAAGAGGGAAAGTGAAAGGGAGGTACTGAAAGAATGAAGGGAAAGGGAGTTGGGCTTTTTTTTTTGTGTGGAAACCCCCTCGGGCCGTCATCCCACCGGTGTTTATCGGTGGAACGGTGTGTCGGAATCGGACCGACTAAAACCACACGGTGTGCCATACTGCGCTTGAAATAGGAGGAATCCGGGAACAGCTTTATTAATACATCTGGACTCCTCCTAGCGCCTGTTGCCCGCCAAAGCGCGGGCACCACCTTTGGGTAACTCTCAAGTAGGCAACGTCCAGGCACACCACGACGTCACCCCCTCGCGGTTGGCCGCTAAAGCGGTTGGAGGGGAAAACCCGTCCCGACCACCCGGGGCCACACTTAGGGTGGCATGAGGCGCTGGTAAGCGCGTCTCCGCCGCTCGGTTCGCCGGCGGCAATTTGGTTCCGAGTGGAGATCGTCCTCCCGGGCCCACTCCGCCGCCTCCTTCTGCGAGACGACCTCCTCACAGAAGGTTGCGACCATGGTAAAATTCCTCTCACTGACGGCCATGGAGCGTATGATGGCCGGTAGTGACAGATCCTCTCCAATGACTGCAGTGAGGGCCCGACGCTGGGACGCGCAGGCAGGCAGGCTGTGAGCGTATGTGGAGCCGAGTCCTCACCGCAGTCGCAGTGGTGGCAGGTGGGACTCAATTTCTGAAGCAACTGTGCCCCGAAAAGACCTGCGTCAGTCGGAAAGAAAGGGTTCCGTGCTGCCGCTCTGCCCACTCTTCGATAACCAGCTGGAGCGCCTCCACGGGGGCAAAGCCAGCACGTGGAGTCTCCAGCCGGGACGACCAACAAGCCGACGTGGCTCGGCAAGCACCCTCACGCCCCTCGCGTACCTCTTCGGGCGGGGGCGGATTGCCAGTACCCGCCCGAAACTCAGTCGTCCGCCGATAGACCTGGGCGAGCACTTCCGCCTCCAAATCCTACGGGGGAGTTCCGCCCAACGCGCACGTCGCCTCCGTATACACGGTGCGATAACCGTGTATGGCTCTAACCACCATGACCCTCTGAGGGTGCCAAAGGCGAGCCCTATTCTGGGCGGTTAGAGCCGCCGCCTACACCGGTGCACCGTATAGTGCCATTGTCCGGACAACCCCCGTCTATAGCCGTCTTGTAGGGGGGTTGGGCCTCTGGTAACCTTAACCACTAAGTCAAACAATTTAACAGCTGGTTTTCCATGAAGCCGTGGTAATACTCCGGGCGAGCCGGCATGTACGTGTCGGAGCATGGCTCTCCCACGTTAAGGCGCCTAGATAAGCTATTTAAAAAAATACCACAGAAGTTTACAGCGAAACGGTAATAGCGACTTAAATGGCATTAAGTATACGATCAAAGACTCTCTCTATATAGCTTATAAACACTTGCATCCGGAAACAGAGATGAGATTACTCGTGAAGTTGGTCCGTTGCCCTATATCGCAAAGAAGCACTTTTGGCTCAGTAACTAAGTAAATTTTTCAGAGACAACAAAAACAATAATAGATACGAAGTTATCATCTGTAGCGAAATGGAAATGTCTGTGTTAAAGACGTGCCTGTTGGTCTAGTCGTTAGTGACCCTGACCGGAGGTAGTGGGTTCGATTCGCACACGGGACAAAGATTTTCTTTGTGTCCGTTGATTGAGTGATCGTATAAAAATTTTTTAAAGGGATAGAAAAGCTTCCCGTTTGGTCCTGTTATATTAGAAGAATATAATAACTATAAATAAGTAGAAGATAGAGGGATGAACGTAACACTTTATTACGTAATCTTTATCGTTTTGAACTTCATTTTAATAATTCTTGTTAATGGATTGGTTGTACTTAAGATTGGTCCAGTAAATTTTACAACAATTTTCAAACTCATGGTTCAACCTTTATAAAAAAAATAAGAGATGAGTAATACTCCAAATTTATCATGGGAGAGCCATGCTTATGCACGATTGGGTTGGCTCTAAAAAGAATACATAATATAGTGTGGGCTATTTCCCTTCCTGTTATCCTCCATCCTCTTTGCCCTCCTGTTCCTGGGGTGTCCCACCCTTTTCACGCATAAGCGCTGGCAGCACATTTACGGCTTTTGAGTTGCAGGTGTCCATGGGCGGTGGATTTCACTTCTGGTGAGAGCCGTCTGTTCATCTGTCTCTCCATATCATAAAAAATGCATTATTAATCATAATAGATATATAGGGGCATAATATCAATAATGTAAGCACATCCCTTGTAAGGTTGAAGGTGAATGTGGAGATTCCTTAATATGTGTTACTAAAATGTATAATATATCATGTATTCTGTATTATCATACAGAATACATGATATATCATGTATTCTGTATTATCATACAGAATACATGATATATCATTATCATACAGAATACATGATATATCATACATTTTAGTAACACATATTAAGGAATCTCCACATTCACCTTCAACCTTACAAGGGATGTGCTTACATTATTGATATTATGTCCCTATTGAAAACTATTTAATAAAGTAGCGAAATAGTAAAAAAGTAAAACCAATTTAATTCAATTTAAAATTAAAAAGCTCAAAAACTAAAACTAAGCTTAGCTAAAACTACTTATGTAAGACTTTCTAGTCGTAGTTATCTATAAAATTTATTAATTTTGAACAAACATATTTTTCAAATATCTACATATAACATAACGTAAAACTCTTTAAACTTCATCTGACGTAGAAGTTCCCTTGGGTCCCGTTATCGACCATGAAGTTTATAAAATATGCATTGCTATGGAAGGTGGCAACAATATTGTATTGTACCATTTCGGAATAATTAAATCCCCATCGACAAAATCAAAAGCAGTTCATGACAGAGAACGTTGTTGGATAGCATATACAAGGATGTAATAATAATTTTACTAATTTTGTGGGTGGTTCACATCTATCCATTTATTACTCAAATATTTAAAATAATTTTAGCGACGTTTTTATCGATTTCTACTTTTTCGATGAATTAGGTTATAAAGAAGAAGTTAATAAGATTATTAAATATCTTTTCCCTGTTCTCTGTGAAAGCTCACGTAGAAGTGGAAAAGAAGCAAGTTTTTCTTAAGCGGTATTTACTTTCTTGATGTAACTTTAACTGTTAATTAAGTTATACCTGAATTGAAAAAAAATTGTTACTAAGATGAACGAACGCAGTTTACACTTATGGGTGGGTGTTACCGTATTTTAAATATACTACCGTATGCATAATTGTCCTAGTGCTTACGCTTAGAAATATGTGACAAACATAAAATTATAAATATAAAATCAGGAGTTATTTTCTTCTTATAGCATAATACAATGTGATTCATCTAACACAGAGAATCAACAATTGAATATTCATGCTTTACACGAATATTCAATTGTATAACAATACGTATAACAGCTTTACACGAATATTCAATTGTATAACAACACGTTTTTTACATTCTCCTCACTGGTGGCTCACTCTTATGGATGAACAGATACATACTGAAATGTCAATGTCAGTGTCAACGTGAACCCAAAACTTACGTAAATATTTTAAGGAATAAAAACGACTTCACTGAAATTAACTATGAACAATACATATGATTGATTGCAACAATCACGGCAGATTTGCTATTATTAATTGAAGGTAACCATTAGCTGCCTTTGACGATCTCGAAAGCTTCCCGAACCAATCTGCAGTATGTGTTGAATCTCCTGATACGTAATTCGCCTATTGTCATGGATTAAATTTTTCACTGCTAGCATGTTTTCTCTGTAACAGCCGTCAAAGGGCGACCACTTCTTTCTTCATCTCCCAAAGTTAGTCGATCACTTTTGAATTCGTTATACCAACGATACACAGTTGCCTTGGAAGGGCCTTCATCCATTAATGAAATTCGAAGTCTTACTTTTACTTATAAATAATTATTATTTTTATAATAGTTTATAACTGGCCAGTCTCTCATACATAAAAACTTTTTTTTGCAATAATTTCTGAGTGGCCTGGTATGTAGAACACCCCAGCTACTCACTCCTGAAACTAAATCTATCCAAAGGTGGTCTGGTAGAGATAGCTTTTAGCGATAAGACCACCGATAATAGAATATGATATGTTTATTATATAATTTGTGGCAATTCCTTATAGTGTAGATTAAAGAATATTTTATTCAATATTGGATCTGGATGATTGGATCAACACTTTTGGAGCAACATAACATAAGGTTGTGTAAATCTGTTTATCCATTTAAATCGTACTGGCATGATGTTTTGTTATGGAATGGTAAACATAATACATAGACACAACGATCACCTATCTATCTCCAAAAATATTCGGATTTATTGCGGATTCATTAGATGCTAATATATCGTATATTAAACTTCTTTAAAGACAAGCTTAACTAAAACTATATAATACTAAAAGCTTCCCTGAACATATGCATTTAAATATCAAAGGCCTCATCCAAATCTGATCGGCAGATTTAAAGGAAATCGTGACATACTTGGTATGTGAGAGGAAGATCATTGATAGCTCTCTGTCAAATAGATTTAAATTATAAAATAGGCAAGAGGGTGTTAAAGAGTAAGGAAGAAGTCTTTAAAGTTTGACAACAACCTAGTGCGGTTGGGTAGGTAAACGGTGATACAATACGTATATCCATATAAATAAACGGGATAAAAACACAACCTACTTTTATTAAAATCGGTCAAAAGTACGTATATGAAACTTTTGTTCAATGAATTGTTTGTATTAGATATCTCATCTATTAATAGCTTAAAAGTTTCCACTTGTCTGAAACGCCCTTAATTCGTAATATTACGTACTCTAAAACCATTCTGAATATACGATTTCTAAAAAATAACGTATGAATAAAATATCTAAGTCTCAATTCATTTTCAATATTGAAAGTGTCCAAGGTAAAGCCGTCCGACTACCACAGCGCAACCAGTGGGAATACTCGCAGTCGCGAATTTAACGAGATGTCATAACAATTCGAAAATAACAAGCTTGAAACCCCGCACAAATTTATAAAATCTAGAGATAGGAATAATTTGTAACAGATAATTGGGGAAAACATATTTAGAATTTAAATCAAACTAATTTCTATTGAATGGAATAAATTATGTAATGAGTAGGTTCATAAAGTGGACGTGTAAATAAGTTTTTTTTTTTTTTTTTATGAAGGACTATTTGTTACGGCTGTGAGATACCTAGCCTACCTAACCTAGCTTTCGTATGCCACTTTATGATCACTTATAGTAAAATTAAGTCACATACAAATAGTAACATTTGTAAAGAGTAGGTAGTACACGTTTCAAGTATAGAATATGTACGATGTTACACGCTCAATATAAAAGATTACTTTTTTGCAGTAAACGTTTCACAGGTTGTGTTACGATCGCAGATTATCTACATATTTGTCATATTATTTAGATGGGTACCGCTGGAGCTTAAACTAATTTTATTAATGCCTTTTTTTGACATAAGAATAACTCTCTCAAAGCAGACTAAAACAGGACTAAAAAGTGATTCCTTTCATTCTAGTTAGATTGCCTTACACAAAATTAAATATAGCTAAAAACCAAGTAACATTTAGGGTACAAATTAGTCTTTGCTAGTGTTACATGGTTCCGTATAAATTGCATTAGCATGTATTGCATTGCATTATGCATTTGCATCCAGATCTAGACCAAATCGTTTCACAAACAAGTATGCAAATACCAAGCAAGCGTTGTCGCCAGTCTAGATGGCGAGAATGTTAAATATGTGTGTGTGAGTAAACACCACTTTAATCTACGCCTTATCGCCATTGGGACGGTGTAGTCTCGCCTCGCTTTACCCGCCTTCCCAACAACTTTGATAAACTGCAGGGTTGTTGACTATTCGCTTAGATTCACATTTTTATTGCAAGTGCAAGTGTTCAATTAAAATTTCACCTTGATATTACATAATACTACCATATATTATTGTGTATATAAATATTACATACTACAATTATTGATTTCTGAAAATAGCGCTCACATACTCGTTTATTGGTTTCACTTTTTGTATGATTTTTAAATTTAACATATTTATGTCACCATAAAATTGTGAACATCGTTAGTGATGCCTTTAGTTAGTGAAACGAAAATACAAATAAAATGTATCCAAAAAAGTAAATCGTTAGGTGATATATATTTTTATCGTGGTAGAGACATGCTTAGGCACAAATTGGCTGGCTAGACCGGTGCAATACCACGGAATCACAAAAGAAACAGTTGTGAAATAATGCTTGCGTCGCATTTCCCCGAACTTAATGAAGTTTCCGGAGGCCCAACTACCCCTCTCTTCCTCTCATCCACCCTCTCGTCTTTCCCCTTTTCACATCCTCCCATCCCTCATCAACCTCAAAGCGAGTGAGAGCTGCGCACTAACGACTCTTGAGTTGCAGTTGTCCATGAAGCCGTGTGTTCGTCTTTCCTCCAATATTATAAGAAAAGTGTCTGGTTGAAGGCTTTCCTCTTATTATGTAAATGAAATTAAATTATAGTCGGCAAAATGGGATGTGTATGTGTGTGTGTGTGTGATTACTGGTTTATATTTTTGGCAACCCTACTGTGTGAAATTTTACATGTGTATGTTCATCACTACTGTAAACCGTTTCAAGTGAATCCGGAATTGCAACTACAAATCCTTGGATGGATATACAATACTTTATGATCCGGCAGGCACATGCATATCGTACGCCAAGTTTATGATCGAGTGCTATGTGTTGTACCCACTGAGGAATCTCAAAGATATTATGGCCAATAAGACGTGTGTAGTTATATTTTTGACTCAAATTGTTTTCCTTTTTAAGTGCACTGAAGGTACAAAAAAGTTGATAAATATTATTGTGATGTTGTTTTATAACAGTAAAGTTTGGGTAGGCATATATAACTGTAACAGGTGAATCTAACTTCATAAGACGTTTTGTTTGCTTGATCGGACCCGGACCCGGACTCTCATAAGAAAAGTAAAGATAATTTGCCAGGTTAACCCACAAAAAAAGTCTAGACGTAAGGGTATAAATGTAATGCTGCATGATTTTTACTCAGTACTATGTGTTGCGCATATCATAGAGACGTATTTTCTTTTGTTTTATTTTCCTCCTTAGAATAGAAACATTTTCCTAAAATTTCATCTGGTCTCATTGTCTTAGAGACAACATAACATTCTGTCCCATGATACATACATATATGAAGGGGAGGCTTCAAGAACTCGGTTAGACATTATTTATAAGCCAATATTTATAGTCCTATTATATTTTCTTTGTGAAGTTCACCGGTAATCAAATTAACAATTGCCTGACTTTACCCTTCACTTGTGCTGTAAGCCAAATTTTAGGACTGTAAGATAATGGGAAGTACCCTATAGGTTTTGATTTACCTACGAAATGATCAAATTTGTTGAAATTCTTATTGAGATGACTTAGAAGTTGTTTACAGTTTTAAGATAAGTATTTTTTGTTGATTTCCTTGAAACATTCCACACATTTTCTTTAAATTTAAACCGGACCAACCTTGAGTATAATCAAAAAAATAATGATTGAAATCGACTCACTAATGACAGCGTTATAGCAAAATATGTATTATTAATTCGTTACTTTACCACCTTAGAGACTTAGAGGAATATTTTTGTCTTCAAATTTAAAGGGAACCAAATTTAAAAATAAATTGGTTGGTTCCCTTTAAATTGGTGCATAATGGCGAGGGTATCGAGTAGAAACATAAAAAAAAAACTAATTGAGGACTTCCACTTATTGTAAAAGGTTAAAAATTATTTAAAACAACCAGCCCTAAAACAATTTAAATAAAACTTCATATGTCGCAATTCATCCAGCCGTTTAGGCTTCTAGGGCGTAACAAGGAAACATACAGTTTTTTCTTTTTTTTTGTAATAATGTTTGTCCCTCAATGCTCTTTAAATTTATACAAGAGCAAACTGAAATGAAAACCCTTTAAGCCCTTGCATATAAAAATATAATAAAATTTTAAAAGTCGGTTAATTACAGTAAAGCAGATAAAAAAAAAGAAAAGCAATCGACGTGATAACTCAAAAAATCGAAGCAATCTAATCTCTGAAAAATCGCAGCCGCCATTATATCAGATTTCAAGTAACAATTCACAGCATTTGAATGATGCTTATGTTTGAGATTCTCTTCACCTCTACTTAAAATAATTATTTTATAAAGAACATTCATTGTGAATTTCATTGTTTCCCGGTAATGAGGGATTCTATTCTTGTTTTGCCGCTGAGGCGAGTAAGGGGTGCTAACGAGTTAGTTGTCGGAGTCAGTAGATAGGCTGTCAGATAAACATTACTGCAATTTTTCAACCCGCGGGTTTTTTAAAAATATATAAATGAGCTCTTGTTATATTTTTTTTAATTTAATAGCTTGTAATAAGAACAAACTTAAAAATACAATGCCTAATCATAATTAATGTATTAATAATTCTCGAATAATAATGAGTGTACTTTTTTTAGACTTTCCAATTTAAAATGTAACCAAATCTACTTTCTGTGTAGATATTAGTACGGAATCAAACCGGATTGGTTTGAAATAAATTCCTCGACGTTGAGCATTTTACATAGTATTCGCACACAGGACTAGCTCTTTTCGATTACAAAAGAAGCAAAGTACAATATTAAAGATGATATCGGGCACGCGCATAATATTATGACCTTAATAGAATAAGGATATGTGCGATGCTCACCCATTCAACTTAGGCCTGAACGCATGCTCGGCTATCATCACGTACAGATAGCTACTTAAACATAGTGACACACCGAAGGAGGGGTAATCATACTAAACAACGAATTATTTTACTGAAACTTTTGTGAAGTAACCTGTTATCAATGTTAGAGAAGTAGCGAAAGCATAATGTCGGTTACTTTTTGTAGAAAACATTTAAATCGTGGAACACCGCGATACCAAGAAAAACCGTCCAGCTTCTTAAATGAACATAACATTTGTGAACAAGACTTATTTTGACTGAATTTGACGTAGATCAGTGTGCATTGAAGAATTTTGTGACATAAATTTTACTTATTAATGAACTTTCATAAACTACAACAATTTTAAAGGTACATTAGCGCCAGTACAATATATATTTAAAACCGAACAGTGACCAACTCTCGCCTGAACGAATGCCTAGATTAAGGGTGTTATATCAATGACATATTTAACTTAGTTAACTAAAGTATCCGATCTTGTGTCCCAGAACCATTACAGGAGCATATTAACCGGGTTTTATACAAACAAGCCAAGAAGCTGACGTACCAAAATGGAAAGCTAAACAATACCTATTATCTTCATAGGAGCCGAGATTGTATCGATCCCGCTCATAAATAGAAAGGTTTACGGTTTTAACATTTACTTTGTATATTCTAAAATAAGCATTATGTAGATAAAACAGTGAAACATATAGGATTTACATACTTATAGGTATTACGAATTAACAGAGCTCATCTCAAATAAAGGGTTTTTCAACAAGTACTTTGTTTTTTAAAACAAAATAAAACAAAGAATTGAGATCAAGATGATTCAAATTTTTATTGTATCACAAGGAGTAAGGTTTGGAAATGGCAGATTTGCGATTCTTTCATCAAAATTTTTAATCACTTGTTGGGAAAATGGCGGGTCTGTTTCATCAATCGTGTCACGGATTTTGAGTTTTAAGGCTGCAATCGATTCGATTGGCTCCGTATAGACTCTGTCCTTAACATAGCCCCATAAAAAATAATCAAATGGTGTGATAAATAAAATTCTTTACAATGTGAAGGTTTTTTGCTCGAATCGATGCCTTCAATCATTTAAAAAAAGGCCTAATGAAAAAAGATTATTTATAGTAGTACTAGCGTAGTACTGTGGTTTTTGGATGATCAAACTGAACGTCAGAACAGGTAGAGGTGATTAACATTGCAAATCACTAGTAACACCACCATTACTACTCGTTTGTATTGACAGTGATGAACGCTATTTATGAAGCGAATCATAAACAGTATGATCAACTAATTTTTTAAAAAGAATATGAACTTTAGACACAACAACGTTTAGGTTCTTGACCTTAAAGTTACCCTGAAATTACCTATAGCTTTACTCAAAATCGTAACTGAAAGGAGTACTTAAGGTTAACTGATTGAAAGGGCAACCTTGGATGAATAAGACTTGCCTCAAAGATCTTATCAAACCGACTGTATAATAACAGCGCCAGTCCTTTTGACCTCTTCTTGTAATTATATTATGATCGTATGGCTTGACGTTAATTTGTGAAACTGCTCGGAAACCCAACGCTTAGGTGGCAGGACAGAGAGTACCGTACCCGATTAATTCAAGAAGTGGAATCCTCGGTGAATTAATGGGACGGGCAGTCGTTGTGTCTATTGATCGAGTACCACGCATTTGGACGGGCCAGGCAGGCGTATTGTTTTCCTTTAAGCTTTGTGAGAGCGGTGGCTTAGTATCAATATTCATTAGCATATAAATATCTTATTAATAAACTTCATGCAGACGCTTCAAAGTCTTTGAGATTGTAAGCAATGTGATTTATATTATATTATGTGTATTATTAATGTATTCTTTAAAATAAGTTATTTTGCAACATTATGTTCCAGTATCGGTAGCGGCATATCTAGGTGTGATGTGTTAGGTGTTATAAAAGGGTGAACTGGTTATTGCTAATGTGTTTACCTCTTTTCCGTGTCTTGGATAGTATTTAAATACACATGTAATATTTCTGCCAAATACATATCTATAATATAAAATCAGTGTTCCTAACGAAACGTTTCTAAGAAATAGATTATAAAATAAAAGTCCGTAAATTATATTCCTTTCTCTTCTTTGGACTGGAGTTTACAAGCATTCCTACAACGGATGCAAATAACGCCCAGACCCGGGACAACTAATTGTGGATTACGCAAATTTTTGTCCTGTGTTGGTTTCGAACCCCCCCAACAGACCAGTCATTTTAAATATTGAATGTTCTATCTTTTGCAACTATAGATACAGGTATATGTGTAGTTTTAAATAATCCTTAAGATTCCTTAGGTGAATTCATTTCTTCTCACTTCTCACTTCTTTTGACAAAAAGTAGGATTCTTATAAAAGGGGTTGTCTGTAATTTATTACTTTACATTATCTTTTTCCATTAGATTATGCCCAAGTATTAAATATGTTTTATATTACCTAGTTAACTAATTAAGAAAATTGTCACGTTGCCTTTCCGTTTAATAATTCTCTTTGTAGGAATATCGTTGAAGTAGAAATGATTTTATAAGTTCATCTCTCTAAATTAATAGTAAGACCACTTTGAAACTTCGAGACAGACAGAATTCCTTGAGCTATTTGCTGAAGCTCTTGGCAATCAATCAGTCCGGGAAACGATCCAACTATCGGTACAATAACACTGGAAGCCACATTCCAAATGATAACTCTCTAGTTTGCAAATATGAAATGCTTTATTTCTAAGGGGTAGGTCGAGGTAGTATAGTATACTATACCACCATCATTTTGACAATTTAAATTTGGTCCCACTAATATATATTACAATATACTAATAATAGGGGGCCTATTGGCATCCAGCGGGCACTGTATGACTGTATACATAATGTCTGATAGATAACAGTCGGATCCCTTAGTCTTCTACGACACCAGGGGGCTAAGACGGGAGCGCCCTATTCTACTCCACCGTGAATCACACGGAAAAGCAGTAAATACAAAACAATACCGAGATAGTTGGCCACAAAGGGCCTATGGGCTGTAATATATCAATCCCAGTACAATGTGACATCCCACACATTTTTAAACACCCTTGTATTATCAACTAACTATACAAACGAATCTTGGAAGTCAATTTTAACCTAATCATCGTGTCGTTATTAAACTTTGTATGTAGATATGACGACATTTTTTGGCATTGGATTTAAAATCTTGAAGCTAAACTGCTTATGAAGTCAGGAGTTGTATATTGCAACTTGTCAATAACTACAAGTAGACCCTTCGAGTTTAATCTAATATGATTCGTTAACGATCGTATGATGATGCAACATTGAGATGAATAGTGTAACTCTTCAACTAAAAAACCCCACGACTTTGTGCTCCTTTTTTTAACGAGTCAAACATATCACACTTATGTTTTATTACTTATTTAAATTATTATAATTATTAAAAACCGGTTTGGACTCATCGTTCCGAAACATCACCTTGAACTTCAATAGTTTATATTTGAAATCATAACTACTTGTTGGTATTGTAGCGAATGTCCGCTTATTTCTATTAAACAGCACCGCAACCATCCACGTGTAAACCGAATCTAGGTCAAACGATAACAACATTTGCTGACGCTGCGCGTTAGTACAATGATGATTGTTAAGATGGTCAAACGTAACCACAGGAATGCGGCGAGCGCGATAACAACATTTGCTGACTCCTATTCCGTGACGGCCACCTCCGCCTTAGTACAATGATTATTGTTATGATTTTAGTATAAAAGAACGGTGTTAATCTATTTTAAGGCTGTTCACTTCTGTCTTCGGTCGCATACATTAGTAACAATAAAATTACGATTCATGTTTGTAATTTGTTTCATAACGCCTTAACGTCCGATTAAGCCGTCAGTAGCGATCACGACACACTTATGCACTTCACTATAAACACAAATACGAGTTATTAGAAAAATTATAACATCAAGAAGTAATCATTTATATATATATTTATATATTCTTGGTGTTTTTCAATAAATTTATTACTATAATAAATTATCGGTGGTGGTATTTATGTATAAACAACCGGTACGGTACTTTATCATTATCATTACAAAAAAATATATATTGATCTATAGATTCATTCATATAAATAGATATAGGAATTAATAGATTTAGAGTAACAGTATTCATAACAATTCTCTTCCTATTAACGTTATTAAAATTTTGATTAAAACATCTGCAGTAGCCTTACCATTTATTTACATCTGTGTAATAATTGTGCCAGGTGCTTTAGTACTTTGAGGCCAGTAAACCGCTTGCCGGAATGGTTAGTTATCTAGTTATTGTTATTCATTTTATGAAATAATTAGAATTTTAAAAGTACACAAGAAGTTCAGGTAAAAATCTTGCAAGGAAATTCTATTTCTTTAAATTCATTATTAAATAAAATATTCCATTAGGAGTTATAACTATCAGTCGATAATTGTCAGCAAGCAGAAGTGGCGGGACAACAGCCAGAGAACTACCATCATGATAACCACGACCCTCGAACGCAAGATACGCGCTTCGACGTGGAGTTGCAGAAATAGCCCGTGCAAACCTAACCTGCAAACCTAACCACGGCCCTTCAGATAAGAAGAAGAAGAAGAACAAGGGAAACTGTTGATTATTTTTACTTATGCTAATGTTATGCTTGCTGTAAAATACAATAAAACCGGAGGGTTTTCTGTTTCTAATCTTCATAACCTAAAATTTTTGATTAGTTATTATCCTTGAAATCGTTCCTGTGTTGAACACTCATATGCTACACATGTCGTATATTTATGTTGTTATATTTATATCTCAGTTCAACGAATGCTGATCCAGCATTTTTTATTTATTGCGTTTATTTTATAGAGAGAAAATGTTATAGGGTTATCGTTTCACTACATTTACAAAAAAAGAAACAGTACAAAAGTCATTTAAGGACATTACCTAATATCTCCTTTGTGTAAATAATATCGGGGTCACCTATATTAAACAAAGAAATGCTTATTTCATATTCCAATGTTAATGTCAGCCCTGTGCGGCATCGAAAAAAAAACTTCTATTATTTGTTTTCCCCGAAAACTTCAAACAAGGGCAGTTTTCAGAAACATGAAGAAGCAAATGCGCTGTGGCTTCCCATTTATTATATTTTATAATATTTTCTTTTCCCGATGTCCTTAATAGGGATCGGACCTTTTGCCTTTTTCGTCCCCTGGGAGAGACATGGCGAATATTATTTCATCCTCCTCTAAGGGTACTTTCAGACCTTTTGAACGTATTATTAAACTTTTGTTGTTATCGAGATTAGAATAATATGGGCTTCACGTCAAATCTTTGTCCCTTTTGTTATTTCTCGTACCTATTCATCTGACTTTTGCTTACAGGGTATTACTTTTGTTATCAAGGAGCAATTACAATGTCAGTTTTGAATAGCTGTATCCCAAAACCTACTTCCATTTGAGTATTTAATTATCTGTAATACATTATATTACATATAATGTTCATAAAAGAGCACTTCAGATATTATATATAGAGCTTATTATTATCAACGCAATTGCCTACAATAGATACGAGACAGGATAAAATTCATTCTAGATTTCAAAAAGCAATATAACTACACAGCCCTATACAGTCTAAGGTGTGAACATTAAAGCATTTTATGTAGTAATATATAAAGATAAAACAATAACTCACAGATTGTAATGGACGTCAGCCATATTTGGTCGGTATTTGAGGGCCCTCTCAAAGGCAACTTCCGCTTCCGCCGTCCGTCCCTGTGCGGTTAGCACACTGCCCAAATTGCCGTATGCTGTAAAGAAAATATAAGTTAACGTTTTCTAACAACAGTTTTTGTTCTTGAAGTCAGTTAAAGTATGATAAATTTATTAATCAATATTGCTATTATTTTGTGGGTTATCAAAATAGGTGCAGTTTCTATCTTTCTTTCTTTAAAATTTACTTACAAGTTCTATTGTAGACAAATGTTTTTAAAGCGTATGGGTGTATTACTATAGCTCCTTGAAAGCTCATTTTGATAGAGGAACAGGAAGAAATTGTTCCACAAAACCGGTTGATCCCAACAAAGCAGAAAAGCATTCTTAAAATTATAAAAATATATTTACTTTAAAAAGCAATTTAAGGTGACACGATTAATTTTCACAAAGTTCATTAAAAAGGCATCAAAAATAACACAACGATGTAGGTACTTTATAAGAGAGATGAATTATAAAAGAGTATTATAAAAAAAAGTCTAATTTGGATTATGGTGATTAATATGGTTATAAATAATCGCAATATGTCATAGATGCTGAAGGAAGTGACTTTTTAATAGATTCGTGTATATAAAGCATTGATTTATCGGATTCAGTAACATTTAAACTGTAGTTTAAACGAAACAATTTGGATTTTAAATTGTAAATTGTACCGTTTCGAATCTGTATTTTGTGACGTAAATATTACCGTATATTATTCGTTTTTGTTTTTGATAAATGTCAAGAATATAAACTGAGACTATTAAAATTATAACTAAAGTACAGCCGTAACATTTATAAATGCAAGCGGAGTCTGATGAAAAATATAATTTTCCTATTATTGGATACTAACATAAAACCTAATTATAAATTTCGAGGTGTTTATAATACACGTTTACATCGCTGCGGTTGATTATAAACATTCAAATTATACTCCTTATTAAATTATGTTAGTAAGGATGTAAAATTACCTACATGATCCATGATTTTAATCCACTAACGATACAGACGACAAAATTTCATTAATAATTCATACTTAGGAACAAGAATAAACCGTTTCATTACATTATTTTAACACAAAACTGCTTCAAAGGGATTAATTTAACAAAACCAAACGATAAATATGTAATTGAGATAAATTTTGTATGTAGTTGTTTCGCCTAATTTGTATTAAAATGTTAATTATTACCAATAAATAAATAGTGTTTGACTACAACTTAGACTAAGGTACCTATTTTTTTTTTCTTTTGGATACTCCCTCGGGCTGTCGTCCCTCGGGGGTTTTTAGTGAACAGTTCCTAATCGGACAAATTAAAACCAAACGGTGTGCCATACAGCGCCTGAAATAGGAGACATCCAGGACCAACTTTATAAAGACACCCGTATCCCTCTTAGCGCCTGCCTGCCACTCTCAATTAAACGGCATCCAGTCATAGACGTCGCCTCCTCGAGGCTGGCCATATAGCGGATAGAGGATAAAACCCGTCCAAACACCCGAACACCCGCAGCCACATCAGGGCGGCATGTTAAAAGAAGGGCATAAATGATTATCTCCTGTAGACATTTTATTTTTTTTGTTAGTTTGCGTTATTTTATGTCAAGTAAAGGTAGTCAAGTAAAGTAGCTTAGGCATTTCATGCGTAATAAATCTGGTTGTGATATGGCTATAAAATCACTTTTTCAGACGAGTAATTCGAGCCATTACTTAAACTAATACGTAAGTACGTATTTTAGTTACTAATACACTCGGATAAATGTCCGGGAACCTCACTAATTTCGGGGAAATGCAACAATGCAAAAGTGTTGCTTCACAACCGGCTTTCTGTGAGATTTATATTTTTTTGCTTTTAATATTTGACTTCTACTTATTTGTTATTGTTTTCAATTATTGTTATTATTACTGACATTGATACTTTTCATACAATATTGACAATCGTTTTATAAAAAAGTGTTTACAATGTAGGTATTTAATGAATGTACGATATGTTTTGCTTTCGGAATTTTCGAATTGTATACTGTGGAAACTTATAAATCTTATAATCAATGACTTATTCAGGTTTATGTTCTAAGTCGCCTGGCAATTCTGAGTATGTCATGCTTGCTAAGAAGTCCTGCCAATAGTTGCTTTAGTGTCGGGTATTTCAGATCCCTTTGATATTGTTTTGTTGGATGACGATGGCGCGTGCGTCATGCTCGTGAGAGAGTGCCGTTAATCGGGGTTGGTCATCTCCGGACTGGTATTACTTAACACATAATAGTAGGTATCATAATTATTATTTCAGAATGATGTATTTCATTGTCTTTACATTTTATGTAATTGTATTTATAGTCTAAAATTATATAAAATACCAGCTGACCCGGCAAACGTTTTCCTGTCATATAAAAACTGTATAGGGTCACCCTTATCATTTGGGGTATGAAAAATACATGTGGCCGATTCTCAGACCTACCAGATAGGCACACAAAAATTCATAAAAATCCGTCCAGTCGTTTCGGAGGAATTTGGTAACAAACACCGCGTCAGGAGAATTTTATATATTAGATTTAAAAAAGAGTATCCTTGGAGTTTATTATCTGTTTTTCTCCAAAGGATCTACGTTTTGGAACAGGCAACTAGCTTCACGGCTGACTTACTCTGACTGCCTTGACAATTCAAAAATACCTATGATTGGTTTAAGTTGAAATAAATAATTTTTAATTTTGATTATGATTTGTATTAGAGGGAAAAGACGTAATAAACACAATTCGATTTTATTATGTTCCTACTTACCTACGCTTCGAGAACATGTTGATATGTACTAAATAAATAAGAACTAAGAACTAAATAAATATGTGTGCCTACAAGAAATATTTGTATGCCGCTTGAAGGTTGAATACGGCGACCCACAAGTTATGTACTTAACAACTTTATTTATAGCCATGTATTGAATAATTAAATGAATTTCATTGATACAATTGTTTCATGTAATATGTGTGCATTTATAACGCTATATATAACCAGCACTCAAACCCAAGCTAATGAGGTCAAGACACAATGCAATTAAAATAGTTAATAATTATATTGGCTACTAAACTTAACTGCCGCAGAAACAGGTAAAAAAAATGATTTCTATTTAATTTAAATCCCTCAAAGGCGGGCAGCGCACTTACGACTTTCGAGTTGCCGGGGTCTGTGGACGGCCGTTGTCACTTAACATCAAATGACCCGTCTGTCATATATGTATATATATGTATATGTATATATATCGCTGGTCAGGTAAGATAGCTAATTAATAGATAAATGATATTAAGTATACAAAATTAGCGATACTACCAGCAAAAAGAAAAGTTTACTTTGGAATTCAGTGTCAATATGATTATATCAAATTGACTTACTTTTTGAGTTATTAATACACTAATTTTTACTACAATAGTCTTTACATTTTATAGTAGAAATTTCATTTTCTAAAATAAATTTCATTCCTGCCGGCTTAACACATCATTGAATTTTGAAAATATTTATACACCATCCCGATTTAAAAAGTGCTTTAGTGTTTACTATTTCAGCCTATTAGAGAGAGAGTCATGACTCGTGCACAAGTATGTTTGGTTAGCGGCATCGAACATCGAGCGATCTCCGCGGCACTCTGATCGGCTTTTCACAATAAATAAATATTGGGTTACCATTGCATATTTCTGGAGTTACTACAAACACATGTCTGAACTAAAGCAACTTTAAGAATTAATATATAAAACGAAAGCTTTTGGTTTTTATTCAAATGAATTGTTAGTTTAATAACTGCTGCTATAAAAAGTTTAATTGCTATGAGCTTCAAGAATTTTTGTAGGGTTTCATTTAATTAAAATGCCATACAAATGAACTTTTTTCATAAACTTTCTTATTCAAAAAGAATTACAGAAATTACATTATTTATAATTTTGTTATGTCTTGTTTTTAATTTTCTTATTTATGTTTTTTATGATGATTTTATGTGATATATATATATATATATAAATTGTTTTATATATATATGTATATATATAAAACAATTTCTTCAATGTCCACGGCTAGGCGAAGGTGTCCCCCAACGACCGAACACTTGTGTCATTTATATTAGAATATATATTTATTCATGAATTTTATTATAATACAATTTATACACAAACTATATCTGTATTTGTACTTCATTCACTTTATCCAATTGGGTATATCTGAAAAAAAAAATTTCCTCAAAAGAGTACAATTATTAACTTACATGAACAATATTTTCAAAGGAACATTAAAGCTCAATTAAAATATTCAATGTTCCTTCATGAAGCAAAAATGTTTATTCTTCAATCAAAGAATAAAGTGAAACATTTTATGTATAATAGTGTTTAATGGTATTGGTACTGGTGTTAGTGTTTATTGGCTATGGTATTTGATGTGCTACCTATGGGGTTGCAAAATCATTTGTACTTATAAGAAAGTACTAAATTAATTCTGTTCTTGCAGATTTTCAATCATAATATAGTGTGGTGTACGTTATTATATATTACCTTACAACAATACGCTATCCCTAAAATTGCATTAAAACATGTCCAGGCTCAACGGTATGATAAGTCAAATGTGGGCTGACTCGCGGCGCGGTTTTGATGGCGGATAGAACGAAACGTTCAAGACGAACACGACGATTGGTACCCGACGTGAACAGTGCTGGCTTCAACTTGTGCAATCTATGGCTGTTGCTGAGTAAGCCTATAATGGCATACCGTTTCGGTTCGGACAATTCACTAACAAACGATGATTTAGGCACGCCTTTTGGTTTTGTAAGGTTACCAATGAGAGTTTCTACTAGAAAAAAAATGTTTCTCTGTAGCACAGTCAAGTTCAGTTTTATCGCGTTTTGCGTGTAAGCAATTATAACAAATTTTTGTCACTAGTCTCTAGGTATTTAAAAAATAAAATAATTCTAGTGTTTTAAAAACGACATAATTATTGTTTTTTTTTTGCATAAATCCTCAAAAGGTACGGGCACAGCTGGTATTTTATATGTATTTATATTTATTGGGCTTACTGCAAAACCTAGAAAATGTATCATTGAAGAAAGTAGCAGATGAGAACTGCAATTTCACCTTTGTAAAGATTTCATAATCTATGGAACCCCTAGATAACATATTTTTTTCGGTAAATATGGGATGAAAGTGTTTTGAAAAGACGAGTGGCTAAAATTAAAAATATATTTAAATGACTAGATAAATCGATAACACTTTATTTGTACGCGTTGTTACAGTTAAATATAATACACACACACGTAAGTCAGATTCTGTGCAAAAGGCGACCTTTTTGCTAAATACAATTTCTTCCAGGCAACCTTAAGATGGATCATAACGTTTCCTAGATAAATATTTATTTCTTGGACATTTCTTTCTAATTAAGGATTAATTTATGGATTGTAAAATCGCGTACATATTTATACTGATATACTAAAGCTAAAGAGTTTTTAGTTTGCTGAAGCTCGTTTTAGAAATACTAGGCAGTTGCGAAACATTTTGTTTTGAATTAGACAGAGTAATGTAAATATCATTGGAGGTCTAGCATATATTACATCTCTGTAAATACTCTCATTCATCACAGTATGATCCGAAACACAAGAGACATTGCGGGGAAAATGTGTCTCCTGTTATACAGATAAATTAATTCAATGTGACCAATGAGACCATGTCCAATTCATTGTTGTATCGTATTCATTACTACATTGTATTTTGGCTGTAAATGGTATCGTCTTATTTGTCGATTGCAATTATAATCATTTTCATCAATGATCGATGTACTCAAATACAAATACATATAAATGTGATTTTGTTGAAACAACGGCTTTGCGTAATTAACCACATCGTAATATATTATGGTATAATCATTTCAATTTGCGGTCTTGGATATAAGTGCGTTTATTTAAAAAAAAATGTTTGTTAAAGCGTATGTTATTTTTACCTTTAACCCACTTATTCTCGTGAAGAAAACCTTAAGTATGTATTCCATTTTTTTTTTGTTGTGGCTGTCAGTAGATTAAAATAGACATCCCCTTCTCTTCACGTGGGTCTCGTAAAAGGCGACTAAGGGATCTGACTGTTATATATTAGACAGTATATAAACAGTCACATAATGCGTTTTAATGCAATCCTTAATTTAATGTTGTTTTACTAACTTACTGCATTATGGACTTCTCTATAAGTATACATATATTTTGGATATTTTATAGAAGACTATTTAGAAGATTTAAATAATAATAATAAATAATAATAATCAACCATCTCACACTCGGCCGTCTGATCCCAAAATAAGCAAACTTGTAGTACGGTAACCAGATTAACATTGCAAAATCCATAAAGTCTAAGCACAATAAACAAGCCTCATACATATGTATATCACATTTATTCGAAAACAATCTTTAGTAGAGCAAAATAACCGTCATTGTCGCTGATTCCGCTGCGCACTTCACTAAACTAACATTTCTCTAAACTTCTCTTATTTTGGTTAGGCACAAATGTCCCGACTCAACAGGTGCGCAATACCGGTTGTGATGTAACTCTTTCCCATCTCCTCATCCTCCTTCTCCTCTCTCCCCAGCCCTTATCGTCCTCAAAGGAGTACTATGAATTAAATGTTTCATGGCAGTCATCTATCCTTAGGCAATATGCCAAGTAAGTATTCATAATGATGCTGTCTTTATTTTAGTCTATTGTGTATATTCTTCGATTCTTCTTATTCTTCTTCGATTTAAACTTAGGGTATACAGTCGCACAAAATTGCATTAAATTGGTTTTTTATTCCTTTTAGTCATTTCTTCTCACACAAATTTACAATTCTTATGACCGCCGACCTCCCCCAACTAAAATATTTTAAAAGTATTATACTTAAAACATTTTTAATTTACAAGGATTTCCTTGTAAACTTATCAAGAACTAAGTTGGGGTTTCAGTTTGAGGTTAAATTTATTGTTCGGTATCTCAATCTTATACCGAAAATATACACCAGAATGCCAACAGTTCAACGAGTACTATGTCACCATAGACGCGGAGAGATTACTCAATTATATTCAGTTCAAGAGATCCACTTCGGACGAAGAGTAATAATGTAATATTAGCGTATAATATTTAATCAAAATACTCTTTTCTCAGTTCGTAAATAATGTTTCAATAAAAGTATAAAAAAAGCCTATACACAATGTCCAAAAAATTGAAAATTTAAAACCACAGATTTATTTTGAACGCAAAGTCAATTTTTATTTGCTTCGCCATTACTACTAATCCAGGTCTTAATCTAGTATTTGAGGATCTCCGGGGGCATATCTTTAAATATTTATAAGAGTAGATCTAATCAGTGCATGTAGTGACTGCAACCTTTTTAAGTAAATAACGTATGATCTTCAAGATTCTTGCAATTAAGGCTCATGACTAAGGAACATTTTGGAAAATTATGTATAATTAATGCCTTTTTATAAAATAAAACTTGTTCACTGATTAGTATTACTTATCGTAGCCTAACCAATTTTATTTTGTGTCTGAATTCACAGCATATTTGGTTAAAACACATCAAATCTCCATTAATAAAAATATACATTTTTGTGTCTTAATCTATTATAGTTAGTTCAAAACATGTTACTTTCTTCTGACTTAACTTTAATAAAATTCTACAAAAAAAATGAATATAATTATCTTTTGAAGTAAGTACAATCATCAATTTTAGAAGAGTTTGTCGAAATCGTATATATGTACACGCCGCTAACTTGTTCATTTGCACAAAATTTGTGATTAATAATTTTGTCATGGATTCAAAAACATGAGAATCTAGGTCGAATTAATATCCGTAATATTTTACTACTTTTAAAACTTATTTTAGCCATAGCAAGCACTGATAGGGCCACCTATTTCATAATTATGTTAGTACATAGTTGAAATCTGGTATCAAACTAAGTTCTTTATTAAGTTTAAATGTTCACCATTATTTTATAAAAAGCCAGAATACATATAAACCATTTTAGACTTCGTCCCATTATACATATAGGAACGACAAAATATTCTAGAATGATTAGTTACTTTTAAATTAAAAATACCTATATATCTATCATTACTACGACATAATAGGTTCAACAGCATAAGATATTGATAGACCTTTATTTTTGGGGTTGATCCGGTTAAGAACTGACATAAAATGGGCCAATGCCAGAAAGATTCAGTTTATTGAAAAGAAGAATAAGAAATGAAATCCTGTTGATCTATAAGGACTTATGCTAACAAAAGACATTATAAGACAGGACCAATGGATTTCCGAGGGATTCTTTATATTTATGACATCGTTCCTTCCTCAAGTAACAGTTCTGCGAAAGGTACTTCCTAAAAATTGCGGTTAAAATAATTTTCACTCGTTTAACGGTAACACAAAAAATGTCAGTAAAGAGTATTTGAGGAAGAAGATTCAATAGTAATAATCGTCGGTAATCTAAGAAGCCCTAAATCATGCTTTTAACAATTTCACGTGTGTTTACTGTAAGCGTTCATCCGTAAAGAGGCGATTACATAAAAGTGTAACTGGGTGCTTTCCTTAAATAGGGCACATCAAAAAGAAAATAAAAATCTTATCCCATTTACGATCGGGACCATTAGCTGTAAGAAAAACATAGAGCGAAAAAATATAAAAGAGACACGGCGATACTTAGTCGTTCCGCTGATTGGAATATCGGTCTGAAAGCTTTTTTATGTAGCCACTTAAAAGAGTAATTCCCGAAACATTGGCGATGTACCCGTAGGTGTTTATGTATGTTTTCTTGTTTATAACATCATATTTTTCCCTTTTTAAACACCGCTTTATGATCAGCTAAGTTCAATATTACTCCTTAGTCCATATTCATGAGTGATAATACGTTTATTCTAAAAGTAATACGTTTGTTCTAAGTTCATCAGATTTTGATTACTGCGCTGACAAAGAATAGTCGAAAAGATTATTATATTGAGAACATTACGCCCTAGTATATTTAGTAAAGAAAGAAACTGTATTGCTTGATAGTGTCAATTCTGCAAAAAGTAAAGAAAAATGAGCGTTTAAAAATACTTCTTACAATGTCTTTTATATTAACTGTACCTGTACATAACTATATTAAATTTCTGTATGTTATAAAATTTAACTTCTGTTTAGAAACATAGAATTGGAGGACTCAGGTTTACTTATATATTTACGGCTGTAATTTTAGACATAAACTTAGTACTTCTTATTCTAAGAATAAAATACTTTGTACACACCTAACTGCAAATAGCACAAATTAAAGTCTTACTTCCAAGACATACATAAGTGTTTCCTATGAAATAAAAACACGACTTTCATTGAAATTACATTACTATATTTAAACACCTACTTTTATAATTTTTGCTTTTAACAAAGGAGCGTATCTGTAGCAAATATGTTTATTTGTAAACATAAGTTACAAATAAACATATTAAATAGTGTAGTTTTTTTTATATCCTACTACGTGCAAAAAAAAAAAAAAACTTTGACACTGACCGCTGAGCCAGAGATCGTGGGTTTCATTCCCACAAGGGACAATAATTCGTTTGAGCCACATACATACTTTTTTTTCTTTTTTATTTTTTTTTTTCGTGTGGAAACCCCCTCGGGCCGTCATTAAACCAGGGTTTTCGGTGGAACGGTGTGTCGGAATCGGACCGACTAAAACCACACGGTGTGCCATACTGCGCTTAAAATAGGAGGAATCCGGGAACAGCTTTATTAAGACATCCGGACCCCTCCTAGCGCCTGCCCACACTATGCGGGCACCACCCACGGGTAACCTATTAATAAGGCGGCGTCCAGACACACGCGGACGTCACCTCCTCGCGGTTGGCCTCTACAGCGGGTGGAGGGGAAAACCCTTCCCGACCACCCGCAACCACACTCAGGGCGGCATGAGGCGCTGGTAGGCGCGCCTCCGCCGCCCGGTTCGCCGGCGGCGGATTAGGTCCGAATGGAGATCGTCCTCCCGGGCCCGCTCCGCCGCCTCCTTCCGCGAGATAACGTCCTCGCAGAAGGTTGCAACCGCGTTAAACTTCCTGTCGCTACTGGCCATGGAGCGTATAACAGCCAGTAGCGACAGATCCTCTCCGATGACTGCAGTGAGGGCCCGACGCTGCGACGCCCAAGAGGGCAAACCGCAAGCGTGTGCTGAGCCGAGTCCTCACTACAGTCGCAGTGGTGACAGACGGGGCTCATTTCCCTCCTAGCGACCGAGTGCAGATACTTCCCGAAGCAGCCGTGCCCGGAAAGAACCTGCGTCAGTCGGAAGGAAAGAGTCCCGTGCTGCCGCTCTGCCCATTCAACAATGACCGGCTGGAGCGCCTCCACGGCGGCAAAGCCAGCACGTGGAGCCTCCAGCCGGGACGACCAAGTCACCATTGTGGCTCGGCGAGCGGCCTCACGCCACTCGCGTACCTCTTCAGGCGGGGGCCTGATGCCAACAACCACCCGAAAGTCAGCCGTTCGCCGATAAACTTCGGCGAGCACTTCCGCCTCCAAATCCCACGGGGGTGTTCCTGCCAACGCACATATTGCTTCCGTGGATACGGTGCGAAAACCGCGTAAGGCTCTAACCGCCATAACTCTCTGAGGACGCCAGAGGCGTGCTCTATTCTGGGCGGTCAGAGCCTCCACCCACACCGGTGCACCGTATAGTGCCATTGACCGGACAACCCCCGTGTACAGCCGTCTTGTTGTGACGCTGGGTCCTCCCAAGTTGGGCAAAAGCCGCCCAAGAGCGGACGCAGCGCCGATCAGCTTTGGAGCAAGCTGCCGAAAGTGCTCGTCGAAGGGCCACCTGCCGTTAAGGATCAGGCCCAGATATCTTATGTGGGCCCGAACCGGTACGAGAACCGAGTTGACCGTGATGGAGGCGCCAGGGGGCGGACCACGACGGGGCCCATGGAATAGAAGAGCCTCCGTCTTGTCCAGGGCCACCCGCAAGCCCAGCGCCTCGATGCGCCTGACCACCAGTGAGGCTCTTCTGGTGGCCAAACGCACCGCCTCCTGAAAGTTGCCGTGCTCCTGAAAGGGCCGTGACCAAAGTGTCATCAGCGTAACAGATTACGCCCAGCCCAGGGGGGAAGTCACCTCGGAGGGCCCAGTCATACCCCATGTTCCACAGGAGCGGTCCAAGGACAGATCCCTGTGGAACACCGCACGACATGGACCGTCGACTCAGATGACCTTCTCGGTCCTCGTACATGACGGTACGCTCCTGTAAATAGTCTGCCACTAGTCGCCTCAGGTACTGTGGCACCCCGTGATAGCGGAGTGCTTCCCGGATGCAACTGAATGAGCCACATACATACTTGCCACAAGTCTCTGTTTTCCTTGCGTCCGTTGTTGGCATGTTTGTACACCGCGATACAGAAGTATTTGCTACCTAATTGATATCGCTAGACATTATACAGAAACGAATGAAATCGAAATCGGATTTTCATCAATATATATAATATAATGACATTTTTATTACCTTATACAGAACATTTACCGACATAACCCTACGCGAATAATAAAGGCCTTCGCCAAAATATTTAATTTAGCCTCAATACCTAACCATACATAATGTTACAGTTTCGCTTTTATTATTTAGAGCTCATCCATTGTTCCTTTTCAAATCGAAACTCAATAAAACTGAGCTCTGTAAGCCATCTCTTTGTGTTACAAATTGAAATACATATTTTTTAAACGTTAATTACATTTTTGCTACGTCAAATGATCATCCTTTACGAACTCCAAATACGGAACTGTTAATTAAAATATAATTATGAGTGAGTTGATTTTGATGAATGCAGACTATTATCTATTCTTACATGAAACTATAATCGGACTTAAAAAAAGTAAACAAGCGACTTCAATGCGTCTATCATAAAATTTAAGACTAATGTGGTTTTCTCATGGATGCCATAGTCACAACTGGACTAATCTCTCATCTAACTATCCTTGAAGTATTTCCTTTCCAATAAAAAAGAATCATCGAAATCGGTTGGCCTGATATTGAGTTATTCGTCCATTTATCGCACATGCTTAATGCAAATTTAAGACTTATATTGTTTTCTTTTAGATACCATTCTCAGAACTGGACCAAATTAAAATGGGACCACACGCACCAGCTTTCAAATAAAAAAAAAAATCGTCGAAATCAGTTCATGCAATCGAAAGTTCTAAGGTAACAAATATATAAAAAAAATACAGTCGAATGAGAACCTCCTCCTTCTCTAAGACGGTTGAAAAACAGAATAAATTGAACCTAAAACGATAAGTCTAATATGTACTTCTACTGAACTGGGAAGTGATAACGGCCGAAGTTGTATGTAGGTATATATGTTTTTAAAAAACTTTTCAACTATTTCGAGATAGTTAGACTGGTAGGTTAGTGAGTTAACACGTGACTTTTATTTAAATACAGGACAAATAAATGTGTGATGAGCATAGACGTCTGTGTCTGGGTGTAATTTATCTTTAACTTTTATCAGCAGTTCGGTTACTATAGTACTAGGTGTGGTAAGTAAGGGATTAGTCTGAAGTTTTTATACATGTTAGGAACTTCTCAGACTATCTTTTTAGTACATTTCTAACATTTATTTTGTAGCTTAACTCAGTAACGACTTATTTTACATAAACTTTAATGCGGTTTAACTTCTCTCATAAACTGTTAATTTCTATGGAGGTAGAATGACCATTTATGCGAATCGTCTCGCCACCTCATTCTTATCATATTATTATTAATCTGACCACCACTACAGTTCGCACTAATAGCTTACCGGATTATCCTGGTTATACCTGGGTCAACAGGTAGCCTCAAATCCATAGCCACAAACTAGTTACGTACAACTATCGTACAGAATAAACTAAACAAAGTAGGTATCAGTTCTCTTATTATCTATTGCAACCGTGACTTGAACTTAGTTCATTAGATACGGTCACATTAATATTAGGTATAGATTTATTTTTAACACAAAACTATAGTAATTAAACACATTTTCTTGGAAAAATGATATATAGATGCAGTAGAGGAAAACTAAGTATTACTAGAGTATTATCCGATTAGGAAATGGTTTTATTAAGAACATTATTAGTTTCACTAATATAAGATGTTAGCTTCCGTCCGCCTTACTAGCTGCTTGCGACTATGTCGGCGCGTGATACCTCTATAAAAAATAGCCTTTGTTTGATGAATGTCACTTTCGTATTAATATAATATAAATATGTAATAGCTTATATCGTGTGTTTAATAGTGGGCGCTTGATGAAAAAAATGCCATATGTCGTCATATATGTATTTCGAGTGCGAGTATGATATATGATAGATTTGTCAATATTAGGATACATACATAAATATACTAAAGCCTATTTCTATATATTCTATTCTTGTATATAAAAATATACATATATATGATTAATAACATTCCCATCCCTTAGTCGCATATTAATGACACCCACGGGAAGAGATGGATTCGCCCTATTCTAATCCACCACACAGATTTCAATATTTAATAACGCTTTATTACACAAATTTTCATAGCAATTTCATTTTCTTAGTAAGGATGATTTTATTTACTTCAACTTAATAAATAAAAAAAAAATAAGCATTTTGAAAGGATTTATTTTGGAATAACTTTCATTAACCTTGAAATGCAATGGTAATTTTCTAAGATATAATTTCACAGAGCTTTTTATTATCTTCGACTTAATAAAAGTTTAATAATTATCTACCTTTATCTGCTACCTGAATTTTACAATCACAATGGAAAAGCCTCTGTCCCCAATTTATTATTAATATATTTAATTAATGCTCACAATTTGCCTATTATAAACAAGCCTATTGCCATCACCTTTTAAGAGTTGGATGGGAAAATTTGGAATTAATTGACATGAACAGGAGGATAGAAAGGGGAGGAAAGGGATATTGCTTAAAAAGATGGACTGGGGAGGATAAGCAGTAGCTCAAGCAACTCAGGGTCTCAGCAATAGGCGGACTTAATGCCTAAGAAATTATCTACCAGACAGTCATTGGATGATGCAGTGAATAGAAAAAAAAAATATATGTATGTTTTGGCCATGTTAAAAAAATATGATGATTTAGAAAATTTTAACAAAATTTTACTACTACAAAAGTTTTTTATTATCTTACACACTTTGTTACTCCTAAGTATCCCTAAAAGAAGTTCAAGATAAAGATAATTGCGTTAATCTGTGACAGTCGCCACTCGAGGCTGTGTTATCAGAGCCAAAAATGGAGACGATAAACCGTACGGCTTAACCGATTACATTGAGGAAAGTTGTCCGAAGCGCTGATAAAACTCTTATAATAAATAGTCGTATAATGACATATTGTAAAAAGTTAATTATTGTGATTGTGAATTTTGGTATAGTCATCACACTTATACATGTTACTAGTTGTATATGTAAGTACATCCTATATCATAGCCTTATATCAACGTTTGTTGTGATGCTGCTGATGATGCTTGTGCTGAATGTGATTTTTTGTTACAATATCATGCTCGCAATATCACTCGGTAAACGGGGTATAAATAAGTTTAGTACGTTTATAATATTTCATTTTAAAGAGCTTCTTCCAGTCAGATAAGACATAACACCGTAGGTAGGTAATACCATTGGTATTATCATGGCATGCTCTCTCTATAATCTAATAATAGCATTTATTATTATATCCCCAACGGTATTTGGTATCCTTAATGTTAAACCGAGAAATTATTATATTTAAGGAGTCATTATATTGAGTATCACTGAACTAGCTACAAAAATAAAATGTCAATTGAAATATTTTTTAAAATTTTATTTAGAACTTGCTGTCTTGGTAAAATTTTCACTCATTAATGAATTTATAAATGAATGGATTTATTATGTAAACGAGCTTTTATTCGCGGCTTTTCGTCTCACAACGATGAAGTATTTAATAATCTATATTTGCAATCTTTATTTTACATTTCAATACCACTAGGAAATCTAGAAACTGAATACAATAGTTTACTAGAATGCTCGAAAACAACTTGGTCAAGAATAAAATATCAGAAATAACATAAGTTGTTTGCATACGGCATGCTGCTTACGTGCCCCATGTGCAATGTACTTGTTATATAATTCAGACGTACAGAAAGCCAGATATCACTTGATCGCCATTTAAATTATTTATCACAAAACATTAATAACTTTTACGTCACCCTTTGTTAAAGAGATACGTATGTACCTAATTAATCGAATATTTGTGATTCTTCCCTGTTAATCTACTGTATGGTCAGTTCAATACATCAATTATCACTGCAAAGGGTGTATACGGTAAAGCCGGCTTTAGCCGATTAGATTGCCTTCGCCCTATTCCAGCAAACTCGTGTAATGGGAGACGCCTTGTGATTGGCCAGTTGCGAATACGCGTCGGCGACAAATTGGATCGAGTTAGCCTTTAGGTCATGTTACCAAAAGATAAAAGGAAGAATAGAGGCCATTTCAAATTGGATGAGATTCAACTATCGTGGCTATTACAATTCAAACTGATGATATTATGCTTGAATATAAAGTTTGAACTGAACGTAAGTGTAGCAGGTTATATTTTAAGAAAGCTTACATTGCTAGTAGCTTACAGTAGCGTTTAAGTGGTTGCGTTTAAACGTATTGCTAATTAAATAAACGTTTGGGCAAAACAAATATTTTCGCAATGAATTGTCGGAGTGGGGAAAGTTGAAATGGATTAATTTTACTTTTATTAAAAAAAAGTTAGTCACCTATTTTTACATTCATGATTAGATATAGGATATTTAAATCAGCTAGTTTACTAACTGTTTTAATCTATCTATACATATATATTGGAAAAATACAAATATACTTTGTTGCCGTGTGTTTCACGGTGGAGTATATAATAAGGCCATCCGTTGTCTTCCAGATGGTGTCATAAAAGGCGCCAAAGGAATCGGACTTTTATTTATCAGACTGTATATATACAGTCATTCAGTGCCCGGTTGACGGCAACAGGCTTGCCGCCTGTTACGTTAGTGGGACCACATTGAATTGTGCAAAATTTGGGTATTGAAGGAGAAATGGTAGGTAGTGGCGTAATTAATGCCGACATTTTGTCGATTGTAATTTAATCCACTTTATGTAATAGGGGGCAAGCCTATTGCAGTCATCCGGGCTCTTTAGGGAATTAAATTGGAAAGTTTGGAGTATATTAACAGGAAAGGGGAATAAAAAGAGAATTTAAAGGATATTGCTTATACAGAATGTTTGGGGGAGCAATAGCTCAAGCAAGTCAGGGTCGCATACCTGTAACTCGTACTGGCTAATACCTTGTAGTCCAAGTCCTCTAACTACATGTATCTGTAACTATATACATAGTTTTATAGATATGAGAAATAAAATTTTAATTGGTGTCAAGTTTTAACCAATTTACGAATCTTGATATATTCTTCAATTTTTAATAATAATTAATATAATAAAAGAAATGTTATTTTTAGGCTAAATTTGATATAGTAAAATATTATAACGACAACAATATGGAAACCATAAATAAAGTAATATGATTGTCATAGAAATTTTATTGAAAAAAATCTCAAAAGATCTCATAATTATCTATTATAATATATATTTATATATATAATTTCACACAACTTCTTTGGAGGCAAAAACCAATCGAGTACTTGGGTGAAGTATCTTTTTACAGTTAACGTCAAAGTTACTACCGAAATTAATTAAGCATGCTTAGAATAACTTTAAAGGAATTTATAAAATCAGAAGTGTATTATTGTTGTTGTTTTTATTTCTATACAGATATATACATTCTACAAACATATACTTTTTCCTCATCGATGTCCGTAAGTATATTAAATCTTTGAAATTTATAGCCTAAATTAAATTACTTGGATTACAAATGCTCTGCTAAACCACTGTCAGACATACGATTTCATTGATCTTGACATACATATGTGTCCATAGCACTGGTCATGCGTTTGTTAGAAAATGACGTGCTTCGTCATGCATTGAAGAGCTTTCAAATTTGCGTTCTGAGCACGAGATAAACAGAACCTAGTTGATTGTATTTTCTGATACTAGTATGCACCAAATAGATGTATTTATTTATGTTACTTTATTTTCTATATATAATCTAGCATATTGAATACAGTAACGAATTGAACTAAATAACAATGTAACGTAATTACGTTATATTGTTGTTTGGTTGATATAGAATTACTTATATGTACATTAACTTGCTGCAAGATC
Organism: Tyria jacobaeae; assembly: GCA_947561695.1. Taxonomy (NCBI): domain Eukaryota; kingdom Metazoa; phylum Arthropoda; class Insecta; order Lepidoptera; family Erebidae; genus Tyria; species Tyria jacobaeae. The sequence continues at coordinate 10,096,413 of OX387210.1, forward strand.
TAAGCCACCTTCAATAGTTATCAAACTGTTACAGTAACTTTTATATTTTTTGTAATTTTAAGGCCAAAACAGCGGTTTCAATGACTCTTATTCAGTTTATTTTCATTTAATACGAATTGTTTCTATTGTTTAAATATCTCGTTATAGATGAAAAAAAAATTGTTAGTTAGAAACACTTATTTTACTAAGTTAGTAATTGATTTCATGAATTAGGTAATGCACGTGTATTGATATAACAGACAGGTGTTTCGTAGGTATACCCCCAAGCTCTTCTGTAAACTTGATCGTATATAAATAATAATAGAATTTCAATGTGAACGAATACGGTGGAGAGAAATGAGAGACACAAGCTCCACAACAGTATTCGTCATTATTTAAAAGAGTAATTCTTTTTATAGTATATAATACGATGTGTTGACATGATTGCAGATACAATCACACAATTACTTACAACACAATTACTGTATAGTATTGAGACAACATTCTATATACAAATGTGCATAGTTACTTTGTAATCCTGCAGACAGTTCTTTCTTGACCCCACTAAATTACGAACCTACTTATTACAACTCTTCTTGTGAATTCCAACTAGACGTTATTGGCCAATTTATATGTATCTTTATAAATATAATTGTAATTAAATTGATAGAGAAAAGGGGAGTTGGACCTGCGGTACCCGCACTCACTCGGCAATACGATGCTATGCAAAGCTTTGTTGAACTACCAGTTTTCTGTGAAGCCGTGATATTACTCCGATCGGGTATGTAGAATTGTGCCTCAGAGAAAAGCCTTATATAAGCTCAGCTACACTAAGAATTTGTGTACAAGTAATGAAGTATATTGAGTAATGAAGTAATGAATGATATCTGCCAGTATAATAGACTCTATCTCGACTAAGACACCAAAAGAATAGTTTAGCTTTTTCTAATCTATGTTATATGTCAAACAATAATATTCTCAAACCAAAATTCACATTTCTCTAAAACGTTTTAGTTACGACTAATTTTATGGTTATCTTTTGTAAAATGAATCATTCAATCAAAGGAATACTTCAACATTGTGTTCATATTATAAAGTACAATGCAACAGAGCAATATTAACATTGGAACAATGTAATTTTTCATACGCACACAGTACATTGAAAGAATTTTAAAACAACAGAATGTTTTCATATGTACACTGAAGGTATTACATGTAAGGGCGACATAAAAAAATAAAGGCCTCTGTTTTCCCTGTTTATTATAAAGCGTAACAAATCTTGAATGTAGATACATAGTCATGTATGTCAGGAAGTTTTGTCAGATAGAAAGTAATGATAGGATATACGAGCTTGTTTTATTAATAATCGACCGGTTCGTAAGGTTTGGATAGAAATATAGTATATACTACATTGTATACAATACCGTCATGCCTTGTGGTTCTCGGTGAAGTAGAATAATGCCACCACATCTCTCGCCAACAAGGTCGTAAAAGTGTTAAAAGGACTAAGGGATTGTTATCTATCAATATTCAATCATATAGTGCTCGCTTGCATACCGTATCGTAGGCATGGGGGTATGCCTACGATACGGTGTTACGGTAGTGGGTTCTAATTGTCAAAATGTGGGTGTTTATACACCTCTGCCTTCCCCTTCGGGGATACAGGAGTGAGTATGTATGTACATTGTATGTGGTATTGTGTATTGGTTTGCCTAATACGCGGGGATATGGGTACTCTTGTAATTTATTTTTAATTTAAATTTCAAAGAAAAACGAAGTAACGAATTTTTCGATTTGCTTCCCGCTTTCCCGAAATAATGTAAGCAAAAAGACACTGTGTGAATACATCATTTGAGAGATGTTATTTTGTCCTGCACTTTTAATAATTGTAAATAGCGAAAGTCTCTAAAAAAGAGTACTACATCATTTACGAGCTGGTCACTGAACTTCTAATTTAAACTAAAATGAAGTATGTTCCGGACGTGACTTAGCCCACAAACCTTTTCAAAAAACACATATTTTTTTAAACATCGGCTACGTAAGTTCTGATGGTTTAAAAATGATTTATTTAGAATTTCACTGTTTTCATTGTTATAATACTTTATTGATTTTCAATTATACAAGTATGTTTTATGATCGTTACCTTTTTTTTTGTATCTTTCATAAAAAGAAAAACTATTATTCGGTCTATATTCCGTAAAAAACGTAATCCCCATGAGAATATGAGTTCCACCGTAGTTGCGGAGACAGGCGCCCTCAATATTTTACAAGTGATTTCGGATCTCGTAAAAATACAAGAACTGAGATATAACTTTTAAAAAGCAACTTGGCCTCCTTATTTTTTCCTTACAAACCCATCGCGAAGAAGTTAGATAGTTTTACATCGGAGACCCTTCGATAAAGTGTCATAATTTAGGTGAAATATTGTTTTTCTGGCAAAGGGAGCATATTTCGTTATCTTATTTGTGGTTTCTGAATAAGTTATAGTTTCTTTCTTTTGAATAGTATATATTTACCAAACTGACTTCAGCGACCTGTTGATGATTTTATTTTTGATGTCCCCCGGCTATGGTGACTGATAGTTTATTTCATATTGAATATTTACCTTATTTGTAGAAAACTTTCACTTCACAATTTAGAATTTACACTATAAAAGGTAGATGTTGTTATCAACTCAAAACCCTATTGGTAGATTAAGTTAGTTTCCATGTATTAGCTCAAAGTTGGGATTGCAGAATTTCAGAGATATGTGACCGCTTAGTATAAAGAAAGACTTTGCTTTAGAGCCATGTTTACTGTCCAAAAAGCTGTTTGTTGTTTTTGGAGATTGCGAGACTTTTAGTCTATATATGCATGTTTTATTGGCTGCACGGATCTAATTAACTTCTGGATACCTTAACAAATTTTACTTGTAGATTGTGAAACAGACCCTACTAAAATAACTCCTGCTGTTAAGAACTGAACTCGAACATCGAGAAAATTAAATATAAAGTTTTGTTTTGTACATACTTTTGAATATCAAATAAGATTACTGCTACAATTCATCAACAGCTATTTTATAGACAAAACGAATAAAATATTCGAGTTTGTGTCTAAGAAAATTTGTCAGCGTCGTACGGAGGAAAGCAAAGTAAGAACCATCAGACGAAACTTTTCTCTTTGCGTGAAAGTTTCTGATGTGAACAGAAACCCGGGGCGACACGTCCCTCGGGGCGAACATGCATGTTTAATGGCGTCCTGGAAAGGTCAAGAGTCTGAATGCGAGTGGAAGTAGTGAATACATTACTAGCTCCCGAGTGGGCAGGTACTCGGAGTAAACAGGCGTGCCGTTACAACCTCTTTACCAACTTACATGAACTACGACGCCGTAGACAGGTAGTTTGTAGCTGTCTCTCAAACAAATTAATTGTGTCTTAGTTTTGGGCCGTAACGCGGGAGTAACTCAAACAAACTTTAGAGAATGGTACGAAATAGAAGTGTTGGCTCGGCCTCCCCTAATAGTATGCCGTAAACTGGCTAAATTTTGACGTAAAGGGACGTTGACTAACGGTTAATATTTAGCATGTTTTAAATTGCATCTCCACTACCACTATTTTGAAGAGTGCAAATAAATTACTCCATTTTCGTGATGAATTCATATGAAATACACTATTACAGTATAATGTACACTCCCTGCTACTATAGTATCTTATTTGTGAATAATGTAGATCGTGTAGTGTGAAAAAAACTATGAATATACGTATTGTACCATGATTTTAGGGTGTCTAAAAACCTAAAACACAAATCAAACAGTTTAACTTTTTGGTTTACATTTTTGTTGTTAAGTAGGTACTCTTGGTATAAAACGAGAAAAGGCAAGGAATTCAGTACAGGTACTCTTATCTAATATCCAGTTAATAAATCAAATATACATCCCACTGAAGAAAATAACCCCTGTTATAAAGTTTTAGATTACAACAAATTTTCTTGGCTTAAAATTTTGTTATACTTTTGAAATGATTAGTTTACTTATTCTGTACTGATCTTTTACTTTGTAAGTATATTACCTAAAACTAAACGTATGTAAGCATTATAATTCTGTTCAGTTACGGACTTTCACACATAATTTCATCTTTTTCTAATGAATTCTCAGATTATTTTATTTTAACTAAGTACTAGTAGTAGTTGTTGTAGAATATCGACCTTATCCGTATATAAAGACACATTAAAACCTATTTTGTAAGGGTTGTTTTTAAGATGGATTAATCTATTTAGCTTCACTATTTGATTTGAATTGTATGTTTTTCAGAAGAAAACGGATACTTGACGTTGGACAACAACGCGGAAAAGTGATTGAAGGCTACATGGAAAATAAGTAATATGTATTTATTATTTTAATTATAGTATAGTGATATATCAGGCATATAATACTTTCATTTCAGTTACGCCATAAACACCTATGCCAAAAAGCTGTCATCAAGAAGGCTTTTCTTTTAGAAAATTGCAGGGTTAGTAAGAATTTAAATCTGGTGAAACTCAAAAAATTACAACACAACATAGTTATTTTGTCAATTACCAATCCATCTTGTGGAATACGTCTGTACTTGTTGCCGTCGCTCGCAATTCTGAGCGCGTCATGTTGTTAGTAAAATATTTGGCATATTAAAATCCTTACATGTGTGTATTTATAATAGGACGAATATAGACAAATGAATTCTCTACACATGGCCGTTTTCGGAATATAAATATCGAACACGAAACGCCAAGTGAAGTGTCACTTTGACAATTGCACTAGGCAGAGTAAAAAATCCATTCTTTCTATTTATGCGATAGATATAAATAGATTATATTATATCTATGCTTTATAGATGAAGGTTGCAGTGTAAATAGCAGAAAGAAAAAGATAATTGTACCGAATTTGCCAGAACCAAGTTTCATTATATTAACACTCTTAAATAAACAAAAAACATGAAATATAAAAAATAACGTCTTAGAATCGTTCACCCAATACCATACAATCGGGCTGTTATAGTGATTGATGGAAACGACAAAAAACACATCGTGTACCAGATGACATCCCTTACCATAAGAGAGAAGTAGGTCACTATGGTGTTAGAAAAAGGAGGTTAGGCACCCTTACATTATCGTCTACATTGGAATACAGAACGTTATATTTATATTTTTCTTTTTAAGAACATTGCTTTGAAGACAATTTCATTATATTTAAAAAAAATGTAAGTATTTCGTTTTCGTAATTCAAAGAAGTAACCTAAATATACTCACCTTTTGGAGGATTGATATGCAAGGCGCTCCTAAATAGACTTTCCTCGTCGCGCCAATCCAGGTTTCTGCGTAACGTGTAACCGCACATCGCGCACAATGTTACTAGAAGTGCCAACAGGAAGAGTCGGCTCTTTGTCTCACCGCGGTGCCAGTTTCGTGTCAAGACACCCGCTCCGAGACCCAACATTAAACAGAAACCAACACTTGGTATGTATAGAACGCGTTCTGCCACTACAAACCCAACGTAGAAAAGTAAATTAGTCGCAGGCACAAATGGCAGCACCATAAAGGCCGTGAACATTAGAAACGCAACTCGGGGACTTCTATAAACGCTTTTCTGCACACTGGTCACCCTGGATATCGCAAACGACACCGGGCAGATGCAACTAGAATTGTGCATCGTTACATTATTGTTGTTGCTAGCTCTACATACGCTCGTATGTTCATCAGTAAGTAAATGTTTGCACCCAGTGCACGGGCACAAAAGCTTTTTAGATGATACACTCTCTTTGTGCGGTGCGTGATAGTTTTTTTTTTCATAACAGTCTTGTCCTCTATTATACTGCTTGCAATTGTAATTCCATTTGTGCTTAATCTTACAATTTTGTTTTCTGTAATACTTTGCATCTCGAACTAAATTGTCCTGATACTTTTTAAATTCGTTCATTAAAGTTCGCCAGGTTACTTTTGAGATAGCGGCGTAGAACATGGCGGTAACGATGTTCCTTGCGTCAAATAAGCTCGTTATCCTCGGTATCGAGTCCATCGACCAATCGAAGCTTAGGTGAAAAGGGTATAAAAGTAGGAAGAAGTTGAAGACTGGTAGATAAGCGAATGTATAGAGGCGCGTAAGAATTGAGGGGTCTCGCGATGCGGGGTTATCTGCGGCTGCAAAAGCCGTAGGTGCGCCTGCCAGTCGTAAGCGCCAGTAGAGAAGGGCGAAGCCACCCGTTCCTAGAGCACAAACACTCCGCCATCGGTGCTGAAACAATAAAAAATATTATTCAATAAGATGCCCATTAACACCAATGTGTTCAAGTGAGAAGGGAATTTAACTTCAGACTTTTTGAAAGGATCTCAAAGTATCATGTTGTTCCCAATTCATAAAATAAAGTTTATTCATAAGCGGAAAGAGAAAAGTTAGGAATTTCGAGACTTTTTTTTCTAAATATTTTGCTCAACTTCATCAATGATTGATTACGTTAGAGCAATATTTCATTAATAACTGTCAAAAAAAATCCGGCATATAATGGAATTATAGTATTTTTTATAGCTCATTTAATACGTTACATACTTTAAGACTTCTTATGTAATGGGTTAAAAATTGGCAATTACATACATAGTATTTCCCATGTTCTGAATAAATACGATTAATTAGATAACTGAAACACATTGTAGCAAAACAACATTAACATGAAACAATCGACAACATCTTCAGGAGACAGATTAATGAAAATTTAACTAAGTTATCAACTGAGCAGATATTCATGGGTGTTTTATTTACTTTAATTTATTCTAGAATGAACTTTAACAACAGCTAAAATTTCAACCGTATGAACGTACCCACGATCATACGGTTGAAATTTTGGCTGACACTAGATCGGTAGTATTAAGAACTAATCCAAACCGCTCAAAAACCAGTAGTGAGGTAACAAAAACCAGTGAGAAACTGTGGTATCACAGTTCCGTTCTTGCAATCTACATTAGGAGTTATTAAAGTACGTAGGTATAAGCTTTCTACAACTACTTACTACGCCGTTTAAGTTTACAATACGTCAACGATGTACTGGGAAACAATGTATCATATGAATGAAATGATGAATGAATTAAAATGATCATCATTTTAATAATTAATCACCTTACTATTGTACATTATTTTCATAAATAAAATAAAAGAGAATGAAGAAAAAAGTTTAGGTAATTATTTCAACCTCCTTTTATTAATCGGAAGTCACCAGTTTATAACTCCAGGCACCATACCCAACCTTATAACTAATAATAATTTAAAGCCACAGTAAAGGTCTCCGATAAAACTGATTTATAAAGGAGTAGATCGGGGTGAGACGTCCCTTAGATTAATAAACTACTACTAGCACGTACATAACACTGATCCTCCTTTAAGCACTATATGATTAATATGTAAATATGATCAGTAAGGTATTTTAATTTGCTTAAAGTGGTGTTATTAAGAAAGTTTTCACGGTTATTTAGTACTGGTCAGGTTCGATCGACGCCGCACCGCTCCCGTGTGCACTACCGGCTTGTTAGTTGCGGGAAGCTACGAGGAAAAGATTTATGAAGGTTACCCCGTCCCCTGCCCGACCTGGCCCAAGGGAAACCTCATTGCAGAACTAACGACGCCGTTTCGGATTTCCAGCACAATTTACACCACCGAGGGAGCAAATCGAAAAATCTCGGCGAAACTTAGATGAACTACAAATTAATCAACCCGAATGAAGAGAAACACTGAATAATACAGAACCTACTTCACTAGGAAAACGTAAGTTCTTTAACAGAAGCTTTTAGAAGAAAAAACAATAATGCGATTAGTTTGCACTCGTGAGAAAACTTTTAAAGCAGAATCCATCAATAATTTAAGAACAGTTCAGGGTACAACGCTGAACTTAAACGGGTGCTGCGATGCGATAAAAGCTCAAAGCACGGTTATTGACTTATGTCAATAGGCCTAAGTCAAGCGAAATAATTAATTATTCACTTCATTACATGAGTATTGGAAACGCTTGCAGGAGTATACTAGTAAGTTATTAAGTTACCGTCTTAATTGTATAGTATAAATACATAAATAAAAAAACATATTTTTAATCAAGAATTTAGGATCATGTAGTATTCAAATATCAATACTCTTGTTATAAAAAATATTATTATTATTCCAGCTCAATGGAACCCCGGAAAGCGTTATACAAGTTTAATAAAAATTTGTTAAACTGTTTAAAAATCATTAATCAAAAATTGGCTTCTTAGTACAATTTTTTTTGCACTTAAATTTGTGTACAAATGTTGGAAGTATCTACATAATTATTGCTACGTTAGTAATTTGTGAAATTGTCTACTTGTATTTCATCAACTGAGAGTTGAAGTCAAAGCAAATAACTTAATGAAATAAGCGAGCGAGCTTGGCCTAGACGTCAGAGAAGCGCTTATCTGCAAAATTTACTGACTGGCTGACATTACCATCGTCGCCTCGCAAATGCCGACTCATTTGCCAGTTCGTTTGAAAAACCCTCAGTATTAAGTACTAGCTTATATTCGTTCAGAATATTCGTATATGGTCAATTCGGGAGATTTATAATATTAGATTATTACATATGAAATTTGCGTTAAATTATATATTTAATCAATCGAACTGTTTACCATTACTATCCATGCACTTTCGCCATTTCATAGGTTGTTTATTCATTCCATTGCTGAAAAAGTTATGGGGAGCGATAATCAATAAAATCTTTGAAGGCGGTTGGGACTGCCTAATTGGAATTGAATTTTTTTCTTTCCGAGAAACTGTCCAAATTTCTAAAAAAGTAGTAATTTGTTGAAACAACTTCCGGAGAGTATGGTGGGTGGGGAGGAGACATTCCAATCTTAGCTCCTAGAATTTAGCTCTATTGTGAAGTATGGGGTCTAGCGTTGTTCTGAAGCAACAATGGAATAGACCAGTCTCGGTTGCTTTTTTCTGAGTCAGCTTTCACGGGGGACAGGATTTTACCGGTTTTACATGGTTCAATCACTGTGATGAGCATTTTTTTTTTCATAAAAAGAAAACTCCCGCACTAGGATTAATTCCTGTGTCGCACAATTCCTGTGTCGTGTGTATAAACATTCAAACAACGGACGCAAAGAATACCCACACTCAAAACAACCATTAGAGGATTATACAAAGTGTTGGCCCGTGCGGGGATCGAACCCACAACACTCGGCGCAGCAGTGTAGTGGCGAGGTGACCACTTATACCGCTACGTCATTCGTGCAGTGACCATCCATCGTATTGTGACGGTTGCGTAATGTAACGCAGCACTCAATGCGTGTTTGTTGCTGTGCTTCCTTAATTCATGCGGTACCCAGATCTCGAGCTTTTTTATTTTTCCAATTTGTTTCAAATGAATTAAAATTGTTTTATCTTTAATATTCTGAGCTATTACAGCAGCGCTGTAGGACCACTGTAGTACTCGTATTCGTAAAAAATGCGATATTTTAAGTTTTCCATTTTGTGAACATAACATCATAATTACATACAATTGTAATTATAATTAAAAAAAAAAAAATTCTACTTCGTATTTCCACAGCTGATATTAAAGCACTGAGGCTAAATTATGTCCTACTTTATTTTTCTGCTACACTGAACAAGAATAAAGTTTACACGTTTTTTTTTTTTTTTTTGAAAACTCAACGAAATTTATACAAACGTAAGAAAAGCAGCTTACTTTTTTTGTATAAAATAATCTGCGTAAAAGCTTCCGAAATGGAAATATTTCACAAATAAAACGTTGCCACCGAGATACCCTGCCTATGAACTCATAAACTCGCTGAGGTAGACGTCGGTGCGGAGGGCTCCATTAACTTTAATACCCTCATAACTACATGACGAAATTTCTACAACAGGAAAAAGCTCTTTTAATTCCGACCGTCAAGGTCTTTGACAAGGAATGACAATATTTTTATGCCGCCACGACATAAAATATGTAGAAAGATAAGGCCCACCTCTCGCCCTAAATTGCTTAATATTGCCAACCAATATGATCGTAAATTGTTTTCCTAGCGCTTGGTTAAAATTAAATAAACATGGAAGGCAGAGTTTGCTGTACCCATCCCCTCCTGTTTTATCTATTCCGTAATATTTTACAAGTAGAAAGCAACGTGTATTGATAAACCAAACATAAATATTTGACATAAAAACCAGAAGTGCATTTGAACACCACGGAGTTAAAGTTAAAGTTTTGTAAAAAATAAATAAAGTTAAATATACTCTAATTAAAGCTTGTTATAATAAATAGGAACAATGATAACAAAAACGAACATATACATATATCCCGGTTGCGTTGCAATTCCTAAGGTAAATAAGCAAGTTTACTGCGGTGAACAAATTTCGTATCGTCATAAGCAGGTAGCTGCTGAAATTCGAGTCACGTACTCACAGTAGCAAATAATATTATGAGAGAAATCGTGTCTGGTAGGAGTATAACTTTACCGGTATTCCGTCTTCAACGTGGATGCCTGCTCTTAATATTTATAGTAGCATTTTGCCCGGTGGCGTTGCGCACAGATTTGCTTCTGTATTTCCTCATACTAAAATTTATAACAGAAAAATGTACGTCTAAGAAGAACTTTTTAGAAAATTCTACTGCAAGTTTCAACACGAGAATTACATAAAAGACCACGGGATTTTTCAAGTTATCACAAAGAAATAATTAATGATCATTATTGGACTTTTCAGACCTTCTCAGGGCCGATTAAGTACACATGAGTGATCTGTATATGTATATTGTTTTTCTCTACTATACTGTTATATACCTATTTAGGTAAAATATACGCCATACGACTACCAAAAACTCCTTAAAAAGTTGTCCTAATATACGCTTCACTGGTAACATATATCCATTATTTAAAAAACTACTATTTGATTAAAGGCCAAGTGTTTTATCTAAAATTATAGAAGCCGTTTACAATTTAGAGAAACTACATCAAACTATTTATAAACCTTACAATTTGAACTTGAAATGTGCCCGATAGAGCTAACATTTCTTAAGAATAATAAAAAACCTAATAAAATATATTTATGGGTATTCAAATGCAATCACAAAGAGGCAATGTAATTAATCCAATACATATGAAAAAACGTGTAAAAACTTATTCAGCGGTCGTTCCTGTGCAAAGTTTGAGTATCCCAACTGATGTACTGCCTCGACAGCAGAGAAAACCATGTTAAACCTGCTCATCTAATGTAATGTAGTATTCTTGTTAGTCAGTAAGTTCACCAAAGCTCCAATCTTAGGGTGGCATTCCGCCAACAAAATGGGCCATGTGTTTGTTTGTTAAATTGATTGTGTAAAAATATTTATCTCTTAGACAGTAAGAGTGACTACGAATTATGAGTCTACATGAATTTACATTATTTAAAGGCATTTCTGTCACTTTTATAGTGGGACAGATGAACAATGAACAGACGGGTTACCTGATGGTAGGTGATAACCGCCATCCCGCCTTCGATGCTATTATTCTATAGTTAATTTTTTCCAATTATTTACGAGCTACTTCAGTAACGGTTATACGATCTAAATGGACAAGAATATTATTTTCTTAACAGTAAAAGTTACGTTTTAAAGTTTACTAAGATATATTTAAGATTATATTATTAGATTGTATGGTTCAACGAGAAAAATGTTAGTTTATATAACATATAACAGTAGATTCGGGTTTCGTAGGTTTAAAACTAAAATAACTAGTTTAGTACCCGAGTATTATCTACCAACGTAATAAATTACGTGTGCCTTGGCTCCTTAGTTTAATAATTCATGACAGAATTTAATGACGACCTAACGATTATATTATTTTTTATTAAAGAGAGGCTAAGATAAGGAAGGTGGATGACAGTAAGGAAATAAGGAAACATTTCAATTTTTTATGCTGGTTTTAAACTCAAAAATCAAAACAGAGATCATAATAACCAAAACAGTTAGGATAAATTAATTTTTAAAGAAACAATAATATAAAATCAATAAACTAGAGTATCTAATCGTCGTAACGTCAAAGTGTGCACGGTGAAACTAATATCATTCGTTTAAAACTTAAAGTATCTTGAGAAGGTATCTTAGTAATGTCTCAATGAATAATGTTTTTCTTGATTATTAGGATGAAAGTAAAATCGGAATCAAAATCGTTTATTTTAATTGAACTAATCATAGGTACTTTTGAATTGTCAAGAGAGAAAGTCGGTCAGACTAAGTCAGTCGTCCAATACTCTATATGAGTCACAATCCAATGCAGAAGAACTAGCAAGAAACTCCAATGACACTCCTTTTCAAATATTTGATATACATTTCTTGTAACCGTTTAAAAGTGATAGTTCATAAGTTAGTAAATTTTCAGGCTATGAAAAATCCCAACATTCTTGTCCTTGGGGGTTGAAAACGTAATGCGCGTTGCACTTTTCTCGTTTAACACCAAGTTGAGTAGAATACATACATACATACATACATACGGTTACGCACATATGGGGTAGAACTGTATAAAATACCTACATTTTGACAAGTTATAATATATTATAGTATTAGCAAGCCTATTGCTGTCAAGCGGGCACCTTATGACTGTTTACATACTGTGTGATAGATAACAGTCCGATCCCTTAGTCGCGTTTTACGACCACCGCGGGAAAGAATGGGATGCCTCTATTCATCTCCACTGAGAACCACGCGGCAATTGGTTTGAGTAGAATACTGGAATATAATTTATTTTGTAATCCTACAACAGTATCTTGTATATATAACAAAATAGCTCATAGCTGAACTAGGCGGCAAACTGTATTCTGGATATATCTTAATAAAGCTGTTCCCAGATTCCTCATATTTTAAGCGTAGCATGGCACACTGTGTTTTAGTCGGTTCGATTCCGACACACTGTTCCACCGAAAACCTCAGTGGAATGACGGCCTGAGGAAAAAAGGCTGCAAACTGTATTATCCAATGTAGAATATGTCCAGAGCATAATTTATTCTGCTGAATGTCATGACAGTTCAAGAAATGAAATTGGTAGGTACAGGGTAAGCCTAAGCCTAGAATATATGACAGTTAAATACTAAGAGAAGTTCATGGGCTACCATAAAACCCACAAAACTGTACCGAAATCTGAAAATAGAATTGATTAATGTATTAGGTTAGAGTAGAATTAGGCCTTAAATGTGCCTAGACGTTGCCTACTTGAGTTACTCGAAGGTGGTGCCCGCGCTTTTGCAGGCAATAGGCGCTAAGAGGGGACCGGGTGTCTTACTAAAGCTGTTATCGGATTCATCCAATTTTAAACGGAGAATGGCACACCGTGTGATTTTGCCGGTCCGATTCTGACACACCATTCCACCGAAAACCCCGGTGGAATGTCGGATCGAGGAGGTTTCCACAAGTTAAAAAAAAAAGGATTAGGTAGAAACAGAAACCAAAAAACAAGATCAAAACTCCCTAATATGTTAGTTAACACATCAGTCTACACTTATATCGTAATATAAGCAAAATTCTAGAATATTAAGATTCAAGCTGTAGCATCACTTTAGATATTTGTTCCTTGGTCTTTCATCTTACTATACTTACTATAGAGTACTTGTATTGTCTTTTAATGCCATCTTAGTAGAATGGATTAAAAGATAATTTCTGAAACCTTTAGTTTTAGTCACACAGCTACTTGGTATGCAATCTGTGACGTCACCTGTGAGGCCATGACAGTTTGATGTGTCAATTTGTTATAAATTTGAATAATACATAGTATATGATAGCGTTCCTTTTCTATAAACTAGTTTTTTTTAATATTAATACATCATCGCCTAGGTTCGCAGGACGCAACTGGCACTTCGTATAACTTAACTTATACACAACAGAAGTGTTTAGTTAAAAAAAAGTAACAAAAGTCACAAACATAAATAAAAACGGAAGCTGTCTATATCAAGTGAAATATAGAATCAAACTAAAGTACAAAAAAATATAGAATCAAACCTAACTTCTGATCTAATCTAATGAAACCCACACATTATTCTATTACGATTAACGCCACACTGACGGGTAAGCAACAAAAACGTAAAAAACAAAGCTAGCTAAGGTATCCTCAAATCGTTTTTGGAAATAGCTATTTGCGTCTACGAGTATGTCGCCGTCGTAGTCACATGACAGTTGCTACGTGTGCTACGGCTTCGACAATATTCCATAAATTTATTATTAGCGCCAAACAGTCAGTAGAAGGTACGCAATATCTGAAATAGGCCTGAAATATATTTTCTTATATTTAATTCATATCGTTAAACAAAAACTGTTTTACCCCTGAGAGACCTACTATATTTGATCGATATCTGGCCTTTTCATATAATGGCTTAACGCTGAACATATGTTTTATCTCGGAATCAGTTAGAGATTAGGAAAACAAGTTTTGTTTGGCATTTTTAAACATTCCTAACCCCAATGAGTTATCTTTAATTCAAATAAGTTTTTTTGACCATACTCATTAACAGATATCTCTATGAAAATTAAATGGGATACCAATACTACTTTTTTGGTGGGTTTTTAACTCACAACGACTCTGAATGGTGCTGTGGTGTATGAAGTCACCTCGTTGGTTTGATCACAACACTTTTTGTAAACCTTAAATTGTCTGGTTGTTTTTGTATCTGTTATTTGAATGTTTGTAAATATGTATATGTCCTCCGCGATACAGGAATTATTTCTATTCCTACTAAAAGTTGACTCTCATAAATGGAGTCGAACTCATAGTACATATCAACATTGGTTAGATGTCACCCTGACCAACTACAATTTGAAATCACCGTCTATATTTAAAGTTCTAGTTCGATGCCTTCACCATAACACTAGTGAATATTACTAGATAATATACCCATACCTTATTCCTCCCAACACCATGATTTTTAGTCTATCTTATAATTCAGAAATCAACATAGTTGAAAACAACCGAGTTTTGTACATATGTACATAGGTTAGAGTATAATTACCAGCGATTCAAACCTTTTGTACTATTCTTTGCGGTCACTGATATTTACTCAAAACTAAGTAATACGTCCGCTCGGTAAATAATGGTAAGCCAAGTATTTACCGTTACAGTGAATGTCAACAGAATGTTCGCTTTGTACCAACTGATAGTGCAAACAATCGTAATCCTTAACGCTCCGAGGATGAGATATACCGGGAAGGGGCAGAGTTGCCACCTTTCAGTATTTTCCACTCCACTTAGGAGATAATATTGTACTGAAATACAGCATTACTTGTACTCTTCGTTTTAGTAGTAGTAGTAGAGTATTACTTGTCCGTAAATACGTTAATATAATATAAACTGAAGTCGATTTTACTACGTACGTAGGTCAAGACTTTTATAATTATATTCTAAACACTGAACATACATTTTCTGAACAGTGACATTAAATACAATGTTAAGCCATCTAATTTAGAAAATGGGATTTGCAAAAAAGTTTGTATGATTTTTTTTTTGCATTTAGATTATGCTACATCCTAGTTCAATAAACGATTAACTTAACTGGTTTTTAACTATAAACAAATAGTACTACATACTACTACCTACTTAAATATTGCGGACACGACTATCGGACATGACCACGATTAGTGAAGAACATCAAAAAATAATTGTTCTTAAAAAGTAGGGAAACCCTAAAGCGGGCCTGGCCACACCAGGTGAAGAGGTAAGGGTGAAAGATGAAAAATTGTTCCCCCTAAATCTGTGAATAGATTTCAGTTTACTTTTCAATTTGTTATCCATATAACCGAGCCTATTGAACATAAATATTAAAGGATTCGTTTGAACATTTTTTTCCTGTCACAGCTTAAGAATGGAAGTTAATAAAAGAGAGCCCTTTTGTGAAATACTTGCGTTATTATTATTAAGTGGAATGGAAAAATGAACGATGTTTTTATCAAACAAAGGGTAATAATAATTATTACTGGTGTATACAAAATTAGGTTTGGTAATTATATTTTGGTTTAAATAAAAATGTTTATCATTAAACCAGCTGCGATAGAGGGAGACTTATGGTTTTTGAGTGTATTTATGTATGTATGATATTAATGTTTCATATCAGGCCCTAGAGCCTAGACGGTTTTGTAGATGTCGATATGTGAAGTGTAATTTGAGTTGCCTTAATAGCGAAAGTGACATAGGGTATAAGATTTACATCGAAGATAAAAGCGCAAGGGATTGAACTGTTAGAGATTCACAGGCTATTTCAAATAATCAGTACATTGTAATGTGAGCGAATACGTTTATAATTTTATATCTTCTTTTTATATTTCTTACTTCTGCCTTTTTTACTCCTTAGAACTCTGTGTGTTTGATCTACAATTTTATATAACTTTTAAGCAACACGATTTAAAAAAAATGTGGTTGAGCAGTTTTATGAAATAAAAGAATGTAATTTTATTTTGAATTTAAGACGAAAACTTAGAAAAACAACATAGTATAGACACTAAGTTACTAAAGTCTTCTTTAATATTTTTTAAATACTTCGTAAACTATGTCATATGATACTGCAAAGTTATATTCGTGTTAAAATATTAACTCTGTAAAATACATGCATTAGGAGTGGACTAATATCGGTAAGCATTGGGTGGTAGGTCATTGAACTTGCAATCTCTTGATCGCCAGGCCCAAGTCTGTGTGTTCACTTGTGCTTCTGAGTGTACTCAATTCTATTTTATAGAAGTAAGCAAGAAAGGTTACAAAGAAAGTTATACCTGAAGAATTTAATGTTTTAAGTAATCTAATAATTTGACTTCAAAACAACCAATTATGTTATACACAAAATATACGAAACAGTTACATAATGTATGTATGTACTTTATTATACTATACACATATAAAATTAATTTTAAAGTCCACATCACCGCCTATTCAAATTTAGAATACCTTTTAGAAAATTAAATGCTGAAAGCATTTACTATTATTAAACTAAATTTTCTGAGCTCAGAAATTGTGAATTGTGCCAAAAGCGGCTTAAGACACTAAAGATAGCGCTGTAAAGAAACTGATATTTAACATGGGACAAAGGAAAAATAAATTTAATTTGTTTCTTTTACAATATTGTACAAAATGTCGAACTCATTCGAGTTAAAATTAAAATTCGAGCTATAATATGTAATATACCTAAATGTATTAAAATCTTGTAGTTTAATCATTTTAAAATAGTAAGAATATGTAACAAGGACGTCGATTTCTTTAAAGTAATCAGTTACTGTTCTAAATTTTCATCCACAACTCCTATAAAGTAGGTCAAGCGTAATAAAATATTATGAGGCGTATATATAATGTATAAAGAATGTTATGTACCTTAGTTGTAGTTAACTAGACGCAATAACCACTTGAACTTTCGTGTATAGTGCTCATAAAATTATCAAGAAGTTACGGCGAAACTTGAAAACAAGCTGTTACTAAATTGATCCTAAACACCGGCAGTATTTAATGGTATATAGTTCTCAAGAAATTGTTATTTACAGTATAAACAAATTTTTCAATAAACCTGCTTTTTGAGGCTATTTGACAAGCAACTTTTAGGCAAAATGGATTGTTATTTGCAATGTTCTACATTTCCCTTCCTTGTTGTCTAACAGGCTTTTGATTTTAGAATTCTATGTATGTAGTATTGTATAAGCTCTTCGAGTACTTTTTTTGGTGTGTTGCCAAACCACTGGGGCCAACGATAAAGCCAGTGACCAAAACCACTTGGTCACTGGCTCTAAAACACCGGGGTCTAAGATGCAGGAAGAAGTGCCTGAATCGTGGCAGACCTGGCAGCTGTTAAGCAAGGCGACCCCTGTATAGGTTTATAAGTACTAATGTAAAATACACCGTGTAAAAAAGTCTAGAATGTCTAATCACAAAAATATAAGTTAGATAGTTAGGATATACCTTAACTTACCTTTAAATATATGAATATACATACATATATTTACACAAGATTTTTTCTAGACGAAAGAAGAAGGTACAGCAGATTCTCGTCCAAATCGACGTACTTACTTCTAACTTCAAATGACGTTCATCTTATACTACATCGTATTGCCGTTCACTTACATAGTTTTGTCGCTTTTGTGTCTCTATACGACTGCCTGTGTGTCAAGATTTGCAATGCTACCAGACTAATAATAAATTTTCTAAATATACATTATTTTTGTTTTAACGTTATGACCGAATAATACTTATGATAAACTACTATAACAACAATATGACTTTTCATAACCTCAGAAAATATGTGAAAACGGTTTAAGTAGTTTACCGTAATCCTTTTTTTTATATTATAGGGGACAGACAAACAGACGGGTCACCTGATGGTAAGTGACATGCCGTCCATGGACACCCGCATCTCAAGAGTTGCAAGTGCGCTGCCCGCCTTTGAGGGTGATGAGGGATGGGGGATGCAGGGAACGGGAAGAAGAGAGGGGGAATGAGGAGAAAGGAGATGAGGAGAGAGGAAAGGGGAGAGGGGGAGTTGGGCCTCCGGAAACCTCACTCATTTCGGGGAAATGCAACGCAAGCGTTACTTCACAACCGGTTTTCTGTGTGGCCGTGGTATCGCACCGGTCGAGCCGGCCCATTCGTGCCTAAGCATGGCTCTATCCCTGTGCCAAACGTGTGAATCGTCAATATTTAAATCCTCGGTTTATAATGTAGATACAAATAATGGACAATGTTTCAGCAAGTGGTTAGTTTCAGTCCCTTACCATCAGGTGACCCGTCGTTTGCGACCCCTATCGCATAAAAAAGAAAATAAAAGGATAAGTTTTTTTGTTTTACATTTGTTACACGTGTTGGATTTCTTGTTAGTCATTCATACTTAGTAGGCAACATAAAATACCTTAGGTACTATTCATAAATTATATTTTAGATATTTTATGAATTATAAGTTAAAAAGAATAATTTTGAGTGATCTGTATAATGACTTTTATAGTAAAATATTAATACTTTTAAAAACGTGTATGTCCAAATACTTCTACTTAGTTTTGTAGCTGTTCAATTAAGCATATTCTGTTTTGACATATTTTAACGTCTTTTAAATGTATTCGTCAGTGACAGGTTGACATATTTCAGATTAAGTATTATAACTAAATTCAGCGAATATATAAATATATACAAATATGTTTCTAAATCCTTCGTTTACTTCTATATTTTCAACAATATGTTATTTCAGAGCATATTAGGGCCGAAGAAGAACATAGAGTAGTCACAACAAGTATGTTTAGGTAGTAATCAGCAGATTACTGCCGCAAAATTTAAGCAGTAACACACACGCAAGCATTCACTCATGGGGTAAAAACCTCATGAGTGTGTACTCAAAATTATGCAAACCAGCTTATATTTCATTAACGTAAACACATTTAAAAAGGAGAGGAAACCTTATTAGGGGTGGGACAAAACGGATGTAACACGGACGAGCTGAAAACATTAATTAACACGACTACGTCACGCTTGTGCCTCCATAAAACATTTTGTGGAAGTTAATAATATGCGTATAAAAAAAAGAATCTTTATTACATTGAATGTCAATATTTTTGTTTACATTTTTATTAAACTGATTATTGAACACAAAAAAGATTTGTTAAATCATCATTTTTGTCTAACCTGAGTAAATGTAAATTAACGGTATACATTTCACCAACAACTACGCTACTAAAAGTCGCACCATGTTTTAATATCGCCTATAAACTTCTGTCAATATAGGGCCGTTGGAATCCGATAAGATTTTTTTTTAATGGAGAGTGTAACCCTGAGATTAGCATATTCACCCAATAAATAAACGTATATTTTTCTTAACTGTTTAATTCACATACATTTACATACATATTGTGCCCCCGAAGGGGTAGGCAGAGGTGTACCTATTAAACTCCCAAATTTTGCAAATTTTACTTTGAAAATTGTAGAAGGAGATTTTGGTAGAATATGGAAAATGAAGTACAAATAGGTAATGAAGTAAAAGTCCTTACACTTCCTTTCCCTTCTCAATTAGAAAAAAGAAACTTGGAATATTATATATATAGGTAATTTACTTTGAACCCATTGAAAAAAGACTCACCTTTGTTTTTTTTTTGTTCAACATAGACCACAAAGATAAGTAAATTAAATGTTGTAAAAGAAATTATCACATACATTTTTAAAACACCTCGGTTGAATGTACTATATATAATTAACTTCACTATTGAAAGTTAGTGCAAATCGTTGAGTAATTATACCACCCCTTTTTGGCTTGCTATTTAAGTTCGGTAGGTGGAATAACTAATTATTATTAGAATGGTAATGGCGGTCACGGCATCGGTAAGACATAGGCTCGCTTAAGTATGATATGTTACGTTTTGGCTAAAACGCTATTGCTTCAATATATAATATATAGTGGCCTGAATTTCGGCCAAATTCAGTCGCGACTTATGGGACTTATGAGTTTCTTGGAACCAAGTTCTAGTATAGTTCTAGTTTTCATTTGATTTGTTACTTCGGTTAACTGCAACTACAAATATTCGGTTTTATTTATTTGTTATGGAATACTTAGAAACTTTTTAGAAGAATATATTAATAAAATTAAAATAATGGCAATCAGATGGCGGACTGTTCTCTTTGCTTACTAAGACTTGAGTTTATGTATATACATAAAATAACTAATAGTAATTATTATCGTATGTAACTATTACAACTTTACTCCAAATAATAGAAATAAATACGATTTGCCCTCGCCTATAATCAACGCTTGAAAAAAAAATACTTACTTATAAATGAATATTTATAAACTAAAATTTAAAACTGAGGTCCTATGACTTTGAATTATGTATTTTTGACTTTGAACTAACACCACCAAGATAGACTTAGCGCTAATAGTGATAAATTAAAGATAACCAAGATTTCCATGGAATCACGCACAGCATTTCAAGTAAAGTTATGAATGTTGACCCAGAAATACGGAAATACGAATGAAACAATTTAAATAAAAACTTAAAAATCTGATAGGGATTTTTATTTTAACTTAACACAATGACGTATTATTGTATACCGTATACATGTATAGTTCATACATATACAAAGTGTCACAACAAAGTGTATCATACTTGTGGTATACTTGTGTATGTGGTAACTTAAATAATAAACAACGTTAAATAAGTGATATTGTTATAGTAAAAAGCTATGAATTTTTGATTGAATTCATTGAATTCATGTCCACATTTGCAGAGAAAAGTCAGAATACGAGATATTTACACGACACAAGGTGACATGCTATTTAATGCACCTAGTCATAGGAGAATCTTTTCATAAAAGAAAATATAATTTTCTGTTTTTGTTTTCTTTTAAATTATGCCATTACCGTCCTGTATTAAGAGCCTAGACCTAGAAAAATACTAGAGTGTGTAATAAATATGCATATAGTCAGCAAAGGCTTCTGAGAAAAAAGCAATACTATATTTAATTTTATAATAAAGCTAGACGTTATATTTCAATTTTTTAATTGATCAAGAAGGCTAGACTAACCGAATTGACTAACCGATTGATTCCGACAGATTGTGATTTAAGAATGTCTTTTAAACTCTATTGGGTGACAAGCGGGACTGGCTGGGTGCCACGCAGCGAATTTGCCCAACAAACATTGATATAACACTCGATGTTGATATTCTGAAAATAGCATAATCGGCTTTAAAACAAATCTCGAACTCTGTTTTAGAAGATATTAAACTTTTCAAACAATTACAGTACGCTCGTCATGTAAATGAGAGTATAACATATTTGCTCTAACTTTGCAGGTTATATAAAGTTTCAAATAAGTGTGAGTATTTGGCAAATCAGTCAGTAGAAATGTTATGACGAAAGCTGAGTAGTAGTGAGCAGACATTTCAAGAAACCGTATAATATTAACAGGGTTTATAAGATATATGTAAATATATACAAATCGCAAAAATTGTGACAATTTTACTTGTACTTGTAATTATTATGCATTTATTGGTCAGTTTTTTCTTTGATAATTTAGTATCCTTGTTATTTTCCGAGTACTTCATTATCTAACCAGTCAGCAATATTGTTTATTGTCTTTTTTTGTTGTGAAAATCTTGATATGTGCGGGTGTGACTTTGTCGTGCGCTGACATTCTCTTGACACCATTCTCATAGAGAACTATTAGTTCTATTGGTTTACTTGTATGATATTTTGTATGAATAAATATTAACATCATAATCATAATCATTTCTTTGAATTCTATACAATAAAGAGTTGAGCGTCATATGTTAATTGTTTATGAATTTAAGTAACTTAAGTTAAACTAAGCAACGTACGAGTACTTCTTTATATATGCATGTCATAGACAAATCCACAAATGCTTGGTTATTTTTTATTTTTATTTAATAAATAAAATTTTATTTATACAATAATAATAAAAATACATAAATTTTATTTTCGATTTCAATTCGATTAATGTCCTGTTTCAGTTAGTGTTTAATTTATATTCTTCTAAAGTTAATGTTTTATCTTATCTGCCGGATGATTTCGTTATCTTACTTTCTTTTTTTATGGTGCCTACATATATTTTAGCCATTATTCATAAAACGAACCAGTTACTGAGTTTTGTAAAAATAACTCTTTATTACATTTGCCATTATTTATAGATGCTAGATGGGCTGAAAACACTGTTATGACCAATTATAATATCTGGGGCGCGATCTCGTTAACACTGGCACGTAATAAAAGCGTATGCCGGAGAATAGAATTCTACTGGAAGTGTACTCACTGAAGTTTTACTATTTACTAGAACTATTATTTAGGTTACAACACACCGTCATCCATCATTTTCTATCTTTTGTCATTTTCTGTTAGTGACTGTTATTTGTATGAATTATGTATTTTAAAAATAATCGAAACAAAAAATCAATGCGTAGTGATTTTGATCACTATAAAAATTGTTGTCAAAATTGCAATTCAGATTGAAAAGTTTAGAGAACTGGATGATTTATAATAAATCACAGTAAGTGTTTCATAAAACAAATGTTTCATAACTGTAATATTTCTGATAAATGTACTATATTAACACCTAATTTGAGCTGAACAAACAACAAATATTTGTCAGTATACAAAACACGTATTTAAAGTAGTACATTCATTTTAGTGGAATGCACCATCGTTATTTACGTGTGGTTTAGCGTTATAAGACGATAAATTTTCGTTTTGAAACATGGTGTTAATTTCCCTTGAGAAAATGCTTTCTAGAAGGGGCTAACTATGAAAGGGTCTAACTATGATAGCTAACTTTGAAAATATAATTATACTACCCAAATTCTATATTATCATTGATAGAAATATTTGAAAATAATTCTATTCACTTTATAAACATCGTCTATACAGTGAATTCTAAAATAATATTTAGTCTGAATGTAATATCAACTTTTTGTTTTGTCTCCCGTTTTAATGTAATTGCTATATTTCTATATCATATTTAATTCACTCTGCAAAATTGTTTCATATAAGTACGTCTCCTCAAAGCCTTTTTTATTTCTGACCTATAAATAGCGAAGGTAACATTACTACCCCAACAACGCGTCCTATCGCGATCCTGAATTGCGACAGGACAATCAGTGACGACTCACTTGGTGATGGGTGGGTGAACCGAGGTAAGGTTTTTTCATGATTTTTCTGCAACCAAAACTTTAAATGCGTAAATCTCAAAACAAGGTTTTTCGAAAACTATCCGGCCGATTGTCATGAAATTTGAATGATATATTCTTCATAGTTATGACTATAGCGCATATCATCAGATTTTTTAAATTTTGATTTAAAGTATTCTTTTTTACAAAAAACTGCAAAAAAAACGCGTTGTTTTTTACTTTTTCGAAAAACGTGCGCCATTTTGTTATTTTCGCGAATATCAAAAATCTGATGATATGCGCTATAGCCACTGACACATTGAATCTAAAACTGTTTTATTTTTTGTTTCAGATGACCCGCCTCGGAGATACCATCAACAAGCCACGAACATAACATTTCTACACGGGTTTTTCGATGCTACTGTTTTATTATAATAATTGTTAAAAAAAATTAATGTACTTGAAAGATGTGTTTATTACATAAGATCCATTTTATCCCATAATTTTTAGCAAAAACCCTCGAAAAAAAATCGCGAAATAGCCTTTTTCGAGGCGCCTAAAGTGAGAAGACGCTTGAAGCTCTCGCGCCGATCAGTATACAATATATGCAACTTCCTAATATTAACCGCTGGGCCGTGGTCCGTCAGGCATGATCACTAATGTCTTGTGTTCCTCTACAATAGAATTAAAAGAGTAAATGAAAATGAACGAAATACTTATATATCATTATATACCATCAAAAGGACAAACACATCGTGTGTAATTGATGGTAAATATGAATAAAATCGTTCTAACAAAAAGACGGGGACTTACGTTGAAAATTTTAGTCAGACTATGAGACCCAAGGGTTTTACAATCATACGCTTCAATAATTGTATGATAACTGTAATCTGTCTACTGAACAAAAGAATGCATAAAATAATTATTATCGTTTCGCTTCTAGCATCAAAATAAATCTGCAACAAAAGTAATTTAGTATCCAAAGGCTCGCAGCTTATGCAAATGGTAATCACACAGCGAAAAATTAAACAGTCTACTCGACGACGCATTCTATGTGACAACCCACACTGGCATCTTCATTATATCACTGCCTTTATTAGTATGGTAATAACTAAGTTTTCCTACTACACTTATGTATGAGTTTCCTTATGCTGTTGTGGAATAGATTGAAAATTTTCAATTTATCGGTTAGAGCATGTTTTTAATTTATAAACCTGATGGTAAGTGTCAACCACCGTCCATGGACACCTGCAACTCAAGAGAAAAGCTCTGTACTGCCCGCCTATGAGGGTGATGACGAATGGGGGACGCGGGAAGTGAAAAGAAGAGATGCTGGATGAGGAGACGAGATAGAGGAGAGGGGAAATGAGAGGAGAGGAAAGAGGAGAGGGGGAGTTTGGCCATCGGAAAACTCTCAATTTTCTTTTTTTTTGACAAAACGACAACTTCCGCATTGGGATTTATTCCTGTGTCGTGGGCGTCTTTACAAACTTTAAACAACGAACGCAAAGAACACCCAGACTTGTAACAACAGTTTGAGGATTACACAAAGTGTTGTCCCGTGCGGGGGTCGAACCCACAACACTCGGCGCGGCAGCGTGGCGATGAGGTGACCACTTAAACCGCGACACCATCTGTGCAGTCAACGTGTGCATTGCGTGGAAATGCAACGCAATCATGCTTCACAACCGGTTTTCTTTTTCCTGCCTTCTGAACTATTTTATATATTATAGATAGTATTGTTATCGCCACATCAAAACCTAGTATTTATTCTGTTAAAAATAGAGAAACTATAATGGACACATAAAACAGTGTGTATTTAATAAAATTAATTAATAGATATTATTATTACAAGCTACACCCCACTATTAGCCTTTGGCGAATGGTGGGGTGATGAGGCGTGGCGGGCTTGATAAGTTTTATATTGGTCACTTGAGTTTGGATCGAGATACGAGTAACATCGTGGTTACTCTTATTTATTGAATTTGATAGTCTACAGCTTTAGTCATATGGTTTTTTCTAATAGTATTACATTGGCCTTATTATATTCGAGGAGATTTCAGAGACTTTTCTCAAGTTTCTGAGACCTTTAGATATAATTACCAAAGATCTGATAAAAATACTATCCTTCTAAATATACTATCAAACTATATTTCAAACTCCATTTCAAGTTTTTTGTAATCTCCTAAAGTTGATAATGAAGAATTATAGATCAACAAACACGTCACAACAATAAGTGGCTTTGGTGGATGTGAAACTATAAGAAAAGTAAATGTATAAGTGTGGGATATGGGGCTCAGAGTTAACCTAGTTAAATACTAATTCACCTTTACATCTTTTATTCTTAGTCTGCACCATCGTAAACGTCTTTTGCTAGTTTTGCCATCTAACTTTTTTGTCATCCCTCCTTTCTGTCATTCATCTACTATCCCATTCGCTCTTACGTTCCGTTCTCACGTAAGCGTTACCGATGATATTAGCTCTAAACTTACATATATAAGGCATATACGTGAAAATTAAAACTTTAAATACGAGGTAATCATCCCAATTTTTTTACGAGTTTTGTTAACTACAGTATGTATGAAATTGTAGTACAGTCAAGAGCAAATGTGTTTGCAGTAGCATGCAAATGGCACTGACGTAACAAATGATGTACTAATAGTATGGAGATGAGAACCGAACGATACGCTGCCAACATTTGCATTTCGTTTCCAAATCTATTCTACTTTACATTTGTTCTAGCAATTTCTCCATCAATAAACTCAAAGAACAAGGAGTCGACGAATGTCTTTCGCGTTCCCCTCTGTACTTTAATTTGGGTTATTATAAGCAGTCTAGGCGCGGAAATAAAACCGCAAAAGGTTATGTTGTACCGTCATGATAATAACCACAGTGAGCAATGGCTGTCAGAATTATAAAGCGGCTTCCAAGTGTGTTAAACAAATAAAGCGACGGAAATAGTTAAATTCATAATATAAGGGGATAATAAGATCTGAAGCCGAGATTTCAAGCCTTACATTTAGACTAAAATTTGGGTAGAGACAACTCACGACAAAAACCAGTTCGAGTTACATGTATGTGACCCTGACGTCATCAAGTAATGTTTAACACTTCCCAACCCATCCTTATGAGTAATATTTTTGAAAAAAAAAAAATTATGTTAATACACTTACAGGCACAATTAACCGCCCACCTTGTATTTCTTTCAATTTTCAGTAGTCGGAAAATTTTGACCACATTTGATGGAAATTCTGTTAAAAGCAGCCATTAAGGATAAATAAAATCACAAAAGTCTTTAAACAGTACCGTTTAATAAAAAAAAATATGCCAAAAATCGATTTTGCAAAAAATTTGCATGAAAATGTGATGACTTTAATTTTGAAAAAAATCGTCCGCTTTCTTTTTATTTCAATTTTAATAATGAGTATTACTACCTCGGGCCCTGATGACTTCTTGTAGTCGGTTTGGCAATCCATATACGAGGTCTTGAATATCCGACTGAGGGATATTATGCCACTCCTCTATCGCAGCCGTCTTGAGCTCTTGTAAGGTCGCAGGGGCTGATATTCTTGCTCGAATACGTCTTTTTAGGTTGTCCCAAATGTGCTCAATTGGGTTAAGATCGGGACTACGTGACGGCCATGGCAAAACTTGAATCCCGACCTCATCGAGGTATTGAGTGACGGATCATGCGGTATGGCATCGAGCATCGTCGTGCATTAATTTAAAGTTTTCACCAATAAATGGTGCGAAAGGTATGACGTGGTCTTGTAAGACTTCCTCCACATATCTTTGAGCAGTCACACTGCCTCTATCAAACACCACTAGATCGGTACGAGCCTCGTAAGAGATACCTCCCCAAACCATTATGGATCCTCCCTGATAACCCACGGTTTCGATTATTGCACATGGAGCAAACCGTTCATTTTGGCGCCTATAAACACGCTGACGTCCATCTACTGAACAGTACGTTCTTCTATTGTTCCGTAGTCCAGTCAGCATATACTCGTGCAAAGGCAAGTCTTGCTCTACGATGCTGTGCAAGCAGCTGTGGACCGCGAGCTGGACGAAAAGCTCTCAGATTCCTTTCAGCCAGTCTTCTTCTTATCGTATGTTCACTTACAGTGACATTTCTCACCTCAAACAGACGTGTGCGCGCATCAGTAGCGGTGCAAAAGCAATTTCTTAGCACGTTACTGACAACAAAGCGGTCATCCAGAGCCGAGGTGCACCGATGTCGGCCTTAACCTGGCCTTCTCGTGTATGAACCAGTCTCCCGAAAGCGTCTGATGACATCCCGCACTGTAGTTCGAGGTACACCAAGCGTACGAGCGATGCGACGTTGGCTATACCCAGCGTCAGCTAAAGTCACTGCCCTAGCAGCACCAGTTGCATCCAGTGGCATTTTTTTTTCAGTCACAAACAATAATCGTACACTAAAAACTCAAATTAAACAATGTTCGTACACGATAGCAGACAAGAACAAGAAATGTAATCAATGTTACTGCAGCAATGTCAAACAGAGACTAAATTCTAAAAACGCTTCGGCGATACAAGTTTAAGGGTCGAAATAAGGGTTTTTAAGTGTTTAGTTTATTGCTAAAGTACCCACTTAACTAAAAACAAAACAGTAGATAAGCCACAGATAACATAAACAAACAGGGTGACGAAAAATATAGGTGGGCGGTTAATTGTGCCTTGAGTACGTT
The DNA here is from genome assembly GCA_947561695.1 of Tyria jacobaeae. Taxonomy (NCBI): domain Eukaryota; kingdom Metazoa; phylum Arthropoda; class Insecta; order Lepidoptera; family Erebidae; genus Tyria; species Tyria jacobaeae. The sequence goes on from OX387210.1 coordinate 10,124,689, forward strand.
AGTAGAACCAAATTCTAATTGGTAAAATGTGGGTGTTTAATACACCTCTGCCTACCTGTTCAGGGATAGGGGTAACTCATTTGTTGGATCTAAAAAGTGATTGAACTCCGGCTAATGGCTGAATGTGTTACTAAACAAAAGGTTTTGGAGAAACCGTTACTTGTGTTTAGCATTAGATAGTTACAACAACTTATTTCCACTTACAGAAACAAAATTTTCGTTATTTGTTATTGACAATTTTAGCATAAAAAGCTATGGTTTAAAATGCATACGTAGCTATGATATGATAAACAAATAACTTGAGAGTTAAATTAACATACTAAGAGTTAAAAAGTAACTAGTAATTTTAAACCGTATGTTGATGAAAAGATAAGTAGCTAGATGTTAGTTACTACGCAATAGTATTATAATATAATAGTTTGTATTTTTTGTTCAAAGACAGTAAATATAAGGCTGTTAAACTATAGTAGTGACATCGCCTAACAATTATTATTAATGACTATAAAAGGAAATTTTAACGCATGTACTAACGGTAATTCTTTGATTGTTTCTTTGTTGTATTTGAAAATAATAGACTCAACATTTTGTATGCCACTAACGCAATGCTTACAATCACTCGTATAGCATAATACAATTTTGTAATATATGTGTTAATATTTTGTATATGTCAAGTTAAATTTGTGTAGATTACATGTTCCGCTTTATTTTGCTACAGACATTAACATGTATATGACTAATGTAATCAAAAAACGAAAGTTGAGGTGGGAAGGTCTTAAATGATGAGGGCACTAGTCCTATTGTATTTATTTTCCTTAAATGGCACTTGTATTTAATTTAGACACATTTCAAAGAATTTAGCTACCTTTCATTCAATGAAAACTATATACTTTTATTTCAATGAAAACTAAATATCATGATTGTTGTATAGATTATACAGGTATTATAGTGTACATTTATTATAAACATGTTCATATCATGTTTATAAATATACTAACATTAGTGAGCGTTTAGACATTTAATCGATTCGTTTGTAGAACGCTCTCATTTAATACAATATCTGCGGTGATTTTATGGATTCCGTTCATTTCGTTCTACTTAATGAGAAGTTATAGCATCAAGCGTAACTTCTGAGTTTCTATCTAACAGTAATTTTAAAGTAGAAAACTATAGGATGAAATCACGCGCACGTGTTGAATTCTGCAAAGTTAAGCAAAACCCATCTTTTACTGCTTCATAAAAATATTGACTTGGGTAAATCAAACACACAGTACAAGAAAATCCCTTTCTTTTTATAGTCCACGCTTTGTTAAGTGCAGAATCGCTCTGGAAAATCCATATGGTAGCATTGCCTTACACTCAACCAGTTTTGTATTTCTGCTAGTGATATTGTGAGAGGTAATAAGGCGAGAAATGTACCTCTAATGTTGCGAGTGCTCAACACTGGTAACCGACTTAAAATTCGCCGAGCTATGTGCTTGTTTACCAATTTAGTATATAAAAAAAAAGAAAGAATACTGATACAGAGCAACCTTAGACTATTCAAACACTCTCTTAACAAAATCATCTTATTTTATCGTCAAACTCCACCGTCGCAAACTTTCCTTTGTTTTTCTTTTAAAGAAGTTTTTGAAGGAAGAGCGAAGCAGTGAAGTGTTGAAATATTACCTGTGTTCTAATTGCTTTACCAGTGCACTCAGTGCCACGTTTACGGGCAATTTTGTTGCAGTATAATTAAGTAAACGGTAAATATTATTTGTTTACTTAATTTCTCTGGATGTGCTAAGGATAACTATGTTCCATAGTAAGTATAAAGTAAATTATATTAAAGTTTATCTTTAAATCGACTAAGATCTTACTTCTAGGTAGGTCTATTGTAGAACAAAATTTTGGAAGTAGGTTTTCTCACATCATTAGAGACGAAAAGCCTTTGCGAGGTGATTGCCTTCACAAATTTATATGTGTTATATGTGCTATTAATATCAACATAAAAATAGTTAATAATGATTAGGAGAATTATAATAACAAAAATTAAAGTTCTTTTGATTTATGTGCTGAAGCTTTTAGTTTTAGCTTTTAGGTAGTCGAAATTAATAATGGAGCTCGATTACACGTAACAGATAACAGGAATAAAAATATAATGGCGGCTTTAAGTTTATCGGCCCGTTTAGTGTTGTTGTGTAATATAATTGTAATTACGAGAGATACCAGTTACTCAAGCTTAACCATATAATACTTTTATTTTAATTATTTTGTTCTAAGTTTTCAGATATCAAAACGAACACAGATAATACATAATTGTATGTTCCTTTTCCCAAATAGTAGTTTTACAACAAAAATGCAAAATTAAGTTTTTTTTTTTGTTAGTTTACGTCTCAACGTAACGTTACATAAGTCCAGAATAAGACGTTGGCGATCTTTCATCTCGAACAAAGTGTTGTTCCCGAAAGATAGACATTAAATATACATATGTTAATAGAATGTTATAACGTGAACGGAGTCGCGGGTGACAGGTAGTGTAAAATAAAATCATAGTTGTAGATATAAAATCATGAAAATATGAGATAACAAAGTATTTGTATATGCCGAAAATAATGAGTTTTCCAGAGGCCCACCTCCCCCTCTCTTCTTTCCCCTCCCTTCATCCCCTCTCTCATCTTACCCATCTCCTCATCCATACCCTCCTCTTTCCCCTCCCCGCATCCACCCGCTCCTCATCACCGTTAAAGGAGAGACGAGACGGCGGTTGTCACTTACCATCAGGTGACCTGTTCGTTTAGTCTGTCCCCCTAAGTTATAAAACAATAAAACTTCTGTAGTGTAAACAACTAATAAACTACACGCAGACAAATATATACCTTTACACTATTGTTATCAACAACTAAACAATAAATTTCGTAACACATAAACCGAAAACAACGATTTGGCGTGCAAGTGAAACGAATCCGGGAAGGAAAAAAAACGTAACAAAATTAATATAATAATAAATATTTCACATCGGAAATACGTTATATACAATTTATAAGAAAAAAAAAATACTTTTTTTAAACTATAAATAACTTTGCATTTAACTTATTCGCAACTCCGCATCATTTTCCATTATAATAACCTACCACTGTGTGAACGGGTAAGGTTGCAATTTGCTACTGTAAATACCAGTTGAAACCGGTGGAAGAGGTGGTTATTAGTATGTTATATTCAATCGTATGCCAACACGCTGTTTAACTAAGAGTTACATTCTGTTAATTAGAAGTGATATCGCCGCCTTTCAAGATGACAATTCACAATCTAATAACAACACAAGACAAACTGAAGCTGTCTAACGGCTTATAAATAATGTTTGTAAATTAATTAGGTTCCAGGGTATGCCAGCCATTGCCAACACTACCCAATTTCCTACAGAAATATCTTCAATTCTCCCGTTCAATATACTCCAAATTTTTCAGATAGGCATAAAACACTCACATTTGATAATTAGAATTTGGTTTCACTACGTCAAGGTCGCATTCTTGACTGCACGGATGGTGTAACGGTTTAAGTGGTCACCTCGCCACTACACTGCTGCGCCGAGTGTTGTAAGTTTGATCCCTGCACAGGACAACACTTTGTGTAATCCTCATTGTTGTTCTGAGTCTGAGTGTTCTTTGTGTATGTTGTTTAAATCTTTGCAAAGTCCCCCGCGACACAGGAATTAATCCTAGTGCGGGAGTTATCTTTAATCTATATTGTGATGATCTATAAATCTGTATTACGTTAATCTGTCTTACTTGTAACTGGAACTGGCTGTTGCTAGGAGGTCAGAGCCTTCTACCCGAAATAGCAGGCCGTTAACTATTACATCTTAACAAACCAAAATATTTTAAAACATTAACGAAAACGAAGATTATATCAGAAATCCCGAGCCGCGTTATTCCAGTTGCTGGTGGCACAGTTTCAAAGACAAAATCACATTGGATGATGCCTGCCATGAATGTACGTCTCATTTTTAATCACATTACATAATCGTTCCCTGGAATTTAAAGGATACAAAGTGCTTTTATACTAATCTTCACTGATATTATTAATAAGACAGTACAGGTACATAATCTAAAAAGTAAGAGAAACGAAGGTCTCGACTATAATTGGAATTTCGAAGTAACATTGAAGTAAAACGTTGAATAAATCTTTAAACTTTTCTCTACGAACAGATCTTTAGATTCCGACTAATTTGACATTCCATGTCAATTAACAAACTCGAATAATGACTCTCGTCTCTTTCTCTATTTGCCTTATTATTTTAAGATTGAATTTCATTTAGATCCTGACAGCTATTCAGTTTTTTTTAATTCTTTTTCTAAGTTACAAATTGTATCATTGATACTTGATACTCTAAACTCGCTATCATTACCATAATAATAGAACGCATTGGTGTGATTTATATATCATAATCAACAAAAAGCGGTACACATAAGATCACGACGATATTCTCGACGGGGAAGGCAGAAGTAATTTAGTATAATTTACGTAAAAGCCGTAAAGCCTATTACCATCATTCGGGAATTGTATAACTATATGTATACTGTATGATAGATAACATTCAGTAAGAAGCGAGGCAATAGGGCCAACTGTACTGCTCCGAAACCTAAACGGCAATAATCTGCATACATATATAACAATTTATATTATTTAACATATTATACCTAGTATATATAAGTACTTTAATAATAAATGTTAACTTCAAATCTAATGTAAATTGTAGATATTGTTATTTATTTTGGACTATATGTAATTGTTATTATAAGTTATTATAAAATTAAATTATTTTGGTTTTTAGGCTTAAACTTCAGTTTATAAGAATATTTACATAGAAAAATTGTATTTATTTGCTCTTTAATGACTGTATCATAAAGAGTATATGTATCTACCTATCATTAATGAAATTTACAGATTATTTTGTTTTTAGGAATCATATTTCAGTCTCTTTTCGGTTAATAATTATACTATAACGAATATGCTGAGCTCACTACGGTCCAAACTTTCGTTTCTGTTGCATGCATAATGGGGTGAACTGTCTCTTTACCCTAATTGCTTTCAGTAGACTGTAATTATCAAACAGCTCATTTTATTAATGCATGAATTAGTAATTTTCATTTTTCACAATAAAAACACTCACAATATTCTTGCCTGCATACCAAGACGTCAAAAATGTCATCGGATCCTTTTATGTGAATCTGAGATTAAAATTCTATTTTTACATGAACGAGTTGATACTTACAAAAAACTGTAGAGACTTCCGTATTATTTTGCGTTTTATATGTATATATGTACGTTTCATCAACCGATTGTATTTTGAAATACAATCGGTTGATAAAACGTTTCATTTGAGACAGGACCGATTATGTTATGATTTCTTACTAGTTGTGAAAATAGTAAGAACAAGTATAAATTAATACTGAAAATATACACAAACTATAGGTTATATGACACAAATATATAGGTTCAGTACCTATATACATATTTTTATTATAGAGTTTACCTTCATTTTGGCTTATAATATAATTGCGACACGAGGAATTAACGCAATATATACTTTTACGTTGAAGTGCTTGACTGTTGTCATGTGTGTCTAATGATGAGCCACTGGCCGTGGCCGTGATCAAATCAATGATTTAGAAGGTTTTTCATTCACGCGTACATTTTTAAAATTTTGGTAAAAATTATGTGGTACAAAAAGCCTTCCAAAACATTGATTTGATCACGGCCACGGCCAGTGCAACCTGGTCAAAACGACATGTACATAAACTAATCAAAAAACATTTGATGAGTGAATTCCCAGTAAAGTAAGTAAAAATGTATTTCTGTTATGTTCTAATTATGAATTTTTATTTTGATGTACCTGCTTACAAAAATAGTTCTACCAGTTATATAACTATGAATGGAGTCGGAAGTGCTCGCCGAAATTTTTCGGTGGACAACTGATTTCCGGGCGGCAATCGGCCCCCGCGTGAAGTACGCGAGTGGCGTGAGGTTGCTCGCAGTACTATTCTCTGTTGGTCGTCCCGGCTGGAGGCTCAAAGTAAGGCTCCAGCCATCCTTGTAATCGTCGATTGGACAAGTTCGTAGCCCGGACCTTTTCTTTCCGTCTGACCCAGGTACAGATACCCAAAGTACCTGCACTCGGTCGCTACCAGGGAGTTGAGTCCCGTAATTAAGAAAGATTTAGAAGGGGCATTTAAATTGAAAAGTAGAAACTGACGTCCTTTAATTCAGGTAAAGTCCGAATTGACATTAAATAATAGTATAGCTTATACATTATAGCACATAGACATTGGTGTGACTCTAAAATTGAAATTGGCAATAATGTTACGAGCTGGGTATTTAATAAATTAAAGTAGTCGATTGTTTACCAAAAAAGTCAGTGGTAGAGCCATGCTTAGGCACGAATGGGCCGACTCGACCGGTGCGATACCACGGCCTTACAGAAAACCGGTTGTGAAGTAACGCTTGCGTTGCATTTCCCCGAATTGAGTGAGGTTTCCGGAGGCCCAATTCCCCCTCTACACAATATTTATTAATACCACTCTTTACAATTACAAATCACTATATCACTCGTTAGTCGCACTAGAAGATCGCTTCGATATCGAGAATACTGCCCGTACGGCTAACACGATCCGCTTTTATATTGCTGTCGAGATAACTAGAATGTACGATAATATTCGATCGATGGTTCTAGACTAAATAGATTATTCTAGAGCTACTTGTAGCGACATCTAGCGTCATAATGTAAACAGTTGCGCGCTATCCGACACTAGATGGCGTTGTCCCTTCGTTCTCGCGTCTTGTAGATTGTTCTAGACTATTTTTCTCGATGGCGCAACACTGCCCCCTCCTAAGACATGCTCGTCCCGAGCATAATCAGTCCCATAGTATCGCGCCAATCGGTCTACATGAACTATCTTTGGAGCGCCTCTTGGACCTTTCTGTATCCGGTAGGTAACATCATTGATTTTAGTGACTACCGATATGGCCCATCCCATTTAGCTTGTAGCTTCGGAGATCTCCCTTTACTGCGAACTGGATTATGTAGCCATACTAGCGAACACTCTTCGAAGCCCTTATTATTCACTTTCCGGTCATAACGGGTTTTCATCTTTTCAGACATTTGTTGGCCCTTATGTAGCCATACTAGCAAACACTCTTCGAAGCCCTTATTATTCACTTTCCGGTCATAACGAGTTTTCATCTTTTCAGATATTTGTTGGCCCGATTGTCTGACATGCTCATAAATGTCCTTCATCTTGTTCCGCAAGTCATTCGCGTACTCCGTTATACTTCGTGGGGTATCAGGGGGTATTCCAGTGATCAAGTCTGCAGGCAACCGTAGTTCTCTTCCGAAGTTTGCAAACGCTGGTGTTACGGAAGTACATTCGTGGACTCCACTTCGGTATGACAGAAGAAACGGTTGAATGCGTTTGTCCCAATCTTTTTGCTTACTTTCAACTACTTTTGCCAGATACCTCTCTAGTGTTTGGTTAAATCGTTCCACCATTCCGTCCGATTGTGGGTGGTAAGAGGTAGTTCTGGTTTTGTGAGTACCCATCACTCAACACATTTCTTGAAATATTTGAGACTCAAAATTTCTTCCTTGGTCACTGTGGATTTCTAAAGGCACTCCAAAACGACAGAAGACTTCGTGCACTAATTTATCTGCAACTGTTGATGCCTCTTGGTTGGGAATGGCAAAGACTTCTGGCCACTTAGTGAAGTAATCCATTACGACCATAAAGTACTTGTTTCCGCTTTCACTTTCAGGAAACGGTCCCGCTATGTCTATTGCAATTCTTTCCCAGGTTGCACCAACATTGTACAGTTTCAATGCGCCTCTGCTACGTGTATGAGGTCCCTTCATGGCCGCACAACTGGTACACTTGCGACACCAGTCCTCAACATCATCACGACAATGAATCCAGTAGAATCTCTCCCTTATCTTTAACAATGTCTTCTTAACTCCCATATGACCTCCTGAACGTCCGTTATGGTAAAGCTGCAGGACCACGGGTATCTTAGCTTTAGGAACAACCATTTGCAGATGACAGCTGTCTCCTCGAGCGTTTTCCCATTTACGGCACAAGACTCCATCCTGGACGACTAGACTATCCCATTGAGCCCAATAACTCTTCGTGGTTGAACTCAGCGATGCAACTTCGCTCCAGTGTGGCTTAGGAGTCTCAGCTTTAATCCACTCGAGAATTGGTTTGATATCTGCATCCTCTTGCTGTGCTTGCTGTAGGCTTTCCTTCCATTCGATGCTAAGGTCCGTCTTTAGCGTCCTTATAGGAACAGTTTCCTTTACCTCTTGCTTGGCGCAATGCTTGCAGTCTGCAGGGCAAGGTCTTCTTGATAATGCGTCTGCGTTACCGTGAGACTTTCCACTGCGATGTTCAATCATGAAGTTATATTCCTGTAGTAGCTCAATCCATCTCGCGACTTGTCCTTCAGGGTTTTTAAATTGTAAGAGCCACTTTAATGCAGCGTGGTCAGTTCGGAGGTGGAATTTACGCCCAAGCAAATATTTGTTGAAATGTTGCAGTGTCCTCACTACGGCAAGTAGCTCCCTTCTTGTGACGCAGTAATTCCTTTCCGGCTTCGACAAAGATTTACTGAAATATGCAATAACAACCTCTTGATCACCTTTCCGCTGGGATAACACACCGCCAAGCCCAGTATCACTCGCATCTGTGTCAACTATGAATTCATTTTCATTATCTGGATACCCTAAGATGGGTGTGTTGCATAGACGTCTTTTTAGCTCTTGAAATGCAATGTCACAACTTTCATCCCAGCAGAAATGTCTTTTCTCTTCAGTGAGTTTATGAAGGGGTTTGGCAATATCCGCGAAGTTTTTCACGAATCGCCGATAGTAGGAGCACAAGCCCAAAAATGCTCTTACTTGGGTCTTATCTCTTGGAACTGGCCAATCCTTGACGGCAGCGATCTTTTGTGGATCTGTTTGGACACCCTCTTCCGAAACCACATATCCTAAAAAGCTAACCTGCCGTTTGAAAAATTAACACTTCTTAGGTCTTAACTTTAGGTTGGCACTTCGGATTTTCGATAATACGCGCTCCAGGTTTCGAATATGCTCTTCAAACGTACGGTCTACGATGATAATGTCATCCAAATAGACCAGGCAGGCATCTCCAGTTAATCCGGTGAGTACTGATTCCATCAGTCTTTCAAAAGTTGCTGGCGCGTTACATAATCCAAAGGGCATTACTTTGAACTGCCACAGTCCTTTCCCTGTCGAAAATGCAGTCTTCTCTTTGTCCTTGGGATCAATTTCCACTTGACAGTATCCACTTTTTAAATCTAAGGTGCTAAACCACTTAACCCCTGTTAGCATGTCCAGAGTGTCGTCTATTCTAGGTAGTGGATAGCTGTCCTTCTTCGTAATGTCGTTTAGACGGCGGTAGTCAACACAAAAACGCATACTGCCATCCTTTTTCTTTACAAGCACTACAGGTGAACACCATGGGCTGGATGAAGGCTCTATAACGCCATCCCTGACCATTCCATCAATCATGGTTTGCACTTCCTGTTCTCGTGCTACTGGCAGTCTTCTTGGTCGCTGGCGAATAGGCAACTCACTCCCAGTGTTTATTTTGTGTTGAACCAAACCAGTCTTTCCAATATCAGAGAAAATTTCAGCGTACTTAACTAACATTCTCTTAGCCTTGTCAATTTCTTCCCTAGACAAGACATCTCGACAGTCTTCCAAAAGTGTTTACACGTTGACTCGTACATTCGTGCTAATATTCGAAGTAGTCAAGTCTTGGCATCGACGCATCCAATCCAAATCTTCGCAAGTGCCAATCATTGTGCCCTTATGAATCACATGTTGCTTGTCACTAAGATTTAGCACACGTACTGCAGAGATGTTAGTGGTACTTACTAGGGTTCGTGTGATTTTCCATGGAAGATCATTATCTACCCTTTCAATAAGGACACATCGATGCATTCGTCCAGAGTTATGAGGGAGACTAACTGGCATGATTGTTTCTGATCTGGGAGGAAGAACAACGTTCTTTAAGCTGTACACTTTTCCTGATGATGCTCCTTCCATGAACAGTTCTTCTTGACTACATCTCATTACACCTTGGTTGATGTCGATCTCACAACAATTGTTCTTCATGAAGTCTAGGCCAAGGATGCAATCGTCAACTATATCGGCCACGATGACGTTATGTAGGTAAACATGGTTGCCCAACTTCAACTCCACCTTCTGTTCGCCTCGGACGGGTATGCGCTGGCCAGTGGCTGTTACTAAGTTTATTTGCTCACGGTTACATGCAATGTCCCTCAGAAACCGATTTGCAAGTTGGGAACTGACAACTGTGCGAGAAGCTCCCGTATCAATCGTCAGCTTACATGACGTTCCGTTGATTTAGCCTCTGATGACCAGGCTGTTCCCATCATGAGTTTGCGAGATCGAAATCCTTGGGGCTCTTTGAACACCAGCCAGCACCCGCCACGCAGTCCTGGCGTTTACTCGTTTCCCTGCTGTTGTTGGGCAGTACTATCAACCGCCCTATTCTCCGTATTCACTTCCTATGCTTCGCTTAGGGCAGCTGGACCGAAGGTGACCTTTTTCCCCACAGGCGTAGCATCTAGGGCTGTACTTCTTAAATCGGTCCCGCACAGGTGATGCTACAACCTCCCGGACCCGATGAGACCGATGGTCTTGTCTCACAGCTTCCACCTCCAAAGCATGGGCCAGAGCGTCCTTGAGAGTTTCATGGTGCCCAAGTCTCTCAGCAGCCCTAACTTCGAGGTCGCGAATGCCATCGATGAAAGCTTGCACCAGATTCCCGTCAACGAGCGCAGGTGCAGACTGGTACGCCTTACGGACCAGTTTCTCAACTTCCAGAGCCCACTGTTGCAAGTTTTCAACGATGCGTTGGGCACGATCCTTCAGCTGTGCACGAAACACGTGCTCCAGATGAGCGTCACCATATCTTGCCTCCAATGCCTCCAGCAGTTGCTCATAGGTTACCTTCTTACCGAGGGCTTCGAGAACGGTTAGAGCCTGGTCTCGGAGACCCAAGGTGAGCGCGGTCATAGCTTGTTCCTTTGTCCAGCCGTCGCCGTCATGACAGCCTCAAATTGGATCTTGTAGGCTGACCACGAAGATGTTCCATCAAACGGCGGTACTTTGAACACCCGCACCGAAGGAGTAGCAGTTACTGTAGTCGCCGCTCCGACTCCAACTTTAAGGTTTCCTAACGCCTTCTTCACGTCGGCAATCTGTCTGTCTGTCTGCAATCTGTCTTCAATCGGTCCACAGTTGTCTGTCGGCAATCTGTCTTCAATCGGTCCACAGTTGCGCGCTATCCGACACTAGATGGCGTTGTCCCTTCGTTCTCGCGTCTTGTAGATTGTTCCAGACTATTTTTCTCGATGGCGCAACAATAATAAAAGACGGTGTGTTATTTTCTAACTACCACCGCAAGAGCGTTTTTTTTTTTTTATAAAATGTGAGTATAAAATCACTGGTTATGTTTGCTAAACCCTGACGTACATGCCAAGATTAGCATTGTAAATAATATACATACATATATATATATAATGCTTTTTAGTAATATACATTTTTATGTGCCTAAATCTAAAACAAATGACTGCATCTATCCTTAAAAATACCGATTCCACGTTTTTTCTGTTCTGTTAGAGCAATTCCGTCTGAAATACGAGGTCATTGTTGGTGGCACCGACGGCGTTGGAAACTGTAGGGTAGGGGGAGAGGAGTCGAGGGCGGTACCGGCAACACCACTAGTGGGAAGAGGGGAACATCAAACCCATTACTGTAGTAGGCGAGAAAGAAATAGGACGCTTCTGTCGAGGTCTGTTTAAGTAATTGTGTTTCATCTTTCTTTCTATTTTAAAGTAATATACCCAGTATTATTAATAAAATTGTTATTTTTTACATAACAAAGTTTCATTACTAGTCTTTTGTATTAATAATAGTGAGTCCTGAGCTTCCTTTTTCCTAATTTGTGTTAATTTTTATACATTTTACATAAAAACTGAAATGTTACGAAGAATGAAATAAATGTAACGAGTACTCGTACTAAATTTGAAACGTACTCCGAATTGCTAGACGTGGACGAACCAAACAATTAATTTGAAACTATTATTTTTATTGTTCTATATAAGATTTGTGTTAATTTTTATTCTGCACTGTATAATTTTTATAAATTAATTTTTTTAAATAAATCTGTGTACGGTCTTGAGCAGTTTATTTAAATATAACGTGTAACGTCTCCCTAATTTTATACGAATGTTATTTAAAGTAACAAAACCGCAGAATTTAAAGAAAATTTACTAATGTAACTATGTATAATAAATCTGTGTTTTCAAATATAATCAATATAATAAATTCTCATTTAACAATAATGAACCGATTTATAATTAATATTATTATATAATTGTAGAAATATATACACAATTTTATATTGCTATATTTTATATTTCGATTTCCTTCATTATCAGTAGGTCGTTAGGACGTCATAAAATTTAACTTGACATTATTTAGGTACCTGTCTTTTAATAATTTCCCTCTTTCCTTGGTTTTATAAATATATTTCTTCTAAAAATTATGTTCATAAATGACTACTGTAGTAGCAGCAATATTAAACAGATATTCAATAATGTATGTATTCTAGCCGTGTGGTCCTCGGTAGAGTAATATAAGACCACCCCACCTCTTCCCGTGGGTGTGGCACAAGGCAACAAAGGGATTTGACTCTTATCTATCAGAATCCTATATCTATCAGAGTCCTCTATTACACTAAGCATTTTTATAAAATCTTAATACATAACCATTTATTCACCTATTATTTTCATTACCTATTATTCAACACCGTTTACATGGTTCCTTGTGAAGTGGTGGCGGTACTGAAGAGTACAGTTGCTGATTGACTGCCGAAAAGGTTCTTACGAGTATGTGTGAGAACAATAAGATACATGTTGGTGAATTACTTCGTGATAAGATTGCGTATTACACGCTTTGCGATTCTGGCCATACCATACCTAGTTAACAAATTTATTTTGGAAAAAAATTGCCAAGATTGTTGAAGTATACATAACATGATCTTACATCATTGTTATATTGAGAAAATAGATCGAGTGATAGGTGACCTTTGTCACAAACACAAATTAAAAATATATTTTCTATATCATAAAAGGCTTAAGGCTTTTACGGTTTACGTAGTTAACAACGTACCGAAGAAATAATAACGATGAGTATTGACAAATCATAAAATCAATTAAATAGGGACGCCTACAATCGAACAGTCTCAGCAGGCCGTAATAACCGAAATTGTAAGGCTGTGAGGAGCCGACACGTGAATAATGACCTTAATCGTCATAGATATAGCCCGACCTAGTTTACTCTTCATTAAATTGTCTACGTCATTAAAATTATACAAGTTGAGTTATAACTTACTAATGTCAATATAAAATAATTTAGGGCCGTTTAACATTTACCTACTTAAACTCATGGTGACTGCTCTGCTCTCCCTAAAAATATTTTAATAAATGTATCCTAGGTCTTTTTCTATGCAACTGGCAACTTGAAATATATTTTTTTTAATAATCGGTTTCTAGTTTAGTACTGAAAGACCTTGAAGCATATCACACACACTAACACACTTTCGCATTAATAATATTTAAAAGTTTATAAAAAAAACCTCAAGGGACGATATAACAGACGATATAACGTGGGAGAGCCATGCTTCGGAACGTATAGGCCAGCTCGACCGGAGTATTACCAAGGCTTCGTAGAAAACCGCCTGTTAAACTATGCTTGCATTTTGTGACCGAGTGGGTGAGGTTACCGGAAGGCAAACCCCTTTTCTCTTCCCCTCTTTCTTTTCCCTTCACCTCCTCCCTTTCCCCTACCCTAAAAAGAGGACAGCACTCTTGTGACTTTTGAGGTGCAACTTTTGATGCACTTAACAACAGGTGAACCCCCTTCCGTGTCTGCTCGTAAGTCCCCTATTTCATAAAAAAAAGCAGTAGGAAAATAAGAACTGTGATATCGCGTGCAAACATTTTTTATTATATTTTCCAAAATTACCAGTTCTTAATAGATGTTGTTTAAATTCTACATAAAATCCAAAACTGCTGAGTTTACTTTAACCAAGTTTTTCCTTAAGTCCTTATGTGTCTGTGTCTTATGTTCTTTAGAAAACACGATAGCAGGAACAGTTCAAAATAATGTCTGGCTTAGAGAATATAATTTTACTTAAGTTGGTACAAGTTACTGGGTACTTCTCGTCTTATTATCCGCAAAATTTTGAGCGAACGCTGTACAAAGGAGGCCTCTCCCCAGCGGGAGATATTAACATAATCACTGCCTTCATGCTGGTTAAGTATCTGGTCGTAGAGTGACGGTGATAGTTCATGGACTTATGGTTCAGTAACATTTATCTGCATACTTGTCCAGTCTAAGGACTGAATATAGTTTAAATCGGTGACTAAATAATTTAATTCAGAGATTAAAAACTGATTTCATTAAAATTCTTGCTTGCCATTTATGTCAAATAAACTTAATGCTAGTAAACCTTCGCTGTATTGTTCATCTCCCACAATATTAGAACTTTTTTAGACCGTCTCTTGCAGCACTTGCGAATCGCAGTAAATTGAGCCTATTTGTTACTAGTTACTACACAGAACGGTCACTGCCCTTAACAGTATGGGCCGTCGTCTGTGAGAACCACAATAACTCATCTACTTCAGTTGCCTGTAACTGACTCAACTGATAAATGGCTGAAATGCAACTGTATACCAGAGCTAGACTATAGAGCAAAAGAAAAACTACAGACCAAAAGAAAACTACGTTTGACCAGTGTTTGTCTGGTTATAAGTTATCCCGACTACTGAGCCACAGATGGTCGCTTTGCGGAAGAAAAGACCTAATTATTGCATATACAAAATTATATACATTGATATTTTATAATTGAGATTTGCACGAATAGTCATTGTTTAAAAAACCTATATAAGTGTATCATATGGATTCATACAATAGGGACATATGCTGCATATCTATTAGCTTTAATAATTCATTTAACGTTGGTAAGCTATTGAATTTGGAAACATAAGATTACTTTCAAGAACTTAAAACGAACGGACGTCCGGGCAACAGCAATATATAAAATTGAAGATTGACGCCAGTAGCAAGCCTGTTACGTGAGTAGTGCCAAATTTATAGTAATTGGCAAAGTGTATGCTTCTGATACGCCTCTGCCTACTCCTTTGGGCTCACAGGCGTGTGTAGGTATAAAAGTGTGTATAATTAAAAATGTATTCTGCTAAGCCATTTTACGTACATTCTCATTGAGTTCGAGAAAGCGGCTTATATTGGAAGAGTATAATAATTACTATTATTTATTTATTAGATTATTATAATAACAATAATAACAAATATGTGTAGATATGAAAATGGTATCTGTGTAAAGAAATAAACATAATATATATGGTGAAACTAGGATTGATAATACTTTTTGGCACATAACGAAATCCTGTCGTGTTTATGTTTACATTTTATTTTAATCAGGAACATAAAAATAATGTATGTGGAATTAATACTTAAGCAATATATGAGTATACAGTGACCTTTATGTTGACCTCAGTTGTAATATACGGTTGGAATGAATTTGACAATTTAATGTACTTGGAGTATAGCAGAAACGTAAATACCTTTTATTATTCCAAGATAATAGAGAGCTTTCTTTAAAATACCTGAAGTCAAAGGTTTTTAATTTTAAGATAATACAAACAGTGATTTGTGAAGTTGGTCTCCAAGTTATGATTCTAAATAATATTAGCTATTTGAGTAGTTATTATATATGAACTATTTATTCCAAGATTTACACAACTAGCAAGAATATAAGTAATAAATAAAATGTTCTAAGTATCAGACAGTGTTAGAAAACCAACCAACTAGGCAATGAAATCTATCCTACTAAACATATTTAAATAAAGATAAATTAAAGGAGGATTCAACCCGTAGGTATGTAGATAGCTACTAAACGGATGTGTATGGGGTTTTGATATTTAAATGAATATTTTTCAAGAAAGGCTTAACTTTGTAATGGGATTAGGATCTTATAATAATCTCCAGAGATAGACAACTGAATTCTTCTATAACTAAGAGCAAAGGGCCTGCAATTGTTGCGATCTTATGTCTGTGTATCGTTTTCAGTATTCAATAACTAAGCTTCGAAGGTGTAAGCAGTTATATAAAGAACACACAAGAAAGAAAGGTTCAGATACAATACAAGCAGTTAACGTATTTTTGTTTAAATATGTTTAGTAGGATAGATTTCATTATCTTATTGGTTAGTTTTCTAACACTGTCAGATACTTAAAAAAAATTATTTATAACTTATCTTACTCCGGCCCACCGCCTGCAACTTTATAAGGCGCAGGTTCGGCCGCACATGGAATACTGTTCTCATCTCTATGCAGGTGCACCCCAGTACCAACTTCTGCCTCTTGACCGCATTCAACGGAGAGCGACTCGCATCATCGACTGCCAAGATATTTCTGATCGACTTCACACCTTGGCGTTGGGTAGAGATGTAGCTTCACTCTGCATCCTCTATCGCTTGTATCATGGGGAGTGTTCAGAGGAATTGTTCGGACTTATACCGGCTGCTGGTTTCCGCCATCATCCTACGCGACAAAATATCCATCCCCATCACCTGGACGATTGGCACTCCACCACTGTGCGCTTCTCCAGAAGCTTTTTGCCTCGCACAACCAGCTTATGGAACAAATTGTTGCCTGCCGTATTTCCGAACCGATACGACCTTCAAACCTTCAAGAAGAGAGCGTACCTCTACCTAAAAGGCCGGCAACGCACTTGTGACTCTTAAGTTGCGGGTGTCCATGGGCGGCGGTGGTCACTTACCATCAGGTGACCCGTCTGCTCGTTTGCCCCCTATCGCATAAAAAAAAAAAAATCTTTTTGATTTTTATGTAAATCCGGGTATATATCATTAATTTTCTTTGAACTAATCAAACCTTATACACGGTTATATACTTGGAAGTAACCTTACAAATATTAAAGCTGATAGCAATACAACACAAAAAATATTTAAAAATATCTTTGTAACATTAAAAATGTCTGACTTAGTAAATAGGATTTCAAATACTTTAAAATGCTTTTCTATAATAGAATGCAACAAAAATGCTCTCACATGCTATGAGTAGCTAGTGGAGTATAGTATGCGTCAAAATGATACATTATAACATATTATTTAATGTATTTATTCAAAAAGTATTAGACTGACTTCAAAACGCTAACGTACAGTTCGAAATAGATAAGCCTTCTTAGGGCTTGCATAGAATTTAAGTTTTAACTTATAGAAAGTTCAGCATCAACTAGTTTAAATACTTGTACTACTGGGAACACCACTAAAGCACAGAAATCTCTTCTGAATAATGCCTGGTGAGTCCGTCACCCCAGTACCGGATGAAGGAGAGTGGCGTGCTACGATAGTGATAAAGTGGTTCAACACAATGATCATCTGGTATAACAATAATTATATCACTAGGAATGTCACTATATAACGTGCATATCTATGTTTTGCAACCCATTAATATTACGAACGAGTTTCGTAAATAAAAATTATTCTATCACGATTTTATAACTCACTCATTAACTAAACTTATTAATGCCTGCTTCTTTAAATCGTGAAGTTATATATTGCAGACCAACTTGTATTAAAGTACAATTTCCTTTTAGTATTCTATAAAGATACAAAGATGCCTAAGGTTGGCCCAAAGAAAGACGTAAAATAGATGAAAAAACGGTAACGGGCGCTGAGCCGATTGGGGAACAAAGTAGTGAAGGCTATTGTCCAGAAGTGGACCATGATATCCGTTTTGCTTGATTGATTATATTATTAGTCTTGAAGCTATAGGAATAGACGACGAGGATATTCTTAAAGCCGTGCTTTTATACCAATAGCAATATGTGTAATACGTGGATATGTAATTCAATATGTATAAATATAAACCCTATTTGTTTGTATTCGTTGACACCAAATTGGATGAAAGTAAAATTTGGATTACTTAGTTTCATGTCGAAAAAGATCAAAAGAAAGTAGTTTTAAATAAATATATATATGTATATATATATATATACTTTTATATGTATATTATTAAAAAAATACAAATATAATACTATTTTTTAGAATCTTAACAAATATTATGAACCATTTTAAATATATGATAAAATACTCGACTGGTTTATCAAGGAGCGCGACGGTATCGTAATAGTTTATGGATCAAGTGAATGTGGAATTGAAACTTAACTCAGTTATATAAATATATATCCATTAACATTGTCTGTGATGACATCATAAAGAATATTTACAAAGACAGTCAGTTTGCATTGTTAACAACTAGAAAAGATCAAGTTGCCGAGCTCTCAGGTCGTCTTAGCGTTATTTAAAACAAAAGACTGACTGTTGAAAGAAATATGATTCTTGAAATAAGTCTGACTATAATAGAACGAAAACGCCGCGAGGCTGGTGTACGTATTAGAGTATGTACCGTTTTCAAATTTTTTACATTATTGACGGAGAAATTTAAAAATAGAGTATGCATTTTGGGTGCGTAAATTTTCTCTTTTTTAATTCTTTTTTTTTTTGTATATATTTTAGGGGACAGACTAACAGGCGGTTCACCTCAGGGTAAGTGACAACCGCCATCCATAAACACCTGCAACTCATGAGTCGTAAGTGAGCTGCCCGCCTTATAAGGCGATGAGGGGAGGAGGATGCGGGGAGAAGAACGAAGAGAGGGGGGATGGGAAAGGGGAAGGAAATGAGGGGAGTGGCAAGAGGAGAGGGGAAGTTGGGCTTCCGGAAACTGTAAAGGCAACTAGGTGTCGGAACATGTGTAAGACTAAAATAAAGACAGTACAACTTGATCTTCGTCGCTTCATTGCATGTATCAACCCGATATATGCAATAAACTGTATATATATATATGTATATATATATCTTACGTGCAATTATGTAAAATGTACAAAGAAAAGATTAAGATTATGGTAAATATAATAATAAGCTATAATGAAATGCTATAATGCAAAGTATGAGGATACATCTTTGGAAACATTTTCAGTTCAATAGAATACCGTACATTCGTATCAAATTATAGTCAAATTAGTCCCTGTTAATGTTGCATGAATATTCAACGCAAAAACAAAGAAAGCAATGACGCTGGCTATGTTCCTTCCACTTGAATGAAAAAGAGAAAATGAAATATACCGTAGCATTTGCTCTTTGTGCTCGGCCAAATAGAGATATCTATCGATGCTCATTCTGTTTAGACGGAGACAGTATACGGGTTTTTAAATGTAACCACAAACTCTTTTTTTTTATCAATGTAACTTACACAACGTTTGACTTACAAACAATACTAATGCCACCTCTATTATTTAACACTTTAATAAATTATACAAAACCATTGATTCATCGATATACTATATTTGGTTTGATTAAGACATCGTATGTTTTTAAAGCAATAACATACTAGCTTTATTGTACTTTTACTTCATTTAAATCAGTTTGTTCCAACATTAATGTGAGGCGAGTAACTTCGAGTATTATACAAAGGGACATGTGTTGCACGGATTCAATATACTAGTAATGTGATTTGTCCGCTCCATTCGGCTAGCGAACGAGAAACATCCAACCATATCTAGTCGGTTTGTATCCCCATATAAACATTTACGTACACATTTAGGAGCTCACATTGGATATCTTTGCTTTAAATGGGTCCTAACTAACCTTAACGAAATGTTCTTGGGGTAAATTATCTTTTTCTATCTATGAGTTTAAACAGTATAAATTAGATGAAGGTATTGATATATTTCCGTTTAAAAAATACTCATTTAATATTTACCTATGAAATCATTGTTAATTAAGTAGAGCAAGTAATTTGCCCTCCGTAGACGGTAAAAACCAAAGAGGATTCGGTAAATGATTTCATATGATTAATTTTATGTAATTTAACGCATACACTTACAGTTCGCTTATGACTAAGGAATCTTCTTAACACTTATGAAATTTCTTGATCATGTTCTAAATACAGAATGAAACACATCGTACAGAAATAATACTCTTATATAGTGAAGTATAACATAGTGTAGCTCCGACGTCAATGCCATCATACACATGTACGAACATAAAATTAATATTTTAAACGTTATTTCATAAAGACAATCTATTAAGTGTAGAGCGCTTAATAGATTATCATTTTAGAAAATTGATGCCAAACAGTGATGAATTAATGTTGTATTCAATTCTGAAAATGCATCAATCGAGATTCTATCCAAATGTAAGCATAGTTCAGCAGTCGATAAGTTTAATAGACCAACAAAATGACAGTCATTTTTCCGTGTCACATATTTATAAGGAATGTTCAATTCAAAGGATTACTCTGTGAGGCCGTTGACTATATACATTATGTACGTCCAGGTTTTGTATTTGTACCCTACAAATAGTGTAGGTGTATGTACAATTTTTAGTTGGCTATTATAAAAGGTTAAGTGTTATTAGTTATTATAAAGTGTTAAACTTTTGGAACAATCTCTTCAAATAGATACATCCATATACACATTATCTTATATTATGTTAAAGACATACACTCACGGCTATATCCCCGAAGGGTTAGACAGAGGCACTTTTGCAATCATAATCAAGTCCCATTTAATAAGGTTCAAGCCTATTGCCGTTAATTGAGTGCTGTATAACTGCATATTTACTGTCTGATTTATAACAGTCGAATCCCTTGGTCGTCTGTTACGATATTCACGGGAAGAGGCTAAGTTCTACTCCACCGAGAATGCTTTAGATTATAATAATATAATATTCTAAGGCATTCTATTTCATATTTTTCTTTTGGAAAATATTTTGCATGTCAAATAATAGTTTTTTAGAATATTTAGTATTATTGTAACCACGTTAGTTGCACTAGACAGCCAAACTTTAACGCAAATAAGTGGAATATTAATATAAGAACGCCACATTACGAAATATTATCTAGCTATACAAATACATTTTACAAATAAGTAAAATTTTTAGCTTAAAATGTATAGTTTGCGTTTATCTCAATTTAGTGGAGCAGTTTTATCAACGGAGCGTATCCTTGCCCAGGTGCTGAACAGAAGGTTCGACTTTCTTCGATTTCCAACTTAAGGTACTATTCACAACTTTGTTCAGCGTCGTTTCTATCGATTTTAGATTAAGAAATTCGAAAACCAGTAAAAACATTTTGTAATAAATTTCCGTACTTTACGTAGGTAGCAACTTACCCGACCAGGGTGTTTCGAAGTTGTTGTAAAAGTTTTTAATAACGATTAAAATTTAGGCCCTTATATAGCTTATTCGTCTGTTTGGATTTGGCTGTAAAGGTAACAGAAGCCTTGAACTTATTCTTGTTAACACGATAACACGTGTCTCACACATATGTTATCAATTATCACGCTGCATGAGCTTTACTTTTGTTTTTTTTTTCTATTCCTACGCATTTTCTTAACGCTTTGGTACCCAAACGAAAAATAAATCATATTTAATGAACAATATTTTTGTAAATGCAATGTCAAAAACATAGTAAGTATTTCATTTAAATTCTGGAATTAATTTCATTTTAAAGTAACTTAGCAAATTATTATGAAAAATATATTATTTAGTATATTATATATAAAGTTATTCAACGTTATGTAGGTGGTTTAGTCAAACCACTCAAATAATTCACGTATAGGATATTTAATCTTAAAATAATCTCTCCATTATGAATTCTACACTTAAATTAAAGCCATCATGAAAGAACGTAAATTAAATGAGTAATTAGATAGTTTTAATAACAAATATAAATCAAAGCTTAAAAAGAAAGAAATACTTTACGTTTCTGCAATTCATGACATGAAATAGTGTTATTTTTGGATTTATATCTTCACGCTTTATCCAGATTCTTTTTACTAAGCAACCTCAAAATTGAAAATACTTTTTTATTTAAAAACGTACAAAACCACCAGTTATGAAAACAACAAAGAAATAAAGTAGGTAGGCACAATGAAGAATCAATAACGATCAAAGTTTTAAGAGAAAAAAAAACTTAGATGAAATCGAAAATTCTTAATTTAAATATGGAAAAGCAAGCACGTTGAGTCTCGCCCGATCGCTTACTGATTTTGTTCGGTTCGCACCATTTACGTTATTCTCAGAGTCTAAAGTTTGCTTAGCAGTCATAATAAACTTAAAATCCATGTTTTAAATAAAACAGATAGTTAAAAGTGGAAGGTACAACATCATAGAGCGTGTATTAACGACAGCGTTTCTTCTCTCCCCGTTTCCGTTCTTTTGTGATTGCTCACGCCGGTTCCTCGGTGCTTTTGAACACATACGTGAGCACACAATTGTCTCGGGCATTAAGGCCTTTTTGTAGCACTTGGATATCATAATGGATGTGTTGTTTAATTAAAGTCGTGTTTAACTAATTTCCGCTCCGACCCTATAATGCGCCATAAGTGTGGACACGTGGACAGTCTTGTTGTCATAATATATACATATATACCTACCTCTATTAGTTATTTATAAACAAAATCCTATTTATCGTATCGATAAATACGTAATACGTTTCGTAATTTTGCCATTTGATTCATTTATGTAATATATAACGTAGATATCAATAGTCTCCCTATTTATGTCACAGACGTACATCAGGATAATTTATCGTGTCATAGAACACGAAGACTTTTCCCACATATGTTATGTAAGGCCAATTCCAGGCTTCCAGCTCCGCATAAAGATGAGAATATGACATGAAAGTCGATAAATTTGGTCAATAGCCATTATACGACGTTGTCGGGGTGCGAAAATATGGAAGTGTGGGGGGGACTTCACGGCTCTTTGATTTAGGGCCAGCGGGACGGCGCGCACAGTTATATTAAAATGGAAGAGACAGCGAGCAATACCAAGCGACTTAATTGTTCGGAATGTCGGGCGTGGTGCGTGCGTCCTGTTGTTATATGCCAATTTGAATGTGAAACGACGTCACGGCCTAGCAAACGCACCGAATTTCGCGATGCGTAAATTACGGAATTTGGTATGAACGCAAATTCGTTTGTATATACGTTATTAACTTAAAACATTATTGATATTATAAATACCATCTATAATGTAGATAATGTTTTAGTTACTATAGTAATTTTTATTACATAATACATACATTTGCATTATAGATTTGATTTGACACTTTACTGTGGCAAATAATTTTAGTTAAATTGGGTTAATTACCTAAAACAAGGTATGAATTATTTTCTTCAATGTCAACATGTCAATGTCAAAATAAACATTGCCTACAGCCAAATTCAGAAATATTTCCCAGCAGAGTCAGAGTGAGAAATACTCTAAAATAATTGCTTCTACAATTTTTCCTTTCTGTTAGTTAAAAATAAACTACGGGTGTACTCCTCTAGCTACATTGTAACTTTACATCTTTGCCAAACGGAAGGGATACTAGAACTGGATGCGGGCGCCACAGCTGGCAGCCATCCGAGCGGACATAACTATATCTAGTACAACCTAACGAAATAGAAAATACCATTATTCTTCTTTCAAGACAAGGAGGCGTTCAACCAATGTTATTTACAACCTGGTTTGTTTATTGTTTTACATTAAAATCATGACTTGTTTTTAAGTTACGGCTTGAGGTGACGGTGACCGAACCTATGTAATTGTGTATTTTTAAATTACGTTAATAATTTATTAATAGCAGGGTGAGTGCCTGGTGATCTGAGCTTCAGACTATAGTCCTCTCACAATTACTGTTTTAATGTTAAAAAATAAATAAACATCACAATAGTGATGTAAATTAATATTGTATTGATTGGTAATTGTGTGCAGAAAATAAAGAATAATTATTATTATTAAATATCGAAAGTTACGGCTTACGGTGGTGGAGACCGAATCCATGGTCACTGTGTTACTGCATATACAATGTCATTTTAAATCCATGTAAAAGAGAGGCCTTTAATACCCTGTTATTTTAAATTATTTTATTTTATTGAAACAAATCCGTAAAAGATTTTTCTATATTATAAAAAAAGCTATTTATTTATTTATTGATATACCATTTTAAAAAAACATTTACAATTGTTAATTATAGTGCATTTGAAAACCACTGAGGTTTGTAAAAGTGCAACAGATGCTACATCAAGCGAAGTCGATAAAACCAAGTTACACAGTAAACATTTACATAATAAAATATGTGTGTGTAATAAGTGAAGTGAACTCGTACTCAGGCAAGGAAAGGATAAGGGATTACTTATAAAAATGACTGAGCCATATTTTTCTAAAAAAAAAATGCCTTCAAATTATGTTTTATATTTTTATCATTTAAGTGTTCGTGTATATCGAACGGGGGAGTAGTTTATTAATTAATAAGTATACCTCCCCCCCTTCATCTGTCTCAAACGCGGGCAGCGTACTTTCATCCCTTGAGTCGGAGGTGACCATCGGCGGTGATCACTTATCATTAGATGAGTCGTCTGCTCTTTTGCTTCGATCACTGCATTTAACTCGTAAATGATCACTTTAATGACAATGCACTTAACTCATTTAGCTCCGGCAACGCATACACAATATTTTGCTGTGGGCCGTCAACACACCCTAAACATTTTGACTATCGCTGGAGTCAATCAGATTTTTTTTTGTACTCTTATAATATTTCTAATATTTTTATCGATAAACCATAGACAAACAATAATGATTTTAGATAATACTGTTGGGTTGTCAATGTTATGATCAAAAGTGATGTTTCTCTACGGTTATTTTTCGACCCGAGAATCACTCAGATGCAGATAATTACAAAAACTTTACTTTGATGTGATAAACAGTGCCTTATATAAATATCGGAAGGTAAGTGTTTATACTGTATGTTTTTTCAGTGGATAAGTAATAATTTAATTTATTAGGTTAAGCGTTATCATGATCCATAAGCCATCGAATAATCGCGATAAAACTAAGCAAACCGTTGAATTAGAATCACATTTACAGGTGAAAATAAACATTATTCTTGTTCACGAAAGAAATGTTTATCACTCTCCAATCCACAGCGGAATGGTCATTATTTACTCATTACCGATACTAAAAGTGAACTCTCGTGACCGAACACAAAAACACCAGTAAAGGAATAATAAACATTTACAATTGCAAGCTAAGGTCTTCGCTTTTCAACCGTGACTTTAATACACAATTTATGGTTAAATTACTCGTTACTGATGTTTACGAATATGCTTGCAACGGAATGACAAAGCAAATGTTACCGGAGCAAGCGCTATCTACTTGAAGAATAGTCTTTCTTAAAAGTACCTCTTACAAGACATACCTGCTAAAAATGAGAACTTTAGTGTGTAATTGTATTTGTATTCTCATATTCACATATTCACCGAAGTAGTTTTATAATCAAAGATTTAAACAAACCACAAAATTGATAGACTTATACAAAAAAACCAAACGATGACGAACATTCACTCATTAATTTGTGGCAAGCGACTTTAGATTCGGAGTTATAATTGTGCCTTTGTTTGTGGGTGAATTTCCAAAGCTCTTTAAAAAGGTGGTAGCAACAGTAACGATATTGACATCCCTAGCGAAGTAAGAGTTAAGAGATACCAAATGTAATAAATATTAAACAAAAATATTTTTATATGCCAGATAAATAAACAATAGATTGGTAACAATAGATTAAAAAGACTGAACATAACAACTTAAGTTAAGGGCGCTATTAGCTTAGATGGATATTCTGAGAATCAATAGGGTCGCTGCTGCAAGTCTAGTCTCTAAATGATTCCAATTTTAAATACCTCTGCCGATTCACAACATGTTATTGAATTTTAGGTTTATGAATGAGTTTGATATTTTTAAAATGTGGAATTGGAACTCATAAAAATAAGGTTATGAAATTTAAACAATCTCACTCATGTAACAGCTGTGGGTCTTTAATAAAACCCTTAAAAGTATTGAATATTGTAATGAGATAAGCATGTAAATGTGAAGATTTTTTAAAAATTCATTTTTCAATACTTGATCATCGTAAGGGAGTCAAAAAAGAATATAAGAATTGTGTAAAACAATTTTTTTCTAATAATACAATGAAAAAGGTACATAGTTCAGAGCTTGCAAAAGTATATACGAGAATGTTTAGAATAATTGCACAACACAGCATAGTCACATGAATGTTTATCTGATTTTATTTTAGTACTATACGGTGTGTCAAACAATTTAAAAACAAGCGATTTTATACATTAATGCACCACAAATGCTACAAGAATAAATTTCCATTGATTATCTAGTTATTTGTTTAAATATATTTTAATATTTGTTCAAATACGTATCTACTATCTACTTTTTACTGACTCTTCAGCTATGATACACATGTTGTAAGCTATGTTACAGCTGAACACGTGTACAATAAAATACCAAATGCCATAAATATATATATGTATATGCCATACTCTAATATCATCCGATACCCACAGTCACAATATTACATTGAAACATATATCTTTTGTTTCCTAACCTTTAATAAATCGATCTAATCATTGCGTTTCCAATTTATTAGGAGCACAAAATGAATAAGAAATTTATAAGTGAGATATTTCATGTGCAGACTCGTTTTAGGCCGCAGCAATCTTGGGGCATTGGCATTCAAATAGATGGTGAGGGTACGTTTCACCATTAAAGGGGACTTATTAATTCCCCTTTCGACAGGCCGACCGAGGAGGCAATAAATTCACCTCAACCAAAGGGATGACCAATTTCAGAACATTTACGAGCCACAAATTACGCGACCGCTGAAATATACTGAGCTCGGGACGGCGAACAACGCCGGCCACATGACGAAGAAAAAGCCCAAATGTTAATTTAATGTTGAGGGCTACAGAAAATTGCCACAATTCGCAAGATGAGAGAAATATTGGGCCCTGCCCGCGAAAAGGTCTATACTAATTTTATGCAAGGCAAATGAGCCGAAGGCAGGGCGTTGAATCGATATTCATTTGGCTAAGCTCACCGTTAATTTTTCCTGGCGCACGATATCATGAATATTACGTATCTACTTAGTTTTATAACGGGCCTTTCATTATTACTGAATTTATATTTTGTTCGCCGCAAAATGTATAGTACCTACTTAATTTTGTGGAGGTAAGCATCGACCGTACTACTGTGACTATTATGGCGAATAATTCCTTTATTAGGTCTATTTTAAAAATGTTTATACCAACCTTTCCAAACTAACGTATTTTTGTTATAGACCTGCCATCAGAGCATACTAGTTCATTTATAATAAATAAAAATAATTTATTTTTCAAATATATCACATAGCATGTTACATTTTCTGTGACAGCTACACTGGGCAGAGCCTGTGATGTGTCTATCAAACAATACGACATACATAGATTACAGAACGACATTATGAATGTTTCTAGGATTCTAGATTTCTTTCAAATACCTTTATTTTTTTGTGTGTTGTTTTTTTTAATATATAGACGACAAACAGACAGGTAACGGGGAAAAACAAACACGGGTAAGTCAACCGCCGTCCATGGAAACCTACAACTCAAGAGCCGCAAGTGCACCTCCCCCCTTTAAGTTGTCCTAAAATTGCAATAACTGATAGACAAGACATATATGGTTTATTCTAAATGTTAAAGCTTATTACATTAACAAAGCTGTTGCTATATAGCACCGAATTGATTGTTATTTGTATCACGTGTTTAATTAAAACGCACATTAGAGAGCTTGTACCTATTGAGAGACTTGATGTGTAACGAGTTTCAATAGATTAATTATCTGTAGTGTAGATAACAAGATGTGAACAACCCACATCAATTACCTAAATACCTATTATAATTCTAACACTTATTTTATTTAAATAGGCAGCATAGTCAGTGGTACAGCCATGCTTAGGCATGAATGGGCCGGCTCGACCGGTGTGATACCACGGCCTCACAGAAAACCGATTGTGAAGTAACGCTTGCGTTGCATTTCCCCGAAATGTGTAAGGTTTCCGGAGGCCCAACAACCTTTTCCTCTGCCCTCATCCAGACTCTCCTCTTTTCCATCTCTTCATCCCCCCTCTCGTCTTCCACCTCCCCGCATCCCCCTATCTCTCATCACCCTCAAAGGCGGGCAGCGCACTTACGACTCTCGAATTGCAGGTGTCCGTGGATGGCGGTTGTCACTTACCATCAGGTGACCCGTCTGTACGTCTGTCCCCCTATACTATAAAAAAAGCAAGGGTGTCTTAAACACCCACTTTTTGCCAACCATAATTTAGCCCCCTTACGTAATAGGGGGCAAGCCTTTTGGCGTCAGCCGGGCACTATATATATAGATAACAGTTGACTGCTGTGGTGGCCTTATTCTACTCCACCGGCTATATAAATGTTTATGTAAAGCCCTTATATATTTCATTTCACACCTATCAAAATGGTATTATGCAAAATGAATGTATATTTTGTCACAGAAATGTTTCAAAAAAGTTTAGTGATTATTTGAATTATAAAGCTCATATATTTTATTAATTATTTGAATTACTTTTATGCGATATTGTAAAAACGATTCTTACGACTATTAAGTCATTTTACTAAATTTTTTATAGGTAGCTTTTGTTCTTTGTTCCCTTTACTGGCAGTCGTTATTTAAGTGTAGGTAATTCCATGAAAACTAACTTTATTAAGTATAGTATAGTAAGTCAGTCATTTATTCAACGATACCCTACATTATAGCTACGTTCAAGTCTAACTTACAGTCTAAACTTATACGCTTCTATAGATTACCGAAGCCTAGACTAGGTAGGTCAGTATACTTTTGCTACTAGTGTAATATGAAGTTCCATACTCATAATTTATAAATATCGTTATTTATAATTTATGGTGTATATAATATCATAATTTATATTTTTTAGGAATTAGTGAGTTTCCCTGAGGTCCAACTCACCCTTTTTCTTTCCCCACTCCTTATCACCCTCAAAGGCGGGTAGCGCACTTAGGACTCTTGAGTTGCAGGTTTCAATGGACGGCGGTTGTCAGTTACCATCAGGTGACCCGCCTATTTGTCTGTTTTGTATTTTTTACAAAACTTTAATAAATAACACTTTTTAATCTCAAATAGCATTAGGTTTTATAAGTAATAAAGGTTTTAGTATAAATAGATAATACCAGCCTACACCTGCGGCTTTGCTCGCGATAGTGTAAATATTGTAAATATTTGTCCATTGGTGCTGGATGAAAAGAACTAAGTATGTATCGGCGTACACAACTGACATGATTACAATTGCATTGTTTTAGGTTAGGTACCTACTTCATATGCTGCCATAGTAAAGACTAATAAGGATGTTACTAGATATAAAGAATGTTTATATGACATGTCGCATCCATATCTGTAACCTTACTTCAAGTGTTATTCCAGCATTAGTCTACATGATGAAATATTATCCTAATATGTATCCACAATACGAACGGAGGCTCGTCTAACAGTTATGAAAAAAAAGAGAACAAAACATTGACTACGTTCGAGCTTTTAATGGCTCTTTTATTTGTTCGCGTTTATATATTTCAGCACTCTCAACCAGTTCGGCACCGTCGTACTAGATAACTGTTTTATCACTTTATTGCATGAGATAGCATAAAGTTGTATAACTTGTAGGATATAGCCATAAAACATTTCTGTAGGGAACATTGTTGTTGTTTTCTACGTTTACCGAGATATATTACATAAAATAATAAAAAAAATAATCTCTAAGGTCTGAGGACTACCGCGGACCGAATATTAAACCGTCAATTCCAAGCATTCGGAAGATATGCAGACCAATACATAACTTTCGGGTCCGTCTCATATCTGATACCAAATAGTTTATATTTGATACTATATATTCAAATCGGAATTTTTAAATTAATCATGTATCCATAACTTGTGTTTACTCAGACCTTGGAATTCATTGGTGTTGACCAGGATACAAACATTAAAAATAAATACGTGCCAAGTATAAACGACCGTAATATTGAACTTTCAAAAATCGTGTACTGAATAATGGCAATGTTAAAGGGCTCTGTGTCCGAATCACCTGGTAGACTTACCTCACCTTCCTCCCATGTGTCATTCTCATTCGATATGCGACACCCCGGGAAGAGAGTTGTTGTTAACATTTTCGCGGTCTTCAAATCGATTTTGGTGCAGGCAACACCACGTTTTTATAGCAGCCAAGTTAGACCTTCCGTTCAAAGTAAGGGATATTTTTGAGTCGGTTGGCCTGGTTGTGGTATCTATGTTAGTGCAGAAGCTTCTCCAGCATTCGTTGCAGCATTCCAAATCGTTGAGGTTTGCCTAGTGTGGGACGTGAATTGCTGTTTAAAAAAAAAACGATTTTCCATGTCCTCTGACTATAGAAATACTAATAACAAGCAAAAAAGTCTCATATCCCCAAAAGACTGCTGTTCACTTATTTGAAAATTGAATAATTACCATAAAATTTCTATCTATCTAGCTAGCTTTCACAGACATTATTTTGATATTCTAAAGTGATTCCAACAACATTTATCATTCATTATTATCACAAGAAACAGGGTATCGAACACGTTATTATACTGTTTCTTTTTATCTACCATTACGCGTTGCGTACTTCGAATTTACTTTCACCTCTTACTCATTTATATTTGTCAAGCTAAACTTATACTAACGATGACGTAAAACAATTCATAAAATAATACACCACAACTAGCGCTATCTCAGCCATATTTTACCCAAGAGGAATCAAAATACTATAAACCCAAACTACTGACGATTGAACCCCAATAGAAAAAGCTAAATAGGATGATCAATACGATTAGCGCTGTTTTTCATAATAAGATCATCTGTATAGACTTTTTCTTAGTTATTTTCACATAAAACCGTTGTGTGAAGCGGTCCGGTCTACAATAGCTCTGCCATGGCATTGGAAAATTGGATTTAATTAGTTCGCAGTATAAAACAGACTGCCTCTGGCGCGCGTGTTTTGAACAGTACCCTCCAAAGCTTTATTGGGACTTAACTCTCTATACACACATTTATTGTGAACCGCTTTGTTTGTCCGTAGACAATAAGGCAGTTACTTAAGTATAATGACTATTATTTACTTTCTAATTAGAAATATAAGAACAACACTTTGTGTAATCCTCAAATTGTTGTTCTTAGTCTTTGTGTCCGTTATTTGAATGTTTGTAAAGTCCCCCGCGACACAGGAATTAGTGCGAGAGTTGTCTTCTCCAAAAAAAAAAGAAAAAGAAGAAAAATAATCAAACTTGCATTTAACTAATTTGTGTTGTCGTGTGGTTAATATGGGGATGGCGTTGAGGATGTCTGATTGCTTTCCTTCCCTTTTATTATTTTGGTTTATAATAATTATACAGATACACTTATACACTTTTAGTTATGAATATAATTATACATTCCACGTTTCCTGTAGCTTTCATCAGTTTTAAACATCAAACATTTGAAATAACAATACCATGAAGTCATAGTACTTTTTAAATATTTCATGTTTGCTGCTTGAAATGTGTACCTTTTATAGTTACAAAAGCAAAATTTCAAACGTGTATAATACTTATAAAGAACGAGCGATTGCGGGCGGTCTGATATATGTTGCCTCACAAATGTCTTCATAAAGTTACCTAGTGGTACATCCGCAACTACATTAACAGAGGGCAATCAATTTGAGTCCTGTTTCCGTTACACAACTACTCAGAGTTGTAATAAAGACAATGATTTATAAAGTATATTTCCTTACACGAAGAACTTGTTTAGTGTAAGTGGTTAACGAGAGTACCAATCATATATGATATACAATGTACGTCTCACTTTTACTATTTGAAAATAATACTCAAAAATAAGTTCAATGACAGTTATTTTGTTATTATTGTACATCGTTTATTAAGATAAAGGGATAAAGTATCTACTATGGAATTAATTAGGCACTTAGGCGGTCATCGTTTATCTCCAATCACCCTAAGTCATTAATTGTCCGTCATGAGGTGTACGGTTGGACACGTTCTTAGATCGGAACTCTTTCCGGTTATCAAATGTTTTCATAAGCAAAAGGTCATAAAATGTAGGAAAATTGAGAATTATAAATAAAGAACTAATTTCGGATAATACTATGATATTTTTTACTGAAATTATTCTCCAAATTCTTGTCACCAGCAGTGTTCTAGTAGTATATATATCCACCTAATGAGTCTTAAGATGAAAGTGTAGCATCAAATGTACATGCATTATAATAAACTGTCTCTGCCACGTATGTAACATTAAGATTTTTGATAGGGAACATATTGTAAGTCCCTTATAGTTGATATACCTTGTAATTAGGTGTCATGGGAATATCTTTGAGTCATTTCATTAACGCTTCAGGTATAAAGTTAGTTGTTCTTAGCTTAAACGTGGCTTACCCCGTTTAATAAACCAGACTGTTTTGAAACCCTTTGCAGGCAATAGAGGTGCTGAGGAATTATAAGACGCCTTATGTTTGCGACGTGCTCATATCTTTTGCAATTCATATCTTTCTACTTTAATATAATACCGTAAATAGATCCAACCGAAATGTGATTAAAGACATACATATGTGTATCTTTTATAGTGGTGGTGTGGTCTGTTATTGCAAATCCTACCTTCAAAATTGTAGAACAGATCTTGACGTAACATTACGGACTTTATTTATTATATGCGTCAGAGCTGCAATGTGACACAAATGCAAGCAAAGGGGGCTAGAAGCAAAGCATCTCGTTAGTACAATATTAAAGCGAAATTCACAGCGTATTTCTTATTTAGAGAATATTGTAGTGCACATTCTGAAGAGTTGTACTAACGATGCTTATCGAATTTCTCGGCTCTAAAGGACATAAGCCAATATGAACTGTATCAATTTATATACTACTATGTGGTTTGGCAGACGTTGCCCTGGCAAAAAATCAATAAATTTAAAAAAAAGCAGTGCACTTTAATATTTCTCCATTTTCTTTTTATAACCAGGACTTTTTACAATTTTTCAATTTCCTTAAGTAGGTCTTAAAATAGGTGTTCAAGTCGTATGAAAAGAAAGCAATGCCAAAAAATAATATTTAAAGTGGTATTACAATTATGAAAGCGAAAGGTATTGTATTGTAAGTGTATTGCATTAGTAATTATTCATCGTATATCACGTGTCGTCGGGGACTTGACAAACATAAACAACAGACACAAATACCACTCAGACTAGGAACTATTTGTTGATCACATAAATTTTTGTACCGAATGGGAATTGAACCCACTACTCTAGCTCAGAAGTCATGATAACAAACTATTAGACCAACAGGCCAGTCCGTATTAAGCGAGTTGGCTAAATTATGATTGGCAAAATGTGGGTAGGTCATACTGGGATATAGGCGGCAGTGAATTTATGTTACATCCTATGTATTTATATAAAATCGAGTAATTTATATAAATAAAGTAAGTAATATATATAAACAAAGTAATTTAGCGAGTAATAGTGGTAGAGCCATGCTTAGGCACGAATGGGCCGTCTCGACCGGTGCGATACCACGGCCTCACAGAAAACTGGTTGTTCCCTTGCATTTCCCTGAAATTAGTGAGGTTTCCGGAGGCTTAACTTCCCCCCCCTCCTCTTCCCCCTCTCTTCTTTTCCCTCCCCTCATCCTTTATCACCCTTAAAGGCGTGCAGCGAACTTACGACTCTCGAGTTGCAGGTGTCCATAGACGACGGTTGTCACTTACCATCAGGTGACCCGTTTGTTCGTTTTCCCCATATGATATAAAAAAAAAGAAAACCTACTGCAACAAGGCTGACACCAAATTCTAAATTCAGTAATGTATTACAAAGTCTCTCCTGTGGTTTCGTACGTTTCATTAGCAGTTTTTTTACCTTTCGAAGCGGATTTTCTTGTATAATAATCATCGTTATTTTTTTACTTAAATTTCAAAAATTGAAATCAACCGATAACAACAACGATAAACGACAAAATAACAAACCTCATACGATTCTGTTTGTTCAATTGGCTATTATGTCAACGCCGTGTAATACAATGTTATTACACTACAATAGGTAGCTCTTCTTCTTTTTAACCAACTATTTTTTTTTATATGTTACGCTACATCTTTGCCGTAATTCTTTTTAACTGAAAGTTTTAAGGTTTAAAAAAACACCTCTAAGTATAGATTCTAAGGTAAGTAAAAAAACAGCGTATTACAATTTATGATGATTGAAGTCGGGGATATACTTTATCGAAAAGTTAATTATTTCATCCTGAAATCCCAAAAGAATCTGGTATTAGGCAGGTATTAATGGACAAAAACGCAGGTTTTGCAAGTTCAAAGAGCTTGAAAAACCTTTTTATATACCTGCTTTTATAGAACCTATATTGTTATTTCCTGTTTATTTTTTTTTTTTTTGTAAAATCATTTTATATTCCTGGAATGCTCGGGAGGAAAATCCTATAACATTTTATAGTACGCCACTTTATTATCGCCATCATTAATTATCTATTTTTTGAAGTAATTCTTAATTTTTATACAACTAACATTACAGACTAATTTTGTTATATATATATATATATATATATATATATAAGCCCCTTTTGCTCTTTGAACTCTTCATTCATCCCGATACGACTTTCAAACCTTCAAGAAAAGAACGTGCTCCTGCCTAATAGCCCGGCAACGCACTTGTGACTCCTGAGTTGCATGGACTACGGGTGTCCATGGGCGGCGTTAGTCACTCACCATCAGCTGACCCGTCTGCTCATTTGCCCCCTTATCGCATAAAAAATACTACTTCTAATCATTGTTTCGGCTCGGTATTTAGTTAGTTTAATCCTTTCCAGGCGTGTTGTCGTTGTTTGATCTCCTTTTTACTTATACTACAATCAGAATATGCATCCAATACTTTGATCTTATTTTTTTTATTTTTTTCAAACTAACTATACCGTTCATCGAGATATCTATCAAATATGCCATATCTCTAACCAGGGTGAATCAGATATTATCTCAAATAGACCAGTTTAAAATTTTGTTTTCATATGTCTGTATTTACCAACATTTTATTCCTGAAACCCTTTATTCAGATGAGCACTTGTCTAGTGAACATAAACACATGGGGCCAGATACGCTATCTAAATCTGCTTTGACAAAATTACTTCAGAAGTTTACGCGAAAGGTATATTAGAGATCGCAAGATACGATTACCTCTTTTGTAGGTTATATTTCCCAGGTGTGTGAATGCAGTCGGTGGAAAATTAAAAAGCAAGCAACACGGGAAGCAAGTTTAACCAAAATGCACGGCGTATCTGTATTTTGTAGTGTATCTTTAAAGTAAATTCTGTTAAAAAGTATGCAGGTAGTAGTGATAATATTAACGATCAACGTTCTATTAAAACTAGATAATATATATGTATGTGCATTGGCGGCGGCGGTGGCGTGATGGCTGAGGCGTCGGACTTGCAATTAAGTGGTTGCGGGTTCAAGCTCCGCCCAGTACACTACTAAGGGTTAACCAGAATACGGACCCACGTTGCTAGTATTCTTTACAAAACAAATAAAATATGTATATTAATTTTCATAACACACGGTTACTTTACTGTAGAAAATGTGTCACGGAAAATATTAAAATCATTTCTTTGCATTTTTTTAATGTAAGTAGTACTAGCACATATTACTAGTATTCTTGTCAAAGATAAGCTAAATGTCTGTGCTATTGGTCAGTTCACGACGTTAGTGCACTGGGAGGGGTTCGAACCCCTAAACAACTGATTGAAGGTCCGCGGCTTTAACCATTACGAGTTGTTTATATAACAGTATAAATAATTAGAGAAGAAGGTACACTTAGAACACAAATCAGCTACTTAGTATCAGTGTAGCATCTCTAATTAATTAATATCTCAGACATATTTCATATTTGCATACCGTTATTGATCAAACATTGAGTTGAGTGAAGGAGATGACTGTATACATATTTTATTATGACAATTAACATTTCACATACTGTCTGTTTAGTATGTACATGTGTATAATGGGAAGATAATTATCATACTCGTACTATTAAATGAAATTGTATATTTATCAGGTTGGATTGAGAATAGTTGACATTAGTGTCTCAGTATGTTTAGAAATGTAAACTAAAGTTATTATGATTATTAAAATTACCATTCTACTGACATAAAAACGTAAATTATTACTGATAAATAACTATATTACTATTAAAATACTAAAAACAGACGAAATAAAAAAGCTAATAAACTGGTTACATATGGGGGTAAAACTCACGATGTTGTATGACTTTTTTATTACTAATTACAGTAGTGTGGCCTCTAAAAGTTTCCCCACTTATCATCTCATCGAACATTCGGATCACGACTTGGAAGCAATCAAGACGTTCACGGGATACAGATTGGATTAGTAGTTACTTTAGTTCGAAAGACACATAGTTCGACTGTTCTAATTCCGAAATATATTTCTTTATATTTCTTAGTTTTTTAGCGACGGGTCTCTATCAGCTAATATGACAGTATTGTTTATGAATACAATTTGCACGTATTACAATTTCTAAATTGTCGAACGCTATTGTAAGAAACAAAACACAAAAGATTATACCTATAGAGCTATAAATTGTCCAATTAAAAAAGCAAATAACTATTATAAAACTACGAGTACGACTATTATAAAACTTATATAGTGCGTCTCATCTTCCCGCCCCACCATGCCGTCACTTTCCGGGTGGACCAATGGCGTGGTGCTTCCGATGTAGCTTGTCATAATGATGTCTGTTAACTAACTGTTTATATTAACTACACTATTACTGCACTGTTTTATGCATCTACTACAGTAAATACTAGTTTTTGATGTGGCGATAATAATATGCCTTTTATTGGTTTCATTCCTATACTTTTAATTTATTATCAGCATAACTATAACAATACATTTCCGAATAGTACGAATCACAAAATTAATAAAAAAATTGTCATATTCAATTTAAAGTTATTACAAAAGTGTTAGGTCCACTATTTAGAAGAAATAACTAAATTTCTTACCTTATAATATGATTCCTCGTAGCGAGTACCCTTTAGAAAGTCATAGAAAATGCAAAGAGGTAGAACCATTATGGCTGGCTCTTTGCACAAAGTAGCGGCTGCAGCGAAAGTAAGTGTTCCCGCCAATGTCAACCACTGCAACAGTTCACCTGTATCTTCACTCACACCACCACTAAACTGACACTTTGATCGCACTGTGCCTGTTTTAACCTCACACGCATCCAACATTTTCATGGGTCCCGCTCTACTCGCTTTCAGCAGTTTTCGAAAGTTCATCATAATGTGCTGTACCAAGCTATGACAGCTCAATCTAAACGGCTGTTCATTACTAGTTTGTAATTGTCTTTGTATTATACTGTCTTTTTGTACGTGTCGACATTGTTTCTTATATCGTTCTTCTCGTAACCGAATGTGTTCACTATACAATAGGAAACTCAAAAGAAATAGATTACAAGCTGCTATGTCAGCGCGCCCGACGACTCCTGCCACGGCTTCTGTATGTATCGGATGTGATGCGAATGCCAAGCCAGTCACAACTGTGCCCACTCTTAAACAATATGATGGTAAGAGACGGCGGGCGGTGATCACCACTAAAGCTGTAGCTGTACTATGAAACAGAACATTCAGGAGGTGGTAGCTCCATGGTTTAAATCCACTAAAAGCGTAGTTGAATCGATATGTAGCGACACACAGCGGCCTGTATGAGCCGTGTGAACCGGGATCTGTAATTGGCGTCCCCCAGAAATCGTTTTCGAATAATGCCTTTATAGGTGTGTGCCCGATGACATCCGGGTTGGAGAGAATCGCCCGCCTGTGAAATAAAACAACTGCTTTAACATTGCGAACAAATACGTTTTTCGATGAAAATTTTCTTTTCCATTAAAATGGTAATGAAGGGATACTTTGATATTCAAAAATGTACAGTGTACATATTAAATATGCATAAACAAGTTTGTAATATACAAAAAGCATTATTTTGAAAGCAAGGCTAATGTGAATTAATAACATTTTGCTACCGATGCCTACGAATGGTGGTCGGCACGCCCAGATATCTGAGGAACACGACCATTTACCGTGACCTCAAGTGGGAACAAATCCACGAATATATAAGCAGGCTCGCTACAGGCATGTTCGAGCGGGCCGACCGCTGAGCATTGCCGCACCTAGAAAATATTGCCCCACTACCTCACCCAGACACAACTCTGCTGATCCGGAGGTGGCTAAAACGCCCCGCACGGAAGCTAATATCGGCTACCTTGAGTGGGGCGACTGCATCAGATAGAGAAGGCGAACCACCGGTCTCTCGTAGGCGGATCACTGGTATAGCCTCGAGACCGGGGAATTAACCCCAACGACTGGTTCATAGTGATGAACCGCAACGAAAACTACTATAAGAGCCCAGATGAGTACTACTACTATAAGAGTAGCTCATTTGTTTCGTGAGGTTGACTCTTGTAGAGGTGAAACACGTGTCGTATCATTATAACAAAAAATACTTTTGGAGGTGCCTGCTAAGCCTTTTGAGCATATCATATCATTCAATTTGAATTATGACGTATTATGTGTATATATTTCTAACACGTGTTTAAAGAGATCGTGCAATCATATGAGCAATACAGTTGACATCACTGTACGATCTCTTTATCCCAATCCCGACATTAGTGGAACCTCTTACAAAGCCTTATATTTATTTTGAATAACAATAATAATTTTCTAAAACTTTTCTACACATTTTATTGTTTTTACACGACATAGGCTGAAAATAAACCTCAAAGCTTTGAATCAACTATTGTATTCCCTATTTGTATCCCAGGTAAAAAGAACACGTTCAAGTATGCAGGCGTCTCATGATTTTAACAACAACAGTTGTTTTTTGTGTCTTTTAAAATTGCGCTGCCGTAAATATTCTGAACTTAATTTTAAAATCGTCAAAGCACCTCAACAACGCAAGGCTTTAAGTAATATAAAGGTAGTACTCGTAGATACCTATCCACGTCCTTGGCGTTGGACGGCGGTAACGTATATTTTTCATCAGCTTTGATTAAAAAACTTTGCTAGCGTAACTTCGGCGGGTACTGCTTTACCTTTTTCATGAAATATAAAAGATCAATACCTCACATATTTTTGGTAGCTGTGTCAATCTTTGAATAGTTATCGAAATACAGGTCAAAAATCAACAGAACATTTTATTTTTTATTAATAAACGTCAGTAACTTTCTTAGCAGATAAAAATAAAAGAAGTAATATTAGTCACAACCATTTCTTTCCATCTATTTAAAAAATACACACACGGAGAGCTGTAGGGCAGAAATAAAATGAAATAAAATAATAACAGGGTAACCCAGCCACAAAATTCAGCACTAATGGTCTAATAATACATTTTGTATGTAACACCAAAATATTGTTTTATAGTAAAATTAATTTCAAATTAAATAAATACTACTGCTATAAAAATAAATATTGTATATATACAGACAAGTAGGATTACATAACCTGAAATACTAATTATGCCAATTCCCTTTAAATACACTTAAACTAGAGACACGCGACGGTCTTTTCCTACGGATTGACAAAGATAATAAATGTGTAAATTCATTATATAGAAGATTGTTAGTAAATTATGTCTTTATGAAAATTTATACCATTTGAATGTCATCAAATCTCATAAATAAGTTATCTCAGTCAGTTTCAACGCAAGGTTATATAATATATTATTTAACTGCATATTTATGTTGACACAACATGAAAACTTACAAGTTGCCTGTCAATAATTGTTTCTCAAAGGCCTATCTCAAAGTTTACGACAAATTAGCGGTCTAGCAATATGTAAGCATTAATAATGCACAGACTGTAAAGGTTTCCAAGTTTGATTTACGCTACACAACAAGATTTAATGCCGAAGAACAAATTCAAACAGCAGTCCCTAACAGCTTAATTTAAATAAAATATTACCTTCTTACCTGCGCGGGTAGTCGCTGAGCCCCTTCAATGTTTCCCCGAACGATTCACCTCGTGCCCTCGACCGATTCCCTCCAAAGGGCATCCAATACCGTCTAAATAATGGACATGTTTTAACACACTGATCTCTCCCTTCGAAATTGATTATGTGATCTCTATTTTGACGTTTTCCGATCTACATTTATAAGGAGCAAATATTTCTGTAGTACATGATACCTGATGTTTAGCGGTTACCTCGAACTTATGAACTATCAACATGTAAGAAAAATAAAACAAAGATTGATTATATTAATTCAATGCTCTTCTTTTATTATTTTATCATACTAATATTAATGTTTTCATAGACAACATAAGGAAAATACTTTATTGTACCCGTACCGAATTCCAGATGTTTTGTTTAGGCATTACAAACACAGTTGTTAAATCTGTAACTCAGTAAACTAGATTCATATGAACAACCATAAGTAAGTCAGAAACACAACAATGGATCTTATAATCTTTATTTTACTGTAGCTTGAGAGAGATGATGTCATCTCCGATAGTCTGTGCCCGCAAAGAGCCCTCAATTTACCCTCAAAGATCTTAATTTGTGCCGTGACATGCGATTGCAGAATGGTGAAAATATTTACCGAAATGAATGTCGTCCCTTATCGCTATCCTATGGCTTCTGCCAACCGGCGATAATTAACAGAAACATTTACAGTAAAGAGGAAATTAAAAAGTCAGCGATTTCATTAAACACTCGTTTAAAAAAGATTGAATTACTACTTTCTATTATGTGGTTAGAATTATTCAATTGTTTTTTAATAACGATACATTTATTGCTATAATTTTAAGAAATAATACATTCATCTTGTACTTGAACCGTTTTATAAGATTCGAAATAATATATATGAGTATATATATTAATTCGGTTCATAATTTTTAAAAATATTTTTATTCAAAGACCA
This sequence comes from Tyria jacobaeae, assembly GCA_947561695.1. Taxonomy (NCBI): domain Eukaryota; kingdom Metazoa; phylum Arthropoda; class Insecta; order Lepidoptera; family Erebidae; genus Tyria; species Tyria jacobaeae. Next base: position 10,165,762 of record OX387210.1, read on the forward strand.
ATAAAAGTAGTTAAAAGGTATGACAGCCATTATTTTCAGAGAAGGTTTTATAAAACGCGGACAGCCAGGCTCAACCACACGTGGCTACAACCCATTCTTTATCTATTGACCCGTCATACATTTTATTCCTTTATTTTAGAATTGCAAGAGAAGCCAGTAAAGTAGTCGATTGAATAATATATTTTTATGTCCCACAAACCGTGCTTACTATGCGAAGAAGGAAAAATCATCTCTAACATTCAGCTATTGTATTGCAAATTGTGAGTAAGACGCCTTTTCCTTTACTTATTTACATAAAAACTTCTCCGAGTATTTTGTTGGTAAATGACTTTCACTTTGCACTTCCTCATTTCAGTTCTAGCAAAAAATATATTTATTAAAATTGCGGGAAATATGGATGTGGAGATTTTAGCTTTTAGTTTTTATTTTGTTTATTTTAATTAATGTATGTAGTTCAGATCATTCCATTCAGTTTTATGTTAGAATGATTGTTTTTTTAGGCGGAGATGGTTAATATTTTGTTGCTTTGTTATTTACCGTTCACTACATCATATATGTACATTGCTTATTTAGAAAATAACGTTATTAATTATTGAAAATATAAACATACTACCATAACCCACCAAACCCAAAAACACGAACAATGAGTATACAGCCACCAGGTTGTTTTTTTTTTAATAAGGATTCTAACGGAAGGTACACCTTTCATACAATTCTGTTCAGGCATTAAAAAGTAATGGTGGAATAAATAAACTCACATACGAACAAGAATCCTGAAGACACTACACTTCTTTTAAACTACGGTTCATTAAGAAATCATTAGATACTTTTATTACTCATTTGTAATTATGTTTTGGTCTTTATATGTTGGTCTTTTCTAAACCTTGTCAAGAAATTATGTATGTATTTGTTGTTTCTTCGCCATTTTTTCCATCCGGCACGTACTAATGACATGACTTTATGACTTCAAACAACAGATTTCATTATTTCTAAATCAACTTTGAATGTATGAAATACTAAATTCAATATTAAAAGCCATGTTCCCTATTTCAGCCAGGCACACAAAGGAAGGTTGTATTCTCTACGTGATCCGCCGGTGGCCAGTCAATATTCGAATACAATTCTGATATATTTACGTCTTTACATTCGAATGGCAATATCATGCCACACCTTATAATAAAAATATAAATAGAAATATCGAATTCCTTAACAGGGCACAGTTATGGGCGTTTATGATGTCACGATTTCGTGATAGGTACCTCTCTAGATAGTACCTCATTTGCAAATACTCGTATAATATAAGTTTAGCGTTTTACTCTAAAGAAGCAGAATGTTATACCAGAATGATGTTTAGTCAGAACTTGCATTAAACAACTTTTGATAAGACACGGGTAAACCACGTTTAAACGAGTACAGAAAAAATATTGCATGAGTTACCTAAAAAATTTAGTAACTTACTCAGTCCTTCAGTTAAATTATTTGAATGGTAGTCCTTCTTTGAATGTTACCAATCCTTCTCGGTCATACCTTGATTCCCGACTATAGGCTAATATGACGTTAGTCGTGTAGTTTTAGTAGGTTAAAATCCGACATAACAGCATCATTCAATCGATGAAGTAGTTTTTTAAGGGTTTCCGTACGTAAAAAAAAATGGTAGATCCCTTGAGTATATTGTATGGTACTTGGACACAGTTCAAACGCCAACTTTTTAAAATAATAATCGGTTATCTGATAAATGAATCTTAATATTTACAACAATATTTAAATATATTTTTTTTTGAAAGGATACTAGCACTATGGGTCATATATTACTATTTGTCTTGTTAACCCCTCCAGGTAAGCTAAATACTTGTGTTACGAATTGTTTCACGACGGTAGTACACTGGGTGTAGCAGGTGCAATGAGAAGTTCAGAAATGAGTAAATGAATAACTGAAACAAAGTATAGTAAGCTAAATAAATACATAATATACATAAATATAAATACATAAACAATGCATACACAAAAATACGTATTATAGTATAATAATGTCTTATATTTCTACTTTTCTGATGACTGCCAGTTTACGGACGAGGAGAGCACAAATCTTTATTTAAACGATAGGCGACTATGTGCCATCCTGATTTCCTGAGGTAGAGCGTTCTAGAGGAGAAAAGACTGAAAAATAAAAAAAAAATTGACATGAACTTTAGAATGGCTGAGACATAACAAGAGAAGAATATTTGAAAAGCGGAGATTTCGGTTATGATTACAGCAAAGATACTGGATGATAGAGCTCGGGTATAAGAGGGAAGTGGGTGAAATGAGAATTGAATATTGAGTAGCCTTTACAACAACTTTTCAAACGAAGCTATGTTTATAGCTATATACTATATGTGTACGTATAAAACACCATCAACCTTAACGCGTTCACGCGTCATGCCTTAAACAAGAATGAAATAAAAAACACATAATCCCTCACATTTCATATCGTATGCTATCCTATAACAATATTGGCCTATATTGGTTTTCATAACCATATCGATAAAAACGACTCGCGTCCCTAGTAGAATCGAAACTAAGATTGAGATGAAGTTGGGATGGTACGGAACTTTTTGTTGGACAAGTTGCGGCCAGCTGCGGCGCACAGTCGTCACGTAAGCCCTCAATTACGAAACACTGAAGTGGTTCTCGACGAGCTCTGCTCTAGAATAAACTTTATCGTTTCTGTTACGATTAGCGGTAGCGTACATTTTCACCAAATTAACGTCATCCAATAAATGTTACTACCCATTTCTCCCACTTTAGGGAAGTATTATTTACTGCTAATGCGACTAACATGTCACGGATATATGTATGTACCTATCCAAATATAGATACTGAACAGAACTATAGTTTGGCAAACTTTTATCCAATTGTACTTACAAGTAAATCAAGCCCCGCACCAAGGTAATTTGAACTATTGAAACAATCCATAATATATAGCGCTATGTGCCCGTAGGATATGGGGGTTTATTATCAACTACATATCATTAGATTTATTTACATATCAGAACATCAGAACACAAGCTCGAATTCAGATTCAATTTGAATTGTGTAAGTAGTTCCATAAAAGAAAGATGATTTATAGCTGTTGTCCAGCAACCCGGTGTATTTTCCATATTTTATTTTGTTAATTTGAGAGAATCACGTAATTGCAAGTTTCAGTGTATTTTAATTAGGTAGGCAGCATAGAATTATTAACCTATATGTCTATTTTCTGATAGCCTCATATTACTATTTATATTTTATTGAATAGAATCTCATAAATGTTATTCACAGTTTTACATTTTTTTATGTGAGTATACATAATTGAATGTATATACATATATATAAAACACTGAGCTAAACGGTGATCCCACACAGTTCCTAAACAATTCTTCTCCTCAATTGCAGGAAATAAGTCGTTGCTTATTTTTTTTTTATTTGTTTTTGCAGGATCCTTGAAACGTTTGAGAAATTTCTTACCAACTTCTAACAAATTTGTCCTTGAAAGTTCACTTCTCTTGCCAATTCGTGACTATGCAGATGCCAGCTATCCAGGCCTCCCCGATAACCAATCAGATAAATAAGAGCGAATTAAAAACATCTGTATAAGATTCATTTTTGGATTGGCTAAATATGATCATGCCTCTGACGCTCTCTCCTTGCCTCTCTTCATACTTCAAAGGACGAGGTAAGTTCCATACACGAAGGTCTTACGATCATCAGAAAATCGGATAGTGGAGATGGCATCGCATTCAACAACTTTTAAAGTGATTCCTTTTTAAAACGATATTATCTCTACTGAATTACTAACTGTATACATTCGGTACATGCATTTGTTTATATATACATATATATATATATATATATATATATATATATACCACTAAAATCGCCCATTGTACTCTTAATTATAAGATTTAATTTATAAATATTAGGGGATAAGCTTAATGACGTCAACAGCGCATTTTAGGAACTAAAAATGGGAAAATTAGAGTACATTGAAAATTAAATGGATCTGGAAGTGTAAGCTTCGAGGACGTCAGGGTTGCATATACTCGTATGTAAAACAAACTGGCCATACTCGGTATCGAATCACTATGCAAATACGTGTTTAATAAAACCATAGATTTAACATAATTCCAAATAAACAAAATATGACCTATCAAATGGAGAGCACCTTAGCACGCAAATAATCTATTTGTATCAAACTTAAATCTTGGACTTAAAGTGCAGACAATATCTTTCTCTATTTGTTGTATTCGTGAACTTGAATTTATACCTATGGTGTGCTGTTTGAACGTGGTAGAGCCATGCTTAGGCACGAATGGGCCGGCTCGACCGGTGCGATACCACGGCCTCACAGAAAACCGGTTTTGAAAAAACGCTTGCGTTGCATTTCCCCGAAATGAGTGAGGTCTCCGGAGGCCCAAAATCCCCCACGCCCCCTAATGATACCCTGTTAACAAAAAGGATACCCCAGGGGGGTACCAGCGCTAGCGTTGGAGAAGCCCCCCCTGGACGTCCACCGTCAGTACGGAATATACCTGAGTGTGGACGCCCAGGCTGCCTGAGGGAGCTCAACTACGCTCTGAAAATCTGCTCGGAGCAAGAGAAGGCATACCATGGCACCTCCTGTCATGTTTACCGTGGATTTTTGTAACATCAGGGGCTTACATTCTAACCTCGACACTTTACACCACCACCTTGAGACAGCAAAGTCGGCCTTGCTCTTTTTAACCGAGACGCAGATATCATCTCCAGCGGACACATCCTACCTCTGCTACCCTGGGTACGGACTGGATACGTGTACGTTAGAGATGATATCACTTCTCGCCGCCTCGGCAATCTTGAAGGTAGGGACCTCTCCATCTTATGGCTACGTGTAGACTGCGACGACCATCTTCGCATCTACGTATGCCTCTACAGGTCAAATAGCGGTGATGCCGAAACGGACCGACTCATCGACCACGTCCAAATGGCTACAGACTCAGTGCTCCAGCAGATCCCATCCACAAAGATCGTGATTCTCTGAGAATCCAAAGATCTGGTGAAGTCGGCTCACATCCGCAGAATTGGCGAGAGAATAGTGAGTCTCCCATCCGGAACTCGTGCACTCTGGTCTCTTGCCAAAGCTGTCCAGGAGAACTTTTCCAACTCTGCACATAGGAGATAATTCGTTGGCCCAAGACGCTAAGGAAAAAGTCGATCTTCTGGGCAAACTCTTTGTGTCCAACTCGACCATACCGCAGTGCGAGAGCCGCATGCCGGAAGTCCGGTTTACATAAAGGGCAGTGCGAAAAGCGCTTCTTTTCCTCGACGTTCTTAAGTCGAGTGGGCCCGATAGAATCTCTCCTAGCGTGCTGAAGACGTGTGCTCCAGAGTTGGCACCGGTTTTAACGCACCTTTATCGGCTTTCCTATTCTCTTGGCGTAGTCTCGAACTCATGGAAGACAGCTCTAGTGCACCCAATCCTTAAAAAAGGAGATCACTCAGATCCGTCCAACGACAGACCCATAGCCATCACCTCCTTGTTCACCAAGATAATGGAATCCATTATTAACTGCCAGCTCCTCCGGTACTTAGAAGACCACCAGCTCCTCAATGATCGACAATACGGCTTTCGTCGGGGTCGTTCAGCTGGTGATCTTCTTGTTTACTTGACTCACCGGTGGGCACAGGCGATCGAAACCAAGGGGAAAGCGTTGGCCGTTAGTTTGGACGTGGCGAAGGCCTTCGATCGGGTCTGGCACAAAGCGCTCCTTGCGAAGCTTCCTTCCTATGGGCTTCTCGTGAAACTGTGCAATTGGCTCACCAGTTTTCTTACAATCAAGTTTCGCGGTCACTTAGAGAGTAAGGCCATATTAGCCTCGAAGAAGCTTGGTGTGCTAAACAGATCGAGACAGTATTTTACTCCGGCCCACCGCCTGCAACTTTATAAGGCGCAGGTTCGGCCGCACATGGAATACTGTTCTCATCTCTATGCAGGTGCACCCCAGTACCAACTTCTCCCTCTTGACCGCATTCAACGGAGAGCGACTCGCATCATCGACTGCCATGATATTTCTGATCAACTTGACACCTTGGCGTTGCGTAGAGATGTAGCTTCACTCTGCATCATCTAGCGCTTGTATCATGGGGAGTGTTCAGAGGAATTGTTCGGACTTATACCGGCTGCTGGTTTCCGCCATCGTCCTACGTGACAAAATATCCATCCCCATCACCTGGACGATTGGCACTCCACCACTGTGCGCTTCTCCAGAAGCTTTTTGCCTTGCGCAACCAGCTTATAGAACAAATTGTCGCCTGCCGTATTTCTGAACCGATACGACCTTCAAACCTTTAAAAAAAGATCGTACTCTTACCTAAAAGCCCGGCAACGCACTTGTGACTCTTGAGTTGCGGGTGTCCATGGGCGGCGGTAGTCATTTACCATCAGGTGACCCGTCTGCTCGTTTAGGATCTCATAAAAAAAAAATATTCTGCAAGTATATTATTTATAATACTTTGCCCCAACTTTTTAAAGTTGGCGAATAGTTAATACGGTGCAATGTGCATAGGAGAGGCTTGTGAGGAAAGGAATGGTTGGCGATTTGCTACTTTTAGAAGTGCTCTTTACGCTCGCTCAAGAGCATTACAGGCTTTTCAATAGGGACTGGCACAATGCCTTTTAAATTCGTATGACATTCTGATATTACATTCGGATTCATAAAAAGCCGTGAAGATATAATATTTGATTTTGTTTGTTTGAGGGCAACCCTCAAATGTTATTGGTGCTAACAATGTTTTTTTTTTTTTTTATATACTTTCTAAGCTATAAACATATTTTCACCTCACATTGCTGAGCTGATAGTAGAAGGTCTTTGTCGTTTAGGATTTAGGGGATATTTTTTAAAAATGATGTAACCTACGAATAAATGCACATTTTTACAATTTACTAGAATAGGCGCATTGGAGGAGGCGCATTATCTCCTTTTTTAAGTATTATATTTATGTTAGAGCTTGCGTTGTAAAAATATAAAAAGTTTTATAATAAACAGCGAAGTTGTGTCTGTGTGTCGTGTTGTGTTGGTTGAGACTCAACATCCTAATTCATTTGGACATTAAACAAACATACAACAAACAAAGCTATAATAATTTAAAAATTCTATAAGAAATTTATAACCTGCTTCAGAAGCTTTATATATAATAGAAATACAAGAAAAAACTACAAAAATAAATTACTTAAATTTTGTACACAAATATTGTTTCAAGTCGCTTTTTCGGTCAAAGGAGTATAAAGTATAAATCAAACACAATAATGTAGCTACCCTTATAGCCCTCAGGGACAATGGGATCAAAGGAACATCTAAATTATTCAACATGGCTAACTCTGGGTCTTCAGTAAATAGCGGGTTACCTTTTTACAGCTCCTTCAATTCCTATGGGGGGCCTATTTAGGTGTTAATTGGTGGCATTTCTCAAGAGACTCTGACAGCAGACCTTTTTAATATGAAATTTCTATTAAAAAGGTCATTTTACTAGTAAAAGAAAGCCGAAATAATGTTCTCGAGTGTTGCCAGTTTATGAGCACAGATTCTTAAGAAGGATTTTCAAAATTGGAACTGAAGCTGCGTAGACATATTTTATTTACTTACATTCACCTTGGTATTTTTGGTCGTACCTTAAACTAATTGCTCATTAATTTAATCTGACTACAATTATTTTTAGGTACATGCTTAGATAACTAACTACATATGACATTTAATAAATACAATTACTGTTGTTTTGCTTTAGACGATAAGACCGCCCATCGTTGAAATTTATTTTCATCAAGGTCAATTTTCATTTTTAATACATTATTTATTAAATCATCTATACACACACATTTTTCAGCCAACTTCCCGTTGTATGTTTTAGGTACATGGTTTTCAAACCTGTGATATCTATGTCGCCTCATTAGTTTAGTGGCAGAAAGCCCGACTGACACGCTTCATTTCCGACGTGACGCGGTTACTAAATCTTACGTAATCAGATGGATTCTAGATGGATGAAGCACTTTAAATAAAAGTTTCGAAGATTGCTTGTAGATAAATACGATTTATTACCGTTAATACAGGGTATATTTTATTTCTGAAATAACTTCAAAATTCTTTAAGTAATAAAATACCTACACATGTACCTGAAACTAAAATAGCAATCATAAAATCATCTAACTATAGCATCAATAAAAATAGCAGCAATATAAGCTAGAGACATATAAAATCAATAACAAATAAAATATTATAGTAATATATATAAATATATTTCTATATATTATTCGAGGGTACAATAAAATTATGTTATTAATTAATGCAGGGATTTGCAACCCAAAAAAGTGAAACGATTTAACTAAGTTCTAATCACGCCTTTATTAAGAGATAATAGACATTTTACCTAAAAAGGCTTAATAGTATGTATTGACAGATGAATACAATAAATCACAAAATAATAACTTGTGTCCGTTTTATGAATATTAGTAAAGCGATACAGGAATTATTCCTAATGCGGGAGTTGTCTTTTTATTTAAGAAAAAATACTTTCAAGTCACATACCCTTCACTATTAAACACTATAAAATAACCAATCAATTAGTTTTGAAACCCAGTTATCAAACCTCGTGTTGTCGAGACGAATTTTCAACACGTAACTGCCATGTCAGGCACATGTACACACATGAACATGTGCGATCACACTCGCTCATGTCAACCACTGATGTCTGATACGGAGACAATGAATTTGACCAGCCGTTGTGGGCTGTTCACCGGTTATTTCCTTTGCAAATTATATATTGGTGATATCTAAAAAGTTATTATTGCAACTTGGCTGATTACTTTTACTACTAAAATATGGCACAAATTCTACATCTGTTAGCTTTTAAAAGCGTTTTTCGCTGGGTTATCTCCGCTAGTGAACGAATACGATATTTTTATAAACAGGTACCCAATTGCTCCACGGATCGCCCTTTAGGGGATCTCCTCTCTCGTCTCACCTTGACACGCCGTCTCTTGTGGGTTCTTTCCCACACGAAAAGTAGTAATTGTCGGGACAACTATTAGCGGATCCCAATATTTTTTTCTCAAGGCTGTCTCCTAAAATCGGGAAGCCCCCCGCGACACAGGAATATTTTTAAAGTGAGAGACGTAAGAAAGAATGTGTGTGCGAGTAATGTGATTGCATGTAACTTTCAGAAGGATTTCTTTATACTATAAGGTCTCAAATAGTACTTAAGAAGATAACTAAACGTAAAAAAAATTAGGTAATACTGGAATAATTTGTATGTAGCAAAGGTCAGGCAGCTTTTTTTTTTTCTTTTGGTTATATAACGCCATCTCATTCTCAATAAGCCTTCTATATGAAGTAATATAAAGCGATACTTAGTGTTAACTTTCGCGTTTCATTAAATATTATAAAATTATGACATCGGCACTTAATGTTCATACATTACGTGCCGATATAATGTATACATATCACAGACATATGTATACTAAAAATTATATTTTATTTCTGGCTGTCGTAATTTTATAATATAAAAACATTACTGAAACATAGTGGAATTGATTTAATAAAATATAGTAATAATATTATTTTTTAATTTATGTGCATATTTGCATTTTATGTGTTGTTTAAGTTAAATAAAGGAAATAATAAGAATAACTATAAATAAGTTTTTTTTAAGTATTGAGGCTTAAAATATACAGGTCACATCAGAAATATAACAAACAAACTGAGATGGAAGTCTATGGACCTCTTAACTTTTAAGGATTAACATATTGATACTGCGATACTACACATATGTATATGCATACGCTCACGCTTCTATCTCTTCAAGAGCAGGCAAGGGTATTGTATGTATGTATATTAAACACAAACATTTCATTAATTAGAATTCGATCCCACTTACTGATAGGTACTATTAATACTGACAGATCCAATAACAAATCCAAATATTGGGCATCAGTTACGGTTTTGAATATCATAGTTATAAACCTTTTGGTTGGATTCTCTGAAATTTAAATTGATTTTGTGTATTGTTCGCTTCTAAATACTAACTTTATTATTAGTATCTTGATTGTAAATGGTCAAAGTAGCCGAATGAGATTTGCAATACCAAAAAAGTCAGTCGCACCGCTGCGCTACCGAAGCGCTACCATACTCGTAATATTTATAAAGCATGAAATGATATTCCCATTATCTACTCCTATCTCAAACAACAACAATCAACAATTCAGACGGTAGAACCTAAGAAAGGATACACCCAAATTAAAATTCTCCTTTAGTTAAAATTCTATATTGCTTGTGAGCTTAACATAGTCGCCAATTCTAAAGGTACATTTGTACCGAGATTACCGAGGACCGAGTCAATAGGATCTAGTCAGTATACTTACTAGTTTTTGCAACTAACAAGCTGAACTACTTTATGGGGCTGGCTTAGGACTTGCAAGCAGTCTGTTTTTATTTACCTGTCATCGTAAACAAATCCTGCATCTAGAGTGTTATAGTAGAGTAGGAAGGCCAGCAGCGAGCTCGCTGCTGTCACCCAGCGGTCCATCGTAGAGCTTTAGTGTCTACATCAGTGTTGCTCTTTCTCCTCTGCAACAAAATATATTTCAATTTAAACAATCTCCTCCAAACTTTATCGAGTTTTGACTAAGGCAACTTTAACGTGGAAATTCTGCTACCCGGTTTGTGATCGTCACTTAATGAGGTCTATGGTACACAATTTTATATACATTTTGATAACATTATAGTCATTTTATCTGTACTTTTAACACTTTTACTAAACATATCAATTTATACAAAACATAAATGAGCATTGATAAGGCATTATAAAATAAAATTCAATACAAATTAATAGTTTCAGTAAGATGTTTGATTGTCATTAGTTTTAAAGAAAACTTAATCGTAGTAGTTTCATTAGATTTTAAGTTACATTAATGTGAATTAAGAGATTCATGAACACAACTTTTTAAAGTTATACGTTTTAGTATTTTTTTCTTTTGAACATGAATGGAAGTAAAAATCTTAAATACTATGTAACGGCTCAGCATGTTTAACCATATCAATTGTAGGTAAGCAAATATAAACGCATAATAATCATTTAGTGTTGTCTTGAACACTCATTTTTCATGTTTGCACATTGCATTGTTACAAGAGTGAATAGGCCTGAATATCTGTAATAAAAGTTTTTTTTTTATGTAGAACAGATTTTCGATCTCATAACTAGAGAACTTAAGATATAAGATGACCACTCGGCCTGCTCCGCCGCCTCCCTATGTGAGGCGACCTCCTCACAGAAGGTTGCGACCGCGGTAAAATTCCTGTCACTGACGGCCATGGACCGTATGATGGCCGGTAGTGACAGATCCTCTCCAATGACTGCAGTGAGGGCCCGACGCTGAGATGCCCAGGCGGGGCAGGCCGTGAGCGTATGTTGAGCCGAGTCCTCACCGCAGTCGCAGTGGTGGCAGGCGGGACTCAATTCTCTGGTGCAGTGCAGTTACTTTCCGAAGCAACCGTGCCCGGAAAGGACCTGCGTCAGTCGGAAAGAAAGGGTTCCGTGCTGCCGGTCTGCCCACTCGGCGATGACCGGCTGGAGCGCCTCCACGGCGGCAAAGCCAGCACGTGGAGCCTCCAGCCGGGACGACCAACAAGCCAACGTGGCTCGGCAAGCAGCCTCACGCCACTCGCTTACCTCATCGGGCGGGGGCCTATTGCCAGTACCGCAACTCAGTCGTCCGCCGATAGACCTCGGCGAGCATTTCCGCCTCCAAATCCCACGGGGGAGTTCCAGCCAACACGCACGCCACCTCCGTAGACACGGTGCGATGACCGCGTATGGCTCTAACCGCCATCACCCTGTGAGGACACCAAAGGCGTGCCCTATTGTGGGCGTTTAGAGCCGCCGACCACACCGGTGCACCATATAGTGCCATTGTCCGGACAACCTCCGTGTACAGCCGTCGTGTCGTGACGCTGGGTTTACCCAAGTTGGGCAATTGTCGCCCAAGAGCGGACGCAGCGCCGACAAGCTTTGGAGCAAGATGCCGAAAGTGCTCGTCGAAGAGCCATCTGCCGTCAAGGATCAGGCCCATATGTGGATGGATATTTAATGTGGGCCCGAACCGGTATGAGGACCGAGTTGACCATGATGGAGGCGCCAGGGGGTGGACCACGACGGGGCCCAAACCTAGCGCCTCGATGGCTGGCAGGCCCTTATACCAACTTTGTAACATCTGCAGATGTTGGTTGAGGCTTTCAGTAATCAACCCATGAGCTGATATGCCTATCAGCTCAGCTATATTTAAACGTGGTAGAGCCATGCTTAGGCACGAATGGGCTGGCTTGACCGGTGCGATACCACGGCCTTAATGATTGCGCTGTTAACAAAAAGGATACCCCAGGGGGGTGCCAGCGCTAGCGTTGGAGAATCCCCCCCTGGACGTCCACCCTCAGTACGGAATATACCTGAGTGTGGACGCCCAGGCTGCCTGAGGGAGCTCAACTACGCTCTTAAAATCTGCTCGGAGCAAGAGAAGGCATACCATGGCACCTCCTGTCATGTTTACCGTGGATTTTTGTAACATCAGGGGCTTACATTCTAACCTCGACACTTTACACCACCACCTTGAGACAGCAAAGTCGGCCTTGCTCTTTTTAACCGAGACGCAGATATCATCTCCAGCGGACACATCCTACCTCTGCTACCCTGGGTACGGACTGGATACGTGTACGTTAGAGATGATATCACTTCTCGCCGCCTCGGCAATCTTGAAGGTAGGGACCTCTCCATCTTATGGCTACGTGTAGACTGCGACGACCATCTTCGCATCTACGTATGCCACCTACGTATGTCGGCTCACATCGGCAGAATTGGCGAGAGAATAGTGAGTCTCCCATCCGGAACTCGTGCACTCTGGTCTCTTGCCAAAGCTGTCCAGGGGAACTTTTCCAACTCTGCACATAGGAGATAATTCGTTGGCCCACGACGCTAAAAAAAAGCCGATCTTCTGGGCAAACTCTTTGCGTCCTACTCGACCCTGGACGACGGGGGAAACGCACCGCCGACCATACCGCAGTGCGAGAGCCGCATGCCGGAAGTCCGGTTTACACAAAGGGCAGTGCGTAAAGCGCTTCTTTCCCTCGACGTTCTTAAGTCGAGTGGGTCTGATAGAATCTCTCCTATCGTGCTGAAGAGGTGTGTTCCAAAGTTGGCACCGGTTTTAACGCGTCTTTATCGGCTTCCCTATTCTCTTGGCGTAGTCCCGAACTCATGGAAGACAGTTCTAGTCCCTGAAAAAGGAGATCACTCGGATCCGTCCAACTATAGAGCCATAGCCATCACCTCCTTGTTCTCCAAGATAATGGAATCCATTGTTAACTGCTAGCTCCTCCGGTACTTAGAAGACCACCAGCTCCTCAGTGATCGACAATACGGCTTCCGTCGGGGTCGTTCAGCTGGTGATCTTCTTGTTTACTTGACTCACCGGCGGGCACAGGTGATCGAGACCAAGGGGAAAGCGTTGGCCGTTAGTTTGGACGTGGCGTAGGCCTTCGATCGGGTCTGACACAAAGCGCTCCTTGCGAAGCTTCCTTCCTATGGGCTTCCCGAGAAACTGTGCAATTGGCTCACCAGTTTTCTTACAGACAGAAGCATCAAGGTCGTTGTCGTCGCTGTTTGTTCTGGTGTCCCACAAGGCTGTGTGCTATCACCCACGCTGATTCTTCTGCATATCAATGACATGCTGCAGATTAGCAGCATCCATTGCTATGCAGACGATAGCACAAGTGATGTCCTTTACACCAGCCGCGCTAATATTTCTCGGGTAAACGTCATCGAAAGCCGATCCAAACTTGTGTCTGAATTCGAAACTTCTTTATCATAAGTTTCAGATTGGGGTCGACTTAACCTAGTCCAGTTTAACCCCACGAAGACACAGGTTTGCGCTTTCACCGCTAAAAAGATGCCATTGGTCGTATCACCTCAATTTGAGAGCACTTCCCCAACTGCATCAGCCAGTATCGGAATCCTTGGCGTCGATATATCAAGCGAAGTCCAGTTTCGCGGTCACTTAGAAAGTAAGGCCATATTAGCCTCAAAGAAGCTTGGTGTGCTAAATAGATCGAGACATTATTTTACTCCGGCCCACAGCCTGCAACTTTATAAGGCGCAGGTTCGGCTGCACATGGAATACTGTTCCCATCTCTTTGCAGGTGCACCCCAGTACCAGCTTCTCTCTCTTGACCGCATTCAAGGGAGAGCGACTCGCATCATCGACTGCCAAGATATTTCTGATCGACTTGACACCTTGGCGTTGCGTAGAGATGTAGCTTCACTCTGCATCCTCTACCGCTTGTATCATGGGGAGTGTTCAGAGGAATTGTTTGGACTTATACCGGCTGCAGGTTTCCGCCATCGTCCTACGCGACAAAATATCCATCCCCATCACCTGGACGATTGGCACTCCCCCACTGTGCGCTTCTCCAGAAGCTTTTTGCCTCGCACAACCAGCTTATGGAACAAATTGTCGCCTGAAAAAATAGTTTTTTTATAATATAAGTGGACAGACAAACAGACGGGTTAGCTGATGGTAAGTGACAACTGCCACCCGTGATCACCTGCAACTTAAAGAGTCGTAAGTGCACTGTCGACCATTCAGGATGATGAGGGGAGGGATTGGAGGAGAGGGGGGAACGAGGGATCAGAAAGAAGTGAGTAATCCGTGGTAATACTCCGGATGGGTATAAGCATGATCTACATACTGATGTAATATATACACATATTACATATGTACATACATATGTATATAATAAGTAATAATGATACGATTAGATATAATAGATAAATAGTTATACATGTTAGTGTATGTATAAACATACATCTAATATATATTATAAATACGTGGAGGAGAGATTAAGATTATAAACTTATTTTAGCTCTTTTTCTGAAACATTTTATCCCCAACAAACATATAGTTTCGATAGGATGTAAGCGCAAACATTTTCATTGAACATTTTTCACGTTACCCATGTCTATCACGTCTCCGAAAGTCGAGTCGTCGCGTCGACTAACCGATGTTGTAACTTACCCCAACAGATTTCTATGTATTTTATTTTCATTACAGACTTGATATTTACGCAAACAAACTTATAATTAACCAACTTTAATTACGTTTCTTCTTCTTTCTAATTTATTCGACATGTCTTTGAAGGTTTCTTAGACAAAATGTACTTATTTTCCCTCGATATAGTGGAGGATTATTAATACGATTTGCTAAGACAAAGATATATAAGAAAGAGATATAAGAGAGGATTATTTACACGATTTGTTTGTTTTTTAACCTTAGATATAAGCCCAAAAGCGCTGTCGTACGCAAAGGTATTACAGGGAAGTCGACTCATTTCGTGGTGGAATCCAGCTCACCGAAGCCTGTCAAAAAATACGCAATGGGCTGCTTTATTACAGTTGTCAAGCACTGTAACATTGGTCATATTATCTCTGGACTTGTCAATGGGCTTTTTATGTACCTACATCTTCTACTCCTGCTAATTGTGCATATAGTTTTGTTTCCTTTTACTAGTCTTCTAGTCTAGTAGTCTTCTTTCCTGAATTATGCAATGTTATTTTTTGGTAGTATTCGCTTTTAATTTGAAAGTCTTTTGTTACTTTATAATAATAAAATCAAATAAATATTTTTTTAGTGGTAGAGCCATGCTTGCTTAAGCACGAATGGGCCGGCTCGACCGGTGCGATACCACGGCCTCACAGAAAACCGGTTGTGAAGTAACGCTTGCGTTGCATTTCCCCGAAATGAGTGAGGTCTCCGGAGGCCCAAAATCCCCCCACCCCCCTAATGATGGCGCTGTTAACGAAAAGGATACCCCAGGGGGGTACCAGCGCTAGCGTTGGAGAATCCCCCCCTGGACGTCCACCCTCAGTACGGATTATGTCTGAGCGTGGACGCCCAGGCTGCCCCTCGTACTCTGGGGGGGGCTCAACTGCGCTCTCAAAATCTGCTCGGGGCAAGAGAAGGCATACCATGGCACCCCCTGTCACGTTTACCGTGGATTTTTGCAACATTAGGGGCTTACATTCGAACCTCGACACTGTCCACCACCACCTTGAGACAGCAAAGCCGGCCTTGCTCTTTTTAACCGAGACGCAGATATCATCTCCAGCGGACACATCCTACCTCTGCTACCCTGGGTACGGACTGGAACACTCCTTTGTTCCTAAGGCTGGTGTATGCGTGTACGTTAGAGATGATATCACTTCTCGCCGCCTCGGCAATCTTGAAGGTAGGGACCTCTCCATCTTATGGCTACGTGTAGACTGCGACGACCATCCCCGCATCTACCTATGCCTCTACAGGTCCCATAGCGGTGATGCCGAAACGGACCGACTCATCGACCACGTCCAAATGGCTACAGACTCAGTGCTCCAGCAGGTCCCATCCGCAGAGATCGTGATTCTTGGCGACTTTAACGCCCATCACGCCGAATGGCTTGGTTCGCGCAAAACCGATCATGCGGGAAGATCTGTTCACGATTTCGCCTTGGCATATGGCTTGACGCAGCTGGTAGCAACGCCTACGCGAATCCCAGATGCAGAAAGCCACGTGCCTTCACTGTTGGATCTTCTGCTGACCTCACATCCTGACGGCTACAAAGTATCCGTTGAGGCCCCTCTTGGCTCTTCGGACCATTGCCTGATTAGGAGTATGGTGCCACTTGTTCACTCGCTGCGGCCGCGTGTTACAGGCAGTCGCCGCGTATGGCACTATAGGTCAGCAGACTGGGATGGAATGAGAACATTCTTTGCATCCTACCCATGGAGGCAGGTTTGCTTCTCGCCGGATGATCCCAATGTCGTTGCTGACTCTGTCGCGGATGTTGTGCTTCAGGGTATGGAACTTTTCATTCCATTCTCCCTGATTCCCACAGGTGGCAAGTCCCAGCCTTGGTTTGGTCGAACCTGCAAAGCGGCGTCCCGCCGAAAGCAGGAATGTTACCAAGCATGGGCTAATGCAGCGACAGCACGGGATGTAAAGACCAGCACATTAAAGAAGCAATTTAACTTTGCCTCCAGGTCCCTCAAAAGAGTAATTGCTGGGGCGAAGTCGGCTCACATCGGCAGAATTGGCGAGAGACTAGTTAGTCTCCCCTCCGGAACTCGTGCATTCTGGTCTCTTGCCAAAGCTGTCCAGGGGAACTTTTGTAAGCCATCCCTTCCACCTCTGCGCATAGGAGATAATTCGTTGGCCCACGACGCTAAAGAAAAAGCCGATCTTCTGGGCAAACTCTTTGCGTCCAACTCGACCCTGGACGACGGGGGAAACGCACCGCCGACCATACCGCAGTGCGAGACCCGCATACCGGAAGTCCGGTTTACACAAAGGGCAGTGCGTAAGGCGCTTCTTTCCCTCGACGTTCATAAGTCGAGTGGGCCCGATAGAATCTCTCCTATCGTGCTGAAGACGTGTGCTCCAGAGTTGGCACCGGTTTTAACGCGCCTTTATCGGCTTTCTTACTCTCTTGGCGTAGTCCCGAACTCATGGAAGACAGCTCTAGTGCACCCAATCCCTAAAAAAGGAGATCGCTCGGATCCGTCCAACTACAGACCCATAGCCATCACCTCCTTGTTCTCCAAGATAATGGAATCCATTGTTAACTGCCAGCTCCTCCGGTACTTAGAAGACCACCAGCTCCTCAATGATCGACAATACGGCTTCCGTCAGGGTCGTTCAGCTGGTGATCTTCTCGTATACTTGACTCACCGGTGGGCACAGGCGATCGAGACCAAGGGGGAAGCGTTGGCCGTTAGTTTGGACGTGGCGAAGGCCTTCGATCGGGTCTGGCACAAAGCGCTCCTTGCGAAGCTTCCTTCCTATGGGCTTCCCGAGAAACTGTGCAATTGGCTCACCAGTTTTCTTACAGACAGAAGCATCAAGGTCGTTGTTGACGGTGCATGCTCCGACTCGAAGTCTGTTAATTCTGGTGTCCCACAAGGCTGTGTGCTATCACCCACGCTGTTTCTTCTGCATATCAACGACATGCTGCAGATTAGCAGCATCCATTGCTATGCAGACGATAGCACGAGTGATGCCCTTTACACCGGCCGCGCCAACATTTCTCGGGTAAACGTCATCGAAAGCCGATCCAAACTTGTGTCTGAAATCGAAACTTCTTTATCAAAAGTTTCAGATTGGGGTCGACTTAACCTAGTCCAATTTAACCCCACGAAGACACAGGTTTGCGCGTTCACCGCTAAAAAGATGCCATTGGTCGTATCACCTCAATTTGAGAGCACTTCCCTAACTGCATCAGCCAGTATCGGAATCCTTGGCGTCGATATATCAAGCGAAGTCCAGTTTCGCGGTCACTTAGAGAGTAAGGCCATATTAGCCTCGAAGAAGCTTGGTGTGCTAAACAGATCGAGACAGTATTTTACTCCGGCCCACCGCCTGCAACTTTATAAGGCGCAGGTTCGGCCGCACATGGAATACTGTTCTCATCTCTATGCAGGTGCACCCCAGTACCAACTTCTCCCTCTTGACCGCATTCAACGGAGAGCGACTCGCATCATCGACTGCCAAGATATTTCTGATCGACTTGACACCTTGGCGTTGCGTAGAGATGTAGCTTCACTCTGCATCCTCTATCGCTTGTATCATGGGGAGTGTTCAGAGGAATTGTTCGGACTTATACCGGCTGCTGGTTTCCGCCATCGTTCTACGCGACAAAATATCCATCCCCATCACCTGGACGATTGGCACTCCACCACTGTGCGCTTCTCCAGAAGCTTTTTGCCTCGCACAACCAGCTTATGGAACAAATTGTCGCCTGCCGTATTTCCGAACCGATACGACCTTCAAACCTTCAAGAAAAGAGCGTACTCCTACCTAAAAGGCCGGCAACGCACTTGTGACCCTTGAGTTGCGGGTGTCCATGGGCGGCGGTAGTCACTTACCATCAGGTGACTCGTCTGCTCGTTTGCCCCCTATCGCATAAAAAAAAAAAAAAAAAAAAAAAAATATATATTAATCCTATCGTGGAAGACCCATGCTTAGGCACAAATGGGCCGGCTCGACAGGAGTAATACCACGGCTTTTCAGAAAACTGGTTTTCAAACAATGCTTGCGTTATATTTACCGAGTGAGTGAAGTACTGGATGCCCAACCTCCCCCCCCTTTTTCTTTCCCTTGAGCTCATAACCCTCAAAGGTGGGCAGCACATTTACAATTCGGAAGTTGAAGGTGTTCAGTGGTCGCGCGTGTGCTTGTTTGACCCCAATGTGCAATAAAAAAGTAAGTTTTGCTCCTGACTATAATGAGTTTATTTTGGATCTGTAATGCCTATGTGGAGGCATTCAAAACTCGGATAATCGAATACAACGTGGAATCAACCTTGTATAGCCATCGAGAAATTTAAGAAAGACTTTTCGGACACTTCAGATTTTCAAAATGATAATATTGACCTTTAATTTATACAGTTACTTATTAGAAAAGGTGAAATGAAACTAATTTTAATATGTATATATAGTATACAGCTTGTTGCTTTGCGATTACCTCACGCTGTGTTCTTCAAAGCTTAAGTGTGTTTTTTTTTTTTTATTATAATTTTAATTTACGGAATTTAAATAATACTTAATATTATAAGAGCAAATATAAGTTACCAATTGTAAAATACATGTATACAGGTAAAGGTGCCTTGAAATTAAATCGTAAAAGACGGATTTTTTTCATGCACCCAATCACAAGCCCATATATAAGTAAGTATTTAAACTAGGACCAACATATCATGGCTTATTTTTTATGCTGATGCTTTGATTGCAAATAACGAGCCCTCAAGTCGTTCGCCCCGTACATTTACCGCCCATGATATTTTCCAACCAATGGACATTACCATAATAGCACTTTGTGCGTACTTTCTATGAAAATTAATACAAACGACTTAAGGCAGTTTTCCCAAAATACAGGAAGAATTTTTATATAGTACTTAGGCACACAGTTAGCCGGTTATGCATTTTATTTAACCGTATATTTTATTATTGTGTTTGTTTTATGATAAAACCAATTTATTACTATAACTTCCGTTTAATACTTGGCTTTTATTGTCTTAGCCGTCTTTTATACAAACAGTACCCGGAAAATTAAACCATATTGATTTATCTTACGCAAAAGATTTGTTTTGTGAAGAAGCTAATCCGGAAAAACTAGTAATAACTTTGTTTCATTTGGTATTTCGGAATGAACCAGCCAATCGTGCAGAGCAAATAAAGCGAAGTTTGTGGAGCGAAAATAGACAAAGGATCATAGACAGGTAAATAACTACGCAAGACTCCGGTAAAGGAAGTTGAAAAGAAGCCACCACGTTAGGGCTGTCGCAACGTATATTAATCCGTAATGTGTTTCCAATAATATAATAATAATAATATGTTTACACACGCAAATTACAATACGTAAATTGTTGCTTTCTATTTTCAAATTCATCGGAAAAAAACAATTATCTTCTTAAATAAATTTTCCACGCCGCTTCCCGTCGTAATACATCAACACTTGTGACTGTATAAAAAAATGTGTCATCGATTTAAGTAGTAAATGCTGTTGTGGGTGATGGAATTTTAAGTGCTATAAAAAGAAACATTACTTACTTATACACTGCTTGAATATAATGAAGATAATACAGATATATGCATTTAGTCTTTCACACAAGATTAACGCTCAATTCAAAAGGTAAACGCCGTTTCAAAAGCTATAAATTTCTACCCGCGGCTCGTTTCACCCGCGAGAACGCACGAATTTATCGGAAATTAGTATCTAATAGAAACTCCACCGGGATGAATAGACATAATGTTTAAAAGAGCTTGGCAGAATTTATTATTACCTCTTGCATATTTTGATTTACACGCAAACGAAATTAGAAACCTCGAAATAAATTAAATATATCGAGTACCCTAACAAAAGTAACGATGACGTTTGAAATAATATGGACTCAAAGTTAAATAAACCTATTTCAGACTTCAGTACTACCAGAAAACTCTGTTGTTCGGTATTCTAATATAATCGTAATTATTTAAAGATACCTATTGTTTTATTTATAGACCAGAATATCAACTACGTGGGCAAACTAATATATTGTCTAGTGTACAGTCAGTTTATCCTTTACTCCAATTACCTTTTTATATTTTTCTTGAATATGTAAGATATTTTAACCGTTTTTTATTACTATTAATTAAGATCAGATATAATCATTTCGTTCAAGTAATAGGCGGTATAGTCATCGGTAATAGCATCAACCAAATATTTCTGATCCGTGTACCATTTAGTAGACAACCAACTTTCAAGGCTTGCTTAGTTAAAAATGTTAACTAGAATACTTGTTACGTAGCCTTAGTAATACGTAGCTTAAAGTTATATTATGTACCTATTTAAAAAAATCTTTTGAGAAATTTATTTCCCTGAGAAGCAGCCTAAGCCGCAATGGCCTGCATCAAAACTGTATAACTCCAAGCTAATAGTGGGTATTCTGTTCTTTTGGCCAGATAGATGGGAAAAGGAAAAAGATTACTTTGACATGACTAATAGCGTGCAACTATTATAAGCTAGTCACACACTAATGCAATTTTAGCTTTGATTTTAAGTATTTCGTTAAATTGTTATTTTCACATACTAATGTGCAATAATCGATCTAAAGTAGAAGTGGTAACATATCAAATGTATGAGTGATAGATTTTATATACATACATTCATACTCTTTACGTTCCAGAATCTGTAGGAATAATGCTTAGGCACGTATGGGCCGACTCCACCGGAGTAATATCACAGCCTTACAGAGACCCGGTTGTTAAGCAATGCTGCAGCCTAACAGTGCCTCTCGCTTTTCCCTACCCTTCCGTCCCTTCCTTCCCTTCTCCCGAGGTATCCTTTTTTTTAAAGTGTGGATCCCCCGCGGGCATCTTTCCCGTTGTTCGGAGAGACGGTGTGTCGGAATCGGACCGACTAAAACCACACGGTGTGCCATACTGCGTAGGCGCGCCGCCGCCACCCGGTTCGCACACAGACAGACACAGATTTCACTCTCTCTCTCTCTCTCTCTCTCTCTCTCTCTCTCTCTCTCTCTCTCTCTCTCTCTATGTCACTCACAAACTCATCAGATAGCGTATAATATATATTCTATGTAATATCCGCAACTCGACGTCAGCTGTGAGCCTGTTTAGCGTGACAAGGTGAATGGATGTTATTGCCATCTCAACTCCACAAAAAAATTATTAAACCTCTGATGTCGCTGATGACCTCGGGGAAATCGATCTGGAGTGAGAGTAGTGAGAGATCCTCTTCGATGACTGCAGTGCGAAACCGGTACTGGGACTCAAGCGGAACAGTCCGTGTGTGTATGCTGAGCCGAGTTCATACTGCAGTCGCAGTTATGGCAGGCGGGAATCAACTCAACCTCAAACGAGGGCAGCGCAGTTGCGGTTCTTGAGCTGCACGAGTCCATGAGCGGCGGTAATCACTTACCATCAGGTAACTCATGTGCTCGTTAGCTCCCTATACCATAAACAAGACATAGCGCTATTCTTACCACTTACAATGATACATGAATAAATGATGTTGTATTTGAAGTTGTTCAATTCAGTTCAGTCCCCAAGGAATAGAGTACAACGGACCGTATATCCTTCTTAAAAAAAACTGCCTCATGACCTAGCCGTATCATTAATAATGCTATATTGTATAAGGTACAGTTGTTACTGAAAGTTAACAAGAACAGTGGAAACGTGGGGCTTTGTTTGCGTATGGTTTGATCGAAGTGTTATTTTTGTTACCATTCCATTAAACAGGCGTTAGATATGGTGCCTAATTGATTGATTTTGGTACTATACATTGAGTTATATTATCTAAGCAAAGAAATATAACGCTTATGGAACAATTGGTGGGTTTCATTCAGTATATTATATACATATATATACTTGTATATGTGTACGTGTACGGAAAATTAATTGCGGTAACACTTATAAGTTCCGATATGATTTATTACCGATACGATACTTCCTACAATTTATAACACCTTTCGATTAAACGTTATTTATACTGGAAAATGGTCTCAATTGCCCTACCCATTTAAGATTGAGTTTTCATCTTTTTTATAAAGATGAACACTCAATCTACACAAATGGAAGTAAAACATGTAATCTATCTATTTGAAATTAAACATACACATGTTTAAATTATAAAACTAACATCTAAATGGCTTTTTTTTTAAAGATACACATATACATACGTCTCATTTAAAATAATTGCTTACAGTAATATTTTTACCTAATACCTGTGTATATAAACTGTGAATATATATTATACAAAACTTGGCAAGGTGTCATATTACTTTACGGAGACACTAAAACTTGGTAGTTGAATTATAATCCTAACTATCTTAACTATTAATATAATAACTGTTTAGATGTGTTTGTTTGTTTGTTTTTATACTTTAACGTCGTAGTTATGTATCAACCGATCACCACACACACGTTGACAAACATTATGACAATGAGTATTTAAAGAAAGTTGCAGGTATCCATGGGCGGGGTTGTCACTTACCATTAGATGGCATGACTGCTGTGCGAATTCTGCAAAGACTTACACAAAAGCTCCTATACTATATCAGCAAAAAGTCACCCATCTATTCGCATACGTATTTATTCATATGACTCTTGACACTTGAGTTTTGAGAATGGGGGTAATGACTATTCTATATTTGCGTGCGAACATTTAGGGATATCAAAAATCAGTGACGTGTTGCCATCGCGTCGGCTAATGTAAATACCCCCACGCTCGTTAGTCATATTTGATGGAAATTGATTCAGCCAGTTACCTACAAGGTCATTAATCAATTCACGTCATTGATTTTTTATAGTCTTTCAAAGTTAAAGAGATAAAAATAATAATAAATCTAGCAAATATGTCTACATTTTAATTGAAGATTATTTTGTTTACAGTTCTGCATTTCTGTCATAACTTCAAATGGTTATTGTCATATGTGATGTCGAGTAGGTCTAGTGCACTTGATGTCAATATTACTGAGAGTTTTGCCAGCCCCGTAAACTCATACAAAGAGAGAGTTCCTAAACTTTATTCTTCGTAAACTCTTCGTACAAAAGAGAAAAATACTGATAAATGAAAAGTATTTTATGTTGATGGTATAGTATATAATATATAGAGTAGGTTTAGGACATAAAAGTAAATTTTGCTACCATAAAATATTTTACCTAGCCAATATTGTGTCTGAAATCTAACCTACATTTATTTTTGTGACTTGGAGACCCTATGGAATTCCCCGCTCTCCACTATAACGTTTTTATGGTTGTATAAAATAAACCGTCTGAGTTATGTCTTATAAATTTTGCCTCAGTTCTAATTTTACCTTTCCATAGAAACATCTGACAAGTTAAAGTTTAATAAAAAGGTAAAGGTAAAGGTAATAATAGGTAAATATACATAAAGTTAATATATATCCACTGATACCAACACATAGTTCCTAAGATAAGGCAATCCTTGATCAGAGAACAAAATTTATTGTAAAAGAGAGTGTGGCTCTGAAATATAGTTAGGCTAAATTAGGATGCTCATAAATTGTACGAGGTCGCGAACAGTGGAGCATTGTCCAAAACGTGTCGATGTGATGAGCGGGGGCTGGCCGTAAATTTTATTTTCATTTGTAAAAAGAATAAAACGAGTCTAACCGCCCGTCCAAAGAGGTGCGAGCATATTAAATAAATTAGCTGCCAGTGCCGCAGTGTTTAATTGAAAAATGACAAAAGTAATGAGTTTTGTAGTTTTGTCCATATATTTAAAAAAATGAGTTTTAAACAAAGTAGTAAATTATTTTTTTTTAGCTCGACTTATTAGTACGTTGCTTGCGTAGTTTTTTAAACGGTACAGCATCATAAAGGAGGGTTTTCTTAATAAGTTTGTATTTTTTTATTACCGAATTGATATGTGAGTTGATAAGAGGACTGACAACGCTCATGATCAGATGAGCCTTGTATTTGTCTTCAATCATAGTGGTTTGCTTTGTTTTACTGTATGCTTTGTCTTACATTTAATATCCTATTTTACATATCTAGATATTTTTGTGAGTTCAATGAAACTAATCTCAGTATATGAGTACATTATAAGTACTATATATATGTTGTAAATATTATGTAGCACAATATAGGGTTTCGTTTTATTAAGTGAGCTTCAAGTCCTTCATAGGTATCTCTAATTAAAGTCAATCAGTTTAAGAGAGTGAATGTGTGTTATGAGGTCGGTAAGATACTTACCCTTTTAATTTTAGTTGTCTTCATTAGCATATATTTCTTATATTTGTCATACTAAGTATGAATTGAAACCTTTAAATTTGACTTCCAAACTATAATAGAAAAGGATTGATCTTACTGCAATTAGTATAAGTAACAAATGTTACTGCACTTTACAGATGAAGGAAAAGTACGGATGTAAGTATTCTTTATTATGTAAATAGGAATTTAACAAATTACTTTAGCGAAGCTAGTACATACACAAAAAAAAATATAAACTATGAAGGACGATCGTTTGAACAAAGCACGTTGATTTCCTTTGGTTGACTCTTTAACCTTCAGTAGGATACCAGTAAATAAATACAAAACGTTTTTCTTTCTTTGTCCTAAAGACGCCGGTGGACTACAAACAATACTATTTTGTACAGAGGCAAAATAAAGCAGGTAGCCGGTTCGTACATATTGGAAGTCATAAGGTACCTATCTAATTTAGCTTGGAGGCCAGATAATCCAGAAAGCAATAGGTAGCGTAAAGACGAGAGGAATGAAATACCGGCAGGCTCCGGCGGAGGTATGCAGGTACCTATTGTAATTTCTCTCCGGCCGCTCTCGACCCTCTCTTGCGACCCCGCGTAGGAATTTCTGTTGTTTATACAACGTACATAGCACACTATTTATATACACAAACCTGATAAATTATGGAACAGTTTTTGTGCGGTAATAATGATTATAGAAATATTTTACATATTTTAATTGCCCTTTATTTTGACCCTGTAATGTTCATTGAAATCAAAGTTAATTGTTTCATAAATTTTACTTTTAACTTTTAATTGGTTAAGATTGGCTGAAGATGCTTTTACTGTAAGATATATTGAATAGGCTTGAAAATATATGATTTCTATATAAGAAATACCACAGAGAGACATATATAAATAAACAATATCCTTAAATATTTAAGCGATATTGTCTTGGTTATTAGTAAAGTTGGAGATAGATATGCATTAAAAGTACAGAATTTCCCAGGTGTTGGTTCTCTTCAACTGTAAAATCATTTCCCAATTTTCAACATCAAATCCATTCAATTTTTATATAAGAAAACTCTCTCACTAGGATTAGTTTCTATATCGCGGGGGACTCAAAATAAGAAATTAAGAATGGTATGGTTATCGAACCCACAACAATACCTGACTTGACAGTGACCATTTAAAACACTTTGCCGTCCGTGCAGTCTAGTTACATACGAGGTATATTATAAATAATATGATTTCTGTGTTGATATCATTTATGTCATCCCGTAAGGTATCTACTGTTATTCGCTAAATAAAAATAATATTGTTATAATTATTATTACAAAAATACCAAATCGCTTAATAAATAACGAAGATATGTACAAAAAAAATAAACAAACATACAAAAAACAACATCAACGGAACCGAGAATCTCCAGCTTTTTGAAGTCTTTTTTTAACAACATCTATTGAATATCGCATAGAGAAATAAATACTGTAATTATTCATGCTGCTGTAACTAAATTGATAAAAAAACATTCACACCTTCACCAAGAGAAACAGCTAACTAAAACACAGAGAAATTTCACAAACATAACACAAACAACCAAAATCCAATCTCCGTTCATACGAAAACAAACATCCAAATCGATAGTCAATAAGCGTTTCCTTTATTCTCGACCTGATCTCATCCACGTGGGCCCGTTAAAACAAAGTTCCATAATATTCGAAAACCGAAGTGGTTATGAGTTACCAGATGGGGTGACGACCGTAGCCGAAAACCATACAAAGGTGCCAATACGCCGGGTATGCCAAATCTATATCTTAAACGTTAATGTTATCATCCGCTACGGGCGTCTACGAAAGTGCTACGAATTGGCTACAAATATATTTCTATTTCACACCCTGTGACTTGACAATTTGACTTTTGTATTAAATTAAGATGTGTGTGTTAGTTATACTGAATACATTGCTTCTATTAAATTTACATTGAAATAGCTTTATTGCGTTACTTTAAGGAATGTTAATTATACAATTAAGTATTAACTTCGTATTACATGAAATCACTCACAATCACTCTATTGTATGAACATGTTTATCTTAAACAAAATAGTATTAAATATGCTATGTCTACAAAAACAAATTGTAACAAATGAAGTAAATTTATCCCGGATATCGTAAGTTAATGCGTTTCAATGAGAGCACGAACGGCATTATATACTCGTATATTTATTATCATTGTCACATGTCATTAACTAGAAATGCAATGAGAATGTTTTTTAAAATCAAATATACAAATATTTATTTTACCTTTCTCCAGGCTCAATCCTTTCTTTGTTCACTTCATAATTAAATTGAAACACTAATCGAGTGTCCGCTTCAAATGAAAGACTTGACAATTTAGGCCGTTTTTCTGAGTTGGAATTGTTTGCAAAGTTTATGTAATAATATAAACAGATTCGATAATATTTTATGTTACATCTCACTGCCCTAAAGAATGAGAGATTACATTCAAGCGCGTATCATCTACACCGGCTGAACGTTTCAGTCACTACAAAGGACAGCGTCTGTGTAGGAACGGCTCTGTGGAGCCATGATCGAGGGCTCCGGCCGCCTGCCGCTTGCCGACTGACGTTGGTATACACGACACATCTGCATTTAAGAAGCCGCTATCGTTATGCGACTAATCGATTGGTCGAAGCGTGTGGCACTGTCATCCGTCCTACTCCTTCAAATCCTCTCGCTCGAATCTCGCGCAGGCGCAGAATGAAATTATTCTCTTTTAAAAGTGGCGAAAAGTAAATAAACTCATACGAACTGTTTACTAAGAGCACTGAAGAAGCGGTTGAAATTAAACATTTGAGTTAGGGCTGTTTACGATTACACGAAGAACGGTTGTGTTATCAGTAACATATTTTTATATTGTAGAGAAAGATTACGGGATAATTCTTTATTAAAAGGAAAGTGGTATCGCCTTAGGTGGTGGCTAGGGATGAAACATCACTTGTTGCTCGGCGACTTTGTTCCGGCGATGAAAGCCACGCACGCCGTTGCACGCCATTCCTTTCCCTCTTGTTGAGCTAGTGGTAATTAATTTGAACGTATTATGCTTCTACAAACAGGCTAATCATCACATTAGACTGATTAGTATTGACGATGACAAATTAAATTGTACAATAGGAGTACAAAATTAACGCGGTTTGTTTAATGCAAATAATATCTTATATACGGACTTCATTTTAGGTAGATGTTTAGGAGACTTTTTTACCCGACTGCTAAGTATCTTGTATGTATGTATGTTAATAAATTTCTTTATTATTACTATTCTTCCAAACATATTAACAGATTTTTACAGTTAGGGTATCACTAGATTTGTCTTAAAAATCCAAGTTTCCATAGATAAACGTATTAAAAAATAAAAAGAAAATGATAAAAATATGTAAGTCACATGTTTCAATTTAATTATGAATCATATGTTTAAATTTAATTCAATCGGTCATCAATGCTTTCAAGTGGTTGTATTTATGGATATGTTTTTACCTAGTATGTTATAGCATAAATTAAACATATTATGTAATCAAATATTATTGAAATCTGCACTAGGAGTGTTGTCCAACTGTAAACCCGACTGTAAAAGTCAATTGATAAGAAATGCACAAAAATAACTAAAAAAAGATTGAGAAAATTAAATTAAATTGAACTAACAACAAAGTAAACTCTACTTCAGTTTTGTAGACTGTATTATGAGTTGTAAGCCTAAGTTAAATATTTATATTAAGTTTGGTAGCAGGCGATACCCATTTTCAAAGTATAAACCTAAGAAAAATATATTTCGATAAATTCTCAAGTCAGCTTAGTTTAGAATGCTACCCTATGTCAAAAGAAATCTAAAACTTTTCAAGAATACATTTCTATGCCGTCGACAACGTGACGTTAATTACGCACGTACATAATCAATCATGCGTATTATATACATATATTTTATGTACCATATTCTTTTTTCACTACGTATAATTTTATTATAACAGCAGTACTCCATGCGGGTTATGTACTCGTACATATGTAAATAAGGATTAATTCTACGGTCGGACATTATTTTAAGAAATATAAAATTAACGATTACAATTAAGAGAATAAACTGTAGTCAATACCATTCATTGATTAAGAAAAAGTTTAAGAGCATATACCAATAGTACTCATATTATTATAATATATAAATACAAGTATATAATATAAGTTGGCATTGATATTGGTATTGGTGGCCCGCTTCTGCATTCATTTTTTTATCCATAGTTATATTTGTAAAAGAGTGGCCATTAGCCCATTAAGAAATCAAAGACATTGTAATGATATAGAAATTTCGACGTCTGCATCGATATATTTTTCCTTAAATGTTTCAGATGTCAAAATTTAGTCAGTTTCATCTAACATAATCCTTTTATTTTTTTCATATCAAACAGAAATTAAATTGAAATTACTAGTAGTTTAATAACATTTGTGACTTTTTTAGTCATCAAAGTCAGTCAAAGGAGAACACCGTGTAACGGATTAAATATTACAATTTGACAGTTATGTTTTTTATATTCTGTTCCGATAGATTTAGATTTATAAATTGGAATAGGTACAACAAAATTATTCTCTTTTAATCTACCATCTAAATATTCCCTCTAATGGCTCTTCTGCACATGGTTACTGGTTTCTTGCATACGTTTAATATCAAAGCAAATCCAATTTACGTGCCACCTAAGATTGGATTTTGCGGAACATTGTAATCTAAATCCTAGATTCATAAATATAGCCAAAGAATTTAATTACTAGAAACAGTTTAATACTGGCGCGTTACACACACACTCCTGAAACGGATTATTGGATTTTCATGCACATTATCTTTTGTCTAAAGCGCTGACTAAACAGAGGTGATTAAAGCCGATAGTTATACACAATGTTTATTTAAAGGCTCACTCACTTTTTTTATGCGGGGCCAAAGAGCAAACGGTTCACCTGATTGTAAATGACTACCGCCTCCCATGGACACCCGCAACTCAAGAGTCACAAGTGCGATGCCGGCCTTTGAGGTACTATCTTTTCTTGAAGGTTTGAAGGTCGTATCGGTCCGGAAATACGGCAGGCGAAGCGCACAGTCGTGGAGTGCCAACCATACAGATGATGGGGATGGATATTTTGTCGCTTAGGACGATGGCGGAAACATGCGGCCGGTATAAGTCCGAACAATTCCTCTGAACACTCCCCATGATACAAGCGATAAAGAATGCAGAGTGAAGCTACATCTCTACGCAATGCCAAGGTGTCAAGAAGATCAGAAATATCTTGGCAGTTGATGATGCAAGTAGCTCTCCGTTGAATTTAACTTTTTTTTTATAAAACTTGTACTGACACATTTAACTTAGCTGTTACACCTTTGACACCTGTAAATGCTATGAACTGTTATTGTTTGAAAGACTAATGTTATAATTGAAATGCACTTTAAATGAATTAAAAAATAACATGGTGTTATTTCTAGCTTCCTTTTCACACAAGCAAGAAGTGTTCATTAGGTTAAATAAGTTGGCTTGCTAGCCGCACAGTCAGTAGGTCCCCACAGAGCGGTCTGCGGTACTTCCACAGATACATAGACAGTGAACTCTTAACATTTAGCCGGGAGCCGTATGAAACGACGCGGAAATTCCCACTTACTCTCTGATTGCCACACTAGGGGGGTTAATGTCATTGTTGATTTCGAACGCCGAATGCGCTTACGGGATATCGGCTTTAATGTTTTGCGCTGGTTGTAGTTGAACTTTAGTAGAGCAATAATAACAGTTTTTATGAATCGAAAATATTGTTCTCTATTTTCTTGTTAAGTTCAGTGTTTTGGTAGTTAAAAATTATTATGCCATATGCTACTTAACAATATTGACTCATACATGTATTGGGTATTACTGGATTCTAATTTAAATTCAGTAACACTTCTTCTAGCAGTGTGTACTATTTCATGAGTACGTAAAATAAGCCAGTATAACTTTGAAATATAGATTTGAAATATGTATGTGTAAATCTAAGAATCGAGTTTATTTAATTCATATTAAAAGAGTTTTATTAGAATCCTGAAGCTTGTGAAAAATTTAGTTGAATGAAGAGAGTAAAACTTGCCTTTTCATTACCAGCTTTTATGAAATAAAAAGGTACCATATTATATTAATAACTGAACTAAATTTAGGTCCGTAGAGTGAGAAATAATACCACTGTTATTTAATAACAAATGCGTATATTCTCAGAAAAGTACTTATGGTTCTACTTAATAACAATTCCTTAAAATTATTTATAGTGCCGCTGTGAACAAACCATATCGTGATTCAGTGCAACCTTACAATGCCATCTATCGGGTTTGTCGGTAAACGTAAAAAGTTATCTTTAAACTTATACTTATGTTAACTTATATTATATTTATCTTATTTACTATTTTGTATGATTATATTTATTTTTTGCATGGTTTATCTGGACATACCGCCCACCAAGGACATTATGCAGCATGTCCTTCAACCCACCCACCATGCAACTACACTAACTAAATTAATATAACAAGTAATTATATAATTTGACTATGTCGTTACAGGCAACAAACATAACTTAGAGGTAGGTCTTTTAATGACAGCACCTTTAGTGCGCACTGTAACCACGCGTGTGATGTTATCCGGACCTGGATGCTTGTACTCAATTTTACCTAGCAACCATCTACATGGAGGCATGTCATCCTCTTTTATCAAGACTACATCACCTACTGCAGGTTCTGGGTTCTGATGTTCCCACTTGTGCCTTTGGAGGAATTGGTGAAGATAATCCTGTGACCAACGTCGCCAAAAGTTCTGCATCATTCTCTGGTGGAGTTGCCATCGCCGTAGAGTGTACATATTTGAAGTTTCATAATTGGCATCTGGCACTACTACGAGTGGTTCACTCACCAGAAAATGACCCGGAGTTAAAGGAACTAGCTCATTTTGCTCCGCCACGTATGCCAAGGGTCTTGAATTGAGGCAAGCTTCGATTTGAGCCAAAACTGTGGCCAGTTCCTCATACGTCAAAGTAGAGTTACCCACTACTCTCTTAAGGTGGAATTTAGTCGACTTTATTCCTGCCTCCCATAGCCCACCAAAATTTGGCGCACGAGGAGGAATGAAGTGCCACCGTGTACCGTTGTTAGCGAGGTACTCTGCCAGTTCCCTTCTCAAGGTTGATTTTTCTTCATGGAATAGGCTGAGTAACTCACGCGAGGCTCCTACAAAATTTGTGGCATTATCACTGTATAATTCAGCGGACCGCCCGCGTCTTGCGACAAATCGTCTAAAGGCAGCTAAAAATCCCTGTGTAGTCAGATCACTGACTGCCTCGAGATGCACTGCTCGTGTCGACATACATATGAACAATGCTATATATCCCTTATATGATTTATTGCCCCTACCCTTGGATACCCTTATATTTATAGGGCCGGCATAATCTACGCCACTTATTAAAAAAGGCTTATTTGGAGTCACTCGTGATGAAGGCAATTGTCCCATAAGCTGAGTTGTAGCCCTGGTTGAGTACCGAATACATGTGACACAACTTCGAAAATATTTTTTAACCAGCCCTGTAACACCCATAATCCAATACATCGATCGCAAATACGTTATCATCAGTTGTGGACCACCGTGTATGGTCTTTTGATGTGCATCTGCAATCAAGAGATCAGTTAAAAACGATTCTTTAGGGATAAGGATCGGATGCTTCTCATTGTACTTTAATTGAGACATTTCTAGTCGGCCGCCGACTCTTACTATACCCCTTGCATCTAAAAATAGATTCAATGACTTCATCTTCTTTTTTCCCTTAACCAAACATCCCTTATCCCTCAGTTCCTCTAACTCTTCATGCAACCCCTCCTCTTGACATTTCTTTATACAAAGCTCCCTCGCATCCTCAATTTCTTGTTTTGTTAAATATGTAGTACAATTTTTGGTCGTGGAATTTTTCTTGAGGTTTAAAAATCGTCTACAATATGCAACAACGCGAACAAGCTTAGTTAAAGAAGAGAACTTCTGCCACCAGGCCATGTCAAATACTGCTGTGTGTGCTTTGGTTTGTTCTAGGCTTGTGGCTAGTTGCTTTGGTCTCTTATATTCAATTTCCCTCTCTCTAAGGAAATCTGGACCATTCATCCATATGGACGTGGTAGATAGCTCTGCGGGCGTTATACCGCGAGATGCGCAGTCTGCAGGATTTTCTTTTGATGCTACGTGATGCCAGTGCTGAGTATCTAAAGTGGTCAAAATCTCCGACACCCTATTAGCCACGAAAGTTTTCCAGTGACACGGATGCTGATTCAGCCAGGCTAGAACCACCTCACTATCAGTATAAGCATGGAGATTGACCTTATGGATTCCCAATACTTCAGCTACTTCTACCATTAACTTAGCCAACAGTACCGCCCCACAAAGTTCAAGCCGAGGAATCGATACTTGTTTAATGGGCGCTACCTTTGTTTTGGATGCTACTAAGGATATGTGTATATTTCCCATTTCGTCCACAACTTTTAAATATACAACGGCCGCGTAAGTAGTTTTGAAGCATCTGCAAAACCGTGTAATTCAAGATTGTCCGAATTACTGAATGTGTGCATCCATCGAGGGATTTTTATGTTTACCAAGGTTGGTAAGTTTTGACGGTAAGTTATCCATTCGTTTAATAAATTGCTTGGAACTTCTTGGTCCCATTCAACTCCTGATAACCACAGCTTCTGAATGAATATTTTTGCTACAATTATGCACGGTGCTAACCATCCCAGAGGGTCAAATAGCCGTGAAATATCTGAAAGAATTTTTCTTTTTGTTGCAGGTTCACTTAGTGGAGCGAGATCGATGGTGTACTGAAAGACGTCTTCGCCAGAATTCCAGGTAAGACCCAGAATCTTTGTAATATTATCTACCTTTATCTTTAAGTCCTCATCCTGCCTCTTATTTTCCTTCCTTATCTTATCTAACAATTCCCTGCTATTACTAATCCACTTCTGCAACTGAAACCCTCCCTTAAGCAATACTCTAGTCAGCTCACTATAAATATTAAAACAGTTTTCTACATTCTCAGCTCCTGTCATCAGATCATCCATATAGAAGTCATTCAAAATTATTTTTGATATTTCAGCATTATTTTGACACTCATCATATGCAACCTGATGCAGTGTCCGCACAGCCAAATATGGTGCTGATGCAGTTCCGAATGTTACGGTAACTAGTTCGCATTCTTCTATATCATCTTCCGGATTTTCTCTCCACAGTATTCGCTGAAACGGGCTGTCTCTACTATCAACTAAAACCTGCCGATACATTTTTATTATATCTGCGACTAGACATATTTTATACTTTCTCCAGCACATAATAGTATGGCGGAGTTCAGCTTGCAAAGATGGACCAACAAGTAAATTATCATTTAGGGATCTTCCGTTAGTCCCTTTACAGGAAGCACCAAACACCACCCTGACCTTCGTCGTGGTCTTGTCCTCCCGGACAACTGCGTGGTGAGGTAAGTAAACCGCTTCTTTATTTCCTTTTTCAAAATCAGGAACCTTTTGCATATGATTCAGTTCCAAATATTCGTTAATAACTTTAGTATACTCATTTTTTAATGCTATATTTTTACTTAATTTAAATTCTAATCCCCGTAATCTTTTTTCAGCTATTGTCCTGGACTCCCCATACTTGCAGTCCGGGTCAGCATCCCGAAATGGTAATCTAACGACATATCGACCACCAGCATTCCGGGTTGTGGTGGTTGTGTAGAACTTCTCACACCTTGTTTCTTCTTCAGTAAACCTCTTATTAGTTACTGCTGGTTCAGCTTCCAACTCCCAAAACCTTTTTAACAACTCATCATTATTCTGAGTGGAATGCATAACAGTTATGTGAGAATAAACATTTGTAGAGTTTTCCACCTCACAGATACCCGATAGTATCCACCCAAAGGTGGTATCTTGAGCTAAAAGAGATCCACTCGGATTGCGGTAAATGCTCTCTTTAATTATTTGGCTATACACCTCAGCACCTAATAAAATGTCTATTTTATTAGGCCTGTGATATTCAGGGTCAGCCAAATCACCCACATTTAGATTTACCCATTCTACCCTAGTTACCGTTGCAACTGGGTGAAGGGACGTAACCGATTTTAAGACGTAGGCATTAACCTTAATCTGAAACCGAGGATCTATTCTCGACCTTATTGTGACGTAGACTGTGGATCTTGATACCACAGTTTTGTCCCCACCTACACCTGTTACAGTGTGGTTAGCCGCAATCTTCCTTAATCCGAGGTACTGAACCATGGCCTCAGTAATAAAAGACCCTTGCGACCCTTGGTCTAATAAAGCCCTAACCGTATAAAAACTCCCGTCCTTCGACTCAGCTTGCACCACTGCTGTAGTTAATAAAACTGTTTTACCACAGTTCCCTGTCGAAAGGCAAGAGACTATTGGCCCACTAGACCCCTCCGCTTGCGCGGTATGCTTATGACTGCCTGAAGCAGCTTCCGACCTTATCGAACTAATCGATAAGGCGTTTTCCTGAACTGAATTCTCATCTACAGACCCAGAAGCTCCACTAGGATGCAATAATGAATGGTGGCGGCGTTTGCACACCTGACACCGGACAATGTTCTTACAATACTTTGCAGAATGG
Organism: Tyria jacobaeae; assembly: GCA_947561695.1. Taxonomy (NCBI): domain Eukaryota; kingdom Metazoa; phylum Arthropoda; class Insecta; order Lepidoptera; family Erebidae; genus Tyria; species Tyria jacobaeae. The sequence continues at coordinate 10,201,783 of OX387210.1, forward strand.
TTACTAGTTAAACATACAAAACACAATTTTTTATCCATAGCAAATTCGCGTCGACTCTCATTTGATTCCTTTCTAAATGCTTTACAAGTAGTAATTTTATGATCTGCAGAACAGTACGCACAAGACCCAGGGTTGGATTTAACAATATGAAATGACTTACTGTTAACCTTCTTCTCAATACGTGGTGGGGTATCTAAGTTTTCCAAACCTCTAAAGCGACCTATTAGAAAGTCAGAAAATTGACCAAAAGTAGGCAATTCATCGGTTTGGCTTGAAGATACCTGTAATTCCCAAGCCTTTTTAGTGATCGGATCTAGTTTAGTACTGATAATATGGATAATTATAATATCCCAGGAGGATATATCAACCCCTAAGGCTTTAATAGAGTCTAAACATTCGGACGTTGTATTGATTAAACCTTTAATATCAGATGCAGATTCTGATGTTAATGGTCTTTGATTTAATAATCGTTTGAGAATACCTGTTGTCAAAAATTTCTTATTATTATACATATTATGGAGTTTTTCCCATGCATTTTTGTAAACTTTAATATTGCGCAACAATTGTTCCGCTTCCCCAGTCAATTGCCCTTTCAAATAAAATAACTTTTGGGCATCATCTAGAGATTTATCTTCGTGTACCAATCCTACAAATAAATCCCTAAATGTCTGCCACTCTGAATATTTACCAGAAAACATCGGAATTTTTATTTCTGGTAATTTCACTCTACGAGATACCTTTTCACTGTGGCAACATGACTGTTGTATTGACGATGATTTCTCAGAAGTATCCTGACTTAGCATCTCCTTCAATTCGGCTTTGAATTGTACATAAAACTCCTCAACATTATCGTAAACATCATTTTTATAATACTCAGAACTACAATATTCCGATCTCTTTACTGTGCTTATAATTTGAGCATGAGTTTTTGTAAACAATGCCCATTGTTGGTCTAAATTATCAATCCTAGTTTCAATATATGAAATCGTCAATCGTTCCTTTGGAGACTTTTTAAAATTAGTTTTAGCCTTAAACATTTTATTCTTAATGTCCTCTTGAAGGTCGTTTAGCGATTCCATTTCTAATTACTGTATCTAAACACTTTAATCTACAACTACGTAAGCAACCGTATAAATATTTCACTAATAATAACTAAAAATTCATCAAAAATAACAATAAATAAAGACTTGCAATTATTTATCTAGTATATACAAAAAAAATCCTGTACTTAAGAAACCAACTTATAGTTCATCTAATTGAAAAATATTTTAAGTACAGATACAATTCTTTAAAATTTTACAAGTGTTTGAAGTTTATAAAAGTCTAGTTGAAATCGGGCATAGGTTCCCCGTCTCAACCACTTTTTACTTAAAACTAATACAAGTCTAAACTACTTAAAATTATTCTAAGTCTAAATCTTCACTATTGCCAAATTTACTTCTAAGTTCCGCTAGTCTTGATTTTAAAGTTCTAATTTACATGCAATTTTCTGAATATTCTTTCCTTTTTTTTTTTCAACTTGCTAAGTATATCTCCAACATGTAAATTATTTAAAATGTACTCACAATTTATCACCGCACTCACTGTCACAATTTTTCAAAGTTACGCCAGCTTCCTATGGCGCCCTCTAGCACTACGCTCCGCCTTCCGCCAAAGTATCCTCCTCCCGCACGTCCTTCCTCCGGATGCTGCGATCCGGTACCTCAAACGCCGTGACACCTTTACTTGCGCCAAGCTGTGGGGTTGCTCTAGACAGCGATCCACTGTCCAGTAATGACGTAGGGGGTAGTAGCCACTGCCACCACCGATGACTACTAAAGACGTCCAGTGACCCGGCTCGATAGGACCATGAACTAAATTTAGGTCCGTAGAGTGAGAAATAATACCACTGTTATTTAATAACAAATGCGTATATTCTCAGAAAAGTACTTATGGTTCTACTTAATAACAATTCCTTAAAATTATTTATAGTGCCGCTGTGAACAAACCATATCGTGATTCAGTGCAACCTTACAATGCCATCTATCGGGTTTGTCGGTAAACGTAAAAAGTTATCTTTAAACTTATACTTATGTTAACTTATATTATATTTATCTTATTTACTATTTTGTATGATTATATTTATTTTTTGCATGGTTTATCTGGACAATAACTTTATAGTTGAATAGACTCTATGATAACTTTTCTACTTTACTCAGATGTGCTTTGCTCCTTTAGTCATTTTTTTTTATCTCTGATTGAAAGTGAAAGATTTTCTTTACACATCATGCGTTAACACATATAAGATCGTAGTTTTATCACGTGTACTCAAATATGTTGCCACACGTGACATGTGACACAGGGGCCGGTTAGTCGGAGTACGAGGGGACAGGGAGTCAAATAAAGATGACGCTTGTGTACAAAAATATTAATATTGTACTATATTAGTTGCTATTAAACTGCTTAGCAAGAATCTGCTGGCTTTAAAATAATACGGTAAAAAATGTTTGCTTTATTTACTTATGGGCCACTATGTTCAAAATCTAATTAAAATATAAGTTTTCACTAGCTTAAAAAGCAAGTCTGTGTTCGAACTGGAGCTCTTCTTCTCTTCTTCTTAGGCCTTTTACAGATCAGGGAGTTTCACTTTCTGAAAATAAAGGTTATGTAGCATTATAAGCTTGTTGTCCAATGTTACTGTTGTAGGACCTCTAGAAAAATATGACAAGGGGATAAAAGTGACACGTGCAAGTTCCTACTTGCCAGTGTCACTTTTATCATCTACATAGAAAACCCAGAGTTATTTTTTTGCTTATAGCTCAGAAAGTTAATATATATAATATATGTTAATAGAACTATTAACAGGGCACTTTTAATAACCAAATAATAAACGTCAGATAAGAGAAAGCTAATGTTTGAGAAGCTCGGTTAATTAATTTAGCTCAAAGTGATTAATTTACTTAGTGAAGTAATATTGAAAGCGTTTAAACCCTAAATCGACAAGTTTTATGTACATATTATGTAGAGAGTTGTCTCTGTCGGGCTACAGAGAATAAATTAAGCAGTCGGATCACTCCAGCTCCAGATAGGTATCAACATCAACTACAGCTAACTACCAAACTTTGACAGCTGTAATCTTTAGTATTCAAAGTAATATTTAATTACGTAGATTCTGAATAAAAAATGTATACAGATTATAAGTTATTCAGAAATACGGGCCATGATTCCCTTTGTTTGGTATTTTACCAAGTGTCGTCAACAAAAAGGAAAATATACGTTTGAAACGATTACTTTTATTTAATATTACTATTTAATTTTGAATAATTAGTTTGACTGCATTTTCTTAATATTATTCAATAAGTAGAATCCCCAAATTGAGATTTAATAATTAGTGAGTATACAAGATAAAAACTACCAAAATATAAACCGAAATTAAAAAAATATTACCGAATCATGTTTTGAATTTATATTACCCCACCAACTCTTTAATATGACTCCAAACTTTACGATTACTATCATGTAAACATTAAACAATAAAGGCAAGCGAGCCGAGACAAGTTACCGCAAACAATTGTTTACAATGCGTTCTAAACTAAACACTACTTAAGCTGACAGTTCGTTGTCATCCAGATGCTTAAACTTGATTAATAGACGATTTGGGAGCCGTCTGATTAATACACAAGCGACGATCCATTCAAAATCCGTTTCATCTTAATCATGATCAAACAAAGCAGTATAGACTAACTTGATGGATTTTAATAACGGTATTGTATACAACCTGTGTACATAACGTTTTAATTATGTACATATTTCAATGGTCCGAGTACTGTTATCAAGGTTGCCGTACTACCTAAAGAAATAAAAACAGGGAGAGGATCAAAAGATATTGTGAGTTTCTTTAGAACAATTGAATGTTGCATAGTTATTGTTTCCATTTCATTAATAGTCTTTTTATTTCAGCTAGTTATTTTTTGTTTTTGCTTTCAATTGTCTTTAAGATAGTATATGTCAAATTTTTATCCGACTGCGTAAGAAGGAGGGTTATGTTGTTCGAGTGTAAATATAAATCGGCACTAATATTACACCTATTCAAATAAATAACATCATAAACTTATAACATTCAAATACCGCACGAACAACAATCTGATTACGTAACTAACTGGGGCGATAACGCGGGAGACTCCCTACCGGTACTTTATAAAAATGGTGCGCAGGTGTGAGATCGGCATTCGTTTGTCAACGGTCGAACCCAACAGACCTAACATCATTGTTAATGTGTCTTACTAATTTTAAATTTTTTTTCAATCTTCTTATAAAAGTGTAAACAATAAATAATCATGGCTAACGAAGATGGCATTTTCAATGGAAACACCCCTCTTCCTACATATATGTGTATTTGATGTTTCTTTATCGGAGCTGGCTTTATGGAGGATAAACGACACCTCAGATCACATATCACAAGATATGTGATCTGAGGTGTCGTTTGAATGGTCTTAGTAGTGGAAGACTTAGTGGTAAACTGTTTACATATTGTAATGCTAAATAATATTTTATTGTTTTAGATATTTTTGATTCATTTTCTAGTTCACTGAAGTTAATGGATACTAATTATGTTTTTATTTTTTATAATATAGGGGGACAGACAAACAGGCGGTTCCCCTGATGGTAAGTGACAACCGTCGTATATGGACACCTACAACTCTAGAGATGAAAGTGTGCTAGCCACCTTTGAGGGTGATGAGGGGAGGGAGAATCTGGGGAGGGGAGAATCTCCGGAAACTTCACTTATTTCGGTGTAATGCAACACAAGCGATGCTTCACACCCGGTTTTTTATGAGGCCATGGTATCGCACCTGTCGAGCCTGCCTATTCATGCCTCAGCATGGCTCATCATCATCTTCTTACCCTTATTTCAATTTTATTTGGGGCGGTGCAACGTGTCCTCTTCTATTCAGCTCTATCATTTTAATTTCACTTCTTATTCCCCGTGCGTTAGAACGCATTGTAGCCGTATCCTCTTTACGCAGTCTATCCATCTTATCTTTGGTCGTCCCCTACTCATGTATCCGTCAACTTCTGTACATAAAACTTTCTGAATGACATTTTGTTTATCCTTTCGCACCAATAATCTATTGCTCCACTGACGGTACTTTCAGGCTCCCTCAACGCAACGCATATCCATCTCCACACTCGCATTTGAGTTACATGCAGGCGTCTCTCCTTCGTTCTCTTTGTGGGCCAACTTTCAGATTGGTACAGAATGGCAGGTCTAATGATGATCTTGTAGATTTGTCCCTTAAATTTATCAGGAAACCTGGAATCGCCCTTCCTGTCCCCTGTCACTACTCCAATTTGTTGCCATTTTTCCAACCTAATCTGGACCTGACGCCTATCTTCACCAACCAACACAACGTATGTGCAAAGACCATGCACTCTCCCACGATAAATAGTTATATTTAAAACCAAACACACGTCTTGCATGATTGTATGCAGACGTGAGGTTAAGCAACACTAGTGGGATCACACCGACCTTGGTGATGCCGACCTTATATTGAATTCACATGCCATAATGCCAATGTGAATAAGAGAAGCATTACTGAACCTTCTGACATGGTTGTCGTTCCGAAGCAGTCTGGATATTTGACAGAGAGTAGAAATGTGTCCAATGCACATTTTGCCTTTAGTACACTCTACTGGTTACACTCTATAAATTGCAAATCAAAACATAGTTGTCCATATCAAACTAAGTTTAAATTCTTCAATCAATCAATCGACCTATATTGCAGTCCACTATTGGAAATAGGCATCTCCCAATGATAGCCATAACATCTGATCTCCCACCTACCTATAATTCCAGCTACCTACTTTAAAAATCTAAACTATTGTACAATATTCTCGTTGTAGAAAACATAAAACCTGTCTCTAAAAATATACGCAATGGAACGTGCTTACTAAACAAAAAGCTTGCCCTGCAAATGTTAGCGTACAATAATAACGCTACAAATCACAATAGCTTACTATTACATTACGAAGCGAATATTTAAGACAAAAATACGTAACTTTTTTGTACGGAGAAAAATGTAAAAGGCGGTATTCACCGGGGCTAACTCTTTTATCGATGATATTGATGTAAATTACTTATAGCTCCTTTCTTTATTTTATTTCCTTACCTTTCTCATTTGCTTGATTAGCTTAGTATTAGCGTCAACAGACGAAATGAAATGGTATCATAATGTATTAGGTTAAGGTTTTTTTTTTAAAAACTTTATCTAATATTTATTAGATTGGTGGCGTTAATGCGAGGATTTTGTTGGTTTGATTTTGATTCGATGATGCAGGGAAAGAGGAAGTAGGTGCACTTAAGAATTACGTTACATTTTAAAATATATGTACTATAAATGTACTTACGTCATAGAATAATAACACAGTGCAATCCTGCTCCTGTAATTATAGAAGTAGGACTCGAACCGTAAAATTCTTCTATAGGTACTGATATGTAATATGTATTAGTCGAGTTCGTTTCAACTATTCCAATAATGAGTAAATACTTTCTGTGGGCTTCTTTGGTAGATCGAGTAACGTCCTTTACAGATGATGATTGGGTATGTTATGATTTGTTGTATCACTCACATCTATTACGGAATCTAATGACTCTATTCACCATTACGACACTAGCTAATATAACTCCTTTCTCAGTAAGCCATAATTCCGGAATAATTCCTTTTGCTTTACCCGTATATAATTTATATGTACATATGCTACTAAAGGGCAAACTGAGAAGATTCGACTGTTGGTGTACGTTTACCGTTATTTATTCAAGTTTTTAGTACCAGGGACGTAACAATTTATAAAGAAGGAAAGAGATCACAGTAACTTTTTTTAACGCTGTTAAGAAATAGCCATTAGTAATAATTCTATAGCGTAAAAATACTTGGGACATTCGGTATTGCATTGTAGTGAATTTTATAAAGCTCGAAATTTTAAACATTTTCAATGTCCTTGTTATTCTAGCCGACGTTGTCGAATTAACTTTAAAGCAGCGAGGATCATCTATAGCTCATTTGGTATACCTTTTCAATAAGAGGTTTTTTGTGGCGATTGATCAAATGCAGGGTTCTCCCCCACATGTTGATAACTGTTTACAAGACTTATCTATTTTACTATATGTCTATACATTATATTTACATATTTTATAGGTCGTAGAGCCACGCTGACTTCAGCAGGAATGGGCCGGCTCGACCGGGGCAGTACTACCCTCTCACAGAAAACCAGCCTAAAGCGACAACATTCGTGCTGTCGTCTTTCGCTGGTGAGTGAGTGCGCCGGAGGCCCAATGATGAAGGGGTGACAGTTATCGTGGTATGTGTGTGAGCAGTGGAGTGCTCGTAGAATCATTGTGAGGTTGGCGTGGATTGAACCGTCTGCCAGGGAGACCTGTAGAAACGGTGGTGCCGCTGCATAGAGAGGGGCCTAACCACGGCTAACCTCCCTGGGAGGCTGCCCCGTCAGGTCGCGCATAATCCACGGAATGGCTCGTCGTGCCGGTTGGTGACCGGACGGTGGGACCCGGCGTCCATTTCCGGGAGGGTACGGGGGCCCTTCCGTCCGGCGGTTCGGTCTCCGTCATGCTTCACCGTTACATGATAACACAGTATTTGCGATGCCTGTCATGCCTTTTACGCCCCCTTTCCCAACTCTTATCATGGCAGTACAAACAAAGAAAAATGGTCCAACAGCGGCATCCTCCTCTCCCACCAACCCGCTTTTTGAGGTGGAGTTCACTAACATACGTAGACTCCATGCAAACCTCAGCGCCGTACACCAGCACCTTGAGACCGCTTGGTCGACCATGCTTTTTCTTACGGAGACACAAATACGCCGCCCTGCCGACACGGCATATCTCTACTATCCCGGCTATCTGCTAGAGGAGTGCTTCCTCGCGAGGGCTGGGGTTTTTTTTTTTCGTCAGGGCGGATGTTTGTTGTCGCCGTCTGCACTGCCTAGAAGACGCATCCTTCTCCATCCTTTGGCTTCATGTGGATTTTGGCTTTATGAGCCGGATCTACGTTTGCCTTTACCGGTCCCATTCCGGAGACTCCGAGACAACTCGACTCTTTGACTACATGAGTCACGCAACGGATAAAGCGCAGGAGCAGTTCCCGACCGCCGAACTGGTGTTTTTAGGAGACTTTAACGCCCACCATGACTTCTGGCTGGGATCTTCCAGAACGGACCACGCTGGTCGAACTGCCCACGAATTCGCTCTCACGCATGACCTTACGCAACTGGTACTCCAGCCCACCAGGATACCAGACAAATCGGGTCAAGCGCCCTCTTTGCTAGACCTTCTGCTGACGATTCACCCAGCGCAGTACAGTGTAACGGTTCACCCCCCCTTTGGGATCCTCCGACCACTGCCTGGTGTCCACCTCGGAGCCGCTTATTGCCCCACCACGGCCTGTGGTAACAAGGCGACGGTTATGGCACTACTCGTTAACAGACTGGGATGGAATGCGGGATTATTTTGTATTCATCCCGTGTGCTCAACGCTGCTTTAAAGACATGGATCTGTCGCAAACTGCGTCTGCAGTGGCTGACGAAATCACTGTCGGTATGGAGTACAATATCCCCTACAGTGAAGTCGCCAGCACAAAGACCCGTCCCTGGTTCAATCGCGAGTGCACCCGTGCTGTCGCTCAAAAGCAGTCGGCCTACCGTGCATGGATCAGGGCCCGCGCTCATTGTGACCCAGACCTTGTGATCGCCTAAAAGCAGCGTTTATCAAAGCCACTAGGGAATGCAAGAGGGCTTACATCAGAGCTGATGCCCAGCGCATTGCACGGTTTGGTCAAGAACTCGTCGCATACCCTACGGGTTGCCGTAAGTTTTGGCGATTAGCCAAAGCCGTGCAGTCCAACTACTGCCAGCCTTCGCTGCCACCGCTGAAGTACCCTGGGATGCACCTGCAAAGAGATGAGAACAGTATTTCATGTGCGGCCGAACCTGCGCCTTATAAAGTTGCAGGCGGTGGGCCGGAGTAAAATACTGTCTCGATCTGTTTAGCACATCAAGCTTCTTAGAGGCTAATATGGCCTTGTTCTCTACTAACGGCCAACGCTTCCCCCTTGGTCTCGATCGCCTTTGCCCACCCGTGAGTAAGGTAAACAAGAAGATCAACAGCTGAACGACCCCGACGGAAGCCGTGGTCTTCTAAGTACCAGAGTAAGAATTTGCCCAGAAGATCGGCTTTTTCTTTAGCGTCGTGGGCCAACGAATTATCTCCTATGTGCAGAGGTGGACGGGATGGCTTACAAAAGACTTCCCCTGGGCAGCTTTGGCAAGAGACCAGAATGCACGAGTTCCGGAAGGGAGACTCACTAGTCTCTCGCCACTTCTGCCGATATGAGCCGACTTCGCCCCAGCAATTACTCTTTTGAGGGACCTGGAGGCAAAGTTAAATTGCTTCTTTAATGTGCTTGTCTTTACATCTCGTGAAGAAGAAGTGATATCATCTCTAACGCACACGCATACACCAGCCTTAGGAACAAAGGAGTGTTCCAGTCCGTACCCAGGGTAGCAGAGGTAGGATGTGTCCGCTGGAGATGATATCAGCGTCTCGGTTAAAAAGAGCAAGGCCGGCTTTGCTGTCTCAAGGTGGTGGTGGACAGTGTCGAGGTTAGAATGTAAGCCCCTGATGTTACAAAAATCCACGGTAAACGTGACAGGGGGTGCCATGGTATGCTTTCTCTTGCCCCGAGCAGATTTTGAGAGCGCAGTTGAGCCCCCCCCCAGAGTACGAGGGGCAGCCTGGGCGTCCACGCTCAGGCAGAATCCGTACTGAGGGTGGACGTCCAGGGGGGGGGATTCTCCAACGCTAGCGCTGGAACCCCCCTGGGGTATCCTTTTTGTTAACAGCGCTATCATTAGGGGGGGTGGGAGATTTTGGGCCTCCGGAAACCTCATTCATATCGGGGAAATGCAACGCAAGCGTTACTTCACAACCGGTTTTCTGTGAGGCCGTGGTATCGCACCGGTCGAGCCGGCCCATTCGTGCCTAAGCATGGCTCTACCATTCTTAGGCACGAATGGGTCAAACTAGTCAATGCTAAATGTCATGACGCGCATGACGTATGCCTGCTTTCTCCAATTACTTTACGTTCTCACTGTTATGTCGCTATTAATCCTTAGTTTCTCTGTTTATAAATTCCTTGGATAGACTTTTACTTCTATGCTACCTTGTGTTTTATATTCCAAACTGTGAACTTTCTATCTGTACTATATTATAAACTATCGTTATTGTATCTTGTGCTGTGCCCTATATCCGCTGCGTACGAATTGTACTCGCTTCACTCTTAAGTGCTGGATTATAAACGTATCAAGTGAGTGGACTATCTTTTATTTACTTTCACCCTACTTACCACGCTTACAGTAGATTATGATTAGGTTGAGTATAAAAGATGTAACATATTAATTATTGGGTGTATTGTGTAATTTTTAGTTGATTAAACAATAACGTAATATAAATAAAGTAATTTAACTACACTCGGCGTCAAAAAAATCGCACCTCCTAGAAAATAACTTATAAAGCATAATAAGTTGAAAACCAGTACGTTTACCCCAAACAATGTTGATATTAATTTAAAGTATTATTTAATATGCTTTTATTAAACAACAACTTAATGAATGCCTTAAACTGCCGCATGTACTGTATGTTGAAGAAAATGATATCCAAATACTCGTTACATAGACCACAACTAGCCTCACTTTCGTGGGCTATAAAAAGGGCAGTGAGCATCAAGATTAGGTCGCCCCGACGTGTAGTAGAAGTGGTCTCCACGTTTCTGAAACACCGGACTTTCCGAGTGGTAGTGGAAGGGGAACTATCCTCTGTCCGCACCGTGGCAGCCGGAGTTCCCCAAGGAAGCTGCCTATCGCCTGTATTATACTCACGATTCACCGATGACATCCCCGTCGCTGACGGCACCGAGTTTGCCCTGTACGCTGATGACGCGGCGTACATAACACCAAGCATAGGACTTCACCACGCCGCGTCGAAAGTGCAGCGCTCCTTAAACCTTCTGCCCCACTGGCTGTCAAAATGGCTGCACACGGTGAATGTGCATAAGACGCAGGCGATACCCATAACTTCCGTAAGGAAGCTACCACCACTCAAACTCCACGGACAGGACATTCCGTGGATGTCAACCGCAAAATACCTGGGGATCACCATTGACCGCCGCCTCACGATGAAGCCGCACATCCGCAACACCGTCGCGCGAGCCAGAGTGACGCGCGCCCTACTGCGTCCAGTGCTAAACTCGCCACTACAACTCCGTGTCAAGCTGGGTGTGTACAAACTTTATGTGCGCACCCAGCTCACCTACGCCGCTCCCTCTTGGTACGCCCTCACCAGCGAGGCAAGCCGCCGACTACTGCGCGCGCAGCAATCCCTTGCGCTGCGCGAAGTCGTGCAGGCCCCGCGCTACGAGAGGAACGACGTTATCGAGAGGGATCTCAAGATGGAAAGCCTGGAGCACACATACGCCGCCTCACAGCTACCCTGTTCTGTGTCCTGGGAACACATCCGGGGCCTAGCGCCATGGCACGCTCGACCACCAGACCCAAAAAGATTCCCGCGCGACCTGATTGCGGAAAGCGAAAATACCGCATAAGACGGCGGTCCCCTCCCCGGGTACAACCGCATCCCCCAAACAGCCTCCTTAGGCTTCCGCTCCGTCGTAAAGGAAACCTCCGGGCGACGTCGCGGAACAACTCGCACTAACCCCCACAACTTGTTTCAGTTTCTGCGACCACCCCCATACCCGCGAGCACTTGCGCCGCTTACGGGCGCTGCGGTGTGGGCCCATCACCCAACACGACGCCGAGGGGTCGCACGTAAGTCGCCACCTGTGCCGCTGGTCGCCCGGAGCTGGACCTCCCCAGGTGTCGCCTGGGGTCTCATCTGGCTCGGGCAGACCGCCTAGGCGGCGTGAAGACTGAAGCGCCCCCCCCAAATAAGACAAAACAAGATACCACCACAAAGGATCACCCCACGACCCGCTCCTATCTAGAGGCGGCGGCAGATACCGCTGGCAGGGGGCCAATGCCCCGATCCAGCCTCCACACGTCCTCTACAGGGCGTAATAAAGACTTTAGCGGAAGATTAGGTCATTCGACATCCAGACGTTGCAGAAAACACATGAAAACACAGAACACAAGAAAACAACCCTACAAAATGGATACCACTGCAGATGAAGCCGCTCAAGTGATAGCACTACTGCAAACAGGTACAGGGGTAGGGGCGACAGTGTGATGTTGCTCGGCAACTGAACTTGAGCCGTTTTGCCATTCGTCGAGTGCTTCAACGCTTTCAAGAGAGAGAGAGAGACTGGGGGCTACACCTGGAGACGAGGTTCAAGAAGACGGCGCTGTACATTTGAGAGAGATGACCGTTTCATTGTGACGACGTCATTGCGGATCCGTTTCTACAATGCTGTTGAGCTGCAACAGCAGCTCCGAGGGGCTCGCAGAACCGCAATGAGCACATCTACGATTAGAAGAAGGCTGCGAGAAAGGAGTATAGCGGCCCGAGGACCAGCCTAGGGTCCTAAATAAACGCCGCAGCATCGTAGAGAGCGATTACAGTTCGCTCGAGAACATCTCAACTGGGATCTCGAACACGAACACTGGAGGACCGTACTCCTCTCAGGTGAGACGAGAGTATGTCTCTTCGTTAACGATATGCGAAGGAGAGTCTACAGAAGGCGAAATGAACGGTTAGCTGAAGCTTGCTTGGAGGAGACAGTGGAATATGGAGAGGGATCTTGCATGTTCTGGGGCGGAATTTCAGTCGACGGCAAGACGCAACTCATCGTATCACGGACTGGAGGTGCTTGTGGACAGGGATCACTAACCGCTCATCGGTACATAACCGAGGCGCTGGACATGCATGTAGTCCCTTATGCAGGATATGTTGGCAATGGGTTCACTTTAATGCACGACAACGCTCGTTCCCACACCGCAGTAATCGCGCAAGATTATCTGCACGAGGTTGGGATTCCATTTTTGCAGTGGCCAGTGAGAAGCCCAGACCTGAATACAATAGAGCATCTTTGGGGTGAACTAAAACGACGAGTACGGTTACGTGATCCTGTCCCAGCAACTCTTCAATGCTGCTGCTCTCCATGATGCTGTTATTGTAGAATGGAATAAGATTCCTCAAGAAAGTGTTGTGCGGCTGATTGGATCCATGAAAGAACGAATGGAAGCTGTAATTATTTTATTAGATTACCACCGATGCTTTCCTAAGTCCTATTGATTCTGATTTTATATTTGCCAAAAGTTTGTAATAGCTATTAACTAAGCCCACACTCTGTAATATGGGCGTCAAACAGTAAGTGCTAACAACAACTTAAGGCCATGAAGAAAACTTTTCTATAAGCTTTCTGCAGGTTAATTTGCTATTTTATTGGTATAGAAGTTATTGGTATAAAATTGTATTCTTATCGGGGGAGAGCCATGCTTAGGCACGAATTACGAACGAAAACGCCTGCACGCCCGGAGTTATACCACGTCCTCACAGAAAACCGGTTTGCAATGTCTTGCTAAGTGAGTGATTGTACTGGAGATCCAACTCCCCCTCACCCCTTTCCCCTCTACTCATCCTCTTTTTTTTATTTCCCATCCCTTACCCTCCTCTTCTTTTTCCTTCCCCTCATCACCCAGCACCCTCAATAAAAAATTAAAATATTAACTATTTTTGTTACACCTAAGAGTTACCTGCATATAACACAAAGCATGATTTAATACAAACTATGGAAATATATTTAACAAATTCTATACTGCTATTGAAATCGCCTGTTTTTTTACGCTCTGGATTTACTTTATTGTATTTCCTAAAGATTAGATAAAAAAAAATATAAACTGAGTAATAGTGTTGCCAAAACAATTCCTTACAGTAGAGGTTGGAGAATAGCATCACATTACTGACGCTTCTTGCAAAAAGCTTTGCATTCTTTTAAACAAGTTTAGGTAAGTACATAATAAAAAATTCGAATAAACTTCCTAGAGCACTCACCCAGTATTCATTGTAATAAAAATCAATAACACAAATTAATTAATCTATGTGTACACGCAATAAACACGAGCTGAACAATATTGAAGACGGAGGAGGCACTAATGAAATGTAGCAAGCGAGCGTCGCCGGTTCAATGTAGCGAAACAAACGCACAAGCTTCCATCCCGACCCTACCAAATATCAATGCTCCAAATACAAAGATGTTTGTCTCTGTATTGAACGAAAATCTTTTTCATTATGTCCAAATCGTTCTTTATGGCTTTAATCCCGCGAACGTATTAAGACTGAGTCTGTTTCATTTCTTTTTTCAGAAGCAACTTAAGCACGTTTTGTTACGATCTCGTTATACAAATATGTTGTACAATACAGGAAAGTCTTGTAATTTTTGAGGATCTTTGTGTATTGTATAAAGGCAATAAATATTGAATAAAAGAATTTTGTTTTGGTTTTCGAGCTACGACGTATGTTTTTATTGCGTAATTAATAAGATAAAAAATTTACATGTAAGTAAAAGTATTCCAAACACAGTTATGTGAATCGCAAGATGTAGCTTTAACTACGAATCCAGTTATTGTTGACTCCTGTGAACTAGGTATACTTAAGTTTTTGTCGGCGAATTTTGATAACTTGGGTTCTTAGGCTTTTAAATAAATTAAAATATCGTTAAGTACTTCACCGATAGGAACTCGAAACCATACAGCGATAGTAAGTCGAAACCTTTAATTGTAGTCGAAATTTTCGACGTAAGACGAAAGTATCTTATAAAGATAAAGATATATGTATTTATTGCATAACTGTATACATAGTTATGTACTTAATGCGGAAGAGAAGAGATAAATACTTAAAACTAACTAGACAAAACAAATTAATTAGTTGCAGTTGCAAAGAGATGTCGCCTCTATGGCAGTTCTCTATCGCCTACATCACGGAGAGTGTTCTGACGAGCTCTTCCAATTGGTCCCACCTTCTCCCTTCCTCAACAGGAGTGAAAGATTGGAATTCACTACCAGGGCACGTTTTTTCTTCCCACTTTGATGCTGGGTCTTTTAAGCGGGGCGTGAAAAAGCATCTCACCAGGCCGCCATAGTGTGGGTCACCATACTACATTGACTAGACATGCAATGAGGATGGTGACCACCTCTCTTGGTCTCCATTTATTGCTTACCATCAGACAAAGTGGAGTCATTATGGTAGTCTTACACATAAAAAAAAAACTATACTTTTTATGCTGAAACAAATGATGTATATACCCTTAACAGAAGCTAATAATTATTGGCTATATGTGTTCTGTGGACCCTGAATATTGATACTATAAGTCTGTAATACACTGTGTGTAAAGTATAAAGAAGTATAAACAAGTTATATAGAAATTATCCATTATTACCAGAAAAGTTATATAAAAATTTAAATATAATATAGGATATTATATTTAAATTTTTAAGTTAATTTTGAAATGCTTTATATTTAAAATTACTTCATTTATTTATTTTTATTTACACCCTTCTTGTTGTCCTTGAAGATAAATACCTTTAAGATATTTATTTTAATCCCTAGCAGGAAATAAATGTACAGTAAATTACCCTAATACCCGTAGAACTAGAACTAAGCTAGTTAATAAAAACGTTTCCAAATGGGTCAAAGCATTCAAATCAATAAAATTATGGATGAAAATCAAAGTAATTTTCTTTTCATACAATTCAATTATAATTCAAAAGAAATATATATTATTAAATGAGTAACAAGTCGGACTATTTCTAATACATACACACATATATATGTACGTACGCTAACGACTATATCACCTAAGGGGAAACAGAGGTGTATTAAACAACTATATTTTGACAATTAGAATTTGGTCCCAATAAGAAAATTACCGTCAATTTGCAAATGTAAACTAGTTTTAGTTCAGAATTAATAAGTAGATGGCGTTGTACCCTTGGTTCTGAATCACGCTATAGTTTGTTACATGATTCTCATATAGTCAACGCCATATTTTATTTCTGTGTACTTGATCTGTCCGAATAAAAGTATACTGATTGTTACTATAGATGAAGTTTCATTGCGACCAGTTTCAAATTTGTACATGGATGTACATTTGTACTGTTTTCTATCAAACAATATGTATGACAGTATACATATTCTCTGATAGAAAACAGTCCGATCCCTTAGTCACCTTTTACGACCACCACGGGAAGAGAGGGGGTGGCTCTATTCTACTCTACCGAGAACCACGCGGCGTATTTCTAATAATATCTATCTGGTATATTCAATATTGTTTAAGAAGCAGCGCTCGCAGTGGATGCCAACTGTCCCGGCGACAAGCAACGTTTCCAAGTACCTAAAACATCTGTTGCTATCTCAGCTTACTATTACAACAAAAACATAAGTTAGAATAGCGATGTATGTATGTGGTCAACCTCCTTCAATGTTAACCATTTAGCTAATACAAAAGTGTTCTATATGTATTTCAATGTAATTTATTATTATGTTTAAGTATATTTATGTAATTTGTTTTATGGAAATTTTGAAAACGTCGTAAACTTTGTTAATATTGAGAAATCTATTCATATATAATATCTATATCGCTGGATGTAAATATTTAGATGTAACATAATGTTATGTACAATGTAATCAACATTTATTAGAACGTTGATTTCTAAAATTCTGAATAAATCTTCACCGTTAGTAAACACTAACAGTGACCGCTAATTAATTTAGGAATACAAATATAATCCTACATGTTTATTTATCCTTCAAATATGCAATGCTTACACAAATATTCCTGTATATTTATCCTTCAAATATGCAATGTTTACACAAATATTTATCTTGACACACGACACCGTATTCTGATGAGATGTCACAGAGGTAACTAGATGCCGGTACACCGTGTTAAGTATGTTCACCGCTCTAAATTAACTTAAAATAATCCGAGTATGCTCGCATCGATAAGAAATTTTAATTAGCTTTCACGTTCATACTAACTGTCAAAGAAACCTTATTTCAATCTCATAATCCAATTAACGGACTAAAATATTCACCGAACAAAAACAGAGAGGGTTGAAAGACTTAATAAGCTAGAGATTCAAACTAGACAGAACAAAGATTTAAGAAACAATACATACAAAGGCGACTAAGTATACCTCTATTGCCATCAGCAAACAAAAATCAAACGAGACAATAAACTTACAGCTTTTAAAAGAATTATTTGACGTAGTTGTTGAAATAGATGTCGGAGTTTTTGAAACGTGGATAATATAATTAATGTAATTAACATTCTTTATCTTTGATTTGAGCTTATACGGCTTACACGTAAGTACTGTGTGTCTTTGTCTTGCTCAGAGAGCATTGTTAGTTTAGGACCGCTTCTGAAATACAACGATAAATAGTATTGTCGTGTCACAAAGGCCTAGAACCACACACGCAGAAGTACTTATATATTAGTCGAGTAGGTACATTCATCTTTACCTACGTATGTACATACAGAATAGAAACAATGTATTCAATAAACGTTGACTTGCCGACCTACTATAAAAAAATTTAAAAGAGATTATTAGAAAAAGAAAAATGAATTAAAATCAAGATTTTGTCGTCAACAAATCTCAGTATATGTGGTGTACTGTTTTTGACGTCTTGTAGTCTATTCGAGAACCGCTTGACAGAGCATCAGTAAAATATATGATACGAATATCTCTATAAGAAATGTAACATAATTTGTGGTGTAACTAACTTAAATAAATATATCTCCTGACTTAAATACATTATGATAAATAGTAATAAGCAGTGTTCTTCATTACCCATCATTAAAGGAACAATTTAAATTAATACTTACAATAAAATAAAATTTTTAAACTGTCAGAGTCATAGAAACATTAGATATATTTGTATATCGATTATGTGTTAATGTATTCTATATTTATGTTTGTATATTTGTATATAATTATATGTATGTATATATTTGTGTGTATATGTTGTATCATTACATATTTATTTGCTTATTCAGGATATATTTTCTTCGTTTTACCGTGTTTATAATCATTTAAATCTAAACATTTCACACCTACGTCATACATTTCTCCATCACCCAAAGGTAAAGTGGCAGAGAATGCCTATTGCATTAAGTCCGGCTCTGTAGATCTTGTGCATAAAGTGTGAAAATAAAATGAATTCAGAATAAAGAAATTCTGTCGTCAATGGTGTCTTTATTGAGATGTAGTTCAAAAAGAGCGTGAAAGTGAAAGCTATTTGGACTTTTTAGTAGACGAAGTATGAATCTTTATAGACAATTAACATTTACATTACCTTTTACTCACTTTGTCATAAATTCTTACTAAGTTACGTACTGTAACATAAATTTATAAAATTGATTTTAGCTCTGATCAGTATCGTGTCCGTCGAACTTGGATAGTGTAAAAAAAAAACTACCAATAGAATTGAAATGTCTCATTAATCTATTTATACTAAATATAGAACTCTTATAATAAAAATAATTATATTCTAACTGTTGTGACTGTTAAGAAACGCTAGTGAGTATCCCAAAGATTTTTTGTTACTTCAAAAATATAACCATATGTAAGTAGTTCTGACAAATTTTTCATACGACTATGTCAATAGACGCGCCATTATCAAAATGCAAATTTTACCTAAAATTAAAAAGTTTAATTAGTGCTAATTGCTCTACTTATTCATTGTACTGCTCAATTAAGATTCTAATCAATACTTACTAAGTATAAAAGACACTTTCTATTCTCCCTGCTGCCAGTATTAGAACCACTAAAAGAGATTGGGAACAAGAAATTGCCGGTAATTTTAAGTGTTTTTTAACTTAGTTCAACTTTTTACGTTATAGAAGTACACTCTGTCTTTTTGCGGGGGTCTGTCTTTTTCTCTATGGTCAAAACCAAATAGTCAGCAGTTATATTATCACTGATATTTTGTCCAATTCATTCTATTTAGCTTTCTAATAACAAACATGAATTTCTAAGATTATTGAAATCCCACAGTAGTATTAACTCAAACATAATCTCATAAGTACATAAGTAGATACGGCATATGAATTAAAACAATTGAATTAGTGTAATATAATTTTAACGATATGGGGTGGGTTATACGTTGCGTAACTTCACTGTTACTCCGCCTGATGAGAGCAATAAGGAGGGACGTATTTCGCCAAAGAGGAATTGCGCACACTTGGTGTTCAAAGTTTCCATTGTAACATCTTAACTTATGCAATATAGCGTCTGCTTCTTTAATACTTTCCACGCGCTCGATTACGTTTAACGACGCAGTTCGAATGAATTTTCTTATTTACAGTAAGCTGGCTGAAAATCGGATGGTAGTACTCTGAGCCACGGTGATTTTACACTAGAGATGCTTGGTAAGGGAGCTTTTTTTTACTACTTTATTTTACATTTTCAAAGGCATGTGCATACGTATATAAGGTATTTCAGAGATGTATGGGTAAATTTTAAGAGCGTTATTTGTAGCCGTTGATTAGGTTTTGAAAAAAAATTATTAAATATTTATTGAGCTCAATATCTATAACCCATTATCCCAAACATATGCTATGCGATCTTTTTCTTTTAAGCCACTAACATCGATCATCTATTATAATAGCTAAAAGCTTTTGTAGTGGTCACACGCTCACGTTTATAGGCTGTTATTGATGACGAGCCATCGACGCGCCCATATCGATCTAATATCAATAACCCATCAACAAAAAGCCTCTTCGCTACACGTTGGAGCTAATTTTAATTTCAGTATCGGTAACAGGGAGTGGTCAACACTCGGGAGCCGTATTCGGTAACGGGAATTGATATTGCTTATGTATAAAGCATTTTAAATTGTTTTAACTTATTTCCATTTTATTTGCAAGTGCCATTGACTTTTATTGAATTGCATTAACTTATTTAAATTTTATTTGTAACTGCTATTGACATTTAAGTGGTTAGCATTTATTAATGATCCATTTCTTATAAATGATATTTTTTATTGTAATCAACAGCTTATGCGCTAATATTGTGTATTGCTATAGGTCTACATTAAAAGCAGAGAGTTAAGTAAGTCTGGAGAGCTACAAAAAGATAAATAGTAAGTTTGTAGCTCCTGCTACACTACAATCAAACAGTACCAATGTTTGCTAACTTAGTCTTCACTAATAATACATATTAGAAATCCTAAAGTTGATCTGTTTCTCACGTTTCTTCTCTTACTTCTCGTTCCTACCTACGGCTTTTTAGTTAAAGGACGACAGCATATTTACGGTAGCTTTTATCCAGAAAAATGGTACTGCTTCCGATGGATATATTGTCAGCAGATGGTTATGGTGTATGGCTACTATCATATTATTATGTTAGCCCATTGAAAAGTTATAATGTATATTATACTAAAAATTAGGTCACCTGTGCATAGTACTGCATAATAGTATAATATGTTGTTAATCTAGCAAATTGCTCTCAAACTTACCACTATGATTTTGGTAGTAAATTTGAGAGCTAAGATGAAGCCTTCTCGCAGCTCATATTGTGGCTCGCTTTCGTGAGCATTCCAATTTTCAGATCACTTATGAATTTTAGAGCAGACTACGGGTACATATATAACATATCCAACTTTCGTTTATTATGCGTATCGTCTATCGTCGCAATGCAACCAAAGCCATTCAGAAACATTCAGAAAACAGTTTGACACTGAATAGTCACCCTAAAATATGTAGGCCAGACCACTCAGCTCATATTGTACCTTCCGAACTAATTATTATTAATGACTGTGAACGTTTACAAAAAGTTGCCTGGGTAAAAGTAAAGTCACTTTTACGGTATTTAAACGACGACGTGTATATGGTACAACATTAATCAGTACGGCGCGGCGGTGACAAGAATAGAAACGTGAATTCGTGTCATTAAATAAAGTATTGTAGTTTTGTTTGATATCTAGCCTGTTGTCAGTAAAAGTTAACTGAGGTAATAGGAGCTAATATTCACTTACAAAACAAAGGAAAAAGAGTTAAGAGTTCAAATTGTTGCAGAGGTTTAGTACACACCCACATTTAGCCAATTAGTATTTGCTCTTACTGACGTAACAAAGGAAGGCCTATTGCCAAACTGGGCACTATACAGTGACCGGTTGACTGTATATACATACTGTCTGATAAATAACAGTCAGATCCCTTAGTTGCCTTTGACGACTACACCGAGAACCGGCTTAAGAGAATAAGTAGCACATGTAATAAAACAATGTGTGGGTTTAATTAAAAAGGTCATGAGTTTAGAACCTCGAGAACAATAACCTTCCGAGTAAAGATCAAGCTGTATTGATTTCTCTACAGCGTTAAGGTGTTGACAAAATACATGAAGTAACCTCGATAAATAATATAAAGCTGAAAAATAGCATTTAGTATAAGATATTTTTGCTGTTAGTATTACAGTGAAATGAATGAAATACATATATTTACACACATATATTCATATATTCAATTTATTATTCATTACTAGTTTGATACTATTATAACATATGTACATACATACAGTTTTTATTTGGTAGGGCCATGCTTAGACATGAATGGGCAGGCTCGACCGGTACGATACCACAGCCTCACAGAAAACCGGTTGTGAAGTAACACTTGCGTTGCATTTCCCCCAAATTAGTGAGGTTTCCGGAGGCCCAACTCCCCTTTTCAAATCTCCTCATCCCTCTCTCTTCCCCCTCCCCGCATACACTTTAATCACCCTCAAAGGCGAACAGCGCACTTACAACTCTCGAGGGGCAGGTGTCCATAGACGTCGATTGTCACTCACCATCAGGTGACCCGTCTATTCGTCTGTCCCAAAATAATATAAAAAAATGTATTAAGCCCCTGCATTTTAATAAATAGAATTTGGTCGTATCATTATAGGGGAAGCCTAGGAATTAAAGGTGGGCAAACTGATACAATTGGACAAACGCAAGTTAAGGAAAACGAGGGAAAGGGATGTTGCCTATACTATCGGTCTGGAAGTGTAACCAGTAGCTCAAGGACGCCAGGGCCGCATGATATTATAACCATCATACACAATGTCAAGAGGTCGACGGTTATAGTGAAAGATATACTTCAATGTTTTTATTGCTAAGGTAGTCGCAAAGAGAGTTACCAAGATATAGTTTGTCAGAGTAGTAGCTTTCAAAAAGCAAACATGATCATGAACTAAGACTTACTTAGACTTCAATGAGGGCCATAACCTCAACTAAATTAATAAAGGATAACTGTAAGGTATTTTATGAGTGGTATTTTATGAGTACAAGTTATACCAATAAATATCGGCACTAATTAATATTGAATAATCCTTTTATTGCAAATGAAGAGTGAATTTACTCGATCTGCCGGTGATCACTAATTGGCATCTTATAGCCAACCTACTCCAAAATACCTGAAGAAAACATAATTGTTGTATTACTCACTTATGTATGGGTAACAAATTGATGTGAGATTTAATATTTGTTGTCGGGTTTATACTTGAAACATAACGGTATTAATAATATAATATATATAATAACATTGAAACATGACGTCATCGACAATTTCTATGAAACGATTACCATAACAGCACAGCTTAGTAGAATTATATTAAATATTTTTTCAGTACGATTAGTTTCACGTTTTGATATGGTAAGCTTTTAGTGAGTCTTCGAAAAATTAGCGTACTACTACCTAAAAAGCCAGCAACGCACTTGTGACTCTTGAGTTGCGGGCGTCCATGGGTGGTGGTAGTCACTTACCATCAGGTGACCCGTATGCTCGCTTGCATGCTCCTATCGCATAAAAAGAAAGTCTTTTTAACCTTAACTTCAATTCAAATATTTATATTATCAGCATGTTTCTCTTTATGATTGTTAAACATTGTTACAAAATAACTCCTCGTAAACTATCCTCGGCCGGGGTGTGCCGGACTTGACCGGCTAAAACCGCCACGGTATTACTTCCTCGCACCTGCTATCGAACACATGGGAACATGACATTCTTCCGCCACCAGCAGATGACCGTCCGTCGGAGCCGACCCCATCTCGATTTGAAAGGGGGAGAGGATTATGCCTCTCCCCCCACCATCATTCCTTAAGGAAGGCGCGAGGAACACTGCGCGCCTCCAACGTCGGACCCGCTAAGCGATCGGGGCGGTGAACCTGGGGTTCAGTTCACCTCCCCGATCGCTTAGCGGGTCCGGTCCATTTACGGAGGCCGGATTTGGGCATTGTCGGCCCTCTTTCGACTTCCGGTGCGTCGTCTGCGGATTGGGAGAGTAGTAGTGTTTTCCCTCTCCGTTTCCGCAGCCGATCGAATCGTTTCACAGAAGGTTACCACTGCATCCCATGACCTCTCACTCCCGATCATGGCGCGTGAGCTAGAGGTCAGTCCCTATTTCTGTTTGTAAGGCACAGCGCGGCTGTTCCCATGCAGTACACTCTTGTACAGTATGCCGCACCGTGTCTTCCTCGGAATTGACGCAGTGGTGACACCGGGCGTCCAGATCCCTGCGAATGTCCCGCAGGTACTTCCCAAAACATCCGTGACAGGTAAGCACCTGCGTGACCTTATATAACAGGGAGCCGTGCCTCCGTTCGACCTATTCGGCGAATACTGACCGGATGGCCTCGATGGTGTTGAGGCCATATGACGGGCGCAGTAGTCACGCCCGCCATTCTGCCACTAGGACCCCCCTCAGTTCGGATCGCCGCCGCTCGCACGCTCTAGATCCGATCCGATCAAGGCGATCTGAAAATCCGATGACAGTCGTGAATCTACGGGCCTAAGCATGGCTCTGACAACGCGTGTGTGCATAACATTTCATAACGTTACCAACATTGTTTTTTTTTTTTTTTTTCAACGTATGAGACGTTAGGTTAAGTTAAAAAATCGATGTTATCGATATACTCCGTAAATTTAGCAAACATTTTCTTGAATTTATGCTTAAATTCACGCATCTATGACATTTGCTCTTATGGGTGCTTGATACGTATATAAGTCTCCTTTAATAAGGTACACCAACGTAGAAAAATGTAATATAAAATAAGGTTACCAATTTAAGTTTATAAATTATTCGAAGAGTCTATTTTTTTTCTTAAATTAGGTTATTTTTTACTTCAATAAGTTATACAGGGATACATCAAATAAGTGAATAAATAATAAGTTGAAATATTTTAAGACTCAGTCGTCATTCTCTATATTTTATTTATTTATTATTATTCTATATTTTTCTCTATGAAAGCTATCATATTTCGTTTTCTATACCTCTAACAACGTATATGCTAAAATTCATAATGATCGTATCAGTAGTGAAGCCATGAATTCCTTAAAATACAAACAAACTCGCATTTGCATTTACTCGTATATTATTAAATATGATTAATTAAGTAACATATTTAAATTTATTTCAAAAACTACTACCGAAGATCAAACTACCCCTTAATGCTTTATCAAAGACACTACCGCAATTTAAAAAGAAGTGAACCAATGTAAAGCCAAGATTTGGGCCTGCTGCCAACTCCATGCCAATGCCATTCGCATTACAGAAAGATGAGCAATAACATTGTTATGGAACAAGATATAAAAATGAACTTCAAAAGGAATAACGGTTTTTAATCTGTATGGCTTAACAAGTTGCAGATAGATCTTCAATGATCCTTTTTTTTTTTTTTTTTTTTTTATACTATAGGGGGACAGACGAACAGACGGGTCACCTGATGGTAAGTGACACCGCCGTCCATGGACACTTGCAACTCAAGAGTCGCAAGTGCGCTGCCCGCCTTTGAGGGTGATGATGAGGGATAGGGGATGCAGGGAGCGGAAAGAAGAGAGGAGGGATGAGGAGATGGAAAAGGACAAAGGAGATGAGGAGAGAGAAAAGGGGGGCGGGGGAATTGGGCCTCCGGAAACCTCACTCAATTCGGGGAAATGCAACGCAAGCGTTACTTCACAACCGGTTTTCTGTGAGGTCGTGGTATTGCACCGGTCGAGCCGGCCCATTCGTGCCTAAGCATGGCTCTACCAATATCTAGATATGCTCATGTTTCTCATTAGCTCTCCTTAAGAGATACGAGTGTTCCTTTTCTATAGGCATTTGCCTGTGCACTCAAAGACTAAAAACTCCAAAAAATTTCTTATATATTACCAGATACGAAACACAGGCAAACGCCCATAGCCCACTAAATAAGCGTTGAGACCATTAAACTCAAAACCTAATCCCATTTTCAACCGACTTCAAAAAGGAGGAAGTTCTCAATTCAACTGTTTTTTTTAATGTTTGTTACCTCAGAACTTTCGACTGCGTGAACCGATTTCGACGATTTTTTTATTTTTTTATTTAAAAGCTGGTGCTTCCCGTGTGGTTCCATTTCAATTTGGTCCAGTTCTGATAATTTCATTCATGAGAAAACCATATAAGTCTTAAATTTGCATTATTGTGCGCGACAAATGTACGAATAACTCAATATCACGCCAACCGATATCGATAATTCTTTTTTTATTGGAAAGGATGTGCTTCAAGGGTAGTTATATGAGAGTTTGGTCCAGTTCTGACAATGGCATCCATGAGAGAACGATATTAGTCTTAAATTTTATGATAGACCCATTGAAGTTGGTTGTCTACTTTTTAAAGTCCGATTTTTACTAAGCAGACATTCAATCAATCCAATGTCAAATAAAAGAAACTACGTTTAAAAAAAAAAGACTTTAAAAACAAAAAAAGTATAAAATAACTTAATAAATATTTAATTTAATACACCTCTTATGCAAAAATAATAGTAGCTTATTAATATTAAAGGTATTAGACCTTTAATATTAATAAGCTACTATTATTTGTATGTGCCACCTATTCATAAGTTTGAAGTTGGTGCCACGAATAATAGTATTTTATTAATAGATTAAGAGGTGTATTTAATTATATCTTTATTAAGTCACTTTATACTTTTTAGTTTTTGAAGTTGATTTTTTAAACGTAATTTCCTATATTTTTTCTTTTTAGTGTCTGTAATAGGTTATACTATCAACTACAGTAGGATTTTTCTAGATTATATCAGGTAAACATTTCGTTGCTTTTTATTGTCATATATTAAAAAGTATTTTTTAAGTAGTTATGGATAGTCCTACGAAAGGTGCCACGCCTTAAACAATATAGATCCCAAGAAACAGGAACGGATAAAAGGAATCGACTCCGAAAAAATGCTGTTCAAATCTCTATTTCACGTTCTTGTGAGAAAGTGTAAGATCGAGAAAAACGTTTGTTAGCTATGAAAATTTACATAAAATTACGTTCACGCCAAGAAACACTTTAATAGTAGGAGTCTAGACTCGCTTAGATTTAAGACGTTTAACGTTTAACGTCTTGCCAAAGCGATGTCTGAACAGCAAGCGCATAGGTTAGGCCTTATTTATGACCGTCTAGCCAATGAGTCTGCTAAGCAGAGGCCTCATAGACACGGTCTTTTTTATTATCGATTAGCCAATGTGTCTGCTCAGGAACGTCATTCCTGTAGATGTTAACAACCGTGCTGGATTGTAACACATTATTAAAATAGGGATATGCTCTAGGGTGATGCTTAGGAGAAATATGGCGGTCTCTGATGGATTACTTAACGAAGCAATAGGTTAAAAAAAAAAAGCCAGCCCTTTGCCATGACCAATTAGAAGCAGGAGAACTGCCCGAAGTAGTGTTGATTAAATTTGATGACGAGACGGTAGGCACTAGGGTAAAAGATGTTGAGGGCCTAGTGTCAATCGCACCATCATCTGCAACTTTTCTGGCCAATAAAGGTTACGGTGATGTCGAGAGATTAATGCTGCCACTAATTTTAAGTTGGGCTGTCACCGTTCCGGGGCTCCAAAGTACGACATTAAAGAGGGTGGTGATAGACTACAAAAAAAAAATCGCAAGAGGTCAGATATGTGTGGCTTTAATTCAACTGAAAAAAATAGATTTTTTTTTTTTATACTATAGGGGGACAGACGAACAGACGGGTCACCTGATGGTAAGTGACACCGCCGTCCATGGACACTTACAACTCAAGAGTCGCAAGTGCGCTGCCCGCCTTTGAGGGTGATGAGGGATGGGGGATGCAGGGAGCGGAAAGAAGAGAAGAGGGATGAGGAGATGGAAAAAAGGAGAAAGGTGATGAGGTAGAGAAAGGGGGGGAGCGGGAATTGGGCCTCCGGAAAACTCACTCAATTCGGGGAAATGCAACGCAAGCGTTACTTCACACGTGGTATCGCACCGGTCGAGCCGGCCCATTCGTGCCTAAGCATGGCTCTACCACTGAAAAAATTTGGCTGGCGTTGCATTTAATGATTTGGAACCATCTTAATTATTACACAGACCACATGATGACAAAGCACTACAAAACACTACAAAGGACCACATGACGACAAAAACTACACTGCAACGATCAAGACAGTTAAATCTAGACTACTATTTTTTAATTATTTTTGAAATTTCTCTTTTAATTCTTTGTTCCGAGATTTTATGCAATTAAAGCGAGATTGAATGCAAAATTTTAAGTACTGGTTATAATATTTCTCAGTTTCTCTACTTCTTACGCTCGCTCCGCTTCAATGACAGGTAGCCTAAGACCCACTTATCGGGACAAGGGTTAATAATAATATTAGGTTGGCAACTAATAAACCCGCCACTTTTTTTGATCAGTTTGTAAAACGTTATAGAACTCTCTCGAATTTCTGGGAGTAGTATATAAATAAAGCAAGAGTTGTATGTCAGATCAGTTGACAACTGGATCTCGAATAGTAAAACTACAGTAAATTATGGATATTTCTCGTAGAGAACTTCGGCTGCTTTTACATCACGAATTTTGTTTAGGTCGAAAAGGGACTGAAGCAGTGCGCAATATACGAGTATGTGCGATGGGCGAAGGCGTGCTCTCTTACGATACCACCAAACATTCATTCAGAAGATTTAAGGATGGAAATTATGACCTATCGGATGAACCTCATCCAGGACGACCTCCTATAATAGATGTAGATGAGTTAAAAGACTCATAGAAATGGATCCCAGCTTCACTTCACGTTGTCTAGCAGAGCAGCTTCACTGTTCTCATACTGCAGTAGAAAAACAACTCCACGCTTTAGAAAAGACCTGGAAATATTCGGTTTGGTTGCCACATGAGTTGACGCCGTTTCAACTTCAGAAGAGAGCTAACGTGTGCATGGAACTACTTAGTTATCATCGTACCATTGAGTGGCTGAGAGATGTAATTAAGGGGGATGAAAAGTGGGTTATGTATATGCGCCAGTGGCTTGGACCTGGAGAAGCAGGAGTACCGACGCCAAAATCTGACATGAGTAAAAAAGTTCTTTTAAGTGTATGGTGGGGAATAAACGGAATTGTATACTGGGAGCTGACAATGGTTGCCATCTACTAGTAACACTATAATCACGGTCAATATTTATTGTGACCAACTGGATAAAGTAGCAGCGACATTACTGAAAAATCAAAATAAAGTATACTTTTTGAATGACAATGCTCGACTACATGTAGCAAAAGCGACTCATGAAAAATTACTTTCACTTGGCTGGGCTGTCCTTCCTCACCCACCGTACTCTCCAGACATTATGCCCCCAGATTATCATCTATTTCGTTCTCTAGCCCACTACTTAGCAGATAAAAAACTAAAAAATGAAGACCAGCTTAAAAGTGACGAACCCACCTTTTTTGATCAAAAGCCTAAAAACTTCTACGAGGAAGGCATTATGTCTCTGCCAGCGCGTGAGCGACAGGTGATAGAAAACGACGATGCGTATATAGTTGATAAATAATTTGATTTTATATACTTAAAAAATTAAATAAATTTGTGTACAAAGATGGCGGGTTTATTAGTTGTCAACCTAATATATAATCAACCTAAATGAAAACTACTGGGCTAAACCATGAAAATTTTTTATGGGACCAAATGGCAACTATTCTGCATCAAACTAAAGAAGAATCACATAAATCGGATCATAAATCTCAGCGTAATCGGTGTACATACATAAAAAAAATACCAAATGAATTGAGAACCCCCTTCCTTTTTTAAGCCAGCTAATAAATTAATGTATCAATAGTTTTTTCGGAATTCCCTGCACGAGTCAGTTCGAGTTATAGATATGCGACCCTGACTTGCATGAGCTATTACATATAGTCTCCAATCATTCTGTATATTTAAGCAATATCCCTTTCCTAACCTTTCCATCCTCATCTTCCTAGCAATATACTCCAAATTTTCCCATCTAATCCCCAAAAGTGTCCGGATGACGGCAATGAGCTAGCCCACTATTAAGTACTTACTCACTGAATAAGTACTTAATAGTGGGCCCCATGGTGCCCTTACGTTCCTGTGTCCCCTAGAGGGAGCAGAGAGCGTTCACAGGGTGCCGCAATCCTTTCGATCTTTCGCTCCCCTATTACGTAAATGGGACTTAATTATAACTGGCAAAATGTGGACGTTAATTACGCCTCTGCCTACCTCTTCGGGGAGACACGTGTGTAAAAGTGCAAGGTTAATTTTTTTTTATGACAAAGCGGTACACACGAGTCACCTGATGGTAAGTGACAACTTCCGGCTATGCACAACTGCAACTCTAGAGACTTCAGTGTGGTGCCCGCCTTTGACGGTGATGAGGGGGGGATGAGGAGATAGGAAAGAGTAGAGGGGGATGAGGGTAGAGGAAAGAGGAAAGGGGGAATTGGGCCTCCAGACATGTCACTAATTTCGGCGAAATGCCACCCAAGCGTCGTTTCACAACCGGTTTTCTGTAAGGCCGTGGTGTCGCATCGGTCGAGCCGACCCACTACTGATTTTATGGCGTTCCTACTATATAAAGATAAGTCCTTAACCTATACATTTGAACTGAAAGTGTATGCAAAATTTGACTTCAATCGGACATAGATTGCTTAAGCACATATTCCCTCAACCCCGACCCCTTCATCACCCTTAAAAGTGGGCACTTAAGAGTGTTGACTTGGTGTTTTCCACGGGTGGCACTTGTCACTTACCTGATGGTAAGTTACAAGTGCCACCCATCACCGCGCACACGCGTCACCTGATGGTGACTCACAATATAAAGTATCATTACAATTATGGGTCCTGTCGGGTATGGCAAAAGTAGGTGAGAAAAAGAGCAGTTCGATTTACGTATAAAATATAAAATGCAAAATACCATTATATATATACTATTATAGATATTTAATAATTTATCGTGTATATAGTTAATAAATAGTAAATATATAGTTTTAAATAGTAGTGACGAAGTTTACAATTTATCACGATTATATTATTGTATACTGTAGTTGCATTTTTGCAAACAAATTTGTTTTATTTATGATTAAGTACGGTACGGTAAAGTACGGTCCCATTTTTTAATAATTAAATCGCCGATGATATTTGAAGACATTCTCAATTTGACTGAGTTGTTTTTTGACGCACATACACATCTTTGAAATTTGTGAAGGTATTTCAAAAACTATTTTTTATTCTGACCCCGACGGAATTGATAGCAGCCTTCACGAAAGCAGAATAGCAGCATCATCATCGCCACCATCAAACACACTCCTACAGCAATAAGCAGCAATAGCCTCAGCCAGCCAGCATTTTCGGCCTCAACAGGGAATACCACCCACCTGCAGCGACCGCTCCAGCCTGGTTGCCCCTACGGCCTCATCAGCGTCAAGATACAGCAAACTGCACTTACGGTACTGGTAAGCAGAGCATCTCTCCTCCGTCTATGCAACAGTCAGCACTATCCAGCAGCCAGCACTACGCAGCAACCGCCCCAACTCACTGGGGACTTCACCGAAGCACCGCAGCACCGCAGCACCGGTGGCCAGTCTGGCCGGCTAACATAGGCACCTTTCCCTGCTATTATCTGCTTAGCTACGGTTAGACTTATACAGCCTGGCCGGCTAAGTAGGTATCCTCACCTCGATCAGCCAGCTAACACAGATGGTTTATCGGGTCAGCTACCCCATCAGTTGATCCCAAAAAATTGATACCATTTTAGTCTCCTAACATTGGAATTGAACTTACTGTTCTGTATGTCTGTTGAACGTTTGTTTTGTTTATGTATTTAAGATGTTAACCTAGCAGTTGATTATATATGGCTGAGATGATGAAGATGTATTTACTATATATGGCTTACCGATGTTTTTGTACAGTGACAACCAAAGCAAACAATAACGGACATCTGGAGACTGCCTCCGCAGTTCTGACCCAATGCTTCTAATTTAATTATTTTCAAACTTAAATACGTTCTTAAATCGTTTTTCACTAATGTGTTGATTTTAATGTTGAAGGTAAACGTTTTTTAATAAAGTAATAAGTACTTCACCTTCAACCTTAAACGGCAATTTGTCAATTTGCACACCCTTGTGGCTATGTAAACACTTCATTATATTTGGCTTACCTAAAAATCCTTACATCATAATAATGAAGGTTTATGTTGAAAGTATTTTACTGGAGCTCTGATTAGAGTAAGCCAAGTATTTAGAAAATAATTGGTTTAAATTCAGGTTAATTAAAGACTACCCTTGAATTTTATTAATTTCTCATATTATTGTATTTCATTTATTTTTAACTATGATGTGTATTATTGTAATTATAAACTAAATATTATTCTGTCATAAACATAATTTGGATATGAATATGCTGCAAACGTTAATTCACGTTTATTATTTAGGCGACAAGTGTTCCTGTCTATTGGCGCCTACAGCCTTTCGTTAGGTGTTTCGCAAAAGCCAGGATGGCTTTTACGACTTACAGAAGCCTTAGTCCCTAAATACTAAGTAATATCCTTCACCTCAAGTTCCTCTTCCTACCCATTTTCCTTCTACAAATCTCCCTTATTACTACGTTACCAAAAAGGGTTGGCATCAGGCAGGCAACTGGCTATAAAATAAATACTTTGCAAGCTACACATTGGTGCAATGTGTACATTGCCCCTAAACAAATCTGGGCTAAATAATATTATACAGATATACAGAAATTTCTATACAAAAATATTGTTTGACAGAGGAATTATAATAACGAATGAAAACCTTCCGCGAGACGTCCTTAAGAAATTTAAAATTACGTCACAAAACTTTACCTTAAACTTGGCAGACTAAATCAATAAGTTTAATTTCTGTTTCAAAGTTATATTCTTCAATTTCTGAATAATTACAGCAAGGTCCCGAGTCTTCTCTTTAACAACTTTGCAACGTGACCGGTATACAAAGTTACATAGTTAGAAAGACTTTAAAACATTGTTACCCTACACCTTGAATGACATACTCATTTGATTTGTAACAAGACTTTGTTTCTGATTGCTATTTCTTTCTCTTCCTTGAGTTCTTCTTTAAGATTATAAGTTTAAATTCGATTCTTACATTCGAAAACATACATAAATGACCTTTATGAACTTATGACCTTTAATCTATTTAAAATGAGAGAACTTCAAAACTAAATTAATCCTTGTTAATTTTGTGAACTCCCGATAAAGTTAATGCTGGGCCCACTGTTAGTACATTTTAGCCAAAAATTAACAAGACATTTTACCATTTCTATCCCCTTATAGAAGAGCTGTTGGCCACTAGAAGTTAAAGTAAACTGATTTCTGAAAATTTCGTTGAGTTAAAGGAGTCAGTGCTTGACTGTAAAACAAACTATTTATTTATAAGTATTTATTGTTTTTCGCTACTTCAACATTTTTTTTTTTTTTTATACTATAGGGGGACAGATGAACAGACGGGTCACCTGATGGTAAGTGACACCGCCGTCCATGGAGACTTGCAACTCAAGAGTCGCAAGTGCGCTGCCCGCCTTTGAGGGTGATGAGGGATAGGAGATGCAGGGAGCGGAAAGAAGAGAGGAGGGATGAGGAGATGGAAAAAGGAGAAAGGAGATGAGGGGAGAGAAAAGGGGGCGGGGGAATTGGGCCTCCGGAAACCTCACTCAATTCGGGGAAATGCAACGCAAGCGTTACTTCACAACCGGTTTTCTGTGAGGTCGTGGTATCGCACCGGTCGAGCCGGCCCATTCGTGCCTAAGCATGGCTCTACCACTGAAACCTCCCTTGCGGATCTTTAAAGTGTTGATGGCTATAGTGTTTCTTACTTACCAATGTATGGGAATACCAGTTTTGGAATATAAACACCACTGGTGTTGCAAATAACATGTGAGTGTTTTATATAAACAATCAACATCTTGTAAGATATATTATTTGACTAAAATATATCAATAATTCTGTAACAAGTCTAATAGTCTAAAGCTCTAAATAAATACAAGATGAAATCAAATTGCTCCATACGCTTCATATTACTTACGAATAATAACATTCAGAAAGATAATAATCTCACAACGCTTTCATATTAAGAAAATCTGAATAGCAAGCAATCTCGCGTGATACATCGCGATATAAATTTGCAAATCCATTATATTGGAACAATGTGAGAGATTCACGAGTGTGTGGATGAGTGCGTGCGTGGCTTGAACTTATTAACACAGTTGATTGCCGTGGCAAATTGGATGGGGACTTGCATGCGCTGCCAATACAGCTAATGATACTCACATCAACGTCCTATGTACTCATATACTGAGTTTAAACTAGGCGCAATAGTTATGTGTTGATCGTTATTAGGTATTGAGCTATTAACCAACACTCATGTGCATTTGTAATACATACATGGTATGATAAATACACACGATGTATTCCTACGCCAACTACAATGAGGATATTATAATATAAGACTACTGATTTTATAATTTATATCTCTATATCGTTCAAGTGTTCACTAATTTGTATGTAGAAATTTGTAAGTCATGTCGTTATTTGTGCCGAAGTAGAATCAGTAACTGTACAGTAATTTAACATTTAATTCTGACATTACCCAGAGGCCAAAACTATATTCTATTCAAAGGAAGCGCTCGCGACATTCTGTTTCCCCGATCGTACTTCACAACTCTATCAGGTGATATTTGTAATTGTTAACAAATGTTTTCTTATTTCCAGTCTCTTTCCTCAGTCATAGGCTTTCGTTTTGTCTGTGAAGTGAAATCGACGAGAATAAGTACAATTTTTATGATAATTTGAAGGTTTTACGATGTATTACACCTTGTATGGCAATGTTTGTAACGATAGTTTTCTTGAAGTCATGTAATTTGGAAATGCTTAGCTTCTTGTCATGGTCGGGCTTATCATTAGAGTTAATATCAAATGTCCTGATTCGCGTGTAAGCCAACAAAATAATGTTTTTGTGATAACACAAAAATCAAAAAATACCAAGGAAATGTTTTATTACGTAACAATTGTGTAATTTTCTTATGATAAGCTATTTATTTCTGCATTATATAATACATAATACAATCTATACAAATACTATACTCTAAAGATGTTCAATACGTACTTAGTTCACTCTATATTCTAAATTTAGAATGTTAAAAATATCATTACAGTACAAATGAGTTTGATCTGAGACAACTTTATTTCCTCATAAGAATATAAATACTCACTTCGATGAGCACTAGTTTTCGGGAGTATTAAATCTTTTTTGATGATTTGTTTAAAAAAAAAAACAAATAAATTTCAAATTTCAAATAAATAATATGTTGTTGGTAATATAAAATAATAATAGTTCGATACTTTTGCTCGAATAGGTATACATAGGTATGTATGTACGTTTACAGAGATTACGCGTAACTAGGTGAGTCTTACGTTATTAACATTACAAAGTAATGGTATCATTCGCTGTTATATTCAGCCGTTTTTTAAGTAAAGATAAAGTTGTAGTCTTTTATGTTTTTAGGTTTAGGGCATGTCAGTTATTTGATTAATTAGTTTAGTCCAATTGTTGTCAATATTACGTTAGAAAGCCAAATTAAAATTAAGGAATATACTTGATTGTATTTTTTTCGTTTAACAAAAATGTATTATTGAAATCAGGAACAAATATGTTAGTAAGATAAGCAAAATTAACGTCACCAATGCTGTAATGACTCATATACTTTTAGATTCAATTTATAAAACTTATATTTGATTACGAGTAAATACTTATATTTTAAAATACTACTATTGAATAATATTTTAAACACCAGCAAATTTGAGATATTTGAGTGCCTTTTTAATATGGTTTGATCACCGGAGGCCAAAACCCCCTCTCCAGAATACTTACATCTATTGAGTTATAGGTGTCCATCATGGACTAATGTTTAAAACACCTCAACCACCTCTACTTCAGGGATAGAGCCATGAACGTATATATGTACGTGTATGTATAATGACAAGAAGAACTCCCTTTATGAGCGTTTTGAAGCTAAACGAAGGCATAAATAGCTACTTAATGTGTATGTATAAAAAAAAGTTTTACAAATTTAAAAAATACGTAAAAACAATATACCTATATGTTACCTACACAATTAGAGTTAAAGTTATTCTAGCCTATATATGAATATAAAACAAAAAATGTTTCTACCCATGACCGCTATAGAGTTTGAAACTATCACACCGATGTGCCCTAAACCGGTTTTATTAGAAAGTCAGTATATAGTATACGAAGATGGTTTTAAACGATTAAAACAATGCATTAATCAGGCATAGTAGCACATGCTGGGTATCCGCTAGTATATTATAAACATTTCATACTTCAATTAATAAGAGTTTAGTCACAAATAGGCCGGCTAGAACAGAGTACCACGCCGACACAACACCGGTAAACCGGTACAAAGAATGCTTGTATTGTATTTCCTAGTGAGTCAGGCCAACTCCAGCTATAGTCTTTCCCATCCCTCAACTGCCCTCTCCTCACCCCCGTCTTCTCTTGACCGTCCATCCAATTTCCCTTCAACCCTTTCCTCTTCGGAGGGAGGTCCTCACCCCCTCTCATCACCCTTAAAAGGGGACAGCGCACTTACAACTCTTGAGCTGCAGACTTCCATGGGTGACAGTTGTCACTTATCATCAGGTGACCTGTCTGTTTGTTTGTCCGTCTAAATCATAAAAGAAACAATGGTCTGAATACAACCACATGAAAGAATACTACAGAATAGCATTATCTAATTTGTAAAGCGATAAAGTTATTCATTTCATTTCATTCATACACGGCCGTGAAGTCATTTTATAAAATAACATTTATATGTAAGTATAGTTAATGTCATTTTATGTTCAGGTATTAATAGAACGAGCTAACGTTTGATTCCTATTTCAATGAAGACAACCTCTAATTGTTCATTTGGTGGGTTTATGGCTATTAGACAATTATTGGCAATTCCAGCTATTCAGAGATTTCGTAATTCTATTTCAGTAATTATTTCAATGTGAAACTATAGTCTGATTTCAGAGCACTTTTTTCCACTTTCTTCTCTTTTCTTGACGGATTGAAGGTCGTATCAGTCCGGAAATATGGCAGGTGTTTCATAGACTGGTTGTGCATGGCAAAAAGCTTCTGGAGAAGCGCACAGTGTATTACATCTACACTGTATTACATTTACACTTTAGTAAATAACATCGTTTATACCAATTATACTTTAAAATATACTTAAAATTAGTCCGGCTAAATAACTAAACATATTTTAATGACTAATCTATAGCATAACTTGTAAATATATTTAACTATATAGCATAACTTCTAAATCAATCTTGAGGAGAAATTGAAATCTACATCTCTTATAACGTAATTATAAATTAATTAAAATTAGATGTCCTTTTGGTGTACTAATTGATTTTTTTAATATACAATATATGCTAAACTAAAACATTAAAATCTTTAAACAATAACAAAATTTAAAACCCCTATTACCCTAACAAATCTTGTGAATTTTTACTTCTAACCAATAAATGAAGTCGGTCTTATTTTAGATTGATTTCTGAGGTTTTTTAGAATTAGTTAGTGGGCTCAGACTTCCTGGCACCAGTCAGTACGAGTTATAGGTGTACGACCCCGACTTGCTTGAGCTATTGCTATTACTGAGCCATTCCATCTGTATAAGCTATTGTCTTATCACTTTAGGAACTTACCTTCAGTTCACTAACTTCTTATAAATCTGAAATGTTCTCCATATAACATAAATTATCTTCTTAGCCTAATATGAAAGACGCTAGAGCATAAAATATGTCATAAAACATGATTCACATGTATTATGTAGATACTTATAAAATACTCGTACAACATAATATCTGCTCCGGTAGAGAAGATATTAAGTTGTACGAGTATTTTACGGGGCGTAAAATGAACTGTTACAAAAGTATTCATACATACACGGCGAGAGAGCGGTGACACTTTATAATACCACGTAAACCTAGGCGACAACTCTTAATACATTTTTTTTAGTTTTTTCAAATTATTAGTAGACTGCAGTGATGATTCCCTTCCTCTCATTATAATTACTTTTTTGCTTCACAGTATTTTGAGTCTCATTCATTACCCATTCGTAACCGTAGCTAAGTAATACAGTGCAATGTGTTCTTTGCAAAATACATAATATACTGTGCGTATCAAGTAAGAAATTCACTGAAGTTAATAACCTCTACTGGTATCTTAATAAGCTTTGCAAACC
This sequence comes from Tyria jacobaeae, assembly GCA_947561695.1. Classification (NCBI taxonomy): domain Eukaryota; kingdom Metazoa; phylum Arthropoda; class Insecta; order Lepidoptera; family Erebidae; genus Tyria; species Tyria jacobaeae. The sequence goes on from OX387210.1 coordinate 10,239,374, forward strand.
ATTTAGGTTATCGTACTCCTTAAGAATAACAGTGTAGAGTAAAAAAAAAAAACACTTTTTCAAAGAAAAATATTTTTGGTACATCTTTAATTAGCAACTATTATAAACGTCATTCCTAACAAAGGGTTAACATAGCCAATTAGCCATCGAAAACACCACGGCACGACATTTAGAGACGCTGGGTGGGACTCTATTTGTCATTAATTTCGGGAATGAGGTGACAGAAACAGAGGTGTGGTTTGCGAACAAATTGATAGTACAGTTTTGTTGCCATAGAACCCGCAATTTACTTGGAAATTTAATAAAAACAAAACACAATGTATGTGTTTTGTTGTATACACCAATATTTGGCAAATCAATGAAAGTACAGTTAAAGCATGGACAAATCTAATATCATAATATATCAAAGACATAACGAATTTGTTTGGTAGCAACTACAGTTTTGATCGTGAGCGAACAGCTAGTCCTCAGAGATGCTTGCATTAGAACACAAGAAAGCATAAGCATAAGAACCCAATGAACTACTTGTCAAGACAATCTCCTGGTTTTGCAACGTGATTGATGGAATTCACACAACTTTTTCAGGTGTTTCTGTTATGTTGTTAAAATTTCTGAGGTGTTGTTTAACATTTTCTGCCTCTTCCAAGCCTAGTGGCTTGGAAGAGGCAGAAACTAACCTAACCTATTATATGGATAACTAGTGTTATTCATATAATATCAACTAGCAAGCTCTTAGTAGGGATAGGATAAAACGGAAAAATCTACAGCTAGAACACGGGGTAGACACCATTGAAGCAGTAAACAACAATCGAAACAACAAACAAAAATCGAACGGATGTCTTTGCTTCATCAAATTGAGGACAAATATTTGTGTGATGAGCACGATCATTTATTCTGTGTCTGGCTGTAATTTATCTACAGGGTGACACATGGAAAGTTACCTAAAGTATGTATCTTTTTACTCCTCTACTCTACCGGCGACTCTATCTATAAGGCTGAGCCGTAGGTATATTTTAGAATGTTGTCAGTTTCTATTGAGACGCCGTAGAGAGCAGTACGTGTACTTTAAATTGAGTGACTTTACGAACGAAGAAAGTTGTATTTCATCGAGTGTTTTTATTCTAGAGGTAAAAACTATCAGCAAATAGAGGTTTTCCTACCAAGTTCGGAAGTAAAAGAGTAGCCAGTAAAAATACTCTTAGAAGGTAAGAATGAAAAAAAAAACAATTTGACTTTATGGTATGACCGCATTCTTTAATAAAGTATTCAATTTTTTTTACACCTTTCTCAGAGTAACGAATAACTTCATCAATTATTATACTCTTGACGATCGTCATGATCTTCCTGCTCCTTCATACACAGTTACCACAGAAGATAAGGTTGCCGAGGTAGAAGAACATTTCAAGAATAACCCAACGGATTCAATAAGAAAAGCTGCAGCAGCTTTAAAACGGAATCGAGAGACACTAAGACTAATAATGAAAAAGTTCATTAAGTTACATCCTTGCAAAATCACAACTCATCAATTGCTCACCGTAGATTGTAAAGAAAATAGAACTGAGCTTAGAAAAGTAATGACAAATCAATTTTAAAACAACGAGATCGATATTAATCACATAATTTTCTGAGACAATGCTCACTTTTATTTGAACGGATATGTCAGTAGCTATTAGAAAAGGAATTTCTTATATTTCTAATATTTCAATGAACAATTTTTGACGATGACTTGATTATTATACAAATTCAGACAAGACAAATATAAAAAAAAAATTATCATGCTTACCAAACATTGTGCATTTGCGAGTTGTACTTCTGACAGTCGATACAAGCGAGATGGTATAAAATGTGTGCCATTTATAAAACCTCAAGTAGACATGAAAAAGTGTTTGGAGCTGATTAATTTATTGCGAAGAACCTATTTAATAGTTGAAAAAATTAGAAACATACTTATTGTACTAAACATTAAATAAATGCAAGTGGTCTAACAATAGAAAGTTAACAATTGACTTCTTAGGATCTTTACGTTTTGTAAGATAAATGGCAATTAAAATACTGTCTGAATTGTTGTCCTAATTTTTACTCTTGTCAAACTCTTACAAATTGGATGTATAAGTCAGAGCATTATAACCGTAGCGTACGGTATAATTTTCAAGTTTACTAAAAAACGTACAGCAATGATATGAGAATACACAGACAGCAGATGCTGGACACTGACACTGAGCAGCAATAATTTATCTATTATAATGATCAAGAGCTTTGCTTATTTTATAAGTTACACTTGCTGAAAGAAGATTTTACATCTGCATACTACATGTTTAAATCACTTAAATAATATTGCCTTCCTCTTTGCAGCGCTTTTGAATTTCTATAATTACAAAGACATTCATCATCATCAGATAAGGTTTCATTTAGGTTTAAAGTAATATCAATAGTACCTGAACTTATATGAGTATACATTGTAGCACAACAAAAAATACGAGGAATAGTCAGTGATGGGATAGTTGCCAATTTAAAGAAGGAAAAGTACGGGAGGTCTGTGTAACTGGATTAAGTAATTTCATGATAATCCTCTAAACATTTACTACCATAGATTCCGATAAAAAAAATATCATTACCATTCGCAATGCATCCTTCAATTCTAAAATTTATAAAAAAATAAGTGGTACCAAAATATTTAAATCTCTGACAACAAAAAAAACGAACTGTCAACGACAACCAACCTTTCGACAAGTACATTTTTGTTACCTGAAACTGGTATATCCCAATAAAAATGATCTTGAATTTTTGCAAACTAGTGCTGCCCCTGGCGGATCTTTTTTAAATATTCAGAGGAAACAGGCTAATTGAAATCATACACCCTATGTTACTTAAATTTCTAACATGATTCAAATTATACTACACAAGTCAAATTGAAGCCGTTTATGGCGCGGCGTGAAGAAAAAGAGAAAGAGACATCAGACGTACAATCGAAAAACAAAGCTTTTCTTCTTGCGCGTAATGTCTTAAAAAGTTCTGACGGTGATAATGGCATTAGTACATCAACACTGTTGCAGCAGTCTGCAATAAATAAATTTAATTATGACAATAACGCTGTATTATAACGATTTCCTGTAGACTGAACACCACACATATGTATCCCTCTCAACACTGACATATACCTCTTTAGGCAGCTCCGTTGTAATTCTCAATAAAATAAAGTAATTTTATATTTATATATTTTTTATTCAGTAACCAAAACCAGAAAACAATATATATTTTAAAACCCATTTCAATTTAATTTCAACCCAATCAACTTAACACCAAGTTTTAATATAATAAAGGGAATGATTTCGGTTGACCACTTTTACCGATAGCCATGTTTAACCAAATCCATTCCTTTTATATGCTAAATTATGTGAAAATTATGTATTATATAACATTTTCAGATGCCCGGCGTGTCCTACTACGCTAAGAAAATACATTTTGATTCTTTAAGTATTCTAAAACCATCTTCGCATTATTGCATTTTTGCCAATCGTTTGAATGGTTTCAAAGTCTATAACGTACATAGTTATAAATATTTTTTACGTTATAGGTAGCATAATTAAGTGTTGAACATTGTGTACACTCCCTTCGTCCCCATCCGTATCAGCAATAGCCCTTTCGTTCCCTCCATCGACCCTTTCTTATTCAATATACTCCAATTATCCCAAAGTGACTGTGACGGCACTAGTCTGTTACGTCTCTGGGACTAAATGAAAGTCGCATATGTAGCCGTTTAAACGCCTCTACCTACCACTTATGGGATACAGGCATGAGTGTAGTGATATGATATGGGTGTATTGTATGTACAGTATGTATTTGTAACTGGTTACCAGATTAGAGATTAGGTTTATGTTTATTAGATTTATCAAATTTACTAGTGATATCTATGTAGTAGTAGGTAATCCATATAACCATGTATATATTAATCCGAAAATCCGTATTTTTTTGTACGCGCATCATTTAAACTGTGTAAATTAAACGTAAAACTTTTTAGGGAGGGATATTGTGCAACATTTTGTGTAACATTTGATTCGTGTAATCTTTATTTATTCACTTTATTGTACCAATTGTAAAATCGTTACAACTTACGTGTAATTAGTGTAGGTAGTAGTAATAAACTTTCAAACTATTTAAAAAAAATCGGTATATTTGTAAAAGTAATGTTGTTAATTATTCTGTATAACATTTAGGCTTTCTTTTAAAACGACTTTATTAATTTGTTTTATCGCTTCGTACTACCTAACAGCATCTTTTGTCCAATAGCTAATAGTTCTACAAAACCCTACTAATTGGTATTAAGTTTCTTCTAATGAAACACCACAGTATTAAACAGCATTAAACTTAGCCAAACCAAGTTAACTGACTCAGTACCTCAGCCCAACACACGAGTCTCGAAACTCAGTTAGCGATGGCACACACATATTTGACCGAATGATGGAAGAAATTTCGATTTTTTTGGCAGTAGATTATGGAAACATTTCACAAAAGTCGTGGGCGTTAGTCTTGAATAAATACGAATACCATTCACAAAAGCTTTAATTGTCACATTTATACAATATATTTGAGATTTATATTTTTGAAAAATAATACTCAAACCAATCGGAATAGTTTAAAGCCAGTCGTGCATATATTCGTTTGACGTTTCATGGTTAGTCAAACAGCATATCTATGTCATATAAATATATTTTTCAACGAGTTTCATAAGGCACCAGCTTAAAACCGTGAAATGTTTAGTGTCAATCCGTGGTACAGTCAACAGACCTGACATGTTAATGTAAATGAATAACTTTTGAAGAAAGGATTTATTGTACTTGGAGGATGGTGTAAATAAAAAAAGGCATTATGTAAAAGGTAGTGTATGAATAATTACGGGGCAAATACTAGCAACGTCTCATATTACTAGTATTCTCATTAAGCTTAGCTTGATTCGCGATGGCAGTGCACAGGGTGGGGTTCGAACCCGCAACCAATTCATATCAAGTCTGACTTAGCCTCGAGTCATATATGTTCTCAGAGTCAGAGTTGTAAAAAAATTTAGTACCTACTCATTATTGTTTTTTTAAATTGTGTTGCTGTTTTTAATTTTTTAACAATGCTTAAGAAATTCTTGTGAAGGTGAAGTATGATTAACATTTTGTTATTATTTGTTATCATATACTAATAGTCCGTCCTTTAACGGAATAACGTGACGTCTTGAACGGGACTAGAGTTGTTATTTATACTGATATTATAAAGAGGCAGTGCTTTTTTTACTATCCTGTTGGTGTAGTGGTTATTGATCCTGACTGCTGAGAAAAAGGACATGGTTCGATTCCCACATAACAAAAAATTTGTGATCCACAAATAGTTATTTGAAGTTTTATTATTTGTGCCAATTATATTTTGTTTTTCTTACATCTGCTTTTACATGACATGACGGTAATTACTATTTCATCCTTACTATTTAGGGAAAGATGTTGATCTTAAAAAAACTCTATTCATTAACTGAAAAAATAAAAATAAAAATTCGAATGAGATTTGTAGCTATTTCACGTGAACTTATCGCTTGGCGTGGACGACACACCGATGCATTTCCGCTCTATCGGTCAATGGGTTAAATATGATTAGGCTGTTTAATAACTGGAACCTTTTATCCAAATATTGCTAATGTTATTCATGTATTCTGAAAATCACTCACAAACATTAATTAGCAAATTGAACCAAAATCACTTGACAATTTATCATGCGGAATTTCAGACCACAATTGCAATTGCATCCGGGCGGCAAGTAAATAAAAGCCCTCGGCTTCCGCTACCGAAACTACACACAGAGCGATGCGTTTTGGCACAAATTTTGCATAATAACCTTTGTGATGGCTGCAGGGCGTGAAACTGCAGAACCCCGTACGGATACATATGCATATATTTAATGCTATTTTTATGCGTTAAACTGTCTTAAACAAGCAGCAACTTTTTTTATTATTGTACATACTGAATGATATATTATGTTGTTTCTTATCCATATTCTATGTTTACATACTCTTTGATTGAAACTAATAATCTTTGATTAAAATAATAGTTTAAACTTTAGTTTTTTATACTTTGCAAGCTTGTCAAAGGGACCTTTTCTTTTTTTGTGTGTGGAAACCCCCACGGGTCGTCACGTGGCCGTTAAGGCGGTATGTCGGACTCGAACCGACTAAAACCACACAGTGTTCCGTCATCACGTCTTGTAGCCGGGACCTCATGTATACCCTAGAAAGGAAAACCCTGTAACCCCGATAAAAGATTTAAAAATGTCTTTGTTTTTTTTAAATTTTTAAAAGCAGTTTGCACCTATTAACTCTCTTAATCTCATCACTTCTGTGTTTGTTCGGATCTATTAAACTGTAAACACCTAATAAATGTTATTATTTCCATAATATTATAAATATCTTCTAGATTATTTGAAACATTATTCTTCTTTTAAATTGCACACAGCTCATTGATCAAAAAAACCTATGGTATATTAAATACAATATTTAAATTGTATTTTACATGCCTGCACACACTTAAAATTTCGTTTTACCGAAGTTCATAATATTTTTTTTGTTTTTTTTTTTGTTTTTTATATTAGCCTACCATAGTGACTCCACTTTGCCTGATGGAAAGCAATAGGTGGAGTCAAAGAGTGGTGGTTACCATCCTCATTGCATGTCTAATCAATGCAGCATGGTGACCCACACTATGGCGGCCTGGTGAGATGCTTTTTCACTCCCCGCTTAAAAGACCCGGGATCAAAGTGGGAAGGAAACACGTGCGCTGGTAGAGAATTCCAGGCTTTTACCGATCGGCACAGGAAAAAAGAGCCAAAGCGTTTAGTTCGGGTACGTATATTTTCGACGCACAAACGGTGACTCCTCAGGCCAGCACGTGTAGTCCTGTAGAGGAAGGGAAAAGGTGGGACCAATTGGAAGAGCTCATCAGAACACTCGCCGTGATGTAGGCGATAGAGGACTGCCATAGAGGCGACATCTCTTTGCAACTGCAGAGGCTCAAGAGATTGGGTGATCTCAGGACAGTCGATAATGCGGACTGCGCGCCGTTGCAACCGATCGAGAGCGTCAAGCAAATACTGCGCATAGCCGTCCCAGAGATGAGAGCAGTACTCCACGCAGGAGCGAACCTGGGTCTTGTATAAGAGACACAGTTGCTCGGGCGAGAAGAACCGTCTCACCTTGTTCAAAATGCCGAGCTTTCGCGAGGCCGCCTTAGTGACACTCTCGATGTAATCGCGCGGATTGAGATCCCGGCAAATATCCATACCCAGTATACTAAGCCTATCCTGCAGTGGCAGTTGAGTCCTCTGAAGAGTAGGAAGGGGAAGGAATGGAAACTTTTTGGTAGAGAACACACACGCTTGTGTTTTCTTGGCGCTGAACTTGACCGAGCAGATTCTCACAGCCCCATTGGGAAATGCGGCTCAAGACCCGGTCGAGCTCAGTGACAAGCTCCTGTCGTTTTCCCTCAACGTCTGCCAGCTTGGCAGTAGGATGTCCGAAATGTCGCCCGTGTACTGTACTGTACCGTGTACTGTAACAATGAATATTGCCAAGGGCCAACATGTCATTGATATGCAGAAGAAACAGCGTAGGCGATAGGACGGAGCCCTGAGGTACACCAGCGTTTACCTCCCGGAAGTCTGAGGCCGCGCCGTCGCAGAGAACCCTAATGCGGCGCTTATGGAGGAAGGCAGCAACCCAGTTGCAGAGTTTAGGTGGCAGACCAAATGCAGGAAGTTTGGAGAGAAGCGAGCGGTGCCAGACCCTATCGAAGGCCTTGGCAATGTCAAGGCTGATGGCCAAGGACTCCCCATGCCTATCCATAGCCTCACCCCAAAGGTGTGTGACGTACGCTAGAAGATCACCCGTGGATCGGTTCGGCCTAAAACCATATTGCCGATCATTTAACAAGGAGTGATCCTCTAGGTAGCGGATTAATTGGGTGTTGATGATAAGCTCGAACACCTTACAGAGTATGGAAGTGACGGCTATAGGTCGGTAATTGGCTGGATCGGAGTGGTCGCCTTTTTTGGGAATGGGTTGAACATTTGCTTCTTTCCAGGCCTCCGGAACAATTCCTGAGGAATAGGACAGGCGATACAAGCGCGTCAGTACGGGAGACAACTCAGGTGCACAGTTCTTAACAACCACCGCCGGAATACCATCGGGTCAACTGGCTTTCCGGACATCGAGTGACCGAAGCTCCGCACGGACATCCCTCTGCCGGATGCGAATATCCCGCATTGCGGAGTCGCAGGACGCAATGGTGGGCGTGTGCGCGCAACGGTCGTCGATTCGGGAGTTAGCCGCAAAGAGGTCAGCTAGTAGTTTCACTTTCTCTTGCGGCTCGTGGGCCAGTGATCCGTCAGGGTAGTTCAACGGCGGCAGCGAAGGTTGGCAGTAGTTGGACTGCACGGCTTTGGCCAATCGCCAAAACTTACGGCTACCCGTAGGGTATGCGACGAGTTCTTGACCAAACCGTGCAATGCGCTGGGCATCTGCTCTGATAAAAGCCCTCTTGCATTCCCTAGTGGCTCTGTTTAGTGCTGCTTTTAGGCGATCAATATCTGGGTCACAATGTGCGCGGGCCCTGATCCATGCGCGGTAGGCCGACTGCTTTTGAGCAACGGCACGGATGCACTCGCGATTGAACCAGGGACGGGTCTTCGTGCTGGCGACTTCACTGTAAGGGATATAATACTCCATACCGACAGTGATTTCGTCAGTCACGGCAGACGCACTTTGCGACAGATCCCTGTCTTTAAAGCAGCGTTGAGCCCACGGGATGGATGCAAAATATTCCCGCATTTCATCCCAGTCTGCTGACTAGTAGTGCCATAATCGCCGAATGAGGTCGACACCAGGCAATGGTCGGAGGATCCCAGAGGGGCGAGAACCGATACGCTGTACTGCGATGGGTGATTCGTCAGCAGAAGGTCCAGCAAAGAGGGCGCTTGACCCGTTATGTCTGGCATCCTGGTTGGCTGGAGTACCAGTTGGGTAAGGTCATGCGTGAGAGCAAATGCGTGGGCAGTTCGACCAGCGTGGTCAGTTTTGGAAGATCCCAGCCAGGACTCATGGTGGGCGTTAAAATCTCGCATAAACACCAGTTCGGCGGTCGGAAACTGCTCCTGCGCTTTATCCGCTGCTTGACTCAGGTGGTCAAAGAGTCGAGTTGTCTCGGAGTCTCCGAAATGGGAGCGATAGAGGCACCCGTAAATCCGGCTCGTAGAGCCAAAATCCACGTGAAGCCAAAGGATGGAGAAGGATGTGTCTTCTAGGCAGTGCAGATGGCGACAACAAACATCCGCCTTGATGAAAAGGCACACTCCAGCCCTTGCGAGGAAGCACTCCTCAAGCACATAGCCGGGATAGTGGAGATATGCCGTGTCGGCAGGGCGGCGTATTTGTGTCTCCGTAAGAAAAAGCATGGCCGGCCGAGCCATCTTGAGATGTTGGTGTACGGCGCTGAGGTTTGCATGGTGTCCACGTACGTTAGTGAACTGCACCTCAAAAAGCGGGTTGGTGGGAGAGGAGGATGCCGCTGTAAGACCACTTTCCTTTTTTTGTGCTGCCATGATAGAAGAGGAAGGGGGCGTAAAAGACATGACAGTCACCGTGGCAATGTATACTGAGACTAAAAATGCTGTGTCATCATGTATCGGTGAAGCATGACGGTGACCGAACCGCCGGACGGAAGGGCCCCCGTACTCTCCCGGAAGTGGTCGCCGGGTCCCACCATCCGGTCACCAACCGGCACGACGAGCCACTCCGTGGATTATGCGTGACCTGACGGGGCAGCCTCCCAGGGTGGTTAGCCGTGGTTGGGCCCCTCTCTATGCCGCGGGCGGCCAGCGGCACTACCGTTTCTACGGGTCTCCCTGGCCGACGGTTCGATCCACGCCACCCTCATTATGACTCTACAGCACTCCACTGCTCACATACATACCACGATAACTGTCACCCCTGCATCGATGGGCCTCCGGTCTCTCACTCACCAGCGAAAGGCGACACCACGAATGTTGTCACTTTAGGCTGGTTTTCTGTGAGAGGGTAGTACTGCCCCGGTCGAGCCGGCCCATTCCTGCTGAATAAATCAGCTACCTATGTTTTTGAAGCCAACCAGTTTGTCACAGCAGCTGCTAGAGAACATAAAATAAATGGAGCAAAAGGAAACTTAAACTGTAAATCTGAACGTTACCTATTCGCAAATCATAACTTGAAACAATTTCAAAGATTTAATCTTAGCGAAGATACTACCTGCTCAAAAATGAAAAATTAGATTCACCTAAACATTAATCCTAGCTAACCCTGGGCAATTTATTAAAACTTCTTTATTTAATCTCACAAGTTATAATTTTTGTGGAAAACTTAACAGAAACTTGAAGATAAAAGAAACAAAACAGCGGAAAGCTTTTTCAGGCTGTTATCAAAGGCCATTATCTCTTGACCTGCAAAGTAGAATTATATTTTGTTTCTTCTTATAAGGAGTAAATAAGTTAGCGAGACGGAGACGTCATTTAAAAGTTACCTCCAAGTGGTCCTTCCTTCCCGAGGCTTACTTATTAAGTGCCCACCTAAACAAGATTTAACAACTTAAAGAAATGCAAATATCTTTCTTTGATGACAAAAAGTTACATAAGTAGAAATGTTTATTATTGACTTCGTTTTTATGGCTGAATTGTCATGGTTGACACGTTATGAAAGGTTTACCTATATTTTTAATAACTGCTTTTTTCAAACATTCGTACACCAACATGAAGAACACATGTAAAATTTTCCAAAGAACTATAAACCTAGAACGTTTTAGAGTAGAGTGAATGTGTTATAAAGGTACGAATAGTTCATGTAAATTCTATACTTTTCCTACAACAGCCTCGAAGGACCTCTATGAAAGAAATAAATGGGTAGCTGCTGTAAAAAATTATAAAAAAATGTGTCATAATGTAAAATTATACTAGTATATAAATCTGTTTGTTGCCAATATAGTTTTCTAATGATTGTCACATCTCTACAGTCAAGACCAATCCTATATAGGATTTCAAGTTTAAGTTTGTGATGTTGGACTCTATCAAAGCCTTTTAATAGTCAATGAAGCATATGAAAACCGGTGTATTCATGTCACAATAACATTGCATATAAACATGGTAGCAGAATGGTGCATCTCTAGTTCCCAGTCAACTTCGAAACCTAAACGGAGTATTTGAAACATGTGTTTCTATTTTACTAGGAGTAATTAAAATGTTCAACACATGGCTCATCATGAATTTTCCATACTAGGTTTCTTTTAACTTTAAATGTAAATGTAGACGTTCGAAGGTTCCTTTTCAGCCAGTCCAGTTCAGTCAAAGCCAAGCATTTAGTTCAAATAGGCCCCTATTTGAACTAAATGCTTTGACTTTAACTTAGACTTTACAAAATACTCAAGTAGTAATAATACCTAGTGATCTGCCTTATTCATCACCGAATCACTTAAAAGTCCACTGGTGGATACATACGTTTTAAAAACTATCACTGAGAAGATAAAAACGTATATTAAATGTCACATATACGTTCGTTCACCCATTCCCTTGCAGGACCTGTTGTACCTTTATATTTTGAGATAAATATCACCCGTCACCACTACTTTCTAAGGAGTGGTTAAGGTTAAGTGGCTAAGTAAGGAGGCGTTGCTGTTGCATACTGCTGGCGATTAAATTAGCCATCTCTCTTTACTACGGGCAGGGTGTGGCAAAAACATGCGTCCCACTCATATCTATATTGGGAACGAAGGCTTCTCGACGGTATGCTTAATAAAACCTCTACATAGTCTACATGAGAAGCGAGATAGGTGCGCTTAGATGTCGGGATCTGAAAAAATAGCTGAGTATTGGTCTGGTGTTAGATAGATAGATAGAATAGACCTTATAATTCTTTTCTTATAAACACTTAACCAAAAGACTTACAAACTAAACATACATGCAGACCATCACGCCTATGTGGACGTAGGGGTAAGCAGAGGTGTTTCTAACGCCCACTTTTATTAACTGTAATTTAGTTTCACTTACTTAATAGGGAGCAGGCCTTTTACCGACATCCCGGTAATGCATGATTGTATATATTCTGTTGGATAGACAATAGTCCTCCATCTAAACTTTTTTCATATTTGTGTTTAATTATATAATTTATTTAACTACCAAAGTATATAAGAAAACGATGACTAACACTAAAACTTTTTAATTTTCCGAAAGCTTTAATTAACAAAGACCAACAGTACTACAGGAGCCCCATTATTAATAACACATATTTACATGACAACGAAATTAAAAACGAGCTCTCATTTCCGTTCCATCCATTTGCGTAATGGACTTACGAGTATATGGCACAAGGGACTTTCGAAACAACTTTCATCACACTAAAAGCAACGTACGGAAAATGCCCTCAGATTAATAAACCTCATAACATTTTCTCTTGACTGTAAAAGTACGCGAAATTCGCGTATCAAACTAGTAAATATACCAGTGATTTTTGACGAAAGAATCTTTTTTAATATATTTCGGATCTGTTATTTTATGGAGCAACAGGGGCTGTAGTGTTATTAATCAGGTAGGGAGCTTTCAATCTATAGAATCAGACTTCAGATACTACGAGTATAACCGCTAACGTAATCCTAGTAAGCAAAACGCGCGGTAAGACAACCGCTTGGCATTCATTCGATGTGCAACACCGCTAAGTGAGACTAGCCTGGTAATAGCATTGATTAACTTTTACATCGTGTAAAATGAACTTGTAATTAAAGATAAGAAGAATTAATCACGAGAGGATTTTCAACATATTAGTAACATCATCGAATTTGCCAGGGTGTAGAAGTAACATCGATTTAGTTTTGTTGATCAATCAATTGATGATGGCTTGTCGCACAAATCCTGAATCTCGATATAGTTTGACCAGACATGTATTGCTAATTAACCCTTTAACGTACGTGTATCGGTTCCTATATTTGTGTAACTAAAGGGTGTCTCATTAAGAGTGCACTGTTTATTTTAAATAAAAGCACCTATTTTATGAGACAGTTGTGATACTTTTATTGGACTGTAAAGAAGATATGTTCCGATTAAGTATGGAATAAAATATCCGGCAAATGGCCCCCACGGCTCTGATGACAGGCCATTACTCTTTTCATTAAATTTTCCATGACTTTTACACAGAAATGTGGCTTTATCTCACCGATGATGCGTTGGATCTCTGATTTGACCTCAGGATTTTTTTCTGGTTTATTCGCATAACCCCGAGATTCACAAAACCCCAAAGAAAAAAATCGCACGGCGTTAAATCGCACGATCGTGGTGGCCAGTTGACATCAGAGTTTCGTGAGAGCATTGTGGGAGGAAGGACATACTAATTTTACTAAATTTATTGATTATTAACTAAAATAAAGGAGAAACAAACATTATAAAAAAAAAAATATTGACTTTTTATATACATACATGCATAGTAAAATTCTTCCACACCGTCGCCTACTGGCAGCGTTCCTAAGAGGCTGGCAGCATTACTGAAAAGCAAACGTTTTTTGTTTTATTGTTTTGTAATTTGTCTTGCACATGTGCAGAAGAATTGGGGGCGTGGTCGAGGTTTTCATCATAAAGTAATCAGAGTCAGCTAGCATACTGTATACGGTTATGCATTTTAAGAGAAACTGTCAAATTTCCTTCATGGATAACAGCTAAAGAACTAAAGGATGCACTTATTGTGTGTTAAGTAAATCAATAGAGAAAGCGCCCAGAGTGGTTCCAATTCCAAGGGAATCTGAGACGTGCTTTTTTTTCAGCAGCTTCAGTAAAACCTCGGCCTGTATTGCTCAAACTTCACACATGGTTTAATTAAACCAAATTAAACGGTACTGGAATCACCATGTCTGAAATTCTGACAAAGACGCTCCACGATGTGACTTTTTATTGCTGCCAGAGAAAAGTTCGGTGTAAGTAACTGCTGGTCAAGAGAATGGCAGCGCCTTGCTACTGGGTCAGTTCCAGAATGAGATCGAAAATAGATTGGTCAAGTCAACCTCAAATTTACTGTGACGGTATACCAGTTCCATTCCAAGACACGGTTAAAAACCTTGGAATATATATTTATTTATTTATTTAACTTAATGCACATATTGTACAAGGCGGAGTTAATGCCTGGGTTAGCCTAAGCTAATGCCTAGGTTGACTGGCAGAGAAATGTATTCTCTGCCAGTCAACTTTCGGGTGTTGCAGAAATAAAAGTGGTAGGCGCGTACGTGGTCATACTTGGGAAGATTAAAGATAAATCGAATGCAGTTATTAAGAAGTCGGTCAAATTTATTCTGAGCAGATCTGCATTCAGGTCGAAATAACATAGGGTAAAAGCCGGATAGTTGCCCCACTTAAAGAAAAAGCGTAATTTTTTGAAAATATGAACTTAGTCTTCTATCATTTATTTATTTTATTTCCTTATAATTTACTGAGATCTTTTATTAAGTACAATGTGAAATATTAATCATTACATTATTAAATAGTTTTCATTTTTAATGATTTTAATTATGAAAATATTATTCAAATTTAAAGTTATGTCCGTTATTATAAAATATTAGCATTTATCTTAAAAATATAATAATTTGGTAATTGACTTTGGTGTTCACTTTAATTTTTTTTTGTCTCAATTCTTGCAAGGCAAGTTTTAAGCTATCTTCTGTCCAGTTGATGTTCTGTCCACGCCTGGTTTTCGCTCATATTTACGAGGCATTTTGCTTATCTAGAATAAGTATATAAAACAGTTGAATATATATTTATTTTAATTACAACAAGTTAGAGTCACGGTAAATTCGAAAAAACAACAAAAAAATGAAATTCGTCTTTACTTGTTAAAAAATGTTTAGTTTCTCTAGGGGCAACTATCCGCGAAAGTAAGTAGGGCGACTATCCTTTTTGATGCGGATACTTGCCCTTTACATTTGCAAAATAAATAAAAAATATTTTGCAATAAAACATAACGAACAATGTAATTTAAACTCTAATGCATGCAAATAAACAAAAAGTTGACTGAAACCACGATCAGTAATAAAAATATTCAATAAAAATTACTTACCAATATACTTATAACGCCCGTCAAAGTTTCGCCGCGGAAGATATTTGCTCACAGGGAAAAAACACGTGCGCCTATTCCGATGGCTTACACGGCACTAAGGCCTGTGGGGGGTCACTACTTATTGTAGTAAAGCGCTAACACAACTTATATTCCTAACATAGTGTATTAAAAACCGGGGCATGAATCCGTCCGAGGCAACTATCCGGCTTTTACCCTACATCACTATAGTCGATTATAGGGATGATTAGGGACTGCATTAGGATTGTCTTGGTTTGGTGATAGCCGTTAGGATTATAAGAGGGTACCGCACGGTGTCCTTCGAAGCGGCGAGTCTCCTAGCTGGATCCGCACCATGGGACCTGGAAGCGAAAGTCCTTGCGTCGCTATATAACTGGCGCAAGGAAGCGCTGGAGAGAGGGCTGCGCCTCATAGCTTGTGAAGTCGATGCACAACGGTCCCAGCTCCACCAGGTCCTTTTGATCAGTTGGAAAGAACGACTTGAGCGACCGAGCGTAGGGCACGCCACAATTGCGGCGGTAAGGCCCGTCATGGAGGAATGGCTAGAGAGGCGACATGGCAGCCTCTCCTACCGGTTGACACAGATACTCACCGGGCACGGTGCTTCGGTAAGTATCTGTGTCGTATAGGCCGGGAGCCAACGTTTGCATGCCATCACTGCGGAAGCTGTCGCGAGGACACTGCACTTCACACTTTAGTAGAGTGCACAGCGTGGGCGCACCAGCGCCTCAACCTCGCGACGGCTATTGGTTCAGGAAGTCTCTCGCTAGAGACCATGGTTCTGTCCATATTCCAAAGCGAGAGCGCGTGGGATTCCGCCGCCTTATTTTGCGAAGAGGTCACGTTGTCGAAAGAGGCGGCGGAGAGAATACGGGAGAGGGCAAGTACTCTGTCATCCCGTAGAACACGCAGCAGGCGCCGGAGAGCACAAAACGATCTCCGGCCTCCATGAGCGCTGGCCTGGGGGTAACGGGTAGGGCTGCCCTTACCCTAACAGAAGCAGGCCTGAGACGGTGGTGCGACGTGTTCCACGCTCGCCTCCTAGGGGACTAGGCCCCTCGTATTCAATGGCGGTGGTGCCTCTTGCAAAAGAGGTGGCCAAGGTCTGCAGGGTTCCTGGAAGAATCCCTCCTAGGGTATACCCAGGTCCCTTGCAATAGACCCACTCGTGCCGGAACACCGTGTGGTTTTAGTCGGTTCGAGTCCGACATACCACTTCACCGTCAGCTCCGGTGAGGTGATGACCCGTGGGGGTTTCCACACGAAAAAAAAAAAAGGAAAAAGAGTACTATATTTCTATGTGACATACTTGGTTATGTGTATATTTATAATATATTATTATCAATTTATATTGTTTATATGTATTTTATGCAAATATTTATGTATGACTGTGTAAGCGTATTAACATACATATATTTTATGTGTATACAGGAGTACAGGTGTAGACAGGAGATTTTATTGTACAATGCAGCCCCTCTTTCAAACACACCTCTTTCTCCATCCAATGGTTGTCTGGAAGAGATTGCTCAATGCGATAAGTACTTTTAGATGAGAATTTATAAGCTAATATTGTGACTGTACAATAAAGAGTCACTCAATCAATCAACACACGTCACAGTCACAACACAGTCACTCAATCAATCACGGTCAAACACGGTGTACCGTGTGGTTTTATTTAATTAGATACCGACACACCGTGGAATGCCACTCAGAGAGGGTTTGACACGCCCAAAAAAAAAGAAATTTTGGCGGACCTGCCAAGGAATTGGAGGAGTTAGTGGCTACCAAAAGAACCAGTGTAGTGAATGAGATAACGGATTATTTGGAGGATAATATAAGACCAGCTGAATTTATCTATTATAATGGCTCCGCATTTTGGAGGACTGTAGGAGGCTGGTATAAAGTTACAATTGTTAAGATCAAACCGCGCTATAACCTAGACATTTTTAAACTATGAACAGTTAAACATCACAAGCCTGAAACGATTACAGCTGACTCAAAGAATAATGCAAGATTTCTGACAACGCTGGTAACAAGAATATCTTGCACAATTTTTCAATCGGCACAAGTTGCCTTGTCAAATTCCAGAACCTACAAGTTAAACCATAAAAGTTAAAAAATAGAAGAGGTAAAAGAGATTTATAGTTTTGTTTTAGATAGGCTGTACCGTCTTCGTCTTCATCGTTTTTTTTTTGTGTTAGATACCAAACCTATACTAATTATCAACAAAAACTCAACTATGTAAATTGTTTGAATAGTGTGAGACTGATATGACAACCATTTTTATGCCTACGTCGTTACTTTCCAGAAATAAAACATCTAAAATAATATTTATAATTTCCATATGTCTACCAAGTAACTGATGTCTAAACATAAAAGTAGTAGAAAGTAGCCAATACCAAACCCAACGCAAACAATATTACATTACGAATTCCCTTTCCTACTGTGTAAACATAAATTATGCACAACTTGCTCCTATTAATCTTTTTAGGTAAAATTGTACAACCTCCGAATTATTTACTTAAGCATATTGAAGCTGGGCATTAAAACTTGCATTATAAATTCACACAGTAGGTATTGGTTGAGCTTTTAATAACTTCATTTGGGATGAAAGCTTAAATATAAGTCCTGATTCTCTAGTTACAACTAAACCATCTTTCGGATTTTTTTTTTGCTTTTATTCATTGCCTTATGCCTGCCTGTGGTTATATACGTGGTAAATATTATATTATATCTTTTAAAAAACTCTCAAAAACACTACTTATACTAAGTTTAATGCATCTAAATCAGTGTTCAAAACACTTTTACCGATCCTTCTCAAACACTTTCTACAGAACACACGAATGCATTTTCCGACCACGAAAATGGATGACAATGAAAAATAATGAAGCTTAGAAACAAAGAAAAAAAGAAAGCATTTATTCTGACATTCACCGGAGAGCACATAATTGTTACAATCAATAACGATGAGTACGTATAATGCGGAAAAGGCACCTATCTCACCTATCTGGCCCGAACCTATTTTCCAAATTTATGGACGCAACCATAAGCAACTAAAATATATATATATATATATATATGTATATATATATATACATATAAAATTGAAATCAAAACGTCAGCTTAAATTTACAGTTTTATTTTACAGTAGTGCAGGAAGTACCTAGTCCTTGACGTCATCTGTGCGGGCTTGTCTCAAAAGCCCGTGATTCCCACATTCTTTTTCTTATTGCTGATAGTAGCGAACAGCTTTCTGGATTGTCCAAAGTTAGCCGACTTTGTTTAAATTCCTTAAACGTCAATACAAAGTTGCTTTAGAAGAGCCCTCGTGAACTTCGAACAAATGAAGGAAGTACATCAAACAAAACTTCCGGTTCTGGGCTACATTTGAAATCATAAAATATCACCACGCTAAAATTTTCTCGAGATACTAGGGATTTTGAAGTACGTATTATACGCATTGAATAAGAAAGACAATTTGAATTAAGAACTTCTTTAAAAGTTTTTGGGAATGATCTTATTTTTAAAATAAAATATAACCTTTTAGTGTTTCATATTTGTCGTTCGGCCGGGGAAAACCCTTTTCGTATTTGATATGTATAAAATTGAAGAAAAATCTCTTTAGCTGTACTGTTTTCTGTAGCTTGTTTTAATATCATTACATATAAGAAAATAATTAAGTACAAGAACGGTTGGTTTACAACCAACTTAGTCTTTTTTACAGCACTACCGTTGATTTTGATCCATTTCTTGGGACAATGCGCACCGATAACATATCTCTGGCTGGTTATGTAACTACCAGCCTGGCTGTCACCAGCGCATCCTCATCGCAGTTTTTATAAACTCTTATGTCTAATAAACTTTCTTCATCTCGAATCTGTAATCATCTGTGTAAATGTGGTAGTCTTTACGCAGAAGATTACAGATACAGACACAAGCGTCACCAGATGAACTGTCAATAACTACTTAGTCTGACCATAAATACTGTTACACTAAAAAAAAACATAATATTACATTTGAATTTAGAATTTGTCATTTTTATTTGAATCCATTGTATTTTTTCGCCCCAATCAGTGCTAAATATTTTGTTTTGTTTTTGTGATAATAATGTATTGTATCAATGGCCTCCTCTATTTGTGACAGAAAGACTGACGAAAGACTTTGTAACGTAGCATTTGTACGAAAAAGGCTATCAACGCAGTGAAGGAAAGAATTCGAAGAAAACCTGTCTGAAAGCAAACGATTTTATTTTGGCAAATGAATATAACACCTTTTTTTTAATGCGATTAGGGGGCAAACGAGCAGATGGGTCACCTGATGGTGACTACCGCCGCCCATGGACAGCAACTCAAGAGTCACAAGTGTGTTGGCGGCCTTGTAGGTAGGTGTACGCTCTTTTCTTGAAGGTTTGAAGGTCCTGTTGGTCTGGAAATACGGCAGGCGACAATTTGTTCCATAGGCTCGTTGTGCACAGTGGATGCCAATCATCCATGGAGATGGATATTTTGTCGCGTAGAACAATGTCGCATATTTTAAAACATAACTTACGATTTGCCGCCCATAAGAGTCGCACTGGTCATTATTTAACTGCTAATATAAAAATGAATAGGATAATAAAATCAAAACACACTTCTCAAGCGGTACGCAATGGGTGCTTGTGTGATTTATCCAGTAGAAAAAAAGAAAGGATATTTCCTTTTAACAATATTTTTTTTTTTTTATTCGTAAGCCTACTACCATAATGACTCCACTTTGCCTGATGGTAAGCAATAAATGGAGTCCAAGAGTGGTGGTCACCATCCTCATTGCATGCATGCATCTAGTCAATGCAGCATGGTGACCCACACTATGGCGGCTTGGTGAGATGCTTTTTCACGCCCCGCTTAAAAGACCCGGGATCAAATTGGGAAGGAAACACGTGCGCTGGTAGGGAATTCCAGGCTTTCACTGATCGGCACAGGAAAGAAGAGCCAAACCGTTTCGTTCGGGATCGCATATCTTCGACTCGCAAACGGTGACTCCTCAGGCCAGCACGTGTAGTCCTGTAGAGGAAGGGAGAAGGTGGGACCAATTGGAAGAGCTCGTCAGAACACTCCCCGTGATGTAGGCGATAGAGAACTGCCATAGAGGCGACATCTCTTCGCAACTGCAGGGGCTCAAGAGACTGGGTGACCTCAGGACAGTCTATAATACGGACTGCGCGTCGCTGCATCCGATCGAGAGCGTCAAGCAGATACTGCGCATAGCTATCCCAAAGATGAGAGCAGTACTCCACGCAGGAGCGAACCTGGGTCTTATATAAAAGACACAGATGCTCGGGCGAGAAGAACCGTCTCACCTTGTTCAATACACCGAGCTTCCGCGAGGCCGCCTTAGTGACGCTCTCGATGTAATCACGCAGATTGAGATCCCGACAGATGTCCATACCCAGTATACTAAGCCTATCCTGTAGTGGCAGTTGAGTGTTCTGAAGAGTAGGAAGGGGAAGGAATGGAGACTTTTTGTTTGAAAACGCGCACGCCTGTGTTTTCTTTTTTGGCAAGACTAGGTATAGGTAACATAATCTTAAAAGAGATCTGTGTTAGGAGTAATCAACATGGCTTAAAGATGAATCCTATAAAAAGATAAACATCGTTATAGATAATTCAAGAATGCCATCAAAAATAGATTGGACAAGGGAACCTCAGATTTGCTGCTATGGTGCCGTCATTCCCATCCAAGATACTGTTGAGAATAAACAAAGATCTATCCAGGATTGAACAATTGCAACAAGTCATAAGGAAACTTTTTAGCTGCTGCAGGGTCCCTTGGGAGATCGTGTAACTTGTTTCTGTTTGTCACGAAAATTACACTGGCAGAATCCCTTCTTCTTCGTATCCTTGATCATGCAGATGCCAGCTATCCTTATCCCGCTAAGGACAAACTTGAAAAGCTAAAGCAACTTCATAATTTTTGTATCAGGTTCATCTTTTCACATCTTTGTAAAGATTAAATAAATCAAGCTAAATTGCAGCGTTAAGTATCTGCGTAAAATGACTCGAAAGACCGAAAGAACTGTTTGACCATTTTAATTTCTTTTATGTATATTAATTTATGGAATATGTATTATATTTGTTTAATATTATATATACAATACACTATAAAACAATATTAATACTATTATCATTACTTACTTTATTATAACTACCTTGTTAGATATTTACTTATTTCTCTCGGTATAAGAATTTGACGATGGCTCATTGTCCGTGACTACTACTTTAGGTGTTGGCATATTACCAGCGCTTCTTTTAGGAGCATAATGCTGAGCTAACGACCATTTTTGGCTCATGCAAAGGATCCTTTTTTTTATTAAATGCCTGTTAAGATTCGCTTCTACTACATGTCAAGCCCTTGTACATATCAGTGCAAAATAAACATATTTTCTTTCTTTCTTTCTTTGGATTACTCAAATATGATCATGTTTCTACGGAATAAGCTCAAGTGGCTACTCATCAAACAATCAGACGTGAACAAACCAAAATGAATTTTAATGAGCTAGTTAAAGAACACTATATTTTCTAGTGACATACTTAGTAGTATTTCATATATATTTATTATATTTATGAATATGTTTTTGTATGTACATGCGTTATATGTAGCATACGTATATATTTACACTTCTATTGTACACACTCCTCTTTTTCTAATCATATATCTCTTTCCATCCAATGGTTGCTTGGAAGAGAGCGCTATTTGCA
Organism: Tyria jacobaeae; assembly: GCA_947561695.1. NCBI lineage: Eukaryota > Metazoa > Arthropoda > Insecta > Lepidoptera > Erebidae > Tyria > Tyria jacobaeae. The sequence continues at coordinate 10,261,262 of OX387210.1, forward strand.
ATCAGGCCGCTAATTGTACATGTCATTAATTATTATGTATTTATAAGTGAAATATTGTATTTGACTATGCAATAAAGTATTCATATATGTCTATATATGTTCTTTATAAGTCAGGTGTTTCAAATGAGGTTAGATATTTTTTCACTAAATACAAAAGGAAAATAAATCAAGTTAATAATGAACGAGCTTTATAGTATACCGACTTTTTCCGGCCCTTTAAGTTTTAGAGATGGGCTTAAAATAAGCTTAGTGAGAGTACACCGCACCTTTGTTGTACAATAAAATAGATGTCATTGTCGACTAATTTATGAGAGGGCTTACATTGATGGCTCTAAAAGTGTAATAATAATAACCGTATTAAACTGAAACTGTAAACGTGAACTGTAGTAAATATTGAGAATATAAGCATGGAACCAGATGCCAAGAAAACACTTCATACACTTCTTACGTGGTAGAGCCATGCTAAGGCACGGTAGGGCCGGCTCGACCGGTGCGATACCACGGCCTCTCAGAAAACCGGTTGTGAAGTAACGCTTGCGTTGTATTTCCCCGAAATGAGTGAGGTCTCCGGAGGCCCCCCCCCTAATGATAGCGCTGTTAACAAAAAGGATACCCCAGGGGGGTACCAGCGCTAAGGCTGCCCCTCGTACTCTGGGGGGAGCTCAACTGCGCTCTCAAAATCTGCTCGGGGCAAGAGAAGGCATACCTTGGCACCCCCTGTCACGTTTTCTGTGGACTTTTGTAACATCAGGGGCTTACATTCTAACCTCGACTCTGTGCACCACAACCTTGAGACAGCAAAGCCGGCCTTGCTCTTATTAACCGAGACGCAGATATCATCTCCAACGGACACATCCTAACTCTGCTACCCTGGGTACGGACTGGAACACTCCTTTATTCCTAAGGCTGGTGTATGCGTGTACGTTAGAGATGGTATCACTTCTCGTCGCCTCGGCTATCTTGAAGGTAGGGACCTCTCCATCTTATGGCTACGTGTAGACTGCGACGACCATCCCCGCATCTACGTATGCCTCTACAGGTCCCATAGCGGTGATGCCGAAACGGACCGGCTCATCGAACACGTCCAAATGGCTACAGACTCAGTGCTCCAGCAGGTCCCATCCGCAGAAATCGTGATTCTTGGTGACTTTCACGCCCATCACGCCGAATGTCTTGGTTCACGCAAAACCGATCATGCGGGAAGATCTGTTCACAATTTCGCCTTGGCATATGGCTTGACGCAGCTGGTAGCAACGCCTACGCGAATCCCAGATGCAGAAAGCCACATGCCTTCACTGTTGGATCTTCTGCTGACCTCACATCCTAACGGCTACAAAGTATCCGTTGAGGCCCCTCTTGGCTCTTCGGACCATTGCCTGATTAGGAGTATCTAGTCTAGTATATAGTCTGATTACAGGCAGTCGCCGCGTATGGCACTATAGGTCAGCAGACTGGGATGGAATGCGAACATTCTTTGCATCCTACCCATGGAGGCAGGTTTGCTTCTCGCCGGATGATCCCAATGTCGTTACCGACTCTGTCGCGGATGTTGTGCTTCAGGGTATAGAACTTTTCATTCCATTCTCCCTGATTCCCACAGGTGGCAAGTCCCAGCCCTGGTTTGGTCGTCCCGCTGAAAGCAGGAATGTTACCAAGCATGGGCTAATGCAGCGACAGCACGGGATGTAAAGACCAGCACATTAAAGAAGCTTTGCCTCCCTCAAAAGAGTAATTGCTGGGGCAAAGTCGGCTCACATCGGCAGAATTGGCGAGAGACTAGTGAGTCTCCCTTCCGGAACTCGTGCATTCTGGTCTCTTGGCAAAGCTGTCCAGGGGAACTTTTGTAAGCCATCCCTTCCACCTCTGCACATAGGAGATAATTCGTTGGCCCTCGACGCTAAAGAAAAAGCCGATCTTCTGGGCAAACTCATTGCATCCAACTCGACCCTGGATGACGGGGGAAACGCACCGCCGACCATACCGCAGTGCGAGAGCCGCATGCCGGAAGTCCGGTTTACACAAAGGGCAGTGCGTAAAGCGCTTCTTTCCCTCGACGATCTTACGTCGAGTGGGCTCGATAGAATCTCTCCTATCGTGCTGAAGACGTGTGATCTAGAGTTGGCACCGGTTTTAACGCGTCTTTATCGGCTTTCCTACTCTCTTGGCGTAGTCCTGAACTCATGGAAAACAGCTCTAGTGCACCCAATCCCTAAAAAAGGAGATCACTCGGATCCGTCCAACTACAGAGCCATAGCCATGACCTCCTTGTGCTCCAAGATAATGGAATCTATTATTAACTGCCAGCTCCTTCGGTACTTAGAAGACCACCAGCTCCTCAATGATCGACAATACGGCTTCCGTCGGGGTCGCTCAGCTGGTGATCTTCTTGTTTACTTGACTCACCGGTGGGCACAGGCGATCGAGACCAAGGGGGAAGCGTTGGCTATTAGTTTGGACGTGGCGAAGGCCTTCGATCGGGTCTGGCACAAAGCGCTCCTTGCGAAGCTTCCTTCCTATGGGCTTCCCGAGAAACTGTGCAATTGGCTCACCAGTTTTCTTACAGACGGAAGCATCAAGGTCGTTGTTGACGGTGCATGCTCCGACTCCAAGTCTGTTAATTCTGGTGTGTGCTATCCACAAGTCTGTGTGCTATCACCCACGCTGTTTCTTCTGCATATCAATGACATGCTGCAGATTAGCAGCATCCATTGCTATGCAGACGATAGCACGAGTGATGCCCTTTACACCGGCCGCGCTAACATTTCTCGGGTAAACGTCATCGAAAGCCGATCCAAACTTGTGTCTGAAATCGAAACTTCTTTATCTAAAGTTTCAGATTGGGGTCGACTTAACCTAGTCCAGTTTAACCCCACGAAGACACAGGTTTGCGCGTTCACCGCTAAAAAGATGCCATTGGTCGTATCACCTCAATTTGAGAGCACTTCCCTAACTGCATCAGCCAGTATCGGAATCCTTGGCATCAATATATCAAGCGAAGTTCAGTTTCGCGGTCACTTAGAAAGTAAGGCCATATTAGCCTCGAAGAAGCTTGGTGTGCTAAACAGATCGAGACAGTATTTTACTCCGGCCCACCGCCTGCAACTTTATAAGGCGCAGGTTTGGCCGCAGATGGAATACTGTTCTCATCTCTATGCAGGTGCACCCCAGTACCAACTTCTCCCTTTTGACCGCATTCAACGGAGAGCGACTCGCATCATCGACTGCCAAGATATTTCTGATCGACTTGACATCTTGGCGTTGCGTAGAGATGTAGCTTCACTCTGCATCCTCTATCATGGGGAGTGTTCAGAGGAATTGTTCGGACTTATACCGGCTGCTGGTTTCCGCCATCGTCCTACGCGACAAAATATTGTCAGTGGTAGAGCCATGCTTAGGCACGAATGGGCCGGCTCGACCGGTGCGATACCACGGCCTCACAGAAAACCGGTTGTGGAGTAACGCTTGCGTTGCATTTCCCCGAATTGAGTGAGGTTTCCGGAGGCCCAATTCCTCCTCCCCCCTTTTCTCTCCCATATCTCCTTTCTCCTTTTTTCCATCTCCTCATCCCTCCTCTCTTCTTTCCGCTCCCCATCCCTCATCACCCTCAAAGGCGGGCAGCGTACTTGCGACTCTTGAGTTGCAAGTGTCCATGGACGGCGGTGTCACTTACCATCAGGTGACCCGTCTGTTCGTCTGTCCCCCTATAGTATAAAAAAAAAAAAAAAAAATATCCATCCCCATCACCTGGACGAATGGCACTCCACCACTGTGCGCTTCTCCAGAAGCTTTTTGCCTCGCACAACCAGCTTATGGAACAAACAGTCGCCCGCCGTATTTCCAAACCGATACGACCTTCAAACCTTCAAGAAAAGAGCGTACTCAAACCTAAAAGGCCGGCAACGCACTTGTGACTCTTGAGTTGCGGGTGTCCATGGGCGGCGGTAGTCATTTACCATCAGGTGACCCGTCTGCTCGTTTGGCCCCTATCCATAAAAAAAAAGAGAATACACTATTTCCATCATTCATTGGGATTCACTAATACTAACTAAACTAACTAACTAGAATTACTATATGTTATGAATAAGTCACGTAAACAAATTACGTAAACTGTTGCTAAACCAAATTACTATATTTGGTAAATCTATACCATATTGCTTCCCTATCCCTAGCTTAGTCATCTAAAAATAGAGCATTAATTACCGATTACATTATTAAGTACACCTACACTTAGGGAGTCTCTAATAGCAACCGCATATATTTGTACGATACGGGTTACTTTATTTACATAAATAAATACAGTAACCCGTATCGTACAAATATATGCGGTTACAACAACAATAATATACACAAATACAAAATAGTTGAGTACCGTTTTCATCCCTGATATCAATCACGTCTTTGTTGGGCAATAACGTAACTAAAAATTTGCTTAAATTTGTCGTCCAGGGTTTTTTGACCGTTATTATATATTTTGTAATCGTCATACGACTGACAAACGTAGTATAGATGGACGGCACGATGGATCGACAACTTAAAGCAGGTAGCCGGTAACGGATGGATGCGGACAATATACAAAATGAGTGCTGATTCATTTTGTCAGGCAATTAGCCTATGACTCATAAGTGAGTGTTTGTCACTCAGCAAGCAATTTGCTTGTTTAACAATTTCATTATCTAAAACAAAACTATGCGATAATTTACTATCAATAAATCATTACCACCCAACATTATCGTTAAATTAGATGTACAAAAGGTATGGAGAAAATGGCGTAAACAACAATAAATTAGCACTCATCTGGCAAACAGTTTCATAGAAACACATACCTAATATGGAGTAACAATATTGCAAGAGATGTTGTTGTGGAATCTCTTGAATCGTAAATAACAAATGGGAGAAAATAAAACTTTTCCGCCACATCATCCTGTTTATATCCAGATTGTAAGGTGAGGTACTTTCCTACATCCTGTATATACAGAACTAGAGGTCGGTAGATGGTTTTCGTTAACCTTTTCGCTTAGAATTTACCCTTACTTCATTGCGGTTCCATTTACACCTTTACGTTTAAATTAGATTATTAGGAACCTAATTCATTTTAAGAGTGTATGATTGAGTTTATAGTTTAAAAGTTATGTTTTGTCCTGTATTGGTCATATGTACACACATAACCTTTTTAACTCATAAGTCAATGCATAATAAAGAAATAAGAAATAAAAGAACAAATTTAATGCTAAAAGCATAATTCATTACCAAAGAAATAAACATAAATTATATTATCTTGAAAAGTTTATCAAACTCAAATAAGGGGCTGTGAGGAGTTGCCTCAATTCACTGTGACATCACTGCCCTTGGGCCAGGCTCCTATTTACAGAACTGAAATGTCATTGTGAAGAGTTAAAATTGAAGTTTCCTAAAACAGATTAGATGGACTCTGATCTTGTTTACTGGTACGTACTTTGTGTACCTTACTACAGGCGTTTTACATCAAAGTAGAATGAATAGCGGAGTTCAACGTGCTAATTAAGTTACACTACTTAGTTTTATCTTCTTTCTTTAACTCAATAAGTATTAAGTTTCTGAAATAGTAAGTCAGGCAGCACGGTCCTCGGCTGGGAAAAGACGAGGGTAAAGATTAACTGACATTACATTTTATTTCGCAAATATCGATATATATCACACTGAATGTTTTTAGAAAATAATAAAACGGAATGATATAGAAGCCTGTTAATATTTTTATTGTTTTTTGTAGTAGTCTCTGTACCTTTCTTGCCGTACCGTTGCATGCGATGGAACCATTGACTGAATCAGTGAGCCCACTCTTCTTTACGGATCTCTTCTACGACTTTTTCATAAAAACGTGTTCATAAAACGAATTCCTCTAATTTTATCTTTTATTTTTAGAAATAAATAAAAGTCACAAGGTGGCAGGTCGGGACTGTAACGGGGATGACTCACTAACTCCACACCTTCGATAGACAAATGTTCGATAGTCCAAATGACCCGTCCGTCCAAAGAATGAATCAATCATTCATTGCCCTTGACTTCAGCCCTTCCTTACTTTTGTAGGCACATCCTTGAATGGAAACATCATTTGCGCAGATTGTCTTTTGGTTTCAGGTCCGCTACAATAAATACAGCTTAACAATAGATACAGCTTTCGTCACCTGTGACGATGTCATATACAGCATGCGAGTCACCTCCGTCATGCTTTTGAAGCATTGAGAGGTACCAGTCCAAACGACGCCGTTTTTTATCTTCCGTCAAACTATTAGGTATCCACCTAGTACAAAGCTTTCTGACACCTAAATGTAATGTAAGACTTTTTGTATTTGACTCATACTAATGTCTAAAGCTGCCGAATCTGTTGATTTGTTACTCTTCTATCAGCTTCTATCAATAGCCGCACAACACTCGCGTTAATTTCACTAGTGGTCGTGGAAGTAAGTCCTTCTCGAGAAACATCAGTGAGTTCACTTGGACCATGTTTAAACTTATTAAATCCGTTGGCAAGAGACGGGGGTCAGTAATGAAATGCTAATCGAAGTCTATCGTAACATTGTTTTTGAGTAAGACCGCAACGAAGGTCTCTAAGTTTTTAACGGCTGCTTTTCTGTCTGACCTATTCTAAAAAAATTCAACGTGACCCACGTACTGGCAGTTCGACAGATACTCACGGAGGACTATGGTAATGATTTATTTAATTAATTTAATTAAATTTGTCAAAAATTACCTTGTTAGTAGTAAGTATTTCTAAACTTGTTTTCTTAAGCTCGACCGTTTCATACGTTACCTAAACTTCAATACGCAGATGTTAGTTGCCTGAAACTTCTGTTTACTCAGTTTTCCTATAAGTTTGTTGTTTGTAATAATTCATTCTATTCTACTATTGTATAGTAGAAATTATTCATAATGTACTGAAAACAATTATTCATAATTTACAACTTAGTAGCAGGGTAGTATTTGTGTAAGTGCCTGAGGTAGCCTGAATAAACATTCAGATGGAACTGTCATTTTGAAATAAGTAGTTATCATTTGCTTATTCATGCTACGTAAATACTTAATACATTAATATAGGTTATGATGATGTTTAAGAGGTTTACATGCCAATGCCCGTAATCTGAGGCCTAGCTTTATAAGTAATTATATATTTATCTTCAGGTCAAAGTCTATTTAGCTTTTACGGACCAGTGCTTACAATATCTTAACGGTCCTTTAATGTGTTAATTTAAATAATATCAAATCACCAAAATAGAATCGGAAAAAGGTTTGGCAAAAAGTATTAAAACAAATTATTGTTCGTACTCGTATCGGTGATTTTAATAATCAATCTTTATTTAGTTATCAGGTTAATTTTACTGAAAACACTCGTTTTACGATAGATGTGCCCGCTGTCACTTAGGAACGAGCCCGTATCATAGGCGGACGTCTCTTAGACTGTAAGTGCCCAGAAAATATCTTAATTGAAGATAGTTTTAAGTTATTTATTTTGCTAATAGATTATCGTGTACTATTGTAATATATGAGTGTAGATAATTTGTTACTATTTGTAATAAAATAATTATTGTTCGTGTAGACTACTAGATGTTCTAATGATTTCTATGAATAAGAGAATATCGTCTTTGCGGGTAGTTCCGGTATTATTTGGCTATATATGTATGTTATATTATTCTGGTAGCTTTTTAGGGTTGGTTTTATAATACTATAGTAATAAGCTTATTTACCCGACTGCATTAGAAGGTTATGATTTTGGAGTGTACGTGTTTTATGTATGTATACATGTATGATAATGTTGGTGTTTAATGCACCTCTGCCTACTCTTTAGGGAATACACGCGGAGCTAATGTATATATGTACGTGTATGATGCTTCTTTGTCACGCTGAGACCGAGACGGCTTGATGTATTTCAACATTTAACGCGTCATTTGAATGATTGTTTTTTTACATTACTCCCACTATTAAAGTGGGAGCAATGTAAAAAATATGAAAAATTTTGAAATGACGTCAGCAAAAACAATAATTGAAGTATATAATGCAGTCAGCAGTTTTTTTTTTTTTTTAATAATTGTGATGTAATTTTTTTCAAAAAGCTATGAAACGAAGACTCGTGTTGTACCATGTTATTGTAAGTATAACATAATAATAATTAACATGTTATTGTAAGTATAAAATATAATTTCTTGAAATGAAAACCATTTCGCGAGTGGTGTAAAGATAGTATACATGTTAGCGTATATCATTGATTAATTCGATTTGTAGATTAAAATCTAGTATATCTAAATCTTAACCTACATACTTCATTGAAATACATCTTCACCTATATATTTAATTCATATTTATTTTCCTAGTACGCGAGTCATCGAAAGAACTTGAGATCAAACTATGATACAAAACTTTGCAAATTTAATCAGTTTTATGTCACGTAACTTCACAAGCCAATAAACGTAATTTAATATAAGGCGAGCCTACTTATCGAGATAATGTTTCATATTATTTATACGAAAATATACTCGTCCCCTACACGTAAAATGCAGTACACGATTACAGTTCACGCTTCCCTGGATTTTTAGTTGAAAACGAGGATAGCACAAGTAGTGCTCGAAGCATCGCGAGCACTATTGGATGATGCTGCTTTTATTGCATTTCGTTACGGTACTTGACTATCATACCTTGAGACGAGAAGCCCAATTTGGCTCAATTTCTGTTAGTGCCTACTCCGGTGAAGTATAAGTAAGCGAAAAGCTTAATAACGTATGGTGGTTTTGAGATATTAACAAGCAACAACAAGACTGAATTTCCCCCTCCTTTTCAGACCTCGTCGCAAAATTTCCTTTATTTTATAATTCGAATCCTCTTCCCGAAAATGGATTATTGCAATTTTTTTAATGGATATGCCACATAGAACCGGATAAGTTTTGATTCTGACTACTAAACTGAGGGTTGCGTTAGCACATGAACTTCTGTGTATCTAATATATATGTATATGTATATATATTTATTAAAATAACTCTATACCTGCGGGTATAGAGTTATTTTAATAGGCTAGGCGCTAGGAATAATTGCTATGTCATGAAGACCGCACAAACATTCAATCAACGGACACAAAGCACACCTAGACTCGGGAAAACTATTTGTAAATTAAACTAATGTTTACTCTGTGTGGGAAATGAACCCACGACCTCCGGTTCAGCTGCCAGGGTCACTAACCACTACACCAACAGGCCCGTCAAAAATACATATACTCACACTGTATCCCTGAAGGAGTTAGCAGAGGCTTAATTAACCCCCACGCTTTGCCGATTATAATTTAGTTCCATTCACGTAATAGGGAGCAAGTCTATTGCTGTCATTCGGGCAGAAATTCAGAATTCATTCAGAAATACACACGTGAGTAAAACCGTATATTTAAATAAATATGAAAGTACAAGCAATAGCTTAAGCAAGTCAGGATCGCATACCTATAACTGGAACTGCTGGTGCCGGGAAGTCAGAGTCCTCTAACTAATAACAAGTATAATAACATTTCAAACTATATAATCGACTTCGTTGATGTGGTATTTTTTTTCTTATCGAAACCGAACCAAACTTGAGTACAACCAATTCAACAATAATGAAATATATTGTAATTGATTAGAAGTAATGAAGATATCGCGCACATTTGTTCTACAGTCCGTGGTTTACCTTACAGGTATAAAATTGTCTTGAATATTGTCTTTAAATACAAAATGGACAAACGTTAAGTACCACTAATGAAATAAAAAAAGAATAATTTAAACAGATTCGCTGATGACGGAGTTGTCGCCTAATATCTGTATTTTTTTATAAGCGGGTCACCTGATAGTAAGTGACAATCTCCGTCCATGGACACCTTCAACTCAAGAGTCGTAAGTACGCTGCCCACCTTTGAGAGTAATGAAGGAAGGGCGATTTGTACCATTGATTTGATTTCTACCACTGTTATATTTTTGACTTTCGATTTTTAGAAGTGAAATATGGTCTACAAATTTTAATGGGACTAACCTTGAGTAAAAGTAATTTAATTAAATATTTCTCTAAATCGGCTTACAAAGACGGAGATATCGAAGTAACAACATAAAAATTCAGTCTACTGAAGGAACCTCCACCTTTTTGAAGTCAGTTATAAATTATTGAAAACCCAACTGTATTACATTAATTTTCTTTCGGACGTCATCCTCAAATTTTGCACCTAATGAGACGACTACTACACTACACTACGCTACTATTAAGACGATTCAATTGACACCTCAAACGCGTTCAAGACGTTTAAACTCATTGGGCGTAACAAACAAATATCCTAGCATACATACGTACGTACATAAAAACACACATATTAACCCATGTATATACATACATTCCTATATACACCTGAAAAACAAAGCTCTCCTTAGCCCACCTTAGCCCTCCTTAAAGCCCTAGATCGCGGAACAGAATCTGGTAGTAGTTCGTTTATCTCGGAGTCTTAGTCTCGTAGTTTTCATTACATTTTTATTTCATTATAATTAAAATAAACCTAATTATATAAAGCCTATTATGACCATTGACATTTTAAGAGTCTAAGTACATCATTGTAAAGGATCTTTACATGTAGTATTAATTTTACGTCTTATTCATGGTATGGCATGGTATGGCCATAAGAGGATTTTTATAATAACTGAAAGCTGACTGGGGGGGGGACTGGGGGGAAAACCGCGGGTTATAAGCTGTTATTATATAACAGCTTTGCAAGATATAATCTAGAAAATAATAAAACTTCGACAATTCTTAACAAAGAAAACTCATGATACTCAAAAGTATAGAGCAGAGTAATTTCATGAGATAATCATGAAATTCATTAAATTTAATCATAACAAGGATGCTTCATCCTCCACCATTGTGACGTAATATTCATCTAAGATCTTGGAGCACTCCCCGGCGGGATTAATAGCCTCATGACCACATCTAACAGTAATCCTTTGAAGTATTAAACTCCCACTTAATATAACTTGAACAATGCGTCGACCCATGCCTCAGCAGTAACAATGGCAAAAGTTTTCATTCTAAGACTCCGTTTTATATCGGCTTGGACCCTTTTGTTGTTTCTCGCGACGCTACAACTTGGATAAACGGGAGAACCCTTGTTATTATGACAACCCTACTAATTTTGGTGAAACGTAATCGTTTTCTGGTGAACACTTCTAATTATAACGAAACTCTAACGCCGATCAAAAGGTAAAATTTCACACCGCGCCGTTTATTTCATCGTATTTAGTTTCGGCTTCTAGTATCGTATCACGCTTGTAAGGAGGTGCTTCATTTTAGATAATATTTAATCGTTTTATAAATTAAAATTGATTGGATTATATATATTTATAAGGGTCCCATTTATTTCTAACATTAGTTTTTTTTAGTATTCAATAAAACAAAAGCCCGCAAATGAAACAAAAATGTATTATTTAACATATTAGTTGTATATACTCGTATATATGTATTAATTGTAACCCATTCCCTAATTTTTTTTTTAATTGACGTTTAAAAATAAAATAACCGCCTTCGATGCCATAATGATGAATCGTAAACGTGAATTTAAAAACACAATTGTAAATAAATATTAAAGTAGTGATTATCTTACCTAATTTAAATTTTCATGATTCTATCCATCTCCACATATTTGTACTTTCGGACATTATTAGCACCGATAAACATTTGCCTCCTGCGATACAGTGTTAATTTGTTCAACTACATTGCTAAGAATAGCCTTTTTTTTATTTTTCATGTTGAAGCCCCCACGGGTGGTCACTTCCCGGCGCTGACGGTATGGGAGAGCCGGAAGGCTAAAAATGGTTTGGTAGAGGCTCTAACTGATTTCAACTAGTTTTCTAACCCACGCAATTTGTCAATTATAGAGCTGTGTGGCTCTTCGGTGGAGGCTAACCAACAGAAAATAGATTACGTTGATGAAGAAAATACAAGAAAATGATGTTCTGAGTAATAAGTGTTTTACTAACACCGTTCTTATAACATTATTTATCAATTATTTTAATATTGACCAACCTTTCCCCTTAGTTTCACAAGTGTATGTGTTCCCTGCTCTCTTCTTCTTCTTGCTTAGATGAGCGAAAAAAAGTCTACTTCCTTATTTGCACTAGATAGCCGGTTTATTGAAAACAGTCTATCTAATGCAAATTTAAATTTTCAAATAGAATGAGAAGTTCCTGGGTTAGCGTAATCAGAAAAACAAAATAAAAACTCTGCCTTTTTATAATATTACAGTGTAGGTTTTTATTTAAGTACATATCGACTGCACGAATGGCCTAGCGGTTTAAGTGGTCACCTCGCCAATACCCTACCGCGCCGAGTGTTGTGGGTTCGATCCCGGCACGGGACAACAAAAATCGTTTGTGTAAATCTCAAATCGTTGTTCTGAGTCTGGGTGTTCTCTGTGTCCGTTCTGTCAATGTTTGTAAAGTCCCCCGCGACACAGGAATTAATCCTATTGTGGGAGTTGCCTTTTTAAGAAAATAAACAAAAAAAATAAAAAAACATTCCAAAATTATTTAGGAGATTTCAAGTGACAGAACAGAAACAGACATAAACGTTTAAAAGCATGTCATATCTGCAACGTTGTTTAATAATTCCTTTAACATCTCTGTGTCAAGTAAGCTCGCTGAGCAGGAATTCAGGAGTGTTTCAATTAAATTGTAATTTCCCAGAGAGGTATGTACATTGGCTGTTGTATTTCCTATTAGCGATATTGGTTACATTTAACCAAATGATTTGTGGCTAAATTTAAGTGTTGGTAAATTAATGGATGAATTGTTGACTTTGTTCGTGAACGGAGTCCTAATGAAAATTCATAATAATACTAATATCATTGAATTTTTAATTAAATGGTTTTATATAAAGACTGCATAACGTCGATACAAAAGTAAACTAGCCGAAATGACGTTTGGCCAGTTTTAACTAAGAAGAAAACTATTCCGTGTAAGGGCTATAGTAATAGACATCGGCTAGAGAATAAGTACGACGAAGTGAAATGGAAGGTCATGTAGCAGAATGATGGCGAACTGATGGCCGCTGGAGCCGTCATGTGCTATAGTAGAGTACACACGATTAGGCAAACTTGGCGCGGAAGGATGCAGATGTCCAAAATCGGGATAGTTGGCGCTCCTTGGAATGGGCTTTCGTCCAGTAGTAGACAGCGATAGGCTGGTGATGATATAAATAGCAATATGTTTTATTATTATTAATGTTATAAATACAACATATTATATATATATATATACATATGTATATATAAAGGTGTGTGTACATATAAAGGAAACACATATGTTGACATATATAACTCAAAAAGAAAGTTTGGTTCCATATAAACAAGTTACATGTTCTTAGGAGGCCCTAAATAAACACTTGTTTCACCACTAAGACACAGATTACGTGCATCGAGCCTCCTTTGTTCAATGCACGGCTGAGAACCTAAACCATTAATACACAGTAGTTATGCATCCAAGTTTTTTATAGGACTTCACTAAGAACTTTCCAATTAGCAAGATTCCAAAGTAAAGAGTAAAGGTCGTTTCGACGTTTTGTTGGCTTCTATAACTTTTTTATACCTAGCATTCAGATTCATCAATTTTTAGATGCGTGATAAGAAATGATCGATTTCATGCTGTTGTTTAAATAAGACATTACAACTAGTGATATCGATATCACCTTGTAAAAGGTCAGTATTTTACTTTACGTAAAATATCGGTGCTTTGCCGTTTCGTAGTTAAACTGAACGCCGACCCAACTTAGTTCGGAAAAGGCTCGTTTAATCACTAGAACTAGTATTCTAAAACAATTTCATATATAATGTAAAATTATGCTAATTTAACAAATTTACTTCATAATATGTAGGTAACACAACAACTCGAAATTTATAAGGTTTTTATAAATCTCACATTATTTTGATTTTCAAAGGTACAATTAAGTCATAACCCTGATATTATACAAAAGTCTGAACATACTACAAACTGTAAACATATCAATTTTTATTTTTTTATCCAAATTTAATTCCTACAGAGTACAATTAGTAATTTGCCGAGTCATTAATTGCCATTGACAAAAAAGAATACCATGTACGGCCCTTTAACTTAAATTACAATCGTCTCTTTTTATACGTACAAAAAATAAAATCACGGAGCGGTGGACTCTTCTCAACGATACATTAAAAATAAAACGTTGTCAAATGTAATTTTATTTTGAGACAAAAAGTAGAGATTTTGTGATAATGAATTGGTACACGTGCCACACAAAATTGTTACTGCCTATGCAGGATTTTTTTTTTGCTGTTGAATTATTTTGGAGTTTTATTGAATCTGATACACCTGAACATATTTCCATCTATTTTGCAAATTTTTATTATGAAAAGGCAAATCAATGTTCTTTATTGTACACCACAGAGAATAACAATAAACCATTAAGTAAACATTAACGTCTTATTGCTGAAAATGGTAACTATTAGAAAACCTTTAGATGGATTTAGTGTTAGAAGAAAGCTGAGAAAAATGGTCAATTTCGTACGTTGTAAACAAAACACCCCCGATCGTGTTTTATTAGTTATTATTACTGGAACACATCATTATGAAATTACTAGGCTACTATCAATGAATTAAATATAATTTGATGTTTTCTTTTATTCTATTGTCGCTACATATATGTACATACACATTTTTCTATGTCCCCTAGTTATTATGTAGTATAATTACTTAGCTTCCTTTTGACCAAATGGATCTATGGATCAACTTACGTCTTTTTGTGGATTTAATAGTTTAACCTTTCATATAAGTATGTTATAATATGTCATATAGTCAACTACATCCATTTCATATTGTAGAAAAAGTACTAATACCTGACTCTCAAAACTACGGACTGAGACTAAAGATGACTCTGTAGAGGCAAAACGAACAAAACAAAACGAATGGACTGTTGGTCTAGTGGTTAGTAGTACCTGAATGCTGAGCTGGATGACTGGGTTCGATTCCTGAACTACAATAATTTTTACAAGTCTAGTTCTTTCGAGTTCTTTGTGTAAGTTGATGGAGTGTTTATAAGTCCCTCGCTACACAGGAATCGTTGCAAAGTTTCATGTGGGAGATGTCTTAAAAAAAAAAACAAAATATATATCAAAATATAACATTGTTGTACAAAGGAAGATACTATTTTTTATATATATATTTTATAATGACATTTATTTAAATATTTGTGAAAGCTCAGTCTTCATCTCTTTCATTTACTCAGACGATATGATGCGCATCAAACTTCACAACTAAGAGCTCTCTTAAGCCCACTCTGTGCACTTTACATGTAGTTCCTCTAATAGGGGCTAACCGGGTCTCATTTCGTATAAGTACTGGTAACTAGTTCCATCAGATTACACTATAAGCCGACCCCAACGTAAAATGTACTTATGAAATGTTTGGATGGTGGTGAATACCTTTCATACTTTAGCTTAAGGAACAAATAACAATACAGAGCAAGATTTTAGTCTCATATCGCTGTATACTCATTATTTTGTTCCTCGGCCTAACCTAGTCTATGTAACTAATTACTGTTAAGTATCCTCTCTTAGAAAAGTACTTAAAGTAAATTGATTTTACCCACGGTTCGCTTATGTCCATGTAATTTTAAGAACTAAACTAGGTTCTGTTCAGTATCCTTGAGTACATGTGTGCGGAATTTCATGATCGGCATGCAACACAGTCACAAACAAATTCACGTTCGCATCTACATAATATTCGTTAGACTAAGATATCTGTATTACTTTTTTATCTAAAGCTGTCACTTATTTGGTCATAAGAATTCGTCAGGCATTTCATAACTGTTTTTTTTTTATTAAATGACACAAATAACTGTAATAAAAAGGGTATTAAAAAAACGTAAAACCAGCTCAATAGTGTACCTCTATTATTATAATATATTTGTAAATAAATATATAAACTTGTAATATAGAAGGACATATGTATTTTTTAAACAAATCAAATACTTATATTACAGTAAATGATGTGTTTAACAGCTAAACTTTACAATAACTTTAGTATTAGAAAAGATGTTGCAGAAAAATATATATGTATATCTTCAGTGGAGATTGGTTGTGATGTACCAAATTGCACTCCAAACAGATTAATATCCAGAAAGATTACATGACATATCCTACTACTTAGATTTATGTAGCAATATTTCATACCAAACTAGCCAAATGGCTAAACGGGCTTATTGTACCTACATTCAGATCTTCAAAGTACGTTTAGGTACAATAAAGCCCAGCTTATTGCCGCCTGTTATTACATTCAGGCAGGGCTACGTAATCAATAAAAGAAACCGCTCGCAATACACACGTAGTTACGCATTGTTATAAACAAAAGTTATGACAAAAATATTAAACCACAGGCATAACTTCTAAGTAAGAAAGACGAATTTACCTACCTAAAATAATTCACGAATAAAGAACAAAGAATACAATAATAACTCGTAGAGTAACACGGCGTAAAAGAAAGTTTTAAGAATTTTTGACTACGAAACTTCGTCCAATCCGATGTCAGTAAAGTTTTGGATTATAATTATAAAAGAAAAACTGTTTGCTGGCTATTAACTATGACTTATACAAATCTTGCTACAGCAAAAATTACGTATATTATTTACTTTAGCAAAAAGTAAACTTTATTGAAAGTGTCAATATGTGAAACGTCCTCATATTGTTAAAAAAATGTTTTATGACTATAGCTGGCTCCTCTTGAGAACAAAATGGATTACCAAGATGTTTCAAATAACTGAACCGTGGCTAGGTCACAATCTCTGGAAGTCTTCTGCGAGGACTTTCAACCACTGGCGTCTGAAAGAGAACAATCTGTACTAACGAGGATAGACTTTTAGAATGCCAACTGTGTCAAAGGCTCTGCCAGGCGTCTTCAGAATCGTGGAGTGATGAACGGGTCTATAAAGACCTGATACCTCGCTTTCCTACACATAGGTGTGCCGGCAGCCGACACTCAGCACCTTTTAAGCAAAAGCTTCGTCGTACTAAAAGCTCTAGGCTACAAGATCAAACAAGGGGTCAAGACCAAAAGATCCAAATGCATCAGGCAGAACTCTTCACCGACCCTTCAACGAACCAAGACATTGAAAATCCGTATTTTTTTTAACGTGTGGAAACCTCCACAGGCCGTCGCCCCACCGGGGCTTTCAGTGGGGCGGTGTGTCGGAATTGAACCGACTACAACAACACGGTGTACCGTATTGCTACTGAAGTAGGAGAAGTCCGGGAACAACTTTAGAAAGACATCCAAACCCCTCCAAGCGCCTGCACCACCTTCGTGTGTCCCTCAATTAGGCAATGTCCAGGCACACGAGGACGTCGCCTCCTGGCGGCTGGCCGTTACAGCGGGTACAAGGGAAACCCCGTCCCAGCCGACTGCGGCCACACTCAGGGCGCCATGAGGCGCTGAAAAGCGCGCCTCCGCAGCCCGGTTCACCGGCGACGTATTGGGTCCGAGGGGGCTTTCTTCCCAGGCCCGTTCCGCTAAGGTCGCGATGCTGCGTTACCCAAGCTGGGCAAACTGCAAGCGTTTGCTAGGCCGAGTCTTACCCAATGTTCCACAGAAGTGGTCCAAGAACCGACCCTTGTGGGACACCGCACGACATGGGCTTATATGTTAAATTTCTTTCTCGGTTCTCGTTCCATGCCGGTACGCTCCTCTAAATAGTCTGCCACCAGTTGCCTCAGGTATTTTGGCATCCATGGTAGTGGAGCAGCTCAGCCACTCTGATGCAACTAAATGGCAAACTGCCAAATGCGTTGGCGATGTCTAGCTCACCGCCTCTTCGGCACAGCCCTTAGGCTCAACACAGCGTCAACCGTTGAGCACCCCGACCAGAACCCAAATTGGGCGCTCGACAAATCGCGCCCCACCGTATTTATGTGCCGGACGATGCGAGCAGAGAGTACTCTCTGTTGTTTGCTGGACGAGGCGGGCAAATTATTTGAGAGTACTCTCTCAAATAATTTGCCCGCCTCGTCCAGCAAAACAATGGGCTTGTAGGCCGCGAGCGAATCAGCAGGCCGTCCTGGTTTCACCAAGAGCACCAGCTTCCCGCTTTTCCAGGTGCTCCATGTATGCAGCTTTCCAGTAGACCCTCCATACAGAGGCTCTGAAGTCGACTAAATTCAAAAATCAAAATCAAATCAAATTTATTTCAACTGAACCAACCGTAGGTATTTTTGAATTGTCACGAGAGATAGTCAGTCAGACTAAGTCAGTTATGAAGCTAGTTGCCTGTTAAAATAAGTATTATTTAAGGCAATACTCCGCCGCATTAGCGAAACTGGTCGACGGGCCAAGGTTCCATCTCTGGGAAAATCTGTAAAAAGGACCTCAAAGTTTATTTTGGCTGTAGGTAGGTTGTTTTCTTACTCAAAGGTGCTCCACCTCCCCACCTCTAAGTAAGTACTTTTTTATACTCTCTTATACTCTTTATTGTACACCATATATACATATAAAATACACCTGATATTTTCACATAAAATGTACAATGGGCGGCCTTATCACAATAGGCAATATCTTTAGGCAACTTTTGGATGGACATTTTAATGATCTCGTATGGGTGCCTGTGGTGTACAGTCATGTAATGTGTGCTAGTTTTAACGCAAATATATATAAATACCTAATATAAGTACATATATATAAATACATACATATATATATAATCATACATACATATACCTACACCTACAAGTAAATATATACCTATCTTAGACATTACCTTTCACATAGTAGTCTTTTAACATTTTTTTGTAGGATATATAATGATTGAGATCGTCTTATAGATAAAGGTAGGGCATTCCAGAGCCGCGCTGCTTCAACTGTGTATGATTTGTCAGTAAACTTTGTCGAATGCACTGGTATTTGCAGTTTTAAGTTTTCCGATGATCGCAACAACCTCGAATGTATGTCACATAGGAAATTAAAACTTTGCTTAAGATAAGGTGGAGTAAGGGGCTTGAACAATACGTTATAAAGTAGAGAAATAATATGGATATTCCGACGAAGGCGAATCGGGAGCTACTTGAGCAAATTGCGGTATTCGGATACGTGGTCATATTTGCGTAGGCCAAATATAAACCTTATACAAAAATTTTGAAGGCGCTCAAGCTTATCAAGTTGCTCCTCTGTGAGATATTAACTGGCATCAGCGTAGTCTAGTATTGGGAGCAGGAGCGTCTGTGCAAGCGAGATCTTTGTAGCGGTTGGAAGAAAGTTACGCAATCTTCGTAAGGAGCCCGCAGATGCGAACAATTTGTGACTTACCTCTTTGAGTTGTGGACTCCATGACAAAGTTTTATCTATTAATATCCCAAATTTTAGACGCTATCGCTGATCGGTACCGGCATGTCATTAAAATTAATTTGTAGCAGTTGTGTCAGTTTAATACGGGACATCATCCCAGGACTTCACACCATAATAACTTGAGTTTTTGAGGAGTTTACCTGAAGACCATAGTTGGTACTCCACTCACAAATACGTTCTGCATAAAGGTGGTAGGATGAAACTAATTTTTTATTAATAAATATTGCGAAAAGTAAGTAAGGGGATAAAACGCCACCCTGTAGTACACCGAGTGAGATATCACACCAAGGGGAAAACAAATCCTCAATGCGGATACGTTGGCGGTGACCAGACAGGTAATTATGAAACCAATCAATCACTATTGGAGATATGTTAATTGAGCGTAATAGCCATAATGGCGGGATACCGAAATGTACACTATTGAAAGCGTTATTAAAGTCAAGAAGTGCAAGTAGTTGTAATATTTCCATTCTCCATGGCCATTCTTATTTTGTCGGTAATATTAATAAAAGCTGTAACCATGCTGTGCCTAGGACGGAAACCAGATTGATAGGAGTTTTTGATAGAAAGAAGTTTTGTTGGGAGTACAGGAGGCGTTCCAAGACCTTAGATAGAAACGGTAATATAGATATGGGGCAATATTCTGTAAAAGTTAACGATCTTGACTTCTTAGGTAAGGGTATTATTTGGACATCTTTCCATATAGATGGAAATATGTCACTGGAAATAGAGTGGTTAAAAATGTTGCGTATTGTTGGAAGAATTAAATCGGGAGGACCATATTTCGGCTGACACAGTCGTTACCGACAGCGCTAGAAGAAATGCTTAGTATGCTCTCCCTAACATCGCACCAGTGAATTGATTAAAGACAAAAGTTGGATAGAGGGGAGCTGGAAGCTGTGAAAGATAACGCAAAGTATTAGTTTTGGTAGCCACTAGCCCCCTAGCTCCCCGTCCTACACCAATCCAGACTCCCAATTAACCCTCCCAAAAACTGTTCCCATTCTCCCAAACCCGCTTCATTTCTTCATCTGTAGGTGCAGATAGCTTTTCCCTCTCACAGGGAGACCACCAGAGGTGACTAACCCCATAGAGGTAAAACAGGATAGTTGCCCCTTGAACAACGGGGTAACTTTACAGGACGAAGAGAGAAGGAAGAGAGTTCCCGTAACTTACGCGTACTCCAGGCCAATATACACCTAACCATAGCGGCCTCAGAAGTCGTTAAGAAGATATTTAATGACAATGGCCTGGACGTTGCACTTATATGTACATACAAGAACGTGGCTTAACAACAAATTCATGGTCACCGGTCTGAACAAAGCAGAGAATGTTTTGGTAAACAAAGGAGGCTCTAAACCCGGAGCCTGCATAGTTTTAAAAAAATCCGTTATATTTTTGTCTGTTACATACAGCAGCAGCAGCGTAGCAGTTTACATCAATCTCAAAGGGTCATGTACAGCCAGGGTACTTGTTTGCTCGGCCTATCTACCAGGTGAGAAATCTGATACCACAGAAGAACTGTCAAGTGTCGTAGAATATGCTCCAACACAAAAGATGGTCGTGGGATGCGGCTTTTGTCACTAGGACTAGACAGGAAGTCTTTACTTTTTGTTACCGTTTTATGACTTTACCTTAACATCGGTTTCGCTATCTAGAGAGTTGCAAGTACCTAGAGATATCACGGCCCTAATGGCGATGCTTCAGGAACAGGCCCGCCGGTTGGAAGAACAGCTCCAGCGGGACAAAGAGGAGCAAGCCCGCCGTCAGGAGGAGCTGGCCCGCCGCTTGGAAGAGCAGCTGCAGTGGGACAAGGAGGACCAGGCTCGCCGCCAGGAGGAACAGATGCTCTTGTTGAAAGGCATTCATGAGACCTTCGACAAAGAACTCAATTTAGTGAAAGATCAGGTTCTTAAACACGAGAACCGTATCACTGAGGCCGAAACTCAGATTGCCGACGTGAAGAAGGCATTAGGAAACCTTAAAGTTGGAGACGGAGCGGCGACTACAGTAACTGCTACTCCTTCGGTGCGGGGGTTCAAAGTACCGCCGTTTGATGGAACATCTTCGTGGTCAGCCTACAAGATCCAATTTGAGGCTGTTATGATGGCGAACGGCTGGACAAAGGAACAAGCTATGACCGCACTCACCTTGGGTCTCCGAGACCAGGCTCTAAACGTCCTCGAAGCCCTCGGTAAGAAGGTAACCTATGAGCAACTGCTGGAGGCATTGTAGGCAAGATATGGTGACGCTCATCTGGAGCACGTGTTTCGTGCACAGCTGAAGGATCGTGCCCAACGCATCGGTGAAAACTTGCAACAGTGGGCTCTGGAAGTTGTGAAACTGGTCCGTAAGGCGTACCAGTCTGCACCTGCGCTCGTTGACGGGAATCTGGTGCAAGCTTTCATCGATGGCATTCGCGACCTCGAAGTGAGGGCTGCTGTGAGACTTGGGCACCATGAAACTCTCAAGGACGCTCTGGCCCATGCTTTGGAGGCGGAAGCTGTGAGACAAGACCATCGGTCTCATCGGGTCCGGGAGGTTGTAGCATCACCTGTGCGGGACCGATTTAAGGGGTACAGCCCTAGATGCTACGCCTGTGGTGAAAAAGGTCACCTTCGGTCCAGCTGCCCTAAGCGAAGCATAGGAAGTGAATACGACCGGTCTCAGGAGAATAGGGCGGTTGATAGTACTGCCCAACATCGCAGTGGAAAGTCTCACGGTAACGCAAACGCATTATCAAGAAGAGCTTGCCCTGAAGACTGCAAGCATTGCGCCAAGCAAGAGGTAAAGGAAGCTGTTCCTATAAGGACAATAAAGACGGACCTTAGCATCGAATAGAAGGAAAGCCTACAGCAAGCACAGCAAGAGGATGCAGATATCAAACCAATTCTCGAGTGGATTAAAGCTGAGATTCCTAAGCCACACTGGAGCGAAGTTGCATCGCTGAGTTCAACCACGAAGAGTTATTGGGCTCAATGGGATAGTCTAGTCGTCCAGGATGGAGTCTTTTGCCGTAAATGGGAAAATGCTCGAGGAGACAGCTGTCATCTGCAAATGGTTGTTCCTAAAGCTAAGATACCGGTGGTCCTGCAGCTCTACCATAACGGATGTTCAGGAGGTCATATGGGAGTTAAGAAGACATTGTTAAAGATAAGGGAGAGATTCTACTGGATTCATTGTCGTGATGATGTTGAGGACTGGTGTCGCAAGTGTATCAGTTATGCGGCCGTGAAGGGACTTCATACACGTAGTAGAGGCGCATTGAAATTGTACAATGTTGGTGCACCCTGGGAAAGAATTGCAATAGACGTATCGGGACCGTTTCCTGAAAGTGAAAGCGGAAACAAGTACTTCATGGTCGTAATGGATTACTTCACTAAGTGGCCAGAAGTCTTTGCCATTCCCAACCAAGAGGCATCAACAGTTGCAGATAAATTAGTGCACGAAGTCTTCTGTCGTTTTGGAGTGCCTTTAGAAATCCACAGTGACCAAGGAAGAAATTTTGAGTCTCAAATATTTCAAGAAATGTGTCGAGTGATGGGTACTCACAAAACCAGAACTACCTCTTACCACCCACAATCGGACGGAATGGTGGAACGATTTAACCAAACACTAGAGAGGTATCTGGCAAAAGTAGTTGAAAGTAGGCAAAAAGATTGGGACAAACACATTCAACCGTTTCTTCTGTCATACCGAAGTGCAGTCCACGAATGTACTTCCGTAACACCAGCGTTTGCAAACTTCGGAAGAGAACTACGGTTGCCTGCAGACTTGATCACTGGAATACCCCCTGATACCCCACGAAGTATAACGGAGTACGCGAATGACTTGCGGAACAAGATGAATGACATTTATGAGCATGTCAGACAATCGGGCCAACAAATGTCTGAAAAGATGAAAACCCGTTATGACCGGAAAGTGAATAATAAGGGCTTCGAAGAGTGTTCGCTAGTATGGCTACATAATCCAGTTCGCAGTAAAGGGAGATCTCCGAAGCTACAAGCCAAATGGGATGGGCCATATCGGGTAGTCACTAAAATCAATGATGTTACCTACCGGATACAGAAGGGTCCAAGAGGCGCCCCAAAGATAGTTCATGTAGATCGATTGGCGCGATACTATGGGACTGATTATGCTCGGGACGAGCATGTCTTAGGAGGGGGCAGTGTTGCGCCATCCAGAAAAATAGTCTGGAACAATCTACAAGACGCGAGAACGAAGGGACAACGCCATCTAGTGTCGGATAGCGCGCAACTGTGGACATTATGACGCTAGATGGCGCTACAAGTAGCTCTAGAATAATCTATTTAGTCTAGAGCCATCGATCGAATATTATCGTACATTCTAGTTATCTCGACAGCAATATAAAAGCGGATCGTGTTAGCCGTACGGGCAGTATTGATTCACGATACAGCGAACAAACATCGAAGCGATCTTCTAGTGCGACTAACGAGTGATATAGTGATTTGTAATTGTAAAGAGTGTTATTAATAAATATTGTGTTGTTTTTTCAATCAATTCAATCGACTACTTTAATTTATTAAATACCCAGCTCGTAACAATATTTAAAAATAAAAAGTTTTATTTACATTTATGACCATAAAGATTTTCTAAGCTAACTAACTATGTTTCTTAAACTATAAATTTTGAAGAATAAAACATATTTAGATCTTCTACGTGTTTTTCTTTTAGAGACTTAAGTCTGACTGAACTCTAAAAGAAAAACACGTAGAAGTTGCTGAGAAGCTGACGATCATGTTAGAAATTATATGAGTGTTTACAGCACACGAGATTTTTATTACTAATCTAAATTCACTGAGTTATTTTGCGTATTATTAGTACAGTAGTAAATATTTAAAACCGGCTTCAATAACAAACTATCGTTTAAAATTTAGACTATGAAGTCTAGAATATAGACTATAAATAGTTTAAATAAATGTCCGATTGATGGATTTAAAATTAATTCAATTAAAAGGTACTTCTTTATATACATATACTATAATTTATATAGGGAACTATAAGACTATTAACCTTACTCAAGCACAAAACAAGAACTAAATCTAGTGCGCCAAGTCAATCATAAATATGCTTTCTAGTATAGATAGTTATTCCCACGAGAAAGATAGGAACCTTACCCTGTATTCGCTTGGATGAATCGACAAACGCCCAAGTTTGCAAACTTTGTCTAATTAGTCGCAAAACAAACAGAAATGCCGACTAGATTCAACTGGAAGAGCCTCCCTGTTCTAAACTATTCATATTAAATATATTAACTAAAGCAATATCAATAGTATTAGAGGGTTGAATGCTTCGTAGCGCTTTAGTTTGAAAAACTTTATTAATACGTAAGGATTCTTAGCATAAAAGTTGATCTAGCAAGTTTATTCGCTCTCAAAAGCAGATTTAAACTTGACTTAAATTAGTTAATAAGAGTAATTAGTAAGAGAAACATGCAAATAATATTTAAAAAAACAAATTTTCTAGACTACATATCATAAGACATCGTTATAGTTTCACTTAAAGATAAATTTTAAAAATCAAATCCATAGATAAAAAAGAAGGTGAATTGTTGCAGAGTTTTAAACAAATGCGTTTCATTTAGTTTGTAAAAGAAAAATGAAAATTAAACAAAATAACCTGAAAAAAAAAACCAGCGATACACAGCGATAAATGCCTACTCTGTATTTCTTACTACAAAAATGGTCTTAAAATATTAAAAATGTCACCCTCACTCATTTAGGATGTATAGGAAGGGTATTAAAGCCGAAGTTTCTAATGCAGTTTACAATGAAGTTTTTTTTAACTAATTAGACACAATAAGTCCAATTTAAGTGTCGTACTGTTAACTGACGAATTTGTTATTATTCTTTATTTCTTGAATTAAGGTATCGAATATAAATAGTTCTCACTGGACATAATAGTTCACCCACATATAGAAGGCTTGCCGGTCTTTAAATTCCTGAAAATGTATCAACTCATTTAATTAAACAGCAACAAGTCCTTTCGACAAAGGGTATCGTTCGTTACTCTGAGAGGTATCATTAAATATTTCATATCAAAAATAACTGATTGAAATTCCAGGTTAATGATCCTTTATCGACGATCGATCGAGTCATAATAAAACTTTATTCATGGATACTATCAATGTGAAATTACTAAGCCGTATGACCGTCCAATTTTTTAAAATGTTTACAAAACGAATAACCTACCAAGACTTTAAAAAAGAAAAGAAAAGAAAATTCTTTACAAAAATACCATTATCAAATAACATTGAATACACAATTCAGCGTAAGGGACGCGTTAACACAATTTTAATACTTAAGTAATAGAATTCTTGTTATTATATAATATTAAACTGTTTAGCCCACGACACTTACCGCCAGGACAAAATGATTTTCCGAGGTGGGTCTGGAAAAAAATACCTACATACATACATGAGAGGATTTGGGGACTTGATGACTTTGCCAAGCTGTATGAGTGCAAGCTAGAAGCAAATTAAAACATTTGTATCATGATTTATGCACAAATAAATTGTCTATTTCTGTTTCAGGATTCCTGTGCAATCATAGTTTGCTTTAATGAAATACTAACTATAGTATAAGAAGTTATAAAAATAACACATTACTTATAACAAATTTCTAAAAAAACAATATATTCGTTTTCCTTTTGTTTAGAAATCATCTAATTTAAAAATTTGTGAGTTGTTTCTTCAATTAAATCTTTATGTTTATTTAATTAAATCCCCATATACATATATATATCTTTATATATATAATTCTTCTGTGAGTGTGTATGTCACTGAACTACTCTCAAACGAATGGACGGATTTTGATGAAATTTTTTGTGTGTGTTCAAGGGGATCTGGGAATGGTTTAGATTCACAAATCAGCCCGGCAGATGGCGCTGCAGTCGGTATCTAGGTTATTTATCTATATTGATCCTAATCGCTTGAAATATCATGCAGGACAACGTCTGTCGGGTCCGCTGGTATATATATATACATATATATATTTATGTATACATACAGACATAGATATAATATTAAATATATTAAATTATGAAATTATTATTATATATTATTTCATATATATATTATATAGTAAAATAATCTAATAAGAAATTAAAGAATCTAGAGCATATTTTTTTAATCATTAAGGATACAAATCTTGCCATAGCTGCAAAACTTATTGAAATTAATGAAAACGAAAAATAAACTATACTATTTTTGATTCAATGGTATTTGGTAATGACGATCAGAGGAACAGTAAGAGCTACATTATATATGAAACTTTAACTCACTTTTCATTTTGAATTTTCTAAAATAAAAAGTTGTTGCGATTCTAATATCTACGCCAGCGAGTGTTTTATTGTAAAGTTTAATGAATGAATGAAATGAAAAAATATCCTATCCAAAAAACTATATATAGGTTGCCTGGAAGAGATTGCTTTTATCAATAATGCCGTCCTTTGTACATTGTGTTTCAAACTTCGTCTTCTACCTATGATGTACAAATAAAGTTGTTATATATATATCTATCTGTCATACAGTATTCACCTCCCTAAAATTTTACAATAGATACAAAACAAAACAGAAAATCGGCAGAAATATTTGTCAAAAAACTACTCTCAACGGTTTTGTAAAGAGGAGTAAATGACAATATATCATTTTGTATTTAGATGTACGTTGTACGAAGGTACATTGAAGTATATTAACATTAACAGTGTCCCTCAAATCAGTCGGCCTTCATAACTTATAAGACATATCAAGCTATAATGAAAATAAGTTTCTACACAATATAGGATTACGTACATGTCTCAATAGATTTATTTTTAACCTAAAGAAGTGTTATTATAAATTTAACGTGTAAATAATAAACCCAGACCCTTCCATTTCTTTCTCTCTAGCATATTAAACTTAACGAATTTACCAATTTTAATTTCGTTGTTTTTATTTTATCATTTGATAGGTGACTTGATCTAGAATGTTCTTGGGTCAAGTAAGATAAAGATAATTTTCTTAGATTCAAGAAATTTATTCAGTCGTCATTTTTTTAGGGGTTTTTGAGTATTTTATAATTTCAAATATATACTTGTTGTATAGACGATAGAGATAAGGACAGCCGTTTTGTATGGGGGACAAGTCAAACAACTGTCCAACTGCAAGCTATAAATAACAGCTCAAAAACCCTCCGAAATGGCGCTAGTATATATGTATACAGGGTATAGTTTGAATATAGCAGTTGTAGTAGTGGAGATATGCCATGTTAAAAAGGCATGAGGGTCTATGGACACTGGTCGGCACGAAGTTCATACACATATAACTATAGCACGAAGTGCCCTAAAAAAGTCTTACTACACCTTTTTCGGTCTTGCTCCCATGCGATCAGAGCTTTAGAAACGTAATAACTACCACGATTCCAGATTTTAGAGGTTAAAAATAACATTTTCTTTCAAACGAATATAACATTTTAAATTTATACAATTAAGTATATAGGTATGTGTCTATGATTATGCGCTTCGTGATGGACGTCCGTGTGACATGCCCGCTACAACGCAGTTGACGGTGCATGAGGTAGCTCTCTTCAACATACGTTTGCTCTACGTAATACTTCCGTGTTACACACGAGATCAGGTCATCGGATTTTAAGGATACTACGTACTACTACTACTAGGCATCTGAAATGCAAACGATCTAGCACGCAGATGTGATGTTCACGTCTCTGCGGAGTTTAAGATTTAGCACCACAGACATAAAAGTTCTCCTACTTTTTCATATCTGGCCGACGTATAAAAGCAATAAAAACATAAAACTAATCTCTCACATATTCTGAGAGACAAGTATTTTTCGACTTTTTGTGCCTCCAATCAATCAATCAATTAGTCTAGTACAGGCCACAACTGGACATAGCTGAGGTCCATATAACTCCATAGCATTTACATTAGTATCTTACTGTTGCGCCATCGAGAAAAATAGTCTGGAACAATCTACAAGACGCGAGAACGAAGGGACAACGCCATCTAGTGTCGGATAGCGCGCAACTGTGGACATTATGACGCTAGATGGCGCTACAAGTAGCTCTAGAATAATCTATTTAGTCTAGAGCCATCGATCGAATATTATCGTATATTCTAGTTATCTCGACAGCAATATAAAAGCGGATCGTGTTAGCCGTACGGGCAGTATTGATTCACGATACAGCGAATAAACATCGAAGCGATCTTCTAGTGCGACTAACGAGTGATATAGTGATTTGTAATTGTAAAGAGTGTTATTAATAAATATTGTGTTGTGTTTTTTTGGTAATCAATAGACTACTTTAATTTATTAAATACCCAGCTCGTAACATTACTTTCTAATTATTTATTTTTACATATTATATCTTACAGTGCCTGAAGTTGAAAGATCATATTTACAGATATAACATAGACAGTTTTAAAATAAAACTATGCCAGGAAAGTAACAGCACTTTTTAATTTTGCATCGTACTAAATTAACTCATAATTTATTAAAACGAGTTCACACCCTTTTTTGGAACGTACTAACGTTTCCCCCATGCAACATTTCACTATACAAAATTGCTCCCCAGACACACGGCTCAGTATGGCCTTTATAAAATTAATGAGAAAAAATATGATTAAGTAGACTTTTTTGGCCAGAATCAACAGGGTTGCATGTTTATTATGAAAATTTAAAAGGTCTGGTCATAGTTGGGCATGGATCACCCGCAGTAGTACAGACACAGAGCTCAGGCGTCATACCAATTGCAGAGTAGTCACACTCATATATTGCACAGCCTGGCGCTGTATGCGTTAACTTTACGTGGATTAGGGCCGACATACGCCGACAATGCAACCGCCCATCTCAATTTAATAAAGGTGTAGGCAAGAATAAGATTCCTTTGCATTAGGTAATTTGAGGCTATTGTGTACATACTTTTGTATAATTCATAATTACCATATAAAATATTATCAATGTTAGCCATTTCTAATACACAAGTTTTATGACATATTTTTTTACTTTATTACGACAGAACTCAATCGTATACAATTTTAGTATCTGTTAACAAAGTGATTGTGACTAAGATTGCACGTAGAACTGCAAACAACGTTTGATTTTGAAAGTTATATACTTAAGAGTTAGACATTGGTGTGAACTTTCACTTAACTATGCAGGATCAGTAATTAGTACGTAGTTTGGCTGGTCATAGTGAACCACATTTTTGAAACGAACATTTCAAAATAGAAGTAACTTGTATAAAAGCTATTAAAGCAAATTATTATGAAGTGCCTGATAAAAATCACTGACGAAAAGTCGCTTCACCCCTTGATGAAGGTCCCCCGTCGGGCCTGAAAGTAGTCGGACATCCCTGATATACAGGCGTAAGTAAAACCGTTTGCCATAAAAGTACTTAATATAAGTTATGCTTTATTAAATGAGGATACAAGATAAATTACCCTCCTACCGTTTGGCTCTGTGATTCCATATCTATATTATTTAAGCATACGTAGTTTATAAGCAAATCATATATAATGCTTATAGTCTACTTAAAATGCAAATCAAACCGTTCCAAAAATGTGTAATGGAAGAAAACCAGATCGCAGGCTAAAGAGTTCAAGATCGAATATGAAAGTAGATGCTAATAGCATCTCGCTCTTAATCCTAGTTCTGTTAATGGGCCATAGCGAGAGTTCTTACAATTTTATTACGTATTTGAGCTGGAATATGGTCGGAGAGGTGGCAAAAGTTATATTTTACTTCAGTTGATTGTTCAGATACACAAAACATGAAATAATTTCTATTCCATGAAATAAATATTGCCATTGAACCGTCAGATTTAGAACCCCCACCTAAGCGCAAACGCGGCAGAAAAAACATTTTTGATGAACGGTTATCAACAAGCCTCGACTTTGCTAAATTAAGTGACAGGAAAGCAACTGTTGTTTTGACATCAACACTCAAAAGTGCAGGTACTGATCTCTCAGAGTACAATATAAATTCATCTCAATTCGTCGCCAGCATATGAAGTAAAGACAAAGGGTAGCGGAGTCCTTAAAGAAATAATTTAATCCAAATATTCCTTTTACTGTTCATTGGGACGGCAACCTAATAGAAGACATACACATACAGGACACGAAGCAGTGGATCGCCTTCCCACTTTTTTTTTATTTTTATTTATTTTTAGGCCTACCAGGGTCAAAGTGGGAAAGAAAAACGTGCGCTGATAGTGAATTCCAATCTTTCACCGATCGGCACAGGAAAGAAGAGCCAAACCGTTTCTTTCGGGATCGCATATCTTCGACTCGCAAACAGTGACTCCTCAGGCCAGCACGTGTAGTCCTGTAGAGGAAGGGAGAAGGTGGGACCAATTGGAAGAGCTCGTCAGAACACTCTCCGTGATGTAGGCGATAGAGAGAAGAGAGAGAGAGTGTCAAGCAGATACTGCGCATAGCCATCCCAAAGATGAGAGCAGTACTCCACGCAGGAGCGAACCTGGGTCTTGTATAAAAGACAGAGATGCTCGGGCGAGAAGAACCGTCTCACCTTGTTCAATACACCGAGCTTCCGCGAGGCCGCCTTAGGGACGCTCTCGATGTAATCACGCGGATTGAGATCCCGACAGATGTCCATACCCAGTATATTGTAGTGGCAGTTGAGTGTTCTGAAGAGTAGGAAGGCGAAGGAATGGAGACTTTTTGTTTGAAAACACGCACGCCTGTGTTTTCTTGGAGCTGAACTCGACCAGATTCTCACAACTCCATTGACAGATGCGGCTCAAGACCCGGTCGAACTCAGCGACAAGCTCCTGTCGTTTTCCCTCAACGTCTGCTAGCTTGGCAGCAGGATGTCCAAAATATCGCCCGTGTTCTGTGCTATCGTCTGCATAACAATGTATGTTGCCAAGAGCCAACATATCATTGATATGCAGAAGGAACAGCGTGGGCGATAGGACGGAGCCCTGAGGTACACCAACGCTAACCTCCTGGAAGTCAGAGGCCGCGCCGTCACATAGAACCCTAATGCGGCGCTTGTGGAAGAAGGCAGCAACCCAGTTGCATAGCTTAGATGGCACACCAAATGCAGGAAGTTTGGAGAGAAGCGAGCGATGCCAGACCCTATCGAAGGCCTTGGCAATGTCGAGGCTGATGGCCAAGGACTCCCCATGCCTATCCATAGCCATATCCATCACCCGTGGATCGGTTCGGCCTAAAATCATATTGCCGATCATTGAACAAGGAGTGATCCTCTAGGTGGCGGATTAATTGGGTGTTAATTATCCGCTCGAGCACCTTACAGAGT
This sequence comes from Tyria jacobaeae, assembly GCA_947561695.1. NCBI lineage: Eukaryota > Metazoa > Arthropoda > Insecta > Lepidoptera > Erebidae > Tyria > Tyria jacobaeae. The sequence continues at coordinate 10,292,939 of OX387210.1, forward strand.
ATGGAGGTGACGGTTATAGGACGGTAATTAGCTGGATCGGAGCGGTCGCCTTTTTTGGGGATGGGTTGGACGTTCGCCTCTCTCCAGGCCTCCGGAACAATTCCCGAGGAATAGGACAGGCGATACAAGCGCGTCAGTACAGGATACAACTCTGGTGCACAGTTTTTAAGAACCACCGCCGGAATACCGTCGAGTCCACTGGCTTTCCGAACATCGATTGACCGAGTCGCAAGATGCAATGGTGGGCGGGATTTACTGTTTTTACTGTCAGGACAGAGTGTAAATCAGCTTTTGGCAATTCCCAAAGTCAGTTGTGGAACTGGGGAGGCGTATGCTTAAGCTGTTTATGACACTATTCTTTCCTGGATCTTGTGCGACTTAAGAGGAGGTGCTTGCATTCTATTATTACAGCAGAAGATGCTCTTTGGTTGGCCTGTCGTCACCATATATTGGACGACAGGCCAACTACTAGGTTTAAGTGGACCCGAAATATTGATCTTCAAACGATTTAGAACTGCATGGCCTAACATTGATCAGAATAAGTTCTTCAGACCCTGACGCTTTAAGATGCGTAGAAAATGTAGCAAACAGCACAATTTCATTCGCTGAAAAACAGCTAAATGATTATCAGCCACGGGATGATTTTTGGGAGGTGTGCCTAATGAAGGGAGCTCCATTCAGAGCCCTAGCAGGTCTTGATCGCTCACGATGGATGGCAAAAGCAATTTATTACCCTACGCTTTTTATGTTTAGAGACCATTTTAAATTGACAGAAAAAGAACTTAAACGATCGATCACTGAAATTTGCGTTTTCGTTGTTACGATTTATGTAAGATGCTGGTTTCTAGCTCCCGTGGCAACTTCAGCACCAAGGAATGACCTGTGGCTATTAAAAAGTCTTAAGGAATTAGAAAATATAAAGAAAGCTATGGCAAAAAAAGCTCTAACGAAGTTCCCGGGGCATTTGTTGTGTTGCACACAGGCGGACCTTTGGCATTCCGCCTGTGTGCATTTTGTGAATTAAGTTTTAAATAAATAAATTAATTAAATTTGTGAAAACTGTCTGTCTGTATTGTTGCGCTTGCTTTTTTTGATGAGGAAGTTTCTCTTGGTACCAAACAAAAAATGGTAATTGCACTGAATGAAGAAGGTTTTTTAGAATCTTGGGAATTTCGTCTGCATTTTTGCGAAAAGAACCTCGTCTTTAGGAAGAAGATGAAGACTACAAAGCTTCTAGAGAAATTGTACGCTCTTTGAGAGTAGTCGTAGCATTTTGAAGAACATAATACCTTCCTTTGGTTCGGAAAAAATTCAGGCAAAAGTACCCTAATATAAAAAAGAAGAATATATAGAAGAAAAATATATATATTTTTCTAGGACTAGGAATTGAACTACGAACTAGGATAAATTCCTGTGTCGCGGGGAACTTTAACACTCAAGCAACGGACACAAAGAACACCCAATACCAATTACCAATTTATTTTATTTTTATAGTTTTATAATTTCTGCATGCTTGTATTTTTTGAACTTAGAATTTTTTTATCAAAAATATTTTATTTTAATTTTTCGTGTGCTCGTAGCGACTCCTAAATATTACTTTAAAAATCTGAAAAAAAAATTGATATTCATTTTTTGTGCAAAAAAAAATAATATGGTGCGCGTCACCCTTTTATTCTGTAGAACAGGGAGTCTGTTCTAAATATTACAGAACTCCTAAATATTACTTTAAGAAACTGAAAAAAAAATGGTATTATTTTTTGTGCAAAAAAAAATATATTTTTTAATATGGTGCGCGTCACCCTTTTATTCTGTAGAACAGAAATTTACACCCTTTTATTCTGTAGAAAAAAAATATTTTTTTTTGGTTTATATAAGAAGCACCCTAGTGTATGTCCAGTTTATCTGTAATAATATAGGGTACTCTGCTGTGTTAGGTGACTTTATCTCACTTTCGTAAAACTTTCTTAAGCCAACGAGATTTAATGCAAAGTTTAAATTAATTTAGGTTCCTGCTGAAAGAGCTTGATCTAATCATTTTTAGATGCGGCACTTTAAAATATTGCGGTTTAAAAGAATATATCTTATTAATGTTCTTCAATAGGTAGTTATTTTTATGTTTACTTTAATTGAATACTAGCAGACCGACGCGAGGTTCCCCCGCCCTAAAAATATGTATAAAAGTAACTTCATTGATACCTTTCAATCATCAGTTTTCCAATAATGAAATCCATTAAAACTCATTTAGACGCAGAGACGGAATGAACTCAAAACAAAATTTATAAATATGATAGTTTGGGGCCATAACACTAATATCACACAAAAAATATATAAATTTTCAAATATATCGATTGAAATACAAAAGCAAAAGCTTTTAAATTTTAAATTTAAAAGCATATTACATGGGACCTAATAGTGGTAATATTTTGTGTTTATTTAATGACATATTTACACAACTTTTTCTTTAATATCTTAATTCCTAAGATTTCGACTTCCTTATGTTATTGTCAATACTCGAAACAAGTTCGATTTTTTTACTGTTAATGAAACAAAAAATCGAACTTGATTTCGCCATATAATATAAATGAATATAGAATATCGACACAAACCACTAAAGCGAATACGGCGTAAAATTATTTATATTGACGAGTAATTTAAGATTATTAAGTTTGGTATAACGATATATACCGCTTATAATAATGCCACAGGATCGCGGTTTCACTCGATTGAAAAACACCCCCAAATCCTTTATCAGCGGAGCGCACGCCTGCTTTACCGCTCACTGCAAAATTTACATACACTTATCGAAACCACACTTTATTGGGCGTTCAATTGCAACAACATAAATATTTATTGAATAGTATTATAATAATACTTGCAAAATTATGATAAACAGTATAAATAACGACTGAATTTGGAATTGTGAGTGTTATATAGTTGTATGTAAATGTGTTAATCGTTTCATACGGTACATTATGATCGTTTTGGTTGTGGTGTTTGCAAAAAAGGGGTTTGGAATTTGAAAACATTTGATTGTAAATTAATAAATAAAATTGATCATGATGATGATTCGTCCTTAGCTATTTACTTATTATTATAATTATACTTTTATGGCACAGTTAAGTGACAAGCAGAGAAGTAAAGTGTTTAATCTGTACGCATAGCAATATATTTTAACTTATAACAATATACATACGGGGTTAACAGACAAAAAATATAATTGAATTTTGGCAAGACAAAAAAATAACATCAATATAATATTACATAATACGTCTAGTTAGCTAACGCTACATAGACTTTATAAACATTCATAACTGCAATAATATGTTTAGATTCAATGTTTGTAACTAATTGTTATTGAAGGGTGTCTGTATATTTATAATCTCTTCCTGTTCTCAAAGTATTTTCCTACCCAATAAAGAATCTGCTACTTAAGTTATATACATATATTTCTGAAATATATTTCGTTTGTTTTTTTTTTGAGATAATATAATCAGCCTGTGTCGTGGTTATTTCTTATCTAACATCCTAAGGCTTACGGCCGAAGTCGTAAAATAACATTGACACCTACTACGCAAAATAGATCTCCTGAGGGACCCATATATAAGTTAAGTGCACACTATTCTTTATTGTACACCTTGAACTTTACAGTAAGCAATGTTTTATTTAATTTGTTTTCAAGATAATCCCATATAGTCTAGAATATGTATAAGAAATTATGAAAGACATACACATACATACACTCGCTCTTATATTCATTAACTTTTTTTATATCTCCTTTTTTTGTACGGTATAGATAACGCGTATTGGTATGCATATAAATCGATAAGTCACAAACCAGTACCCTGCAGTCGGCTTTAAACTGACTTCAAGATAGTTGATTCATTTTGAAAGGGCTTAAATCTCATTTGCAACGGTACAAAACTGTCGTAACGAAGTCATAATAAAAACAAATCCTAAAATTGTTTCAGTGTAGTTACTGTGCGCTAATTGAGCTCAGTAATGGTTGAATAAATTTGTTTGGACAATAAAGACGCTTAAACTGAACTATGTCCTATTGTTGTAGGTCCAAATTGCTAATTTGACCGCGTAGATTTAATTATGCATGCCGTCCGCTGAGAGGGGCCATAACGGAGGGGTGTCACAGGCAGGCTTGTTTATAATGTAGTAAGTAATGCGCAATCCAACCCAACCCGCCTGCGCCAAGTATTAACTTTTTATTACACAGAACGAACTTTCGCGGTTTACGGCCACACTGGGGAGGGCACGAACGTGTCAAAATTTAAGCGGATGTTATTTTAAATGCAGCATACATTTATTTTCGGGAACTGTCAGCAACACAGGGATACAGTGTACTTTTGTGTATAGAAAATTGAGAAAGATTATTCTTTAGCAATAAGGTGAATGTATCCGGATATTCTGTCCCGATATGTCTTCTGATAATTATATCTTGAAATCGAGGCTTTGCGTCGGCTTCATCCCCTTGCTTGTTGCAACTTTGGCACATCGAGTCATCCAACGCAGAATCATAATCTTCAATTTTCAGCCGGTGGTTGTTCTTGAGATAACCCTAAAATTAATATGCTTTTCACGTCGAGTTCAGATTCTTATCTAAAGATTTAAATTTTTATTCTTTATATGGTTTAGGTTTCATAATATTTCTATACAAAATACAGTTTTATCGACGCTGCCGTTGTTAGAAGGCAGTGTAAACATAATTTGCCACATGATAACATTAATTACGGCTTGGTGTAAACATAACAAAAACCCTTCCACAGAGAGTACATATACCGCGAGCTTCAGCACTGATGAAGCGATGTTCCGGTAAAAATACAACCTCCTTTATATCACAATTTTGTAACGACTTCTCCTCTGCTATAATAACAAAACAAGTAAAAATAAACCAGGCTCAATCAATTATCCATGGGGCTCCGTAATCGGATGCTTATTTACCGTTAGCTAATTACTTGTTGACTCAATTATTTTTCAGTTTACTACGAATTTTATTATTATTATTATATATTAGATATGAGATTGTTTAACGGATATCTATATCATATATTACATGGGTAATACTATCTCAACACTTGCTTAATTTACTATTCTTATTTTGGTAATTATATTATAAGGTATGATGGGGTTGACAGTTTTTTAAAGATAAAACCCTAAATACGAGGTAGATTAAAAAATAAATAAAAAATGGGAATTATCACATCACATGTCGCCTCTATGGCGGTCCTCTATCGCCTACATCACGGGGAGATGTTACCTTACAGTCTTACAGGAAGGAATCATAATAACATCTGGTATACGATAAATATGTTATTAAACCCGTGTACCATCTTTCTCTTCACTTTATTTGAGGTGAGTTGAAAGACAAGCTCAGAAACTCAGCACATCAGAAATTGTCAACTATTCCACCTGACGATCAGTACCAATATTAATAAAACCGTAAAATCGCCTTTAGTTTCAGGCCTAAATGTAACGAAACTGCCAATGCAATTGCATATTCCGGCGCATTGCAACAAAGTCGTAGAAATAGCAATTTAATTACGTTATTCAACTGGCTCCCTATTGGACGCATCAACTGTCCAATAAAACGTTGACAGTAATTTAATTTATGGTCAGATCGACACTTTCTATTGAGTAGGTATAGTGTATTGAGATATTATAATACTAAATTGGGATATTGGGAAAGATTTTAATTGTTAGTGGTCTGTTAGACGGCTCGGACTACGAGACATCTGCATGATCGAGTTATAGGTATGCGACCCTGACTTGCTTGTGCTATTACTTATACTCCCCAATCCTTCTGTATAAGCACTATCCGTTTCCTTTCCTTTCTGTAATCCCTTTCCTGTTAGTATCCTCCAAACTTTCCCATCTAATTAATAGTAACACTATTAGTGCCCGAATGATAAAATTCGGCTTGGAAGCAAGCCAATCATTCAATTGGAAGCAAGCAATCCATCTGTATAAGCAGTAAATATAGCTTTCCTTTCCTTTCTATCCTCCCTTTCCTGTCAATATACATTATGTGTGTGTGTGTGTGAGTGCATTAGGCTTGTCCTCAGTTACGTAAGTGGGGCAAAATTGTAATCGTCAAATGTAGGCATTCATTACGCATGTGCCTACCTCTTCAGGGATACAGGCGTGAGTGCGAGAATGTATGTATTTATTTTCAATTGTTACTTTCTCAGAACCATGACTAGTCAATATAAAAAGATAAATGGGGTTGTTAGAAAGGAGCAAAAGTAAAAAGAAGGTGTAGATAATGCACACCTTAGTTGCATAAAAAAATATAACTGCCAAAAACAAAACAACCTCTACAATTCATACATTGTAGGTGTGTATAAACTGTGGTGGTATGAATGTATAACATATATACATACATATAAAAATATTAAATGAGGACTATGGACGAATTGGTTCTTCATATTCCCTTAGAAAAAGTTCCTTTACCTTTGCCTTAAAAGAGCAAAGATATATAAATGTCTACTAAAATCGTTATAAGTAGGTAGTAACTTAAGGGGTTTAGTTTTTGGACTGTAATTTTTAATGTTTGATAAAAATTACACTACATATTATCGCAGTATATTTATTAACTTACTAAAGCTACCAGTAATATAAGTTCATCCTTAAAAAAATAACTCAAAAATATTTTTCAATAAATCTAGGTCAGAGAGCAAGATAAAATCATCGATGCTTTGTGATAGAGTATCGTGTTGCCATTATCGCGATAACGGTATAAGTAGAAAAAGTAGGTTAATAGCCGCTTTTCTGCACAACATAAGTGTTAACACATATACTATAGGGGAAAATATATACCGCCTTTTTATGCGTCTCAGTAGAATATCTATAAATATATATACATATATATATTGATATAGTTTTACGAGACTTGTTACTACAATCATTAAACGCACGGATGGCGTAGCGGTTTAAGTGGTCACCTCGCCATTACGCTGCCGCGCCCAGGGTTGTGGGTTCGATCCCCGCACGGGACAACACTTTGTGTAATCCTCAAATTGTTGTTCTGAGTCTGGGTGTTCTTTGTGTCCGTTGCTTGAATGTTTGTAAAGTCCTCCGCGACACAGTAATTAATCCTAGTGTTGTCTTTCTTAATAAAAAAAGGGACAAAACAGAAACTTCCCTTCACTCCAGGTGGTCTCCTTGCACAAATATTAAAGACATATAGGTAATAACGTACATACTTTCTCATACATATACTCACGCCTTTATTCCCATAGGGGTAGATATAGTTGTAGTAAACGTCCACGGCACATATTTTGACGAGCGTAATTTAGTCACAATTACGTGGGAATTTGAGAATAAAATGGAAATACATTAATTGAGAGAGAACCGTAGGTAATAAGGGAAGAAAAAAAAATACTTGGAATTTATATATCTACTTATAAATAACAGAACTACTTCAGTGGACTTTCGTATTTCAGTATCACTACTAGGTATATAAATTAGATACATTACGAAGAAACATTTTACACTATCACAAAAGATTTTGATTACGTCTCAACCAAATAAGCTTACACATTCCAAACACGACAATTAAATTTATATTACTCAAAACATTGTAAGAGATTAGGCAAAGTGTACACCGCTTAACCGACAAACCACTTACGTACGTATGAACAAAATGCAACACGAACGTATCTAAAGAAGCTTAACGTCACCTGGCGCTCCGCACTCACCGCACCTACAGACAACACTTTAAGCTGATTATGACGGATATGTCGCAGTTTCTAAACCCGCTATACGCCACATTCCCTCAGCGAACAAATTAAAATTATTTTAAAGCAGGATTAAAATAAAGTTCTGGGATCTTGTAGAACTACCAGTTGCTAACAACTCCTAGCTATGCCACTTACTACTAAGTTAACAATAGATAGCTTATAGTAACCCTTTCGGATTATATAACAAATTAAATGAATCATCTTTTTTTTATTATAAAGGTAAACTTCAAAAACTTGCTAATTGAATATGATAAAAACCATTAGCATAAACAATACATAATATAAGCTAACGGTTTTTATCAGAATCAATTTTTGAATGGATTCATGTATTTTCCAGGTTATAGAATTTTTTATTTATAAACTTTAAAGTCTAACGTGAAAACAAACAAAACCTGTTTTTTGAAGTTCATTCATAAACCTATATTAATATTAAGACGATATACGACGATATAATTAATGTAATGACGTAATTATATTTATTTTTTAAAATAATATTTAGTACAATTAGTGATACTAACATTATTACCGACTCTTTTAAGATACCGGTTTTATGAAAATGTGTTCCAAACATAATTTTCTAATAATATTAATATTCACATCCTCTTGCTTTTGATAATTTATTTTAAATTGATCTTTAAAATTAAATAAGATAACTGTCTTAATATCTTCTCGCTCAAGAATTAAGTTAGTTTAAGTAGTAAGTAAATCAATTCAGTAAGATAAAAAAAGTTATTAATTAGATGTCTAATGCATAACCAAGTTGCTGTTGAAACTATAACACTTACAGTACTTCATAATTTTTACGTTCCCTAGACATGTATGTAGCCACATTCAACTCGCATACTGTAATTTTAGTGTTGCTAATTTGTGTGCAATACTGAAAAGCGGCTCGTCTAGTCTTGTTTGTAAATTGTATTGCCCTATCAGTAGACCCGCCGTTACAAGTTAATTTAAACTTCTAACGCTTGTCCCACTTGGGTTGATCGCACTTAACAATATAACTGAAAATAACATTTAAATTTATCACGTCGGAATCATGTTAAAATCTGTAGAGAAACCAAGTGTGCAAATTTCAAATTCAAAGATCTGATTCTTAAAGGAATACATTGCAACAATCATTGACTCAAAAGTGTTTACAAATAAAAAAATATAAACAGAAATAAGGATTAGGTAGATGAACAATATATGCATTTATGTCAAGTCAGTAGTATAAAATTGTGAACGAGACACGCTGTCTAAATCAAATATTCTTTATTTTTATAAGGACAAATAAAAGAGTAGTGCATTATTTCTTTTAAAAGATGACAAGCTTATGACATGAATAAAGCTGACGAGAGAAGAAACTCGCAAGATACGATTATGAAGTCATTAATATAAAACTGACCCTAAAACACATTAAGGTCAGGATGAATTTACTATACATATAACTTACTCTGTTACTGTGTTACTATACATATAACTTATCGCATGAAGCGGTGCTGTTCAACGCTTCATGCGATAAGTCCGTTTCGTGCGACTGTGTGCCTGGTGAAGAGAAAAACTTCACTCCCAAACAGTTCAGGGAGAGTACGTAGTAGTAACAACTTTATTGTTCATTACTTTCATTTTCTGTAATGATTTAAAAGTCTAATTAAAATTCTGTTAATCGAATCATATACACAAACGCCTATTTAAATAATGATGATTCAAGCTCACAGCAGTATCATTATTAAGGATACTTAACAAACAAATAGCTATGTAGGCAATCACATATCATAATATCATTAAAACAAGGCTTTCTTTGTACACATTCTTTCAATGAAATACAAACATTAACGAACCAAATATGTCTCAAAAAATATGAATACCTCCCCAGTACAGGCAATAAATATGAAACGATATCGGAATATAAAATAATGGCCATAACATCACGACCTGTCAAGTAATTGAAATAGAAAACGTATGATACTCGTATTTATAAAAATTCCTCCTTAAAAGAAAGGTGCGTCAAAACTGGGTTTGTCCTACCCATAATATCGTATGCCTGTGATACGGAGGCTTAATAATAAATTCCTTTGTGCAAAAGGAACAAAAAATTAAAATTCTTTTCGTGTCCGTCGGCCTTCGCCGGCGCAGTTTTGTCATTTTGTTTGGAGGGATCTTGTGTGACATACGCAAATCCCTCCGCTGAATATACATATGTATATAAAATACACTACTAAGAATATCTAAGTGAGCAATATTAGGCACGTTTTCACATAAATCTTTCCATATTCGGTGTATGAAACTTTGAGACAGACTGTTTTTCATAAAACAGAGATGGACAGTATAGTCAAGTTATACAATCCTCTAGTATTATGTAAATTCGTAATAAGTTATACAATATATATGTTTCGCTTTCATTATATCATACCTGAAAAACCAATCACGGTACTTACGTTCACTGAGCATTTACAACTGATAAAACAAAACATACATTCACTCACACCTGTAATTCTGAAGAGGCAAGTAGAGGCGTATTACACGGATATTTGTACAGCAAAATGACTGTAATATAGCCCTACTTACGTAATATGGGGCACTTTGGGAAAATCAGGGACCAAGTTAGTTATTTGTTAGTTATTGAAAGGAGAAAGGAGAATCGATGATGAACCATAGGGGTTAACTAACTACTGGAGGGTAACTCTGCAGAAAAGAAAAAAATTGTGTACCTCATTTGAAATGATTCGGGTAAGCATATTTAATTTACATACTTCCTTATAGTATAAAGAAACAAGTCTAAAATTATTTAAAGCAGTTATGGTATTTTTTTAAATATTTCTTAGAGTCCGATCCTTTTTATATAAAGTTTAGTAGAGTAACTGTTAGCCATTTTACTGTGTTTACTGTGTAAAGTAATTAAAGTCCGGCCGCTCAAGGAATGCGTTTCTGACAGATCGTGATCGACTGGGCGATGTAACTTTGAACTGGCGTACAATTTACGGCAAAATTTTAAATATCTTTTATTTACCTTACTAACGAGTGATAACATTAAAATTCGAATAATTATGCCAACTTACAATAAATGTATTAATTTTGGGCTAAATTATTGCAATTACTTAATTAACAAATATAAAAACTATAGCTTTTAAAAGGCAAACCACGTCAAACGGCGCTGCTTCAAGGTTATTTCAACTGTTTGTTTTTGTAGTGATGTGACAAAATAACGAGGCAATTGTAATCGAATATCTTTGTAATCTTAATAAAATCTGTCTACAGCAGATTTTATTAAGATAATATAAAATAAAACGTTATAATTTTATAATATATCATTTACTTAGTGTTTAATGAAGTTAATAATATAATAAAGGTACGCCCATACAAAACTTAAGGAAATTAGTGTCATAATATCAGTCAAATGAATTAAAAAAAAACATTGAAAATAAAATTACCTATTACTTTATATTTTTGGTAAAAAATGGCAACCCAAAATGGAGTTGTGGAGACCGCCATTTTGTGACATTTACAAACAGTCGTCCAAAGAGTAAAGTAATATACGGATAAAGAGAGCCCTCTTGCAGGTAAAAAATGAAAACCCATTTGACAAGCTGTCATTTTAGGCGCCATCTGAACATTGGCTCGGGAACTAATTGTATACATAACCATAACTATAGCCAATTATACTCAGTGATACTCGTATATCATGTTCATTTAGATGTTTTACAAACCGTAACCTAAACTATTTTGTTCCGTCCTATTTTTGTGTAACTTGTTAGAAGTCTGCTAAAAATAGAACGAAACAAGTAAGTCCTGATTACATTTTGTAAAACATCTATTCAAAATAGAAATATAAAATAAAATATAAGGGTATGAAATAAAAAAAAACAATTATTGATCACTTTTTATTCCTATATTTATGTTTTTTATAGTACATTTTCGCAGCATTTTTAGTTTCATCATCTCCAACTTGCCTTTATATTCCTAAAATAATTGAATCTTATTTAATATATATGACATTGTATTGAATAATTCTTTATTACTACACAAACAACTATATATACTATTAAATAATTAGTCAAAACTAAAACTGGTATTAATGCAAAAGTAACACTGACCCGGTAAGTAAAGGGACGGAATGGCTTCTATATTTAACCGTTTATTGCGGTTTTTGTCCTTATCAGTGAAATGAATATCACAAGCCCTCTTGTTTTCATAATATTCATAGTCTGAGATAGACTCCAATTTGCCACCTGCAAGAGTAACCCAACTCCTGAACCGGTCTGGAAATTTTGATGAGTTTGGAAATCTATGCATTGGACGTGGAAATATATCTTAAGCATAATATCTTAATTTGATGTCATGCTAGTTGAAACTGACAACTGATCAGATAATTTAATATAATGATAAATAAATTTTATTTATTATTAAAATTCAGTCCTTGTGAATATATTAACACAACTGTCCAAAAAAGGACTGTAAGGGTTTAAGGGTTCAATAAGGGTATGGATGGAATTAGGCTATTGTAGTCCAATGCTGGACATAGGCTTTAATATAAGTGCGCCATAGCACCCGGTCCTCCGCCTTCCGCTTCCAGCATATCCCAGCTACCTTGTAATGAACAAGTATTGTTATATACTAGTTAAAAGCCCCGAAAAGAAACTCAACAATATGATCTTCAACTAAACAAGTTGGCAGTAGAAAGCCGAACCTAATAACTGAAAGTCGAATATTATACGTGCTATGATATAAACTTTACTTACCGCTGGGGTCGCAACCGTATGCACAACGTCTAGGCATTTTACAACAATTATCACTAAAAATAACTAAAAATAAAAGAGTCTATCACACAGTTCTTCAATAGTCTATATCGCACAACAAAATCCAAGTATTTCGAAGTAAACACTCAATAGCAAGGCGGAGAAGCTCAGGGCTCAACTCGACGCACTAGCTTGAAGTAATTTCAACGAAATATTACAATATGAAACGGAAACTGCAAATATGCGTGTACGCAAGATACAAAATAGCCGCCATATTAATAAAAATAAGGAACGCCTGACAACTGTCACTATCGATTTAGTACCTGGATCTGGAAGTATGGCACTAGCTTTTTATTATAATTTAGTCTTAATTTTTAAAAAGTACGTAAATAAATGAACTTATTTTTTTAATATTGTATTATATGTTTTGTATTTTATTAATATTCATATTAAATATCGATGTCACTATAAAACGCCATCTTTTGACATTTCAAATTAACTGGTAACTATTTTAGTACGGGGCCATTTGCTAGATGGCGAGTCATCAATATTACAACTGTCAAAGTCTTAGCACTGTCCCCGCCCTGCAGTCGTCTCTTGTCGTCTCGAACGCATAGACTACGTTTTCCAGTGTTCCTCGTTGTGTATTTTCTCATGACTGTTATTTTTGTTATTTTGAATGTTCTTCTTGACATACTGACCACTGCGCTAATCTGGACTTTTTGTGCATAATAACAATGCCAAAACGCGGTCAAACATTGAAAAGTGAAACTCGTGAACTAATTATCAAGCTACAATATTACTTTGAGCGTGAATGACAACATGGCGGACCTTTAATTCTTGTCGACCAGGTCCAAGAACGCATCGCTCAGGCACTTGGAGTGAGCAAACGGATGATAGCAAATATTAATAAAGAAAAGTTCGGCTCATCTGGCAACGAAGAAAATATTTTACGAATACCAAAAAAGAAACGCAGAACTAAACCTATAACAGACATTGATAGCTTTAACGCCGATGCAATAAGGAATCATATATACGTTTATTATTCCAGGCTCATTCCTGGAATAATACCTTAATAGGTTGAAAGCAGCTGATTTAATTGGGGGAGGCAAAACTGCTTTATCTAAAATTTTGAAGGATATTGGATTTCAATATAAAAAGGGCAAAATTAAAGAAAACTTTTAGAAAGAAATGACATATTTTTTAAAAAGAATTACTTTTTAAGGAAAGCAACGAAAATCGATAATTGGGACAATGTCGTTTTCATCGACGAGACATGGTTGAACGCCAATCACTCGCTTTCTCATTCTTGGACAGATGACACTCAAGCGTCAATATCGAAAGTGCCTATGGGTAGAGGAGCACGATACGATACGCCACGCTATGCCACGCTGGTTGTGCGAAGTATGGTTTCGTGTAATAAATACGGTTTATTGGCATTTGAGTCAGAAACCACTACTGACTACCACGAAGAAATTAATGCGGCTTCATTTAAGGAGTGGTTCCAGGATGTGTTGCTACCTGGCCTGCCAGAGCCTTCAGTTATATTAATGGATAATGCCCCTTATCATTCGGTGCAAAAAATGAAGCACCTACCCAAGCTAATAGAAAAGAGGAATTGGTGGCTTGGCTGCAAAAAAGTGGCATTGACGCAAATATGTCAATGCTAAAAGCAGAGCTGATGAAATTTGACAATGACCAGAAGCCGACAAATGTTCGATATGAAAAATATGAGTTAGCTCTGGAGTCCGGTCATCGCGTTCTCCGAATTCCCCCGTACCACTGTCAGTACAATGCCATTGAGCTAATTTGGGCTCAAATTAAAGGTTATGCAGCACGTCATAATACTTCTTCACCGTATGCCATAAAAAAGATGAAGATGCTTTTAAGAGAAGCATGCGAAAAAGTCACAAGAGATGACTGGATGAAGTTGCTTAAAAAACTAAAAAGATTATATTTGTCGACTCTGACCGCGATATCCGTATAGATACTATGATTGACAATAATATGATATAACGTGTATAACGTTAGTGAAGATGACAGCGACTCTTCAAGCGAATTGGAAGATTAAATTGTTTGACATAGTCTTCATTGTTTAAGGCTTAAAACTATGTATTTCATAATATACAGTTTCCAATAAATAAAGCATTTTTATTTCCTTCGTTACATTCAGAAATTACTATTCAATTCAATTAATTGATTCAATAAAAAAATATTTACATTGTGAATATTTATGGAATATATTGAAATATAATTCCTATAAAAAATAACAACATTTCAATTAATTTGAATAAATATGCTTAATGAATGCAATAAATAACGTTACTAAACATTATTAATGTTATTTATTGTACATCACTAGTCATAACAGGTGTCAGAAACGCATTCTTTGAGCGGCCGGACTTTAGTCCAGTCAAAGTTCAATTGCAATATAAATTTCAAAATCAACGTTAAAAAAAAATGTCTTTATAGAAACGTCAGAAGATATTTATTACCATCACACACCAAAGCATTCAAAATGTAAACTTTGCCCACCAACTAAAACTTTCGGTCAACAGCTTTTTTAACCGACTTCAGACTTCCCAGTTCATCAGTGTTTTGGCGATTTCTACGCGATATCTTTTGCAGCTTGTTTACCGATTTCAATAAATCTCATATCATACTCTTTATTATACACTTGGTGTACATATTTATATATACACCAAGTCTAAATTTAAAAAAATATATATTTTTACACATAAAATGGACAGCATTATCACAACAAGCAATATCTTACAGGCAACATTTGGGTGGTCAGAACAATTATGATTTGGTATGGCCTAGAATCATAAGATGTGCTTGGTCAATCGCATACATCATATATACATTCATATAGGTGTACAAGTAAATATATAATAGTAATAATTTGAGACATAACTTTGCAATTTATTTTTTTATTGCCATTCATATTTTAATTTCAAGAAAATATTCCACTCCTATGGTGGAAAATAGAGGATGAGTAATAGAGCTTATTACAATGAAGTATTATAGATGTATTTAAATAGATTGTACAGTTTCTACAAAACTAAGCATTTTTCGATTTCTATTGGAGAAATCCATCGAATAAAGTAAACGATAAATGAAACTAATGCCTATAAATGTATGTATGTATGTATGAACCAAAAAACCCAAAACCAAACCATTATCCATTGTTCTGTCGTCATCATCACGAACAAAATATCCCACATTTTTTTTTTTAAGAAAGCATTACAGTTAGGAGGGATATTTTGGTACGTGTTGACCCCAGAGTAATCTAATATTTGAGCCGCAGTTACCGCTCTAAACGTTATAATCATCACACAACAATACAATCATTATAATTCTGGTAACGTGATTGGTACCGAATCGTCTTCCAATATATATATATATATATATACAGTCGTGGTCAACTAATTAAGGACATTCAAGATAGTGGACAGCAATAACCGGCTATGTACATATAAATATAAAACCCTGTTGATTTCTCAGTAACTATTATTTGCATAATTTGATCCGATTATTATACTATAAATGGCTGTAAATAAAAGATTAAATAAATATAAAAAAGTGTTTAATATCAAAGGTTAACCATGTATTCAATTTAAGGTACAATTCTGTAGCTGGACATTTAATTAAGAACAGTAAAGTAAAATGAAAAATAGAGTTAAACAGAACTAATAATCTGCAGTATTTTAATTTCTTTAACAACTTCATTTTATTACGGGTAAAATCAGTACCCAGTAGCAAAACCTTTGTTAGTAATTACCGCTTGACACCGATGTGGCATAGACATTATCAGTTTCTGACATATTTCAACAGGAATGTTTGCCCATGCCTCACAAAAAGCTTCATTAAGTTCATCTAAAGTTGTGGTACGATAAATGGCAACTTTTTTCTTAATTTCGTGCCAAAGGTGCTCGATTGGGTTGAGGTCGGGGCTATTTGCTGGCCAATCTAGCACTGATACCGACTGTCTGTTAAGAAACGACTTGACTGAACGGGCTGTATGTTTTGGGTCGTTATCATGCTGAAAAGTCCATATAATAGGAAGATGTTCCTCAGCATAGGGAAGCATAGTTTCTTCTAATATTGCCTTGTATTGATGTTGGTCTAAGTTACCCTGAACTTTCCTCACAGGTCCCACTCCACGTCCAGAAAATGATCCCCACATTTTAATGTTTCTTCCGCCATGTTTCACCTGCTTTTTTGTGAATCTTGGATTCATTTCCGCTTTTACAGGACGCCGTACGTATTGCCTTCCATCTGAAGAAATCAAATTAACCTTGGTCTTGTCAAAGAATAATACATGTTGCCATTGGTCGTAGGTCCAATGTCCATATTTACGTGCAAACGCCAAACGTGCATTTCTATGTTCTTTCTTTAACAACGGTTCTTTGCGAGCCACTCTTCCGAACAACCCTGCTTCTACCAGACGTCGTCGAACTGTCCTCGCTGATACACTGACTCTTTCGTCTACCCCAAACACTTCATGTTTAATTAAAATAGAGCCTAGAAACGGATCTTTCTTAGCTAACCTGGTTATCATTCTATCTTCTTGCGGAGTTGTTTTTCTCGATCTTTTTTTTCTGGGCACATTTAAAGTTGTGTTATTGCGCCTGAAATGTTGCACTGCATTGCATACCATAGTTTTTGAACAATTTAAATATCCTGCTATCCTTCGGTATGACCAACCACGCTCGACAAACTTCATGATAATTTTTCGTAGTGTTGCATCGCAACTTTTATTTTTGCCCATTGTTCTTCAAAATAACTCTCAAAACTTGAAATTACAAATCTAGATTGCCGCTAAAACTACCACAAAGAATAGGAGAAGAAAGAAAATAATAATTGAGATTCAGATTTTGAAACTAGAACGCAATATCTCAGTGTCCCTAATTAAATGGCCAGCCAGCATTCTTTGAACAAATAGCACTGTGATCATCTATCAGCTATACTGTAAAGAGGTTTAATGTTTAAGAAGTTGTTATTGTTTGTATAATTAGGCACATAAATGACTAATTATACTTACATGTAAAAGATGTGGAATATTGTTTAGACTCGTTGGAAAATAAAAAATAAATTCACAATTTGGATTAACTAGAGAGTGTCCCTAATTAGTTGACCACGACTGTATATACCATATTAACAGTATTGTAGTTAACACGGACACAGAATGATTACTAGTGGAGGTACTTACTATTAGTGGCTCAGTTACTTAAACATTATATCACCAATGCCAGGGAAAAAGCTATTTCTAAATTCTATTTTAAAAAGACACCTACTAACTGCAGTGTTAGAATAAATGAAATGAATAAAAACTTTCGTGAGTTACATTCATATTTTTTTGGTTTATTTGGACACCTTTTTCAAGGAGTTAGTCGTCCACATCCACGTCCTCCTGTCGAGACCGGAACTAGTCGGGCATCCCCGAAATACACATGTGAGTAAAACCATATAATTAAATAAGTAACTGCAGATTGTCAATACCTACTAAACAAAGCGTAGTATAAAGCCCGACTGCTTTTTCACTTCCTCTCGTTTGTTCTGTCACTCCTACTATTATTAAGACAATTCAATCTTCGCCTCATATATCTAGGGCGTGACAACAAACATCATATGTACATGTTTTGTATGTAGATACAGTATAAAAGACTACAGAACAGTTTTGTATCCCTATTTAAATATACACAGATTCGCTTAAAGACGTTTTAAAGAGTCAAACCCTCTTTTCAAATTATATAAAATACAAACAATAAAACACTAATTAAATATTAAAACCTGTAATTTTTATCTTACTCATATAAATTTTATATAAACTAGAATAGGTATACCTAAAGTAGACGTTGTTAAACTGCATAATTTTGTTATATAAGATTTAAAACGCAGTGAAAGTATTAAAAATTATTGTAGAACTAAGTTATGAAAAATATATATAATGCTTTTAAAATTGCTTTGATAAAAATTGCCAAGTTGTGTAAAACACAGTATCACTCTTCAAAGAAATAGTATCTCACATGTCGCGACGCAGGGTCAAAGTATTCATCGTGTGGAAGATCCAAAGCTGAGAGAACAGATCCGAAGTAGTGCCTGGTAAAACGCACTGCATCTTGAGGACGCAAGAGCAAGATTGCTTGGAGGTAGTCACGAACCACTCCCGTCAAAGCTCCGCTTTCGGTCATATATCGACCTCCCTCTGATGTACGAACAGTCTGTTGAAAAACATTTTTAACTGTTGAAAGATTTTGAATAAATATTAAATCAAAAACTAATGTTTTTAATTTCACTATCATCTCAGCCATAGGACGCCACTGCTGGACATATGTAGATCTCCCTTAATGAATTCCAAAACGACCGGTTTCACTAAACGTACCTAAATGAACGGGCTACATCCACTATTTTTTGATAGTCTTTGATTAATTTTAAATTAGTTTATTCACATTTGATTAGTAAGGCTGAGATAATCTATATGTTATTTGTTTATACAGAGATTATTTAAAACATTCTTGTACGAGGCGTTTTAGATTTGTAATAATCTCTTCTAATTTAATAACTTCCATTTCCATTTTGCCTGAACCCTCGGTCTCTCTACTCTAGTCACATAATATTTTCAGTAACAAACTTCAGTGTGAATGAAACCAAATCAATAAACGAAGACTAGCTTCCTCGGCAAGATGATAAAGTTGGTTGTGAAGAGACACCATGTTTAAAGCCCGAGCAAAAGGATTACAGTTCAAACATCCAACTGTGCCGCACGCTCGACTGCACTGAAATCCGAGAGTTCTCGTCAAAACAAAAAGTTTGTCTTTTCTCAGAGTGCGGCTCGTATTCATGCGATTGTCGGCTCTCTTGGTTCTATATTATACATAAACCTTTTCAGTATTTCTTTATTTGTTGTATCTCAGTTGTCAATGTTTCAAAAACATACTAACTTTGTTTTTATCTAATATTTAACAGTTTATGAACTTTTAATATTATATTACAAAAACAAAGTATACGAATCAGATGATGATACTGAGCTCAACTGAAAATACTTGCTTCACAAAAATATTTACCTATAATATCCAGAAATGTATACCTAATTAATGACTTGACCACAAATTAATTATTTGTCCAAATCTGCTTGATTATACTTATATGCGTAATCATCCAAAAGATACATACATATGTATGTTAGGAAAATATATACACTAGCAAGTTAACTCAATACTTAAAACAAAATCTATTTTTAAAAAAACTAAGATTTTCTTGGCTTTTTTTGCAAAAGAATCGTGCAATTTGGAATCGTATGTTACGTCTAAATTGTGGATTTCACTGACTCGATTTAGTACCAGTCCCTTTAGGGTGTAATTAAATTCTATAAATTTTGGTTTACGGATAAAGGTTATTGCAAAGCATTTGGAAGTGTTTAAATTTAAATTATTCTTTTCACAGAGTATTGTCCAAGTCTAGACAGTTCTTTTTGGAGTGCGAGGGATAATCATCAATTGTTTAAATTTGTTTAAAAATCTTCATATCATTTGTGTAGAGAAGAAATTGAGAATGTATAAAGCAGGAGTATATATCGTTGATAAAGGAATTTAACAACAAAAGGACCATATAACGTACCATGAGGGAAACTAGAAGTGATGCAATTCCATTTAGACATAGCACCGTTGACTACAATCGTTATGGATCTATTCGCAATATTAGAGGTGAACCATCTGAATAGGTTACCACCTACCTGCGCGTAACAATTTTTGAAAAAGGATTTCATGGTCGATTCTATCAAATGCCCTGCTGTAATTGCACTTGCCCACCCGCTATCATTTTTGAAGTAATAATAAACACATTTAACTTACTAGACTATGATAGGTATTACATGGTATCTACAAACTAAACGATAGAAAGTAAAGTAAGAAGTTAGATCGTAGTAGTAATTTCAGGCAATTGAACTGAATTACTGCACTAGTGTTAATAAACACAAATATTAATTCTAAAATAAAATAAGTTTTAAAAAGGTAACCTGTGTAGTTTTAGACATACTATTAAAGGAATAACTAATTTACCTTGAAGTCTAAATAATCAGACAGAAGCTGAAGATCTTCACGCCACTTCTTACGTAGGGGCGCGTGCTCTTCAATCTGGTCTTTCTCCGGAATTATTTCTAGAAGTGGATTCAGGTGTAGCACATAGGAGCTATCTGCCCACTCGTGACTAACGATGTGGCCTTGAAAAAAAATATAAGTTGGTACTCATTCAATGTCGAAGCATGCAGACGTTTCAATAAACTTCCCCAACGAGGAATTAGATGAGAAAATTTGGAGTAAATTGACGGGAAAGGGAGAATAGAAACGAAAGGGTAGGCATATTGTTTATACGGATGGATTGGAGAGTATAAACACTAGGGGGAGAATAGGATAGGAGTGTCGAGAAGTTCGAGTCCGCTAACTAGTAATAGTAAGTTTATTACTTACTATTACTAGTTAGAGGACTCGAACTTCAACAAAGCAAGCAATAATTATATCTCTAGATTTATATTTTTACATGTCTTTTCCCAACACAAGCGATGTACAGCTTGTATAAGTATGGGTTTGGTAACACCTATAAACATCTATACCAGACCCATGTTAAAAGACTTTCAAAAGTTGGCATTGCAAACCCCGGAAGTCACCATACCACCGCGACCCATTGGTACTCAATAGCAATAAATATTTTCAAATGATTTCCAATTCTAAACATTTAACAGTACATTGACGAAAATTTATATCAATTACACTGTAAATCTCGCTACTATTAAAGCCTAGGTCAATAAATGAGTTTCCTATATATATCCATATATTCACTGACTGAAGTATTCATATTTGATTAGGGTGTTAACCAGCTCAGATTCAGTATTACCTCTGAGTGTAAGCACCGTCAATGTCTGGTGAACATATCCTGAGGGTTCTATAATGTGACGTTCAATCTTCACTACGAACATAGCAGTTGAGTTCACAAGAGCTTGACTTACACCGTGGGATACCTGGAAAAAATTATTATTTTAGGTCAATTTCTCTCGTCATCGGTCTAAAATTCAAAATTTTTATAAAATATGATAATACGTATAGCTAAGGTTCCAAACTGAATCAAGTCCATGTTACATCAGTTAAATAGTATAATAATCCAAGACGAGTCAATAACCAAAAATAAAATATGAGATTAAAAACTACAAAATTAGAAACCCCCTTATACATCACGCCTGTATTTCTGAAGGGATAATGAAAGTCATATCTTGTCAATCAGAATTTGGTCTTATTAACGCGTTCTAATTACAACGTTCACTTTAGGAATTCAAGATGAGGATATTGATTGTTTACTGAAGGAGAAGGCAATGGGCATTGGAACAAATAAGAGCAATAGAACGAAAAAAATAATGCTTATACGCATGGACTGGGCAGGGTAAGCAATAACTCAAATATGTCGGGGTTGCATACCTCTAATTCCAACTGGTTGTTGCCGAGAAGTCTGACACCTCTACTCATAAAACATCCACATATTATATTCAATATTTTATATATACGGGGGTCACAATGAAAATTTCTAGAAAATAAGAAGCGGAATGATATAGAAGCCTGTTAATATTTTATTGCTTTTTGTAGTAATCTCCCTTCCTTTATGAGCACCGCCGAATGCGATGGAACCATTGACTGAATATGTAAGCAAACTCTTCTTTAGGGATCTCTTTCACGCCGTTTTCAAATGCAGGCACGGCATCTTCAGGGTTCATAAAACGAATTACTCTAAGTTTATGTTTTACTTTTGGAAATAACACAAGGTGCCAGGTCGGGACTGTAAATAGGATGACTCACTTACTCAACATCTTCGATGTACAAATATTCGGTAGTCCGTCTAGCGGAGTGAGCTGGAACCACTACTAGTCGTGGGTAGTCCTTTTATCCTATAAAATGTTTGTTGTGAAATAACTCGTCCATCCAGAGAATGAGACAATCATCTATTTCCCTTGACTTCTGTCCTTCTTTACTTCTATCGACAAATCCTTGAAAGGAAACATGAAGTCATATACAGCATTCGAGTCACCTCCGTCACACTTTTCAAACAATGAGCGGCACCAATGAAAGCGAAGGCTTTTTTGATCTTCCGCCAAATTATGAGGTATCCATCTAGATCAAAGCTTTCTGACTCCTAAATGTTCATGTAACACTTTTTGTACTTGACTCATATAAATGCCTAAAACTGCCCGAATCTATTGATATATCACCCTTCTGTCAGTCCATCACTAGCCGCACAACGCTCACGTTTTCTTCAGTAGTCGCCGTAGAAGGACGTCCTTCTCAAGAATCAGCAGTGAGTTTGCTTCGACAATGTTTAAACTCGTTAAACCAATTGTAAACAGTGCCACGAAATGAAGCTTCATAATGAAATTCCAATCGAAGTTTATCGTAACATTGTTGTTGAGTAAGACCGCAACGAAAGTCGTAATAAATCATTGAGCAACGATTTTCTCTAGTGAAATCCATTTAAATGCTCGACACACTTTTTAAAATGCCACCAATTTGTTGCACACACATATGAATTAATTACACATCTCAGTTCCTAATTCTAAATTTAAATGAATTTTTCACCAGCTGCATTCCTTACTGGCCTATTCTAAAAACTTTCAGGGTGACCCACGTATATATATATATAGCTTACAATCCTAATTTTGTAATTTTATCAACAAAAAAAGCTTATCTGACACTTTAAATACATATCATCGTGATTACTTAACCGTATGGAAATCGAACCTCAGCAGTCAGGCTCCCTAACCACTAGACCAACAGGCCAGTCAAGCTAATTAAGTCAAGTCAAGGAAAGTCAATGAATTGTAATATCCTGGATTTGTTCAGAACTACTTCATTATCTATTAACTCAGTAGTAATAGATGTATATATTAATAATTGAGATAGATTAGTCGTTTAACAAGAAACATTCATTAGTCAATTGAAACGGCAGAAACAACAATACGGGGTTACAAGTTCATGAATTTGTAATTGTGAGGTCTCTCATAATGATTGACCTGGTTGGTTTACTACACAAGCATGATAAATCTCTCTATGAATAGTTTATCGTTGTTATGGATCAATACCAAGTATAATACACAAAATACTTAAGTTTCTCGGCATATGAGCCCTTGAACTTTAAATTTCCCCTGTTAAGTTTTTATAGTACAATTCAATTGCAATTGCAATTCTTAAAGCATATTAGTAGACGAAGATATTTTAAATATACGTAAGAATTAGAATTAGTTAACTAAATTTGTTATGTGGTATATCACGTCGGGTTTACATGTACCGCAAAAACTATCGTTGAATATTTTTAATATACAATTGTTGAACTAAACCTAACTTTATGGATTACTGGAATGAATATCAGCTAAAAATTTCGAATGTAATTTAAATTGGCAATTACCATCGTTAACTTCTACACTCCTCAATATTATTTATGTGACAGTAACAATAATAATACTTACATAAATACTTTGGCAAATGTGACCATCCATCATAACAGTGTCCGTCTTGATTTTGCCCCTATACCGAATAAGGGCAAGGTATCGCAATAACACAATATTTCCACCTTCCAAAAGAAAATCATGCGCCTCTTCAAATGTATGGTAGATACGTTTCACGACATACTTTTCACCGCAAATGCGGGTTATTTTGTTATAGTAACCACTATCACAAATTGCCATATAAATGCGTCTCTCTTTGGACAGATCGTTCTTCGTTATGTACCTGAGATATAGAAAATAATGATTAACTACAATAAATTCCTTTGTGTGATAATCCCTTGTATAAGACTAACCTTAAATAAAGTGTAATACGGTAGTGCTGTGCTGTAAATGTTTTAAGGACATTAAATCACACCGTAATATATTACAACAGCCAACATATATTATGACGACTAGTGAGGGAAATTGGCAGAGACATAGTTTGTGGCCGCTTTACTCCTTATGCAGATGCTCAAGAATTGCGAGTGGCATCGTGTAACTACAACAATAAAAAGAACCCAGCAAAAATTGCTTACTAAATACTTTGGTGGCACAGATATCTGATGAACCAAGTGCCTAATAGTCATGTGCTAATCATTATATAATATACGCTGTGGTCAAAAGTAAGGTGAATTTAAGTTTTATCAAATAATATTTATTTCTTTATCAATATTTATGTTTTCCCCTTCAAAATATTACCTCGCAGATATAATACACTTGTGTAAGCGGTTTTTCCAATCGCATCACTTTTGATAAGCGAATGTTGGTATAGCTATTTGTTGCAAATTTTCGTCATGGGTGTCTTCAGTTTTGGGAACACGGAAACAGATATATAGATATCCGGTGAATGTGGTGGTTGAGGCGTGATTGTAGTGTTGTTTTTGGTTATCCAAAAGGTTTTGACAGATGCTCATGTGACGGTTCTTTTGGTAAGCATGTCAAAACATCCGTTAAAATTGATTCGCATAAACTAAAAGAGATGCCAATTGTATCCGCTACTGCTGTAATAGTGATTTAACGATTCCCCGACACCATTTCTTAACCTCCTTAATGTTTTAGTCTCTTGTTAAAGTGCTGGGGGCTGATTTAGAGTGAGGTTCGTCATTAACATCTTCTAAACCTTCTTGAAAAGCTTTTACCAATCATACATCATTGAAAATCAGCGCTTTTGCAATTACTGTATTGTAGAAGCAATTACTGTATTGTAGAAGCATTATACCGAGGCGCGAGCATTTTCTGTCTTGGCACAATGCATGTTTTCTTCTTTTTTGTTAATTTGAAAGTGGTTTTATACGTATAATTTTTTTAGTGTTTGTAAAAATATACATTTTTTCTTTCTTTCTTTTTTCTACATTGCATGGTAATCTTCACTTTGAATTAGAGTAAATTAATTACTAAGACATAAAAACATAAATTACCACTTATCGGCTTAATCTGATTTATAACTGTATTATCGTGATTGTGTGAGTCATCGTAATTTCATATTATTATAATACTAGTGAGCAATAAGTATTGAAATAATTCAACCACCTAGCGGTCTCTAGTAAGTACAAGACACCGCTAAGTGTTTGAATATACGTTGTACGGTTTAATATGATAAATGGAAGATAACCTTGTTAGGAGAAATAACTGTATTTATGAAAGGTAGAAAATTTAACAGATGTACGTCTATTTGCTTCCTAAATATCGATACACGGCGTGCGATAGGTCGCCCGGAATGATGTTGCAACAACTACTGTTATATTGTAGACCAGGGGTGCTCAAACGGTCGATCGCGATCGACCAGTCGATCGCGAGTGCTTTTTGAGTAGATCTTGAGAAGAAAAAAATTTTTAATAAGTAGGTAACTAAACTACAAAAATTTATTACGTAATAACACTGCTTGCGGCAAAATGCGGCTTTATCAAAGGAACGCGCGGTACTTGTCAAAGAAAAGCCGCGTTGTTTCTAGACTAGACTGTACTAGACCATTTCGGGCGGCGCGTTTGACGGGAACATTCGAGACTTTCGTTCACGCCGATATAAATGTTGCGCCTGCAGGAATTGGAGTCATTCTGAATTGTAACTTGAAGGCGATACTACGTCGATACAAAGTTTATTATTAAATAGTGCGAAATGAGTGCAGTGAAGAAATCTAAAACGTATTATTTTAATAACGATTGGGAGGAAGAATTTTTCTTTTGTATGGTGAAGGATAAGTGCATTTGTGTTATTTGTCGTGCGTCAGTTGCAATACCTAAGCGTGGTAACTTAGAGAGGCATCATAAAACGGTTCATAAAAACTATGAAAAGGATTTTCCGCCACAGAGTGAATTAAGAAAACGAAAAGTAAGTAATTTGATATCTTGTTTGAAAAAAGAACAAACCATGTTCACAAGACCAGCCAAACAATCAAAAGCTGCTACGATCGCGTCATTTAAAATATCTCATATATTGGCGAAACACAAGAAACCATTCGAAGATGGATCGGTTGTGAAGGAAGCATTTATTGAAGCGGGTGAGACTTTATTTGGAGATTTTAAAAATAAAACAGAAATCATGTCTGCTATTAGAGAACTTCAGTTATCTCGTCCGACTGTCACAAGGCGTATTGAAGTCATGAGTCAGGACATCGCAGATAAACTAAATCATGATATCATGGAATGTACAGACACTGCCCAGCTGTGTATTTTTATTCGGATGGTATTCAATGACATGTTGGCTAAGGAAGAATTTTTGACAATCATTCCTCTGAAGGGGAAGACCCGTGGCGAAGATATATATGACGTTTTCATCAATTTTGTAAAAAACTACAAGCTACCAATATATAAATTAGTGTGCATTACAACCGATGGAGCACTAGCAATGACTGGAAACAAGAACGGTTTTGTGGCATTGTGTCAAGCTAATGAAGAATTCCCTTCATTTTTTTCATTCCATTGCATTATACATCAACAAGTTTTGTGTTCAAAAGTTTTAAACACGGAGGAAATTATGGGCATTGCAACAAAAATTGTGAATTCCATCCGTGCACGTAGCTTGCAACGGCGGCTCTTTAAGTTGCAGTTGGAAGATAGGGAGTCAGCTGAACACACTGATTTAGTTCTTCACACGGACGTCAGGTGGTTGAGTCGCGGAAAATTCCTAGAAAGGTTTCAAGAATTATTGCCCGAAATAACAGCTTTTCTAGACGAAAGAGGTGATGACACTGAGATGTTGAAAAACGAAAAATGGCTGACTGATTTGGCATTTTTGACTGACATCACAATGCACTTAAACACCATTAACTTGGAGCTTCAAGGTAAAGGAAAAACTATTATTGAGATGATTAGCGCAGTAAACGCATTCAAAAGTAAATTGCAACTTATGATAGATCAACTGAAAATAAAGGATCTGAAACATTTTCCGTCTTTGAAAGCAAGGATTCCTCAGTTGAATTATGATACGTATGAGGCTGAATTATCAAATATTTTGGGACAATTCGAAATGCGTTTTTATGATTGCAATAAATTGGCAAATATAGCATCATTTATGAGTTATCCTTTTTCATGTAAAAACATTGAGGAATTAACCACTGAAGTAGCAAGTCAGTTTAATATGAACTCATGTTCTGTTGAAAATGAGTTGGTGCAGATTATATCAGATATACATCTCAAAGCTACAGCATCTGATACAAATTTCTGGTGTTTTATATCTGAAGATAAATATCCGAATCTAAGGCAAATCGCCCTTCAACTGACGGCAATGTTTGGGTCAACTTACTTGTGCGAGTCTGCATTTTCTGAAATGAAGATAATTAAGTCAAATTATCGCAATCGACTAACTGACGATCATACTATATGTCATCATGCTTGCGATTGGCACTCAGTGGTTACGCACCATCTTATGAAAAGTATGCTGAGGACATGCAGTGCCACGCTTCAAGATCCAAAGTCACTCCTTAGTTGAGTTTAACACCATATGTAACTCTTTTGTTTTGTAACAACGAATAAACTCGCAATTTTGAATAACTAACCCAAACCTTGACTAAGATAATGTAAATTGTACGGAAAGCTAATATCTATATATGCTACGGTACACCCTACCTAGGTAGGTACGTGTACGACAACCCTGCATCACACATACTTGCAGCCTCTCAAGTCGATCATAAGTAGTCTAAAAATCTCTCATTTCAATCCTCTATTGAGGTAGATCGCCAGCAGTTGAAATTTGAGCACCCCTGTTGTAGACGAATTAAATTTATATGGTAAATTTGTTTCGCTGCGTGTCCATGTCAGCATAAAAGTATAACTATCGAAATGTACGGGTTTGCTCGTACATACGTATATATTATATCAGTTATGTAATTTTTAAATTTTCTGATTTCTTTTTTTGTCATTGTAGATAAGAAACACGGTAGACAAACAATGCTTGCATGGTATTGCCGAGGAGAGGGAGGTGAGGGAGGGTACCAGAGTCCCAACTCCCACTCTCCTCTTTTCTGTCCCCCTATCCCACCTCACCTCCATCCCCTCATCCCCCTTCTCCTCCTTTCCCTCCCATCAACCAATTCTCCTTTCCTCAAAGCGGACAGCGCACTCACGACTCTCCAGTTGAAGTGTAAAAGAATGCTAAGTATATAATGCACAGTAACGCCCGTATGTTGCTGTAGTGAATGGTTACCAAATGTGGTGCTAGTATAAAAACGTTGAAAACAATAAGTATGAAAAGCTTACTCTGTTCTATTTTCTTCCAACGTGTGAAGGTTACAATCCAAGATACTAACAAGCTTGGAACCAGTTTTAGCGCCTTCCTTTGAGGAGTGCATTACAACTTGAACCAGTAATTTATCTTTATCCTCCCCAAGAGGTTCCACAGAAATACTCATTCCTAAAAAAAAAAAAAATATTTATTTTTTATTTAAACATATGTACATAGAAAAAGTTTGTAGAACATACAAAGTGCAATACCTCCAACTGCACTGCAACAGTCTAAAGACGGTCGCCTAACTTTTTTCTCAAACTTTGGAGCATTTATGTCATGTATTGGACAGACTTCTTCTTGGGATATTTCATCATGGAGGCCTTGTATAACGACTTTCTCTTCCACTGATTCTTTTTTTTCTATCTTGTCATATCTATCGTACGCATAATCAAAATAAGTATGCTGTGGATCCACCTCATGACACCACCGATAACTATGTTTTCCAGTACGAACTTTACGAAGTTTATTGTCTTCTTTCTTTGGACAAGTACAGACCAATTCTGTCACCGGAACTTCTAATGAATCTACGCACGTGCATGCCTTCACTGTTGCTGGTTTTGTATCACAAATGCAGACACCTTTGCAATCGCACACCGAGAAACATTTACAATTGTCAGGATCACCGCAAGTACATTCTTTAATAGGAAAACATGTACATTGGCTTATGGTTCTACCGCATGTACAAGTTGCGGGTTTGTCGCAACTGCATATGGATTTATTTTCAATTGGTTCATCCTTACATTGGATTGTTTCGTTAATTTCTGGTAAACATACACATGTACGTTGTACCCCACAAACACATTCAATTGTATTGCATATACATTCTTGGCCTTTTGTACAATAGCATAGTTTTTTCGGGTCCGGCTTTTGACACTCACATGGTTCTCTTTTTTTTATTTCATGTTTAACGTTTTCTTTACTGTTATATTCGTCGTCTTCATATGAAAGAAATGAGCTCCTTGAGGATGGCGTTGAACCTGGTTTACCTTTACATGTGCAAACAACAGAAGGAAAGGTAAAAGTACGATGACGACAAATACAAGGTTTCTCAACTTTATCACAATTGCATTCCGGTAAGATTATACCCGGCTGACAAGTGCACACTTTGGCTTCTTTTGCACAAGTGCAAACTGGACTCGGTTCCAGAGGTTTACAAATGCATATCTCTTTTTTCTCATGACAAGTACATTCAGCTGTTGATTTGGCTCCACAATAACAAGGTATTTTTATAAAACATTCACATTGTCCTTTCTCATCCTTCTCACAAGTGCAAACCTCAACTGGTTTCTTTACATTTACATTTACTTGTGGTAAGCCATCAACTATTAGGATACTATCATTACTATGCTGTGGGGGCAGAGGTTTTTTACAATCAGGAAAGAAAAAGAAATGAAAATCTTCGACTTCCTCTTCTTCGACTACAGAGTCATCAATGACGAATGGAGGTGGTTCGTAGTCTTTTGTTACTGTAACTGTACTTGACGATTCGCTTACAGTAGATTCACGACAGGTCCATTCAGATTCTGAGGAGCCCTCTTCCACGGGACCTTCATGATGTCCGCAGCTTAATATCAATGTTTCACCAAAACATATATCCTTTTTTATTCTATCGTCTGTGAAATAAAAGACAATATACCTATGGAAATACTTAAGTATGTAGTTTTCTCTTAAATTGCCGAGACAATTGTATGTTGAATGGAGAAGGTTAAGGGAGAAAGTAAATTATCTTATTTTTACTAAGCTTCACACAATTCCTTAATTACCTTTAGAGTGTTAGTAACCTGCTTAGGGTTTTTAGAGCTTTGAACAAAAATTCTATAACAGCAAAAGCTGAATGAAGGAAAACAATTCCCGTTTGTTATCAAAATCTACTAATAACAGTAATTCGTTTTACTCGAATAACCAACAAATTCAAGTATAAAACCCTAATAGTCTCATTTTTCATTCCAAGGGTTGTATTTGGTGAGATACCTAGTCGTGCTCCCCCTTTCCGTGGCCTCTCCGTGACGCCAGAAACTAAGAGCCCTACTAGCCTAGTGCTTTGTTACTGCGGACTTCTATGCAGGATACTAGACCCAATTGTCTACTCCAATTTGAGCACGAATATCCTTGCACTTTCTCCTTATAAACCCGGTTATGTGACTTATAAGTAGAAAACGGAATAGTAATGACTGTCGAAATCATTTCTCCGGAATATAGACGAAGATATCTCGGCGTAATTTATATTTTCATAATAATTTACCTATAAACAAAAAATCAAACGAATAACACTAGCTAATTAGCTAATCTACAATATCTGTCTAATAAGAAATAGAGCACAGAATAAATCCATACAAAAACCGAATACAGGCACATAGCAACAGCTTTGCCACGGTATCAAGCATATCACTGAAAAATAAGGCTCAAACGTTACCACATATAGAACTTTGCGAACTCAAAATTAGCAGTAAAAGGAATAGATTTAGTTATTTAAGCTTGATGCACATGTGTTGTACAGAGGCGGATTTAATGCCTAAGGCATTCTCTGCCAGTCAACCTTCGGGTGGTACAAAGAATGCAAGAAGTAGGTGCATTTAAACATTGAAAGATAAAACTTAAGCGATAGGTATTTATGTATAGTCGTAATACACACTACATAAACTTACTACTTCGCGGGAAGAATGAAACTCCAACCACCTTTCCCACACCAAATATGCTAAAGATTCACTAAAGATATAGCAAGGAAAAGTAAAGAAACCCCTGTATTGAAACATTACTATTCTTCAATTACCTCAAAGGCATGCAATAAATTAACGGACACAGTACACCCGGATGACAAAAATCCAAATTTGATTAATTAATCGATTCTTACTGTCACGAGCTCAGTGTTTACCTGCCAGTACCAAAGGGCATCAAGAGCATCAGCCCTCTATGTATGTATATATGTCTAGATCCATAAGAAACAAAGAAAAAACTAACCACCTAAAATCGATAGATTTCCATTCGTTCATTATAATTTGTACATATATAACATCTGTAGATATCACCCTAGCCACCATAACTATATTCTATAAATAGATCTCGGTAAACAAAATTAAAAGGAATGCTTTTACTAGCACTTTATCCTCACCAAGTTCAAATTTCAGCTGTTCCGATAAATTTAATAATGTAATTTTTGAGGGACTCGACATTTTACATAGGGAATATTTGTTTTTCTTCAATCATATTTTCATGTCATTTGCTATTTTTTTTTTCATAACTAGCCTTTGACACTGTGAAGTGTGTTTTGACATACACATACCGAAATAAAATAAAGTAATAGAACCAAAAAGAATTTAACCACCACCAAACACTAGGTAGAACTTACTGTCAGACGTTGATATGCTTTATTCTAAATTTAAAAATTAATACCAGCCAAGTGCGAGTCGCTCTCGCGCACGAAGGGTTCGTACCATTATCTATAAAAACTGCAAAAAACTGGCGTTTGTTGTATGGGAGTCAACTTAAATATTTATTTTAATTTAATTTAATTATATATTTTAAAGTGAATATATAACTAAATATTTTGTGAATATTTCTTATATTTCAAGTATCTACGTAACGTAACGGAATTAACTTTGGTCATCCACCGTATCAAAAGCATTTTTTTAAACCATAGGGGGACACACGAACAGACGGGTCTCCTGATTTTAAAGTGGCAGCCGCCGTCCATGGCAATCTGCAACTCAAGAGTCATAGGAGTGCTGCCCGCCTTTGAGGGTGAAAAGGGAGGGAGGATATGGGGGAGGGGAAAGAATAGTGGGGGGTGAGGAGATGGGATAGAGTAAAAGGGGGTATGAGGGGAGTGGAAAGCGGAGAGGGGGAGTTGGACCTCCGGAAACCTCACTCATTTCGAGGAAATGCATAGCAAGTGTTACTTTACAACCGGTTTTCTGTGAGGCCGTGGTATCGCACCGGTCGGCCGGCCCATTCGTACCTAAGCATGGCTACCACTGTTAAAAGCTTAACAGCTCTTGCTACGCTTTATGTGTCCATCTTCTAGCTGATGTAAATAGGTAGGTAATGAAAGTTTAATGTCAATAGCATCCAGAAAGAGCGACCGATATATCAGTATCTAAAATAAACTGTCGGGTTTTTATATTTGAATTAAACATTATTCCTTAATCATATAATATAATGGTGGGATGGTGGGTTGTTATATCATAATACCAAGTCTGGTTTTCACTCACTGGTTACGACAACTGTTCTCTTATAATACCTTAAGTGAGTAAGTGGATGATTTGCTCGTTAAATGTTTATGTTTATTTATAAAGAATTTTATTTTCAAAGGACAAAGTCACTTACCTATGTACGTGAGAATATTAGATTACATTTAAGGTGCGTTCATTATATGTATTTTTCTCATAGGAGACAATTATGGGGGATATTAATCTTTTATATTACGATAATCATTTCAACTTCGTTAATAGTACAATACATTTTAATCTAATGGAAGAACTTATTTTTAAAAGCTGATAATATTATCACCCGTAACGAAACGTACTTACTATACATGTTTCATTTCATGCAATGTACGTATATGGTGTATATTAATTTTGAATAATAGTTCGAAATAATCTGTGCAGTAATTTCACAAATTTAGATATTACGATGATTAATATAATGAGATGTAATATGTTTTGCTCTGTATAATACTTTTGTTTCTTACATTATTAACCATTAATGCCTATGTGGTTTATATTGTTTAAAAACATCTTTCTTTGCGTTGTACAGAACGACCGATCTAACGACTTGACAGATGATGTGGCCTAACGTCTAGCGAGTTTTTTAAGAAATATTATTATAATATTAAATAGAATGCGAAAATGATTGTGTTTAATCTTATTTTATTTATGTTATATATTACTGGGTTACAATGTAAACATCCCGATAAAGTATATTGTGTTAACGAAGGATGTGACGGTATGTTAAGTGTTCTGTTCATTACAATGTCAATTTGCATGTGATAACTTTCTTTAATATTTTTTTGTTTTAATTGTTTCAGAACCAATATCTAAAGCCAAGACTTTATTAAGTTATACTAGCGTTGACCCGGAACTTATATCTTTTCGCCCAAACAATGATGCCATCGTTTATATGAAATCAGCTGGCACAAATTCTGAGTTATGGTTTGTGAAAATAAATGGAAAATCGGGATTTGCCAACTCAAAGTTTTTAAGAGAATACAAAATGATGGAAAAAAATCCTTTGATTGAGGTCTCATATGAACCTAAAGCACAAGAAAGTGTCCAACCAAATAGAGTTAAACAGGCACATGAAGTAATTGAAGGCACTACAATATATACTACTGAAGCAGCTGTTAATAATGCCCAACAAGATGCTGCAACTGAGTCTCCTGTAACAACTTCTAATGAAGATCAAACTCCATCTCTTGATAGTACAAAGGAAATCTTAAATGAAAATGTTGACATTAATATACAAAACATTTCTGAGCCAGCTAATATAAAAACAAGCGAAAATCAGAAAAGTGAAAGTCAAAATTCTGATTCTACACCTAACAATGAGAAAATGACTGAGAACTTAGACATTAAAACAACAACAGCTCTTCCAGAGCAAACTGATAAATTAACTGAAACTGATCTCAATGAATTCAAGCAAAATGGTGAATCGCCCCAACAATCTCTACTAAAGCCTACTGAAGAAGCTGTGTTGAATGCTACAAGTACAGAACAGCTTGAACAAGAACTTCCAAAAACACTGTCATCAGAAATGACTGCTCAACAACTTCTATCAACTATTAGTGGTAGTTCAAGTAGTAACAACTTATTTGATGTGCCTGATAATAAAGAATTCAATAGTTTGACTGAATCTGAAGTGACTGACAGTGTAGAACAAAATGTATCTTCACTTAACACTAACACAGGTGATTTAAAAGTAACAGAAGAAACTGCCACTGAATCAAATAATGTGGCTAATGGAAAAATCCCTTCAAGGGAAATAGAATCAATAGATCCAGTAATTGTGGCTGACCAAAGTAATAATGAACCTCTCAGTGCTAACATACAAACCAATGAAAATTCTGAGCACAAGGAACAACTACAAGATCAGCCTCCCACAATATTACCAACTATTGAAACAGTTCTATTTGAAACTAGCACTTTACCACATATAGAACCTCCCCTGGCAATAGAAACAGTATCTACACTCCCACCAATAGTAGATACTATAACTCCAATCCCTCCTGCATTAGAGACTGAACCTAATATTAATACCTTCATAAATCCTGTACCAGAAACACAAGCAAGGTTACAACCTCAATCAGAAACCAACACGAATTTACAACCACCATCAGAAACAGTACCAAATTTGCCACCTGCATCAGGAACAGTACAAACATATCCATTTGTACCTGATACAATACCTTCTTTACCACAGAAAACATCTCAAAGTATTCCTCCTCTGTATTCTGAAACAGCTCAAAATGTACCTGATAGTGGACAAGTCTCTGAGACATACACTACAACTTCTAAGCCTGATTATAGCTTTGAAGAAACAGACAATCTACAAACTACTACAGAGTACATACCTGTACAAGACCCTTCATTAAAAGCAGATGTGAACACTGTTTATAGTCAAGAATCAGAAGAGATATTAAGCTCTACAACAGAGACTCCTGTAGAAGTTGAAAGTACAGAAGGATTCCTTTCAAACATGTTCTCTACAATGGCAGATATTTGGCCATCTTCATCTGAAACTCCTCCACCTCTTTATAACACAGAAGACTATCCTTCATATGAAAGTGATAATACAGAAGAAATTAATGAAGGATTTTCATTTTTGAAGTATATTATGGCCACTTATTATTCTGTAATGGGTACAACTGAAGAAACTAAAGCCTTATTTGCTTCTGTTGGTAAGACAATATTTTTATCTGTTTGTTGAAGTCGAACATATGAAATTTATCACTAGGATTTTGATTCCTTATTCAAACCAACTGACAGACCATGAATTCTAAATTCCTAATATTTGTAATGATTGTGACTTTCTAACTTAAGACTAATGAATATACCTTACTATTTAAAAAGTATGATGCTTATGAATACCTCATAAATTGTATTCTTAAAAGTAAATGAGTGAAATCTTATTACATACAGTTTATTTCATGATTTAAAAAAAAAACGTAATATACATTTCTTTACACATGTTTTTCCACTTAAAATAAAAAGAAACCATAATCAATACACCACATTATTATAATTTTTTAGATAACTTTGATTATAGTGTTCTGCAGTGTTTTTAATTTAATTAGGGAGTAAAGTTGAGTCATTCTAAAACATTACTAATCTCTATTTATTACATTTTCAATTTCTGTATATTACAAGAAACCATTTTCTTAAAACAAGTCATAACAGTCTATTATTATGATATTGGTTCTAGACAAAATAATATTTAGATACTTAACAGTACTCAAACAACTAGTAATATAATATTAGATGTCAGTATATTTACAACAGTTAGCTTTACTTCCTTATGGCACTTCAGTTTTGTTATGCCTTAAA
The DNA here is from genome assembly GCA_947561695.1 of Tyria jacobaeae. Taxonomy (NCBI): domain Eukaryota; kingdom Metazoa; phylum Arthropoda; class Insecta; order Lepidoptera; family Erebidae; genus Tyria; species Tyria jacobaeae. Next base: position 10,329,186 of record OX387210.1, read on the forward strand.
CTATGGCAACCATCAACCAATTATTTATGGGTATTTTTTTTAAGTTCTTGATATTAATATAATATTTGATTAGCATAATCTTTAAGTGGGCCAATTGAATTGAATCCACATAATGATTGCTCTCTCATCATATTATTTCAACCTTTGATTGTGAGTCTATCATTGTTTGAATAGCAACTACTTCAAACATATACACAGTAACATACATAATTTAATCTTATTAACATCCTTCTCTTATTTAACAAGTTGACATTTCTTTAGTAGTTTTAAGTTACCAGGTTAGTACATTGAGTACTACTAACTTATCTGAGGAGAAGATTTGATACCCTACAGTTTGATCTGTGAAATTCCTTTTGCATTAGATATACAAAAACGATATAAAAAATAGGTATCTTAGCAGTGTGGTAGTAACTGTAGAAACTAAAAAATGTAGAATTGAATCATTACATATTCAAAATTTATCTTTTAATTTCTAATTATGTTCTTATAATATCATCTTCTGCAAATATAATTTACTGTAACTGAAGTAACTAGTTCTAAATTTGCTCAACTGGAGTAGACTATTTTAATATTTATTTTTATTTTTAGGTGAGACCTGTTACAGTGACGATTACTGTGATGGCACATCAAATGATGGTAGCAATCGACTACTGACTTTCTTATTGACTACTGCTAGTTCTGTTCTGCTCTTTACACTAGGATACTATTATATAGACAACAGGCGACAAGATGGCCGTCTTATTGGCCAAATCAATTCCTTGCAGCGTGATTTGCTTTTTGCTTCTAAGGTAAGTGTATATATATTAAAGGGTAAATTTGTTGTATCTGTTCATCACCCCTGTTGCTATTTCAAAACCTGAAAGTTGTTTATGTTTTATAGGAGATTTTACTGATCTAATATTATTTTACTTAATTAGTTGGTAATAAAACCTGATTTTAAAGAGCATATATTCTTACAGGCCTTCCCTTTAGAATTACTATTCCAATTATCAAAAATTTGTACAAAACTATTAAATCCTGAATAACAGATATTATATATAATAAAAAATATGTAATCTTTGGAATGGCATGGTTATAGTTTTCGGTTTCCAATTTCAGTAATTTTTTTAAATAACTTACCATGTGTGAATTTTATAAAAACTGCTGATAGCTCAATCACAGAGTTTTTCGCTGCATAGTTACAGATAATTAAATCATTTTATTATGTTCCCCACGTGATAAAATTAAGAGCACGCATTCCCTACACCACCTACTGCGCGCTCACTTTTCAATGCAATGCACGATAATTTGTTGTCAAATGACAGTGTAGAAACTGTTATGTGAATCTCTGAATTTAATTATATTCAATATATAGATATTGTTTTGTACATTTCACATGTCTTTCATTAGGCATTTATATTCGAAGAGCTTTTTAATAGGTTTATCCAAATATAGAGTTTGTTTTATTCATTGTTTAAGGAAATATCTCTGTACTGTTAGGACCAATAAATGAGTGAATTCATTGGTAAGATCAAGAAGTTAATACCTATGGCTAATCTTTATGTTATGAATATTGATTTCAGGAATGTGAGATCCTCAAAGAAGAACTTTCATCTACTAAAAGTAAGTTGACTGGAATTGAAGACAGCTCTTTTGGAATGGATGATATGGTGCAATCACTTAAAGAGGAAATCAATGAACTCAAGGCCACCAACGACAGACTACGAAATTCTTTAGATGATAATGAAAAATTGCTCAGGGTATCAGAAAATACTGCTGGCGAGTTGCAGAATACTTTAAGTGAGGTTGAGAATACTCTCAGTGAGCTCTTGGCAGAGAGAGCTAATTTTGAAGAGCAGATAGTTGAATTAAACGGTATGTAACGTCATAAATTAGACATTTGTGTAACTATAGTAGGTATATTAATATGTATACACAATTGCATATGCAAACATATAGAATTGATAAGATTTACTGATTTTTAATTAAATCTTGGTTTTGTAAAAGAGTTACACGGTATTGATTTGATTAAGATAGGAACAATATCTTAGGAATAATTTAAACAACATATTATACGCTTAAATATTCGTCTGGTTTTTCTGGTTACCGTATGCGTTTACTATAATTATAAGACTCGGACTTCCGGGCACTAACCAGTTCGCTTTATAGATATGCAACACTTACTTGCTTGACCTATTGCTTATACTCCTCCGGTCCCTCAGTATAAGCAATATCCCTTGATTTTCTATCCTCCCTTTCCTTCCCTTTCAGTCGAACTCCCCAGTCTCCGAATGCCGGATAAATTAGAATCGGCAAAATGTGGGCGTTAATTTAGCCTCTGCTTACCCCTTCGGGGATACAGGCGTGAGTGTATGTATGGATATGTGTGTATTTACTATACGCGCCTGCTTCCGCTCCAACTGCTTCACTCAGTCTGTCTTCTCTTTTATTTACTTTTTTACGTTCTGTTTCTTAATTTTATAAAAACTTGATGCGTTAATGGGAATATGATATTAAAATTAAAAGGCATTTAATCTACTACTTTTCCAGTTTTACTTGCACAAATATTAACATAAATACTTCTTTAGTCTTTCTTTAAACTTTTTATTTCGAATAACATCTTGCAATTTCCAATACATTCGTATTTAAAAAGATCTAAAAGTAAACAAACAAACTCACTTTTTCATTTATAAGGATTAGATTGCTTTACCTATCTTCTACTTTTCCAGTTCGTCCTTTCATTATGTTAATACTTTTACTTTCCAGGTAAGGTGCAGGCCTTTGAGGAGGAATTGATTTCAGTAAGTAGGGACAGAGATAACTTCCAATTGAAGTATGTATCAGCTGAAAGTGCTTTAGAAGAGTTCAAGAAACAGAAAAAACAATTTGAAGATGTCAATCAAAAATTGATTGAAGCTAAAAATTCCATAGAATTACAAAAACATGAAATTGAGGCACTGAAGGTATGTTTTTTATTTTATAGTATGTATAGTCAAAGTATTCATATATTTTTAATTATATAAAGTCCAATAACTATAGATATTCATTTGCGGTTCAATTTTGTCATGATAATCTGACAATTTAAGGATGTCATCAAAGAGTTGAAGAGTGGAACGCCATCCAATATAGATGTGACATCTCTTATTGATCATACTGAAATCAAAGCGAAATTGTCGAAAGCTCTAGAAGAAAAGAAAGCATTGGAAACTAAATATGAGGTTAGTATTTCATGTTTATTTTTGGTTTAGTCTCATGAACGCACATTAGCACAGACACTAATTTATTATTGTCATTATTTAATTTTTTTAAGATAGTCCTCTTCCTTCATATAAAATAAGCTTTTTCTTAGAAAACTGTATTATGTGGGGCACTAACCTTTGTTTTTTTAATACCAGCGGTGATCAACTTAGACATTAACTTTAGACCAGGTCAAGGATTACAGCCTTCAAAAACAACATATAATTCTCTACTTTTACGTTTCCTGATTTACTCAAAGATTGTATCTTTTAAACAAGTTTGAAATATTTTTAATTAACACTTTAAATTTAAAGTTTGAGTTTTGTTGCCTCAGTTATTATTTATTTAATACTACTCAGATATTTATAAATAATTTTTAATGTATCCATCTGTTTACCATTATCTTTTGGGTTTGCTGTCTTATTTACACTTAAGAAAGTCTCATAATTATACACATTTTTAGACAGAACACAAAGAAAGAAGTCGCTTATCAGAGGAACTACAGACTACACAAGAAACTTTGCACACTACTAGCCAGAACGCTACTGAAGCACTGACGCGGTTAGAAGTATTAGGAAAATACTTTCAAGAAAGAGAGAGTGAACTTCTGAAGTAAGTATACAGAGAATATCGATTGAAAATTAGGGTGCTTTTCGATATTAAGTCAAAATAAGGTGAAAAATAAATTAGTGTATTTGGGACATAAAAAGGTAAGTTTTCACCAAATTTCATGTTTTTTTTTTAACTAGTAAAATATTCTAGATTTTTTATTATACTGTACTGTGTTATAATTACATTTTGCCTATCAGTTTTTTTATTATGCAATACAAATGCTCTTGCAGTAGCATATTGAATAATTTTTTAATCATACATTTATAGAAATATCTTGAAATGCGTTTTCATATTTTTTTTGTTTTAGTTTTTAATAAACTGTTCTTCACACCTTGGTTGATATCGGTCCTTTCTCCTTCCTCCTTTATTAAGAATCTTGAAACCCTACCAAACTATTAAATAAAAATCTTTGTAGCAAACGTAATCTGTAATGTCACAATTCACATGTCTAAATTCATGTAGTCCTCTAGTGACGTCATAAAAACATCATACACAAATACATAAATACATACATTCGAAAAACATAACATAAAAACTTACTTAAAACAATCTGTTAAACATATCTGAGTTAGGTGTTATTTTGATCAGCCAGCTAGTATTTCAGATTTATATACATATGACGGATGGAGGATGCAATGTCATGTGGTAACTGAAACCAAGTTTTACCTATTTAAATTATAAAACCGTCGTCACTGTAATAATAAAAAACCAAAAAACCCATTTGTATGTATTCGAAGAATATCAATAGGTCATATTTCTTTTCCAGTACAAGTATTGTGGTACCTGACATGTCTGTGACAACAGGTTTTACAGAAATCCCTTGTATTATCATATAATTCATGTCTTATGGCACTAACAGTAATCACTTATTTGCAGAGAACTTAGTGCTAAGGAAACGCTATGGCTCAGCAAGCAGGGTGAATCAGCTAGTACTGTAGAAAAAATAGAACTATTACAGCAAGAAGTACAGAGATATAAGTAAGTAGTTCTCGTTCATAAATAATCATATGCGGACTTAACCGAGGTTTTATTAACAATCGAATTCGTGCTATCCGTCTTAAACTATTGATGGTTTGGAGCTGTATAAACTATATGACTTAAGACATGAATTTTAAAATTCACCACCAAATATGGGCATGAGCCATATCAGACCGGGGATTAAATGCCAAGCGCCTAATCTAACCATTCATTATTGTTGTCGAGAAACGATACTGTAACGAATTCCGTTTCTAAACTGATAAGAGGTATGTTCCAGGGAAAAATGCGATGCTCTAACTCTGGAGCTGGCTGAGCAAGAGTCGTCGAGACGTACAGCGCTGAGCTCTGTAGAAGCACGTGCGCACGCGGCGTGGCTTGAGGCACGTGCCGCTAAGAGAGACACGGACGCGGCGCGGGACGAGGCTGCCGCGCTACGTCGCAAGCTCGCTGCGCTCTCCACCATGCCCAATGCAGACGGCGCCGTGTCCCCGCACCACAGTACGTACTCTGTCTCACTCACTCACACCTCCGAAGCCGATTAATAGGCTATTTCAGAAACCTTTGGCCGAAGCCGAATGTTTAATGACCCAATAAAGTTGGTACATGGCAGCATGATCCAAATTTAAGATTGCCATAAATTAACTGGTTATAAATAATAAAACTCGAATAATATTATTTATAATATTTATTTACTTAAAAATAATTTAACAATCAAAAGCAGTCTTAGCTTTTACGACTAGTGTAAAACTTGTCTAGCTACTTTTAAATAGATTTTTTTGAACTACACAATTAAATGCACATTTTTCATAATTTCAGCAAATTAACATTAAAAGTACGTAAGAATAACAATAAAATATATATATAATAAAATAGGGTAGTGATTGTTTTACTAACAATTTAGTCACACGTTCAAAAAATTATAGTTTTTTTTCCACAGAGGTATTGTCTCCACTAGAAAATGCAGAAAAGTCGGTGATACCACCGCCGCTGCCTCCAATGTTCCTTCCTCCGCCGCTACTGCCACCATTGCCACGGCCGCCTCCGCTTGGCAGATTACCATCACCACACCCACCGAGGTATAGCGACTCATTTAACAATTTTTAAATTACTTCATACTAAGGAAGTTTTAAGTTTGCATCGTAATTTTTTATCAAATCCTCAGGTCATGTCGGAATGTTTATTTGGAATAATTCCTATGGAATAATATTAATTTTCTACAATTTGTTGTATTTAATGTACCAATTTAAGTTATAATATAATAATGCTTTGTAGGTACGGCGATCGTCGCTACTCACCCGAAAGTCGGTACTCCCCTGAGAGCCGCTATTCCCCCGACAGCCGGTACTCGCCCGAGACAGTGCGGTACTCGCCCGACAGCCGATACTCGCCGCGGACGCGCCGCTCGCCCTACTCGCCACGCTCCAGGCGACGATCCAGATCAAGGGAAAGGTACTCATCAATTACTATATTAGAAATGTAACATGGCACCCCAACAACTTAATTTTTTTTTAAATGCGTATATTATAGGAGGACAGATGAACAGACGGGTCACCTGATGGTAAGTGACAACCGCCGTCCATGGACACCTGCAACTCGAGAGTCGTAAGTGCGCTCATACCACCCTCAAAGGCACCCGCCTTTGCGGGTATGCGGAGAGGGGGATGAGGAGATGGGTAAAGGGGTGAGGGATCAGGGGAGAGGGGGAGTTTGGCCTCCGTGAACCTTACTATTTTCGGGGAAATGCAATGCAAGCGTGTACTGCAAGAAATATTCTCTACATAAAATGATCATCACGCATTTGAAGCTGGCAATTAAAATTTCTTAGGTACGAAGAAAGTCGCGGGACGAGGTCTCGAAACGGACCGGTGGATACAGAAACAGAATACAATTCCGACAGCCCGTCAAGGGAGCCGCGTAGGCGGGGTAGATACTCAAGACATTCAGGTAACTATATGCATAACTTGAACTATTACTATTAAGGATTTGACTTGTCTCTTTATTTAAATACATAATAATTTATTACTAAACGCACCATGTAAGAAAATCTGTACCTTCCTTATAAAAGAAATTGGTGCTAAACTTTTGAAGCATTTTTATGTACTTCATTAGAGTTATTAACCACGCTATGTTCTATTACATCGTGTTGATTCATAAATTGTCTTGGTAGCCAGAAGCTATGCAGTATACATATTACAGACATATATCAAATACTCAGTAGAATGTCACATGAACTAATATATTTCTCATTTTACATGGAAATGGGATTTCAAAAAGTGGCCATGAGGTTGTTTTGCGGATTTATTGTCATAAGGCTCTACCATTTATAAACTGACGACTATAAATCAATACAGGCTGGTACTTAATTATCTTATATTTTTAATATAAATTTCACATTTGAAAAAGTAATCTATTGTTGCCCTGAAGATATTTAAAATATAGATAAGTACATAGAATCTATTATTTAAAATATGTTTTTTAAAACTGGAACTACTAAACATAAAAAAATTGGATTATACACAAAGCTCTCAACCTGCATGGAGGAACTATCTTCAACCTTTGATGCACAGATGCAGCAGTATGAAGATGACCTGCAGAATGCAGCAGGAACTGATGCTAGCCATAAAACAATTTCCAGTCTATCTCGTGATTTCTCAGAGTTTAAGTCACTTATCTGGAAAACAATGACTAAGTTAAAGTCACAAATGGAACTGCTGCTTCTTGGACTAGACAGGCACAAGATGGCTTCTAAAAGAAAGATTCTGCTGCTGCATGGCATGAGTGAGGAGAAGGTAGATGCTTGCCTCTCCCAGACTGTTGATATGTTGACTGACAAAATTAAGTTGAGGTACGTTATCTGAGTTCCTCACTAAGCCGCGCCACGACGTATTCTTGGATTCCCGCAAACACTTTGGTATGAAACAATGCTGGACCTCTGATGGTAAAATCATCGTCCAACTTCCTAACAATTTGCGATATAAGATCGAATCCATCTCCGAACTGCGTAAACTTTGCTTTGAATTCCCTGCACCATAATTGCCGCCGGATGAAACTCCTAGAATTACATCTGCTAGAACAATCGCAGCAACAAACGACAGGCGACCCAGCAAGCCAGCGAAGTGATCGGTGATATAAATACAGCACATGCCCATCTATATTTCACCGGATAATATTACTGGTATATGTATTATGTTATATTAACTGTCTCTATGTATTATTATGTGATATTAACTGTCTCTATTTTTGATTTGCGGTCAGTTGTACCGTTGTTATTGTTGTTGTGTTTTCTTTTCTCTGGTTACTTCACTATCTTTCTTTCTCTTTCTAACTTTCAATGAAACTTATAATAATAATTAATGTATAAACAGATCTTCGAATGACATAATCTTTCATACTATGAAGTGACATTAGATCAGTGTCCCCAACTCTTGAAAAAACTTTTCCCTAGAGCTTTTAACAAAAGCCCCTAAATTAAAAACGAAACCCCCTAAAACTAAAATTATTTCAAAATCAGTCAGATTTTTTATATATATATATATAGTATATATAAAAAAAAATAAGTGACAAATATGTATGAGCTACTATGTATGACTACATGTATATATAGTACATACATATGTATATACATTGAACATGTTCTTTTAAAAATTGATAATTGAAGAATTGTTTTTTTATATATTAAAATATATTATGTTCTGATGAATTAAAAATTCCCGAAAAATACCCTAAATAAAACTTTCCCGCTATTTGCGAAATACCCCTAAATTTAGGGGAAAATCCTCTAAGTTGGCATCACTGCATTAGATGTAGCTTTGACGTTTGAGACTGGCCGTTCAGAAACTTGTCAGTGCGTTTAGTTTCTACTGGATTATAATATTGGCAACCATTACATTGCATTGAGGATGGTAGAAGAAAAAATAAATTATTATACACTCATTTTAAGTCTTATTGTTGTATTTTATTATTTATATTATTGTATTTTATTTATGTCTGAATGCGATGAAAGTTTTATTTCCTGTTCTGATTCTTCAGCCTCTAACGGGGACTACTGAAGTGCGTTTAGCGATGATGATGGGGATGTGAAATCGAAATATTTAAAAAGCTAAACTTTTTGATTTTCTCAGTCCTTTCCAAATATTTTTTAATGTCGTGCACATTAATGCTCAAAGTGTTCACGCCCACTATCCAGATCTTTTATATTCTTTCAGTCCTAATTATATTCATGCCGTCCTTATTTCTGAAACCTTTCTAAAACCTACGCTGCTCTCCTCTCAATTTGCATTACCAGGGTATCAGCTCATACGTAATGACAGAATAGGTAAGGGATATGGAGGAGTTGCTATTTACCTGAGGTCTGACATCTCATTCAGAATGATTGTACAGTCCACAGGCACTTACTCAAGCTTTGCTGAACATCTTTATATTGAAGTTAACCTCCACCACACACTAAATCTCTTGTTGGTATTTATTACTATATTATTTTATCTAATATTGGTATCTGACACTAACAAAGTTGCTGTCCATGGTCAACTTACTGCTCCTTTCTCATACTACGATCTAATCTTCCTTTCCTACAAAATTCTTTATCCTAAACCTAAGCCTAAGTCCTTACTTCTCTGTAGTTTTAAGAATATAAACATAGAGGATTTGAAAAGTGACGTGGAAAGTATTGCTTGGTCTCTTATATACAATTGTGGGGATATTGATGCTAAGGTTGATAGATTAAATAAAATTCTACTGGGTCTTTACATAAACACGCTCCTCTGAAAAAGAAGGGTTAAACATTTACCGGCACCTTGGCTCTCAGAAAATATCAAGCAAGCTATGGCAAAATGGGATAAGGCCATAGGCAAATACAAACGTAATCCATCTGAGGAGTACTTTTGTGCCTATAAAGTACTTCGTAATCGCTGCAGTCGTCTGTGTAGAGATCCTAAAAGACGCCACATTCACGATTCTATCAAAAATTTCAACACCCCACAGGTATGGCGATTTCTAGTCTTTAGGTATTGTTAAATCCGCTAACGCCAACTCATCTAATACAGACGTCAACGTGCTCAATAAGCATTTTTCCATCTAACCTATATGTATAGGTGCTTCAGAAAAATCTTCTACTCTTAGTTATCTTTCTGATCTTCCTTTGCCTCCATGTACCTCATTTTCTTTCAACCCGATTACAGAGTGTGACATAAAGAGACACATTTTATCCGTCTCTACAAAAGCAACAGGTAATGTTGGTATTCAATCGCAAATGCTACAACCTATTGTGAGTGACCTCCTTCCAGCTGTCATTCACATTATCAATTTCTCCCTACAAGTAAGTCAGGTGCTTGGGAGTACCGTCCGGAGCCAACTTAATTCTTACCTTTCCTCTAACAGTCTGCTAAGTTCATACCAATCTGGGTTTCGTTCAGGCCACAGCACTGTTACTGCCTTAGTTAAAATAACTGATGACATACGACTGGCTATGGAGAAAACTCTTGACGGTATTGGTGTTATTAGACTTCAGCAGTGCTTTTAACTCGGTAGACTTTGACATTCTCTTAGCTACTTTGTCCTCTCTAAATGTCTCTAATTCTGTAATCTCTTGGTTCAGCTCCTATCTTCGGGGTCGCTCGCAAATGGTACGCTCTGAAGAGGCTTTCTCTGACTGGTGTGACCTTACTGCGGGTGTTCCCCAGGGTGGCGTCCTATCTTCTCTACTCTTCTCCATTTTTATAAATGATATCACTAAAGTTATATCGTCTTACTATCATGTCTATGCAGACGATTTGCAGTTGTACTGTCATTTAGGATTGACGAACTTATACTAATATCAGCAAATGGGCGAAATCGTTCAGACTGCTGCTCTCATTGTTGGTATCAGGTATATGTATGGTAAACTAAATGAATCATCCTTTCCCCCAGTATTATACAACGATATTGTTATTCCGTATACGTCACATGTAAAGAATCTGGGGGTTTTCATAGATTGCAACTTGTCCTGATCCACTCATGTTACTGACGTCAGCAAGAAGGTTTTTGCATCTTATCATTCGCTTAAGCGTCTTCGAAATTTTCTCCCTTTTCAGACTAAGATCTGTCTCTCTCAATCCCTTCTCCTTCCTCTTCTTAAATATGCTGATGTTTCCTTTCTTGACGCTAACGAAGACCTCTGGAATAAACTGGAACGGTTGCAAAACCTCTGTATCCGTTTCATTTTCGGCTTAAGGAAATATGATCATGTTTCCGAATTCCGAAAGCAACTAAAATGGCTTCCTATTGGGCGGCGTCGAGACGTCCATATACTTTCTTTACTCTATTCCGTTCTTCACAATTCTAATTTTCCTCTTTATCTGCGTGAACGCTTTGAATATCTTGAAAATCCAGGAATAAATCTTGTCGCTCTTCAATCTCTCTCTGCTTTTGTTAAAAATTCCACTTCATAATTCCACTCGCTACGACAAATCTTACACTGTTTCTGCGTTACGGCAGTGGAATTGGAATTTTTGCATATGTTTAACATATTGTTTACTCTTTACTTGTTTATTATGTTTTATACATGTATATTCATAGAGTATGAACCTACTTCTAGTATACATGTAGGTATACTTTATATATTTTTGCTTTAGGTTTTTGCTATATATATATATATATATATATGTTTATTATATGCTACTATGTACACACTTTGACTCTTCATTACTATCCTCTCTTCACTTCCAAGGTTTGCTGGAAGAAACTCAGCTATGGGTTAAGCTCGCCTTTGTACATACTATTTTCCTTCTTATGCATAATTTGTTATCTCTGTATTATATGTGTACAATAACGAATATCAATATGAATACGAGGCATACCTTTTAAGTTCTGTCGTTTCCATATTTCCCGGCAATTTTGAATTTGGAACTGTTCTATATTCGAATGTGTTTAAATTTTGAATCTCAAAACAGTTGAAAGTATTAGGATTAATGCTATTGTTTAGTCACAGCGTCGATCAGAATCTGTCAGGTTACGTACGAAAAAAAAATCTTTTTAAGGAAAATGTTCGTGCAATAATTTTCTACAGCTTTAGAAGAGGCCTGACACGGCTTCAGTGTTTTGAAGAGCTAACATCTGTGTTCAGTGATGAAGCCCCATGTCTGTGGTATTTAGAATTCCGGCGTGGACATACTAGTGTTAGGGACAAATCTCGCGAAGGACGCCTAAAATCCGCCTTCACTGAAGATAACATCATTGCTGGAGATGACAACTAATTCTCGAAGATCGTCATGTAACGTATCGAGAGATAGAGGCTCTATTAGGTATCTCAGGGACAACCATTCAGAAGATCTTGCATGAAGCGCTCGGTGTGAGAAAGCTAGTTTGCCGTTGGCCCTCGTCAGATGGTGTAAGAAAAGGTTCAACCGAGGAGAGTCAAATCACGTCTACGACATCATCAGTGGTGACGAATCTTGGATCTATGCCTACGATCCTGATTCCAAACAATAATCTACAATCTGGGTCTTTCAAGTCGAGCCAAAGCCGACTGAAGTTGTTCGTTCTCAAAGCACTTCAAAGAAGATGGTGGCCACGTTCGTTGGAAAAACCGGCCATGTTGCGACTATTGCACTTGAAGATCGTAGAACAGTTAACACAGAGTGGTGTACCACAGTTTGATTACCACAAGTCATCGCCGAACTTCGAAAATCTAACTCAAAGCGACGCATCATCCTACACCACGACAACGCAAGCTCACACAGCGCTAGTCAAACGATTGAGTATTTGAAGCAGGAAAAAGTAGAAATTCTTGACCATCCTCCATACAGGAAATGTTAAAAAATCTTTAGGGCTTAGGTCAGGACTGTTCCTGACCTAAGCCCTAACGATTTCTTTACATTTCCTAAAATTAATAAGTCTTCGTGGTCAAAGGTTCCAGTCCGGTGAAAAACAATCGACGCTTTCAAGTCAGCCATTTTGAACACCCCCACTTTAGAGTTGAATAAATGTTATAATAACTGGTTTGAGAGAATGGAAAAGTGTATTAAGCTACGTGGTGAATACTTTGAAAATCAATTAAAAGTACTATAAGGTTCTATTTTTTTTTTCTTTAAACGACAAAACTTTAAAGGCATGCCTCATACTAATAGTCCTGTCCTGTTAACAAAAAGGATACCCCAGGGGGGTACCAGCGCTAGCGTTGGAGAATCCCCCCCTGGACGTCCACCCTCAGTACGGATTATACCTGAGCGTGGCTGCCCCTCGTACTCTGGGGGGGGCTCAGCTGCGCTCTCAAAATCTGCTCGGGGCAAGAGAAGGCATACCATGGCACCCCCTGTCACGTTTACCGTTGATTTCTGTAACATCAGGGGCTTACATTCGAACCTCGACACTGTCCACCACCACCTTGAGACAGCAAAAGCCGGCCTTGCTCTTTTTAACCGAGACGCAGATATCATCTCCAGCGGACACATCCTACCTCTGCTACCCTGGGTACGGACTGGAACACTCCTTTATGCCTAAGGCTGGTGTATGCGTGTACGTTAGAGATGATCACCTCTCGCCGCCTCGGCAATCTTGAAGGTAGGGACCTCTCCATCTTATGGCAACGTGTAGACTGCGACGACCATCCCCGCATCTACGTATGCCTCTATAGGTCCCATAGCGGTGATGCCGAAACGGACCGACTCATCGACCACGTCTAAATGGCTACAGATTCAGTGCTCCAGCAGGTCCCATCCGCAGAGATCGTGATTCTTGGCGACTTTAACGCCCATCACGCCGAATGGCTTGGTTCGCGCATTCTCCTTGATTCCCACAGGTGGCAAGTCCCAGCCCTGGTTTGGTCGAACCTGCAAAGCGGCGTCCCGCCGAAAGCAGGAATGTTACCAAGCATGGGCTAATGCAGCGACAGCACGTGATGTAAACCAGCATATTAAAGAAGCAATTTAACTTTGCCTCCAGGTCCCTCAAAAGTAATTGCTGGGGCGAAGTCGGCTCACATCGGCAGAATTGGCGAGGGACTAGTGAGTCTTCCTTCCGGAACTCGTGCATTCTGGTCTCTTGCCAAAGCTGTCCAGGGGAACTTTTGTAAGCCATCCCTTCCACCTCTGCACATAGGAGATAATTCGTTGGCCCACGACGCTAAAGAAAAAGCCGATCTTCTGGGCAAACTCTTTGCGTCCAACTCGACCCTGGACGACGGGGGAAACGCACCGCCGACCATACCGCAGTGCGAGAGCCGCATGCCGGATATCCGGTTTACACAAAGGGCAGTGCGTAAGGCGCTTCTTTCCCTCGACGTTCTTAAGTCGAGTGGGCCCAATAAAATCTCTCCTATCATGCTGAAGACGTGTGCTCCTGAGTTGGCACCGGTTTTAACGCGCCTTTATCGGCTTTCCTATTCTCTTGGTGTAGTCCCGAACTCATGGAAGACAGCTCTAGTGCACCCAATCCCTAAAAAAGGAGATCACTCGGATCCGTCCAACTACAGACCCATAGCCATCACCTCCTTGTTCTCCAAGATAATGGAATCCATTATTAACTGCCAGCTCCTCCGGTACTTAGAAGACCACCAGCTCCTCAATGATCGACAATGCGGCTTCCGTCGGGGTCGTTCAGCTGGTGATCTTCTTGTTTACTTGACTCACCGGTGGGCACAACGATCGAGACCAAGGCGGAAGCGTTTGCCGTTAGTTTGGACGTGGCGAAGGCCTTCGATCGGGTCTGGCACATAGCGCTCCTTGCGAAGCTTCCTTCCTATGGGCTTCCCGAGAAAGTGTGCAATTGGCCCACCAGTTTTCTTACAGACAGAAGCATCAAGGTCGTTGTTGACGGTGCATGCTCCGACTCCAAGTCTGTTAATTCTGGTGTCACACAAGGCTGTGTTGTTATCACCAACGCCGTTTCTTCTGCATATCAATGACATGCTGCAGATTAGCAGCATCCATTGCTATGCGGACGATAGCACGAGTGATGCCCTTTACACCGGCCGCGCTAACATTTCTCAGGTAAACGTCATCGAAAGCCGATCCAAACACAAGTTTGGATCGGCTTTAATCGGTCTGAAATCGAAACTTCTTTATCAAAAGTTTCAGATTGGGGTCGACTTAACCTAGTCCAGTTTAACCCCACGAAGACACAGGTTTACGCGTTCACCGCTAAAAAGATGCCATTGGTCGTATCACCTCAATTTGAGAGCACTTCCCTAACTGAATCAGCCAGTATCGGAATCCTTGGCGTCGATATATCAAGCGAAGTCCAGTTTCGCGGTCACTTAGAGAGTAAGGCCATATTAGCCTCGAAGAAGCTTGGTGTGCTAAACAGATCGAGACAGTATTTTACTCCGGCCCACCGCCTGCAACTTTATGAGGTGCAGGTTCGGCCGCACATGGAATACTGTTCTCATCTCTATGCAGGTGCACCCCAGTACCAACTTCTCCCTCTAGACCGCATTCAACGGAGAGCGACTCGCATCATCGAATGCCAAGATATTTCTGATCGACTTGACACCTTGGCGTTGCGTAGACATGTAGCTTCACTCTGCATTCTCTATCGCATGTATCATGGGGAGTGTTCAGAGGAATTGTTCGGACTTATACCGGCTGCTGGTTTCCGCCATCGTCCTACGCGACAAAATATCCATCCCCATCACCTGGACGATTGGCACTACACTGTGCGCTTCTCCAGAAGCTTTTTGCCTCGCACAACCAGCTTATGGAACAAATTGTCGCCTGCCATATTTCCGAACCGATACGACCTTCAAAGCTTCAAGAAAAGAGCGTACTCCTACCTAAAAGGCCCGGCAACGCACTTGTGACTCTTGAGTTGCGGGTGTCTATCGGCGGCGGTAGTCATTTACCATCAGGTGACCCGTCTGCTCGTTTGCCCCCTATCGCATAAAAAAAAAAACTAAATATTTCAAATAATTCTTGAGCAGGTTTATGAAATAAAGAAATTGAATTTTAATCTATAAATACGCAATAGTGAACCTTTTCACAATTAACAGATGTTTTACATCTATCTTTGACAATTGCTTGAGTGTTGCCACTTTCGTCCAATTATTTGAAGTGTTTTTATGTTAGGTTAACGAGAAGCACTGCTACCTTACTTATACGCTCGTGAAATGCTTTTTATCGTGTCTCGCTATGATTTTCTATTCAAATATTCTGTACACGCAACACAGAATATAGAAAACTGTCCCATAGAGGCCAACGCTCAGCACAGTTTACGTAAAACCATAATCTTGTGTTGCCTTCTAATAAAATAATACTTTATTAAAACCATATTTTGTTTCAGGTCCAAGCTCAGGGTCAGGTTGTTCTTCAGAATCCGATAAATGAGGCATTTTCAACGAAGCCTAACACCGCGTAGATCTTGCATAAGAGACCTATATGCGCTTATGCAATGTGAAGCCAAAAATGGTTATGGTGAATATGTACTAGTACTGGCAAATAGATATTTTATTACTTGTGACGAACGTTAAACCCTCAGCATTAAAATAGTTTTGATTACACTATTCGGTTTCTAATCCCACTTTGATTATTTTTGACATTAGTAAGATTGCAATTTGATTTAACCATCTGTTTTTTTAATACTGGTTTACATCAGTTTAAATATAATTTAATTTACCTAATATGAGTTTACACCGCACCGCACTGTGCCTAAGCACTGAATTAAGGCATAGATTGCACGCCGTGATTGTCGAAAACAAAGGCGACATATCGCATCTCTCCTTTATACTTCGTCTAATATGGAGACTAATGCACTGCCTTGTCTGATAACAAAACTACAATCAAAACATATGTGAAATAACGAAGTACCTTGCTTGCAAATAATACTTAGGTGATCGTATACTTAGCGCTATAATAGTTTCATTAACAAATTTATGACAAATAAAATGTACCCAATATTAATTGTTTGAGTTAGTTAGTTATCAATAAATACTTTAGATTTCCATATAATTTATATGTCTGAAAAATAATTACCTAGTTACACCCTTAAAGACTGGATATAATTGATTCAGCAAATGAATTGATTATTGGAAGAATGTTGATATTCGTATATAGTATAGCTAGTCATTCTGAAACAAACATTTATGAAGTTTTGTAGCTGCTGAAGATGATAATCTTGTCAGACTGGATAAATCGAAATACTACATCTATGTAATCCTTTATCTAGTCTATTGTTTCAGGATTTTGGTCCAACGGCAAATATGCCAAATTTTTCTCAAGAATCAGAGAAGTCTGGTGAAAATACCGCAGTTTTCCTTAAAAAATACAGTCAGTGGTTTATAAGGTTCATTTTCAAAATCGCATATCTTATAATATTTAAAAAATATGACTAATTGGTTACTTCATTAAAAAATATAGAAATTCTGTACCACGATTTCAGTTATACTTTATTTTTTTTTATTTTTTAATGCTTAAGCCTTGGTCCATTAAAATGTAGAAAAACTTTAATGTAAGATATACATAGCTTATAAATGTTTCTTATTATATCATTTAGGTACGTGAAACGCAAATACGTTTAATAAATACTTGTTTCAGATGCACTGAAATTTTAGTAGCTATAATTATGTAAATACCTATTAATATGCTATGCCAATAAATAAGTGGAACACTAATAATCTTCCAAATTAAGGGTGTAACCCTAAAGTCTTGCTATGTATATTTTTCTTTGGTGCTGTTTTAATAACTAATTATGATTGAATAAGTATGTTTCTGCAAGCCATTTTTATGCATTTAAAACAATGAGTTTCAAACGTTTTATGTTGTTGTACCTGATTTGCTGTCTCGTTGTTATAATTAATTTTTGTCACGAATTAATTATTACGTTTCCTATCCGGTAGTATTCATTATTCGTTTGCCAAATGAATTATTAATTTGTCTTAATAATCTAAATTGTAATTAAATTCACGTATAAATGTATGATAAATCTACTTTTCTTCCTCGTTAACTAACAATGTTGCCACATCAGAAATTTAGTAATAAATAAGTATTGTAATATAATAGTCCGTCATAAGAATTGCAATCTTTAATTTATTGAACAGTTGTTGTTTTTTTAGTCAGTTAAATGTATTATAAATTAGATACGATTTTAAAATAAAATAATTTTATCTATTTTATGTTTTTATCTTCTCTAGGGATGTATGTGAGAACCCTTGAATTGCATGATATTAGTTAAAGTGCATTAAAGATGATGTTTATGTATAAATAATAGTTAAAAAACTATTTTATTGATTATTCATATATATGTTTCCTTTTATTAAAGGCAGTCTTTATATAGAGACAGAGAAAGACTTAAAATACTAAATAAGTTTATCCGACATTGATGTTTTTAATTAATTATCATATTTGTACGACGAGTCATGTCTGGTTCTGGTCGGAAAGGAAATAGCAATTACGACAAGTATTTCCAATAAGATGCCAGCCTTACAATCTGCCTATATTTCAAACCGATAGTCCTAAGGTCGCCCCGGTATCGTAATTTTATTACATTTAATGACCTTTTAGTTTTAACTGTAATTATTTTTAATAAAACCACTTTTGATGATAGTTTATATTCCGAATTCATTACTCAAAACCCCCTTTGCCCCCTTTGCTAGAACGAAAACCGCCGAGCATAACAAGGTGTGCCCAGTAGTGTGTTCTTGTAATGTAGTTTTACACAAAAGTACATTACAAGAAATGTTTAAAATAAAATAGCTTAAGATACGATAACACTATCATTTACGTTACATCAGCAACACATTTAATGTGAATAACAATAATTACATTGTACTAAACACGTAACTTATCTCAATTACGAAAATAACTAAGATAACAATTGTTTACACAATTGACATATGATAACATTTCATGACTTGAGTATTTAGATTACGTAAATGTAGGATATATAAACAGAAAAGAAGATAAACAATCATATCTATTAAATATCGATAAATATTTAAATAATTAGTAAAACAGATTGCATGCAATTGTTTTTCTGTATCGTTAGTTTTAAGTTCTTCTTATACTAACAATGCTAAAAATAAATTATCTAATGTTTTAAATGGAAACAACTTCTTTTCACAACCATTTTCTTCGGGTTTCTGGTGTAGTTTAGGGTACAATATTCCACGGAATAAAGCTGCCTTCCTTTGGTTCATCAAGCTGGAACATAAATAATATTGTTACTTTATATTACACTATTCCTTTGCGAACTTTGTCTTTAAAACTACTTATATTAACTAATAAGTTATAAAAATATAACTCATATTTATCTTATAATATATATAACTTATAATAATCAAAATAAACTTTACAGGTTTTGATCATTTGAAAAACAAGTTTTGTTTTCAGTGACGCGCACAATTAATGACGTAATAATGTTCATAATATATAAAAATTGTAACAGTGAACGTAACCAAAACCAATACGTATACGTACCTATATGTCTTTACATATTCACTAGTGAGTGATAGTCTTCAAACCATTCTAAGCTACGGGTATTATCACAAATCCAAAAACACCATCGATTGCTTTTTCTCACTCTTTATCTAGAACTTTTAACCAAGCTAGCACGGTACGGGCGTCACAATGTAAGTTTTTAGAAATAAAAAACGGAATGATATAGAAACCTGTATGTATATATATATATATATATAGTCTCCGTTTCTTTCCAAGCACCGTCGCATACGATGGAACCATTGACTGAAGCAGTAAGCTATGATAGACAAATATTCGATAATCCGTCTGGCGGAGTAGTAGTAACAGTAACTGTCCTTTTATCTTCTAGAATGATTGTTCCGAAATGACCCGTCCGTCCGAAGAATGAGGCAATCATCTTTTCCTTTGACTTCGGCCTTTCTTTACTTTTGTTAGCAAATCTTCGAATAATAACATCTATTAGGTAGATTGTCTTTTGTCATATACACCCGAATGCTTTATATGACAAAAAACAATCATACTTTTCAAGCATTGAGCGGCGCCAATCCAAGGCAAGGCTTTTTTGATCTTCCATCTAATTATGAGATATCCATCTAGAATAAAGCTTTCCGAGTCCTAAATGATCATGTTAACTTTTTCTACTTGACTTATACCAATGCCTAAAGCTACCCGAATCTGTTGACATGCCACCCTTATATCAGCTTACATCATTAGCCGCACAGCACTTACGTTATCTTCAATAGTCGCCGAAGAAGAACGTCTTTCTCGAGAATCATCTGTGAGTTTTCTTCGACCAGGTTTAATCTCAAACTCATTAAACCAGTTGTAAACAGTAGCACGAGATGGGGCTTCATAATGAAATGCTAATTGAAGTCTATCGTAACATTTTTGTTGAGTAAGACCGCAACGAAAGTCGTAATAAATCATTGAGGAACAATTTTCTCTAGTCAAATCCATTTTGATGCACGACAGACTTGCAGACGACTTTTTAAAATGCTGCCAATTTCTAAAAACACTATATATGAATTCATTAACTATCTACAGATTCCCAAAGAGTTAATGATTCGAAATTTAAATATTTTTGTCATAGGATGCTTTTCTTACTGGCCTATTCCAAAAACTTTCAGTGTGACCGATGTATGGGAATAATTGAAAAAATACTTAATAGTTTGATAGGAGATTAAACCGTTTACCTTTCTCGTGATATTGTCCTCGCAAGCCATACGTATACGCGCTGATGTCGCTGGTGAATCTAAACGGAATTCTAAGGATGCACCGGCATCACGGCGCGCCGCTCTTATCGCTTCTTTAATGGCGAAGAATGCTGAGGACGCCAGAAATAGTGGTGGCTCTCCCACAGCCTAGCGATCAAAAAGGGGTAATTTAAAACAGCGAGTATTTTAAAATGTTACAAATTATTAGACTTAAATACAAACCTTAGATGAATATACAGCTTTAGGATTAGAAGCCCCTTTAAGTAAGGATACATTAAATTCTTGAGGAATGTCCCCAAATCCTGGGATTTTATAAGCACCAGGTCCCCTTGAATACAAAGTACCTGTTGGGGAGTAAATGAGCTCTTCCATTGTAAACAGGCCATAGCCTTGTATGAAACCTCCCTCGATTTGTCCAATATCTATGGCAGGATTTATACTTTCACCTAGATCCATAACAATGTCACTTCTTAAAACGAGATGATCACCGCTTAAGCAATCAATTTCTACTTCTGTACATGCAGCAGCATACGTAAAGTAATTAAAAGGTTTTCCTGTATTTTCCTTAAAATTGTAACCAATTTCAGGTGTTGCATAGAATCCCGAGGCAGCTAAACTGACTCTATCAATCCAAGCTTGGAGAACCCAGTCTTCCCATTTTCCATTCGGATTCTTCTCTTTGAAGGGTTGCAAACGTTTATTTAATTGTTCGCAAGCTTGAAGAACCGCCATTCCATTTAGATCAGAGCCAGCACTTGCAGCCGTTGCAGAAGTGTTAGGGACTTTGTCTGTGGCAGTTTCACTGATGTGAATCTTCGATGCATCTATTCCAAGTGCTCGAGAGGCAACTTGTATCATTTTTGTATGAAGACCTTGTCCCATTTCTGTTCCGCCATGTGATAACAGAACAGAACCATCAACATATATCAGTACTAGAGCTCCGGCTTGATTCAATAATTTTTCCGTAAAGGCAATGCCGAATTTTGTAGGAATAATAGAGATTCCACGTTTTCTCCATCGATGTTCTCTGGAAACATAAATATTTCGATTTAAAATCTTCAAATGTGTCCCTGATCTTGTTGACTGATCATAACCCTAAAATATTTAATTATTAAATACCAATTCTTATTATTTGTTAAAAAACACTTACTTGTTGAATTTCTCTATATTCAATCTGCGCTCAGCTAATTTACTTTTTTGAACACATTCATCCCAACATCTTTGTAAAGTACAATTTTCTAAAGACTGTCCGTAGTGTGTGATATTATTTTCTAAGTACAAATTTATTCTTCTGATTTCTTCGGCACTCTTTCCTAACCTAAATGCAATATCTTCTATAATATTTTCAGCACCAAACATTCCTTGTGGGCCACCGAATCCTCGGAACGCTGTGTTTGATGGTAAATTTGTTCTACAGACGTATCCAGTGACCTCAGTATTTGGAATATAATAAGCATTTTCATAGTGAAGCATGGCACGCTCAACCACCTGAAAATATATGATTCAAGGTTTACGAGATATTATATACAAGTTTGTTCTGATGTATTAGAACAGTTATATTAAGTACTTGACTGGTTGCAATGGTGTAATTTCGTCCATTTTATTTTTTTATATTTTTCTTTACATTTGAACCTTGAAGTAAAACAAATCACGAATTATAAACGAATATTTACTTACAGGGCCCGAGAGATCCAAAGAATATCCTCCATTATTGTAGATATCTACTTTTGCTGCCATTATTTTACCCTCTTGAGTAAAGGCCACCTTATACTTGACTAAAAATGGATGTCTCGTGCCTGTCATCAACATATCTTCATCTCGGTCAAGCATGCAACGGACTGGTTTCTGTAGTCTATGAGCCGCGAATGCAACGGGTAATGCCACAAGCATCCCGCGAGATTCTTTACCACCGAAGCCACCCCCCATACGTTTTACTCGAGCCACAATTCTGTTCATGGGTACTTGCAGTATGTGACTCATCAATTTCTAAAACAAATATAGATCCCGTTGTGTTTAAATAAATATCAACAAGTAAAAAATCTTTACTTTAATAGCAGCTATTTTAGTTATTTTACATCTTAACATATTTTTGATTGTTGGCGAAATGTGGGTGTTTAAGATACCTCTACTTATCCACCCCTTCCGGGATTCCACACTTACCGCGATTTCTGAAGGATGCTGACTTGAACAAAATATTTCTAATTCATCATCTTCCTTTTTCGGAATTGCAAAGGCAGCATGAGTTTCTAAATAAAAGTGCTCTTGTCCACCCATTCTACTCTGTCCTTCAATTATAATATAATCGTTATTTTCAAAAACCTTATTAACATCCCCTCTCTTAATAGTTTTAGGGTATTGAGGATAAATTGAATTGTGTTTTATAGCGTCTTCAATTGTGATTATTATTGGCTGAAGCTCTTCATATTGAATATCTACCATTCTCGCTGCTTCCTGTGCGGTTGCTTGGTCTTTTGCTACAATAACACCAATTGTTTGCCCTTGGCTAGTCACTTTCTCACTAATAAATAATTCTTCATCGTGAAATATTGGTCCAATAGCATTTTGTTCAGGAGTTATATCTTTCGCTGAGTAAAAAGCCACGACATTTGGATTTTGGAGAGCCTTCTTTGCGTTCACTGAAACTAATTTTGCGTATGCTTTTGTACTAAGAACAAAAGCCAAGTAAAGTTCACCTTCGGCAGTTGGTATATCATCACAATAAATCGCTTCACCGGCTGCCTGTTTAAAAGCCGACATATGAGTTATAGGTCTTCCTACTGCATCGCTTTTTACTTGCTGTTCTCCCACCAAATCGAAGTATTGAGAGCTTTTGGGAGTTACTCCGTGAAATTGATCAGCACCACTGCTATGGTAAGGAACGACTAATTCCTTATGAAGATAGTCAGCAGACATTTGTTTAGCGATGGATAGGTAGGCTTTCATAAATAAGCTCATAGTTAATGTTCTACGAAATTGTATGTTACCACCAGGTGCAGAAGGACTTAAAGGTAGCTCTTCAATTAGCAATGAAAACGCTTTTTCTAACATGGTTTCATTCCATTTTATACCTTTTAATGATTCGCCTGTTTTTGTAGCAATTTTTGTAACAGGAGCCATACCACCAAACGCTAAATTAATGTACTTTATAGTATCATTACTGTTTTCAAATTCCACATTTATTGCAGCAGTTACTACAGAAATATCGTCTTCCCTCCTTTTCGCTTGTTTATATGCTTTCACGTATTGATACCTGTTTGTGTAAGGTATTTCAATAGACAATAAGATTTCATCAGGTTTAACAATGTTTTGTCTATAACCCGTGAAAAATGTTTCATCCATCAACACTGAGCGTTGACCACCGTCTTGACTTAATAGATTAAATTTTACTTTTAATGACATTAAAATTGGGTTTAAATCTGATATAGGACTACCTGTCATTATATTTCCTCCTAGTGCGGCGACATTTCTAATCTGTTTGCCAGCGAACCAGTTAAGCATATTCACAATAGCTAAGAAACTTCTGGTCTTGTATATAGGTAGATTGGCGATATACTTTGTTAATGTGTGCTCTATATCCATTAACGTTACAGCTGCTCCTATTGTTACACCTTTATCGGTCTCAATTATTTCGTTCAATTCTGATACATGACTCGGCATTATTATAGTTGGGTACACGGCATGCTTAAACTTGAATTCAACTCCAACCTCAGTGTTTCCCACAACAATTTTAGCATCAGGATGTTTGTTTTTCAATTTTAACAATGTGTTAAGTTGTATAGGCCTATACCACGTAACCCTCGGGCCCTGGTATATTAAGTAATGATTATCGTACTGAGAAGACAATTTTAATTCTGGTGGAAATATAGGTTCTTGTGTTGGATCGTAAGGTAAAAATGAGGATCTGTTAAAAATGTGTTCTGTTTCGCTTGAATCTTCTGCATCAGTCTTATATTTACAGCAATCTTTACCCATACCACATACACCTTTCTGTCCTTCTCCATCATCGTTTGATTCATTAGTAATGCAATTGGAACCATAACTAATTCTTTTTGTTTCCCAGTCTTCAAGAAACGTTTTATAACCTTCTATAATCGCTCTGTAACCTGTGCATCTGCAAAGGTTACCTTGAAACGTAACTTCCATATCCGTAAAAGTAATATTTGTTTTACTTCTTAGCAAAGTGTACATAGACATAACAATGCCAGGCGTACAAAAACCACACTGAGATCCATGGGCTTTGGCTATACGTTCTTGCACTGGATGCAATCTAGTTTTTGTTGATCCGATGCCTTCAATTGTAGTAACTGCCAAACCGTGCATGGCACATACTGGCGCTAAACAAGCATTTACTGCAAGATGACTGAGTATTTAGGTTAGGGAAATTTACTCTGCTACAAGTATTTGATAATATTCATCATTATTATGTATCAAATTAAAATACAATTCCATAACCTTCAATGACACATGACTACCTACTTACGGAGCAACTTTTATTTTACCTATGCTAGATGTAACCAACTTTTTATGTATTTCGCTAAGCAAAGCAACTATTCTTAGATATTCTTGAAGCACAATTTTGACAGTGGGTGTTTTTAAAGGATACTCTACTGTTTTCTCTTTTCTGTTATACTTAGATATCATAACAGTGCAGGCGCCGCAGCCTCCTTCGGCACAACCGAGCTTAGTACCTGTAAGGCGTAGTTTCTTTCTGAGATACCACAGCAGAGTCCATTCTGGATCAGGGTTTGATTCTATTATCTGAAAATAATTAGAAAACCACTTTATAACGTATTGAACTACTTTCTTTTATTTAAAAAACGGTGTTCATGTTCATTTATTAGTACGAAAGGCAACGTAGATTTTGGACGGTGATTACAGATCCCATAATTTTATGTGTAGTCGATAGTAATACATAGTTTGCATCACAGCCACGCCGTTCCACAATGACTCTGGCTCGTCTCCAGCGCAGACGCGAGATCTCGCCTGAGCCCCAATCTAGCGAAATTGCATTCCCTACTCTAGACTATCAGCTATACGAAAATTTTGCAACCTGAAATTAGCATCAGAAATCATTTCAACCTGCCGTATTATTTTGACTTTATATCGATGTTCGTCGTTCATGCAGAGATGTTAGTGTGATATTTAGCCTTGTGTTACCGTTGTGTATTCCTTTATCAAAAAGTGTAACTAATGCACAATTAATATACGTATCTATTTATATCATGAAAAAGGAAATTGATAAATAGTACTTAAACACAGAAATGATTTTGCAGTTCTACATATTTTACTCTTTGTACAGTAAGATGACAAGAGTGAGTGATATCGATGACACTACGAGTTCGAGTTTTTTGGCATCGGGTACTGTTTATCATCAGGTAGAATTTTCCCGTTTATAGGAACAATACAAATACATGAAACTATTATATACCATACCATATAATAATACTCTTCAGCTTTAGTATATTAGTATAGATTATGAATTACATTCAGAAGAGTAATTAAGTACTGGTGACACCACCCTCGTGCATGCGAATGTTTTAACAAACGCAGTGCTATCCTGATAATATAAGAAAACTGGTGCCTGTTTCCTTTTACTAGGCTCCCTAGTACCCACCCTGTCACAATAAAGACATGTTCAATTGCTTATTGCTAATATCTTCAGTACACTTAAGAACGTACATAGCTCTTTTCACGCTCTGAAGGAAAGCACGTAATTTTTTATCAGCCACGCGATAATTTAATATATTCTCTTGAGAATTACTTATACAACAGATAAGATAATAGTTACTTTGCTTCAACAAACAAATCCATTGATTCCCACGCATACATCAAGCCTAAATATCACATCGAGTGCTTTTAAAAAAAAATATTCCTACATGTTATATGAAATTTGCATGCCACCACATAGACGAAGCATGATGTACTCTTGACTGTTTTGTAACGACTTTGCCTACCATGGTTCAAACAAATAAATAATTTTGATTTAGACTTTTTTACAATAAACATTGAACATTATATATAAATGTTATGTAAAAATAGTTACTGCGACTGAACGTTAAGGAATACTCACGTATGTTCAAATATACAAGAGGTATAAGCGGTGAAGAGTATTCCTAAAAATTTGACTGTGTTTATGTACGGAATAAGTACATAATCTTGCCACAGTTGATAAGGTTTCTGTTGAGGTGGGTGTAGGTCAAATCTATCAGGGACATTCAGCCCACGACCCTCCAAACAGATAAACAATGTCGATACTGGCATGATGCAATTTAATTTGCGTATTAATATTTCATTCGAAAAACTAAACCTCTCCGTTAATTCACGCTTTTAATACTTGCTCGTTTTTTTTCTTTATTAAATATATATATATATATATATATATATATATATATTTGTATACAGTAAGATTTCTTACCTGTATAATTCTTATTAATTGACAAAATAAACAAGCCGCGGTTTTGAGCATGTTGGTAGTCATTTTATGAAAAAAATACATAAGTTTTAAAATAATTCAAGGTCAGACGGCACAGGTTAACAAAAAAACAATTATATACAGTTTCAAAAAAGGGAATTCATTAAAAATATAGCACCTCAGGCATCTTTATTCTCTTGCAAAAATATAATTGCCCTGAAACACTATTATTATAAACGTAACATACAAGGAAATCACAATTTTTAACCGACATAAAAAAAGAGGAGGTTCTCGTTATAAAGAAGTGTATGTATGATAAAGTAATATAGAGGAATAAGAAACTGCGAAAAACGGATATTTATAAAATACTAGCTTTTACCCGCAGCTTCTGCGATCTGAGATGCGTTGAAGTTTCTAGATTTTCAAATTTTTTAACAAACATCTGCCAAAATATTTTTTAACCCTCCGTATTTTTTTTTTTAATAAAAAGTTTCTTTTGTCCTTCCTAATACCTTTTAGAATATGTGTACAAATTTTCATGATAATCGGTTGAGTAGTTTTGGCGTGAAAGCTTAACAAACAAATTTACATTCATTTTATTATATAATTATACATATTATTGGTAGGGATAAAACCCACCCACGGATCATTAACTTCCCCTATTTTTTGACCTAGAAAGAATATATATACTATGTCAATTCCACTACCCACGTTTATACATATACTTACCCGGAAAATATAACCCTTTTTGCGCAGTCACGTACAAAGCGATCAGATCATACACAAGAGACATTATCTGTAAAAACTGTAGAAAAAACCAATTTGTTATGAAATTAAATGTCCTCGCACAAAAAGTCTAAAATAATAAACAACTGTAACTTTCATAATTATCCCACTAACTTTTACGACGCTTTGTAACATACCGTGGACTTTACCATAAACTATAAGTAACCTATCTACTTAGCCTGTCAAATACGGAGGTAAATAACAGATGATTTCATTTTCTATCGCCACTCTGTCACGCTCGAACTATAGCAAAGACCTATTTGCGCTAAAATATATTGGAGGAATGTGTAATTTAAAACTACAGAAAAGACATTTGATACCGGTGGCATGCTATTTGTATCTATGTGTTATGTCATTATGTGTGTAGAACATTGTTAGATTTAATTGCCTCCAAAGGTTTTTTTTTATGCGATAGGGGGCAAACGAGCAGACGGGTCACCTGATGGTAAGTGACTACCGCCGCCCATGGACACCCGCAACTCAAGAGTCACAAGTGCGTTGCCGGCCTTTTAGGTAGGAGTACGCTCCTTTCTTAAAGGTTTGAAGGTCGTATCGGTTCGGAAATACGGCAGGCGACAATTTGTTCCATAGGCTGGTTGTGCAAGGCAAAAAGCTTCTGGAGCGCACAGTGGTGGAGTGCCAATCGTCCAGTTGGTGGGGATGGATATTTTGTCTCGTAGGACGATGGCGGCAACCTGCAGCCGGTATAAGTCCGAACAATTCTTCTGAACACTCCCCATGATAAAAGCGATAGAAGATGCAGACTGAAGCTACATCTCTACGCAACGCCAAGGTGTAAAGCCGATGAGAAATATCTTGAGTCAAGAGGGAGAAGCTGGTACTGGGGTGCACCTGCACAGAGATGAGAACAGTATTCCATGTTTGGCCGAACCTGTGCCTTATAAAGTTGCAGGCGGTGGGCTGGAGTAAAATACTGTCTCGATCTGTTTAGCACACCAAGCTTCTTCGAGGCTAATATGGCCTTACTCTCTAAGTGAACGCAAAACTGAACTTAAGAAGTTTCGATTTCAGACACAAGTTTGGATCGGCTTTCGATGACGTTTACCTGAGAAATGTTAGCGCGGCCGGTGTAAAGGGCATCACTCGTCCTATCGTCCGCATAGCAATGGATGCTGCTAATCTGCAGCATGTCATTGATATGCAGAAGAAACGGCGTTGGTGATAACACACAGCCTTCTGGGACACCAGAATTAACAGACTTGGAGTCGGAGCATGCACCGTCAACAACGACCTTGATGCTTCTGTCTGTAAGAAAACTGGTGGGCCAATAAATGGTTAAATAAATATATAGATTTAGCTTCGTGATCGTAATATTAATTATTATATTCGTATTAATTCAATTATTTCTTTATTTTGTAGTTTTCATATGAGCAATGGCGGGCGATCCGAGCCCATGCCTGGCCGCCCGCCATCAGCCAGTATGAGTTATATAGAATGTGACCCTGATCGGCTCGAGCTATTGCTTACATTGTCCTGTCCATCTGTTAGACTAGAAGTTTTTAATAAAAAGTGTACATACTATGTACATATACTAATATTAATATTGCATGCATTCAGCAATAGGACCGGCCTTTGTACAGTATGTGTTAAACTTAAAATATGTATAATTCTACTTCTACCATCATGTTGTACAAATGAAGTTGTTATCCATCTATCTATCTACTAAAAAATATATTATTACGCAGCACTGAGTGATATAGTGTCTGTGGTGGACTGAATGCCTGGTGCGAATTATAAAGAATCATATTTACAGAATACGTATATTTGCTTTGAATTTTATTTGAAAATATCGGATTATTGTTTATTTTCCATAACTTACATATACCATAAGTACTTATACCTACTCTTTATTTTCAGAATAAAGTAGGTAGATGTAATATTACTATGACAATTTCTAATAACTGACTTAATTTTATTTATCTTACAAACCCTGTCTATGACATAATAAAATCCTTTGTTTATATAATGTTTATAAAAAGAATAAAACCATAATATTCACACCTAATAACCTGTTTAGTAAGAACTACAACTAGTGTTTTCTCGTGTAAAGTTTAATAGGTACTTCCGTCTATATTACAGGTAAACCTGTGGAAGTTCTCTTTGTCCCTAACTAAACTTCTAGAATTTAGTGGCTTCCTTAGCTCATTTACGTTGTCTGAGATTATGTTACTGGCGTGGGTGTAAATTTATCTTCATAAGAGTCCCGTTACTGTTTACTGTGGCACTCAAATATACTTGAATGGGTATTGATAAATTATAGGTTCTACCTACCTACCATTTAAATTGATTAGCAGCCCAGCCAGTACCTCTCACTCAAGTGGTATTCGGTCGCTATAGCCGTATTATTACAAAATGATAATGGTAATAAAACATACTTTTAGAGAATTCGGTGGTAGTAAAAAAGTAGTAAGTAGTAAATATACATTTGCACGCTTAGAAAGTTTTTATCGGAATGCCCGTAGCATAATAGGTTAAGTACACGAGATTCGGATCGTAACTTTTACTTTTGATAACCATATTAAGTTAGTATTCACAAAATAAGGAAATATATTCTCTAAATGAAGGTATCATAAAATACTAGAGTAGATACTTACGTACGTAATAATAATAGTTAAAAACTAACGCAGACCATACATAATACGTGTTCCTTCTCTGCATAACGTTAACTAAGTGACATTGACCTTTTCGACCTCTTATAATAGAAAATATCCATCACTTTTGTTCACATGTATATATATACATATAAGTATGTATATCATACCTTTTTTGCCATTTTGCACAACATTAATTAATATGTTATTGGAACAGTACCTAGTATGATGTGGTGTTTTATAATATAAATAACTCCTTTTCGAAGATTTTACTTAATAGAATAATAGAACGATTATGCAGATGTATTATGTGCCATGTGTTATACCTCGGTCACATAAATAATGTTCTCAGTAGGTTACATAATCGTATAATGTATAGTGAATACTAACTCAGTATTTTAATTTAATTTAATTTAATTTTGTCTCCATAAATATGCATACAACGTACCTTCTTTCCATTCACATAGAAGATTAACTCCGTAAATATATTGTCGCCATTGCTTTCGTCTTCAAGGTTTAACAAACCCATCTTCTAATAATTATTTTAATAAAGCTATAAATTATCGATATCACGTCTCACTTTATTTCGCTTTAGATCACAATTGACAGCAAAATGATGATACGTTCGTACGGCAGTTTACGATTGACTGAGACCTGAGACCGCCCGCATCCGCACTGTCCGTGGTCAAGCAAGCAATCAACAACGTATTATGCTGTTATCTCGTTACGAACTATTGCGAGCTATTACTCACAAGAATTGCGTAAACTTTAAAGACGATTCATTTTAGAGCCCATTGGAGGTAGCTAAAAACTGGTTAGCTCGAAACTTCTCTATGGTAATATTTTTTGTCCCATCCGTAATCTCTCAGCAACTTAGCTTTGCTACGCTGCCGGTGCAAGTAAATCAAAGGAACGGGTCATCAAACGGACATTGTTTATCTTTATATGTTTTTTACTTGTCTGCCGCCTCTAACACGGCGACACATTTTTTAAACCGATAGAATATGAGTAATAGTAGGTTTCTGTCCCACTAGGTACTTTATCTTCACGCCGACATATTATCTTCTTTTTTTATATTATAGGATGACAGGCGAATAGACGGGTCACCTGATGGTAAGTGACAATCCTCTATGGACACCTGCAACTCGAGAGTCGCAAGTGTGCTGCTCGTCTTTTGAGGGTGATGAGGGATGAGGGGAGGGGAAAGAAGGAATGGGGGTGAGGATATGAGAAAAGGGAAGGGGGGCAAGAGTGAGGAGAAAGTAGAGGAGGAGTTAGGCCTCTGGAAAGCTCACTAATTTCGGGGAAATGCAACGCAGGCGTTGCTTCACAACCGGTTTTCTGTGAGGCCGGGGTATCGCACTGGATACGTGCCTTAGCAAAGCTCTACCACTGTTGGATCTGTGAAGTAGTACTTTTTCATTGCTTTTTTGCATATTAGGTAGGTACATTATTTAAATCAATTTAATAAATTAAATCCAAACAATCATCCAACAAAAATCCTGATAGGATTGACGTTATACGAGCTACGGTAGGTGATCATTTGTGTTAAGGCGATGTATAGACCATACATATGTACATATAGCTGTGTCTACAATACCGCAGTTTCCATCTGCTAAGCCTCATGTTTATACTTAACACAAAAAATAAAATCATTTTAAAATCTAAATCGCGAATTATTAACATTTTAAGCAATAAGCGTTATAAACTTCAGGCTGACGTAGTCTTGAAATCTTTTACCCTACATCACTCCCCCTATTTAGCCTTTTCAAATTACTACTCACATGTTGAATATCCATCAAAGCGCCGCTCTAAGGCGTGACAAAGAAACATTATACATACACCTCAAAAACATGATAATTCTTTTTATTTGATTACATATGTGGCGACCTCCACATACAGAAAAACACATGTTAACTCCATCTAGCGAACACAAGCCGAACTACGTAAGAACTACACTGATGACGTAGTACGATCCTGAATCCAGAAAATAAAGTTTTCGTAGCGATAAGTATATATACGACTTCCCACTAATAACTGTTGGGCCGCGGTCCGCCAGACATGATCACCTCGCCTGGTTTGAAGATCCTCCATTTGTGTTGGAGGGACAAAACACCCGTTCCTCCACACATACTTAAACTCCTCACACCTAATTGGGGGCAGGGCACTTTTGGGAATTAGGTAAAAATTAGGAGTATGTTGACGAAATGGGGGGGATGGAAAAGGGATATTGATATGCTGATGGTCTTTGGAAAATAAACAATAACTCATGCAAGTCAGGGTCTTTCATACCTATAACTCGAACTGGCTGGTACCGGGAAGTTCGAGTCCTCTATCTAACTAAGTCTGGTATGATTTTAATAGTTAATTGGTTATTGTATATTAATAGTTTTCATAAGCATCGCCATCGTTCACATTTACCTACACCACACTACCTAAGATTAAATTACTAATAAAATCAGTCACCTATTACTACCATCCTTGTAACTATTCCAGATTGCAGACAAACCACAATGCTTGTGTTAGAAGTTGGTTTATTTCATTCATTCCCGTAATGGCACATTTGATCACCATTTCAACGCTCTAGACATTATGCTACCCCCGCGGCCTTATGAACTCAGACACATAATCGGATAACATTCATGATACATAACATACTTGTACACAGTAGATATCTATTAAAATAGGTACGTTTGCCCTTTTACAAAGATAATTATTAGAATACTTTAGTTCATTTCAGGACTAACCTTAATATATTGACAATTTTTTTTTTTTTATTAAATGTGAAAAAAAAAATCATTAATAGTTTTCTTGTTGATCGTCTGGAAATTTAACATACGTTGATTAATAAATAATTTAACATACACGTTGGTAGATTTACAGGAAAGGACATAGCTTACCGTTCATTCTGAAAAATGATTACATTTCTCTATAATTAGATTGATTTACATTGAGCAGAACTGCAAATAAACGCTGGTAATACATAATTTGTAGCAAAAAAAAAATGAACAAACGTGGACGGCCACGTTTTACTCTTTGTTTATGAATTCAAGTCTAGAGCTTGCCTCGGTATGACATTAGGGTCGCAGAATCCTCTCTTTGGAGAATGTGTCCAATCCAGTTACAATTTACTTTATGTCTTAGTTAAACGGAGTCTCGTTGCAGCATTCCCGGAGATCTTATTGTAGAGAATGAGAAAAGAAAAAAGAAAAATAATTATGTTAGAAGTAGGGTCTAACAAATCTGACAGAATTATTTATAATATTGTGCAACATTATTTGTGACAACGTTTTATTGTTGGTAATTAATATTCAATAATGAAATGTTTAATAAAAATGCTATTAAGCAGAGTTCCAAACAATCTTTAACTATTTATGATTTGATAGCTATGGTGCAATCGTGACATTCCTGATTCTATTTCAGTGTTGTTTAAATTAAACATTGTTGAGCTTTGCACAACAAACTCATAAGTACTAGCCATTGATGGAAAGACTCATTTAGATCCGTAGTCTCCGTAGTAATTATTTTTAACAAAAAATAAACCAACTCCAACGAGTAGAGGAAGACCCATCAAAAACGAAGCAGCACTCTTGGCAATAAAAAGGTGTAGGTACTCTATCCATCTGCTTACCCTTTCAAGATGTTATATTATGGAATGGTTAAAACATAGGTACGTCTTTAATGACAGACGAACATAAGGGCAATATGATCATAAGTGACAAACGCCGCCGGTGGACACCTGTTACTCAAGAGATGCGAGTGCGCTGTCCGCCTTTGAGGTTGATAAGGGAAGAGGAAAGAAAGAGGAGGATTTGGGCCTCCAGTACCCTCATTCACTCGGCAATACAATGCAGGCATTGTTTGTATACAGGTTTTCTGTGAGGTCATGATATTGCTCCAGTCAAGCCTCCTCATCTACGGTAGCCATACGATCTATACATATCCATACAATCGCAGCAACTGTGGATCATTTGCTGTTATTTATTCAACAGTTACATTATCTACCTTTGAAGATCTCCTCAGGATCTGAATAAATTAAAATAGCCTTCGCCTGCGGTGTATGTCGATAAAAAGTTCCTTCCCGCGGGTTCAAATTATCCGCTGCCAAACTTTAATCAAAATCGGTTAACAAGTTAAGGTTTGGAAATAATAACAGACAGACAAATGGACTTAATTTTAACGCGGTTTACTTTCGTATCTATAATATTAATATTAACCTTAAAATGATTAACTGTGTAAAAAGACACCAAAACAAATGACTTATAAGTACTTATAACAAATAACAAAGACATTTGATAAAACTAAATGAAAGAAAAGTACGTATTAAGTGTATGTATACCTAAAGACAAGACAAAACAAAATGCGACATTGAAATTTAATATGTAAAATAAAACCGTAAATGTAACGTTCCAACAAGTACACCAAAAAAGAAAATAAGTAGTTTTCGCTTCAAAAGTCTGTTTATTACAAAGATATCTACTTAGTCTGGCCATAAATACTATAACAATTGAAACAAGACATAATTTAAGATTCTTATAATAAATAAAATTATTGTTATGTTTTTTTATGTTATTGTTATGTTATGTTTTTTCATTTTCGCGCCATTCGGTGTTAAATATTTTTGTGATATAAATGAAGTGGGGAGATAAAAAGAACTGGAGGAGCTAAATGGAACTTTTGAAACTCACCTTCCGATTGGTATTAGTCGAATGTTTGTGTACCGGGCTATTGATAGGTACAATGAATCTCCTCTTAATGACAGAAGAAGATCTGGCGGTCCACGTAGTATTTGTACGAGAAAAGCGATCATACCAGTGTAGGAATGAATTCGAAGTCCTGTCTGAAAGCTAAAAATTTTATCTCGGTAAATGATTGTAGTACCTAGAACCACATTGCGTATTTTAAAGTCCTAAGTCACCTGACTTAGGACTTGGAGCCTATAAGAGACGCACTGATAATTTTTGAACTGATAATTTAAATCAAAATAACTTCTTTATCGGTACGCAAAGGGCGGTCACGGAAAAAAGTTACTGCCGATTTTTTTTTTACTATTAAGCAAAGCTCTATAGAAGCTTCCCAATTAGCATAGTACAAGGGGCATTATCCGACCTCAGTGATGGTTTGGTAGGGTATTAGCTATCAAAGAGTGACTGAGCCATATTTTTGTGAAAAAGGTGTCAAAACGTCGGCACAAGTATATCAAGATATGATTCTTGAGGTGGTTAAGCCTCTTTACAAACACCGTGCTCCATTACCAGGAATGGTCCTTTCAGCAAGACTCAGCACCGGATCATAAAGCTCGTCTTTGTTGTCATAACAATGTGTAAATAGTAAATAAAAATACACTGAAATTTATGCTTTCTTTTATAGCGAATTTATATCGATACTGAGAAAATGATTCTAACAAATAAGCATAACTCTAATATATAAACACATGTTAGAGTATTTCCTTTTCTCTAAAAATGATTCGGTGTAATGCATATTGTATATTGTTCTTATACCTACATCTTTTTTGAAGAAAGAATGTGGAATGTATGTCATTCGAGTTTCCCCAATAGATGACACCATAAGTTAATATAGATAAACATTTCCAAAATAGGCGTTTCTGGTAACATTTACATCATGCGTTTCAGCTAGGATAGATAAAGCATAACAACAAAATGTTATGGATAACTGTATCATTTGCATTTGATTTTTGCAATGCCTTGAACACCTCCTTTATCCATCCGTTTGCATAATTTCACAACACATATTCACCAAAATATTAATTTATCTCACCCAAGAAGTCATTTTTTTCTATAATATAAAATCTAATTCATTCGATGTAGGTACTTTATATTAGAACGATGAAAATATAATCAGTACCTACTGATATATTTTCGTCGTTCATTCATTCAATCGTTCATCGACATCTATTCAGGGAATACAGCACTAGTATGACATCAAAGTGGTTGAATCAGATTTCACACAATTCTTCAAGCGTGGCGCGTTCGTATTGATCTAAGACTGTACGGTAACAGTACTGTGAGTGGAGAACCAATCAAATGCTTCTGAGGAGATCAAAAGATATTACCGGATTGATAACAGAACCTCGGGACTGACGGTATTGAAGGTACCTATCGCCAGTCACTTTAGGGATTACTGACCTGTACGTTACGGTAACAGTACTGTGAGTAGAGAACCAATCAAATGCTTGTGAGGAGACGTCTTTTGGTCTCCTCAGATCTCTCAGTCGGATAGCAGGACGTCTTGACTGACGGTATTGAAAGTATTTCAGAAGTCAATCAAGACTAGAACAGTTAACCACTTTTTATATGAAACTCGTTGCGTTGCTGTCTGCCAATACCCAGTGAGTTAAGGAACAGATCCAGATACAGGAAAGAGATCAGCTTCTATATTTTGTAGAATAAGTCGGCGTTTTAGTCGGTTTACTTACACATCTAACCATATAACAATAAAATATAATTTATTTTTTTATATTTTTTATTAAGGAAATAGAAATGCATGGTGTTTTATCAAACGTCCATGTAATATTGGTGCATACGTAATAAACGGGGTATAATCGGTAAATAAACAGAATACAGAGGAGAATTCTGCGGGTATATCAAACTCTTTAAACTTTTTCAGTATCTTTAGTTCCAGTCTCAGTCCATTTAATGTTCATTGGTGACTACACCATAACGTTCCACGGCTTTCCCTTAGAGGTAATTGTTGGTTTTACCTGGAACACCAAAA
This sequence comes from Tyria jacobaeae, assembly GCA_947561695.1. NCBI lineage: Eukaryota > Metazoa > Arthropoda > Insecta > Lepidoptera > Erebidae > Tyria > Tyria jacobaeae. Next base: position 10,366,132 of record OX387210.1, read on the forward strand.
CAAAATAAATTATTAGCATTGAGACACTCCAAACGAAACGTTCGTATTTGGGCTAAATCCTAACTACAAAAGTAGTTTTTATTAGGATTTGATACAAATATTTAAACTTGACAAACAGACAGATGGATAACCGAGTGATCCCATAGGAGTTCCTTGTAACTTAACCCTAAAAAAGTAATAAACAAGTGCACAATTATTCCTTTTTTCATTTTTAATATGCCTTTGGTTTAATTATAATGCCTATTCATAATACCTTTCCCTAAGTTTTAGAATATGGTTGTAAGATATCACACGTCTTATTAAACTAGTAAACGTTGTTTTGTTACAAGTTTGTGTCTTTAGTTTCATATCATCTAAACTAATTATTAAAAAAAAAACTAATGCATGAAGGATAATTTTTAGGTTGTATTATAAAAAATAGTCTATCGCCCAGGAGTTGCCGCGGCTCATGTACGAGTATATTTGTTGTTTACCTTTATTAGAATAACTTTTACTGTTCACCTTTATTTTATACCTTTCAAGTATAAAAGTGAAAACTATTGTATTGTCTGAGAACGTAGTTACAGGGTTTCGTCTTATCTCGTTAGTTCAATTATTACTTTCAATTTATTTTATCATTTACGTAATCTGTTTATTTAGTCCCCTAAAAAAATGAACGCTTATTGAATGACAGAAGTCATATTTACATAAATTACAAGTACGTTAATAAAGCTAACTGGAATGATAAATAGATAACCTACTGATAAACTTTATTTTAATTGTTTCAAATATTTGCAATATTATAATTTTTTGTTAAGCAATTTATTAGTTAGAGAGCGACGGCACGGCAACTGCCAGTTCGAGTAATAGGTATGCGACCCCGATATTCTTGAGCTGTTGCTTATACCCCCCAATCCTGTAAAGTAACTGTATAAGCAATATCCTAGCCTTCATTTTCCATCCACCCTTTCCTGTCAAATGACAAATTTTCCCATCGAATTCCCAAAAGTGTCCAATTGCCCCTTATTACGTAAATTGAACTAAATTATAATCAGCCAAATGTGAGCGTACATTTAACGTTAAATTAAATTACAGTTAAGTCCGCAACTGTAAGTGACGGTCAGTAACAAATTTCGTTCATATTGATCGGAGGGTATTCTGATAACGTTTGCTTATCAGAATACCCTCCGATCAATATGAACGAAATTTGTTACTGACCGTTTGGCTTTGAACATTTGGCTGGCCTATCGCGTTCGAAACTAGTCGGGCTGTTATAAAATACACACATGTGTGCAACCGTATAGCTTGTTCCGTATTAGTAACAGTATTATTAATATTTGTATAGGTACCTGCTGGGTTATGTGATCTTCACAAGCCATTCGTATTCGAGCACAAGTCGCTGGTACATCTATTACAAATTGTAGAGAAGCGCCAGTTTCTCTACGAGCTGAAGATATTGCCTCCTTAATTGCAAAGAAAACTGATGATGCAAGAAATAGAGGTGGTTCGCCCACAGCCTAAAACGATAAACATAACAATTTCATCACACAAATTATGATTATATTGGTTAAGTAGGTAGGTTTTATATTATTATTTTTTACCTCTATTATATTATGTATTTTTATATCTTATTTAATGACAGATTTAATTAATAGTGACCATGAAAGTTTTCGACAGACAGACAGCGTCGATGTTGTTTTTGTTAATATTACGACACTTGCCAAAACTCTTCAGTCTCGATTTTCAGATGTACCAAAGAATTTTAATGTATCCATAAAGCCCGAAGTATTTCTGCTACTTTAGTCTTGGAAACATCGATGAAGTCATGTCTGCAATCTACCTCTAATTTTCTACCCGTCTTTAAATTAATAAGGAGTGATCGCACAGTCCGTGGCAGTGGGTCTTGGGGTGGTGTAGCCAATTACCTGCGCACTTACATTCCATTCACGATCTTAAATATGTCTTCACAGACTCCGCCTTCTGACGCGGGTGAGCATCTTTTCGTAGAATTGGAACTACAACAAAGTAAACTCTTGCTTCATGTGTACTATTCTCCTTCATTACAGTACAACATTGTTTCTTCATTTGAACACATCTTGGAAAACCTTACTCCCTCTTTTAGTAACACAATCATAATGGGCGGTTTAAATACGTGTCTTTTTCACGATGTCATTGACTTAGGCGAGTGGTTGAGTCGAGCAATATGTCTGTAAACTGTACTCCCTCCCTCCTGGACCTTATAATGGTGTCCGCTTCAGAGCACGTAGTCAAACATGGTCTATGACAGATGACTTCCCACCATGATCTGATCTTTTGATATTACGCTCTCTGACCTCCCAAGACCAAACCTAAGATTCCCAAATCTTCATATATTATGTTAAGCTTTGCATGGATTTTAGAAGAAGAATCCTAATCCTTCTGATGACGCTATGTATGATATATGTATATGTAACTGAGCGCTTGTCTACGGGAACACTATACAATTCATAAGCAAGTAGTCTTGCGAATTCTTTGTATTGTGGGTCCTTAGGTTCTCCTTGGTCAAAATATATCGCATTCAAATTCAAATTAGACACCACACTGCAACTGGTCTTTATACCAAACACTTCAAATATTATCTTATTAGGTTAATAAATTTACAAGAAACAAATAATAAGAAAATTTAACGTGGGAGAGCCATGCAACGGTACCTATGGGCCGGCTCGACCGGCCATATATTTCCATTGCCTCACAGAAGACCGGTTGTTAAACAATGCTTGCATTGTGTGATCGAATGAGCGCCGCTACCGGAGGCCAACACCCCTTTCCCTTTCTCTCCTCCCTTTAACTTAGCTTCTTTTCTCTACTATCTTTCCCTTCACCTCCTGCTCCTCCTATCTTTACCCTACCTTAAAAAGCGGACAGCACTCCTGTGACTGGTGTTCATGGTCGGCGGATGTCACTTACCATCAGTTGACCCGTCTACTCTTTTGTCCCCCTATGCCATAAAAAAAACCTGGTGTGTTATTACAATATAATAACATAAACTCCAGAGATTATTTATGTTAATAAATTGTATGAATGTGTAAATTTTTATTGAAGTTGTATTTTTGGTCGTTAATTAGAATTTTTTATATACATACATTATGTTTATATTTTAAAGAACATTAATATCATATCTAGAAGACAATACCTTGAACTTCAGAATCAATGTTGTTGATTATACAAATAAGAATAATTATCAAAGCTGTTTTTGTTTGAACTAAGTTGAGTTTTCGCTTTTTGAAACCATTGTTGTCGTCAGAGTACTTTGTCAAGCGACATCTTGTCATTTTTATTCTACTCTCAATTTTGGAGTTTTGGAATTTGGAGTCCTATAATATACTTCAACTTTTAAATTTGTTTTGTGTCGGCCCTCGGCAAGACAGTACGGCGGCCTACACAAAGTAATCTAGCCAAATATGTGACTATAAGAAATCGCCGCAATAAGGTGTGTAGAGAAGTGTAACGCGAACATCCATAAATGTATTGAAAACAGTGATCTGGTAAAAACCTGGAAATTTTTGAAATCTTTAGGATTTAGAAAATCAAGCTAAGACTATTCCTAAAGACTTAAACATCGATTCGCTTAGTAAGTATTTCTTTTCTTCGTCTGATTTCGATGAGACAACGGAAGCAAAAACCCTGAAATGTCTTTCATCTGTTCCATCTCCTACTATTCCCGTTTCATCTTTAATCAGCTGTCTGCTTGTGATGGTAAGAAGAGCGTACTTTCAATTTCATTTAATGGTGTTGGAGGCGACTGTCTTAGTAACAAAATGATTCTCCCTATCCTCGATAATATTCTCTCTGTCCTACATAACATCCTTAACCACTTCTTTCCAAAGTCCTAGAACGCCGTGTCTATAATCAACTTAACACTTTTCTTTTAAACAAAATACTTCTAAATCCCTTTCAGTCTAGCTTCAGTGCAGTGTCAGCATTAGTTCACATAACAGGTGACATCAGTGAAAGCATGGACAACGGACAAAAAATGTAACTGTACTATCCTTACTTGATTTCAGTAACGCCTTTAACAGCGTAGATTTCCACATTATTCTTGGTATATTAAGCTCCCTTAACATATCTCATAAGGCAATTGATTGGCTTCAAGGGCATAATTACCTGTTTGGGCGTCAGCATCGAATTGGCCTGGAAGAATCCTTTTTTTCGTGGTGCTATGCTGCTTCTGGTGTCCCTCAGGATCTTCTTTACTCTTCGTATTCGCTTTTTTATTTATTCCATCTCTAATCATTAACTTTCAACCTACCACTTTTATGCCGTCGATTTGCAGATATATACTCATGCACCTGTTCATATGTTGTCGACATCACTGAATGTGATAACCTCTGATTAAGATCTTATATGAGCATGGTTAAAAGACTATGGACTTAAGATCCATCCTGTAAAAACTCAAGTTTGCGTTATTGGGAATCCTTTAATGTCTGCTAACATAAAGTGGTTACATTTGCCCCAAGTTTAATTCAATAAAATTATTATTCCAATCAGCAGCAAACTTAAGAACTTAGGAATTTTATTGATAGCACCCTATCTTGGAGTCCTCAAGTTCAGGAAGTGAGTGGTGAAGTCTTTCGCAGCAGTGGGATCTCTGCGAAGGTTATGGAACTTTTTTCACACCACTACTAAGATAATACTTACCCAAACGCTCCTTATTTCGATTATCGATTATGGCGATGTCAGCTATCTCAATATCACCGCAGCACAACTTAATAAATTTAAGCAACTTCAAAATTTCTGCAAACGATTCATATTTCGGCTTCTGCTTTCACCGGAATACTCATATCCTTACGTTTCTATACAATATTTTGTTTAATCCACTGACTCCTCGTTATCTCTAAGATCGCTTTAAATTCCTTTATGACACACATTCAAAATGCCTGAGATCATCTGAAAACTCGAGACTCGAAATGCCTGGGCATTCCAACAAATTCTATGATAAGTCAATAACTGTGGAAACCTTGCGTTTAAAGAATGCATTGCCTATTGCTATAAGACGAGCACAGTCCTTTTAAATTATCATTATCTGTCACACACTATAAACTAATATACTATATCGTATACAATATTTATTGTTTATATCTATCTATGATAAATAAGTATTTTTTAAATATATATTTAGCTTGTAATAGATGACAAGCTTAGGTGCTAACGATTACCGCACGTTTATTTAAAATTTCAGTTCATCCTAAGGTTGCCTGGAAGAAATTGTATTAAGCGTTAAGGCCGCCCGATGTGCGTTATTGATATGATATTTTTCCTACTTCATATTCTCTATAAAACCACATTGTATAAATAAAGTGTAATCTGTCTAACTAAAAAGTTGAATTAAAAAAGATTTTAAGCACGTATGGGCTGGCCGGCTTGGACTTGGAGGTTGTCACTTCTCATCAGGTGACCCATCTGACCCTAGATTTTAAGAGATGAAATTAATGGAAAATGTTATACAAGTTACCTTGGAAGAATAAACGGCTCGGGGATTAGGTGCACCTTTTAGCAGAGAAACGTTAAATACTTTTGGTAGATCTGAGAATGCAGGAATTTTATATGTCCCTGGACCACGAGATAGCGCTTTCCCGCTATCTGAAAAAACCATTTCTTCTAAAGTGTAAAAACCATAACCTTGCATAAAAGCTCCCTCAATCTGGCCTATATCAATAGCCGGATTTAGACTCTCTCCAACATCCATTACAATGTCTGTTCTCAACACCTGATGATCCCCAGTCAAACAATCTATGATAACCTCCGAGCACGCTACTCCATAAGTAAAATATTCGAAGAGATTTCCAGAATTGGTTTTCGGATCATATTCTATCTTCGGAGCGGCATAAAAACCTGTGGCCGCTAATTGCACTCTGTTTACGTAAGCATCTTGTACCCAATCTTCCCATTTACCCTTTGGATTCTTAGACACATATGGTTCGAGTCGTTTCTTCAACATTTGACACGCTTCCAAGATGGCCATGCCATATAAATCCGAACTTATGCTTCCAGCTGTTGGTGAGCTATTGGGTACTTTATCAGTTGACATCTCACTTATATGAATTTTTGTATACTCTATATCGAGAGCCTTCGAAGCAACTTGTATCATTTTAGTAAACAATCCTTGACCCATTTCTATTCCGCCAATAGACAATAGCACGGATCCATCTTTATAGACTAAAAGTAATGCACCTGCTTGCATTAGAACATCGGTTTGAAAAGATATTCCGTATTTCGTTGGAACTAATGCTATGCCTTTCTTTTTCCATCTACTTTGTCTGCAAAATTACATGAAAATTTATAAGATTCAATAAATGTTTAATTTTTTTAAATATAATAATATGGCAAGTCTGATTCTTATTTATTGTAAATAATACTGCATTACAAACCTATTAAACTCTTCAATGTCTCTTTTTCTTATCCAATAATCAGATGTCTCTATACACTCATTCCAACACCTTGACAATGTGCAGTAGGTAAGAACCTGGTTGTAATGAGTCAGAGATCCTTCTCGATACAAATTTATTTCCACTATTTCTTCGTAACGTCTATTTAAAGCTGAAGCAACATCTCTTATCATACTTTCTGCAGCTAGCATGGCTTTAGGGGCCCCGAATCCTCGAAAAGCTGTATTTGACGGCATGTTAGTCTTGCATAAATATGCGACTACTTCAACATTTGGTATAAAATAGCAATTATCAATGTGAAACAGCGCCCTTTCTAACATCTGCAAAGCATAATCTTTAGTAAATACCATGTAACATAATTTTATTATATTATCTATCGTTATTCTTACCGAACAAGATATATCCAAGTAGTTGCCAGCATTGCTGTACACTTCAAACTTTGCCACGTTTATCCTGCCATTATCATTAAATCCGACCTTATATTTTATCCAGCATGGGTGCCTGTAACCGCTGACTTGCATATCTTCTTCTCTATCTAGTACTGAACGTACCGGCCTCTTCAGTTTATAAGCGGCTATGGCCACTGGTACAGCTAAAATAGCTGCTCTAGTTTCTTTGCCCCCAAAACCTCCTCCGACTCTTTTCACTTTAGCTATAACTCTATTATTAGGTATTTGAAGAGCTTCTGAGACAATGTGCTGAAACAAATAAATTATAAGATTAAGTATCTGCCGAAGAATATCTAGTTGATAATATTATTTTTACAAAATTACCGCTATGTCTTCAGGATTTTGTGTTGTAGCTATTATCTCCAGCTCATCTTCTTTTCTAACTGCACAGGCAGAGATTGTCTCCAAATAAAAATGTTCTTGTGCTCCATTCCTAACATGTCCTTCTACAACGTGAGTTGATCTTGATAACGCTTCATCAGTATCTCCTTTTCGCAGGATTCGAGGATACCCCGCAAAGTACGAACGGTGAGCAATCGCGTCTTCCAGAGTAACTATAACTGGCTCTAATGGTTCGTAGTTTACAAATACCAAATCCTTTGCTTTTTGAGCTACGCTCTCAGAAGTTGCTACAATAGCTCCTATTACACATGCATGACTTGTCACTACTTTACTGCAAAATATTTCTTCATCTTTCACTATGGGCCCCATTTTATTACATTTTTCATCTAAATCAGTAGCAGATAGAAATGCTAAGACGCCTGGTAATAACAGCGCCTTACTAGTATCTATGGATTTTATTTTAGCATGTGCGTGTCCGCTAAAAATTAATTTCAGATAGAGTTCGTTATTAGCAGGAGGTATGTCATCACAGTATAAAGCCTCCCCCGTGGCTTGTTTCAGAGCTGATAAATGCGTTATAGGCAAGCCAACTGCATCATACGCTGTCGTTTCCTCTTTTTTTATTTCATAACATTGCGCACTACTTGGTTCCATAACGGATAATTCCTGAAGAGCACTTAAATCTGTATGATTCAATAACTTATTTTCATTGAGAGCTTCCAATTTATGTAAAACAAATAAATAAAATCTAAAGAAGAAACTTAAGCAAAGTGATTTACGATAGTCTGCCATTCCTCCAGGAGCCGAAATATCTAATTGTAACTCATCAGTTAGTAAACTTAATGCTGCATTTAACATTGTTTCGCCCCACTGCTGTCCAATTAGTCCTTTTGAACTTCTACTTGCACAAATTGTACTTGGCCCCATACCACCGTAACAAAATTTAGCGTATAATATTCTATTAGAAACGCTATCAAGTTTTACATTAAACGCTGCGGTCACTATAGAAATATCATCGTCTCTTCTTCTAGCTTGTTTGTACGCCTTAAAATATTGTGTCTTGTCGCTGAAGGGAATTTCCACAGAGGTAACAATTTCATCGGCTTGTATAGTAGTACTTCGATATCCTCTGAAAAATTTATTATCAATCGCAACTTTTCTCTGACCTCTTTCATTGCTATTGACGTGTAAAATAGCAGAACATGCCATTAATATTGGATTTAAATCAGATATTGGGCTGGCAGTTATAATATTTCCAACCAAAGAAGCTACATTCCGAACCTGATTGCCTGCAAACCAATGCAGCATATCTTTCAACGCTTCAAAAATTTGAGCTCTTTTAATATCCTTTTTTATTTGGTTGTCTAAAAAGGCAGCTAATTCTGTTAATGTAATCGTAGCTCCTACTATCACTCCTGTATTGGATACCTTACAAAAGCTCATTTGACTTATTATTGATGGATATAGAAGAATTGGATACACATTTTTCTTGAACTTTATCTCTACCCCTATTTCAGTATTACCAACGACAATCTTAGAATTTGGGGACTGAGCTTTAATTGAAAGTAAATTTTCAAGTGTTTTCGGTCGTATCCAAGTTACATTTTCCCCCTTAAAGTACAAATACTCCCCCATATATCGATAATCCAGCCTTAATTCTGGTGGAAAAATTGGTTCTTGTGTGGGGTCGTATGGTTGGAATAATGACTTATTAAATAATTGATTGCTATTTTTACCCTCACTATTACGACAACACTCTTTACCCATAGCACATAATCCATTCGTTTCATTTGTACCTTCGTGCTTATAGTATTTCTTCCAACCTTCCATAAACGTCTTAAAACCCTCTAAGATAGGTCTATAACCAGTACATCTGCAAAGGTTTCCTTGTAACGCAGTTTCTATATCTGAATACCGGATATCCAATTTGTTTCTCAGTAACGTGTACATAGACATTACAATGCCTGGTGTGCAGAAACCGCATTGTGATCCATGAGCTTTGGATATTCGTTCTTGAACTGGATGTAAACGTTCTTGTGTATCCCCTATCCCCTCAACAGTTGTGACCGCTAAGCCGTGCATCGCACAAACCGGTGTCAAGCAAGCATTTACCGCTATGTGTCTACATTTTATATTTGTATCTGAATGAAGGAATATCATTAAAGAATTACCACGAATTTAATATTTTTTTACAATTATCACGTTTATTTTTTTTTCTATTATTTATTAGAAAAACTAAATATATATTTTTTCTAATAAATAATAGATTAACATCTAATTAACAATGATTCCCGAAAAACTTGTTATATCATATAATTTAACTTAGAAATAAATGAGCATATAAAATTACTTTTCTAAATGTAAAAGATACCGTTAGTCAGGATTTATTTTTGTTGACTTAATTGGGACATAACGTTGGAGGATTAGCTAGCTAGCTATTAGTTATTTTCTTAAAAGGATACTTGACTCTATCTTCACTACTCAAATATTGTGAAATCATAACCGTACAGGCGCCGCAACCACCTTCTCCACATCCATATTTGGTACCGGTCAATAGCAGTTTCTTTCGAAGATACCAAAGCAACGTCCATTCTGGATCGGGTTTGTTTTCTATTACCTGAAACATTTATTATATATTCTACATACATTTGACGGCCGTACAAAAAAGTACTGTACATGTCGCCCTTTGATGATGATTTTATAAAAGAAATCAATATATAACCCCCAGCATAGATGAAAATCACTGTAGCGTTGCGAAGTATTGACTCAATAGCCAGGTTAAAGATATAGTATCGAGTGTCATTAGAAGCAAAGTCTATCTAATTTCTATTAGTTAACAATCTATCTACAGATATATAATTTCAGATAATAAGTTATGGATGTTACGTTACAACACTAGCTCTTGTTGGTATTGTTAAGTTAATATACTATTTTCCTTAAACTTTAACAATGTTACGTAGACGCCAGAAGACTTGAGATATGTACAGCCGAAACTGTAAATCTACATAATATGTCCAAATTTGGCAAACTCAAGAACAACTTTATTTAGTTTTTTTACATGGATATTTCTAACAAAACACAATGAGCAGATGCACATTGAACAATGCAAAATCTATCGCTTTTTGAGTTTTGATGTAATATACCTAGTTTTTACTTACCTAAAAGCCTGCGATGTATTATAAAGTAAAAAAGGTAGATCAGCTGATGAGCTGACTCCAGGGCTATTGTTATTATTGAGATATTGTTCTAGTTAATTCGATCGATTGCACTAGAGACCTGCCGAATCTAACATATGCCACTTATTTCAAATGTTTGATAATAAACCGATTATATTAACATAATATTATAATAAAGTAACTCCATCCACCAAATTTTACATAGCAGTCAGTAGGTATACAATAAAATTTAAGTATAATGTCATGTTATGGATGAAATTATACATAATTAAAAAAAAAGTATATAAGCGATCTTATATTATATTGCAAGATGCTGTATTTTTATCATTTAATTAACAACTTTGGAGTTATACCAACCTCGAGTACAAATACTTCGTCAACGAAAAAAAGTTTATTACGTCATATATATGTATATACGTGGTTCTACTATCAGATAATCTCTAGATAAGATTTAAAACATTTCAAATGCAACCTAAAACTTCAGTTTTTCGCTTGCCTCAAACAAACCGATATATTTATTATATATGTATTTATATATGATATAATAAACCTGAACAGACGTTTTTCTTGTACCCGCATCACTTAAAACTGCAAAAATTAATTAATCAGGAGTAATGTGTAATTTCATGTTACATATAGGCTGTTTAATCGCGATTTATTGACTCTCTTCTGGGAAAAACTAATTATCTTTTCCATCGTTTTAATATCAATCTAGGTAACTACTATCCCCATCTGTGGGTGGGTGGTCATCGGGTAATATGTCTTCAAAACTACACTAAAAATCGATATCATATACTAATAGACGTCGTGTAACCAACAATTTGGGGTTCGAACTACGTTATTTCCTCATAAGAATACAATTATTCACTTACATAAACAATTTTTTCCAGGAATATTAAAACTATTTGAAAATTAGCACAAATTAAAAATGCACAAATAACACTACAAATACAATTATTGACACAAAAACACCGAGTACATTTAACAGACGCATAAATAATACGTCGTGGGTACTGTGTAATAACTTTAGTGCGATACTTTGCAGGAATACATTTTTTTTAGAGATTATGTGTAAATTTTCGACATTTAAATGCATATTTTTTGTATAAAAATATGTGATGAAGATCTCCGGAGATACACGAAATAACTCTGCTATAACAAACAAACAAAACACATCGTTTATACGCTTTGAAGCAGATATGCATGTAGAGAACACCCTTTTGCCTTATACTTTATAGCTTTTCGAATGTAGATATGTCTTTCACATTTTCCGACTGTGCAAGGAGGAGGGTTATGTTTGACACGGCCTACAACCTACAACCTAGACGACTTGATGGATTTCGACATATTGAGTAGCATTTGAATCGCCTTGACAGTGAGAATGACATTGAGATAACATAAGGCTAAAATAGACAGAGACGTCAGGAAAAAGATGGAAGTTTATAATGGATTCGGGTCTTATATTTGTTTAATTAGTTACCTAAGTTTCTGATACACATTTGTATTATTTTGAATTGGTACTCAATTAAAATATCGTTAATGCAACAATCGTTCTTTTAAGTTTATTAAATGTCACAAGGAAATTGAAAGAAGAAGAAAAGAACTGTTAGTTTTTTACTAATTAGAATAATTATTTCGTTCCATAAATTAAACATCTATGTTTCATTCAGTGTTTTTATTTTATCGACTTCGTTCATTCGATTTTTTTTTATTATATGTTTTATTAATTGACCTACAAAAAAGAATCAATATTTTATTTATTTGGTTTATTAGTTGTGTTTTTATTTAATGAAATTACATTTTATATAGCCTTTCAATTCATTTTATATTTGCAAATTACGATCACATTTATGTTCACTGTGTTATGTTTAGATAAAAAAAAAGTGTAATATGTATAAAAATGCAAAACTGTACCGTCGTATATAAAAATACTATGAAGTTTACTTACTTTACTTCAAGGTGAAATAGTGCCTGAATTTAAACTTTAAGAAAACTAATGTTAGATATTACACTATACTTATCTATCAGGTATTTTAGAAATGCCTAGGTTACGTACATGTCCTGGTCCGGTTTATAATCGCATTTAAGCAAGCAAAACAATATTTTTATGTAAGCTCAAGGTAGTTTCATTGCTATTATAGTAAAAAAAATCTGATGCCTGGAGGTTTTCCCTATTAAACTTTCACCACGGTTATTTGATCTAAACGACATATTGTCATTTTCCGACATAAACGCGAACTATTACAAATAATCTTTAACCTACAATATTAGTATGAAGTTGACGAGATAAGTGATAAATTTAAATTGCTTTTTTTCTACGATAGCAAATTGTTACTCAACCTCGCAGCGTGAATGATATTAAGTAGGCTCCTTAATTAATCAGAATGCTTTAGTTGGGCTAATACTAAACTATTTTTTATTCATATAACAACAACTACAAACTAACTACTTAAGTTTAAGCTGATCTAATATATATTATTGGGTCCTACATGTAATAAACTAATATATGTATATAGTTTTGATTAAAAAGTAGGTATTTAGTATTTTAAGCTATATAGGAAATCCAATAAATACTTTAACTAATTACGATAAATTAATAGGTATAGAAAAGTTACTTACCTTTTTCCCATTGACAAAAAATATCAAAGTTTTCTGCGCATCAATCGGTATAATACCTAAAGTATTCATGTCTAAGCTTTACACTTTCCACTAATATTTTCAAACTACTACACATATTAATGCAACCACACCATGACGTTAATATATGGCGTGTGTCACGTCGAACCGCTTGAGTATCACTGCCGCACATCTCAATGGAGCATACTACGAGGTCATGCGGCCCGAGCGACTGGCCACATTAATCTTATTACATGATTGCAATGAACATTATGGGTTCTCTATACAAACTTCCAGAATGCATCGAAAACCGTGTTGTGGGGTAAAATCGTCTATTACAGTGGTATATCATCTTTTTCAATCATAACCGTTAGCGTTTTCTCGATAAAGGTATTTTTGTAGTACCTACTTATACACAAAACATATCAATATGAAGTCTACAATCAAAGATATTTCCATAGGGTCGCGAATCATTCATTCTACAGATGCCAATTCCACCACAAACCATTCTAGAGTTTGCAGAAATTTTTATTACCTTTTCAAAAACCTATTTATATGAAATAGGTCATCAATTCACCTGGGCCGAGGGGGCAATGATTTATCAGACTGGAAGCCTTAGGTAAGCAGTACTAATGACATATAAAAGTTTTATAAATTATATAACAATTACAATAAAAAAGAGTCTAGGGGCCCCTTAGATGGTGCGACAATACCAAACAGTCATTAAAGAAATATTTACCTACGTACCGATATCGATAGACAATTTATCAAAACGTTAACCACCATTAGTAATTAGGTAATAATTAAAAAAATATTAATAGAGCAAGTGGACCTTAGATCTGAGCCTATTCCGCATATTTTCACACAGCTTAAATATGTTTAAATTGCCCAGTAGTTTGCCTTGCTAAACGACTTCTGATAAACACATCTTACATAATGTTATGTAAGAAAAGCTTATATGAGCCATGTGACCATGCATAAATGACTTCAATCCCAGAGGATCCCTAGAATCGAATATGTTAGTAATACGAAGAATAGTCAACGTATTACCTACCCACTAGGGTATGTATACTTATGATTATTTAAGTATGAAAGCAGGTAGGTAGTTGTATATTTTCCTTTTAATTTTCGTGTTTAAAAATACATCTCGCGTTTTTTTTATATTAAACCGGGACAGATGAACAGACGGGTCACCTGATGGGAAGTGACAACCCCCGTCCATGGACACCTGCAACTCGGAGATGTGGAGTTGGGCTTCCGGAAACCTCACTAATTTCGAGTAAATGCAATGTATTAGGCATAATTCCTACGTCACGGTGGGGTTCACAAACATTCAAGCAACTAACTAGAATAACCTAGAGTACCCAGACTCGGGACATCCAGCTCACTCACATTAGACTTGATTTTGTTTATTTATTTTTACACTTTATGCACAAGATGTACTGAGGCCGATTTAATGACAGGCATTCTCTGCAGTCTACCTTTGGATGTTGCAGAAATGTATGAAGTATCAGTAAAATATATCCTGATTTGTATAAATAATCATCATACAATTATGTGTATATGTGTTATTAAACACATATACACATAATTGTATATAAATACACAAATATAGAATAGATAAACACATAATCGATAGACATTATATTTGTATCGTTGATTCTGCCAGTTTACGAAAGAGATTAGCTCGGACCTATGTATTGAAAGATAAGTAGAAGAGCGACCCGAATGGTAAAAGAAGAGTTGACACAGGCGGAGGAGTGACTTGAACATAATAAGAGTAGATTGTTTGATGATCACAGATCCCTGTTATCATTCAAACAAAGATTTTAATATTAACACTTTTTGGTATATACCGACGCTTAATTCTTTTTACTGTAGATACCAACTGACTTCATATGACGAGTTTTTGATGAGTTTCTTACCTATTAGTCCTAGGTGCTAAACCTATTTAGGTTTAATCCTAGACAAGTAAACTAATTTGATTGGCTCCAAAAAGTTCAATTAACGCAAGTAAGTGAATATTCTCTAAGTAGGTACTATATATTGTTCACCATAATATTCATATCACTCCTTATTTGTAAAAGTAGCCACAGGGTGTCTCATTTTAACATTGTTTTAAATCTCCCATAAAAGAGCATTAGATAATCGAAATTCCGCAGTAAAAAATCTGAAGACATGAAAGTAGGTCCTGTATGTAAAATATGTGCGAGAAAACCTTGCATATATAGGGTATGTATTTTATATGAAAAGTGGGTTAAGGACATTCACTTCTCACTATTAATGCTGATATTAATTATTATGATAATGATGTACACTAATAGATATGTAGATATGTATAATATGTATTGAATATTATGTATTTACTATGCACATACATCTGTTATATGTATAAAACACAAGTTTCGCTAGTGAATTCACACACGGTGCTATGTCGGCGTTGGCACTGTACATCATTGAACAAGACCTTCAAGCTAGGTAAATTAAAAGAAAAAAACCCATATAATTAAAATTATATTTGAATACTATTCTATATCTACATTACTTAGTCATTGTAAAATAATTACACTAAAAAAGATTACTTATTCACATTTAAAGACTGCACTACATACTTTATATCATTCATCATTTAGCCTATCGCAGTCCAATGTACTTCTCACACATTGGGAGAGGCTTATGTGGATGCCAGAGGCCAGCAGTGGACTGTGAGAAGCTGAATTATGGTAAATATGGGTATGGAGATGATATCCTTTTTGTTTGTATTATTGAGCCAATATAAATTGTATAATAATAATTATTGAAATGAAAACCAACCAAGTCCCTAATCAGTAATAGCAACCGCTATAGATAAAACTAAATGAATTGCAATAAACAGATGTGGCGAATGAAACCATCATCAGAGTTTTGATTTACCAGGTGGACTTAAAGCATAATGTACTACCAAAGCAATATTTATTCTCTGCATGAGGTGTCATCATCAATGTCATATTAGATAAAATTTGCACCAGTGTCTATAATTCACATATTTTTGTATTCTCAACCTAAAACATTAACATTGAATATCTATGCAGATTTCAATATGCCTTTCTGCTCCAACTCTCTCTCCACTGCTGTACCTTCATACATAATTTTGTCTTTGAGTGCATCTTGTAAAAGTTGTGCATCAAATCTTTGCTTGGACCACTGATATCTACAGAACGACCAGTAGACCATTGTAGTGATTGAAAATGTGCCTACTGCTATGTGTTGTGATAACATTGGTCGAGATGTTTTTAGGAAGGCAGCTACTCCAACACCAACTCCTGATGCAATCCCATACAGAAAACTCTCTCTAAAACAGGGTATTTTAGATATATCTCTGCCAAATAACGTGAATCCCTGGAAGAGAACAAAGATCACAATGAGATTCTATGTTTTAATGAATAAACAAAGTTTTAAAATATCACTTTAATCATAGTGAACAGAGAACTAAAAGACTCTTTATATATAGACTATTTCACAAATTATTAATTTACTAAATTACATAAATACAAATCATTAAATTTGTATTATTAAATAATATATATAATAAAATAATTTAAACTAGATATTTACCTTTTTTTCTTCCTCTGTTTCATCATCATCCAACATACTCTTAACAACAGTATCCATAGTTTAAATAATTTATTTTTAAAACAGAAAGGATAATCTAGAAATAATTTTACACTTATAACGACTTAAAAATAAGCATTCAAATGTAAAAGCTAACCTCAAACGCAAACAGATGATCTAGTGTCAACAGTGTCAATCTGGACCACAGAATATTATTTATTATATCACGTTCTGCTATATTATTTATCAGTCAGTGGGATAACAGGCTAAAAACCATAGCGACTCTCGTTAATTATTTTATACTGAGTTATACATTATTGAGGGTATGGTCAGTAGAAACAGTAACTTTTTACGAAAGTCATCGAAATGTTTTAATGTTCTATCTACAATACATTGAGGTTAAATTTATGAAAATAATCGTTATGTGCCCTTATGAACTTATAGTATTGTCATGTAATTGTTAAATTAAAATTAAAACAATGCGATGTATGTATTAATAAACGTGTCACTGAAAGGCTAGCTACTTGGCTAAGACAGGACATAGTTGTTTTAAAGAGCAACTGATTTTTCTTCATTTGAGTAAGAACAGAGGACATCAACTAAATATAGGGTAAACTATACAATGAATGGCTCTTTAAGGACTCTTAGATCTTTAACTATTTCCTAAAATATAATTTGGAACAAAGGTATAATTATTAGTAGCACAGGTACAATAATGAGCTATCATCCAAAGATTTCATTATTTAAAAAAGTTTAGCCAGCGATTCAGGTATTACGACTTTAAATAAAATAAATATCCTAAATTTTAAAATAATGATTTTTACCAAAGACAGAGAAAATAATAATGAACTGAAAACTTCTTATTATTATTAGGCAAGCATAGAAAAACATTTTATTTTTCATAGACTTTGATTTTATTATTTAATATAGTTCCCTTCGATGCCGATACAACGATTATAGCGGTCATACAATTTCGATACCACTTTTATAATGCGATTTGTCTTTAGCCTCAAAATAGGCTTCAGTTTCGGCGATTAGCTCTTCATCGAAGCAAAAGTCCAGTCCAGTCCACTCGGCTGACTGTCGATTGGACTCCGGTGTAAAATGATGAAGCCATTTTTTATCCATCGTCACATATCGACGCAAAATTTCGGATTTATTACGATTGAACAGCTTCAAACACTCCTTAATCATCGATTCGTTGTTGTTTTTGGTTGATTGTGAGCTCGCGCGGCACCCACTTTGAACAGAGCTTTCGCATATCCAAATATTCATGCACGATATGACCAATACGTTCCTTTAATATCTTTAGGGTCTCAGCTATGTCAATCAACTTCACTTTACGGTTATCAAAAATTATTTTGTGGACTGTCTTGATGTTTTCGTCGGTA
Organism: Tyria jacobaeae; assembly: GCA_947561695.1. NCBI lineage: Eukaryota > Metazoa > Arthropoda > Insecta > Lepidoptera > Erebidae > Tyria > Tyria jacobaeae. The sequence goes on from OX387210.1 coordinate 10,384,101, forward strand.
ACAGCCTCTTTGGGGCGTCTACTGCGTGTGTTAGTTTCATATTAATATCATTACTATTGTTATAACTAACTACTTCATATAAATATTGAGCCCATAAAAAACGAATGCTCTGGCTAGATTGAGACACAAATTGTCGAGACGGGGACCGGTGCGGAGCTCTCTAATATTTAATCGGTGGCGACCAGTAGTGCGTGTGGATATTATATATAGATTTGCAAATAGAGATTTGCAGATAGAAGATACGTAAATACAATTCTATGGTATGTAAATAATGTTGTAGTTTCATTTTAGTTAAGAAAATAGTATAATTAGTATTATTAGATGTACCTACTTTACGAATAAACTATGCAGTGCGAACCTATAAAGACACGGTGTTTGGCTATGTTCGCTCTCTTGCTGTTCGGGCAGCGCTCGGTAAGGACTTGTCCTGATAGGTCGTGCGGCATACGTCAGATATATTTTGTTGTTTAATCTTATTTCGTTGTTAATCTATTTTTTTATTGTTTTACTGTTGATCTGTTATGTATTTAGTGAATTACCTGTAATATAATTTCAAATGATACAATCGTTTGATGTGAACTGTTTAGTGTTTTAATTGTTATAAGAAAAATATAGAACTGAGGTTAGCCTATCTCCAATCTGTTTATTTTTTATTTAATCCTCACTCCTGGTTTCTAAAATCAGAAGTGGGATATTGAACTCGAAGGCTCACAGATGATTCACGATTACCCTCTTCATATTTTTATTTTGCAAATTTTCTTATTAACATCAAACTTGAGGTACGTTAAGAGGTTAATTAGTTGAGTGTTCCAGCGTGTGTTGTGTGTAAAAATGCCGTGAAGTACGCCACGTGGACGTTCTCGGCATCGACGAAGTGGTTCGCGTACTAGACGTACCTCCCGTTGTCGTGATAAGCGCGTACGTGACGATTACCGCAAGAGTTCGCGTTCGCGAAATTCTTTTTCAAGTGACGACGATCGCGCATCGTACGATAGATCTCGTCATTCTCATACCGGTCTAGACTTTTTCGTAGCACGTTACGGCGTTGAAGGAGAAGGTACCGTAGCGAAGCCATAGCTATCCGCATAGGGTATCACGTCAGTGTTTATAACGGTCGTGGTCATGACTTAAAAAGTTACTCCCCCGCCGCGATTACAAACCTCGATACGTGGTACTTTAGAACCTGTCCCTTTCGCCGCGCGTAGTGTACTCAAAAAATCTAGCCACGTGGAGCAGGGTCGTGTTTCGGAATCAGCCCAGCGCGGTTCAGACTTCTATACTCGCTCAATCGATTATTGACGCTGTAAAGGCAGTTCAACTGGTACGTACACACAATTATTTCGTGTCTAACTTTGACCCTACTATTAATAATATCGAAGTGTGGTGCGAGAAGACCGTGCGAGGAAGACTAACGGATTTTCCGACCACGAATGTTTTTCCCGCGTGGCAATTGTTTAAAAGGGGATGCTAAGGTGTGGATAGGTGAATGGGTCACTAACGACAGGACCTGGTCTAATTTTAAGAGTTTAAGTCCCTTTGTCCGGCTAGGCTTGACTATTCTAACATACTTTTCGATGCCATGAATAATACCTCTGATAGATATGCTACTTACGCTGAATATGCCCGGCGCACTTTACTTCGTTTACGTATTGTACAAGGCCTAAGCGATGAATTACGTACACTCATCGTTATATGAGGAATTGCTAACCCTCAAGTGCGGCAGCGGCTAATGCCTGCCTAAACCCAGATAACCTCGTGTCGTTCTTGTCTATTTACACAAAACTGAACTATAACGTACGCGAACCGCGTGGTTCTGCATCAAAGGTTACATCACGTCTCCCGCATTTAGGAAATCGTGATAAAGACATTAAATGTTTTACTTGTGGTCAAAGAGGTCACTTACTTTTACTTTTTTTACTGTGAAGCCAAAGCCTCCGGTTGCCAAAAGAACGAATAGACCATTCGCGGATTCTAACGCTCTTAGTAACTTATGCGCTTTCTGCAAGAAACCAGGACATAGGGAGGATCGGTGTTTTGCTAGGGCTAAGACAGTCTCGAAATGAACATACCGTTAATTTGTGCACGGATTGCTCGAAACTATTCTCGAGAGTAGTGACATCACTACGGCTGTCGTTTACGGTGTCAATGGATGTCCTAATAGACAGCAGTGCGCTTAATGTATTATTGGTCTCTTCTGCTGTATTGAAATGCCTTAGTTGTCAGTTCCAAATTCCAGCATTGCGTGATTAAAGGAATTGGGAACAGTTTGTTTCTACCTCTTATATTACGGTTGTGTAAACCACTGTCAAGTTTGTCGATCGAAGCGGACCTGGCAGTATTACCGTCTTCACTGATGGTAACGTCTATTATAATAGGAACGGACATACTTAACCGTGACGGTGTGACTTATGTGCGCACGAAAGATCGTCAGTATCTTTCTCATTCGGAACCCGTGAAATGCGTTAACCTCGTTACATCGCAAGCAAAAGATATTCAGATAAATATGGAAGTCGAGGGTTTTGAGCGGGATAAACTGTTACGTCATATCAGTTTTCAAATTTTTGTTAGAAATACTTAGTGCTGGATTATCGGTTAACCTACGAAAATGCTTCTTTTTGGTCACTGCGTTAAGAGTATCTCGGTAGAATAATAAGGGTCAGGTGAGGCCGAGCCCAAGAAAGGATGAGGCCTTGGTTAACTCGAACCCACCAGCAAACGTCAAGCAGGTAAGGCAACTCCTAGGGCTTGCCGGTTATTTTAGGCGGTATATCAAGAAAGTTCTGCTGCCGCGGGTGGCTAGGTGGTGAATTTAGACTTTTCCATTAAGTACAGGAAAGGTGTGCTCATACCGCACGCAGACTACCTCAGCTGTAATCTAGTCGCTCGGGTTCAACAAATACAACTGGGATCTCACACTGCTCAACAAAGTGATCAAGAAACAATAGACTTGGTTCAAAAGCTGCAGGACGGCGCTCTAGACGCGGGTCTCTGCCCGGGTTGACTTTTATTTCTCCCCCGCTCGTGGGAATAATTATGAATTCAAAAATAAACAACAAAAATAAAAAGAAGACGCTAGAAGAAAAAGAAGAAAGAAGCGTTGAAAACTTGGAACGTACAGATTGTGCTGCAACAAGTATCACGCCAATAACAACGGAGGGCCCCAGAAATAAATTTGGCGTCCAAGAGCAGTCGAAGGTCTCAGCGCTATCGTAACAGAGCAGCTGTATCAACGCCTTCTCCAGCGCCGGACAAACAGCTCTCACACGTACAGAGGCCGAACGCGTGGCTGAAGAGGACAGGACCTTTTACTGAAGATTCGCTCACCTCAAGAATGGGGTTCCGCTGATGCACAAACCAGAGCTGATGCAGCAGTAGGCATTATAAACATGGTGGCCTCAGTCTAGAAACCTGAAAGGCCCCTTTTTCCGTGCCCTTAAGGATTCATCTTCAGCAGTGGCGGGAATCGTGGAGACCCTCATAGCAGATGTCGAACGTCTGAAAGCGGCAAACGTCCGACTATCTGGGGAAATGGCTGATCTCCGTGCCCAATTTGGTAAATTTAAATCCAATGCGTCTGAGCAATCGCAACATCCACCATCAACATCACATCAGGCCTCGACCTACCTGTTCCCTGATGCCCATCTGCATCAAATTACCGAGTGGCGCATGATGGATGGTCGTCTTGCGGGTCTAGAAGCAAGACTACCTCCTGCACCCATTATTCGACCGCCACTTGCCGTCCGTTACAAATCTACACCGTCTCAAGCAGTTTCATCCACCAGGACAACGTACGCGGCGGCAGTGGTGGCTAAGACGGTAGCTGCACCACAAGAGGCAAAGAAAAAATCGGTGCCCCCCACTCAGGCCCAGCGTAAGCAGTGCCTCGGGACTAAACCACGACTTTCCAATGCCTCAAACCACCATCCTCTCCAACGACGGGATGCAAAGCGTCGAGGGATAAAGGGAAAGAGAAAAAAGAAGAAGAGAGGAGGGAGGACAAAGAAGGGAGTTGCTATTCAAGCAGTAGCTCCAGTTTCGGCAAACGGTGGCAAGAAGCCCATCAAGCTCTCTCCTCCAAAAACGGCCCCGTAGTTATTACGGTATCCCCAGAGGCGGAGCAACGGGGCCTGTCCTATGCAGAGGTGTTCCGTAGAGCCCGCGGTATGGCGTGAGGCTGTACAGACAACTCAGTAAATGGCTCATGTCTCGAGCCTCATAGTCCAGACGAATCTGAACCTCTCTGCAGCAGCGCAGGATCTTCTTCTTCTGCAGACCATAGCAGAGTGGTCAGTCAGTGTAGCCGTAGCTGCGGAGCCCTACTTCATTCCTCCCCGCTGCAACTGGGTGGGTGATTGGGACGGCTCCGTGGCGATCGTCAGCTCCTCAGAGCCTCTTTCCCCGCCCTTGTCGCTAAGAGACAAGGGCTCGGGATATGTGAACATATGAATGGGGGGGAGTTACTCTCTACGGAGTTTATTTCTCCCCCAACCGGAGTCTGGCCGATTTCGCCTAGGCACGCGCTCGTGCTGGGGGACTTCAATACAAAGTCTATTCACCATCAACACGTGCGTGCGACAGCAGGGGGCTCGATAGTGGACCTTCCGTTCGCTACCTCTGCTCTCGCCGTACGAGTAAGGTACTGGCGAGTCCTGGAAGAGGTTGAGACTCTCTCGGATCACCGATACATCCGATTAGAACTCTCCCGGAACCAGGATCCCAGAAGGGGTTACATGGCGCGGCAATCTCCCCGATTTCCGCGATGGGCCGTAGGTAAACTGAATAGGGACCGCCTGGAGGAAGAAGCCTTCGTTCAGTCTTGGCTAACTCCTGCACCTCCGACTGAAGGGGTAGGTATTGGGGCTGACCGCCTACGCGTTGCGATCACGCATGTATGCGATGCGGCCATGCCCCGAAATCGATGCTGTCGTCCCCCGAGAAAGGGGGTCTATTGGTGGTCCCAAGAACTAGCGGACCTCCGGATAGCTTGCATTCGTGCCCGGAGGTCCTACACCCACAGCCGGCGGCGTCGCCGAAACTTTGGGGAGGAGGCCCAGCTTTCTGAGGAGTACCGCGAAGCACGCAGGACTCTGAGGCCATAAGCCGCTCCAAAGAGAAAGGAGATGCTGGAGAGTCTCGATCGTGACCCCTGGGGTCACCCATATCGCGCTGCGCAGCAAAAGCTCCGCGCGTCGGGCCCCCCTCCCCCCCTTAGCGAGTCTTCAGCCCAGCTTCCTGCAACAGGTGGTCCAGGGTCTTTTCCCGCAGCGGGCGGAGCACACGCCCCCGCCAATAGCTCTATTCGCTGATGGTGGAGGTGACTACGAAGAAGAGATTCCGCCCGTCACGGAAGCAGAGCTGGGGGCAGCTATTCTAAGAATACGTTCAAAGAACACTGCCCCCGGGCTGGATGGCCGCCAAAGTGCTGGCCCTAACTCTCGGCCACTTGTAGGCCCATTTCACGGGACTCCTGAACAAGAGCTTGCAGGACAGACGGTTACTTGAATGCTGGAAAAGCGGGAAGCTGGTGCTCTTGGCGAAACCAGGATGACCTGCTGATTCGGTCGCGGTCTACAGGTCCATTTTGTTGCTGGATGAGGCGGGCAAATTGTTTGAGAGACTGCTCTCTGCTCGCATCGTCCGGCACATGAATACGGTGGGGCCCGATTTGTCGAGCGCCCAATTTGGATTCCGGGCGGGGCGCTCAACGGTCGACGCTGTGTTGAGCCTGAGGGCTGTGACCGAAGAGGCGGTGAGCAATGGCGACGTGCTGATGGTGGTGTCTCTAGACATCGCCAACGCATTTGGCAGTCTGCCATTTAGCTGCATCAGAGAGGCCCTCCGCTACCATAGGGTGCCACAATACCTGAGGCAGCTGGTGGCAGACTACTCAGAGGAGCGTACCGTCATGTACGAGGACCGGGAAGGAAATTTAACACATAGGCCCATGTCGTGCGGTGTCCCACAGGGATCCGTTCTTGGACCACTTCTGTGGAACGTTGGGTAAGACTGGGTCCTTCGTGGGGAATTACCCGCAGGGCTCGGCGGTCATCTGTTACGCAGACGATACTCTCGTCACAGCCCGGGGGGCAAATTTTCAACAAGCGGCACGTTTGGCCACCAGAGGAGTCTGCCTGGTGGTCGAGCGCATTGAGGCACTGGGCCTACGGGTGGCCCTGGACAAGACGGAGGCCCTGTTATTCCACGGGCTCCGTCGTGGTCCACCCCCCGGTGCCTCGATAGAAGTTAACTCGGTCCTCGTACCGATTCGGGCCCAGATGAAGTATCTGGGTCTGATCCTAGACGGGAGGTGGCACACTTCCGGCAGCTCGCTCCAAGGCTGGTCGGTGCTGCGTCCGCTCTTGGGCGTCTTCTTCCCAATTTGGGTGGGCCCAGCATCGCCACAAGACGGCTATACACGGGGGTCATCCGGTCAATGGCACTGTATGGTGCACCGGTGTCGCGCGCCCTGTTCTGGGCGGTCAAAGCCTCCGCCCGGAGGCTTTGACCGCCCAGAACAGGGCGCGCCTCTGGCGCCCTCGGAGAGTCATGGCGGTTAGAGCCATACGCGGATACCGCACCGTGTCAACGGAGGCGGCGTGCGCGTTGGCCGGAACTCCCCCGTGGGATTTGGACGCGGAAGTGCTCGCCGAAGTTTTCCGGGCGGGTAGTGGTAGTCGACCCCCGCCCGAAAAGGTACGCGAGTGGCATGAGGCCGCCCGCCGAGCCACGATGGGTCGTTGGTCGTCCCGGATGGAGGCTCCACGTGCTGGCTTTGCCGCCGTGGAGGCTCTCCAGCCGGTCATCGAGTGGGCAGCGAGGCAGCACGGGACTATTTCCTTAAGGCTGACGCAGGTGCTTTCCGGGCATGGTTGCTTTGGCAAATACCTGCACTCGGTTGCCAGGAGGGAATTGAGTCCCGCCTGCCATCACTGCGACTGCAGTAAGGACTCGGCCCAGCACACGCTTGCAGCTTGCCCAGCTTGGGTAATGCAGCGTCGGGACCTCACTGCAGCCATCGGAGAGGATCTGTCACTGCCGGCCGTCATACGCTCCATGGCCGTCAGTGACAGATATTTTACCGCGGTCGCATCCTTCTGAGAAGATGTCATCTCGCAGAAGGAGGCGGCGGAACGGGCCCGTGAAGAAAGCCTACACTCGGACCCAATTCGCCGCCGGCGAACCGGGCGGCGGAGGCGCGCTTTCCAGCGCCTCATCCCGCCCTGAGTGTGGCCGCGGACGGCTGGGACGGGTTTTCCCTTCAAGCCGCAAGGAGGCGACGTTATTTATCTGTGTCATAACCTTTTTCCATCGTAGAAGACAAAGGATTTCGTGAATTGATAAAGTTTTGCATTCCCAAATTATAAAATACCCTCGCGAAAATATTTTGCCAATAATTTATTACCATTGCTATATGAACAAATAAAAACAGCAACTAAAATTACTGTAAGTGAAGATGCAAACAGCATGTGCTTAACTACCGATATTTGGACATCAAGAAATAATGATTCCTATGTGGCAATCACGGGTCATTACATAGACAGGAATTTTATTTTACAATCAGTACTTCTCGAATGTAAAGTTCTTAAAAAAAGTCACACTGGTATACATTTGGCCTAGGCTATAGGCTATTTCATCAGAAAAAGTGCTACTTGTAGTGTCCGATAGCGGTGCGGTACGATTAGCGGAAACACTTTAGCTATTATGCGCTTACCCTTAATCCAGCGGTACAGAAAATATTAGGGAACTTACATTCACGGCACTCTCAGTAAAGTGAAAGTGATGGTGTCATATTTCAAGCGTAGCAATTTGGCTTGGAACAAATTAAAGACGTCGCTACGCGCTGGAACTCTACGTTTTATATGTTGTCAAGATGGGTGAACGAAGAGATGAGATTAATTGTGCACTGAGCAATTTATATGCAGTCAATTGTACAAATTTAACCTGTTATGAATGGGATGTTTGCCAGTTATTGATTTGGGTATTACGTTCCATGTGAAGAAGTTACCAGGGAAACGAGTGGCCAAAAATTTGTTAGTGCTATTGGTTATTCCCATAACGGTTGGTCTCACCAATACTCTCCAGGAAATAGCTACTGAGTGTCGGCAGGACTTACTGTCAGAAATTAGCAACCGCTTTGTAAAAAAAAAGAGTCGGACTTTAACTACCGCAACATTTCTAGATCCAAGATATAAAATATACTTTCAAAATGCAAGTGTAGCAGAAGCTATAAAAATCATGTAATGTGTTTAGTAACTGCGATTATTCACTAAGAAGAAAGAAATCGATGAAGAAGAAAAAGATGAGCATGAAAAATAAAGCAGCCTAATTTGGCAACATTATATTTAAATGATGACCAATGTACGACCAACTGGTACAGCCAACATTGTGGTCCAAAAATATATAGAGGATAGCGTGTTAACGCCAGACATGGACCCTTTGACATGGTGGCAAACTAATCAAGTTATTTACCAAAACCTAGCCAAACTAGCCAAATTGAAATTATGCGCAATGGCTACCGTTCCATGTGAACGACTATTTTCCGTTGCGGAAAACATATTGACCGAGAGGAGATCGCGACTTAGCAGTTGAAAAGTGCAACAACTGCTATTTTTCCAAAAACCAAAAAAAAAACAAACAAAAAAATAAATTACGAATGTAAATAAAGTGATTTGAAATCTTTTAACTATAGTGAGATTGAACATAATTAATTTTTTAAATGAAACCTAAGATATCTAACTCTTAGCCGACAGTTCTAAGCCTGGTAAAGTAAGAAGGAAAGATTTCATGTCTCTTAACGCATATCTGCACAGGAAGTGGAAGCATTTTATTGAAGGCATATTTAAAGAGTACGTTTACCTGTGACTGATAAAGTATAAACATCCACACCTACCCGTTTAGTTAAGAAATATTTTGAAACCTGGTTTCTGTACCGGGTATTTCACTATACCCGTATCTTGAAGGCCGGGTACACAGGTTTGCAAGTATGTCTCATCCCTACCCTGGACCTTGTTGAATCCGTTAAAAAATCCAATCAACCGGCACAGCCACTTCTAATCAATATTACATTTTTTAAAGAGAATTGCCAGGTAATCATGTTAGAAAAGCTATCTCTGTATTTCAATGATTTGTACCATTCCAGATTTTAAAAAAATAAGTTGAAATATATTTTTTAACACAGCAATCCTATAATTTTTGTTTAAAATTAAGTTTGCTGATCAATAATGGGGTGCTAACAAGCAACTTACCTATGCTGATAGCCGTAGCCAAGGCGAATTATCAATCCTGAACCAAAAATAGTACCTATTCATATACTAGGTTAACTAGGTTCCAGTCCACTTAAGTCGGAAATGTTAGTTCAACATATACTTAAAAAAGAAGAAAAGGAAAAAAAGTATTATTGGCAATCTTAAGAAATCTAAGAAGTAGTTAAAGCTTAAATCGGTTATCAAACATTTATGAAGAGCTACGTGTATATGATAGATAGTATAATAAATATAGTAAACACTATATGACAGTACAATTTTCATCGATCTAGTAATATTTTTATAAATAAAATGTCAATTTCTCAAAAGGTTTAAAAACAGTTCAGTATTGCTCTTATTCCTGGCATAAAAGTGGTGCTATCTCTTGCACACACGTGTAGTTTAAGTAGTCTATCCTGCTGTCATTTTAAAAATTTTACTTCATATCATATCTCGGCGTAAGGGCCGGTCGGTAGGCTGGTTGATTCCTTGTAATTTTATTCTAGTCAAGGTTTTACTCACTTTTAAAACTTTACTATATATTCTTAAATTCTTGTGTGCTTAATTAGTCTAACAGTCGATTAAACTAAATGCAAATCTTATTAGTATTGTGACCTTTACAGTTTATCGGCATAAAAAGGATTTGTTTCTTTATCGCGAGTGATAAGTTTTAGTATTTAGAAAGCTTATCGCTAGCTTTCTGTTTTCAAGATACTGTTATAACTATTTGTAGCTTAAGCTATATGAAGAAATATTAATCTTATATAATGCACCAGTAGAAGATATACACCGCACATACATTTTATGATAGGTAAGTACATATATATCAATAGTAAGTTATCTTAGCCTTCAAGATATCCAGCTCTAGTGCAGGATATCAATTACGTGTTACGTTTTACTACTTCTAGTTGCACAGGTTAATGTGATGTATTTACATTAGATCGATACATTTACATCTATATTTTTGCAGTTTTTTTTTGATCAAGTATTGTCTAGTTAGACTCTTGTTGGATTCTGGTGTTTATTTTACTTTGTGTCTATGTATACTATGTTTAGATTTGCAACCTTATTAATTATGAAATTGATGCATTTTATTTTGTTTCTTTATGAATATTTTTTTTCTAGTGCATGATTAAGTGTTTTTAGGTATGAACTATTTTGTTTTAAATTAAGAATTAGTGCATATGATTTAAGAAAATTCCAGAAAATAATCTCTATGATGTTAATGTTACTTGAAATGGATGTTGGCCAAGTATACATATGGGTACAAAAGAAAAATTGGCATAAAGCCTATGATATAATATAAGACAGATGCTGAGTAGATCAGTTAATAGGTAATTGTCATACAATCTCCCAATATAAATTTAGGTAATGTGTTTGTGAATTCAAATAAGTAGACAGCTAAATAGATAGAGTATACTTAATTGTACACCAAAAGACAAACATAAGGTAAAAGAAGGACAAATAGAATAAATACATATGAATTATGTATTGGTACAATGGGGTGTCTTATTGTACTCTGTGATCTCTTACAGAATACTGTTGATGGATGTGCAGGTGCACAATTACACTTTATAATCATTGTAACATTATTATTATTACAACTACTAACTAAAAATGGGTAATATGCAGTTTGCATAAGTAAGTAGAGGCTTACAACACTACTTTACATACTACAACATTTTGAGAAATGATCTGTTATAAAATAATAGCTGATAAAAGTACACAGAATAACAAACAAGCAGAACATTGCTTAGCAACTATTTTATCATAAATAATTTTATCTACTGCATGAAACTAGACCTAGAATATCATTTTGTAATTTGATTTCTTTTTATCACAATAGGTTTGAATGATATAATGACAGATAGATAGAAGATAAATAAAATTTGTTTTTTATTATTCACTCTATATAAGTAGGTATATCTTCTTTATATAAATAAGTATATACATATATAAGTATTTTGTTATGGTAACTTTGTTAAATTGTTTGTTGTAAATAAAAGGAGTAGGTTCATTAGGGAACATACCCATACTACATGACCCATTCATGGGGGCTCTTTAAAAATACCATGCTTGGTCATATTCATGGTCTTAGGTTTTCGTCACATAGTCAATAATCTCTAGCAAAATCTCACGGAGCTATATTCAAAATTTGAATAAAAGAAAAGAATACTTTTACTTTAGTTATTTAAGCTTCTGGTACAATATGTATTTTCTTCCTGATAATGCTATTTCACTTGTAGTAATAGGTATGCACGCATCCTGGAAGTCACGCGGCAAACACCATATTAATAAAGACAAATGTGAGCCAAAATATATTTTTTTTTTAACTCTCAATTTAAAAAAAAATATTTAAACCATACTTCTGAACTACTAGTGCAAAATCGAAAGGCGGTCTTACCAAATACTAGGAGTGGTCACCATAGGGGGTTTAAAAAATTGTAAAACAGGTCACCTAGTGTAGTATGGGTACGTTCCCTTATATTATATAATTTTGGTAATATTACAACATAGGAATATACCATTATAATAAAGTTCTATATATTATTGTTTATAATAATGTTTTGTCTGTATTAAGATAAATTTTAATAATATATATTATTAGAAACATACAGTTTAATTTTGCTATGCCATTAAAAGTATATTTAAATTAATTTCCATAATATGTTACATAGTTACAAGTGAAGCTTATAAAGGTGTGTTAAAATACTCATCAGTCAGTCAGGAAATTCAGTTTAAAGACTACCTGTAAACCATGTGTGTATGAAATGGTCCCTATTAAAAATATATTGGTTCTATTTACCACAGGTTTCACATTACTTAATATTAGATTCAACAAGTTTGGGGTTAATTTTCTGTAATTGGTAACCCAATTACATTTTTTAAAACAAAATACTAGCAGTTTGACTGTTATGTAAATTAACCTTCATAAAATGTTGTATTGATTTTCATGTTGTAAGTCAAATCTCTGGAGTTGAAGTTTTTTGTCACTAATCTAAACCGCTGACTAGTTTTTTTACACAGGAATATAAATTTAAGGAATGAAGTAATTCTACTGTGAAATGTTGGATGGTTAGTTTGCAAGCTCCACTTACTAATTTGATCAGAAGGTCGTTATTATTACACTAAGAGTTACTTCTAGCCATAGGATGCACAAGGCTGAAAAGGAAAATTAAAAGTAGATATATAATGGTGCATTAATCTAAAAGAGAACCACTAATCAGTAGGTATAGCTTTATTAAAGGAGTCTAAATGTTTTTGAAAACAGCTGTTTTGAAAAACATTAGTAAAAGTTTTTAGAAGTCACTTCCCCTCTGTAGTAAAATTATATGGATACTTTTGTTACTTAAATTTTTAATACATATAAACACACATGCCCTCACGCCTATATCCGCAAAGGGATAGACACAGGCGATTCAAACGCCCACATTTTCCAACCACAAGCCTATTGCCTGCATCCAGGCACTGTAGGGTCAAATTTAGGAGCAGTATGTAGACAAATAATTGATTTATATTAAAAAATATTGATTAAAAAATAAAACACTGAAAATGCATTTGATGTTGTAGGTAATATCAGGAAGAGCATATTCCGATATTTGTAACTTTCTAAAGAACTTACTGTAAACATTCTTGTTAATCTCGAAAATTTAGATTTATTACTTTTATGAATAAACTTTTGGAAAAGTCCGTTAATGCTACAGACATCTTTGTGTATAAAATACCTGTAGCTTCATTCATATTCCTCTATTAAGAAATATTAACTTTATAGATAAATTTTAAGGTACAATCGTCAATTTCGAAACAGGATTGTTGTATTGAAATTCACGAATTGTCTGTTATGACTGTTAAATATGACCACACCTTTATTTAACATATTATATACTGTCTAGATATCACAGTTGAATCCTTTAGTCGTGTTTTACGTTAGCCACGGGAATAGAAGGGCCTATTCTATTCCATTGCGAACGACACGGCCTAATCAATCCGTATTCTGAATTTCTTTTAAACTAGTACCTGAAGACAAACAGGTACGTGTTAATGACTATTGAACTAAAATAGTTATTCAAAATGACGTCTGGACGTGTTACAAACGTGCAAGAGCAAACTATATTTAAACCTAAGTATATTATTCTGCGACTGTCCTACACATTCGTGCGTCTCAGTTCCGAATATTATAACGTATGTTTTTATGTCAACATCTTGTAACGTTCCAACCAAAAAAACCTTAAATTCTCATTCACATTTATAGAAATTTACATAATATATATATAACACGGGAAGACCACGTTAAAATAAATAGCGAATTAGGTGAATTACACACACGATCCGTTTAAACAGTATCTATCCTTGAGCAATGCGTCGAGCGCCTCACAAGCGATTTTACAATAAATTATTTATTACCACGATTAACGTCCTACTTAGGTTGGCCGAATTAATATACGTAAAAGTGAACCTTTATTAAAACGAATAGCCAAACGTAATTATCATAAACATTGAACCAGCTAAGTGTATCTAAGTATTCCAGACGAAAATAAAGATGAATTACATACCATCTTCATTTTTTTCTCCCACTTTCCTTCGGACGTCATATAGAGTGGGTGGGGATCCGGTGATTATGTCATAACAGTAAATAATTTAGGTCTAGGTCTGGGGGCAACCGCTTTTTCATCGCGGAGATCGACCAAGTATTTTGCAGTTTTTTTTTTTTTATACTATGGGGGGACAGACGAACATTGACACTTGTAACTTAAGAGTCGCAAGTGCGCTGCCCGCCTTTGAGGGTGAGGAGGGATGGGGGATGCAGGGAGCGGAAAGAAGAGAAGAGGGATGAGGAGATGGGAATGAAGAGAAAGGAGATGAGGGGAGAGAAAAGGGGGAGGGGGAATTGGGCCTCCGGAAACCTCACTCAATTCGGGGAAATGCAACGCAAGCGGTCCTTCACCGGTTTTCTGTGAGGCCGTGGTATCGCGCCGGTTGAGCCGGCCCATTCGTGCCTAAGCATGGCTCTACCACTGAAAACAGTTCTAAAAATACATTTATATACCTGGATCGTTTTGTACTTAACCAAATGACTCTAACTTAATTATGAAGAAAACAGCATCTTTATGCAGTTTTGATACGGTTTAGTTTTAGTTGCCCGAATTTATTACAAATAGCTTATCTGTGAAAAGTTATGGTGGAAGAGCGATGCTTAGGTACGAAAACCGGTTGTGAAGCTACGCGTTGCATTTCGGGGAGGGGGAGTGGGCCTCTGGAAATTTCACTGATTTCGGCCTCGAACTCTACTCTTTCCCATCTCCTCATCCTCCTCCCTGCATTCCCCCACCCCTCATCACAACAGGGCACAGGTGTCCATGGTTACCACTTACCATCAGGTGACCCGTCTGATCGTCTGTTCACCTGTCATATTATAGAAAAAGAAGAAAAAAAAAAATTAATATGTAGCTCATCATCTTCAACATCAGGCTTTGCTAGTCCACTGCTGGACGTAGACCTCCGCTAATTTATGCCGCTGACCACCATCGCCAACACTCCTCGTCCAGTTTGCTGCCATTTTACTCAGATGGTCACTAAATCGCAGGGTGTCCTACAGTACAGTTCTCTAGACTCTCGAAATATTTTATATTTTTTTTTATTTGACAAAAAGGAGTTACTAATATATAGATATAACAGTGAATCAAGATGTTGCAAGATGATGAAATTAACTAATGAACTAGTTATAAGCGGCAATAGCGTGATGGCTGAGGCTTCGGACTAGCGATCAAGTGGTAGCGGGTTGAAACCCCTCCAAGTACACTACTGTCGTAAACTCACCTCTAAAACAAGCATTTAGCTTAGCGGGGGGGGGGGGGGGGGGGGGTTACAAGAATACTAGTATTGTGTGACCCACGTTACTAGTATACTTTACTTTAAAAAAAAATATTTCACTTCAGTAGCTACCTATAAACAGAATACATTAGAATTTAAAGACGCGTTCTTTAATTTCATTGAAAACATGTGATAAAAGGCAGTTTTTAAACAGGCAGTTTAAACTATGAGAATTGAATGTTACTACAAGTACCAAATGATAGATTTCTCTTCGATCTTAAAGCAATAGGAATTCAGTATTGCTATTGCTTATACTCCTCAATTCATCGGTATCCAAAACCCTCCATTCTCTAAATTTTCCCATCTAAATCCCAAAAGTGCCCCTATGATGGCAATGAGCTAACCCTTTGATTGATTCTTGAGTGTTCAAGAAGACTGAGGCTTGGCTACTTTGCACGCGTGAGGAACAACTTCAATTTCTTTTTTTTACAACAGTGAAGAGGGTTGTTTCCACGCCAAACTTTGTATTTTGCTCTCGTGATCAAAGTGGTATACCAAGTCTCATCTACGGTCACTAATCGTTGCAAAAATTAATAATAATAATAATCTATACATCATTATGAAAGAAATAATAATGATAATAATAATCTTGACACATCTCACACACGGCCGTCTCATCCCAAACTAAGCAGAGCTTGTGCTATGGCAACCAGATAGCTGATAAACATACTTATATACTTCTTAACAGAAGTAAATGGTCTTCAAGAACGATCTTCATCTCTGCAGCTCGTTCCATGGAACGATATACCACTATGGAATATGATGGAGCATTTATTCTAAAGTCCTTGAAATTTCATCAAAATTGTGTTTGGTAAACATTTTTTCAGTACGAAGTATTTTGTCACGGCGCGTATTTCAGATTTATCAATTTTTTTGCTTAGAGCGACGATTCGCAAATAAATAAAAAAAAATGTAGAGCACAGAAAGCAATTGCAATGTTACACTTTACGGTGATAACACCCAAACTACAGTCCAAATTATATAAAAAATAAATGAACGTCGAATAACAATTTCAAATATCATGAGTGATATTAATAATAAAATTAAGAATATTAAAATTTAAATATTACTTTAAACTGTTAATTAGAATATTATTATTAGTTTTCGCATAGACTCGGCCGTCGAGCGTTTTCAATGAGTGCAGGCGTACATGTGGTAGTATATAGTGGTGTGGCTCAGATACCTAAATTTGATCGTATTAAAAAAGTGATAGCATCCTTAAGGGTCCATCATGTTCTAAATGTACCATTACTTTTTTTTACACCTAATTTTGCTCATAGATGAATTTTATCCTAATTGGATTGTTTTGTCTAACATCTACTTTGTTTTAACGCTAAAAAAATACATGTACTCGTACAAGAGTGATCATGAAGTCCATCATCGTCTTAAAGTTTGAAATTCTTTTGGGATCTCTAAATTCAAATAATATTTTATTGATTATTTATGTTGTCAAAAGCCGGTTGAAGTTTTTGTATGATATCTGTAAATACTACGCAAATTATTTTTGACCAATGTCCAACTTCAACTTTTTTTCTCGTTCGGTGCGTTCGGTCTCTAAATTGCCTCGTAGTAATTCCTTCTTTCTGATAAACAACAGTCGTTTGTGTTTTATGTGTACAATATATTTTCTGTAATTTCGTCTGCCTAACTACATAGAAGTACATATATCTGCAGGATGGAATTATTGGTTAGTAGGATTTCTTATTACTTGATTTTAATAAAATGTATTGAACGCCTTTTGAGACCTTCAAAAAGAAAGAGGTTCTCAATTATATTGTTTTTGTGTATATATTACTTAATATCTTATTTAATTAAATTGGTTCTACTTGAGGTTGGGCTAATTTAAAATTAAAAATATATTCCATCTCTAAACTGAAAATTAAGTTGGTCTGGTTGGTTATTTTTTAAGTTAATTTAATTTAAATAAGTTTGCCTGTGAAGTACTGTTCATAATCTCAGTCATACTTGCTGCATTTGTGTAAGATTTAAGTCATTGATATTTTCTATATCGTCAAGGACGCTTGCAGCAATCGCGCTAACTATTGTTATATATCTTTACCTTCGAACAATGTACATAAAGATAATCTTTATTGCAACAAGTAATCGTTTCTCATGTACGATTTGCTGGTTTTCAGATACAGAAGCCACAAGTTGTTACACCACTAAAATATTTTTATACCTAAAAACGTAAGAAGTTGTGCAACTAGACTGTGTACACTCTGTTGAATACACGGTTAGTCATTGTCTGCCCACATAAAAGTGAAGGGATTCAACTCAGTTGTTCTGCAACTGTAAGCGTAGGCGATATGAATTTTTAGTTGATTAAAGAAAGTGTAATCATGATGTTTGTAGTAGAATTATCTTCATTTTTTGTGATATCAGTTTATTTGTAGAGCAGATAACTTTATCATTAGGTACGTATTCGCTGTGAGAGTTACTAAGCATCCACTTTGCTTATTAAAATATCCTTATGCGATAAAAATGTATTTAAAAAGAGTTTCTTATCCAAGCCGAAGACAACATCGATCTTTTA
The DNA here is from genome assembly GCA_947561695.1 of Tyria jacobaeae. Classification (NCBI taxonomy): domain Eukaryota; kingdom Metazoa; phylum Arthropoda; class Insecta; order Lepidoptera; family Erebidae; genus Tyria; species Tyria jacobaeae. The sequence goes on from OX387210.1 coordinate 10,401,747, forward strand.
TATAACTCTGAGAGTTTTAGTTTTATGCAGTCGTTTTACGGTCACAAGAACATCTCAATATAAAATTGTGATAAGTCCCAAACTATTGGGTATATCTATGCCTTATAATAATTACTTGCTGTTTCAAGAATTCACTCTGTTCTATCTTATATTTCATATTGTTTAATTATTTTATTTACCTTACGTTAATGATAGATAAAGACTTTAATACAACGTTCGGTTCACTTGTTCCTAAAGACAATATGTATGAATATTTAAATAACTAACCAACTATAAACACACTGTTTTAGCTTTAGTAGTTAAAACTATTCGGGTCTTATTTACATTTACCTCAGAATCATAATGAATGGCCCATGGATAAGCACAATGTTGTGTAGGCACGCGACCTTCAGTAATTTCTGTACTGTTGGAAACTTTCAGCCAGTCAGTGGCGCCGAGAAGTAGCAGCTATGATTCAGAGTATTCGCGGTTCACGACTTCACGTGTGCATTCGTCTGAAATAGTGCAGTCTAGTAATTAGTTTAGTGTATACGCAACTGTTGATACGCTCGAAACTTGGCACCAGGTTAGATATTTCGATTGTAGGTCGAACACCTACATCACAAATTAAACCAAGAAATGAAATTATAATAACCAAGGCGCTCCTAGTTAAAAAGCTACACTCTTATGTGTATGCATCATTAAAACATATGTGCTGATAACTTTTGTAAACATTTGGTGTCCGAGAACTTAGTGCAGTGTGTTTTTTAGTATTTATAGTGGGTGTGTGTATTTCGATTTTATAACATAGTTGCTAAGTGGTTATTATGAGACTCTAATATTTGATGTAAGTACATAACTATTTCATATTTATGTAGGTATATTACTTTTAAATTAAAATTGCTGTTGTTGACTCCTGTTAACCATCAGCTCTTAGAACTTCTAAGAACCCAAAATAAAAATGAATTGTCTATTGGAATTACCATTTAATTAGCATTAAAAGAAAAGACCCATTCAAATTGTTATACACAAATTATATTAAATAGTGAGATCAGATGTAATCTGTTGATTTATTTTTTTTATTGTGTAACCTTTATGCTTAAATTGTTTTACAAAATTGCACAATAAATTACAACCTGAAATTTTAGTAAAATATCGACACGAAAAATTACTTAAGTCCATAAGAAATATTACGCAATGAAAATGCAGCACACCTGCGTTTCCACATAAACATACAATTTGAATGCTATAGGTGAGAATATTAATATTAGTTTACTTACACTAAAATATTTACAATTGTTTATTAATGAAATATTTGTTATTAACTGTAAGGTACAAACATTCGGCCTATGTCGAAATGGGGATTGTATACCGATATTAACTATAACTTCTTCCGCGAATTCGCCTATCCTCCAAGCATCAGTGCACACTGATTTCAATGAAAGAACATTTTTGTGTAACGCCATCTTTCTGTGAAAGTATGCTTGCTATTTCGGGTGTTTGTTGCATGCGCAGAACTTACCCAACAAAGAAATAGCGGATGTTTTCTTTTGAGTTTATTAAGTCCAAGTCCATTATCAGGGTAAAAAGTTTTTATCGAAAGTAAAGTAATAAGAAAATCTTCAGCTTAATAGGTAGTTTACTAGTTTAAATTTAAATGAGTTTTAATATGAGAACCATAGTCATCTTTTATCGTTATTATTTATTAAGAATTCTGTTACGATAGTAATTATTGTGTACCTTACGTTTAAAATAAATACGTTCAAATACGAAAAAAAAAAAGAAATCACCCAGACTTCTTGGATTGCCGTTCACAATAATCCAAAGCTTTTTATTTATCAATATAATTGAATCCATCAATATTGACTGTCATGAAAATACTAAAAGGTTTGTTCAGTCTAAATCTTTTAGTTACCTGAATGGATCTTAAAGAAATTACGGGTATCCTATCTAAATAAATAATACATTTTCAATAATATCGAACCAACTAAAATTTATAACATAATAAAGTCATATGTTTCTATTTCTTAATTCAAAACAGAACTGATGTAACTGCATTGTTTTATGATTGTTATGCAAGCGCTACGTATATATAGGTATAACATGTTAATTATATATGTATATATTTAGATGTGAGGCCAGTTACCAGTCATGATCTCAGGATATTCCTATGCTCTTCAAACAGCAACCTTTGAGGTAGTATTTAATACTCATGTTGATGCAGTTAGTAAACTGTCAGAATACCCACATTTACCTAACAAATAGAAGGTTAATTATATACCACCTATGACACAGACTTCTAAAAACACAGAATATTTTTCATAAGTAAAATGATTTTTTTAAAACAGTAGAACTTGTAACAATTGCACATCATTCTCGATATTTATCTCTTACAATTTCGGCAACAATGTCCCTGGGTATCATTGTGGCACTTGCTGTTTTAGAGAGGGCCGCCTTGGCACTTCTCCCTGGCCTTCTACTAAAGTAAACGTAAACATTGTACACTAGCTGCCTTGTATCTGCGGGCAGCTCTACGCGATTGTCTTCAACACAGTCACCGATTCTTCCATTGCTGTATAATCTTCGCCAACTGAACATTGTCCATGCAGTCATGGCTTCGTCTCCGTATTGCGCCGTTTTGAAGTTGATTTTTTTAAAGGTTCCGAAAACAAATCTTTCTTAATGAACTAATATACAGTTGTACTTTATGAAAATCACGTAAATATCGTCAACAACACCACCAATAAGTATAAAACAGGTTCACTTATTTTTGTTTCTGAGAAACCAGTGAATTGGTAAGGTATTTCTGAATTTGCGTATAAATAAGATTGTGAGCGGTTTATCGCTTTAAATATATCCGTTCAATCGGAAAGGTACTCGCATACTGGAGTTTCAAAGGCCTCCGAGCAAACACATTTGCAAACAAGTCACATGTTTGTGACATCCGTTGTGTTACAAACGTGATCACAATGCTACAGGAATTAACCGACACTGCTAGTAGACCCAAATTAGCGTTCTTGACTTAGTATGCATACTAGACTTCTGTTGACAACCTTGGTCAGAGTTAGCGCGATGACCGTTATACTTAATAAATAATATATTTCTATCAGCCAATATGGACATCGCCATTTATAGATACACCGTTGCTTTGTATTAAATAAACATTTTAGAAATGGGCCTATTCATTTTTGACACAGTATTTTCACTGAACTCCACTTCGAAGATTACTCAAATTTTGTTTAAAATTAATTATTTCATAAATATTCACAGAATCGAAACAACATAAAATGTTGTTTCGATCTCGTTCGTTGTGAATATATGCAAAACAAACTCGATCCAATATTGTTCACCTTGAAATATAACGACTTTTTTGTTTTTATACGGACCAAAACAAAATGGAAGAAGCTCACAATCCCAGTATATTTTTTATGTACATCATATTACATATAAGAATATTCCACTTAGCTCTCCCACGTATAACATATATCTTATGTATACATACAAATTTGAATTGCCGTGAAAGGAGACTGACCACTTTGTATAGGCTCTTGGCCAAGGTATGAACAATTTAGTATTGATATATCAATATAACTTTTCAGTAGCGTAAACTAGGTAGAAAACATTATTATACGAATTGTAATATCAAGTCAGTTCAATAATAAAATAAAACTCATTGTATGTGTTTTTTTTTTACTTTACCATCATTCGTTAGGTATCATTATATTTGTATGTGAATGAAGGGGTTCATAAGCTAATTGTCGTGAGAAGGATGATCAAAGTCCATTTTGGGTAGCACAAGTCAAAATAGAAAACCAAACACAAAATCATAGAAAAATCCACAGTACTAACAAATGAGAATTCGTGTTACTAGAATATAAATATAATTTTCTCAAAACGATTTACTATTTTTAACATTATAATAATAATCTCTCATCCTTTTTAAACTTCTTAACATAAAAACATAAGATTACTGAAGTAAAGCAAGAATTGAAAGTATTTGTGTAGTATTTGTAATATTTTTGAATTTTGGAGATTTGGATGAGTGATTATTTTTATTTTGGAACAGTTTCACCCATGTTTATTTTTTTTATTTACTCGGCAACACAAACAGATACTTTGAGTTTAATATTTAAAAGCAATTAAATAAATATTATTATATGTTGTCACTTTAATACTACTAGATAGGGACCAATATTTACTGTATATTAAAAGAAAATGTATTATAGTTGACTTTGATAATAAAATGGTTGTTCACGTTCTGGCCGAATTTTCCCTTTAAGATAAATATCACTTCAAAGTAAATGCTGTTTTTCATAATTTTACAACTTAGTATTTGCGTGAGTGAGTGAGTGTTTTTTGAACTGAGAACAAGATACTATGCTTTTGGTAAAATTTAAAATTGGCTCAAGTAGTGAGTAATTGTTGAATTTCCGTGTAGAGACTAAAGATAATTTGCCGACCAGTATTATTTTGCGTTTGACGGACCAATGCTAATGGAGTATGTTTGTCCTGCTAAAATTCAAGCATAAAGTATTATAGATCCGACTGTAAGCATTTCTCGTCTGGAAATGCTTTGTATCTTAGATTGAGCAGATATGGAAATTAGTTAATAATAAGTACTCTCATCGTTAAAAGTGTATAAATTCTGTTATAGCTATATGTATCATATTTGCATTGTCAGCGCTTCAAAGCCTCAAATAAGGTGGTATCTAAAATAGGTTACTTTATTATACCGTGAATTACTTTGGTGTCAATATACCAAAGTGTCAAATAACGGTATTGAATAGGATGGCACAGTTGGCGGAAATTATTGCTGAATAGACAATGATCGAGCTGTAATTTTACGGTAGCTGACGCTGGAACCATGTCAGTGTCCTCGCCATTATCTCCCATTTGTTTTTTTTTACAATACAAAAAAGAAAACAGTGGATCATGCTAAGTCAAGTCAATGTTTTAAAGAAAGAAAAGTTGTAATGAAGTGAGATGTCATTTACAAAAGAAAGATTGTAAAACTCACTATGCTGATCTTAAATGCCTTTGTCTAAGCCCCTAATCAGTAAAGTAGGGGTTCCATAAAGGGTATTCCATCACACTAGCGGACTACATTGGTGAATTAGTGTTTAAGAACTTTTTGAAATATGTAATTATATTTTCAAAAAGTTAGAGGTGCACTCCCGGAGATCGCATTTAAACTGCTAGGTGTAAGACGCCGATGGTTCGACAGCTATATCACCATGCGTAATCACCACATAATATGTAAAACAGCCATTACATCACAGTAGGTAATCAACTACAAATAGGGTTAGCAGGGTTTCCTGTATAATGTCTCGGAGAGTTGAATGACACGTCCATATAATGTGTATCTCCAAATACGATAGCGTGCCTCCATATCTGCTTATTGTACTCATTAGATATGCTTTTTGTAATTATATGGTTAAATAAACAAATTTAATACATTTTATGGCCTTGTCATTGTCGTATTTCTTTGTGTACGTGTACCGTGAAACTGTTAAGGAATAATCTTAAACGATTAAAATTGTTTAACAAAATCCACACGTCTTTATTTAATACGTTTTCCTTGTTCTTTGTGATCCTACTTAGTTCCTCGTTTTTTTCATTATCATCTCAGTTACATATTGCTTTTCTTTACTTCTTGTTTTTATTTGAAAGTTTCGGTCCCATAAAAGTATTGAAATATGGTATATAGTAAATGTATGTCACTTAAAGAGCAAGTGTGTATTGCCATCAACAGTAACCCGACAGATTTTCAACTAATTTTAAATCTGTAGGAGAGAGCTAAAATAGAAAGTGTCAAGTGTTAGTTTTCCCACACCGGTTGTAAAAGTCGAGTCAAGAAACTGCCTAATGCATTTAGCTGTCATCCATAATTTACTCCGTTTTATTTCATGTTATAGAACGAACTTTTCATATATTTTTTTCTGGACCTTTTAGTTTCTTTTTGTCCAAAGAATACCTCTTCATTTATGACATCTTCCAATACTAGCCAACCAAAGTTCCCGTGGGTTTTCATGAGCGAGGTATTAAATGAATCAATATTTTTTACGACCTGACAGAAGAAAACAACTTACTGAGTTTTCAAGTTACCAGTGGTGTCAATTCAGCTTCAGTTCTGAAACGAAACAAATGAAAAATACCAACCTATGATCATGATAGATATTTAAATAACATTTCACATAAGATTTTGCCGTAAAATTCAATTGTTAACTAATTCTGATTGTGTGTCAAATACCGTGCGTGCATTTTACTTAATTGTATGAACGATATCAGTTTAATAAAGATTGCGAGACTTTGTTTTTTAATCGTAGCATCACTACAATCGTAGCAACACTACAATCGTAGCAACACACAATAAGGGTACAGGGTTAGTTCCCTTCTGTGTGTTACACTATCATATCATTGCTGTCATAAATCTTGTACATATCTCAATATTAATTAGTGGATGGATTTTAACTTGAACTAGACGTTTATATAATTATATGAGCGCTGTAAATAACAAAATAATAGTAGGCACCTGTTAGATGATTTAATTTCTAATTTTTATTGTCATAACGCATTGTGTAATTTGAGTCTTGGATCTGCTCAGACACTGGAATGCAGTGATTCAGAGCATGAGTCAGGTACGTACGAATCGTAATTGGAATGGTTTTATCAGACAATCACAACTACCTAACAACTTTGAGGAAAACGCCTTGCCGCTGATGTTTGGGTTGTCTTATAAAAAAAATATACATTATGTAAACGTTCGTTAGTTACGGTATCATTTATTTTGTAGAACGTATGCCCTAATTTCATATCGTAAACAAAGCTGTTCATACCAAAACGTACTAGTTTTTAGGAGAAAAACGATCTCCACATTGTTGCAGATGCTTGTAGAGATATAAATAGTGCAGACGGCAAACTCATTTAACTCTCCGAAGTTTCGAACGGCGATCGAAGCCATATGTTTACGCGTATCATAATATGAACGCTCTGACTTTGCACCTGCGTCCGTCATGTCGCACGTGCTCTATCCATCTGTTGATTCGATTTACACTCCTGGAGAAAACTTTAAGACGACTTATTTACAACCTTGGATTATTTTCTGTGTTCTGTTAAAACAGAACTTAACCCTATAAAAATACTATCTCTACAAAGCTTTTAATAAAAATGGTTTTATTGACCTTTGATAGAACGAATTATCGAGTACGAATTAAAGACTGGCTATTCGCATGATGATCTCACCGGTTGTCAATCTTGACAATGCAAAGGACCGGTCGTCTGCGGGGCGAGGTATGGGTCGGGACGGGGACTCAAATGCAGGGTTTCGTGCGATTCACGCCGCACGCGGTGCGGTGCGACCCAAAGTGCCACAGTCAGTAGTAGTCAGTGCGACAGTTGGCCGCTTCATGCGCGGCGCGCGCGCCTCTTCCTCAAATTCCTTCTACATTCCTTAATTTATTTACTAGTCAAAATGCAGTTTTCTGCTTATGATAATCCTCGGAAGTGTTTGTGCAAATTAATAAAAAGTGAATTAGTTCGATAAATCGTTACTTGCTACGGTCTGAAGAACAATGCTGTGGGAAAAAATAACGTTCAGCTGGCATCGGCAGTCGTTCCCAGCTACCTACGTTACCTCGCTCCCCGCGCCGACAGGGTACCGGGTTCAATGCGCCTCTCTGCGTTTATTCATCGTTTGTGGGAAAAGTTGACCCCCGTTTTTTTAAATTATTGTTAACGAATTCACACGACTTGTGGTGTCGTCACTACCGCATCTTAGATGATCGTATTGAAAGTTAGCAACATGCATCGCGATATCTTTTAACAGGTGTTTAATTTGTACTTAAATTCGTTTCACGTGAAGTGATTAATGAGGCACCAGTGTAAATACACATTGTTTTTATGCGACTGTCGTCAAGGTTGTAGCATTCCGCAGTCCTAAACTATTTATTCGGGGCTTTGCCATGTTTGTCGAGTTTCAACTTCGTTCAAAATTATTATCTTTCTGTGTTGCGGATAGAACATTTATCAGAAGAGGACAATACTCTTACATTGGGCAACGTGTTCAATGTTCATGAATGAAATGTCAAAATAGTCGTTAAATAACATTGTATGGGTGCGTTTGCTGGATTTTTTTTTATTAATTTAATTTAAACAGTTATAATGTAAAGTTATGTGGATTTAGAAAAACAAGTGATATTAAGTAGTCCGCGAGTGGAGTGTTTCTTTGGAAAATTTTGCATTGACAAAAGTTTGGCTGCACAATGGGGAATCAAGGATCTTCTGCTCATGAGCCATTTGATCGAGCGCAAGCGGCAGCAAACCCCGGCGCCGACCTCAAAATGGTACTGATTTCATTATGCTTCATTTACAATTCATTATTCAACTCAGGTCATAGAATTGTAAAGGATAAAAAGTAGTAGAACACATTCACGTTTATTGTTCCTCTCTAACGCACATTTTGAATGAAAAGTAAATACCTAGATACCTCGCTACCTGTAAACTTATCGCTTAAATGTGTCACTAAGCAAACTCATAAAGCTTAAACGAACTTGTTGAAATACAACTTAATAAATAAATGGAGCTTACTTGTTTGAAGAATACTTACAACTCTATGAGGAAGTCGGTGTACCTGCATGAGGGTGGGTGGAATATTACTTACCATTTTTTGGCTTGCTTTTATTCTAACTAATTAGGAAACCTTATGTAACCAACTGTTACGTCTCCAGCATTATCTGAAGTTTAAATTTTAAGAGACAACGAAAAGTCAACACAATGTAAGCCTAAGTAGCTATTCGTAAATGCTGGTCGTTGTTAGCAGGCTTGATGATATTCATGTTGAATAATGATATAATTGCACAAAGACTTTTATTATTAACAGATGGCTTGCCTCTCTTAGGTGTCTTTTTTTGTATAATATTTATGGCACGAGGCAGACATGTGTGAATCATGAATAGAATACTTTACATCACGGTAATAAAGACTATATTGCTTAACTTTATCAAAATAACACCCAGATGTCAAGAGTGCTTGCCAATGTATCATTGAAGCACGTATATCTACTTATTTAGTACATTATTAGTAGCACAAAGACGCATCTGGACTAAATTTTATTAGTAGGTAATTACCAAACATGCGTCAACAAATACCGGACGGATAGCGCAGTGGTTTAAGTAGTCACCTCGCCACGGTGTGTCTCTGTATTTAAAAAAAATATACACAATATGTAAATATTGTGTAATCGAATATACATATAATTATTGATGTACAAAATACCTGCGTATGTCAGTACAGTTCAATAATAATGAGAATACAAAGTACTTATCAGGGAGTAGGTAGGATGATAAATATATATTTGCGTCTAATAAGATTATGGCAATTGGGGCATTTCACGTGAAGTGGACAGCGAAAAAAAAGTGACGTTCTGAAATTTGTTCATATTCTGCTAAATGGTACTTCTAGTAGGTATGAATGTGGACACACAATATTTTTTTTTATGATGTTTATTTGTCCAGTTATTGGCTTCAAAAGATTTATCGTTATTGAAATTCGTACTTTTTGGAAATAGTTTTTCGAATTAAACAAATTTATTTTAAAATAATAAATATGACGATTTCAATAGAAATTGTACTGTTCTTTTTAAATACAATATAAAACTGTTTTTGTTTTTTTTTTAATATACAAAACCGGAAATAAACTTTTCAAATCAGAATTTTAGTAACTTCGACCATTTTTTTTATTTGTTTTTATATTTCGAAAGATAGCCTAAAGTACATTTATAATACACCAGAACTTTCAAAATGGGATCTGCAATAGTTTAGGAGATAAATGAATTAAAGTACATACGTGTCGCACTGAGCGTCGTACTCTAGTTTCCTGAGGTCGACCGAAAAAAAACATACTTAGTGAAGTTGTTGTACTGTGATAATAATAACATAATGAGTCAATATTGTAACAAAAGAGGTAAGCACCTACACTATTTAAAAAAATATACAATTTTACATGCCTTCGGTTGTTGGAATAAAGGCGTGCAAACTTTTTTGTTCCAGGAATGGTGATTGCTAAATCGAACCGGGGCTGCAAAAAAATTTCTCTGACATTGAATATTGTCTTTGGAGCAGTAGTAAATGGCAGTCTGTTTTAAAGATAATTTTGCCCATTCATATAATCACATTGGTGTAACGATTGCGTTACTTGCAGGCAACTGTAGGCTGGCACGTGTTGCTAAACGCTTGAAGTTTCCTCCAAGCCCATCGCACGGTCCTTTACCGTAAGACGTTGCGTGAAAATGTATCTCTGCATCCGCATTGAAATCTTCTTTGTAATAAAATAGATTCACAAAGTTAAATCTATTTTTGAAATGTTGTGAGGCCCCGTCAGTTACATATATAATTTTAGAAACCTTGATTGCTTTTCCTAAAATATGCTCGTGTAGTATTTTTTGAAAAGCGTAGAAGGTGGCTGTATCACGCTTTAAGTCGTATGAAATCATAACAATGCTGCCATGTTTTATTTTATTTTCTTCTCTCTAATAAAAAACCGATGTCAGAAGTGTTGCCTGTTCATAATTCCAATGAAAAGATTGAACAGCGTCTTGGACAACAAAACTATAATTTTCGGCAAAATCACATTGCACGAGGATTTCGCCTTCAACAATAGTCTCCTTGAGAGTTTTAAAATACAACGCCTGTTCCTCTGCAATATAGGCATGAGGTTTCAATATATCCAACGCGTCACACAAGCTGTCTACAAAATCATCAGAAGATAGCAATTGAGTAGATATTGTGAAGCGATCTGTGCCAACCCATTTTTCAAACTGTACGTCCGTCACTTGATTGTTATCAAATATGATTTTTAAATATTCACGAATTGCACTTAAACCAGGACAAGATTTGCAGCATTCATTTGACGGTGTCTTTGTAGTCATCAAATGACATGTCGGTGTTGGATTGAGACACATCATCAAGATGAGGCAATCTCAAGAGAAGGCAATCTTTATAAGATGAAAGTGGCATGGCAGTTCCAGCAGTAAGATTGGCAATATCTCCTCCTTTTAACATCAGCTTTACATTTTGATGGTAAGTACAAACTCATACCATATGTGTTCCAGAGTCGCCAGCGAGGATACATTGCTTGGGTTTTAGAGTAAAAAACTTTGTTAAGCCTACCTGAATGTTCGAATATTCGTCTTTGAACTTCTGATAAAGTTCGTCAATGTTGCACATTAAAAGTTGTTTTTGTAGATGCGTTCTTTTGCCATCATCTAATTTAAGAGATATAAAATCTTTTTACCAGGCAATATTCGGCTAATATCTTCTCGGAGATAAAAACATTTAACTAAGTTTTCAGTCTCAATTGGTAGTTTACGGCCACCACGTGGGTTTGGAGATGACAAGACACCGAATCGATCTACAAGTTGCTTTGCTTTTCTCGCTTGCCGTCTGGATGTCCCAAATTCTTCCGCAAGTTTATTTTCACTCCATGACTTAGGCGCAATAGTCAGTATCATAGTCTTCATAGAAGTTGAAGTAGACGGATCAATTTTTCTTTTAGTTGCTTTAAAATTTCTTGGATTGCTAGTATTGTTTCAGTTTGGGTTGAATTATGTTTAAACTTATTCTTTTCTTCAGGAATGAACGGTTCATTCGATGTTTGACTGCACTGTACAAGATCTTCATTAATTAGTACTTGAGGTATTTCATTTAAGAGTATTTTCCTACAAGAGGCACATACATAAATATCGAGTGAAAATCTCCACTTTTTTGATATTTTTCTTAAATTTTGAACTTTCGATGAAGTTCCAAGCGAAATGGATTAAAACATCGATCACCGTACGGAGACATTACAACAAAAATTAAACTACATATCTTAAAATGTGCACAAGTCGCTGAGAGGTTAGAACAACAACTATAGAAATAACGGATAATACGAAATGGCTTAGCGTCATCCTTCATCATCTCTTTCTAACATACAGCTTCTATTTTTCATTTTAATACTTCTCGTATCTAAGAGATGGCTCTAGCAGTCACTTTTTATTACTTATCACAAAATTTGTTTTAGACTACTGCTTCCTACTAATATTTTTGTTCGATAAGTACTACGTTTCAGTGTGATATCGCGCGAACCAGTCGACCTAAGGAAGCTAGAGTACGACGTTCAGTGCGAGACGTATGTACTTTAATTCATTTACCTCCGAAACCATTGCAGATCCCATTTTGAAAATTCTAGTGTATTATAAATGTACTTTAGGCTATCTTTTGAAATATAAAATAAATAAAAAAAATTGGTCGAAGTTACTAAAATTCTGATTTGAAAAGTTTATTTCCGGTTTTGTATATTAAAAAAAAAAACAAAAACAGTTTTATATTGTATTTAAAAAGAACAGTACATTTTCTATTGAAATCGTCATATTTATTATTTTAAAATAAATTTGTTTAATTCGAAAAACTATTTCCAAAAAAGTACGAATTTCAATAACGATAATTCTTTCGAAGCCAATAACTGGACAAATAAACATCATAAAAAAAAAAATATTGCGTGTCCACATTCATACCTACTAGAAGTACCATTTAGCAGAATATGAACAAATTTCAGAACGTCACTTTTTTTTCGCTGTCCACTTCACGTGAAATGCCCCAATTAACAAGTAGGACGAGGACAATTAACATGGATCCGATGTATAGGACTTTAATATCCCTGTAAGAACTTTGGGTAGGACATTAAGCAATCATATTAGGTCTGATTCTTTAGTATTAAAGTGACATCATCGTCAACCTCTATTCGAAAAGTAATTCTTTTACATAAGTCTGTACCTAAATTTTAACATAGTTATTTAATATAAATAACTCACGATGAGTTATTGATATTTAATTAAAAATTATTAAGAGATGAGTGATAGGTTGCCGTATATTATAAGTGAGTATTTATTATTAAGATTAGCTTTTGTCTATCCCTTTTGACCAGTAGGTTCTTTTTTCTGGAAAAAGATAATTTTAAAATCTCATAAATCGGCTGAATATATAATCCATGGAGACCCCTCCATAGATTAGAAACTCATCAAACGCCTGAAAAGTTCCTCATAAATTATAGCTAAGAACAATTATTACACGATAGTTTTCAAAAAAAAAAACTGCCACAGACAGACGCAGCTACAATGGGTTTAAAATACCTGTAACTAGTAGTGTAAAATATTTCCTCGTTGTTATTAAACAATAAACGGAAACTCTACTTAACTAATTCTATAAACAGATTTCCTAAAGTGGTTAAAAAATATACCGTTTTAGTTAGGTACATTTTTATACCTAAGGTAAACCAAAACCTACCTATATTACCTAGATGCCTATGTACTATCAGACTTATTTTTAAGGCTGCAAAAATTGTTTATCAACAACTGAACAACTATGTACCTGTCAAAACAGACAACGAAATATACATTTTTAGTTCTTTACTCAACACGCTACGTTCACAGGGGGCCCGTGTCAAGAATGAAACTCACAACAACTTTTGAAAGTTTTTATTCATTCGTTCGTTTACATGCGACACATTTTGTTTTATTTTATGAGTAATAAGAATCATTTGTACACTACATACTTACAACAGCAGTAAAATAAAAAACGTAAGTAGTAATGAATGCACAATCAATTAAATTATTCACGTAATACAATTTCATACAAAGAGATAAAGACCCAGAAGTATTAAAGACATGTAATAATAAATTAGGAATTCATTTACGACATTTACCCTAAAATTATATTTTTTTTTCAAAACTTTCCTTACCAATCTTAGTTTAGTTCAATCTTTTTCGTGTAAAGGTCGGTTAGAAAATTCTGTAATCAGTGGCGAAACCGCAATCACTCTTTTTATATGTTATTAATTTCACCTCCAACAATATTGATATATTGTTAGAAACGATTCTTAGAAGTTAGTAAACTCAGTAAAAGTATTTTATTTAATACGAACAAAAGTAATGATAATCATCATATCTTTCTTACTTTCTGTTCTCCATATGTATTGTTTTTTTTTTTAATTACATACTATTAAAAAACAAATAGTTTTTTTGGCGTGTTTGAATATAAATAAGTAAAGATAATGAAAATAAATGAAAGTACATAAAGTGCATCTGCTAGTTATGCTATAATTAAAATTATGCTATGTAGTCAATAAACCAATAATATTTCGATCGGTTATTTTCATCACACAACAATGCGTGACAATACATGCGTTATTTATTTACCATTTGCAGACGGTACGATCAATATGACGTGCCTAAAACTTATACGATATTTTAACAAAGATGTTTTGCTACTTTAATAGACTTTCAAGTTTTTTTTTTGGTTTGTAGATTCCCTTGTTTAAAGCTTTAATGACAGTGCGGGAAATTCGTGTGGCATGTACCTAAGGGCAGAAGCAATTGCCTGGCTGCTGTCTCTTTCTAAGGCCTAATTTGAAAGGAGAAAGGCCTAGCTTATGATTGTATATACATATGTGTGTATGGAAAATATTTTTAACATGAGTGTCCCAAATATCCTTTATGTAATGTTCATCTATGTATTAACTTTCTGCACGAGACAAAGGCAGAAAGAAATTATGTATGTAGGTCCCGCACTGAAGTGTGGTAACGAAGGAGATAACAATAGAATGATTCGATTTTTAGAAAATAATCTACTCAGCGTCAACAAGACATTGACAGACAAACCCCACAAATTAGCGTGCCCTGTAGGTTTTGACGACGACCAGTGTAAAATGACATTGCGAAAGAGGCGAATATTATTTAAAAATTACAGTAACGACCTTTAGTCGCACAAGGTTAAAACGCGGATGCACATGGTTATATGGGTCATCAATGTTAGGCCTCAACTACACTATTTTATTTAAGTATTCTAAATGTTCCTTTTCTATATATATTTTTATTATTCTTAAAGGTTACGCTTTTTTTTCATTAAGAAGAACTTTCAGTGAAATAAACTTACATATACATGTATACCTATGTATTATTCAGTTAATGATACTTATTCTTTTAAATATATTTATATAGTAGGTACTCGTGGGTAACTTTTGTAATGTAAATACGCCAAAAGACTACCTGTACATTAAAGCTCATTTTCGAATTTGTTGTAAATGATTGTACAGAATAGTTATCTGCATTTACTTATTCCCTGCGATTTATGAATCATTTCTTTTACATGTATTTATTTACCTAGCGTTCTTCTTAAGCGCGCGCGATGTTATGAACTATACGACACATTTTCCTTAAACACATTTTTATCAATTTTTAACCTTCGTACCACTCACTACCGGTACCTAGAGGCTATATTCTAACAATTTAAACCGGCACTACGCGCAGTAACTTTTCGCGCAAAGGCTTAAATATTAAAATGACCTTCTGGCTCTGGTATTCTCTAAAGACTTGTAGCACTGAAATTACTTAAATGCAATTTTTGCAGTTCAATTAGTATTAAGATATTAGGTACAAGTTTTATTGTCTGTTAATGAGAGTAAACTATCTAATTGCTTTCTTACTCTAGAACTACTATAGTCTTGGATTGTAACTATCTATAGTGAAGTACGTCATCATTTATATATAACTTACTGAGAAAAACCTTGGCCCATTATTTTCCACTATTCCACTAACTGATCAAAATTCATTAAATACCAAGTAAAGGCCAATGGTCCATCAGGACTTAGTCATCGCTTTTTTGTAGATATATACTCATTGAATTTATGGTAATGGTTAATGTGGTCATTGTTATCAAGAATCGTATTGTTCGTGTATGATAATGTGGCACGGTTACCTGATGTTCACAGCACGTTGTCTGCTCGCTATAACGCGTTACATAATTGAGTATAGTGACCTGTACAGTTATCTAATGTTATATCTATCTAATCTTGTATTGATATCTTGAGTTTAAATGTCAGCACTAAAGTGTATCAAATATATTTTAACTATTTCTTAAGTTTGGGTTTTTCTTTTTTTATTTCAAATATCCTAGTACAACTCTATTGTTATAGATACTTTCTCACTCCTGTGATTCCTACACCGCGTTAAACAACATTGACACACCTAAAACTCACTTTTACACATTGATAATATTATTTCTTATCGAAAACGATTTCGCTGAGATATGTAAGCCACTGACGCTAGCAGTGCTGGTTTATCGCGGCTTCTAACAGCCTTCTGGCAAGGGTACCGTACCATATGGCTAGGAAAGATCCAGATGTCTTAATAAGATGTTTCGGATTCCTATTATGTTACATCACTGCACTGAAAACCCCGGTGAGATGACGGCCCGAAGGGGTTTCCTTAACATTTTTGTGGAAATCTGCTGTGCCGTATCTTAATAAATTATTTTGCGTAGCCATCTCTCATATAGTCATTACTAACGTGAATATTTTTCAAGTTAGCTAAATGTTGTATATTTCAGAAGTCGTCAGTGCGCGCTTCGTTGCGGCGGAGTCGCGCGGGCGGTGCTCTGTCGCCGCCTCGCGCCGGCATGGAGCGTCTCAGGCGATCTTTCCGCGAGTCGTTCCGCAGACGTAAGGGCTCACCACCGGAGTCCGCTCGCCCACACCAATGGCATGCCGACGAGGCGGCAGTGCGGGCCGGTACTTGCACCTTCCCTGTCAAGTACCTCGGCTGCGTCGAAGTGTTCGAGTCGCGAGGCATGCAGGTCTGCGAGGAGGCCCTCAAAGTACTTAGGGTGAGTAGTTGTATCAAAACCACTTTTAAGTAGTTTTAAGTTAGTTAGTATATTGGCATAAATAGCTTTCGGCAAACCTTAATACTTCTTAAGAATTTGTTGGCGTTGATTTCAAAATTGACAGAGAAGCCAGTAGGAAAGTATTAAGTGAAGTCCTTGCAAATACTGCCTATGTGTAATTATGTATAATACCTATAGACTCATATTCCCTCTCTTCTAATTCGTCCTATTGATGAAAATTTGTTATTTCTCCAAATCTACTTATATTAATATAATAAAGGAAAGCGGGAAAGGTCTAGTTCTTAATATATGGCAAGCATAGCCTATAGTATTATGGGAAACGGAAACATTTGTATTATGCAGTATGTATATATCTTAGTAGCCAAGATTTTGTAATGTCATAAAGATTAGATAAGTATTCGTACGACCTCGTGAAATAAATGAGTTGTTTGTACATATCCAACTGCATCGAATTGTGAAATCATCGTTTCTCGCTTACCCACTTCTTGCATCTGCTAAGCAAAGTATAAATTGCAATATTTTTATAAATAGCTTCTGTTCGTCTCTTCTAGTTTAATAACAAGAAGATTCTGAGACTATCGACCAAACAAACTGTATAACTAAGATTTATATAAATCTTAAATGGCTATAGTCTCTTTGAGTTAGTATGTACAGCCTTTATTGCGAGGAATGTCTCTGGCAATATCTTTTATTGGTTTTTGATGACTGCGGCCGTAGATACCTGTAACCGTTCTTACATGAGCTGTGGTCCGACTGTTCTAGATTCGTACAACTACCTACGCTTTATATTGCCTTAAAAGTGTAGTATACCTATATGTTTTATTGAAGAACCATTTGAGTAATTTGTGTAACCAAAACCAAACGTTCAAACCAAAACTGCTCAGGCCTTATCCCTGTCCAGGATAGTCAGAGACGGTAGAATGTTTTTTGCGATCGACAAAAGCTATGTGCAATTTCTATTAAATACAATAGTTTATTATTTTAACATGAACATTATTATAAATTGCAGAACTCTCGGCGACGGCCGGTCCGCGCCGTGCTTCACGTTAGCGGCGATGGTCTGCGCGTCGTCGAGGAGGAGACAAAAGGGCTCATCGTAGACCAGACTATCGAAAAGGTGTCGTTTTGTGCGCCCGACCGAAATCACGAGCGAGGTTTTAGGTGAGTTTTATTAACATAGTAATAAATTAACATACAGTTAAAAATACTAACACAGGTGGAAACACATTAACGTACAGTAACAAACTACCATTACACATTGTTCTAAAAAACAAACATTTTAAGGTGGACTCAGTTATAATAGTTGTTTGTGTCAGAAATTAAAAAAAAAAGTGAAGCTTGTAATAGCTTGTGTAGTCACATTGGTATACATTATTAGATATTAATAAAAAGAGGGAAAATCATTAACACTTTATATTTGCATTACTTAAGGCTGTAAATCTTTTGTTTACCTTTGTCACTATTAAAAGTTGCTAAAGGTAATATATGTATATATGGTAATGTGTTAGTTTCACTGTTTTATTTGTTTAAAAAAATTATGTTTATAGTAAAAAGCGCATGTAGGAATACATATAATCATAAGAATACTTCTACAATTGTAGAATATAAAGTGAACAACAGTGGTATAAGTAAACTTGAGATACTTAATGATAAAATAATGGAGGCCCACTATTAAACAACATGAATACATAATACATCAATAAAACTATAATTCTTTTCCCAACATAACTAATCAGACTGTAAATAATATTTTGAATTTAAAGAAAAACTTGTGTAAAATGTAAAATTATGTAACATTTGATTATATTACAGATAAGAGACGTTGTACAAATGTTGAGTATGATAAGCAGAGATCGGAATAGGTAGAGAATATTTACCTAAAGTTCGAGGAATGACGTACCACAGAGGCATGTTTATGAGTCAGTCTTAGGTTTAGGCAGTTTTGTCAAATGTAAAATAATAGTATTGGTCTAATCTCGCCCGTCTACAAATAGCTGAGCCTTGTGAGAACCAATTAAATAATGTAAATTATGAGTCGTTGTATTAAATTCTATGAAAATTTAGTAAAATTGATACCAAATTGAACTAAATGAATGTGTGTGGTATAGTTACATCTGCCGTGACGGCACGACCCGCCGCTGGATGTGCCATGGGTTCTTGGCGTCTCGCGACAGCGGCGAGCGGTTGTCGCACGCGGTGGGCTGCGCCTTCGCCGCCTGCCTCGAGCGCAAACAGCGCCGCGACAAGGAATGCGCCGTCTCCATGAGCATAGATGCAGCCAGCCATGCCTTCACTCGTCAAGGTTCTTTCCGAAAATCAGGTATGTGGCCTCCTTACTTTAACTACTTATGTCCAAAGTGTTCTTCAAGCCCAAGTTTGAAAATATACATCCATCGCTTCTGTGTTTTGTATGATATCGTGTGACACCTATGGACACCTCAGACTCGAGAGTTTTAAGTGCGCTGCCCGCCTTCGAGTGTGTGTTTGGGGGAATGAGGAGAAGAGGGATTTAGGCTTTCGGAACCCTCACTCGGTAAATACAATACCACCATTGTTCCGGTTTTCGGTATGTTTGTGCTTGCGCCTTTTTTTGTGTGGAAACCCCTACTGATCATCACCTCACGAGGGTCAACAGTGCCTTATGTCGGACTTAAACCATACAGTGTTCCGTCATAGAGTCATCGAGTCTTCTGGCCGGGGCTTCAGGTGCCCCATAGAAAGAAAATCCCAATGTTCCCAATTATGCCTTCTGAAACAGTACCTCTTTACTTATTATTAGTTGTTTATTTACTCTCGGTAGCAGTAGTCTCGCGTGTAGATTCAACGCAGAGATTCCGGTAATGTCAAGTGTTGCGAGACGAAAAGTGTAATAATATAATCGCCATGTTAGTAAAAAACACAAAAACAAAAATTACCTTTTTACTTTTCACGAAAAGTAAAAGTATTTTCTGTATAAGTACAATAAGATAGTAAATTATGATGAGAATTGTAAAAGTTGGTATCAAAAGATTGTTTATCCCCTCAGAAGAATAACATGGGATCAACACAATCAAAATGATAGTCACAATCAATTACACATGTATGCTATCAAAAATGAGCTTTCACTTTAGAAGTAATTTATTTGACGAAGCCAATTTATAATAAATATCATAAATATTTTTTAGACAAATGTAATTACCTTTTATTACTTAATCTACTGAGTTGAAAACAAATACAAAACAAAAAAAAATTACGGAAACATTCTTCGGTGATAACTAATTTTTTGTTTATGTAATCTTTCGTTATAATTTTAAGGTATAACAGCGCGTCGTGTATCGGAAGCGGACGCGGGCAGCAACAACAACGGGTGTACGGTGGTGAGTCCAGTATCGGGCGGCGGCCTGCCCGGGGCCGGCCCGGTAGCGCCGGTGCCCACAGCGCCCGCGAGCGCGGTAACCCCGAGGCCCACGCCGCATAACCCCTTCGCAGTAGAACGGCCCCACGCTGCACCCCACCTATTAGAAAGACAAGGTTCTTTCCGCGGATTTGCGCATCTTAACAATAGGTAAGAAATGCCTTGATAACTTGTTATTTAATAGAACTACTAATGAACCTCTGATTATGTGCATATATACATATGTATGTTGCTAGCAATATTTGCGGGTTGTTTGTCGTGAATAACCTAGTAATTGGTATCCAGCGCTTTAGTCTTTTTGAAGCTTCAGTAACATTTATTGAGAGTTAACGTTTATTGAAATGATATTTGCTATTTTTACGAAAATTGTTAGTAGAGTTTGTTCCAATTTGTTTATATCATTCTAGTTCGCCATTCAAACGCCAGATGTCATTGCGTATCAGCGAGTTACCGTCGAACCTCGAACGTCAGCGCGCCGGACTCGGCTCGCCCCCGCGCGCCCTGCCCCCCGCGCCCGCGCCCGCCCCCGCCCCCGCCACCGAGACACGACCTGAACCACCAGCCTCACAGGTAACGAACGCTATTTGTAGATTCCCGTAAATTTCATGTTACATAAAGAAGATTAATGTACTGCAATCTTTACTAATAATTTGAATAAGCGTTTGTCTTCTGTACTCACTTCTCCGAGAAAATTCTATTAATTGTAGTTTCAGAACGTCCCAAAACTACATTTGTTTGGAAATTTGATGCAGCCAATTCATTCGCAATTTCCGAGACTGAAGTATAGTACGCCTTTTGGTACTGATAATAAAAAAAATGGTTTGCGTTTAATTGCCCGATAAATAGTGTACGAGTAGTGTAATTACTTCTATATAATTGTAACGTGTTGTGGAGCAGGAGGCTCAGTCGGCGGACCCGGTGGCGGCGATGTGCCAGCAGCTGTCGGCGGGGCTGCGCGCGCTGGCCGAGGAGCCGCTAGGAGTGGCGGCCGCGGAGCCCCTGGGTGTTGCGCCGGGCGCGCTACCGCACCCCGACGCCTGGTTGGGCCGCGTGGCGCGCGCGCCGGCCCTGAGTGCGGTGGGCACCGAGGCACGCTCTCCGGCCATGAGTGCGGTGGGCCCCGTAGCCCGCGCGCCGGCCCTGGGCACTGCAGGTCGGGCCGCGTCCTACGCGGGCCGCACACTCAGTACCAACCCCTTCCTGTCCCCGGCCGGCGCCGCACCCGCGCTCTAGGCCGAGCCCGCGCCCGACCGTCCGCTGCTCATACGCTTTGACTGAGGATGTCGGCGCGCCGCCCCGGACTTCTTGGGACACAGTAACGACAAGCAACTTATAAAATCATAAATCTGGGTGGCGATGTAATGTAGCGCTGCCTTCTATTAACATTCGTTTTTGTTTTAGAGGGGGATAAACTGTTAACTATTGATGCAAATTATTAACACTCCCGGCGGCTACCGTAAATTCTTGACTCTTACAACATTTTCCTTATTTCAATTCAAAAAGATAGGAAAAGGAAGCTATTAAAGTAAAAGAAAGCTTTTAAAAAAAAAGTAATAAGGGTTTTTATAACAAATTTATGTACGATTGCAGAATTTAAGTAACTTAAATCTTCTCTTTAATATGTGAACATCCATAATCACATGAGTTAACCACATTACTTACCGTAGAGATAAAAAATATTGTATCCTCGAGTAAAGAAAAACAATTTTTTTGAAACTTTCATAGCTAAAGCTGAGTTGACATAAAATTTTGATATAACACTTTTAATAGTTTAAATTTAACTTTGAAATTACGAGGCGATTATAGTTCCGCCATCTAATAGGGAATAGTATTTCTTTTGGAAAATTTGCTAGTGACGACACAGTATTTTGCGAGTCGAATATAGTCTATACATTTACTTGGATTAAAACAAATCTATGTTGTTATAATTATTATACAACCGACCACTAAAAAAATGAGGCCGTGTTTGGGAATATAGCTTGCTGACTAAGCTGTCAAACTGACCAATTATGTATTCCTGAGGTCTCACTTACTACTTATATTAATATAATATAAGAATTAGAGCTGACACACATATAAGATACTTGAAATATATATTTTACGATTCATAAATATTAAATTATAACCATTTTTAAAGTTATTCATAGCATCTGCAAATCGCAATAAAAAGACGCGATTGATCGTAAAATTGAAATTAAAAAACCTATAATAGGTATCCTGTACCCCTTTTTTTACGTAACTGCAATTGTATTAATCAGAGACAAAATTGTTCAGCCAACATATAAATAATTATTATCTGATAATACTTAATTGTTAGCTTGTCAGTTGTGTTACTAAACTGGTGCCACATACCGGTATTTGTAAAGAGATGTCTGCATTAACATTTAATATTGTACTTAACTTAGTAGACAAATTGCACCGTGCTTTTGCGCTATACACCATCACTGTTGTGTAAATTTAAAGTGTTCTTGTAATCAAACGTAAGTATATGTAATTTCATTATATTCGTCCATGCAGTATTAGTCGGGCCGAGCGGATATTTATTGAACTGTGTACAAGAAAAAAAACGAACAATGCAGTATTTTAATATTAAACTCTTTATGTAATATAGGATTTTGGATATGTTTTTCTTTTTTGTATATAATTGTAAAGTTTTAGGGTATTTATGTCTTTACTGTTCGTGGAGATCTGCTTTTTATACTTTTTTATTATCATTTTCTATGCTGCTATAGGTAGGTGGTTGGTCGAACAAAAAGTAATCATTTCTTAGTAGTCAATATTAAATTTGTGTACTTACTTTTACATATTTTTTTAAATATAGTTTAGTACTATTGATTAACGTTATGTGTTATATGTTTTCTGTTATATTGAGCCAACTATTTTAAGTGTAGGTTACTTTGTAGTGTCAACTTTAATCAATTCAAGATTTCGTTAATAAATTAGGTTCATGATCAAACATTAAAATTTTAAACAATAATTGCATACACATTTATTACATTTCTACATTCCAGATTCACTTTGAAAATAACGAATAATGTAACTGATAGATTTAGTAGGTATAAAATGCATATCACTGGCTAGCCTTGCATAAACTAATAATCGCACTTATGTACTTACTAATTGTAAAATCATATAAAATAGTACTTAACATTTAAAAGTTGTCTAGGTATACCTATATGTCTATTTATTTAGATATATAACCGAATATAAATATCTAATGTGAAGCAGCTTTAAGTGCACCTAACTGTCGTTTAAAAGAATTGTTGTTTTAGTGTCTACAAACATTATACAATGTATGTGCAGGATAACTGTTGTCAGTTTTAAAAACTGTTTTCAATGTTCACGATAAATTGTCGTCCTAAACACCTCTTTCTTAGTCATGGCGAAACTAACAAATTAGGACATTTCTACAGTTAGATTCACCTTTGTCTCCTTTTAAGGAGGCTTGGCTTTCCATAACTTTTATAAATTAATAATAATTTCCCAGTTACATTAGGAATACAATATTTTGATAATAATAGTGGTTCGGGTTGCTTTATATTTCTTAACTAAAGAAATGAAACTTGAACAGCAAAAATCGAGACTCAGTAAGTCAGTTGAGTCTTAAAATATTTGTCGGACTCCGAATGTCCGGAGCCATGTTCTTGACAATTCCTTAAGAGATTGCACGATGACTGTTTCGATGTTAATGTAAACATTACACAAGTTTTGCGTCCAAGTTCGTTTCAAGTTTCGGAGGAAGACAAAAATCATCAAATAAAATACTTGTGATATTATTAACAGTTTAGAAATTTCCATTGTCTACATGCACACTCTTTAGCTAGCACATAAAAGTGAATTTGCGAAATTCGATGCTGTTATACAAAGTACATTAGATTTATAGGTTATTGAAATGAGTAGGTCATTCGGAAATATATTTTCGTGTGCTTATTAATGAATATACTATTGGAAAAGTTGTACTTAAAATATATGAAAATCATGTTGTTTCGGACTTATTTGTTGGGTGTTATTTGTATATTATACAGTGATTTATCTTTGTCTAAAGCATGTAAATATCGGCGCATATATGTAGATATTTTAGATAATGAGAGTTCAAATATTATAAAAAATAATAAATTATGTTTAGTTGGATTAATTTTGCCTTTTTCATCATATCCTTGTTTGTCTTTTTGTTTTGTGTATTTATATCTATACTACTGGTAAACTAACCCTTAAAAGTCGAACCTTCGTCAAACTATACATTCACCCTAAATACTGCAAGTATATCTTATATATATGTATATAGTTTCATAAATATAAATAGTACAATCACGGGGATTCCAAGAACTGGATCTGTTTTTTTTTCTATAAAATATTAGGTATTTACAGCATAAAGTTTAATTTATATCTTCTTATTTTCCAAACTAATAACGATTACACAATAGTTACCAAGTTATGTAAGAGCAAACTAAAAAAAGAATATGTATGTAATTCAAATATTACAAATAACTTAGGGCATGCCACAATGGTAAACCCCGTCATGGAGGGTTGGCTGGAGGGTGCTCTCTCCTACCGGATGACAAAGTTTAACTGCACGGATGGCGTTGTGGGTTCGATCCTGCACAGGACAACACTTTGTGTAATCCTCAAATTGTTGTCATGAGTCTGGGTGTTCTTTGTGTCCGTTGCTTGAGTGTTAGTAAAGCTCCCCGCGATTATTTTTAAATTAGAAAAAATAAAGTACTAACCAGAAACGGATGCTTCCTCCAGGGTACCGCACCTCCACCAGAATGGGTCGCCTTGTTCAGCAGGCAGGTCTGTCGGGTACACAGGGACTTCCTTTCTAGGGTACATCTAAGGCCCTGGCCACAAGACAGTTAACGGAACACGGTGGATTTAGTCGATTCTAATCCGACATACCACCTTACCATTGACACCGGTGAGGTGATGCCCCGTAAATTGGAATAAAAAATTGCTGTATTAGACACGTTCGTGACGTCCTTCGCTGTCGGTCAATGCCGTCCGCATTCACAAACGATTATTACTTGATGGTAATTATTAATGATAAATAGTACGTCCCGAAATAAATGTGTGTATGTGTGTGTTCACAACAGTTGCGAAACCAGAGATGAGTCCCTTCAATTTCCTTAAATAGGGTTTTTCTTGCATTCATTTATATACAAGAATGCTGAAAGCATTCTTTTGACAAAATAAGAAGTTAAAAAAAAAGATTTAATTTGTTCGAAACTATCCATTAGTTTGAACTAATGTACTGTACTTTTAAGATAGTAATTATAATGGCTCATAAATACAATATCTTTTTAACAGTATCTTCTATTACTATATATTTTTCGGTTAGCCTGTCACGCTGCTGAATAAAGTACTCCCCCAGATACCTCAGTATGCTCTTCTTTGGGGGCACCTCAGGCCCGTCATTGAGGTTCGCGTCCAAATCATCACGACGTCTCATAATCGTAATTCTTGCCATCGGTCTACCTGCATACGTGTGACATGACTAGCTTAATCCCATTTTATTATTTTAATCTGGCAGCCTTTTTGCCGATCGTGTTTCTTATTCTGTCACTTCGTTTTAAACACAGAATGCTCAGCTTTATTGCTCTTTCGCAAAACCCCTATGGGATCTTAATTCCCTCACTATAGGTATTATTAACATATTATGACAAATTAAAAAACAGACATAGTTGTTCTCATTGATTATATTTAATAATTATTACCGAGGTTTTGATAGGTACTATTTTTAATGATATTTTGTTCATTACTACTATTATACTACATATTTAAACGAGGGTGGATTGAAAAGTTCTCTGCCTAAGATATCAATTATTATTAATGCTACCCTCATTAGGTTCATATACTCTTTAGTCGTTAGTGTAAAATTTTATTACTATAGCTTTTGCCTTTATAAAGTTATCAAGTTAAGTGAGACGACTCGTACCAATTTAAAGAAATGGAGAAAATTTAACAATGTGCGGTCATCAAATACCTTTTTAAAAGAAAATTAAGCAAGCGATTCTCTCTTCAAGAGATTCTCAATAAAATGAAATCATCGTAAAGTCGGCTTGATCTTATTTTACTGTGAAAAAATGGGTTAGTGAATGCAAATGTGGACGAGAGAGTATTGAAGATGACCGTCACCCGGCCGGCCCACGACGTCGCCCGGCCTACGAAAAAACCTCGCTAAGTGTGTGATCTCACATTAAAAGCCCGCAGATAAAATATTAGGCAGATATTATGCAGAAATCTCGTTTGAACGAACACAAAACATCGTTGTCCTTGAACTTAAAATTTCTAAAGTTTCCGCTAGGTGGGTCCCCAGATTGCTTTCAATTGAGTACAAACGAGTTCCGAACGACTTACAAACTCTCAGATAATGCTCGCGTTCAGACGTGTTCCATCCATGGCTCAAATACGTCATTAATATTTTGAATTACTGCCCCACCCGCCTTTTCTCCAGATTCGGCACCTTCCTAAAGGTTTCGGAACAGATGAAAGCATCTGTTCCGAAACCTAAAGAAACACCTAAGTGGCCAGCAATTTTCTTCAAATGAAAACGTCATTACCGCTGTAAATAAATATTTGAACAACCTTGATTTTTTTTTTAAACTGGTGTAGAAGTTTTAAGCGTTTGAGCTAGATGGAGATTATGTGGAAAAATAATAATGTATTTATTATGCATTTTATCTTGTTTTCTTATCTAGGCCGAGAACTTTACAATCAACTCTCATGATATTCTGTTATCACCTAACATTAAGTTACTAAAAAGCAGTAACGTTCTTTACTTATTAATGAAATAGGCTAAAATATTTCCAAGGTCTAAAGTAAAGAACAGTATAATAAGAAAGCATCCTTCTTACTGCTGTTTTAAGTAGTAATTTAAATTGATTATTTTGAATTTTGTAAGCAATATAACGCTATGAAATAATACTAAGCAAGAGTGCAGTATCAACGGCAGTTAGCGCCCTCTTACCTAACTATTGTTAGAAGTTAAGAATATAGTAATGAAGACAATATTAACGACAACCCTAAAAAAATGTTAAAACTATGTTATTCTATCATTTTTTTTGACATATAGAATATAAAAATTAAGTGTATAGTTTTATCGCAAAGAAATCTTTGCGAGCTGTTTTCTGGAAATTGTCTTATCTGACTTACCTACTGCTATATCGATTACCAGGGCAGATTTGGCTAGTGCCTGGCCTGATGCATTCAATAGTCTGACTGACTGATATGAAAATATATGTAATTTAGATGTAGGTTTTTATACAACCACATATTATTATATACAACCAGTACATACTTGTCTAAAATGGGTTCCATGAAGCCCAAGCTATGTAAAGACTGTAATGTATCATTTTACCTCGTCTCTCGTACATATTTTTTTTTGTTTGTCTCCCGTTTCACTGCGATCTGTCACCACAGGGACATTCATCAGTGGGTTGATTGGGTTTCTAATTGGCATGCTCTGTATACTGTATACTGCGAATCCTACTTTACTTTACTGTTGCAATTTAAGTGTGTTTTGGACATCTGTCGTTTCAATCTGCGAATTATACTGGGCTCGGTTCGGATGGTTCTTAATTCTTTCCTTGTAGGTGTTTGTATGGCAGAGAATTTCCTGTTTGACTGTAATCATGTTCAGGTCGTGATGTAATTGTTCATTTGTGACGAACCAGAGAGCACCTGTTATTGTTCGCAAGATTTTGTCTCTCGTACATATGTATTATAAGCACAGAAAATTATAATACATTACTGTATCATTCGTAATATTTAAATTTGTTTTTTTTTTTTTTCGAAATCAAGTACACACAAACTCTCCATTAGTAGTAGTATGTATGATGATTGTACACAAGTCTTTTTCTTTTTTTAAATTTAAAAAAATGGCCTAGAAATAAAAAAAGAACAAGGTTTGCTGCACCACTTTATTCATTTATAGGTACATGAATACATTAGTCAACGGCATAAACTTCAGTGCCTACGTACTACCTAAACAATGTATAATATTGTCTGTAAATTATTTTTCTATACTTTACAGGTCAGGCGACTAAGAAACATCCACTTACATCACTACCTATCGATAACTTTGCTACTGACACTAAACGATCGAATAAATTACCTTACATAAATACCTAACATATTCAAAAGCAAGAGTATATGTATATCCCATTTTATAATAAACTCTTCATCTAATTCAGACATCTTTCATGTCTTTTCGAATTTATAAATATAAAAAACTGCGAATGCATTTTGTTTATACAATTAACTAACTTGGGCAAGAATTCTGAAATGTGACATATGTTAAACGATTTTTGTTTATTTAACTAAATTGGTAAATGTCAGCACTTTTTTTTATTTTTGTCATTTAGCGGGTAATTTATTCAAGCAAGGCTTAATCGTGGACGTCGATATACAATCTTATTTTCTGGATAAGGGATGTACGGCGTTTTACATTATATTCGAAAAAATAATTAGATATTTTAATTGATATAGATAAATATTCATGTATGAGTACCATGTAAGTTGTAAAACATTATTTAGGACAATAATAAATGACCACCAAATATAGATAGCATACAAACAACTTTTTTACGTCACATGTACGTGCGACTAGGAATGTTGTATGTAAATGCAAAAGCGGCGGCTACCCCTACATACGTACATAACTACAATGAATATATAATTCAATGACGACATTAATTTAACTTGTTCTAAAACATATACGCTTCAATGCGAAGAAGAGTAACACTCATGGATAAAAATAAAATGTAGGTACAAAAATATGACTAGTACTAATTTATATTCACAATATATAAATCCATCGCAATACTGGAGACTGGAATGAATTTCATAATCCTTCTTGCTACTTTTATTCATACCAAATTAAATATTATATCACAATTTTAAAATAAATATAATTTTAACTTTTAACATTTGATTTGATTATTTAAATCAGATTTAATAAACTCAATGATATATTAAAACATCTAAGCAAAAATATAAACTAATAAACTTCGATTCGATTCGAAATTTGAGATCTATCTTAAATAATAATATTAAAAAAAACAATAATTGTACAATTTTCTAATCGTATTAATACTGTTTTATTAAATAAACGAGTAGCATTCAAAAAAAGCTGTGTATACAGTGTATATACTGATTTTTAACAAGAACCTTAGCTTGTACGATACAAAATAGCTTTGGCGGTAAATACAAGCGAGATTAGAGAATATCGTTATGTGAATACATGATTATATTTTACACTTTTATATTCGTAGCTGTGACGTCGCATTTAACTTAAAATTAATTGCGGCTGCGCTTTTAATGAGTTTCTTAGCAGTCTGAGGCAAAACTTTCAAACGGGGATCTACAAAATATGGCATACACAATGCCACAATGCTTACCTATTTTGTAGATTTAAGTTATCTTACTATCAAGATCACTTGTCTTCCCTTAACAATTGTTGTAAATAAACACGAGTCAATAAAGGTGTTACTTTACACACGTATAATAATAGGCACGGGATTTTATGATAAGTTATTGTTAAAGCTGTTATTTAAAACAATGACTTAATAGAATAAACTGTTAACTCTAAACACACGGGATTATAAATAAACCTGTTGAATATTTATATTACAGAAAGGTGTGTTCAAATTTTGGGAGTGTTATTTGTAACAGAAAAATAGTTGAATTAACTTGCCCGGTATAGGGGCCCATTTAAAAAAATCATAGTTCTCTAAGTTACTATTGTTTGTTTGTTAAAACTAGTGTATTAGGGCTTTAAGTTATATTTACGGGGTCTGGTATACGAGTATACCTTGTGCATCTGTCGTGAGTGTGCACGTGGTGGTCTAGTCCCGTCGCGAGTTGATGCTATCGTGGCAGCGCTGGCAGACGCGCACGGGTCGGAGCGCGCGCAGGCGGCGCACGGGCGCCTCGTAGCGCGAGCAGCGCCCGCAGAACACGGCGCCGCACTCGCGGCAGTGGTGGCGCCGCTCTAGCGCCGTGAACCGGACCTGCGCACCACAACCTTCACGCTCAAACACGACACCGTATTACCTTACTTACCTTTGCAATATCATCATGTTCGATAGATACTTCTAAAAATGCATATACGCCTTCAAAAAGCGTCACGTTGAAGAAAACATTTAGTTTCTTGTTAGATAACTTCCGCACTAAGATTAATTCCCGGATCGATGTTACACATATCCAAATGATGGATAATAAGAATACCATATGTGGATTACAAACCGTGTGGGGGTCGAACCCACAACATTCGATCAGGCAGCGTAGTGACGATGCGACCACTTAAACCGTGTCCGTGTTTGTCTGGCTTTGGTTGCTTTACAGTACATCAACCTATATAACTTGTAATCACATTATTTTTGCAAGTATATTCTGATGACCCCCAAAAGTACAGATGATAATAAAAAATAAAAAGTATAAAGTAACAAAACAAATATGGACGTGTTTTATTGACCGTTTATCGAATAAGTTTTCATATAAAAGCGTTGATCTATCCTGCAATGACTATATTCCTATCATTGAAATATTAGCAGTAATGTAGTATTAGCACAATGAAAGTAATACAGGGAATGTATAGCACAGACCTGGCATTGTGTACAGAATGGCGCGGTATCGTCGCGTATCCAGTGGTCAGCTGGCCCGCCCTTGGCACCCGCAGCGCTCGTCATGTCGGGGGCAGACCAGCGGAAAATCTGTTAACAATTGTATTTAATATACTAAGATTATTTACTCTATCGTGGGGGACATAATAAACATTCAATCAACGGATTCAAAGAACAACAAGACTCAGAACATCAATTTGAGGATTACAAGTGTTGTTCCGTCAGGGGATCTAACCCACAACACTCGGCGCGGCAGCGTGGCGAGGTGACCACTTAAACCGCTACGCCATCCATGCATCAGATATGATTAAACTAACTATGTATATGTTTCCGACTAAAGGCAGTAAAAATAATTGTTACCTCTGTTTTAAAATAAAAGCCATCCTATACAATGTAATAACAATATTCAACAATTATATTATATTTCTTTAATTTTTGCTTTAAAGTTAACTTTTGGTTCCAGACTCCAATTTAATTGCAGTGAAATTATTCATATTAGGATGAATAATAAAACGCCTTTATTCCTAAAATAATAGAATAATGAGTAACATGTACACTGACAAAAAGCCTTGTCAGTAGTTTAGTAACTATTTGCATATATTCATTTGTAAATATGTACCAGGACTATTAATTGATTGACTCAATTGTGCAAGCGTCTCATGAATTTCATCATTTCATTTAATCTTGGCAGCGGTCAATGCGCACAGATCCCGCGTAGTCGTCGCAAATTTCTTATTAGATCTTAATTAGATCTGTGCGTGTTGACCAATGCCAAGATTAAATGAAATTACTATCATGTATGTTATTACTTTTTAAACAACTATCGTATTAGACTGATTTCTGTGTAGCAAGAGAATTTACAAACATTTAAACAACGAACACAAAGAGCACCCAAACTCGGGACAGCTATTTTTGAATTACATAAAATTTTGTCACGTTTGGGAGACTTAAACTTATTAACCACTAGAAGGCCATTAAATATTGAAAATGCAGATGAAATAATAGTAAGGTACCCGTCCCCTGGCGTCCCCGACGGCCAGCCCCCGGCCACTCCTGGCCGCGGCGACGGCGGTGACGGAGGCGGGGCAAGCGTTGTCGCGCCGCTCGTACGCCGTGTGCATCGTCAGCTTGCCGCGCAGAGCTAGCCGCCGGATCCATTTCACTGCTGACTCTGGATTTTTTATTTATATTTTAATAGATCTAATAATCTTTCTTAATCTTTATTTCGCAATGCAATTCACTTCAGATATACCTAACAAAGATCAGTAATCTACAATAATAAATACGTATATTAGCTTTAGCTATGTTCAATATTTCATGGAATTGTATTGTATAATGAAAAGATGAAGAATATATCATCAGATCGCAGATCGTAGTTAAATCAATCCGAGTATGAAAGATTTAATGAATGGATTCCCGTAAATATGGTAAAATATTATTCTTCCTTAATTTCTAAAATAACAGTTTTTTTTTTCAACCGGGCAATTTGATTCCAGACATGAACATTCCATTCATCTACACACACTTCCATTATTACCAGTTACATTTGAAAATAGTCAAACAATATTTAAAACACGATTTCTTTTAACTTCGTTAACGTTGTGCAGCAATATTATATTCAAATGACAACTCACATGTCGAAATACATATAGCCGTCTAGCCTCTAGGGCATGACAAAGACAACTAACATCATACCTACATTAAAGAAGCAGTAATAGGAGTTAGTTATTAATTAGTTGAACTGTAAGAAAAATAAAATGAAGTTAACCTGTATCCACAGTCGGCTGTGTCATTTTCGCCCTACGTACAGGTGCTGGCGAGGCTGGTGCGGATATTACTACGAAAGAGTCAGATAGGCTGGTATCAGACTTGCTCGTGC
The DNA here is from genome assembly GCA_947561695.1 of Tyria jacobaeae. Taxonomy (NCBI): domain Eukaryota; kingdom Metazoa; phylum Arthropoda; class Insecta; order Lepidoptera; family Erebidae; genus Tyria; species Tyria jacobaeae. The sequence continues at coordinate 10,434,336 of OX387210.1, forward strand.
GGAGTGCACTTTCGGTACTTGTGTCCACTGTCCCACCGCCGGCTTCCATTGAACACGTCTCGCTTGATTCACCTATGCTGCCACCACCTATTCAAATATTTAAATGTATACATATTAATATAATAGCGAGTACGTAACGAGCTTCTATAAAGCTCTTGGTGGCTATCGGACTTTAATTGGTTGTTACATACAAATAAACTATTATCTTAAATTATTGTTTTTACACTTACTCTTGCGATATAAAGGATTCGTCTTTGACTTCCGTCGAAGAACGACGTTTCCTTGCTTCTGCAACTTTGATTTCCTTTCTTCCTTCTCTAATTCTAAGTCTTTCTCATTGTCATACTCCTGCTTCGCTTCATCACAAGAGTCGACATGATCTTCCTTTTGTTCTGTGTATTGCTGCGTTTCTTCATTATCACTGCAAATATCCTTTTCGTCGTGTCTTCTCGCGGATTCTTTCGCACTTGTGGTTTCACAGGCGTCTGATAGAGAGCTTTCTGAACCAGATTTTGTGATAATTCCTCCTGTAAGTTATAAATAAATATTATACAACGATATTTCCATCGCCTTTGTAACAAAGATTTCGTTTTGTGTAACATATATTATTAGTGTAACAAGTATCAAAAAGTAAAACGATACAATTCTATCTTACTTTTTTGTTGTTTTTAGTGTTGTGATTAAATTCAATGAAAAATATAAATTATACATCGTTGAAGTAATTGAACCTAAACTGATAAACAAAATAGTCCTTGTTCTTCTTCTTCTTAGTCGTGTCAGAGTGGTCGTGGCTAGTCCTTATTAGTTGATTGAAATGTAATAACTTAATCATAAACCCGTTCAAATTGGATTATTAGAAAACGATAGTTTAGAGTTTAACAAATCTCTAGGAAACAAGAAGTTAATGTGACGTTAATATTTTTTTTGTTCCTATATACTGTAGTGTAAAATTAAAATATGTACAGTATATCATCAGATTGCCGATCGTATTATTGGTGTTATTATTCTTTCCGATATAATATGCTATGTAAGATTCTAAAAAACGATTTTTGTAGATCTCTTTACCATAGTGCTGTTATGTTATCTATATTAATATAATAAATGATTGCTTTAGAATATTAAAAAAATAGGCTGGATGGATCGGAGCAGTGAGCACAAACGCAGGTGTGCGGGGAATGGCTAGTAATAAATTAAACAACTATAATATAAGCAAAATAAAATCTTTTAGCTCCAGATTTTTAAACATTAAATAATTTAAATATTCACCTTCATTTTCTTGAGACAAACTCATTTGTTTAACAAGTTCCTCGACTCTTTTAATAGCTGCTTCTCTGTCACGTGGTTCCAACTGTTCAGTTTTCGTTTCACTCTCCGATTTGACGTCGTTTTCAGACTTAGTTTCTTCGCTGTCTTGCACAGACAACTTGGTTTTTTCTTTGTCTTTGTCTTTGTCTATAGACGTAGAGATCGGTTCAACGCTTACTACTTCTATGTTTTCGATTTGTTCCTCTGTTGTTTCCGCCACGTAGTCTATCGACCACATCTAAATAGGAATTTTCATGCTTATGAGCAGATAAATGCAGTAAAACATTCAGACAGATATTATTTAAAATGAAACCTATTTTCGAGAAATTGTTGTGTATGACTTCAATCACACTAAGAACATGTAATCTCGAACATGTATACCTTACCCGAACAACTCCATCAGTGGAGCCTGTAATGATAACATTGAGTGGGTCCCACTCTCTGTTCTGGCTGAAAGCGACACACAACACTTGTTGCGTCCGCTCCCGCCCCCCAACTGTGTTCACAGCGCCGAGCAGCTCGCCATTGATAGACCACGCGTACAGCCAGCTGCCACTACACGTCGCTATATCGCCCTTAAAGTAATCATTATAATTCTATCAGTACAGTTTAATTGAAAATATCCTATCTGGTGAACAAAAGACTGAATGACAAAAAAAAAATTGCAATCAGTCACTCAATTAGTTGAGGGGAACTCGTATAGAACTCCACTGCAAAACGTGAACCATACAATTCAAATTAATAAAATGATGTAAAAATGTTTACTCAGATAAATCCGGTTGCTAATCAATAAAAGATCTGTAGAATTAAAGTTTCAAATTCAATTTACTAGGAATCCGGTTCTGGGTTATTCATTGGGATTAAAGTTGCGAAAGGATACTTCTGCATAAATGTTTCCTATTGTATAAAAAGCGTACAAAAGTCCTATTCCTGTAAATGTTTGCACTGATGGGACGATGGTAACTTTAACAATAGTTACTATTTAGTGTTATTGAGGGTCCTCCATCGGACGCGACAATTGTTTACTGACAGTGAGATTAGCTCATTATTTAAATGCCTTCCTGTTAATGCAATAGCACTGATAGTTCAACGGAATATGTTTTTTTTTGTATTTGTTTTTATAACCAAGTCCAGGGACGAATTAATTCGTTCAAACGATTTGTTTTCTTTTGTACACGCTATAGCGTCGGTCTGCAAACAGCTGCAAGCAGTTGCAAACAGTTGTACATATTAGATGTACTAATTAAGATAATAATAAAAACGTACATTTCGATCGTTACACAATAATGATGGAAACTGTGATGTTTTCTTTGAATCATTTTGAACCATTTCGGATATAGCAGATAATTTATTGAAACACTAAAATCATCCAAATATCACTTTAAAATATGTGATTGCTTTCACCAGAGTTAAACAATATATTCGTCTGATTGATGGATACACTAAGTTACTTTAAAGTAGGGTTATTTGTAAAACATTGTTATTAAATCGATAGAAATACTGACCGTGAGATCATCAATGGCTAGCGCGGAGACTGGCGGCGGCGGCCCGTACGAGTGCGGCGGCAGCAGCTGCCGGATGAACGTGCCCCGCTCCACGTCCCACACGATGGCCTGCCCGTCGCGACTGCCGCTCACGACCAAGTTGTACGCTGGACTCGCCGCTAAACACGTCACGGCTTCTTCGTGACCATACAGACACACTTTAACGGCGAGGCGACGTCGCCGGGACCAGTACTGCCATACTGTCACCACCTACAAAAAATTATATGTATTATACATACTTGAAATAACGAATATATTTTTTTCAACGTTTTATATAACGTTACATGTTACATTTTTATAGTTTATTTTAACCATATGACCATAGGCAACTACAATTTTTATTATTAGTTCAAAATCTCGATATCGCTGACAAAAATCCTTATTTTGCATATACCTAGAATATTATCAAGGCATACACCTTGTTATTCGAGGAGTTCATATTGTTACTTAGTATTGACGATATACTTACTGTACTTGTACCAGCAGTCACTATAGTCTTTTCTGAAGGACATACGCAGGTGACTATTTCTCCGCAAGCTTGGGCGACAATCTCACATACAAATAAAGCTTTATCATTATCGTAGTTGCCGATCCTTAGTGAATGGTCCGCGAAGCCCCAAGCTACGTACTTATTATAGGTAGGCGGCATCAATACTTTGTTTTGTTCCACTGCTAATATAGCTTTGTCTGTGTAGAGTATCTGTCCTACAGGACCTTTTACTTCTGTAACAAGTAATAACTTTTTGTAATTCGTTTTAAAAGCCTTGTCATTACATTAGGAAGAACTATTCGATCTCATAGGTTTTTCTTCTTACCTTTACTATTTACCAATATTAAAACAAATATATAAAAATAATTGGATGTTTTAATCTTTCGCAATTTAAGTATATTTTTTCTTAATTTCTTACTTTTAAAAACCCTTTAAATATACTTTATACAGAAAACCGGTTGTCAAACAATGCTTCCGTATATTTACCGAGCGAGTAAAGCTACCAGAGGTCCAACTCTCGTCACGTCTTTCCCTGTCCCCTTATCCCGTTCTAATCTCCCTCAAAGGCGGGCAGCCGACTTGCAACTCTTGAGTTTTAGGTGTCCATGGACGGCGGATGTCACTTACCATCAGGTGACCCGTCTGTTCGTTTTGACCCCTATGCCAAAAAGACATTAGGAGAAATTATAAACTAAAAATTGCAAGGTTAACCCATTGCAGTTCATGCAAATCCATTTCATGCTTTTCTAAGCAAGTATACTAATTCTGGTAAAGTCTTAAAATTGGAGAAAGAAAAATTGCAGTAATCGGTACCCATGCCTATGTAGATACAGAAAAAAAAACACAATCTCGGGGTGAAAAGCTTTCATACCTTTGACAGGTTGTAAGGAAGGCCTCAAGTTTTCCAGATTATGGAAGAACAATTTTTCAGGGGGAGTAATTCCCTGTGATGGTATAATATTATTCGGATCGAGTATCGTCGAACTCCGTTGAGACATTTTCTTGCTAGGGTGTGCCTTTTTGAATAATTGCTTTGGAATCTGACCGAAGTTGTTGATGAAACCAATCGTTGCGTTCTTCTTTAGAGGGTCGTCGATACTATAACAATTCCAAAAATAACATTATACTTTATATACAACGCAGCAATATCACAAAGCTCAGGTATTATCACGTGAGGTTACACATTACTTACTATTTCTAAAAAAAAAATTGCAAGCGAAAAGGGTATCTTGGCTTATTATGACAGTGGCGTAAGTCCCGAAGTGTAACTTGCAGTTTGCAATTAACTTATTTATGCGGTGTTCAACATCCACTATTACCATTTGTGCAAATTTAGAGGTCTTACTAAAACAAAAGACTGATCTCTCACGCCTTACGTAAAGTAAAGGAATTTTACATAAATAGATATCGAATTAAACATACTTGTAAATATCAACGTTTCCCTCGTAGAACAGATGGTGGAAGACATTGCAAGCGTCAACGGCGGGTTGTCCCTGCTGCTTGTAACCGAACACGAGATCGATCCAGTGGTGCAAGCGGTGGGACACATAGTCCGACTCCAGAGCTGCACGATGCATCCGGATAAATTCCCTAGGGTCACCACGGGCCCAGGGTGGCAATACTACATCTCCGAGTGCCACACCTGATTGCTTGTAACCTGAAAAATATTTATGAATGGTACGGTCTGTGTAGCCAGGTTCTATTTTTTTTAATAAGTTTCCATGTTTAAATATTTTAATGTTAACGTCAACAGACAATAAATCAACAATTTTAAGACTAGTCGATTCACATCGAATAGTATTTTTTATTTTATTAAATTTATGAATAGGGATAGATCTTATCATGGATAGACAAGTAAGTAATTTAAATAAGCCTCATCCAGATAAATGATACGATAATCAGTTACTACACTTACCTAAATCAAAGTTATTGGAATTGACTAAAAACTCGGGCAAGTAGAAGAATTCCGGTATTAGTTCTTTCACATCAGCCATGTTATGTCTTGATGCCGAGTTCCACGCCTCTTTCACCGAATGAAACATTCTAAAAAGAGGTAGTTCGTATAAGCTAGTTCTCAAGTACATATAAATACTATAACTATGCCAGTGATGTTGACTTACCTGTCTGCCAAATCAAAATGTCCGCCCTGTAGCTTTAAGAAATGTTGAGTAAAAGGCTCCATTCTCACTAAATATGAACATACGATCATAGCTGATGAATAGTGTGTTCCATAATGATAAGGTGGCGTTTCACCATGAGGGTCGTCCCATTCCTGAAAATTATAAACAAATTTATAAAAAAATTAAATAATAAAATTATTGCCAACGGCTTTAATATTAATTTTGTAAATTATACTAAATACCTAAGTCTTGCCATAAATCACACAAGGAAAAACTTTTCTTTTTTATATTGTATAAAACATTTATTATTTTAGTTTGTTACTTTATCCTTTATTATATAGCTTGAATGAGTTATATATTTTTAGTATAAAGCTCGTTATTATTGTAACAGTATTTATGGCCAGACTAAGTATTCAATAAACTCGCTTGAGGCTCATAAAACAAAATTACCTTATATCTTTTCCTGAATTGGTCCAATCTGTCCGGGCTCTGCGCTCCCATTGGTTTGGTTAAATCCCTGAAGGTAGCCGGATCATTGAGATCTAACTCCAGCGAGTCGTAGTCCGCGAGGATCCAAGGAAATACGGGGTATTGCATCAGATCGTTGTACGATCGACCCGCCAGAGTGTTAAGATGCATTAAGTATTGAAAATTTGAGATTTCACCCCTCTGAAAAAATAATAATACTAATATTGATCTGCAGCAAATGGGAATATTTTAACAGCGCTGGTATAACCTAATGAGATTTTCTGTGCAGGAGGTACTGAATATGGACCGGGTTCGTAAGCGAGGTAAATAATACTCGGCTTCTCGTAACAAAACGTGCATATATTTCCACAGTGGTCACTACAGTGTTATCGAAAGCTAGCGGATAATCAAATCTCACTTAATCAAAAAGTAGTCAAACATTTTTCATTATTTATACGAGGAGTAACCATACAGCAAATACATATTTGGGGCGATAAAAACAAACAATAACTCTTTTTTTGAATTGCGTCACTATAATTTAAAGTAAAAATTGTAAAACCAGGCTTGTGTAAAATTCAACCAAATGTTAGAAAATTTTAATATTTGATATATTTTTTTGGTAAGCATGGGATGCTTAGGTATAACATAACATCAAGATTAATCACTTTCATCAAAATATACACATATTTTTAAAGGAGTTAGCCTACCAGCCACCGTTGCGTAACCGATGTATCGCCAATGAGCGTGGCGAGCAGTCCGCCGGGCTGTTCAACGGCCACGCCGCGCTTCTGGCCCGCCACGGAACCCGCCGCACTGTCGGCCATACCCGTTGCTAAAGCTGTAAACCTACTGTATACCTGACGACGAATACAACAATATTATAGAACTTACTATTGTAATGTTGTTTTAGACTAACAGTTGATGAGAGGGAATTAGTCTGTGCTGATATGACTTCTGTACTGTCCTGCGAACTGCTTTGATTGAGAGTTAGATTGAAGAGAGATGCACTTCTTCAAGTCTTAGGAAGTGCAATCATTATTTTTTTAATAACCTTTAAAAGAATATCTTACCTTATTTCGCACTTTTCGAGGAAAAGCGAGCAAGTAATTTCGACCATCACTTGAAAAAACTTCTAACGCTATTGGTTGTAGCAAATATCTTCTTTTGTGAACTTCCCTGGAGGCATTGAACAAAAAAACACTGTAGTAAAGAGAATATGCAAAGCTTTGAAGTATCAGAGTATGTACTACTTACCGAATATCTTCATACAAGAATTTAGAACATTGTCTTTGATTGCTTCTCTGTATGCCTTGACTTGGCAATATGGGCTCATAGTCATCGGGACAACTGTCCAAGTCACGTATTTCTCTATTTTTTAATAACGTAAACCCATCAATAACGTAACAGTGTTCTCTACCAAATAGTAATAGACCTTCTGTGGTATCCAGACCTTGTATCCTTGCACAGCGGAACATGTGTGTAATCTGAAAAGTGTATATAACTATCAATCTGCACTGACTGATAGCACCGGAGAAGAATAGAAAAGATTTTGACTAAATTTGTAATATGTGCAGCCTACATATTAATATTATAATAGTTGTTCAGTTAGTGAAATAAACTATAGCATTAATGCAAGGCAATATCTCATAGTAGTCATGGGGTGCTGTCATGGGTTACTGGTTTATTACAGATTCAAACTAAAATAAATAATCAATAGACTTTTCTTTTCCCTTCGGGGATACAGGTGTGAACATATGTATGTAAGATTTTTACAGTTGAGTTTTTAAAAGTGCATTTCAGTGATTTCTGTTGACGTTTTTAATTATGTGTTGCTATAAAGAAATAAAGAAAAAAATAGGTAAAAAAAAAATAAATGAAAAGTTTTTATTGAAAATAAAGAATAAAATAAGGTAGACTATGTACTAAAAGTTAAAAAAAAAATCGGTGGGTACCTAATTTTTTTTCTTATTTTTATTTTTAAGAATTTAGTTTTTAATTTTGTTTACTTATATTACTGTTAAAGTATTGACTGTCTCTAAACTGTGATCCACTACGCATATATATATATATATACAGTCAACCCTCCTATAACGCGGTACTCTCAGAACGCGGTTTCCATATAACGCGGAGCTGAAATTGCGACAGCCTTCCTATAACGCGGTACTCTTACAAAGCGGTTTCCGTTCAACAGCATCCCATAAGTTCCTTCCGCTCAGCCCTTGAATGACTCTAGTAACTAGATATGTTTATATAAACATGCCGGCTCAAATGGTTGAAGCAATACAAGATGAGTCTACAATTTCACTACCAGTTACAGAAATAGTAAACATTGCTTCTCCTTTAAGCGATGAAGAATTTACGGTAAACCATCAGGATGAAAGAGAACTAGTACGCGGGGAAGAAACTTTAGATAAAGAAGAACTGATGGAATTAATTGATGCACCCACCTCAAATGCATTGGTAAATGAAAATAAGGAAAACGAATCTCGATTTACAAGATGTGAAAAAAGGACTAAATTTGGCTAAAGAATTAGAACTACATTTCATTCAAACTGATCATTCAACGGTGCGCAGCGCAAAGTTAGAGCAGCGCAGAGCAAATAGAGAGGTTTTAGTGGAGTTAGAAAAAAAACTACAATCGAAAACCAATGTGAAGATGAACCAAGTAAGGAAGACATTTTGCCCATTAAAAGAAGACGAGTTAGGCGACTCATATCTGACAGCGAGGATGAGTGTTAAAAGATTACATAATTTTACCAGTCTTTCTTGTTTTTGTTGGAAAACAGTTTTTTTGTTAAGTTTTTGTTTCATTTTTTGTATCATTTCCTTATATAGACTCTTCAATTCAATAAAAATAATTTATCTTGTCTTTGGATTTACTGGTCTTCATATAACGCGGTACGAATTATGTGATTTGTACTAATTCTGAGTTTCTTATAGCGCGGTTTCCATACAACGCGGTAGACGGTTTCCATTGAACGCGCTACGAATTAGCCTGGTTTGTACGGTTAAATCCGAGTTTCTTATAGCGCGGTTTCCATACAACGCGGTAGACGGTTTCCATTGAACGCGCTACGAATTAGCCTGGTTTGTACGGTTAAATCCGAGTTTCTTATAGCGCGGTTTCCATATAACGCGGTACGCACTCACTGCGTTATAGGAGGGTTGACTGTATATGCATAGTGGTTCGCAGATATATACATATGTATATATAGTGAAACAAATATGAAATCAGGCATTTCCGGAGGCCATCTTGTTACTCGAGCCCTTTCATTTGAAACCCATATTAAAGGGGTTTTGAAAAGCAAAATGAACCTGCCATTTTGTTGGCGGCCATATTGGATTTTCATTTTATTTTCATAGGGAACTCTATTCTGCTAATCAAGCCATTTCATTTGACTTTCTTCTTCTTCTCTTTCGACTTCACTTCCTCAAGATGGGTATCTTGAGGAAGTAGTAATAAAATATGTAATCCGAAATGTTGTAGGAGCGGCCATCTTGAATTTACAATGACAACGAATGTATTAAATTATATTGTCATCAGAACTAAATTTCAGATCAATCCGTCAACAGGAAAGAAGTCAAATTTTAATAACTAGGTTTGACTCAAATAAATAAATAATCAAACAGGGCAAGCTAAATAAAACCGTTTAAAAATGCAACAATGTAGGTACAGAGTATCTGTGAATGACACATTCTACATTATGAAGGACTGACTCTAAAAGAGACTATTGTACCTTCTCATGGTGTTCTAACAATCTAAGCAGTGTTTGGTTATCTGGTGGTGGAGTTGGCTGTTCATCTTCGTCCTCATTGTCAGGACCATCTTCATTAGCTAAAATGGAATCGTAATTATAAATATCAAATAAACATACAAGAGAATGTGTAAATAGTAATTTGCTAACATACCTTCGCCGGAAGACTGATTGTTCGTGCCACGGCTGACAACGCCACTGCTAACGAGATCTGATGGTGATCCCTCGCCATTGGCTACATCGAGGGATGTTTCTCGGCTGCTATTACATAATAATATAATCTAAAGTAATCTTCAAAACTATCCTTCTTTTTTATTTTTACCCCATTTTGTTCCGCTATTTGATTAGCAGAGCCGATTGTGATTGATTCAAATGAGCGTTTTGTAGTAACTTTAAAAAGGTAGGTTCAGTTCAGGTAATTTTGTATGAAATACCTAGGCATGATCGCACGCTTTACGATTGTCAAAATATTATATTAAAAACGTTATACACACTATTTACGTAATTGTATTGCCAAACTTGTCAAAATGATTTCATCATCGAATTACCCCTTGCTGCAAAAAATGGGAGTGTTAATTGATCATGATTCTTAGTTGTGTTCGACAATTTTACCTGGCATGTTCTTGTGTTGTTTCGGGTAAGTCAGTAGGTTCGGCGCCTTCAGCTTCACCTAAGCTGTTCCCTGCTATTCGCCATTGTTGGTATACGCGGTAGTATTCTTTGCTGTCTATACTCTGAGCCACCTTGTATTTCAGCTGCTTCTATAGGACGAGATAAATGAAAAAAAAAAGGCACATGGTAACGTAAAACAAAAAAATATGGTCATAGTTTGTATGTTGTCATGACAGTTTCACAATCATATTGCCTAGCTTTTTATTACTGCAACACACACTGACTTCATTATTATCACATATTTCTTTCTTTAAAAAATACTTATAAGAAAAATAGTTCGAGTTTGTTTAAAAATGAAATAAATATTAATAATATTACGATTATCAATGAACTTACGTTATCAGGGTCATCAAGATCAGGCCTGTACGGATAATGTAAGTAGAAGAGATAGTTTCGTCGCAACATTTTCCGCATTCTTGATGGCCCTTCGGTACTGTCTAGGGCCCACTTGTCGAGCGCGCTGGCTCGCGGTGGGCCCCACAGCGCGCGCTCGCGGGTGAGCTCGCGCCACGCGCCCGCCCACTCCGCTTGCACGTAGCGGGACGTATGAGCTCGAGTGTTCGCAGCGCCGGCCACTACGGCACACCACGCTTGCCTATATCATCAAAATATTCATTATTACTTTAAAAAAAAATACATGAAATATTTTTATTTAAATTAAACAAAAACGTCAAAATCCTTACAAATATATTTTTTATAAGAAAAAAGGGGATATTGTCATAATGTCGTATTGTCGTATGTATATACTATGATAATTGTCCGAGATAAAAAACGGTAATTTTAATAATCTATGTCTCAATAATTTATTGATTGTTTTCTAAATTTAAATTGTGATTTATCGTATTAAATAATTTTAATTTTAAATAACGTACCTCAATTATGTTTAGTATGAACAACCTTATTAAACTTATCTTTCTTAAAATAAACACCTTTGTGACTGGCTAAAATTATATTCATGTATTATATACCTATTTATATTTTTAACTTTTAACAAAGACCAAAAACTATTAAGTACAAAGCAACACAATCATTTGGGTCGACTTACGTACCTAACTAATTGTACATGATCCTGCATGTACGCAAGAGCGTGGTCGCGCGGCGGATTAGGTCTCTGTTTAGCCGAGTCCTCCTTCTTTACTTTAGTTCTAGAAGCAAGTCGCGTCAAACCGCCTGTTACCTTCTGAATTTTTGACTGAATCTGGTTATGCAGCTCCCACGGGACGCGATATGTGGCCTACAATTTTAAATGTTTAGTCTATATTTATAAAATAATATATCTTGAAATTATTGTTTTATTTATGTAACCCGGAAATACTTACGTATACCATGAAAACAGTTCGAGAAATAATAATAAACATATAAACTTCTATAACTCCCGCACATTCATTTGAATCTGTTGAATCAATGATTTCGCCATTGACTTTGTCAAGGTAGTAAGCTATGATAAGAACCCCAGTAGTGATAAAACTCACATGTAGTTGTCACTCACCTTCCGTTCAGTATCAATGTAATTAATCCATAACTTGTGAGCACTCTCGCTGAGTTGTTCCCTCACAGCGCCGAGGTCGGGTGCTCGCGCGTTCCCTGCGGGCGGTACTAGCGTTACTTTGAATACCTCCTCTATCGCCGGCTTTTTACACACATACAACTCTTCCCAAACGCGGCGAGCAGCACCCGCCATTAGGTTCCGTCCTAGAAATAAACATTATAACATTAACATCATTTGTTTTTATAGTCTAAGAAAAACTATATGTTAAAATATATTTGATCATTGCAACATTAGAAGTAGTCAATTTCTGTGGTAAATATTTTAATAATGATTGTATATGGTCATGCTATGCCACTTCGAAATTTTTCAAATAATAAGCCATACTGATAAACGTTTAAAAAAATTATACCTTGGTGTGTAGTAAGTCTATCGTCCCTAGACTCCAAATCACCACTTGGGTTAACATGCCAGGTTGTTCGCATATGCGAGTCCAGTGCAATTTTCATATTGGAGCTCAATTGTAGCAGGCAATAAGTTAAACATCCAATGAACTCAAGCTCGTGGTTGCCAGCTCCAAATATCAGTAACCTAAAATAAATAAACTATTATTTTTATCTAACTCAATTAAAAATAGTCCTTATTCTCATAAACTTAAGAAACAGCACACACACATACCTATTGGTTGTCAGTTTATGTAAAGCTTCCAAAACCGACATCTGATCAGCGATTGAGTCCGTTGACCGTGATAGAAGGAATAATATCGTTCGGTTCAGACAATGGTGTAATCCTTCTAAAGATATAACTGATGATTTCTTTTTCGCCTGCGTTACTAATTTTACTATGAAGTCAAATACCTATAAAATAAAACATTCTTCGTACAAAAATACTATGAAAATAAGAGTAGTCAATTTATGATGGGCTAATTTAATCTAACTTAAAGCATAATCAGGAATGATTGTGTACTAACTAACATTAACTAGAGAAATTTATGTTTTACCTCATGAGGATCTCGTGAAAGTTGCCCCTGCCATAACTTATCTACCAATCTGGCAGCTAAGTAACAGACATTAGATATATTAGGTTCTGAGCAAAACAGCTCTGTATTCAGCAAATTCTCCATAAGTGTTGTAAGAACATCAGTTTGGTATTCAATCTGTTGTTGACTAGTTGAGTTTTGAGGTGAAGCGTCTAAAACTAGATCGATAACCTGAAAAGGTGACTGTTCAGTTAAAAAATGTAAATGTATAACTAAGATGTTTTAGGACCTGTGCAACAACCTTATATATATTTATATCTCTCAGAAATACACAGCTGAGCCTTTTATTTTTAGTAATATTCGAGTGCATTAAATACTATATAATCCTTATTATCATATGCGCATGCAAGTACGCGCGTGTTACATGATTCCAGTGAATATTACAAACAAGCGTGCATACTCAGGACAGGACAAAGCTCAGTCAAATTCATTCTTATGTTGGCATTCATTAAAATAAAAAATAAAATCGCCAAGTTCAAGTCCATTATTACACAAAGTCAATGGCTGTAACTTCCCCTATTTTTTTTCACCTGTAGTTCTATTTGAACCTTTGGAGACTTTACAACAATAAATTTGACTGAATTTTGCATGACAGTTCATAGAGGAAGGAATATTTTGAGAATTATTACTATGGAAGAAGCAGTTAATTGAACAATAAATTAGTTTAGTCTAATTTCGATCGATCATCTGATAATCACAACTCATTCAACTGTTTTATGATTAATTTTTTTATATATACTGGTTCTCTTTAGAATGTATACATATGAACATTTCCAAATTATCAGGAGCTTTCTTAGATTTATATATTTCGGAAAGATAGAATACATAACAAATATAAACTGTAGATACCATTCCAGGAGGTTATTAAAAATTATAGTGTGGAGTTATCTTTTAGTTTGTTCAAACATTTGATTCAGTATTTAGATATGTGTTGGAGTTATATTTGAAATTATTTGTTAATACATCAGTTAGTTACTTTTTATAATTAAATTTCATAGTAATAAAAATCCCCATATTTACGCAATAAAAGTAGGATTTTCCTGGAGCGGAGCAAGGGCTACATGGAGTACAAAACACTGACGATGGCACAGAGTCAGTTGGACATTCCGCATTCTAGAAACAACATTGATGCTAGTACTTAGTGAATTAGTTGTATCAGAACATCACTGGTTGTGTAAATACTCTAATATTAATTTTGGCCACATGCTTAACACTTTGTATAAAATGTGAAAATACAACGGCTTCACGTAAAATAAAAAACTAAAAGGAAACCTAATATATACACTACCGTCCAAAAGTTTGGAAGCAACAAGATAAAATCAAATAAAATAAAAGTAAGCCATCTTAAATTTTTTTTATTGATACAGAATTAAAAAAATAGACAAAACACACTTCTACAACAATGAAATTAAATAAGTAATATAAAAATTAAATTAAATTTTAGCTTCATCGAAGTGTCCACCCCTCTCTTTAATTACCTTCTCGCATATTCTAGGCATCCTACTAATTAATTTCATAAAATACTGTTCATCTAACTTCTTCCATTCGCTCTGTAATAGTTGCCACAAATGTTCTGAGCTCGTAGGAGATTGATTTTTCACCCTTCTATCTAGTTCATCCCAAACAAGTTCAATGGGAGAAAGGTCAGGTGATTGAGACGGCCACTGCATGATTTTCACATCTTTTTTCTTCCTTAAAAAGTTCTGGCACAGTTTGGACGAATATTTCGGGTCGTTATCTTGCTGAAAAACGAACCCAGGACCAATAAGATTCAGTCCACTGGGTATGGCGAAATCCTTAAGAATTTTCAAATAGCGTTCCTTGTTTAGTTTTTCGGTTATCCTCACAAGACTTCCGAGTTTATTGTTGCCGAAACACCCCCAAACCATGACATTACCACCACCATGTTTGATAGTAGGCACTGTACAAGCTTCTGAAGCTCTCTCTCCTTTAGATCGGCGCACAAAAACACGTCTATTGGACCCGAAAATCTGAAACTTCGATTCGTCACTCCAAAGAACTTTTTTCCATTGGTTTATTGTCCAGTTTTTATGTTCCTTTGCCCATTCTAGTCTGTTTTTCTTATGCCGAATTGTTAGTTTTGGTTTTTTAACTGCAACACAACCTCTTAGCCCCGCAGACAGTAGTCGTCTTTTAACTGTTGTTATTGACACGGGTGTTCCTCGCGTTTCATTCAGAGATGCGGTAATTTGTGGTGCAGTTAAGCGACGATTCCGTTTAGAAAGAACTCTGATGAAGTTATCCTCTTGACTTGTAGTGGATTTGGGCCTACCAGACCTTTTTCTATCTTCATTTTTGCCAGTTTCTTTTTTTCTAGCGAGGGTGTAGTGGACACCTTTACAAGAAATTCCGAGTTTTTTTGCGATTTGGCGTTCACTGTAGCCTTCCTCACGCAGAGTACAAATAGCGCTTCGCTGTTCAAGTGTGATTTGCTTGCGTTTTGCCATTTTCAATAAAAAAAGACGGTCAAGGAAGTAGTCGAAATCTTTTGAATACAGACGATGTTAATATCACAACCTTCGCGTTCTAATGCTCAAGTGTGACTAAATAAGGTCCAAAAAAGATAAAACTACAAAATATTTTCAATAAAACCGCATCAATGCATGAAAGAAAGTCCCCGGCGGATGAAGTAATAAAACACGTGTTTCGTCAAAATCCAGGAATTTGTTAAAACTCAAGGAATATGCACTAGTAATCCTTTTGTTTTGTGTTAAAAAATCACAAAAGGTCATAAAACTTTATTTTATTGCTATTATTTACCGCAGGGAGTCGGCAATCTTTTGTTTTGTTTGAAATCAGGTGTGCTTCCAAACTTTTGGACGGTAGTGTACCTACCTAAACAAACTAAAGGAAACTAGTAACTACTTAACCAAATTTAGCAAAACGAAAAAAATACAAACATTTGTCAATACATTTATTGATTATTTCTAAACTTTTAATTTTATTATTTCAACGTTAAGGTCTTATTTCCAAGAAATCTCTATTCATAAGAGCCAAACACCTATTCTTCTTTACTAGACCTCTGTTTTCTTAAGTTACCTTTCATGGTAGTGTATATAAATGCAAATTAAGAACTAAATATGTTGCTAAGCGAAAAGTTCGGCTGACTAAATCGGCTATGTTTTTATCAGATATTCGTTGAAGTTCAAGA
Source organism: Tyria jacobaeae (assembly GCA_947561695.1). NCBI lineage: Eukaryota > Metazoa > Arthropoda > Insecta > Lepidoptera > Erebidae > Tyria > Tyria jacobaeae. Next base: position 10,450,387 of record OX387210.1, read on the forward strand.
AAGGTTGTTAGGAAGGATAACATCAATAGCAGCTTTTTAATTAATATACCCTTTCCCTTTTAGTTAGCATAAATAAAATATACTTATTCAATCTCTAATCGTCTACTCTCTAAACTCTCCGTAACGCTTTTGGTGATGTAGAAGAATAGTATCAGTAGTGTTAATTTTATCAGGCAGTCTCTACATTGAAATCCATAGGTCAGATCACACACACATCACAAAATCAGATTGATACTAAAAACATTTTTCGAAACAAGAATTGGATGTACTGGGCTAACTATGTAATATCGAAGTGACATTTTAAAGCCAAACATATATAATGAATGTCTGAATCATATAGATAATGAGAGTCTGAGTTTTAGTTAGGGACTTTATCTCATTAGTTTACACTTTTTATCTCGGATTATATGTTTGACATAAGTCACTTATGTAACAAATCCGCATACAAGATGGAGACGACAAACGACATACCGGAGCTGTTTTTCCAGTAACGTTGAGAGGCAGTGAATCTAAGACGATAACTCGTAGAAAGTCCATGACGCCCTGACGCACTGGGTGTTGCGTGAGCGCACATGACACATTACTACTGCCTACTATTATTTCTTTCTCTGATCCTGGCGTTGAAGCGCCTGAACTTTCCCCCGATTCACATATTGCTGTATGAGAAATGACATATTTGTAATATATCTAAAATAAACAAGATGAATAGAAATTAAATGTAAGTACTTACGCATATGAATATCGTCCCGCGAATTTGGTGGAAAGAGTATTGCAGCCAATGATGTTAGAACTTCTGCAGTCATCATTATTGGTACGAAATCAGGCAACGTGTTGTACAAGGAGAACAAAACCTGCAAAATGATAACAATGTAAATAGTATTGATTTATGCCCAATGTTATTTACAATTTTTTTATTTCATATAATTTAATCATGAGACTTGTTTTCCAATGATTCTTATCTAGAACAGTTTTTTTTTTACAAAGGGAACACTGCAAGAGAATTTTTATTTATTTATTATACTTCCTGCAATTACAATATTGCTCAAGGCGGACTTCTCTGCCAGACAAGTTTATGGTATACTTTACCTAACCGAAATAATTGGGTTAACTTAAAATCAACAAATACATACAGTCGAAATACCGAAAACCAATAACTAAAATAGAACCTCCTCTTTTTTTGAAATCGGTGAAAAAATATGAACAAACAGTATACCTGTACGATAGCAACAGGATGGTCTAGAAGCCAATCGGGCACAGCCGATTTGTCCGTGTGCACTAGAGCGCGAACGGCAGCAAGTAACACGACTACAGCATCAGGACACAAGGTTATTCTGGCGGAGAGCGCGGCGGGGGACTGACGCGCCGGCGCCGCGGCTCCCCACGCCGCGCCCCACACTCGCTCTACTGACACCAGGCGGTCGCTACACGACGCTCGCATCGGTTGACCGAGAGCTAGCCCAAACAGGAGGTAGTATAACTCCGGGATTTGCAGGTGTGCTGGTGTTAGCCTGTACACAATATTTATTTATTCAAATTGCGCAACACTAAATCAAATCTAATTATTTTACGTATAAATGTCAATTTGTATTTGTTTCTTTATTTCACTTTTACGCTTTTACTGATCATCGTGAAATTTTCACACATGTTGTCAGTTTCATTCATAATAAGTAAAATTAATAAAAATAACATTAAACCTTGCTACGTCAAAATACAATGTCATACCTTATATCAGTCACGCCTGTAACCCCGAAGGGATAAGCAAAGGCGTAATTAACGATCACATTTAGCCCATTTACGTAATAGGGGGCAAACCCATTCCCGTCATCCAGGTACTTAGGGAATTAGATGGGAAAATTTGGAGTATATTTCCAGGAAAAGGAAGATAGAATGTGAAGAAAAGGGCTTATACGGATAAATGTGGGAGTATAAGCAATAACTCAAGCAAATCAGGGTCGTAACTCTACTGTATGTCTAGTCTGTAATTCGGAACTGGCTGGTGCCGGTAAGTCCGAGCCCTCTAACTATAACTACTATGTCTTTTCTATTAGGACAATTTAACATTTTGTTTTAAGCAGTTTTTAGTGACTTTAAACACTTCCAGAACACATCAATTAACGTCTCTATGGGTATACATCACTTCAGTCAATTGCTGTGGTGACAGCCATTCAAATAAGTGAATATTCTCTTACCATGCCATTATAGTGAATCCAGGAGTGTGCAGCAGTGAAGTATGTAGGTGTGAATTAGAATGCACGGTGGTAGAGAGCACGACGCCTGTTTGCTGCGACTGCGCTATCATTTCTGTGTGTCTCAACCACCCACCATTACCGACACCTTCACGGAACCTTTGTATAAATAAAAAAAAAAGTTTAAGTGCATTTAAGTCAGCCTAATATTGTAGATAATAATTTCTTTTGCATAAGTAAACTATAAAAAAAGAAAGTCACCAAACAATATAATGTTTGCTGAATTTCAAATGTTTTAATATTTGTATCTATTGTCTATCAGTTTGTTAGTACTAAGCAGCATATTCTTATTATATACTTATAGTTTGGGTTACCTTTGCATTATGGCTGATTGTTGACCTTGACCAGAACACAAAACGACTAATATCCTGAGAGCCCACAGGACTGTGGAAGGGTGAACATTCTCCAACATAAAACTTAGCAGCCAATCCATGCCCAACACTTTCGATATTTCTTCACACACGATAGTATTGACTAAGTTCCTCGCCGTGAAAAGTAGTCCATGTAATACATTGAAGCACTTATTTCGTAGAATTATTTGCTCTCCTTCTCCCTCTCTCTCGCTGTCATTCTCTCTAAGGCACACTGATTTCTCGGTTTGCGAAGGGAGGGGTAACGTAAAAGCCATAAATTGTCCTAGACAAAGCAAGTCACTAGGTCGCGGCTGTCCTCCGAGTAAAGCCGCAAGTAGTTGTATGAGAACATTTCTTGTGCTAATAACTTTGACGTCATTAATAATATAGAGGAGTTTGGATACTAGCTGCAGATCTCTCATTGTGCGTAGGTTGTGCGTTCTGTGTGCTGTCTCTGTGGCCAGCTCCAGTAAATGTTCTAGGAGGGATTTTATTAACCCGCCGGGAGCGCCAAGCCACACTTCTAATTCACAAATTAAATCCTAAAAAAATAATTGAAAGATATTTAAATACTTATATATGAATGAAAAGCCGCTCGTTGGTCTCTCTAAAACTCAATAACGGCATGACCGATTTGATTAATTTTTTGTCGTATCCACTTTATAAACTGCTGGCTTATTACCAAAAAAATATTGAAATAAACATTCACGTAAGCGAAACTGATGGACAGAACTTTAAATTGCAGCAAAGAATGATTTAATAAGTATTATATTCAAACAAACAAGAGATGTACTATTACGAAGAATATAAAAACCTACATGATAGCAACTACTAGTTTTCCCATTTTGTAAACACTATGGACATGATTATTGTCTCTTTAAAAATAATAAAAACGCGCTTACCTGAAACGCAGTTAAATTAGGAATAGAAGAAGTTTCTTTTTGACTATCAACAGTTCCGACTAGACCAAATATGAGATGCAGTATATGTGAATTGAGCAATTGTTTCTTCCTCTTCAGTAACATAGCTAACGTTTGATACCCTTTCCTACGGTCCATTTCTGCTTGTGCCGCCTTGTTAGACCGCACTACACACACAAGTGCCTTTACGCTAGCGTATAAACATTCTACGTCTTGAGCCATGGCTATTAATCCCAATAATACTGAACAACCACCAACTGTGTCAATCTGGAAAAAAACCACGGCTATACTACATATCTACAGAAAATCTTAGTAAGCAGTAGAGTTATTCTACATTTTAGCATACAATTTACATTATTGCTTACCATAATTGCAGCTGGTTTAGGACAAAATACTCTGACACCTAAATAACCGACGACAGTACCACCCAAACATCGCGCTGGCCCCATGAGGTGTCCCGCAGAATTGTGTAATATCCTAATAGGTGTAGCATTTTCATGAGAAGACATTCCAAGCATCTTAGCAATAGCTTTGTTATCATTCTTGCTATACACCTTTCGTATTTTGGCTAGTGTTAACTGTGACATTGCACGTGCATTGATCCCAAATACGACTTTTTCTTCAGCTACTAAAGGAGCAAGAGGCTCCTGGTACTGTCCGGGTGGTAGTGGAGCTTGTAGAGTACCAACGTAATGGGGACCAAGTTGGTACATAATTGAAACGGTTTGCGCCTGTAACACCTGAAAAGGTGACATCACTAAGTTAGTTAATGCTACAGTCAAGAAATGTGTTAAAATAAACCTAAAAACAAATTATGATGATTGTTATGAACAAGGCCAAAACCTTTCCAAAAATGTTCTATTGATAACACTAAAGGTCGACAAAAGGTCTTAAGTAATCTTCAAAAGAAAATAGGTTGTCACATAAGAAAGGTAATTAAATGATTTGTCTTGGCCTACTTATGTACAGATGTTTACCCACTGCTGGGTTTCAGTGACGTAACAGCGTGTACTGACAGAGACTATAGATGAGTGCAGTTCAGAATAAGTAAGTGAAATATATAGTAAGTAACTACATACGTCTTCAAGCAGTAAGGCAGGTCCTTGCCGCCACACTAGCTTAGAATATCTCCTCCAATGAGGTGGTGTCCCCAGTACGCAGTACACACTTGAAGCTCCAGATAGTGTAGCCGCACCTCCACCAGGATTGGCACTGACGTAGTGTAACTTGCCCGAATGCATATGCTGACCTACAAACACATAGGTTTAAAAAAATAAGTTTTCTATGATATAGATGGGCAAATGAGCAGACAGATCACCTGATGGTAATCGAATACCTCGACCCACATTTGCAACTCAAGAGCTCGACTTTGTGGGTGTCCCCGGGGGGAGAGGAGTGGGGAAGTAGGGAGGAGAGGGGTGGGGAAATAGGGAAGAGTGGGGTGGGGAAATAGGGAAGAGTGGGTGGGGAAATAGGGAAGAGTAGGGTGGGGAAATAGGGAAGAGTGGGGTGGGGAAATAGGAAGGAGAGGGGAGGGTAAATAGGGATGAGAGGGGTGGATAAATAGGGAGGAGAGAGGTGGGGAAATAGGAAGGAGAGGGTTGACGAAATAAGGGGTAAGAGCGGAAAGCAGGAGATGGAGGGATTGGGACCTCCTATACTATCACTCACTTTTAACTTTTTACTTGACATTCGGTTTTCTGCGACGCCGTGGTATTACCCCATACGTAGGTAATGTCTTGTACTATCGACCACGGTGGATGACAATCAATGACTTACATCAGTTTTATATTATTATGTAGAGTAAAGTAAATATTTTCCATTAAGTAGCTCACAGCAAAATGCCCGTAACATTTGGATGAATAGTGAAAACTTTACGTATTGTTTGCCAACATATACTATAGCATAATACAAGCAATAGTATTATGTCAACATATAAAGAAGTATAAGAACGTACCATCTAAATAAAGGGAGAACGAGGAATTCTTCAGCACAGCACGATTGAGAACAAGCACCAGATGGTGCCACTGGCCTTCATGTTGCAAGTCCGGACACCAAACCCTTGCGCCGCACTCGCCCGACCCTTCCGGCTCCCACTCACCTACGTCTAGGGAGAGACAATCTATAGCCACATACTTTACGAACTTTACAGTTGTTCATTGCAAAATAAAAATATAAACGAAAGAAATTATACAGAACTTATTATCTAAGCATATTAATACGTTTTAGTTAGGGGGCAGTTCGAGTTATAGGTATGCGACCCTGACTTGCTTGTGCTATTGCTTATACTTCCCAGTCCATGTGCATACGTAATATCCCTTCCCTTCCCTTTCTATCATATCTTTCCTGTATAATGTTTCTGTAAATTTGTTTTTACTTTAAAGTAGTTCAATAATTTAACTTTTTTTTAACAACATTTTTTACTGCATTCGTTTTTAGCACAAATTTTATATGTAATTGCAAATATACATGACATTTAATTGACATTCTGTTAAACTGTATTAAGATTCATTTGATGGAAACTTAGAATTATAACTTAAGTTTGTTTGTTTACTTGATTGTGACGCTTTCAAGCCTTAAGTATTAAAACTATTATCCTGTAATTTTACATACAAGTTGCCACGGGTATAAAACGCCGAAAAAAGGGTACCATAAAAAAAGTATTGTCCTCGAGTAGATAATTAATGAAATAAATAAATTATGTTACTATATAAACTTACTGTGTGGTACTAGCGTTTCTTGTGTGGAAACAATTATAGCCTTGTCCCTTGCAGATAGAACCATTGTCAGACAAACGAGATGTTCGTCTCGACTGTTATTGATATTCCTCACAAGAGTCAGCAGTCGTACACAGTGTGGATCTGAACGTGGGTCCGAATATTTTTCTACACATATCCAGGTGGAATATGTTAGACCGGTTTGTGGAGGGAATACTCGATCACCTGTAAGAGTAACAAAACTCTCTTTAAGAGCAGGCACTCTAAAATCTTTTCCACGCAAGCTCCGCCCCCGTGCACCCGCCACTCCGCGCTTAATGTCCCGCGAGCGAACCGAGCGCGACGCAAAAATTCTAATTGTATTTTGATTTTAGAGTAGCGAACATAGATGGAGTAGAGGCTCCTTTATTTATTTTATGATTTTTTTTTACAAAAAAATCTGAGTTTATATGTTGAATATATATGTTTTCTGAGTTTATGTATAACAGTAGTCAGTGTTTTATAAAAACTAGATGTATATATACATACTATATATTATATATATAGTTTATACTAGAGCAGTAATCTGAAACTGTGGGAGATACAGGCAAACTATTTTTAGAAACTAGGTTGAAATTGGTGTTTTATAATTATTTATTAAATTTCTTTGAAGATTAAAAATTAGTATGTACCTACATTAATCCGTCCGAAATTAAATTTTATTTCATTCGAATACAACGATAAGTCGTTGTAGAACATTCGGAGATTAAAGATTTCACTCCGCAGACGTGATGGGTACGATATTTTTCCTAACATTATTGAGAAAAAATGTTAAACACATTATTTGTAGTATTTTTTATTTATTTAAAGTGTACTCGAAATATCAGATGGTTTTTGTTTTTTATTTGTGTAAGCCCTATAGATTTAATTGGTACCGATACCTTAATAATAGCCTTTTATTCAGATCCATATTACAATTATATGTTTAAAATACATAGAAAACTTAAATTTAATGTAAACCTTAATTTAGTCTCGTATTTGAATTTTACTTATTTTCTGTAGGTCTATTTGCCAGTCGACAAAGGCCTCCTCCAACCTTTTCCACTCATGTCTTTCTTGAGCCACTATTCCATGTGACGCCTGCCACTTGTATTATGTCGTCATCCCATCTTTTTTGCGGTCTACCTCTTTTCCTTTTACCCTCCCTAGGATACCATCGTGTCACAATTCTACTCCATTTGTCCTTTCCTCTTACTATATGTCCTGCCCATTGCCATTTAAGCCTTCTAATTTTCACGTTATGTCTATAACCTTTGTTTTGCTTCTTATTACACGGTTTCTCAATCGGTCTGACTTTTTCACATTTATCATGCTCCTTTCCATTTCGTATTGACATGATGTAAGTATGAACTGGTAGTATGCAAGTGTTGAAGAGTTTGAATTCATATGAAGGTTTTTATCTTTCATAATATATTTCAAACCCCAGTACCTTCTCCAGCCATTGGTTATTTGTCTTTGAACTTCTTTGAGCATGGGGTTATCATATGTTATTATCTGTCCCAGGTTAATATATTCATCTGTATAATCAATTTGATTGTTTCCTAAGTTTATGGTAGTTCTCTCTCCGTTTGTCATTACTCTTGTTTTTTCCGGGTTCAATTTTAACCCTACCTTCTCGTTTTCCATTGCCAGTTCGTTTATCATTTTATATGTCTTCCGGGGATTTTGCAAATAACACAATATCATCTGCGAATCTCAAGTGAACCAATGAGACACCGTCCACATTGATACCGAGATTTTCCCAATTTAGAATTCTGAATATTGATTCTAGTACCGCTGAGAATATTTTTGGTGACAGGGGATCTCCTTGTCGTACGCCTTTGCCTACTCTGAAAGGTTCACCTTTCTTTTCTAATTGGATTCTCGCAGTACTCTGGCTGTAAATATTCTTTATTAAGAGGATGTATTTGTGTATCGATACCTAAACTAGATAAAAAAAATGACTTGGCTACTGACTTTGATACTGGCGCATCTGATATGTTTGCAGTTTCTATCTTACACTAGTAATAATAAAGAATAATAATAATGAATACTCTTTATTATGCAACAAAAAATAAAATATCAGAACAAGTACACATAATCAAGAAAATGCACAATGGGCGGCCTTATCGCTAATAGCAATTCCTTCCCGGCAACTTTTGGATGGACAGGAGTGGTGTTACAACTGATATACCACCTACTTATAATATTCATTTTCATTTATAGGTAATAATCAAATCGCCTCCATAGCTTCCTCTGTTCTCCTTTTAATTACTGTAAAAGGCTGACCTTGAAGCATCGCACAGTAATTTATAAAAAAAAAATGTTGTCTTTGTTTCCCATGGTATAGAAATACGAAATAATATGAATTTTATTTAAAATAACTCCTAAATAAAGTACCTATTCAACTTGCGCGCAAGTAAAACAAACCCTCTCACATCGGCGCACAGCGTGATATTAAAAACCGTTCAAGCCGTTTTGTACTAAACGTTAAGATTGCGGCATTTAAGTTGAATATCGTGTGCACTCTTTGAACATGTTCGATCACGAAATTAAATGGCGAAGTCTCAAATCTTATTTTGCTAATAACTAAAGTAATAATTTATTTAGAGAAAAAATATGTTGTGACTGGATAATAAACTACATTTTTACTGTGAATACACTTTTTTTACACATAAAAGAACAGTAATTTTGATTTTATTTGAATAATCTTCAAAAAATGATTTTGGAATAAAAAATGAATCGAGCGAGAATGTTACAATTATTTAACTATCTTGTGGTATCTGTAACTATCTATATGGATAGAAAAAGATAAAATAAATTGTATACTGAAGTTCCATTTTGATTGTATGCGTGACTGTTGCAGAATATTAATGTAAACTAACATAAAATTAAGGGAGCCTGCTCTTAATATGGAACTTTAACTAATTATAGTGCTTTAATTTATTTTACATAAATATCATAGTTTTGTTTTGTGTTTTGTACTCTATGTATATGTGGTCTTAATTAACCAACATTTTATGCCTGCTGATATGCACTCTAACTTTTCTTGTTCTCACTCTCATGAGGTATTGAATGTAATATATAGGAAACTAGGTTTTTTTTCTAGCTCTGCTTTGAGAGGCGCCTACATAGACTCAAAAAGACAGTGATATCACGTAGAATTGCCATTTTTTAGAATTCCTGTCGAAATGATTTAAAACAAACATACTCCATCTTGGTGGCTTACTGACCACCAACAAGTATTTTTATGTATGTATATTACTCGCACAATTATGTATGTATATTACTCGAAAAATGATGTATCTATATTACCTGAACCAATGCCACCCAAAGTCGCATTGTCTTGAGTCCCCAGCGCGTTTAAGTTGGCGGATTGCGGTGCGATGCTGGGCAGATATAGGCAACCAAAGCCTTCAGCAGACATATCAAACTCAACGAATGGTGGTAAAGTACAGGAATTTTGAGACCTGGAAAACATTCATAAAATATATAAATGTTTTTATCTTTTAAGCAATGAGATCAAGAAACAAGATTGGTAATAATATGTTTGTCTATTTATCTGTATGTAGCATGCTACATACAGATAAATAGACAAACATCACTTTATCATTTCCTATAATTTTTTATAGTTTCGAGCTTCTTTGCATATATACTTGACTTTTTTCAAAATTAACATTAGTTATTACGGAAGAATGTCACACTATACCTGTAATCTCTTGGTGTAGTCATGGACACTAAAGTCTTGATCCTCGTTAGTGGCACTGGTCCACCCGGTTTGCAAACCTGTCCTGGTTCAGGAGCTACGCAGTTTAAAGGGTTGCCCATGCGTAGGAATTCCCTATTAAATAAGTATTGTTTTATAATGGTGCGTATGAAGTCTTAGACGTATAGTGATAACAAGAGGTAATCTTGTTTCTATTAACTACTGATTTTTGGTCACTAGACTCAAGAAACTTTCTTTACTTTTGTGGGCAAATCTTCAAATGAAAACATATACTGTGCAGAATGTCTTTAGGTTTCTGAGTCGTAACAATATATAGATATCATATACAGCATTAAAGTCACCTCCGCCATAATTTTTAACCATTGAGCGGCACCAATACCTTCGGATTATGAGGTATCCATCTAGTACAAAGCTTTCTGACGCCTAAGTGTTCATGTAAGACTTATTGTACTTGACTCATACCAATGCCTAAAGGTGCCCAAATCTGTTGATATCTCACCCTTCTGTCAGCTTTTATTATGAGCGTACAGAAATCACGTTAACTTCAGTAGTCGCCGTTTACAAATTCCCAAGCAGTTTCTAATGCGAAATGTAATAAAGTCGGCTGCTTTTCTAACTGGCCTATTCTAAAAACATTCAATGTGACTCACATATGTGTATTAGATGGGTTCTAGATAACTCAGTTGGTCTGATCAAAATGTTGAACAATTGTCTTATATTTGAGATAGAGTTAGCATGGTAAATGTCTCAAAAGTTACCATATAAGCATTATGCATTGAATTTGTGTGGTCAATGTTATAAAATATTAGCACTGGTATAACCTGAACTTCGGACTTCCCAGCACCAGCCAGTTCGAGTTATAGGAACGCAACCCTGACTAGCTTGCGCTATTACTTATACTACATACATATCTACATACCCTACTACCCAATCCATGCATATAAGCAATAACCCCTCCCTTCCCTTTCTATCCTCCCTTTCCTGTCAATATATTCCAAATTTTTCCATCTTATTCCAAGTGTACAGATGAAGGCAATAGGTTTACCCCTTATAAAAGTCTAAATTATAATGTGTCAAGAGAGCATTCACTTAGTATAATATACTATAACAATAACATATGACATATATCTTCTTGGGCCTTTGTTATTCCTTATTTTCATTAACGACATAGACAAATGCTTCCAACACTCGCGGCTTTTATGCTTCGCGGATGATATGAAAATTTTCAAAGCTGTATCAACTGTTACAGATGTAATTGATCTTCAATCTGATCTTTCACGCTTGACTGATTATTGCACGCATAACAAACTGGGTCTAAATCACACCAAATGTGCATTCGTGACCTTTAGCGGGAAACCCCTTATATTACCATCTAACTATCACTTAAATGGATACGCACTAAAACGATGCACTAGTGTTCGTGATCTCGGAATTACTCACGATTCTAAATAGATTTTCGATGACCATATTAATAATATAATAACTAAGGCATATCAAGCGCTAGGGTTTGTGATGCGTTCATGCGAGAAAAACTTTTAAAATCTTATACTGCACATACGTGCGTAGTATATTAGAATATAATAGTCAGGTTTGGAATCCGAGATATAACATATACGTCTCTCGTATAGAAGGTATCCAACAAAAATTCATAATTTTTTATGTTACAAGCTACACATTAAGTACGAGTCTGACAACTATTTAAATCTTTGCAACAGATTCCATATCCTTCCCTTAACTAATCGCCGCGTAATAGCCGATGTGCCTTACCTAGTAAGTATAATATCTGGTTCGATTGATTGCCCTGATCTTCTTAACAAAATAAATTTTAATGTACCGACCAAAAGTGTAAGACAATATACGCCTATTCACCTTCCATTTGCATCCACAAATTATCGTCAAAACGCGTTTCTTAGGCGAGCGGGTAAAACGTTAAATGAACAAACCAAAATACATAACTTTGACGTATTCAATTCTAAACCCGATTCCTTAAGGCGGATGCTCAGCCTTGATTTTTTTCAAAGACACAACCAGCAATAACCACCAACTTCTCAATTTTTTATTTACTGATGCCTGTTCCACACTTACGCTGGACAATGAAACTCGCTGTGTTCACGCATCGTCTTCCATACAGTAGCTAAGCGTGGGGACCTATAATTGGCTATCTGTTACACATTATACATCGCTAGAGTATTATTATCTGCTGTTGCTCTTCCTAAGATTAATTAAATAAATAAAATAAATAAATAAATATGTATACTGGGCAGTTGTACTTAGATCGATGGTGGATGATGTATTTACATAAGTTCTAAAACGTACAAATGTGTTAATATAGTGTTATATTTGTATGACTATAGATAATAATTTAATTAGAGGGGTCGTTGTAAGTGAACGATAACGAACGACAAATATTTTGCCCGGATTATCAAAGTGTATTTAAGTAACTTATTGTATGTTGTATTATATGTTGTATATAATACTAAAATAGAGCGAGAGAATTATCTTGCCAAATAAAAAAGTGAGATTCCACCGCTTCATTTTGCGAGGAGGTAATGCTCACCAAGGAAACGGCGGAAAGGAAACAGGAGAGGACTAGTACTCTCCCGTCCAGCAGAAGACACACCAAATCTCGACGAGAGCAAACTGATTTCCGGCCACCATAACCGCCAGCCTAAGCTTTCAAGATGGCAGTGCCTTGTTCTGCGAGCGCCTCTTTGAAAAGAAGAGTGTTACGCCAATGTAGGGTCTTCTGTTGATCAATAGATCGCCAGGTCTGCCGAAGTGCACAGGGATGTCCTTTCAAGGGTACACCTGAGACCCTGGCAACAAGACTATGTGACGGAACAGTGTGTGGTTTTAATCCGTTCGAGTCCGACATACATACCGTCCCCGGTAAGTTGATATGTGATTGGTGATATGATATATCACACGTTTAAAAGAAAAAGTATACCCGTGTCCCCTGCAATAGGCCCACTTGGGACGAAACACCATGTGGTTTTAGTCGGTACGATTCTGAATCAACTCACCGTCGGCTTTCGTGAAGATGATTGTACACAAAAAAAAAGGTGTATACTGTGCATATTCTGACCTGAGCTCAGCGGGCCTGAGCGCGTGAGCGGCGAGTCTCTCGAGCATGTACATGTTGGGCGCGTGCAGCGGGTGGCGCTCCGCCCGCAGGGCCGCGCCGCACACGCGCAGCACCACGCCCGCCAGACCCGCGTGGCACATCACTTGCTGGTTACGTTCACTGCAACACACGCCACACTAACGACTCTTACTTGTCCTACATTTTCATAAGGTTACAGACCTACTGCCGTAATAAGAAAAAAACGTTAGTTTCTTTTAGGAAATTAAGTTTTTTTTATAATAGACGAACGGGTCACCTAATGGTAAATGACAACCGCCGTCCATGGACACCTTTTTTTTTTATACTATAGGGGGACAGACGAACAGACGGGTCACCTGATGGTAAGTGACACCGCCGTCCATGGACACTTACAACTCAAGAGTCGCAAGTGCGCTGCCCGACTTTGAGGGTGATAAGGGATGGGGGATGCAGGGAGCGGAAAGAAGAGAGGAGGGTGAGGAGATGGAAAAAAGGAGAAAGGAGGGGATGAGGGGAGAGAAAAGGGGGAGGGGGAATTGGGCCTCCAGAAACCTCACTCGATTCGGGGAAATGCAACGCTAGCGTTACTTCGCAACCGGTTTTCTGTGAGGCCGTGGTATTGCACCGGTCGAGCCGTCCCATTCGTGCCTAAGCATGGCTCTACCACTGAAAAACACCTACAACTCAGGAGTCGTAAGTGCGCTGCCAGACTTTGAAGGTGATGAGCGATGGAGGGATGTGGTGAGGGGAAAGAAGAGAGGAGGATGAGGAGATGGAAACGAGGAGAGGGTTGATGAGGGGAGAGGAAAGAGGACAGACTGGCTGGCCGATTAGTGCCTGGCATGGCTCTACCACTGTTAAAAGTTACAAGTTAAAACCATCATCTATATAAATCTGTTACTAAATTTCGCTATAAAATTAGAATATTTGTGGTTCATAATTTATAACTAATGCTGTTTTTAGCGCACTAATAATAAAGATTGCCAACATATTCTTAGTGTTATGTCACCAGAGTAGACATGCGCAAAGCATTCTCTTTTTTTTTTTAAATAGGCAACTCCCGCATTAGGAATAATTCCTGTTTCGCGGGGGGTTTTACAAAAATTTAATCAACGAATACCCAGACTTGGAACAACTATTTGTGGATCACACAAATTTTGTCCCGTATGGGAATCGAACCCGACCTCCGGTACAGCAGTCAGGATCACTAACCACTAGACCAACAGGCCCGTCAAAAGTAAATGAAAGTAATGTGATATAGCCTTAGGTTGCGTACCGTGTAATATCGCACCACACCATTACTTCAAACATAACCTGTAATGACTCGCGCGCCAAACAACGGTCTCTCGCAGTTGCAGTACACAATACGCACGTTATGAGTAATGGTAGGGAATGTATGATGTGTTGTGTATGTACAGTACACTAAGTAAGTATTTCATTATTACATAAGATATAGGCCTTATTAGATTATATGAGATAGCGTAGTAGTAGTTGTGTGATCAATTGTGATGCGGCGACAAAGTTCGTCGCGTTTATTAGTAAAAACGTTATGTAACTAAAAAGTTGATCTCAACAGTTGATATGAAGGAGATTAAACTAATAAACAAAAAAAAAACAAAAAAAATATATAATAAATTGAATTATAACGAATTAGCTTTAATTTTAATTAGCTAGATAATAAAAAACTATGTAACTTGTAGGTAGTTAGGTAATCCAGGCTTAAGATGGACTGTGATTTATTTTCACTAAGGTCAACAATGAAAATACGATAACATTGTAAACATAAACAGTAAGCTAAGAATCCTGTGCGAAATATGACAATTTCAACAGCGTCCATCCTATTCCCATCTAGTTCTAAATAAATGACACTGGCGGGCGGTCTCCGAATTGCTTGCTCGCGGTCTGTCGGACTCGGCGCCGCGTCATGATGTGATATCTAATACTTCTTTGTGTATTGTGTTATGTCTTAGTGTGCGGAGATGTGATATTACGCGTAATGCATCAATCGCATTACTCACACATGTCTACCACAAAGTTTATAGCATGTGTGGTATATGCAATCAAAATTGATAACCGCATGCAATTCAAGAACATTTTTTTTAAATAAGTGTAACCTTAAAACCCTTACAAAAAAAAAGGTCTTGTGTATACTCTGTAAAAAAAATCATAAAAGGGGGTTGTGTTAAGAGTACAGTATGTATGACTTTTCCAATTATTTAGTATCTTGCCTTAGTCATATTTCAAATTGGATAGTCTACAAATAAACCACATTGTACCTTCTAACGAGACTCTTCAGAACGTGAGCTAAATAATCACGTATGGCTCTCGCATAGGCTTCATGCTCCGGTGGTCTCGGTAAGGTCGGCAGTAGTTTTGCCAACACAATGACAACACCAGAATGAATTACCCACGCTTCTCCATTATTGCTTCCCATGGATAGATTCAAAGGTGCCGTCCGACCAGCTGGTTTTGACTGTACATAAAAAATATATTTCATATTGTATACAAAAAGTACATCAAATGGTTTTTTTGTATAGTTGTGTCTTACTTCGTTAATGGCAGAACTCTGTCGTGTCAAACTGGGAGATTTCACATTTAGAGATCCACAAAAGGTTGGCTTATCGAACGAGTCCAAAGCGACGTCGTACAACAGACGTAAAATTATACAAGCGTGGACGAATACTACTGGTACTTGTTCTGGAAATCTGTAGATAAATCAATTAGATTATAATAATAAAGATAAATTGCAAAGTATACATTAATTTTAATTAATGTATCTTTTATATAATATTTACCTCATAATTATTAGTATACTATGTTAACTGGAAAATGTTGTTTTATAAACTGTAAGATTGTTACAAAAGAAATTTGAGTTGACATAATCATTGCAAGGTGATGCAAACTTCAAAAGGGTGAGCGCTTTTAATGAGTAAGCCTAATAGCTTTTTTACCACCTGAATAGAATAAGTATTTCTTAAGTATATTATTAAAAGCTATTTGTGTTTTAAACAAGAACATTCACTGATAAAATATCACATTACAATACACATTCGAACTGAACACACGTGAAACCATAGAGGATGAGTATTACTTTTCTACAATAAAGTTCTAAATTATCTTACGTCATCTCTAATATATTTCCCGTGAAAATGTCGTGAAAGACTTCATACAGTTCTGGGTCACCGGGTTCACAGTCATTATGTAATTCTGTATCTTCTACGAAGCAGCCCAAAAGTCGTATTGTGTTACAAAGAGTCGTCATGCATATCTGCAAAATAAAATGATAATTAATAACATCAGTTTTTTTTTATTTTTTGCTAGTAATATGGGTCGCACATTACTTTGTGTGATCCCCTCCAAATAAGGTAAATGTTTGTGGCTGACTTTATTTACACTTCGCTTAGTAGGTACAAGTGCGAAGTAGAAGAACAAATAAAGCACAGTACCTATGTTTACATTTACAATAATACAAGTGTAAGTAGTTATAATACAGTCAGTAGAGACACTCGTATCAGCAAACCCTTAAATTGAGACAGATGGGTCTTATAAGTTTTCTATGGGTAAGTTGTTGGATGTTCGAGGACACAGCCTCTCCACATTATAATGCCCTCGGTTACGATAAAATACTTTACATATTTTACCATTACATACTTAGTCCGATATTTTGTAAAATATCATAGTTACCTCATGGTGAAAAAATTTTGCATTAGCTGGTTCAAATCGCATCGCCGTGCTAATTGTATAGAACACAATATGTATTAACTGTAACATGTCTTGATCCATTGGCTCATCTCCTTTCAGTTTGCCTTCTAACGACAGCAATACGCTAGTGACGTATACAAAACCGCTGACCTATGAAGAGAGTAATTATGTTAATAAGTGTATAACTGTTATATTAACAGGCATGTAAATCATAACCTTCTACTTAAACTGGGTAGGAGACATAGTTGTGTCACAAAGTTCGTCGTTAGTATCAATCAATCAATCAATTAGCCTACTGCAGTCCACTGCTGGGCAAAGGGCTCGTTTTTCTATAGTGCTTAGTGAAATAACGGTACGAAATTGAATAGAAGATTTAAATATTTTAAAGGGAATATTTCATTACTAACTCATTATTAATAAAAAGTTTACCTTCCTAAATATAGTCCTGGTACGATGCGAGTCTCGTAAACAAGCTAACAACGCTTTGAGTATGTGCAGCTTTAATAGAAGAGCGTCATTGGGTGCGGCGTGCATACCACAAAGCAACGCCGACATGTCCTCTTCGCCTGAACCACTTACAATCAGTTCTCTTATTACACCTGAAATATGACGCTCATAATAAATCCAATTATGAAACTTTTGTAATTATCATCTTAAATTATCAAATCTTTTGTGCAGGTTTAAAAAAAGAAACGTGAACGCAGCATCAGGAATTTTCAGCTTAAATCTGCTTAAACCTTATTTCATTCATATCACATTGAATAGGTGGCTTTAATCTTTTTAAAATACCTATAACTATTTGCGTTACATATAAGTAGGTAACTATTAATATTGAACTAAGTATGTGTTGTCACAACTACAAAACACAGTTGTGGCTATTTGGGTCATATTATAATCTAGTACATGAACCATGACAGTCATACTTATTTATAGCGTATAAGAGCCAAACTTTAGACCTTAATAAATTGAAGTGAGTATATCAATGAAGACTTGGTGAAGAGTGCTCTGTTTTTTTATTTGATTATTCCAAATAAAATAATCTACAATTATCATCAATATAAAGTATTGTCATGAAACTTACCTAAAGCCTTACTCCTACACGACTCGTACACCACCATTCCATGTACGCACTTCGCACCTCCACAATCTCGAAACACATTGCAATTATTGGTGTTAGCATTCAACAAAGCCGTCAAACCCTCCATTACTAAAGAACCTAATTCTTCCTCTTCATCATCTAAGTTAGGATCTCTTATTAACGAATCTGTTCTGGAAGATTGTCTTTTCTTTCTTTCAGGTGCTTTGGGAGATTCATTAGGATCCTTGTCAGATAATTCAGCATCGACTGTGGGCTCCCGTTTGCTCTTCTCGTTTTCAAATATCTGCCTGTCTTTTAAATATACAGCGTATCGAGACAGACAAGTTACAAATACTTCTAACATGCCAACTTCTCGATATACATCTTTAAAAATTGCATTGTGTCTGTAAGAACAAACACTCGTTTACAATCAATTCTAAAGATTATATACATATATTTAAATATACACTTACTTTAAAATGTTCAAGAGTGTTTTCATACACAAGATGCTACATGATCTAGACCTATTAGCCTTTAACAACAGCGACAGAGATATCAATTCTTTACATGGCACAAAATTCAGCTGGAAAACAATAAACTCTAACAGCTCAAAAAACTTTTCTTGAATCTCAGCGTTTTTTATATATATCCTTTCAGAGAATTGACTCAGTGTGTTTTGATTTTCAAGAATGAAATAATTAGCGTTGTCTGCATGATATACGCTTGAAATTGCATCCAGAATAGTGCAACATAGCGCAGATGAATTTGACTTCATGAAGACAGATTGCAAGACCTGTAATATTCAATAATATGATGTAATAATAACTTTATCATACGCACACGAACCGTTAAACCTACTCAAAGAAAAGTTTGATTTTTAACTTCTTTATGTAATCGAGATTTAATTTTCAACTTCTTTATGTAATCGAGATTTTATTTATTAACTATTAATAAATTCTTATTACAATAAATAGTATTTACGTTAGTTTTTTGAATTAGATGTTCTGTAATAACAATGTAAGAGTACCAAGAATTCATTATTATATTACTTTTCGATATAGATCTTACTATTACATAGTTATTACGTATTGACCTGGAAAGCTTGGACATTCCTGACTGCCTGTCCTGGTGTGGAAGGTTGTGGTAGCACGAACCCTTGCAGTTGGAATAGCTCAGTATTGGCACGCGTCGGACGCAGCTCGGAAAACCCACATGCACATAGCGATGAGATCATTAGCACGAGGTTGCGAAGGGCTGCGCGCGCTTCTGTACCACTTACACGCTCTTCTTCCAATCTTTACAAATAAATTAGTAACTGAGATATTATTTCCAATAAACCTACCATTACTTTTATAAACATTCATAATAAAAACAGAATAATCTAAACTACTTTAACTGAGCATAAATTAAATAAAAAAGGTTAATTAAGGTAGTAAAATGGTTAACTACAATAAACAATGCTTACCCTGATGTTAAATAATCAGGCACACCTTGTCTCTCATGTCTGTGATAAACAAAATAAAACATAAAAATAAACAAAACAAATTAAATAGGTGCAGTAAAACATGCTGAACGTAAAATAATGATATTACCCGTCTACTGAACATGCAGGGGCTGTCAAAGTTAATATTTTGATACGTAAAAATATCTGAAGCAAGACTTACTTCAGAAGGAATTCTGATAGAAATAGGTAGCCATGACAAGAACGGAAATCATCCAGTAATAATTGACTAACTTCACTTGAGTCCTTAAGGAAACAGAACACTGCCACGAACATTTCTACAACCTAAAAAAGAAGAAATCATAACAATTTCAACTAACCCTTTCTTATGTTGATCATAAATAATGTTACATGCAATAGTTACCTCAAGAGGTGTTAATTCAGGTATCCTTTGCATATTTTCTATACAAAGCGTTACACAGCCTTTATCTGGAAATACAGTAATGTAATTATTTATTAGTTTTAGTTTCGGGACCGAAACTAGTCGGGCATCCCTGAAATACACAATTTAACCTATATTTACAGATACATGTAGCAATTGACTAAAAATTATTCAATGATAGTACTCACTATGTATGTACTGGACTACAGATTGTGTTAATCCATGCCTAGACAATGTCATCAACACTTCAGCAGCTGATTTCCTCCACATAATGTTATGAGGAGCACACCATGAAGTAATGGCAGAGAATAACAAACTGAGGTCATCTTTTCTAGCCAATTCCTCGCATGGGAATGGATGGCTACAAAGCCTTACAAGTACCTTTATAAGAAAAAGTAGTAAGTTTAATGTTATGTACATGCAATGATTGTTTACATGCTATGATGTCTGTCTGTATATGGTAAATAAGTCTGCAGTAAATACAGAAATTGAATTTTAGTCTTTGCCATATACAGGTATGCCTAGTTCAATACTCTAGTAACTGATACTTCAGGAATTTCCAGATCTCAATTTCTGATTCCAGATTTTATCTTAAATGTTACAGTTATCAATTGTCTTTTGAAAACTTAATCAAATTATTCTAAAGTACATATATCATATACAGTCGTGGTCAACTAATTAGGGACACTCTCTAGTTAATCCAAATTGTGAATTTATTTTTTATTTTCCAACGAGTCTAAACAATATTCCACATCTTTTACATGTAAGTATAATTAGTCATTTATGTGCCTAATTATACAAACAATAACAACTTCTTAAACATTAAACCTCTTTACAGTATAGCTGATAGATGATCACAGTGCTATTTGTTCAAAGAATGCTGGCTGGCCATTTAATTAGGGACACTGAGATATTGCGTTCTAGTTTCAAAATCTGAATCTCAATTATTATTTTCTTTCTTCTCCTATTCTTTGTGGTAGTTTTGGCGGCAATCTAGATTTGTAATTTCAAGTTTTGAGAGTTATTTTGAAGAACAATGGGCAAAAATAAAAGTTGCGATGCAACACTACGAAAAATTATCATGAAGTTTGTCGAGCGTGGTTGGTCATACCGAAGGATAGCAGGATATTTAAATTGTTCAAAAACTATGGTATGCAATGCAGTGCAACATTTCAGGCGCAATAACACAACTTTAAATGTGCCCAGAAAAAAAAGATCGAGAAAAACAACTCCGCAAGAAGATAGAATGATAACCAGGTTAGCTAAGAAAGATCCGTTTCTAGGCTCTATTTTAATTAAACATGAAGTGTTTGGGGCAGACGAAAGAGTCAGTGTATCAGCGAGGAGAGTTTGACGACGTCTGGTAGAAGCAGGGTTGTTCGGAAGAGTGACTCGCAAAGTACCGTTGTTAAAGAAAGAGCATAGAAATGCACGTTTGGCGTTTGCACGTAAATATGGACATTGGACCTACGACCAATGGCAACATGTATTATTCTCTGACGAGACCAAGGTTAATTTGATTTCTTCAGATGGAAGGCAATACGTACGGCGTCCTGTAAAAGCGGAAATGAATCCAAGATTCACAAAAAAGCAGGTGAAACATGGCGGAGGAAACATTAAAATGTGGGGATCATTTTCTGGACGTGGAGTGGGACCTGTGAGGAAAGTTCAGGGTAACTTAGACCAACATCAATACAAGGCAATATTAGAAGAAACTATGCTTCCCTATGCTGAGGAACATCTTCCTATTATATGGACTTTTCAGCATGATAACGACCCAAAACATACAGCCCGTTCAGTCAAGTCGTTTCTTAACAGACAGTCGGTATCAGTGCTAGATTGGCCAGCAAATAGCCCCGACCTCAACCCAATCGAGCACCTTTGGCACGAAATTAAGAAAAAAGTTGCCATTTATCGTACCACAACTTTAGATGAACTTAATGAAGCTTTTTGTGAGGCATGGGCAAACATTCCTGTTGAAATATGTCAGAAACTGATAATGTCTATGCCACATCGGTGTCAAGCGGTAATTACTAACAAAGGTTTTGCTACTGGGTACTGATTTTACCCGTAATATAATGAAGTTGTTAAAGAAATTAAAATACTGCAGATTATTAGTTCTGTTTAACTCTATTTTTCATTTTACTTTACTGTTCTTAATTAAATGTCCAGCTACAGAATTGTACCTTAAATTGAATACATGGTTAACCTTTGATATTAAACACTTTTTTATATTTATTTAATCTTTTATTTACAGCCATTTATAGTATAATAATCGGATCAAATTATGCAAATAATAGTTACTGAGAAATCAACAGGGTTTTATATTTATATGTACATAGCCGGTTATTGCTATCCACTATCTTGAATGTCCTTAATTAGTTGACCACGACTGTATATTATATAAAACATTTACATAATTTTTACAGATGTGGTAATTGGAGAAGGAATAATACATTCTCTTTTATTACTTTCAAAAAGAAATAGTTTTTTATTTTTTACCAGGATTAAAGTATTGTTTTAGATACATATAAATACCTGTACAAATATTTTTTGTAACAATATTCGCCTTTCTCTTGGTGTAAAATCACTGTTTCCATCTTGAACATCAGCTTCAGATTCAGGTATTTCAGGTAGATCAAAGAACAGGTACAAACACTTGACTAGTGTTGATGGTATTGATGCAGTGGTCATGACCTACACACCCACATTTAAATGAAGAACCTTAACACAATTTGTAAAGGAACCTTGAACTGAATTTTTCAAAAAACTAAGGTATAGAAAAAAAACAAACACTGGAATCATCATGACAACTAATATTGAAAAATATTAGTATTTCTGTAATAAATATTTTTTTGTATACAAAAATGTCAATGTATTAAAATATAAGGATTATCATTGAATTTAATAATAAGTACCTGTATTAAAGATTGATCACCAGCAGCTAACAGATTCAATGTAGACAGCAGCATCCATCCATTGCTTGATTCCTCTGAATTCTCAATTTCAAGGAATTTTGCAATAGCACAACTAGCTGCCTCAGTGCTTTGATTACTTGCTCTTTTCCTTATTTCTGACACCATAAGCTTTGAGACTTGTTGACAAAATGATAAGATGTCCCAGAATTTTTCATTCATTTCACTTGAAGGACTAGTGCCAAACACCTTTAAATTAAATTTAATAAAGAAATTAGTAATTAGTAGTTTATGATAAACTTAATATTAAATGACATTTTGCATTGCTCCTATTACTGTATATATATTGTTTCTGTGCCCTATATTACTGTATATATACTGTCTAAAAGCCAAAAGATAACAGTCCAATCCCTCAGTTGCCTTTTACGACACCCATGAGGGTGCACCTTTTCTACTTCTATATAGCTGATTCTAGATAGCTGGGGAAAAGCTTTGATTAGGTAGATATTACATTAAGAACCAAATTTAATCATCTATTGCCTCTAAGCCACTATTTTATTAGAATATATTTATTTAAGTAGAATTAATATTAAGTTTCTAATAAGAGAGCCATTAAATAAAAAAATATTATTATTTCCAAAATGCAAAAACATAGATTCTTATGTAAGTTTTTTATAAATAATTATAGAGAAAATAAACAATTAATAGTATAAGGAATACCTATAACACTAATTAAAATTTAAACATCTATTGCCACTAAGCCACTACTTTATTAGAATATATATATTTAAGTAGAATTAATATCCATTAAATAAAAAAAAATATTACTATTTACATAATGCAAAAACATACGATTCTTAAGTAAGTTTATCATAAATAATTAAAGAGAAAATAAACAATTAATAGTGTAAGGAATACCTATAACACTTAATTATGATTAAAAAAAAAGGTTTGACTTTTACAGAAATATGTTAAGAAATGTGCTAAACTGTTGAATTAAAAATAATTCAAGAAGCTTTTATTTTAGAACCAGTTTTATAGCATCCCACTTTTTCTCGGTACATCATTCTCTTAGAGAATTAACCTAAGAGTCCAATAAACAATGTTGGGGTTCAATAGTGATTCACCAGTGATTATTTCCATAAAAAGGGAAAGACTAAGTGCACAAAAATGGTATTAGAACTTTTACAACAATAAATTAAAAAAAGACAGTATATATAGATAACATGACTATGATTCATCTATTATTGTAATTGACCTATACTGAAACAAAATATAATAGAGAAGCATTAAACATATTAGGAATGTACTATTAAGGGTTTAACAACTGGCAAACAAATGACAACATTTATTTTTGACACTATTTAAGACTATAGTCATATCAATAATAAAAACATGAATTTACCTTGCAGAAAAGAGGTAGCATATTGTACAGTTTATCATCTTTTTCGGCATCCGTAAGTGGTTGAGGTGGATGGGTATACTCCGCGAAGAGTTTTTTTAGATGCATGAGGCCGAGTTGGACGTGAGACGACGAGCTGGACGCTTCGGCAGTTTCGGAAGAAGCCGAAGAAGCCGTCCCACGCAATTTGCGCATCAGGTTCATTTTAGGAGTACGTGTCTTATTCTTTTACACCTTGTGACACATTTTTAATAATTTAATAAATATTATAAACACATAATAAAAATAAACATAGCGATTTACACAGTTAATTAAATCATCATTTTATCAACTTTGAAGCATTCATAGCTTTATTAAGGCTACATGAGTAAATTATGGCAAACGGAATAAAATATACAATAGAAAATTTCCTGGTTTTTCTTTCGGGATTGATTGATTATTCTAAAACTTTCGTACGCCCACACTGCAAAGCAAAGTGGTTGCCATAGATTATATAAATATGTATACCTATTATCATTCATAATTCTTTTGCCGAAGAACTAACTTACACATTTTATATTCTCAACAGTCTTATCGATTGTCAGTGGTTTTACTTAAAAGAAATGAAACTTATTATAATCTTGTTATTGTTCAACCAAAACCAAAATACATAAAATAAAATAAAAAACCTATATGGAGAAATAAGAAATTAGTTTCGTCTGTTTTGCTGACTCAATTAATTTCTTGTTAAGCCAAGACTATAACTTTAGAACATCATTATTGATTATTGTTCATTTTGTCATTGTCATTTAATTATAAGTAAAAAAAAAAGTAATCTAAAAAAAACGTTTTGAACTGTTTGAAAGGTAGATTAAATAATGCTGAATGTACAATGTAAATTTGTTATTTGTATCAAAATTTAACACCTTCATAACTTAAACCTAATTAAAATGATTTGGCATGTCCCTCCCATAAGTACCAATTTTTAACGCCTTACCGAAAAACGAGGGATGTTATAAGTTCACCAATTTTAAATGACTTCCGCTCAGTAGCGTCATAATTACTACGCGACTGCCAATTCACATGAGTGTGACTACATATACATATGTCATATATGGTGAACTCCTTTAGTTAAGAACTTTGTCTTATTGGTTTTGTATTCTTATTTTATTCTTAACTGAGGTAGTCCGGTTATTGAGTACTAAATGTGTCATAAGTTATTTACTAATTTTGACATATAAGATGTCAAAATAAATATTTTACTGCGGTCTTTTACTGTTTAATAAAATAATGGGTTTAACTATAGCAATTTATACCATAATAAAAAAATGTGGTTGATAATGCCTAATAGCAAAATATAGAGAACCGATACGGACCGATACTGGTGGCATACATAAAAAAATCTTCTAAAAAAGCGCAATTTCTTTACCTCTACAATGGATTTTTTATTTTACTGTTCAGGGTATACTATAAAAGCAAAAATTTTTTCTGTGGGCTATATATTTATTTTATAATCTGTAGTCTATATCCTGGAGTCCTTCCCACATTCTCCATTCAAACGTGCTGCCTCTCTGATTGATATTGTACTAATTAAAACTGATTAGTAATATTAACCAAAAAGTAGACAATCGTTTTCATAAAAGTATTGAAATAAAAATATCAATACTTTTTGACTCTAGGGATGAGACATACTGATAAACCTGTGTACCAAATCTTAAATTATAAAAGCTATACCTACACGCCATAATATTCTTTAAGTGTAACATTCATAAGGCTGTACTGTGGGTATTAAACCTTTGTAATTGAATTAGATTGTCCAATTGGGAAGTCTCTAAAACATACCTACGATACAAATATTCGAAAGGAACCGGAGGTGTAGTAGGCTACACTTCGAGTAAGTCCGTGAGCTATCGGGTAACTAAAAGCGTATGGTTTGTGATCGCCGTTCGTATCGTACTCGTTAATACCTTAAAACGCAGTATTTCCCTCCGTGCCCTTACTGCGTACTGGGAAGCACATACTTGGTTTTAATACCTTTACTAGTATATACGCTCTAGTCGACTGTACTGAAGTGGCAAGTGCTACATTGTATACTTGGGTATACTCTCGTTATTTTAGTACGGTTGTAAGCACCTAGAAAATGGATGTGTCACCAGTTTCACATATACCTTAAAAAATGCTTAGAAATTCGTGTATTTTTTTTACCTTTGTAAACCCGATGCTTTGCTTCCAACAATACAGAGCTAAATTGAACCAAACGAGAGCCGCCCCCACCGCATCGTGTGCCGTCGAGTGTAAGCGAGAGCCTTTGATTCGCGCACAAAAAAACCGACTCGGAAAGGAGATAGACTAACTAAAATATTTGTTGTGATATTTAAAGACATGATTTTAATGAAGTAAAACTTTTATATCTGGATGTTTAACTAAAAGGCAAAAGTGCAAAGTTAATATCAAATAACGTTTAAAATTCTAAACAAAATAGAATTGTTTTCGAATCCAGTGTAAATTTTTTAAAGATGTTTAAGACCTGTACATTATTAAATGTTGTCTTAAATTTGTAATATTACATTGGCCAATTTGGCAGCACTTACATTACAAATGGCTGCGTAAGAGCATTACGTAAACAATGTCAATAAAAAAATAAATTATTTTCGGTTTCCGTTTGTAAAACTTCAAAGGTTCCATTTTATTGAAATATAAGGCAAAATATTACTTTTCGTACGTAAAATCTTCCTTAACTTAAATGAAAACCGGAGATATAGTTACAAACGTACATTTTACAGCCAAGTATAAAATCAATTTACAACCAGCAAAACAATAAACACAATATACCCCGTATTTAATGAGTATAGGTCATAGAGTTATATAGGTAGGTATATGGTATACTAATGTATATATGATATTTAAGTATATATAGCTATGCATAATGTATTATTTTTCATTTCTGTGCACCAGGTGAAGTTTTGTGTTGTCAATAAAGAATGCGGAGTTGCCTGTTTATTTCATATATTCCATTTTATTTTTATGTTTGTGTATTCTGTGGTATTGTGATTACTTATGTCAGTTAACTGTTATTAATTAGGACGTAAGAACGAATAGGAGTAACTTGATATATTCGGTATCTCTTCGTTAAATATACACGCGAGACAGTCCATAAACGACAACTAACTAACTAACTTGATATAGTCCAAAGCAAAAATATTATCTCTGCAATTGCGTTATTGACTAAGAATGCCAGAAAACAAGAATCTCGTTCAGTGTTATAATCGTGGTTGCGGACAATTATTTGATCCCAGTAAAAATTTCAAAGGTAAGTTTCTAGACCTTTCTATAACCCTATTGCGGGAGAGAACGTTTCCTTTGTTATATTTATTATTATATTTACATACATGTAGATATGTTACTATGCAAATTTACTGAATTTTAGTAGATAAAATGTGTAAAAGTTTGATACGTTTAACTTATAATTTTGAATCCAAAGATGATTGCCTGCACCACCCAGGAACGCCAATATTTCACGATGCTTACAAAGGATGGTCATGTTGTAATAAGAAGAGCGTTGATTTCACTGAATTCTTGAACATCAAAGGTTGCACTCTCTCAAAGCATTCTAATGAGGTTAGTGGCTTACTCATTTAGGTTTATTTTTGTCACTGCTTGACCTTGTTTTCATAAGTTATATACTTCTAGAAACCGCCGGAACCTGAAAGAAAGGTGCTGGACAAGGAATTGGAAAACAAAGAAGTGATAGTAGTTAGAGCACCAGTGGCAGGACCACAGCTACCCAGACCACCATTTAATACGCCTATGGTGACTTTGAAACCAACTATTGCTGACTCACTTAGACAAGGTGTCCAAAACTTCTCACAACAAACAGCTGCTGCTGTTGATGAGAGGTATATATCTTATTTATATTCATATAAATATTATAAATTGATATCCATTGTGATATGATACTGCACACATACTAATATATTATAAAATTACATATTCTAACCAGTTATAACTTTTTATTGTAGATGTTGTATATATGAAAGTATTCAATTTGCATAATTCTACAATTTCATTGTTGGATTAGTTATATTATGAGTAAATTAATTACAGTGCAGTGTATAGAATTGGATGAAATTATTGATTGTATGAACCTTAATTTTTGGAACAGGATTGTTATAAGCACTAGTTTTGAGAACTAATATTCTCTGAGTGTAATATGTTATACTATGCATATTTTAAAGTTATCTGTCTCAAAAGCAGTATAGTTCTCATGAAAAAGAGTTTATTTAAAAAAATATTATGTTCTAACCATCACCAAAATTATATAATTCCAGTAAAATCACCATTGGTACCACTTGCAAAAATGGAGGCTGTAGGGCAACATATGAGGGCCCACATTCAAATGATGAAATTTGCACTTATCACCCAGGCTGTCCAGTGTTCCATGAGGGACTCAAGTTCTGGTCTTGCTGTCAGAAAAAAACAACAGATTTTAACACTTTCCTTAGTCAACCAGGTTGTACAACTGGCACACATAAATGGTTTAAAGAGGTAAATATGATGCTGTTTTATCTAGTCTTCATTGTCTTTACTGTATACTACATTTAACTTTGTTGGAACGGTCACTAACTTAATCCCTGAGGCCACATATGCTTTCTGAAATAAAAGTTATGAAAATTTTTGTAATGTCTTATTCAGAAAGAAGAGTATGAATATATTGCATTATTAAAGACACAAAGTACGACTTTAACGGCAACTTGTGATTGAGACTGGTTTCATCAAAACCCTTAACTGTGGATTTTATAAAAAGAATATAACAGTTTTTGCAATATTGGCAGTTCATACCCATCAGGCAATATATGTTTGTATATTACCTCAATAAATATTTAAAAAGATTGTAGAGTGTTTAATAAATTGTGTTTTTTTTACAGAGTACACCTGCTGGTTCTGTGAAATGTCGTTGGGACTGGCATCAAACATCTGAATATGTCATTGTTAGTGTATATGCCAAAAAATATGATCCCACTGAAAGTTTTGTTAAGTTAAACCCTATACGTTTAAATGCAAAGCTAGTATTTAAAGAACAAGGGGATGCCGCATTTGAGTTGGATTTGGAACTGAGAGGTGTAAGTTATTTTAAACATTTTTATTATTAGTAAAACAACTTCACAAACAAACTTAGCTTACAAAACAACTAGTACAAAACTGTGTTAAGACATTTCTTGTGAAAAGAGTATGTCTGGAAATTTTACATTGATTAAAATGAATTAAAACCACCTTCTTTATGTCAATGTTGTATAAATCTGGATTCAGTTGCAATAATATTTATAAAGTACAATTTATTTTGGTAAACCAATGTTTTCATTGAATTGCACTGATATTAATAGAATCTTTTAAATCTTATTATTGGAAAGAAAATCAAACAAAGAAGATCAAGTGCAGGTAGATACTGAAAAGCACAGGGTTGTCAATCATTCACAAGAAAATCAGTCCAAAGTCACCATGGTCAGTGCAATTCGCTTGAAATGTCAGGTCAACAGAAAGGTATTGTCTCTTATAAGCAATCTTTAAGGCTTGACTCTCCCTCACATAGATGGAAGAGGCAAGCAAGTCAGAGTCGCATACCTATAACTCGAATTGGCTGGTGCCAGGGGGACGTCCAATGCTATCATTATTTTACAGTTGTATGTATATACCATGTATTAATTTTTTAGGTTGTAAATATCGAAAAAAGTAGTGCATCAATGTTGTCAACCAAAATAGAAATTAAGTTAAAAAAAGCTGAACCTGGCGCATGGAGTAAATTAAACTTTCCACAGACAGAACCCAAGAAAGAGGAAGTAAAACTACAAGAGCTTGACCCATCAGAAGATGACTATGAGGACCTGTCAACTGTAGAAGCTATTGAAAAAGTAAATGTGACAGGTCAGGCTACTTGATTGGATTTTTTTTTGCAATTTGCTAAGTTTCTACAAGGCACTAACAATTTTCTCAGGATAGGAATATTTTCTGTAAGAGTTGTTCATATGCATTTTTTTTTTTTGAATAAAATGTGCTCTACTACATACTGATTGTTTTATTTTCAGTGACAAGGCAATGCAATAAAACTACACAAACAACTGTTTGATTAAATCAAAACATTTATGGTACAATAAGAGAGATATGATTTTTTTCACACTTTGTAACCCAATGTTACTATAATAATAATAATTTATTTAAAGTGCACAATATAATATTTTTTTAATAACTTACATGTTAAAGAATAAAATATAACATTTACAAATTTATACAATGACTAGATATATTATATATGTAGCTTTTCAGCATTCAGATATTATAAGTTTATTCTAAGGATTCACGTAATATGTTTAAGTGATGTACATTTTTTTTTATGTTTAGGTACTTGCACAATTATATTGACTTGTGACTAGACGTATGGAATTTAATAATTTTATTTTTATCTTGTTTTTGCTTATTTTTTATTTTCATCTTGTGATTGCTTATTTTTTATTTTTATAAGCGTTTTGGAACACTGTTTGCTCTATACCCACCATGTCCGATTGAATGTGATTTGACAGCATTCGATAATATATGTATAGACTAAGAGCTCGCAGGAGGAGGAACTGCCAGTGAACGTCTGCCATTCGTCGATCCGACTGAATAATGGATCTTGCTATCAAATACATGATCATATATGATAAAGAGATAGATATTATTTTAATGTAAGTTAATTCTTGGTGTGATTGAGTTAATAGGAATCAAGACTTGTCGTTTATGTATGTGGCTATCAAATATTGTTTTAGCGATATTAGAATAAACATTTTATTAGCAACGGATGCGTAGTTACATTTTAATATTTAATATCGATTTAATAGTACGTATTCGTTGCGCTCGCAACGCAGTACGTTCTTGTAAGCTATCTAGGATAAAGAATCGGTTCTAATACAGAGTTTTGTTTAGAACTACTTACTATATGGGTGTGGGCACAGTTCTAAGGTTAATATCTTTTCTCATAAGATACACTTTTAGGGTGGCTATGAAGTCGGCATATTCGGTTTGGTAGTATTTGCTGAAGAATAGACTTTATTATCGATACTAAGTAACATTATATATATTTTTTTGTTTAATTGAACCTTCTAATCTTGGGACTACCGATTCGAATAAAAATCCGAACATAAATTATTTTTGCTTTAGATAGCCTAAGCGAGCCTTAGGAGAGTAGCAGTGAGCACAAGTGAAACTGCGGTGAAGTCCTAGTTATGATTAAGTGAACAATTACAGTGCATGGTCCCTATGGCGATGAACAGTGTTCCGTGGTGTGGGTACTTGTAGTAACAGAGGGCGCATGGAACGCAAGTGTAGGCGCTGGTTGCATACGGTACATGTCGTGAAGGAGCGTTGCTACCGATACATCTCCTACAGTATCGCGAAACAGAAGCAGTTCTATTGAACGAGAACGGACAGCACGAAGTGACGGCAGTAGTAGTAGAAGGCGACCGAACCTGTAACGGAAAGTATGAAATATAAATTATCGTCTGAATAGTTGGTAGTGGCATGTATATAATATTACAATACCTAACGTTTCGAAATATCGTCAGCAAAAGAATAGTGCAACAATAATACAGTCGGGTTTTATATTTTTTTAATAATTTTAATTGTTCCATTTACGTTAGGGTTATTAGGTAAGTTTGTCTACCTTGTTGGTTGCCTAGTATATCTAGTTCGCACGTAGTCCGCGAGAATGCACTGAGCTTGGTCTTGCAGCATTTCTACTGGCTGTGTTTCGCCTAGCCCCGGGGTGTCTGCATCATATAGAATATTGATTAGCTATAATATATGAAGCAGCATGGTAAACAGAACAACATAATGTTGTCGGCACAATTCTTAGGTAGATAGGTATATGTATATTTAAAACGAACCAGGTGAAAATAGTACGATCGCTTTCATGCATCCGCACTCGCTGCCATCTGGCGCTATTTGGCGAAATCTGCATAGAATCTCCTGCAAAGATACATTACATTGTAGTTTTACTCACGTGTGTATTTCGGTAAAGATTATTCTAGGTTACAATCAAAAAGTATATTATTATTAAAAAAGATACCTGCAGAGTATTCAATTCTAAATCAGCCAATGGATCAGGAGGAAGACGTGCCCTTGCAGCTGGGGCTGCCAGCAGCGGTGCTAGGTCCCACGGTGCAGACCATTGCGCCAAATGTAGTAGGAAGAGATCTTTCCACGCAGCACGGAGAAGAACTAGTTGATCAGAAGCTGCTAGCGCTTGGAACGGTGCTAAGCACCGTACCCAACGCACCGCCATAAAGAGAAGACGAGCACTGGTTTCCTGTAAAACAGGGAGTAAATCGAAACAAAACTTAAGGAGGAACGTATTCTGATATATGTACATACAGACAAGTACACAAGTACAAGTAGAATTCTCAGTAGGTACCTAATAATGACTAAAACAGTTTTTTAGGAGTTTACACCTATCAACTGTCTAAACTATAGGTAGCTACCTATTTGCATCTGTTCTTGTATAGCATAGTTTTACATTAAAAGAAATAGGTAGGTACCTACCTACCTACATTTTTCGGGTTATTTAATGAAGACCTACTTGTAAACAAGGTACCTAAAAGTTTTGTAAGATACAACTTATATTAGGCTAAGAAAGATAAATTTAAATTGCTTCATTAGGTAGGTAGGTCTTATATTAATGTCTACTAGGAATTCCGACTACAAGTTTGACGCCAATATTAAAAATTCGGTGTAATGCAATACACCAGTGTTCACAGAAGTTCACAGGCTTCCAAACAATTTATAAATTACAATTCAATTTCTTTATTTCATAAAATTGCTTAATAGTTATTAGAAATAGTCCTGTTTTAAAAATAATTAAAAGTAAGTGTTTAGTTCAATAGGGACCCAGAGGATTAGGCTGTTCCTAAGTTCATGCTGTGTCAAATGTAAATTTTGGTATAACCGTCCTTTTCCAAAGTTATATATTAATTATTATTTATATATAAAATTTATAATATTAATATCTATTTATATATAAAATTATATATAAAAACTTTAATAATAATTTATATATAAAAACATTGTTGTACAGTGCTTTTACAAAGACATAAAATATTGTGCAATGAAAGTTATTACTTTTGAATTAGAAGGGATCTCTTATCCTTGACACATTAAGTAATATATACCATAACCTGTAATAAGGTGTAACAGTACCTTTCTCGTAGTGAGAGTGATACAAGGAAATCATACATTGCGTGCCCTAGAAAATGGAACGCTTATTTTAACCACTGAAAATAAATTGCAAAAAAAGTTAAAAAAAAACTCTTGTAAATGTATGTATGACGGTTATGACGGTTTTAATTTTCAGGTATACCTTTGCAATAAATGCATTAATGGATGTGTAAAGTTTAAGACTTTAATTGTTACTTAGGTACATACGAGGGCGATTTGAAAAGTTCTCGGGTCAACCAAGACATTAAGAAAATAAAATAAATAAAAGTTTCCTTGTCTCAATCTATCGCTTTTGTATATAGACGATTTTGTAGGCCGATTCTTCCCATTCTTTAAAACGCATCTTTGTTTATAAAAACTTTCCTCAAACCAGGTATTTTTTCAATATAGTGTAATGTGGTTTCTCAGAGGACTGTTCACTATAAACAGCAGTCACAGGTAATTTTCACAATATAATTTATTCTTACTTATAACATCCAACATCAGTTATAATATCACTCCAAACGCAGTCCCCACCATATCTCCCACTGTAATTGGTTATGACGTTATTAGTTGTAAAAGTCAGAGCTTAGCAAGCTAATTTATCTAACAGGTTAGCGTAGAATGGGCCTGTTACAGTCTGCCCTTTGGGAAGGTAGGCAATAAAAATAATTCCCTTGTAATCCAAAAATACTGATGCCATCACTTTTCCCGCCGACTTTCGCGCTTCGACTTTCTTCGGAGGCCGAGAATCGCTGTAATATGTATCCACTGTTTCGACTGTTGTTTAGTGTCAGGAATATAGTGATGCATCCAAGCTTCTGCAGTGGTGGTTATAAATCTTCTTAAAATGTCACGGTGGTCCACAAATTAACAAACCGATCTGACGTCGACGCTTTCTTTACCTTGTTTTAAAGAAACTGCCCACTTTTTAGTGTGGAGTACGAAGGTGGAAAGACACCTAATGTGTTATTCAGGTCTTCTTCCTTGATTTGACTTGACGTCATTTTTTTACGAAATATTTATTAATAACTCTTTATTTTTTTCCATTTTCTGGGGAACAGTAGATTCGCTTGAACAAAATATCGTAGAAAAATAGTTACGCAACCTATCACAATGGCACTTGGCATGCGATTAAATATAAATAATAATAAGTATACCTAATATATCATTAACATACAGGCCCCAAATTTCGGTTAGGCTGAGAACTTTTCAAACTGGCCTCGTATTTGTTGTTTTGCAAATTATTCAATCCGTTGTTGAGAAAAGCAACTAAAACTAACTTGATTTATATATAAAACCTTTTTAAAGTTAGTTTGTTTTCTTTTTTAAGTTAAGTTTTTCTCTGTTAATTACTTTTCATCCTATAATTAAAACAAATGCCCACGCCAGCGTTATGGCCACTGTAAGCAAGTAGTGTTTTTATTCCAAACCAATATCATATACCATACCCATGCACTCGAATAGTAGGTAAATTAAAGGATGTGTCAAGTGACATTACGCTTAAGGGCGATAGGCGGGGAAAGTCAAGTTGGTGATAAGTCACCCCGCGACCGTCCAATCGCGAGCTCGCACCCGCCCCTAGTCAAAAAGCCACCTATCAAATGTCAATGTTTACACCCCTTCAAGACGACTTTGAATTTTGCTTTAAAGTACCTACTAAAAATAAGGTATTCTATTTACTTACTCTTGCCTTGTCTCTACTGAGTTGTAGTAGAAAAACGACCTGGTTATCTTACCTAAATACCTACCGTAAAAAGTTTTAAGGGCGCTATACGTAGGTACGTATCTATAGGTATGTAAGTGGGTATGGATATTATCGTTTAGGTCTTTTAGGTGGCTATAAGGCAAGAATAACACAAAATCACTCACTTGCAGTAACTCCCATGTGGGAGCGAGGGGCGCTCCAAATGCGCTGGGCGGCGGTCGTAACAAGGTCGGATCACCCTGTAGTTGCAGTTGTTTAGCGCTCCACATCAGTTCCTGGGTGAACAATATAACAATGTACACGTGGAAGCACTAACATTTAAGTAGCACTTGCATAAATTTGGAATACCTATAGGTTTTTAAAATACTAACCAATCTTAATTCAAAGGATGTTTGTTACTCAAGTACCTACACCGGAGCGGCTAAACGGATCTATATGAAATTTGGCACAGTGATAGAAATGTTCGGTATAAATTTCCAACCAAACAAAATCACTGGCAACGGCTAGTATTATAAATGTGAAAGTAAGTTTGTTTGTATTCAAGCGAACGTCGTGAATCGTTGTTACGTGAAAACAATATAGGAAAAACATAAAAGAAAAATAATGAAAGCGAATATTAATTTTGAAGATAGCTGCTCTTATCACTGTTGAGATCGTAAAGTTACATATCTAATATCATCTACTTAGTCTGGCCATAATTACTTTTACAAGTAAAAAAAACATAATATTACATTTTAATTTGAGTCTGTCATTCTTGGAACTCTCCATCCGCTTGGTAGAAGTTTGTGATGTTTGTGAACCGGACATTGAAAGGTACAATGAAAACTCCTCTGTTTGTGACAGAAAAAGAAACTGGCAAGTATTCGTACGAAAGAGGCTATCAAAGTAGTTAAGGAAAGAATTCTAAGAAATCTTGCCCGAAAGCAAAAGATTTTATACCGGGAAATGAATATAGCACCTAGAACCATGTCGCGTATTTTAAAAGATGACAGGAAAGAATGCAGCCTATAAGAGACTCAAGAGGTCATGATTTAACTGATAATTAAACAATGAATAGGGTGTGAATGAGAACAATGTATAAACTAACACACAATACAGTAATATATGTGTTATGAAATAGCAAAAATAAAAGATTTTTCCTTGTAACATATTGTTTTGGCAAGACTAGTTATATTAGGTATCTAATTTTACCATGATGTTTTGTTTGTTGTTAAAAACGCGCGTTGTACCGCTTCTTTATAAAATTCGTTACTTAAGAACGTCTCCATCGGTTCAGAAATTAGTTTATACTTTATTTAGATGGTATTTAACAAAAAAGTTATTGTTCAGTTCGGAGTTTTCAATTTGGTTTTAATTGGTTGGTTTTTTTTTGTGAAGTCCTATTTTTTTCTAAAATAAAAGTAGCATAAGTTACTCCTTGTTACATCAGCTATCTGCCAGTGAAAGTCCCGTCAAAATCGGTTCAGCCATTTCAGAGATTAGCCGGAACAAACAGGCAGACAGCCAAAAATTTAAAAAAAAATCGTTTTGGTATAAGTACCGTGTATACATCCATATGCACTCAGTAAAAAGCGGTTATTTTAATATTACAAACAGACACTCTAATTTCATTTATTTGTATATATGAATAAATCCCGTCTTCTGTAGTGTAGGTACCTGGCATTTATCAGTAGACATCAATATATGCAGCAGCCCTGGCGGCGGCGGCGGCAGGAATGGCTCCGGCATAAGCGGCAGCGGGCTCGACGCTCCTGCTCCACCCGCACCGCTAGATCCAGCTGATGACGCTGTGCTGAGCGGAGCCTGCTCACTCAACCCGGTTATACTGAACTAATTACCAAAAAAAAGGAGTTTTTAGAGGGCGATACCCAACCTACTTATCGAAGCCACTGTAAGGTGGACATGATAAAATCCAAGCTATTAAAATAAATTTTAGTATGATTGCCGAGGCTTGAATAGTTGTTGCAACAAATCTCAATTGCCAACTATAAAACCAAACCGCCTCGACTTTGCTAATAGTCACTGGCATCCAACCCTCAAACATGAGAAGTGTCTAAGAGAAAACGTCGCAGTCTGTTGTCTCGGGCTCTTAATGCAGAATAACTTCATATACATATGTTATCTACATATGAAATTATACTCTGAAATTATGAATTCTACTTTGATATTTTGAAGTGGTTGTAGTGTAATGACTAAGAAGACTTGCGATCAACTGGTTGCGGGCTCGAACTCACCAAATCAAATCAAAATCATTTATTTGAATCAGACCAATCATAGGTATTTTTGAACTGTCACGAGAAGACGTCAGTAAGACTTCGTGAAGCTAGTTGCTAGTTCAATACGTAGATCCCAGAAGAACATACAACATACTCCAAAAACTCTCGTTTTCAGTCAGCTCTGGTGAGGATTTCCACACGTAAAAAAAAGGTGGAATGTGTAAAGTTTACGTATTTTGTTTTGTTTTGCGATTGTTCAATCAGCTATTGAGAAAATTCATAAAAACTAAGTTTTTTATAATTAAAAACTTTTGAAGTTAGATTTTACAGATTTTCTTCTATAAAACGGTTATAACAAGTATATACAAAACAAGTGTTAAGTTTTCTAGGTCTCGCTGTATTAGTATAAACGTACGCATGATACTTACTTCAAACAATATAATAATTATGTAGTACATTTTTTAACGGTTTGTTTAAGATCTTCTAACCCCCATGGCTACTTACTTGGAAATTGAACGGTTGTGGCAGTGGCGCGTAGGGCGACGGTGGAGACAGTTTTAAAGGATGAGGTTTGTGTGTGTGGGTGAGCTGTGGCGGAGGCAGCACTCCCATGGTGCCTGCCTGCAGTTTTGGCTTCCGAGGACCTCGCTCATGCTGCACCGCTACGAGAAGAACTGAGATATTAGAGTACTGTAAGAAACGTGACAAAATGTAGCGAATTTTATGTAATAAGCCGATTTTTGGAAAGTTTAAATTTATCTTTACATTGTTTTTCTACAAGCACTATTAATAGTAATATAGTAGGTTAGTGGACTGGCTTAGCTGTCTAACTAGTCAATGGCGTTATGAAATTATGCAACAGCTATTAGAAGATACATCTACAACTGCCCCTACGTGGTATCTAATATGATACTATAATTATTGTTTGAGACCAACAGCAACGTAGTGTAATCAACTCATAAGTTAAAAAAAAACCGTTTAATATTAGTGACATTTTCGTTCGATGGAGCTGTTACAAAGCTTAGTTCACGCCATGGTTGTGTTACACACGTTAGTATTTAAGGCCTACAAACCTTATGTACGACGGGCAATTCGCAAATATCCTAGATCCCACTGAAATTCGTCAGTTGGCCAATATGATCAGGGAAAACGAGGGCAACCAATTAGCCCTATTAAACGTTAGGATCAGGTACCCGAGTGTACTCGAGAAGCTAAGTTCCTTTAAAGTAACCCATAATGGATAGGTCAGACACAGGTAGAGTCAAACGCCGATCGCTCAAGCTAGTGTTGTCAAACAACGAGATGAAATAGGAGAGTTTCTTAGGGTACAACAACCACACATAATGCTGGTACAAGAGACCTTTCTCAAACCATCACAGAGAAACCCTAACATCGCGAACTACTGCGTGGTTCGTAATGATAGCTTGAATTCGCTCTTAGGTGGCACCTTCATCTGCTATAAAAGGTCCCTGCACTGCATACCTATGGATCCGCCTGAACTGACGCACCTAGGTATGACCGGACACCAATCCATTATTATCGAGTCAGCTTATCTGTCACCAAACTCCACCCCAGACAGACTCAGGCAACTACTTGGGTAATCTTAGGACACTGCTAGACCAAAGCGGAGCAGAAACATAATGTGAAATAGCCACAACAACCAACCGCAGAGGTAGAACCCTAGAGTTTCTGTCGACATTACTTAACTTTGACATTGTAACACCACTAGAGCCTTCACTTCCCGGCAAATGTGACACACAGACCCGACATCTTAGACGTGGCACTTCTAAAGAACGTAAACCTACGTTTGTGTTTAGTAGAAGTGCTGCACGAACTAACCTCAGGCCATCGACCTGTAGCCATAGAATTCGCACCACGATTACGTCCCATAGACACGGGTCGTCCTGAATAAGGTGATTATGGATCCTGAATAAGGTGATATGGATTGTCACCTCGCCTTCTGGCAGCTATCCCAATTTTTGAGAAAGGACATAACATAGTCACCACCATGCCTCCCTTAAACAGACAAAAGCTCCCTCTGGCCTTCGACGATTCAGAGAAATCGTAGTGCCTGGCCGACAGTCTCGGAGCGCAATGTACGCCCAGTTCTCTATACATAGATCACAGCCAATTATTAGAGGTAGACGAAGAGGTGGAACGTAGAACATCACTCCCGATGCCAGCAATAGTGACTGACCCACAAGACAATAGGGACCACATCTCCCTAGTTACCCCAGATGAGGTAAAAACGATTGTCAAGGGTCTATATACTCGAAAAGCACTGGGCTCGGACGGGATATCTCTATCACAAATAGAGTTAGATAGATAGATGGACAGTATTTATTTGTATAAACATGGTGTTAAAAAAAAACAGTCATGTTCAGCCGCATTTAGTTGCATACAAATTTGTTTCAGGACACGGCGTGCAGACCGCGTAAGTATTTATAGAAAAACAGCAAGACCTTTACAAAAATGGATTCATAGATTCATTTCATCAAAAATGGAAAAATAACTTCCTATCCAATCAATTATATTTACAATAGTATTTCAATACGCAATGGATGTCAAAGTAGACCCCTATTTGCACACATAAAACAATATATAGTTATATATATATATATATATATATATATATATATATATATATATATATATATAGTTCATTGTAAGTATCAGATACTGTTACACAAGTACTTTGCAGATAAAAAAAATATACGTTCAACATCATCACTTCAGAAACGAAGAAAATCGTCCTCTTTCATAATATCGGATATATCATAGTAAACCCTTTCAGTTAATAAATTTATAAGTTTATGTTTTATAATAGAAGTACTCAGTAATATCCTTTATTTTGGTAGTTTATTATATATAGTCGGAGCCATACAGAAACTTTTGCGCATAAAAGCTGTTTTAGCATCATGAAGGCAGACTTTGGAATTGTCACGTCTATTTCTTGATACAAAATCAGACAAACGCTGAAACAGATTAGAATTTGAAATAATCAAAATTAACGTTTCCAAAATGTATAAAGAAGGTAATGTCAATATCTTGTGTTTTACAAAATACGCTTTGAAACTCTCTGTTATTTCCAGTTTGAACATCGATCGAATGCACCTTTTCTGGGCCCGAAATGCTATATCATTATCCGTACTCCTTCCCCAAAACATAATTCCATAATTAATAATTGATTGCGCTAATCCATAATAGTGCATGTTGTCTAAGAGCATATGCAGCGCTACTTAATTTTTTACTAAGTGCTTCAATTTGAGGTTTTCAGTTCAACTTACTACAAGAAACTTTATAGTGTCAGCTTCAATTATAATAATATTATTAGAATGAATATTCAGATTTTAAATTTTATGTGTACGTTATCTGAAGTGAATTATCTTTGTCTTATTCAAGTTAATTATCAAATTATTAGCATTTAACCAATTTATAATAGAATTCAATTAATTATTTATCTCATTCTAATATGTTTTTCGGTCATTACAAGGTATAGTCACAGTGCTGTCGTCAGTTATAAAACTATTCCCTGAAAGAATATTAATCCCTCTGGCATTTATTTTCAATGCAGCGCTCTCAAACAATATCTTTCCACAACAGTGGAAAGAAGCCGCTATTATTGGAATACCCAAACCCGGCAAACCAAAGTCCGAGCCGACTAGTTATAGACCGATAAGTCTGCCTATGGGTTTAGGTGAAATCTCTGAGCGTTTATTTTACAGTAGGCTGAAAGCATATGCCGATAATAACCGCCTTATCCCCCCCAAGCAATTTAGTTTACTAAGCAAACACTCGTGTATCCAGCAAGTCCATCCACCGCATCGTTGAGTTCTCCAAAGAAACTAATTTCTTCGATGTAGCGAAAGCTTTTGACAAAGTATGGCACAACGCCTTGATTTACAAGCTTTTCACTATTGGAGTGCTCACAGACTCGTACACATCATACGAGACCTCTTGTCGAATCGAAGTTTTCGCTACCGCGTGGAGGGATTTCTATCCACCATATCCTTGCCAGCGTCCCGCAAGGATCCGTAATCTCCACCCTCCTATACGCGCAGTACAGCAGCGATATCTCTTTGCATCGGTCTGTGCAGACAGCACTTTTTGCAGACACAGCTATATATTACTCAGGTTGGAACCCGTCATCAGTCGTTAGGAACCTCCAAACCGCGCGATAGGCGCGTGGTTTCGGAAATGGAGAATAGAGTTCAATCCCGAGAAGAGCCAGGCGGTGTTGTTTCACAGGAGACTACTCCGCCTGTATCCATTGGAGGAGCTCCCACAAATAAGGATGTTTGGTAAGCCTATACCCTGGGCTAGGAAGGCCAAATATCTAGGTGTAATCATTGACATTAAGGCGGTTCGTAACAGGGCCGCCTTCGTGTTAAGTCGACTTCATAGCTTAGTGAACTCTCGTTCAAAGCTGAATGTAATTTAATGTGAGTAATGTCGATCTTCACATCGACCTAGAGCTGCCGACCATCAGGCAATTCATAAAGCAGTGCTCCCTTAGCTATTTTGAATCTGCTCCGACTCATCCCAACAGTGGTGCGGCTGTAAATTCCACACCCATTTATATCTCACATATACGTAGGCCTAAACATGCTCCTGTAGAGCTAGACGATATTATAACACTCGCTCAAGCTAGAGTGTACACAGCTCGTGAAGCTACCACAAATCGTCAGCGATTCAGACATTTAAATGTGGGTCTTGGTCGCCCTAGTTTACCAGCGATGCCCCAAGCCGAGGTTAGTACCCGTCGCGTCGTAAAGTATCACCGTCTCCATTGCTCTTTAATCATGCTTTATATTATTTTGTATAATATAAACTGCATTCTTCATCCCTTCATTACGCATCTCAAAAGTGAAATCGGGTCACAAACGGCGTAGACTTTGCGTTACATATCCAAAAAGGGCCTCCTTTTGAAGTTAAAATATACGGCTGTAACATACACATAACATAACACTCTCACGAATACGGCAGCGGTACGCAGGCTCCTCCTCTCTCACTCTTACCCACTAGCCGTATTTCGGACAGACGAGTGAATCAGTGAATAAGTAAATAAACACTCCATAGTTCAACTTAGATTAGTTTAAGATATCACTTCTGTAGGGCGTCAAGAAACACACACCATTTTTTTTTTGTATGTTAGAAGCAATAAAAATATTTTATTTATTAATTGATATCACTTTATTGTAAACCATTCGCGGTCTTTTCACTGGCGGTGATCTCTTCCATGCAACCTGTATAAAGGTTGCCTCGATATTGGCAGATTTATATTCGGGATTATTACTGATTGATTATATTGTTTACAATTTTTTTCATATTTTGACTATAGTGGAGTCAACGACAAAGAGCATCGGTGTACGTATAAATGGGCAGTTGTTATACACGTCGGATTATATAGCCATGAACCGCTTACTCGTTGGCGATCCCTCGGTAAGCCGGGATCGCTCGTCGACTACCTTTCTGTTGATGTGGAGTGAGGGTCGCCTCATAATGGTGATATTTGACGATGAGTTTTTGTTTATTTATTATTAGTTATATGTATTGCACGTATCTTGCACGTAAAAAAACAAACCTTTACCGTTGTGTACAATATCACTTAGTAAGTAATGAACCATTTCGCGCGGTTTGAAAGTTTTTTTTTACAGACAACTCCCGCAGTAGGATTGATTAAAGTATGTAGAGTATTTTTAAAACTCGAGTAATACTATTTTAAAATATACAGTAGATACACAACGTATTAATATTCTTTTTTTCAAACAGTTTAACAATTAAATCACTAGTAAAGTGTAAACAATCCAAACAGTAAAGTAACTATAGATAAGTAATTCTAATCATTTAAAATGTACCCAGAACATCAGAATCAGAAATGAATGCAGTTCCATTGTGCATGTGGCCTGTGCAGGGATGACGTCACGCAATCAGCTTACCGAGCCTGAGTCCATGAGAATGCGGCTATTGTGTCCGCACATGTCAACGCATACGCTAGCGTTCCCTCGCCGCCGCTACGAGAGCCATGCTTCTACGATTACGACGTACGACTTTGCTACGAATGCCTATCGTCGACAGCTAAAACCTACCTACATCGTATTGATATTGACGTTCGACTCACGATAAGTGTTTTCTTGGTAAGGTCTTAAAATATTAATGACTATTAAGGGAGTTATAAGGATTAGCGCCCGTCACGATTGTAATGTTTTATAAGGTTGGGTATGTACACATACATATTGGAATGATTGATGAGTTCTGTTAGATTCTATAGTGGAAAAAGCTGCTATCAGAGTTAGGATTTTTTGATTTTAAATCGTGTAATCTATTTGCAAGATATTAGATATAATCTAGACAGTCCAATAAACTATTCGCAAAACTTACTTAAATCCTATTCATTCTAAGTAAGTTAGCGAAAATTCTGTTTTTAGGTTTAACGATTTTTTATTAGTAAGTAAATAAGTAAGTAAGTAACTTCTCTTTACTGTTCATCAAATATAAAATTTAAAAAAAATATGTTTTGTTGCACATAAAACGTACAATGGTCGGCCTTATCGCAACAAGCAATATCGTACAGGCAACCTATGGATGAACAGGACTTCATTGATTAATATGGGCGGTTATATTATTGATTTATGAAATGGGGTATTACAATGGCATATTATATATATACATATATATGTGAACATATACATACATACATATACCTACACAAACAAGTAAATACATGATTATA
Organism: Tyria jacobaeae; assembly: GCA_947561695.1. Taxonomy (NCBI): domain Eukaryota; kingdom Metazoa; phylum Arthropoda; class Insecta; order Lepidoptera; family Erebidae; genus Tyria; species Tyria jacobaeae. Next base: position 10,494,306 of record OX387210.1, read on the forward strand.
GTTATCTTAGAGATAACTTTGCTATATTAATCAATATTCTTTTAACATTTTTTAAAAGATCCTAATGATTGAGCTCGTATGATAGATACTGGTAGGGCATTTCAGAAACGTGGTGTCTTAACTGTATAAAATTCATAAGTAAGTGGTAGAGCCATGCTTAGGCACGAATGGGCCTCACAGAAATCGGCGTTGCGTTTCATTTCCTCGAAATTAGTGAGGTTTCGGGAGACCCAACTCCGGCTCTCCTTTATCCTCACCCTTGTCTCACTCCTTTCCCGTCCCCTCATCCCTCATCACCCTAAAAGGCGGGCAGCGCACTTACGACTCTCGAGTTGCAGGTGTACATGGACGGCGGTTGTCACTTACGCCAGGTGACCCGTCTGTTCGTCTGTGCCCTTATAATATAAAAAAAAAACCCTTTGTCGAATGCCCAGTGCAGTTTTAAGTTTTCCGATAATCGCAACAGCCTCGAATGTGTGTCACATATGTAGGAAATAAAAACGTTCCTTGAGATAAGGTATGCATGTATGTATGTATGTATATTTAAAAGACGAATCTACCGAAAAATTGCAATTGTGTAAAAAATATATGTATTTTAATGCTACAAAGAAGTAGGTATAAATCTCTTAGGCCCTTTTAAATAACAAATTTAGCTTTTATTACCTTGTACTTACTACAAAAACACCATTCGCATCATAAAAAAATTGTTGAGCGAGCAACTGATGCAAAGTTAACCTTTTGTTTATGGTGCACATGTAATCCCATATAGAACACGTGCTTTTTTTCTCGACATGCTCCTCCCCTTTTGATTAAAAAAAAAGGACTTTATCCCATACAATTTAAGGCATAAAGTCATTGTTCGTGGTTATTTTGGGGTCGTTTAAGCCAACGGCTCAGTTTCCAGCGTGACGCGGATAATCGCGATTTTAATTAACGAAGGCGAAATGTGTAACAAGTTTTCTACGATCTGATGACTTCGGAACACTATAGACAAGCGCTTCTTAAAACACACATACTGTTTGTATGAGATAGGATTAGGTTTTGATAATAATTTATCGAAGTAAAATGTAGACTTGGAATGCTTTAAAACAATTGAGGTACAAAAATTTGTTCTTATAAGATATTTAAATCAGAAATTAAAGCTATGTATTTGACCTCCGAGGGTCATCGACATAGACTAAGATAATCATGTACATTTCATCCCACGGTTGTTGAACTGTCAAGTGAAAACGTAACGTTGAATGTCAAGTACCTATAGCTACTAGGTAACATATAGAATCTATAAAACACTATCAGACGATTCCCTATTTCTTATAATCTGTCTGATATCGAAACCGCAAATAACAGATAATGGCGTATGTTCAGTTTCATCTGTATAAAGTGTATCCATTTAGATTAAGTTGAGCAGATATTATACTCAAAAGAAGTTAAGTTTGCGTCGCTTAAGCTCGCATAAAAGGCGTTCAGTGAATCACATTTGTAACGTTTAAAAGAGAGATTTAACTTCAAACATCTATCGCAAGCCCCTCGCTCGCTCGAATTGAAAGCAAACACAACATGTTTTTCAGAAAGGTAGTTGATACAAAAAGTACGTATTTGTTGTTTATCACCCGCGAGGCAATTGCGATTCAACGTCAATTACTTTCACTATATTAAAATTCGTTGTTTTCAAATATAGCCGGCGGTAATCAATGTTTCTCTAATATACATCCATATGTATATATAGTATATTAAAAAGAGTTGTTAACCAGTGACTAAATTACGGTCACAATAAGTTGTTATCTTTACGTAATATATATATATAAATAATAAAACTTCGACATAACAAGCATACATTAAAAATTTAAAATACAGACGACTTCAAAGCCCCTTTATCGTTTAAAAAAAGAGATGATGATCTTCGAACGGCTGAATAGATTTTCTTTAATTACTTATACTTAAGATACTCTCCATCATTAAACGATACATAATAGGTTACTCCATCTAAGACCTATGATGGATATATATAGGGATGGTCATACAAACATACAGATATACATGTTAAACTTATAATACCCTTCCTTCTTGCATCAAGTGTTAAAAAATACAGAGCTGGTGGTATTCGTGGTGATTGGTTAAAAAGAAGATGAATAAAGTGTGTGTAACTAGTACTAACTGGCATACCATTATACCGTGAGGAGCGGTTTGGTAACTAAAATGTACTTACGATACGTCACCGCTCGTGGTGTGGAGTTCTGTGGTCGATACCATAGGGATGTACCGTAGATCCACATTTCGATTAAACTTGCATTCGTAAAATACTAAGTGAGCTTAAGTATCTACATGACTATTATACATTTAAAGAGAATGAGATCTTATGTACTGTGAGTGAAAAATTAAATGCGTTAATTAAAAAAAGGTTCCGCCACAGCCTTTCGCGTTTCTTAGCATTATATAAATAAACGAATAGTTGCTAGTGTTAAATATTTTGTTTCCAAAGAAGATGCCGCTAAAAGGCGCACCGTGTATTGAACTTTAACTCTTTACCAGGCAATTATTACATGTCACTGGTTCAAAAGATGTTACTTCTTTAGAGCAAAAATACCACGAACTGACTTCACTATATTATGACCAGCAAAAGTTCTGAACGTTGAATGTGAATCTAATTTCATAGGTATATTTTTTATAACTAAGTGTGAGTAGTGGATGGGAAAGGATCTAATGTTGTCATCTGTCAAGTCAAAGTTTAATAAAATGAAATGAGACAATAGAAACTGCTGGATGAAGAGAAAAGCATATCGTTGGACTCAAGTTAGTGGTAGGTATTTTAAATAATCTTTGACTAATTACTTGGATTAGGTATATATTAGTTTATGATTTCAGAAGGCCACGGGTGTTTGAATCCTCAGGCATTTGACTCTAGGACGCATCAATGTATCGATGTATTCTCTACTCTATAATATATGTCTAAGACCTCCCTACTTTGCTATGTGTAACAGAGAAAAACTTACACAGGTATTATTTATCGATAGTCGGGGGCTGCTCTCATCCAGCAGACACGTAGCCCGAGGAGTGTGGGAGGCCCGGCGGGTGTGGGGCATGATTAATGACCCAATAATCCCGGTGCCCGCCGCCTGCCTTATGAAAGCTTCACGAAGCCGAATTGGTGGACGGTCAAAATGTTTATTGACTGAACAGGCATAACCAAGGCTTATATTAACTGAACTAACGAGTTCGTAAATAAAAATACTCGTAAATAACTCGTCAGCTCATACAACGTTATTCTTTGTCACCATTCAAATAATCATTTGGAATAACATTTTAATAATTTTCACATTTGCAGATGCTTGTGCAGAATTTTCTATTAAAATTTTGGTAATATACTTAACGATAGTGCTGTTCAAAATATTCAGACATGGAATTGACTTCCGATTCAGCTTTCTTAGTACATATTTGTATCTTAACTAAATGTGTTTTGGAAAATACCACATAAACATTAATAATTTGCCACCGCAATTTTAGTGGACTGGTTACATTTTAATTAACAAATAATAACCTTCATAATGATGATAAGATAAAGAGTTGTTTAATCATGAGATACCAGGGAAATTACGAATATGTTTTTAAATTGCACGTTTTTTACCATTTAAAGTACATATTGCACAAAGGAATCTGAAAGGCGCATTGAATGTAGTTATCTGTTTTTTTTTTTTAAAGATAATTATAATAGATTTATATAGATTTTATAATAAACCAAACTTTGACAAGTCTTTTAAACATAAATTGAGTTGCCTGATTGACACAAAGTAACATTTAAACTGTCCAACACACCTAAGAAAGATCTATTAACAAGTGATCTATTCATTTGTAAGGAAGGTGAGGGAGATCCGATGAAGGAACATGACTTGCCAAATGTTGGCGTCAAGAGGCAGCTTTCGCTTCGCCGATAATATCAACCCGGATCAAGATGTTAAACAGACTGCTTTTTGCGTAACAGGCTTTATGTTAATACACCTATAATATGAAGATTTAAGATAAATAGGTAATAAGATAGAGTAAAATAACCGTGAATTAAATTATTTATGTTTAGTAGACTACACGGGTGAAATAGGTTGAATCACTAATTACTATTGCATGAAATATTGTGGATTTAATTCCTAAATGTCACAAATGACTATTGATGTCATTGACCGACAGTTAAATTAATTTTGTCTAATTGTACTTTGTGTTATTTCTTATCACTGGTATCTAAACACACGATTTTCTGTCAAAAGTTTGAAACCATTCATCGTATTGGAATATTAACCAAAATTGTTAAAATAATAGCATTAGTGTAAGCCGATGTTTACGTGCTGGCAGCGCCATCTCAATCTAATTCAAATTATATATCAACAGATGATTAAAGCTGTAACACAAATCAATTTAGTCCAGCGCCGAGGACCGCAACAAATTTAGGATCATTATGAAACAACGACAACTGTGTCAAGAGTGAACGATTAAGGCTGAGGACCATGGATGATCAGTCGCATTCCATCTTTAGCACTCACTAGCGTAACGATCTAAAGTTTTAAAGCTTTTACAAATAAGATAATTTGAGTAACGATACGATGTAAAAAAAAACATAGATGTAAAATATCTTAATAATAATGTATATAATATAATACGTTCTGTCTGATGGTAGGATCGCCAGTGAGGGTTGTAATCGCTCAAGGTATATAATTTATTGTATTAGAATATTTGAAGATTGTTGAAGACATGTAATCGCTTACTTTCAGGTATATTTTAAAGTAAGTAGAGTATAACTAGGTTTATGTAGTTAAAGCACACGCATTCTAATCCTAACACAGGGGTAACACATCTATTTAGCAATTTAAAATACTTATAGAAAAGACAATAGTTTATACAAGATAGATTCCCCACCCCAAATTGTGGTTACATACTTTTGAAAACAAAACTCATTTCATATGTGCGTCTGTAAAATAACATATCAACGCCATAATGAACACCTTTGAGTTCTAGCAAAACCATTTATTTGTATGTAATATTTCGTTTATTTCTGTCACAAATGTTATTAGCGCTCCATAGCTACGCATCAAAATCATCGTGTGGAAAATATTTGAGGAGAGAACGACCCCGTGTCCCGACATTCGTTTTGACGTTAATTCCAGCCGCATTTGTTCCATTACATTTCCGACACAAAGTAGATACGCGTTTGCCGAATTGACTAGGTGGATGCGACCAGGCGAACGGTACACGAAAAGGATGGGGCGAGCCAGCTGGGTAGTCGGACAGGGACAGAGTACCAAAAGTGAGAAAGATGTATTCAGAAGTGAAATAGTCTGCTGGCTGAGCACATCATCATTAACGAGCCAGAGAGGGCGGAGGGCAGCGAAGAGGCAGAGGGGGCGCGTCAGGTGGGCGATGTCCCACGCTCGTCCACACCTGCGCGCGAAATTGTTCCTTACCGCAACCATCTCAGAGAACTTATCCGTGTAAAGCTACCGCGCTACGAGTCCGCGACCTCAGGGAATATTTTCGAGTGCACCGACATAAATATGAGAAATATCCAGGTTTTTATTCACCTTCCACCCTGCGGGGGCCGTTCGGGCCCGGACAAACATCTCGTATAATAGATGTCCAACGATGTCGAGATGACAATGGGTTTTCTTACACACGCTTAGTTTTACTTTATATTGACAGTGACACCTGTCAATAATATTACAAATAGTTGAATAGCTACACATTTAATCTTAATAACTTCATACTGGTTGTACCTTCCCGCAGGGAACATCGTGAATTGTGCAATTTTCTATTAACTTTTTACACGTTAGGAGTTGATTGAAGTTCACTGCGCAGTTATTGAATGCAAAATAATTCAATTTCATACTCACTGTGAAACCGCTTATTTTAAAGACAACCTTTAAATATTTAGGATCATTTATTTTCGCTAGATTTAAATACTTATTAATTTTTTATTTCCTAAAAATGTATACGATATGAAATCATTTGAGATAATAAAAGGTTGGCTTTTTTCACGAAAAAGTATAATGAAGTAGTCGCCTATCAATAGCCTAGTCTGTCAATAACCTATCAATAGGCGACGCGACAGCGAGAACAACAAAACTGTGTTCTCTTTTATAAAGTTGATGCAAAGTTACTAGTGCGGTTTTTGAACGTCGAGCCTGTTTCAGAACTGTACAAGTTGGGAGTGCACCGCATCGCTTTATTTTACCGATTTAAATAACTTTGTTGTATACACCACAAAGTTTACAGATGGACTCCAAAGTTTCTCCATTTCATAGCGTTTTGTAAAAGAGGTTATAACTTTACTTACATAGACAATTGCTACACATTTATTCATATATAAATAGTTTATGTAGTATTAGTAAACTTATATCAAATAAAGAGTTTTTAGAAAATGCATTAATTAAATGTTTACAATCAATGTGTAATAATTTCTGATGAACCAAACTTAATTTAACTACAAAAACAATCATCAATAAACCTCGACTAATCCACCCGTGTGTAATGCAATTAACCCACGCACAGACAATGCGAAAATTAATTAAGAATCACGTAAACATTTACAAAAAATATAGCCCTAAAACCAGATGCAACAGATTATCCCATTAAACATTTTAGTTTTATTCGATATGACACTGCAATAATTTGTTCACGCACAACATTAAAATGAAATTAGACGGGAGAGATTCACCCCTAGGGACGAAAGAGGGTTGAATCACTTGATCTGTCAAAATATCGGTAATATTTTAGTTGGTTGGGAGGACAGCGGGCAAACACGGAAGCAGTGAATAAATCACATAATCGGATCGACGCGACGACGACGGCGCTTATTCTGTTCTTTTATAGTGGTCAATACTCACGTTATTTACCATAACATTGTAAAAACAATAAAACCTCTTATGTGTTGTTAAGTTATATCGTAAAACTATTTAAACAAAATATGACACTAAAGACATTGCACTTGCATACAATGTTTTGCATTAATATTGTACTTGCATACAATTACAGTACAAAAAAAACGTCTTTTTATTATGCATTATGTCTAGTTTTAAATTTATTCTATCCAACATTGCTAATTACTTCATTTTGCTATTACATTTTGAGTTTCATATAGGGTAATTTAATTCTATTCACTTACAACATTTATTACTTATCACGTAAGAACAAGGCTTAAAACGAGTCATTGACGATGCAGTAAAGTCTTGCTACAATGGTTTAAGTTTACACAGCTAAACTAAAAGTATAATGAAAGGTAATAAACATTTACAAACGAAACAGAAGTAGCCATTATAATACAATTGGCGTCCCTTTGTTCGCTCCCCTCGACCGGGTGTGGTCACGGTGCACTAGGTGTCGAGCGCGAACACGTGTTACTGATCCGTAACACTGCTCAAAAAGCACCGATCTACTCGATTTGATACGCTCTCAATGCAACAGAGGTTCAGAGGGTTTAATACATCTATAAATATTCATTACGAGTGGAATATTAAGTGTGCAATAAAACCATTACCTGAGTGTTGATATGATTTATAAATTTGAGTTCTACAAAAAAAAAAGACTTATTATAATTCTAATATATTGTAGAAATTTTATTTAAAAATATATAATCAGAGTCTTTTCAGTTAAGAACAAATGAAAAGATAGCACGATGTAGAAATGTTTCCATTCGTTACCGGCCATTTAAGTTCTCTTTTTAACACAAAAGGACTTCAAAAAGGTAAGCTCATTCGAGAATCAAAACCTATCGCGCGAACCGTTAAATTAAAAATAAATATTGCGAAACGTCAGCATGTTACGGGTCTGGTTCAGGAATATATCCAGGGAAAAATCGAAAAACGTTAGGATGGCCGATGTCGGTTCACAGGGGTGGTGTGGGGTAAGGTGAATCTTTTTGTGAAGTGGAGAGAATTAATTTAACCCGCTGCGGGGTAACACGACATGGCGGTAATTGAAAAGTTTGCCCCCTTGTCGGAGCCGATGCCGACGGCGACACGTCTTCGCGACACTCGTGTTTTATAACAGCCTTTTATGGTAATTGATATTTTAAACATGATTATATTATATTGCCTTTTATATATCACCATCAACCGTACGGTGATAAGTATAGCTATATATATCTAGCCTTCTACCTGCATTCAGAGTGTCATGAGTCTCTACAACATCAGAATGTATTATTTTCTGTAAATTTTGTGTACTCACAATAGGGTTATTTCAGTATGTATGTATATTTAAATAGAATAAAACAGATGAGCATTTGAATAGAAAAAACAAATAAAACATTACTTTCAGATTTCCAATAGAACATTTCGCGAAACGGGGAACGTGAAATTTTAAAATACGTACTTAAAGCATTAACCTACACGCGTCCAATATTTAGAGTAGTATAATAGACCCCGTAAATAACTTAAAGCACTGACAATTTTAGGAAAATTTGTGGCTATTATACAGAAGTGCTATTTCGAAATTATATCATTGAACTTGAAAATAAATTAAATAATATTTTTTATGTATGTATGTTACATGAGTATGGGTATTTATTACCAAAAATATTGAAGAAATGTCATTAAATTAATTAAAGTTGACATGAAAATGTATAATATTTTATTTAGGAATTTGCACCTTACACCAGGAAAATCAATATCAACATAAAAAAGTGATGAAAAATATTAGTAGACTACACAACTCCTATAATTTGATTATTCATTGATTTGATATTTATAGGGTTAGGTACCTTAGTCGACAAAAATGAAACCATTGTAGGGTCACTTTGTTGTGCGTCTATCAGTCTGTCAATATCCGTTTTCTCAGGAACGCGTAGAGGTATCAAGCTGATATGAAACATTTAAGATAACGCAATCTAATGGGAAAGCCGTTTATGCCACATATTTTGACGCGGAATCAAGAGACCCTGGAATCATGAAATTTGTCAAAAGTAAAGTTAAGTTTGCCTTTGAAAATAACTGTCAAATATCTTCTTCCGTTTACCGTTTACCGACAGCAAATATGGTTTTTGCAAAGGATGACTGACGACTGTTAACCTCTTAATTTATGCCACCCATCTACGGATCAAGGCCTTGGGGGGTTATAACCAATTCATTACATTTCCAAGGCTTTTGACAGGGTCTGGCACTGATCTCTGCGTCTGGATATCTGATTTTAGAGGGGACGGTCGATTCGAGTCGTCTTGAATTTCTTCTCTTCCGACCATATGGCAATTAATTCTGGGGTACTTCAAGGATCTGTTCTCTCCATATTAATAATAATTACAACAAACTTTTCAGCTTACGCCCTCTTTCCAAGGAGTATCCATTCTGATTGCTGACCAACTAGGGCTTCTTTGCGTCTTTGTCGCGACTAAACATAACTTCGGCCATCAAATCGACTACATGGCACAGATGTCTAACAGGTAATGGGGAATAATTTCGAAGGTCCGACGGTACTTTAGCTATATACAGCTCAAGTTTGTTCTTGCCTAGAGTACTGCAGTGACTTTTGAAGCTCTGGACTCCATTTGAAGCTCTGGACTCAGTTGACCAAAGAGCCCGTAGGCTAATAAACGATGATATGGCCACGTACAAGAAGTTACACACTCTCGACCATCGTCATAAAGTCGGACCACTAGACGCAGGTTATGGTTCCATCCTTTTGTCGTCGAACTAAACGCTTTAACAGCTCCTTTTTGGTTAGAGTCATCTAGGTTTGGAATGCACTGCCTGCGCACTACTGCTAATTTTTCCAGAGAACTATAACCGTGGATCTTTCAACAGTAGAGTGAATAGGCTTCTCTTGGATCGTGTATTATCTTTATCTTCATAGTCACTTAATTAACATACGGAACCCCCATTGCACACGGAACCCTTGGTGCTCGTCGGACTTACATAAGATATGTGGATATATAAATATATGTGGATTTGTATAATTTAATCTAGTGGTCGCATTTCATGATTTCTTTCCTTCAACTGACCGACCGACCGCGATCTAGTTATATTGCTAAAACAAATTGTGTACTGTCAGTTTTCCAACCCTCAACTGATTATATTTCTTGAAGTATGAATAGTAAGAAGCTTTTTTCAATCAACCCTTTAACTTTATCAACGGATATTTAAAAGTATTGGTAACTTGGATCCTAACGCCTGGCTTGCTCGCACCCTGATCGATTTTAAATTAATTTTATAAAGTTAAATTGGGGATTATGTTTATTTGATCACTCAAAAGGGAGGCGGTTGGTTCCATGTCGAATTATTATATTTTAATCTTATATCAATAGAAAATTTTGAAAATTTCTTCGTATAACATTCGTCCAATTGGTCGGACAAATAGGTGCATATAAAGAGTTCTAAATAACCCGATACTAATAATATGGTAAATGTCAATACTTCAAATTATATCATTACCTTTTTAATAATAAAATGTTATCGAGCATATATCCGAGCACCCTAGTTATACTATATACTAAATATTATACTATATAACTAGGGTGCTCGGATGTACAAGTTCTTGACAATACTATAAATGTGAAATTGTCTTGGATTGTTTCGCTTTCCAGCCAGCTAAAACTAATATCATAGGAGTGTTGAATGTATTTAACATATGTAGTTATAGTCTCAAAATTCAATAATATGTGTAGGTACTTAAGAGTCAAATTACTATCCTAAAAGTAAAGAAGAGACTGCCATATATACCTATAATATATTCGTGTATATTTCATTACTAGGTATGTATGTTGGATTGTCTAGTTAAGGCAGAGGTAGCCGGGTGTGTTGACGCTTTGGCTAACATCGATTCTGTGTGTTTGCCAACGATATTGAAGTTAGCTGATTGGCTCTCTGGCCGAGGGACTTGGTAAACAATGATTTACTTCCACAGGAACCCGACCTTTTTGTCGGATGTTAAAATTTGTGTATGCAAATATTCTGCCGGATAATAATATTGATCTGTCCAATAATCAACGTTGTGACGGTATGTCTCCAACAACAATTCACACCTTAGAACCCATCTCGAAATACTATCAATCTACTTCAATTTATTGGTAGTCCCAGTCAAATTAATTTAGATCTTATATAAACAAAACAAGTATAATTTTAAAAATAACATAAATAAAACATAAAACATTTTATCTATTTTTTACGTTATCCCTAAATGTTAAACTACGACTATGACGATACATACACTCGAAAAATATAGTTTATCCTACTTATTGCGCCGTCGGGAAGAAATATGTTCAAACACAGATTACTTATGTACTACCAAGTGTTATTATCTCATGCTTATGCTCAGCTTATCTATTTTCTACCACATTCCTAATCCACAGAGTTCAGATTTCCTAATTTTCTACAATAAAGTATTATTATATATCTGAACCTCTATCTCCTTTCAGTGCTAGCACCTATTTCATATCATGAACTATTAAATGTTGATATTCTGTAGTGTAATTATTCAGTCAAGATTAGAAAAGGTTGGCGGAAAAGACGTAGAAACAAAAATAAAGTGTGTGTTTAAGCGAAATAAAGCAGTATAATAAATAGGATAAGGTACTCAGCTGGGTCTCGACAGGCTGCTCCTGACTGAGTAATGAAATTAATTCATTATTCTGTGGTTGCGGCCGGTAAGCGATGCAGTCGAACTCAGCACCGCTGAATTGTTTATGACGCTATCTGCCCCTCGATAGTACGCTTAAAGCTGATCTTGGTATTTTACTTGAAACCCATTACTACTTTTAAGGTAAATTTGATTTTTATTATGTTAACTGAAAATGTAGTAAGTAATGTACTTACAACATTTTGTTAAATGTATCTGCTACTTTCCTACTAGAGATTTTTTTTATTTCTAATACATATTTTTTAATAAGTTCATACATCTCACACACGGCCTTTTGATACCAAAGTAAATACTTATATATGTATTTCTAAAGACTATTTATGTATGCTTGTGAAGTGTTGCAGGCACATGTGCAAAAATACTATAAATGTGTAGAAAGTATTCTTTTTTTATTTTCTACATACTCATGATTTATCGTCACAACTATTGAACCTTCCGAGACATTCACCGTTCACATTAAATATTAAACTTTTGTGAATAACGAACCCTTTAATTAACATTCTTGATTTTTATGTCACTATTATTTAAATATATCTAGCGTGAACCAGCTAAAGTTTTCAATGTTAATAATCGAAAATGTTGTAGTGGATGAAGGATAGGCTTTATTATATTTTGAAACTCGTATTACACTTTTTCTCGTAATGATATCAGACATTAGGACATAAGACCCATTTTTCGAGGTCTCCCATAATATTATAATTTTTCTAAAATTTAATCACCTGAATTCCACAGCTATAGTTCAGCACAGTAGAAATATACTCCGGAGCAGCGAGTAGCGGCGAGTAAGTTTCGTGAGGGTGTATAATTACGCGAGCGAGTAAACATATAAAGGTAATCCGGGCCGCGGCACAAAGTGATGCTCGTGAATAAATTAGCGCTGAGCACCTGCGGGGGACCGCAGCCTGCGCTCCACCGACAGGGTTACAACATTGCCGACCTATGTGTTGCGACACGTAGCAAATACCTAAGCGTTTTGTAATATAACCTTTTTGCTGATTTTTGCTTTTATAACACAATATTTATAATTTGAAAATTTGTATCACCAGATACATAAAAGACTACCTGAATTCCTGAAACTAAAGTAAGTAGGTACTTCAGTAATAGACCGAAATTATTAACTATTACAACTATCATAAACTTAATTCAATTAATATTTATTTACAACGGGCATTGAAATCAATCAATCAGTATAACACTAGTAGAGCCATGCTTAGGTCGAATTGGCCTTCTCGCCCAGTGCGATACCAGTGCCTCACAGAAAACCGGTTGTGAAACAATGCATTGCATTTCCCCCAAATTAGTGAGGTTTCCGGAGGCCCAACTCTTGTCTTCTTTCACAATTGAGTGAAGGCAGCTGGTCTTAACTAAATTAGGTATTTTCGGTACCCTCACTCTTCGCTTTTTAGCTATTATTGTATTAAGTTTTCATTAAAAAAGTAACGAAAACTGTGGTCTATTGAAAGTTCTTCGATTGAAGAACTGACAAGGATTAAAGAGAAATATGCAGCTAGCTATAATTTACTAAAATAACTACATATATTTACAGATTGGACAACCCTAGACAAGATCGACATATCTATCCACGTCTACCTTTTATGCTAAAAGGCTTCGTCACATGCAGAGAGTTAGATCCCGACTTGCGGCCGACATGGGACTCTATGAATATGCAATTATTCACAAGATTTTACTAAGAGAGAATTTAGATTTAAACCGAGTCATACATTATACGAAATACAACTGACAATTGAAATAGAAATATTTATTTTATTATAAAAAAAAATATGAGGCTTTCTTTATAGACGAGATAAGTACTGAGTAAGATTGGTAGAATGTTTTAAATAGTAATATTTTTACTAATAGAAATTATGATTTTAATTGTAGGGTCCTTTTTTTAGTTACATTTACTCTCTACATCTCTACATTTCAAAACTTAAAAGATAGAACTTCATTCATATCTAGCATTACTTATAGTATATTTCTAAGAAAAAATGATGACCTTTCATCAACTATATAATAATATAATTATTGACAACAATTATTCATAGGCATTCAGAGACCGATTACATGAACGGCAGGTAGTCTATTTATTTCGAATGCTATAAATAAGCGACACAAAGGGTGACAATATTGTGTGGGAGCGATGACGTAATGACAGATAGGATCGGAAACTCCGGTTGAAATTGAACTGGCTGCCGCCGCCGGCAAGCGTTATATTTTACTCAATATTTGAGAGAGTGGACAAAACAACCTGCTGTGAGCCTGATGGACGTTATGTGCCAAATGATAGTAGTAGTGTATACGAACAAATATGAATGCTATTGTTGGATATAACTATTGTTAGTTGTGCGCCACTGTATTTTGAATGTTAGATTTGGTACTTATTACATAGGTGATATGGAACGAATAGTAGTTATGGTATGGGTATCGTGGTAGAGCCTTGCTTCGGCACGAAAGGGTCGGCCCCAACGGGTCGATACCAAGGCCCCACAAAAGACGCTTGCGTTGCTTTTCCCTGCCATTAGTGAGGTTCCCAGAGGCCCAACACCTCTCCTCTGTCTCCTGAACGCATACCGCCCTCTCATCTTTTCCCCTTACCGCATCTCCCCATTCCTCATCACCCTCAAAGATGGAGGCGTCCTTGGACGGCGGTTGTCAGTTCCCATCAGGTGACCCGTCTGTTCGTCTGTCCCCCTATATATTATAAAAAAAAGTATATTGAATGTACTATATATTCTGACGCACGAATGGTTTATTTATTAAGCATAATCTGTTTTAGAAACAAGCTTACTTGATTTTGCCGATGCGGGTATTAATTTAATGAACTTCAAATTGTGGTTCGATTGAGAGTCCTATTCTTAAGTAATTCAACAGTTTCATGTTTTTGTTCAAAGTTTGTTCAAAATACTTTTTTTCTGTATCCGTGCTGGGATTGGGCTTCCCGAATATATGGTATGATGTTATTGTGGTATTATATACCACAATAACATCATACCTTTATGTAGTATCTAATAAGTAGTTCTAGATAATTTTTTTAGAAGAAATAGTATGAATAGGCTCACCATCTTTATTCATATTCGCCTGGAAGCATTTGGCGAGTCTGCAAGCTCTGCATTGGTTCCTGTGGGTCTTGTCCACTGGACAGCGGCCCTTCATCTCACCTCCGGCTTTACATGTGTATACGCGATTCCTATGGATAGATCTCTTGAAGAAACCCGAACATCCTGTACAAATGTAGATAGTTTGAAATATCTGTTATATTGCATTTTGTGATATTAGGTACTAATGGACGAGGAGAGATTTTACACTCACTTTCACACCTGTATCCCCGGGGGCCCACTTTTTGCCAACCATAATTGGCACAATAACTATATATATGTATACATATATATTGTGTGATAGATAATAGTCCGATCCCATAGCCGCCTTATACTTATACAGGACTTTACAGGACACCCATGGGAAGATGATGAACCACAGGGCTGGGTTTTATCGTTTTTTTTTGGAGTTTGATGTTTTATGCTCATTAAGTGTTCTTCGGTACATATTAGTTTAATGTTAAGTAGGTACAGGTGTCATACATATTGTAGAGGATCAATACTTTACTAAAATGTAATATTTTATACGTTATGTTCTAGTCTAAATTTGGTAGAGAACTATATTCTGAAACTTTTGTAGAGAACTATATTCTGGAACTTTTAACTTTTTTTTACTTGCTTACTCTTCGATAGGCGTGAACCATCTTCGTCTAAGATTTTTTTTCTCATCAGGTGAGTTGGAAGACAAACGCCTATTCTAATAACCAGTGAAACAAAAATCTGTTTATATATCTATTGTATTCGATAAATGGTTGAAGTTCAAAACAACAAGCAAGCATTAAAGCTACCATACCATCGCAACTGTAGATGCCGTAATGTTTGCCGGAACTTCTGTCCCCGCACACGTTGCACGGAATGTCGAGTAGACGATCGCCTGCAATGAAAAAACGTAATGTAATTGCTAGGAATTCTAAGTTTCGGAATTCTGGTGATATCAGGGTATAAAATTGTCATTTATATAATTTAGTTAGTAAATAGTAATAGAAGGTAAACCTTTTCTTTTTACCTGAGTGTATCTACGATTATTAAACATAATGATCGGTACACTCAGACCAACAAGTACAGTAACGGTATAATCTGCCTGATGAATTTCGTGACCGTGACCTTGTGAAGTGTATATGACTTTTGTATAAACTGTTCTAAATTGAAATATTATTATCGTCATAGCTATAGAACCTATTTCTTAGACTTTTTATTTACTGAAGGAAATGCTTTTTTTAACTGACTCTTCTCAGCAGTACGCCTCCCCTTTCCCAAAACAGATTAGTCAGATTACACCAATCTCGCTAATAACGTTGGTGTTTTTGTTCCGTTTACTGAAGCCTTCCCCTTCGCCCCTTTTCTTTGACGACGCTAAAGCCGACTGTTACACCGAACAAGAATTAACTTTATTAGAAATACTAAAGAAAAAGGGCATCAGTCTCCTTTATTTTAATTTGTGTAATATAATTACTTTTATTATCATAATTTAAATCAGTTATCTATCAACGTCATATACTGTCAGTGTTATGGAAATGTAAATGTATGACTTGCCAACTTAAGTATTTTATACTGAATATTTTTATTATTTATATTATTTACACAACAGTACGTTATTTAAAATTATAGTAATTAGCACGGTAGTGGAATTAGTATTTTGACTCTTTTAGTTATATATTTACATTTCATGGCCTGTGTTCTATTTTGGTGTAACAAACAACCCTCTCCTTAATGCTCCGAATCCTTTTTAAGAAAGAATATTTTATATTTTTGTTAAAACGGACTCAGACGACTTTACTGTTCGTCTTTCAGGTCTTGAAAGGAAGCCGCGAAGTGTCGTAATTATCCCCTTTTGCGGATTTTGAAAAGGATTTTATGGTAGGGAAAATATCGCAGTAAGTATTTATTGAAGACAGAATGAGAGAGTGCACATAATCTTTTATATTTAATTGATATCAGTTTTAATCAGTGACATTATGATGTTAAACATTATTTTATTTGTTGCAAAAGAAACTGTAATGAATACGTGGCGAGAATTTATTGTATCACATATTATATCTTTTTAGTATATAAATCGACATGTCACGTTCGGAAATATATGCAATGTCAGTTTAACTTATAATAACTTATAGTAATAGAAATTAATAAACAAGCAAAATGCCCTATGATAATATTTTTTACTTAACAAATTCTCTTATTACGTAAGGCAAGCAAAGTTTACAAACTTGCTACTTTCAATTTATGCTCATGCATATCTTCTCTAGGTTATGAAAGATGTAAACTTCTCTTGATTTGAACAATGAGCCTGGAGAAGGGGTTTGTTGGCGAGGTTAAGAGCTTTTTTGGGAGACCCCTATTTAAGGTATACCGTTCCAGAAACCATTTGTTTTATGCCGACTTATCCAGTTATGTTACTCTCACGGTCAGTATTATTATGAACGCTCTCTCTTAAAACTTTTCTAATCGACGCCATAGTCCGCCAGTGGACGGAGATAAGCAGGTGAAGGCGATGAATAGACTCCAAAACATCTTCTTTTTACTATATCTGTCATAACATATATAAATAATTCTAAAAAAACAATTTATAAATATTTTTTTTTTATGCGATAGGGGGGCAAACGTGCGGACGGGTCACCTGATGGTAAGTGACTACCACCGCCCATGGTCACCCGCAACTCAAGAGTCACATGTGCATTGCCGGCCTTTTAGGTAGGAGTACGCTCTTTTCTTGAAGGTTTGAAGGCCGTATCGGTTCGTAAATACGGCAGGCGACAATTTGTACCATAAGCTGGTTGTGCGAGGCAAAAAGCTTCTGGAGAAGCGCATAGTGGTGGAGTGCCAATCGTCCAGGTGATGGGGATGGATATTTTGTCGCGAAAACCTGCAGCCGGTATAAGTCCAAACAATTCCTCTGAACACTCCCCGTGATACAAGCGATAGAGGACGCAGAGTGAAGCTACATCTTTACGCAACGCCAAGGTGTCAAATCGATCAGAAATATCTTGGCAGTCGATGATGCTAGTCGCTCTCCGTTGAATGCGGTCAAGAGGGAGAAGCTGGTACTGGGGTGTACCTGCATGGAGATGAGAACAGTATTCCATGTGCGGCGGAACCTGCGCCTTATAAAGTTGCAGGCGGTGGGCCGGAGTAAAATGCTGTCTCGATCTGTTTAGCACACCAAGCTTCTTCGAGGCTAATATGGCCTTACTCTCTAAGTGACCGCGAAACTGGACTTCGCTTGATATATCGACGCCAAGGATTCCGATACTGGCCGATGCAGTTAGAGAAGTGCTCTCAAATTGAGGTGATACGACCAATGGCATCTTTTTACCGGTGAACGCGCAAACCTGTGTCTTCGTGGGATTAAACTGGACTAGGTTAAGTCGACCCCAATCTGAAACTTTTGATAAAGAAGTTTCGATTTCAGACACAAGTTTGGATCGGCTTTCGATGACGTTTACCCGAGAAATGTTAGCGCGGCCGGTGTAAAGGGCATCATTCGTGCTATCGTCTGCATAGCAATGGATGCTGCTAATCTGCAGTATGTCATTAATATGCAGAAGAAACAGCGTGGGTGATAGCACACAGCCTTGTGGGACACCAGAATTAACAGACTTGGAGTCGGAGCATGCACCGTCAACAACGACCCTGATGCTTCTGTCTGTAAGAAAACTGGTGAGCCAATTGCACAGTTTCTCGGGAAGCCCATAGGAAGGAAGCTTCGCAAGGAGCGCTTTGTGCCAGACCAGATCGAAAAACTTCGCCACGTCCAAATTAACGGCCAACGCTTCCCCCTTGGTTTCGATCGCCTGTGCCCACCGGTGAGTCAAGTAAACAAGAAGATCACCAGCTGAACGACCCCGACGGAAGCCGTATTGTCGATCATTGAGGAGCTTGTGGTCTTCTAAGTACCGGAGGAGCTGGCAGTTAACACTGGATTCCATTATCTTGGAGAACAAGGAGGTGATGGCTATGGGTCTGTAGTTGGACGGATCCGAGTGACTCCTTTTTTAGGGATTGGGTGCACTAGAGCTGTCTTCCATGAGTTCGGGACTACGCCAAGAGAGTAGGAAAGCCGATAAAGGCGCGTTAAAACCGGTGCCAACTCTGGAGCACACGTCTTCAGCACGATAGGAGAGATTCTATGGGGCCCACTCGACTTAAGAACGTCGAGGGAAAGAAGCGCTTTACGCACTGCCCTTTGTGCAAACCGGACTTCCGGCATGCGGCTTTCGCACTGCGGTATGGTCGGCGATGCGTTTCCCCCGTCGTCCAGGGTCGAGTTGGACGCAAAGAGTTTGCCTCTTTTGAGAGACCTGGAGCCAAAGTTAAATTGCTTCTTTAATGCTGGTCTTTACATCCCGTGCTGTCGCTGCATTAGCCCATGCTTGGTAACATTCCTGCTTTCGGCGGGACGCCGCTCTGCAGGTTCGACCAAACCAGGGCTGGGACTTGCCACCTGTGGGAATCAGGGAGAATAGAATGACAAGTTCCATACCCTGAAGCACATAAATCTCATGTATGTATTCATACTGTTTTAAGCGTTTTCCAAAATAGGTTCTCCATTCGGTTTGTTACGGCATAAGTCCGTCATTCATTGAATGATTTAGAGTTTTTAGACCTACTTTTATATTTAGTGCCGTTTAAATTTGAACAAAATTAGACTTCTAAGGCGAAAAATTGAGAGATGAAAAATACAGCTTATTACAACTTTACATGACAGGCGATTGAAGTCGTGTTGTATATCCTTTTTAAAGGTTAATTATTTACGTTAGTGGGACTTTAATAGCCAAAATGTGGATGTTTAATACATCTCTGCCTTAGGGGATACGACCGTGAGCGTACAACATATGTATATTAACAAGTTGGTAAATTCTCGAGATTATCAACTACATGCTAATTTTTACTAAAAAAAAATACTTCTTCATCCATTCCTGTATCGCGGGGACTTGACAAACATTAAAACAATTTACACAAAGAACACCCAGACGAAGAACAACAATTTGAGGATTACACAAAGTGTTAGTGTCCGGTTCGAACCTATAACACTCGACGCGACAGCGTAGTGACAAAGGGACCACTTAAACCATTGCGCTATCCGTGTAGTCGAATAGCAATATAGTGCATCATTGCTGTTATGTGAACTGTTATCCATTACATCTTACGTACGAAAAGTGCTATAACCATTTTGTCAGTTACATTTCTATTGGTTCCTGGAACTTTTTACGCTATGAAGAATTCTCCTACAGTAAACCCATATTAACTGGCCTGTTGGTCAAGTGGTCGGTGACCCTACATGGGAATAATTTCTCCTATCCTATTCTAGTGCAGGAGTTGTCATTTAAAAAGGGTAACGTTAAATAAAGAATAACAACTAGCTGTACCTGGAAACGTAGGCTATCGGATGAACTAGACGAGTCTTTTGTTGTTACATACAAAGCTAGACATTAGTCGTATGTTGTCTGTTCACATACAAATTATCTGTTTATAGAGTTAGAGGGGGGTAATGAAAGCTGCGAGTGTGTACTGATGCATGTGGTTGCGTCGCACTGCGCACTGAACTCGACATAATGCGCGACAAATTGCGATAGTCGTGCGAAACGACACACTTGCTAATACTGATCAAATGAATATACTTAATACTTGCCCTCGTGCTCGGTATCACTGAAGCTAGGGATAATGCGTTAATATCATTTTGAATACATAAGTTTTAGTAAAAGTCTTTGGTGTTAAAAGATTTTTTTTGGGTAAAGAGGGGTAAAAGCCTATGGATACCTGCAACTAACGTAACGTACGTACCGGTAACGTTTTGTTTTGTCCATGGGCGGCGATAGTCACTTATCAGTCAGGTGACCTGTCCTTTGGTTTGCCCCCTATACCCTTATATATATTAAATAATAATAATATAAATATAAATATACACATATAAGAAACAGGTTTCGTTTAGGGGTAATTCTACGTTTCTGTTTCCCATTAAAAATATCCAAATGTCTTTGAGGCAAATCATTCGTATATACTACCAGTATTTGAGGCCATATTGCAAATTAAGAAACATTTACTTATGAAAACGAAAACTTGCAAAAGTAGTCTAAAATCTACCTGGCATTGTATTGAATAATAATAACTCTCGCACAACCAGCCTATGACCTTCAAACCTTTAAGATAAGAGCGTACTCCTTCCTAAAAGGCCGGCAACGCACTTGTGACTCTTGAGTTGCGGTTGTCCATGGGCGACGGTAGTCACTTAACATCAGGTGACCCGTCTGCTCGTTTGTCCCCTATAGCATAAAAAAAGGCAGGCATAGACGTACGACGTTTTTAAGATTATAATTTAGTCCAATGCCGTCATTGCCGTCATCGGGGCACTTTACGGAACTGGATCCAAAAATTTGGAGTATATTGACAAGAAAGGGAGGATCAGTCCCACCATACATATATATAGCTTACATTGGATGTTTTGCTTGTAGTTATAACGCAGTAAAATATGTTTTATTATGCAATGTAGGGACGATATTTAGATATTACGACGTGCCCTAAATTACTACAAACGGGAAGAGTGGAGCTAAATGTCCTAAAACTATATTTGGATCCAATTCTCCTATCCCACGTATGTGCAAATTAGCAAATGAAAGTAGTGAAAGTAATGATATTCTGTCAAGTTCTTTCATATAAAAGTATTTCTTACTCATAAACAAACTACAAGTAAGTAATCTCCTAACCACTTTCATGTTCGTTATATAGGTAACAAAATTTGTATGCATGTGTGTAATAAGTACTTAATAAATTTGAGCTGAGCATCCGATGTTTGCTTATAAGTGATTGTACATTTAGAATAAATAAAGTATAAGTATAGTGTGTATAATAATTGAGGTGCATGAAAAGAAATGTAACAACTATCGGATAATGAAATAAATAAATAAATATATAACTTAAATATCAAAATTTGGGTACGTATATAACAGTAATTAAAACAATAAAAATAAGGTTAAAGACCGCTTTCTAAAAGTCTGATTGATGCAAAAATAGACGTACCTATGTACGTCAAATCTCTGATTTATGATTAGGCACTTTGATTTGATCATTGGATCAGTTAACTGTCAATTATTACTCTTGAAAATCTTATGTACAACAAATGCTAAAACAAAGCAATTAAATTAATCCCTGATACATCGCTAAGCTGTTACCTTGACGGCACTGTTCGTTGAACAATATTTTGATGAACCTTTTATAAACCGGGTATAAATGAAGTAAGTTTCTACTACTAACTGTGATTTCTGTTTCAAATTTTGAACTGAAAAACAGTATACGTTACTAGGTGTTGTTGTGCAGCCGAAAATGTTTCCTGACAAAGCCAAGCCTGACATTTGGCTGCCAAAAAACTGCTCAATAACTCGCTGGCGCTGAAGTGGGAATTTTATTATTTTAATACGAGTTCTACTGTATTCTACTATAATTTATTGAAAAATAAAACTGAATCTTTTTAATAGATCATAAAAAAATCTGCAAATTGAATAAAACAATACTTCTTTTCTTCAAGGGTAGACTTTGACATAAAAAAATAACCTTTTCCCAATATTACATAATTACATAGATAAGTACAATTGTTTTTATGGTAACCTTATTTATAACATAAATATGGTAATTTTATGAGAATTATATTTAGTGCAACTTTACTATAATTAATAGCAAAATAATGTACATATGTATGTGTCGGCAACTGTAATGATATCAATATCACATACATATTAAATGCACCGGGGTCAGACTATTACACGAATCTTATTATTTATTGCGTTACGTACTTTGAACTTCAACTTTCAGATTTTCAATTAGAATTTTATAAGTAGTAAGTTCACGATAACAGGTATGCCTATGCTTTATTGTAAGATACCATCCGTCGCATCAACTTTATACCTGATTCGCAACAAAAAGCAAGGCTTTATGGATAGATGTCTATCCAAAAAGCTTAAAAGCTTGTATCTACTGTACCAGCTTTTTGAAACAGAACACATAACCTAAGGGTACATTCATTTATATCTTATAATATACTAATAATATTAGTAACGTTATAGAAAAAGCAATTTTCTATCCAAATGGTACTATACCATTGGCATATGTTGAATAGATTTTACATAGTTATTAGATTTTTTTATTAATAATAAATTAATTAGGTATTATTCGTAACTCCTTACTAAACTAAATCTGTTCTTATTAAATAAAATAGGTTTTATAGTTGTAACAAATAACTAACAATCACTTATATAGCTATTAGTTATATTGGAACTGTGAATGAATCCTAAATGAACTCAAACAACGGTAATAAGTTAGGCGTTAAGTGATTAGATTAAGTTACATGCACCCTTTGTACAAGAATCTTAGTTAGGGGTGTGAGTTACTAACAACAAGTTTTGGGTCCGTCGTCCCTAAGTTACAGATGTAAGGGACGAATGATTCGCTCATCTACTAAGATCTTATTTGTGTGTCTAACTACGAACAATAGACCGGGAAACTTAACGTACACTGTATAACTTTATATAACTGTTAAGCTTATTAGCTACTCATACTTGAAATAATCAAGGAGCTTTAAACTTACATAGGGAAAAGCATTAATTAGTTTTTAAATTATTCTTTTTTAATTTATCTAGAATCTAGGTTTAGAAGCATAATTGCAATTTTTTTTAAAATGGAATTGAAATAAAAAAAATGGATTGATGCCCTCTATTTAAGACACGTTACCGTGAAATACCTTAGAATTTAGCGCAACAAGCGATCAGCTACAAACGATGAAATCTTTACTTTATGAAAAGATTGTCTGGAAGATTTCCAGGCAACCTTTAACCTTTGTTTCCAGAGAATGTAACGTGCGTAAAGAGATTTTGGTACCTTATAGAAACGTATTAGCGTTTTAAAACTGTATCAACCTCCTTCATTCAATTGCAACCAGAATCGCTATTTGTTTAAATATAATAGAAAAACAAGCATACTACAGTATCAATAAATATATAGTTCGGTACCTCTTATCCTCTTTGGGTTAAAAATGGAAGTTTTTTACTAATTGATGTTCTCATTGATATTTTTAGAATAGGTATTGCCAACAGGTGTTATCTACATTCGATTCGTTTGAGCCGAGTACGCAGAAGTAAAAAAGTGACGGCTATTTTCAACCGAATCTGTTAAAAAATTCTGCCGAACATACTTAAAAAGTAGTCTGTATACTTCTTCTTAGTTCAATAACAAGCGGTCATAAGGTCTTAGTTTGAACTTAGAAAAGTTTAAATGTAATAATATAGCCTGTTCTAAAAGCGGTACATGATCTTTGTAAAATTGAGGGTGTCTTGATTATCGATCTATCTATCTTGATATCGTATCTAAATACTCATATCGATAGATATGAGTTTTGTATTTTGACAGTTCAAATAATCCAACATTTCCATCCAACTTAAGGAAATTAAGCATTTGAGATATACCTTCACATGTATATGTGTTTATTTTATTATTAGATTCGATTATTTATAAGATGCGTCCTGTCTAAGTCTAAGTATAAGACGCACATTTAATGATTTAAACCTATAATGACTTAAATAAGGAATTAGTAACGGCGAGAAAGAGATCTGTCCCCTTATTTGATTTAAGTATACAAAGTACCGACCACTTCTATAACAAAACAATGAAATTTAGCAAATTTTTTTTGAAAATAATTAATGGGGAACAATTTGGTAACAATTCCTGAACCAAAACAAAATAATTTATAAAAAAAAATAGAGGGTGATTGCCCAGCGCAGTAAAGCTGTGGACGCGTAACGCCGTAGGTATAGGTACGAACTAAGACTGACAAGGCGTAACCTACCTAATAATAATTGGTAATAGATTCGTATAAGAAAATATATAGTTATATAATTCACTTTAAAAAAGTAGACTTCAATGCGTCTATCATAAAATTTTAAACTTATATGGTATTACGATGCCATTGTCAGAACCTAACTAAACTCTCATTTGAAGAACATCCTATCAAATAAAAAAAGAATCATCGAAATCGGTTTACGTGATATTGAGTTATTCGTCCATTTGTCGCGCACACACTTAATGCAAACTTAAGACATTTTATCATGGATGCCGTTGTCAGAAATGCACCAAATTGACCACACGTTAAGCACCAGCTTTCAAATAAAAAAAAAGATCGAAATTAATGAATCGAATCGAATCACCCAGTCGAAAGTTATGAGGTAACAAACATAATTAAAAATAAAAAATACCGGCAAATTGAGAATCTCCTCCTTTTTAAAGTCGGTTGAAAAATAACAGTATTGTCAGTCTTAAAAATGTTATATAATTTCACTAAAATGTCATTATATTCAGTGCTTTTTTAAATTATAAGTATAAAAAAAACGAAGACTAACGATTATTATACCTAGTTAAGGCTAGCTTGTAAATTTAGCAGTCTTTTAAAATTTAAGATTAAAGCAATTTCTAGTTAGTCTAGTACATGTGGGGTTCGCTTAACAAGTTTCCTTAACAAAGATTTGATTTCTGCAATTGCCAATGGTTAACCTTTTTCTTTTAAGAATAGTTCGAGTATGACATAACAATAAACTACCGAAATAAAAAAAACGGATACATAAAATCAGCTGACCTGTCCCCATCCTACGGGCTGCCACGGCTGGCGCCCGTTGTCTCTCCCAGAAGGCAGACAGCTCGACAGTTGACTACGGACTCAAAGAAAACCTACACCACTATCTTTTTCAAAAACATATTTCTACAACTTCACTTTCAAACTAATATATTTTTTTGTAATAAATCACTTTTGACGATACAAATTAAATGATTTGTCCTATACGAATTCATATATACTGACAAAAGGCATATATACGAAACTTTTTATGACTTCTCTGGGTGACTTCACCACCCAGTCGCGGCTTTCGACAGACTGCTCTGATAATTGTGATCTTTGAAGCCGCTGCGGAGATCGCGAGTCACATCATCCCCTGATTACATCGAGACCCACCCCCTGAGAGAGAAAGCGATACGAAAAGCTCATGTGGGAAAGAGAGATGGCCGTGATCCCATCTTGTGTCCCGGTCCACAGGCTACATTGTCAGGGCATCGGTGGCGTTGTATCACACTGAATTACCTACGTGTAAACATAATGGTTACATTACGCGATAAGGCGATGTTTACTCTTGCACATCTACTTCAAAATATTAATACTACTAATTTTAAAACATCGAGCATTGTAAGATTCGTAAACCCGATACGTTAAAAAAAAAAACCTTTTTTAAACCAAGTCATTACCACGATCTTATGAACATGGATACCTTCATAGATATGTTTGATGTACATTAATTCTAAGCCGAATTTACATATAAAAACAAAAAGCTAAAAAACAAACAAATTCAAATCATATTCTTTGGAACTATCAGTACAGTAAAGATTAGAATGTCAAGTTAGATCGCGGGGTGAGCGAGGTAGCTTAATTGCCTGGGCGGCATCGTCAACCAATCATAGCGCTCCTTCGCCAGGAGGGCGGCGCGTACAGCTTTTGAAATTGGAACCGAGCTACGAAGCGAAGTCGTCACTTCAACCGTCTGAATAGAACGCTGTTGTCTAATGAACGGCTAAGAAAGACTTTGATTAGCTCTACTTATTTATGGAAGTTTTGCCTCATTTTAACCGAGTTTAAAAAAGGAAGAGGTTCTATATTCGACTGTATCATTTTTTTTATGGATTTTAGGAAATTTCTCCGCTGCGTTAAAAAACTGTTTTATGCGAGTGCGAGTTTAAGTTTAAGTTGTAAGTTGCACGTTTTTACAATTTAACTTTATTTATTAGTCAATTATTGCTCCTCAATGGGTCTGGTAGTATTAATTTCCTTGGCGATAGTTTAATTTATATTGAATAAGGTGTATCATTGTTTAGTTACAACATACGAGTAGTCTATGTATTATTAAATGGTGTTAGAGCTTTATGTTTATGTAATCCAATTTCTGCTTATGATTATGACACGATGATTATGATAATGTTAATGTCACGTGGTTTGCTTCCAAAAAAGGTGGAAATTATCAGCTTATAGGTTTATTTATCCTGCCTAATTGGAAAAGTTCTAAACGTCCCGTTTTTTTTTAAATTAATGTCATCAAATCGAGACTTTCAACATGTTTATTTCTCTTGTCTGTTTAACACTATTTTTATTTTATATTACAAAAATAACATGTACGAAAAAAAAAGAAATGCATATGTACAAGAAACGACTTGAAAGACACAATTACGTTACTAAATGCTTGGCAGATTTCTGGTCCTGCTCCACAGCCACACTATAAATAGCAGTTAGTTATTCGCCTCGAAATTCTGCTTCTATTCTATTTTTCTTTCAAATATTAATGAATATAAACATTATCGAAATATGAAAATGCAAAAGAAATTAGCCGACACTTTTTGTTCTTTTATGTTATTTTGTTAAAAGTTAAAACAGAAAAAAAATTAGGATCTACAAAGTCGACAGAATAAGACAACGCAATGAAATAATTATTAATCTAGTATTTAGTAAAACTCTATATAACAGATGTATGACTTGACAATCGATATTATAAGGCAGCCTCCGTTTTTGTTTTGGTACACCTCTTTTGTTTCTATACGTCATCCCCATGTTGAATAATGTCAAATGTTTTAACTTTAATCTGCATGCTTACTTACATTCCACGAAGTAAAATGATATTGTCATGTGGCAATTGGCCCTGACTTAATTTAACTTGGGTACGATCGTTATATCAAACCATTTATAAAAATAAATAGATACCAAATTCAACAAGTATAAGACGCGACTTCATTATAAACTTCGCCTTTATTAATTGATATTATCTTAAAAGCCCCTAATACCTTATGTCATTCTCACTATCAAGGTGATTCGAATGACACCTACAAACTAAAAAAACAAGCAAATAGTAAAACACCCATTTACATTTGTTATCCATTTTTTTCAGGATTAGGGTCTTCTTTATGTATATTTCCTTAAATGTTCTCCTTACAAGATTGAAATGATAAAACAATACATAGACACACAAGTACAGCAATTGCTGGTTTTGCTGCTAGTTATTAAAGAGTTACGTTGTGTATCTCCTTAGATCTTCATCAGATCCTTACATATTATATACAAATATATTCCCTTAAAGGTATGCATTTCTGTATAGAAAATTGCATCCAAATCGCATCAGCAGCTTTTGATAAAAACCTAGACATACATACATGTACATACACAAGGATTGAATACGGAAAACCTCCTTTTTTAGATAAAGACACTGTTCCTGTATTGAAAAACATCATAATTTATTTTGTTAAATATTAATAAAGCTACTTATAGCCTTACATGATCAAAACTAAAAGTTTATACTCTATTTAAAAAGCCGCTAAAACATTCATCAAGAATGGAAGCATTACTTTAATCATGTGCATAATCTCAGTAAAATTTGTATTCGAGTAAAAGTATCGAACTAATATTATTTCACATTACCCACAGCTTATTGTTTATCGGTTAAAAAACCTGCTTGCTTTATTTGTGTTAATTTCTTGGTTTTAATCTATGCAAATCCTTATGCGCTCTTGATATATTATACCAATTTTAAGTGTAGTTTGAAGTAATATTAGCTATTGAACAAAAGTAGGCGTCCCGTGTTACAAAAATAGTATTTAACAATAGAAATAAATAATTCGTTTTCCTCAGGATAAAGTAAATAGCGATTAAACCAAGCCTCAATGTTACACAACATTACACACAATATTCTTGCATAAAAAGTTTCTTCGCTTAATTTGCGCAGTGTAAGTGATACGTGTACAATATAAGCGGATTTATTTTATACAGATAATCGTATCATGCAAAGGGAGAAAAAGGAAAAATTCTGATGTTCCGATTTACTTAACAATATATGTTTATACAGATGAATAAAAATAAAATATTGCAATATCTGACCTGTTTATCATCTGGTTAGCGATCCTGACTGCTAAGTCAAAGTTCGCTAGTGTTGGTGTGATTTCCAACTGGGGCATATACTTGTGCGATGAGCCTGATTATTTGTACTGTGACTGGGTGTAATTTTATCAGTGTATGTTTAGAAATAAACACGTTTGTATATTTTTAAACCAGCAAGCTATAGTGTTTGAAGTTATTAATAATAAATAATTATTATTATTCTTGTTCACAGTTATTAATGACACGTGTCACAGCTACATGGGCTACCAATAGTATTTCCTGAACCAGCGAAATTAAAACAACTTCATTAAGCTGTTCCCCCGCAGTTTTATAAGAATTTGGTCTTTGCTCCGATGCTCCAAAGCACCATGGTATGTGAACAGAAATACAAAGGGGAACTGTAATAAAAAAGTTTTTATCACATTTTATCAGAAATCAAACAAACTCCTCAGCTTTATTTTATTATTATAATCAAAAAGTATAAACCTGCATCTGTGTTGAAAATCAGAAAGGATGAAGGGTCTGTCATCAGTTTATCAATGTGATAAACTAGTAATGAGTCCCCCAGGGAAGCTAATTAGCCTAATCTTAAAAAAAATCTGTTGAATTTCTTTACCCAACCAAAAAGCGTTTTCTATAACATAATAATGTCACAAAAATTAACATATGTAATTTACATGTAACATTAAAAAGCTTAACTCCATGTAGAACGTTTTGTGTCATAGTGTTATGTTTTGCAGTTGACTTGTTGATTGCTGTCTGATTACATTGTACAATATAATCTCTGGAATTAGTTACATTTGAATAATTATTTAAATTTTGTGTAGATTATTGACAGATAATATAGGCTATAAAACATCACACTGCGCACATTAGGAGCGAAGCAGTCTGCTGAAAAGGGCTATTCTGTCACAAGCGTGTGAATAAGATTTGACTAGCCTGTTAGTCTAGTGATTAGTAATCCTGACTGCTAAGACGGATGTGAGGTTTGATTCCGACCCAAGATAATTAATTGAGTGATGAGCATGATTATTACTTCTATGTCTGGGTGTAATTTATCTGTAATGTGTATATATCTAGAAGTATATAAGTATGTAAACAGCAGTCTGGTTACCGTAGTACAAGTTCTGCTTAGTTTGGCAATGGTGTATTCAGACGGCCGTGTGTGAGATTTGTCAAGTTAATATTATATGTATATCATATTATATTTCAAATTTAGTTTGCCTCAAGACATCATTGTGATATTCCTACTAAAATATAAGTAAATAAAAACATATAACTCATATCAATTGCACTACAATTTCATATCCCAATATCCCAACATATTCAAACAAATAAAATCAAGAGACTTAAGGTCAAAGCGACTAAATAAACTTAAATTGCAAGTTTATAATATTTTTGCAATATTACATTCTTTACTTTATAGATATGTTACTTGCTCTATAATATACTTATAATAAAGCATATGTAATATGCTTTAATAAGTAATAACTACCTATTGCTTATTAAAGCTCTTAATGTTATTAAAATCAAATCAACTAGCATATAGTAACACAAACTAAAAAAACATTGCAGTGAATATGATAGTGCTACAAAAATGATTCTGAATACGTGTCAATTGTATATTTAATGACACTTAAAATCTTTACCATTTCATTTACCTCATTTCATTATTTCTTCCTGTTTTAGGACCAGCTCGTAGGTCTCAACCTACCTATAGATCCTATGAAAAAAACTATTTAAAGGCGTACCATAAATATTAACACGTAGAGTATGTAGTGAACATACTTAAATACTTCTACTCAAACAAAAATATCACGATTTAGTCAATATTCCAACTGATTTACACAAACATAGCCACCAAAGGTATACAGAATGTCGTATAGTTGGTCCGATCAACCCCTGTATCTTGTCTGAATCCGGGCGATTATCAGGAGCATGTTGTTTTTGTGCGTCCGTCGGCGGTAATCCCGCCGCCCGCGCCGCCCTGCGCCCAGCTCCCAGGCGCGGACTGGAACACGCGATCCGCACACTCTGCACTTTCACACCAACTTAAATATGCCATAACACACCGACGCAAAGGACGTTGTTTTTTACTTTTAAGTGTTTTGCGGGACGTTATTTTTTAATACGAGTACTAGTAGGTTTATGTGTAAGGTTTTGTGCTCACGCATTTTCGCATAAAGTCTATTAGGTAGTCAACCTCTTTGGCTGGGGGGCATCCTACCTTCCTTTTATCCGTTCGCGAATGAAGAAAGACGGGTGCTACAGTGTACGTTGGGAGAGGCCTATGTCGTACCGAAAATAACGATAAAATTTTAAACATATCGTGGTTGATAACACTGAACATAAACGGTCATAAAGCCGGACAGAAACCAAACGAATACTCGTCAGAGACTGCAATTTGATTGTGAGAGATGCGAGTGTTAAAGAAAAAATATCCACTTCAGGCGAAAACTGTGAACAGCAAGTAGTACTTATATACCAAAAACGATTATCTAACCCGTCCACAACAGCACAGACGAAGCTTAGCTAAGTAAGTTAGCGGAAGCAATCCCTACAAAAAATGTACATTTATAAATTTACTCATATACTTTTCTAATACTATTTTTTTTAAATTTAAAAACTATAAATTTGTAAAATAAACAATCTGTCCAAAATTTTCCAATTTGATTTCTATTGTGAGAATTTCCCACAGTGTTGCTCCCAATATTATATTAAAAATTTATTCTCAAAACACTCCAAATATAAAACTGTTTAATTCGTTTTATTATGGTGATTGTTAATTTAAGAATAGAAAACATATGCGACAGTGGTAAAGAATATAAAAGGGGTGACATAGACATGACATGCAAGCAAATATGAAAGTACTTGAACATTTTAAAGTTGATTTATGTGCGCGTGGCCAGGCCATTGTTATGAACTACTCATTTTTAAATTCAATCTATATTACAAATAGTATTTCAAATATTTGTAATATTTTTGCAATGGCAGTATCGTAAAGAACCGGCTCGCATCAAACTTGAGATCATTTGGTTACTTGTTCAAACCGGAATCGATTTTACCTACGCAAACTCATTATCAGCACAAATATTTAACCTAGGGTTCAGCTAAGCTTGACTTAGCATGTATCCCGTTCCTATTACCGCATTCCTCTTATTTTAAACGCAGTTCGGCACACCGTGTGATTTTAGTCGGACCGATTCCGACACCGCTCCACCGAAAACCCCGGTTGGAAGACGGCCCGAGGTGGTCCACAGGTTAAAAAAATGCATCATGTACCAAAATAAGGGTCGTTGCACTTACTAATACTAAACTGAGATGACCCGAAGACTTATTGTTATTATAAACTCGCATGCGTTATAAGATGGCCACCCCGGAAGCCTCGTTGTTTATAGTCAACAATGGCTAAATGTACTCGCTACATCTTTTACGATTGAGTGTGTCACTATTAGTTGTAACTAGAAACAAAACACTATGCTAGTAGGTAATAGGACTGTTGAAACGCGGGTTAGCAACGGGAGAGTATAGTATTCAATGTAGAAGCATCCATTCGAGTAAAAATCTTTAGTACATTACATCCTATTTATATGTCATCCAATTGTCATCCGCATATAATCTAGTCTAGATATAATTCATTTATCCGTTAGCTTATCTCTATCCATACATTGTAAGTATGGATACGTTCCGTATGTATACGTGAGCGTTAACTTAAATTAGCGTTAAATTTATGCATATTATTATGGCATATTAGTCTTTATTTATATGTATAATCTTTGGATATTGCATACAAATGAAGATGTAGCTGCACTAAGTTAATTACAATTTAATATCTAACAGACATCTTTCATGTTTCCTTTAGTGTTAAGTAGCAATAGAATGTAATAGTTACAGTAAATGAAGATACTAGTATATGGTACTTACTGTAACTAGTATCATAGGCCGCAGAACAACATTTTTACAGTTCCACATACGTCAGGTATAAACAAATTAAAATTAGATATAGCTTTTGACTAAAGATACGACTATTTTCTATACCTAGACTCTGCTTCTAGCATATATAAGCTTGACATTATTATATAGCTTTAAAAGATATAAAACAAGAATATCACCCTCGCGCTATAAGTACTCCGTATACAGAAACGTACCTACATGTATGTACGTCCACAAACCTCTTTCGAGGCCTCATTAGGTATGGAATCATCGCACTCCACTTGCCGTTGCCGCTAAACGTATTTGCAGATGATCTGTCAGATGTAAAACGACAACTCATTCGACATCAAGACGCGTTTCACAGTTCACTAGTCGTCATTAAGGGGGACAGAGATTCGAGAATACCGTAAATTAGAAGGTGTTTTATTAGAAACAGTTTAGAAATTAGAACTTCTTCATAAATGATTCAGATTAAACTCACTGGCTGGGATGAAAAGCGAATTCAGTATAAAATATTATTATAAAAAAAAACATTAATTGAAAGTTATCATAACATTTCCATCCGTGGGTGCATGTGCGTAAATGCTGACTGCCATTACCCTCATTTAATCTACTTTTCTCCAGATCCATTATATTTTGTAAATTCAATTATGCATATTATATGTCACCGTATGATCCTGAGGGATCACTGTTGTGGACCGGATGAGTCGCAGGGTAAGAAAGTGGTCTGATAAAGCGAAACATACTCAACAAGACCAACATTGGGATGCTTATAAGCGAGCCCAATCTTTCTATAAATATAAAATCAGAAGTAGGAAATCCGAGTACTAGAGAAACATAAATGCATGAAACAGAAGAAACCTTGGAGCTGTTAACGACAACTCAATTTCCCGAATGTCGTATATAAAGCGTGGTCAGCTCATGGCAGGAAGACGAGTTAAACTCACCAGAAAACTTAAACCAGATACAGTCCACAAAATTATAAACCAAGAAAAGCTGAGCGGCCCATTACAGCTTCCTTCTAGATAGATAGTATCTTTCCTGGTCTGCTAAGATGGTGTGGTGAGACTGTTTTAAATAACTTCAAATATTACGGGCAAAGGTCTTCGCGAATGTAAGGTGGCTCGTGATCTGTCACCAAATGAGATCAGCTTTGAAGGTCGTTAAACAACGGTGTGAAAACCACAACCTAACAGTGACCCCATCAATATCGGAAATTATCATATTCACAAATAACGTAGTATAATACGGTCCCTTACAAAGACCTCAGGCTAGCTAAACTATTTAGAACCCGTCTAACCCTTACCATGCAGGTCAAGTATCTAGCAGTGGTCTTAGACAGCAAACTACTATGGAAAGGCACCTGACCTTCTGAAACTGCAAAAGACTCCTTCGCAACTTTGAGGGCTATTACCGATTAAATTACTCTATAGCTGTACAAAACGGTTATGCGACCAATTATCACATTCATAGATTTCCTATCATATCATTCATAGATTCATTATTACATAGAAAGAACCGAGCTTAGTATCTTCAGAAATAAACTGCAATATTTTTTTAGACTTGCATGCTCTGCTGTCACAAGTTACGAATATCTTTTTTTTTTTTTTTTTATTTGTAAGCCTACCATAATGACTCCACTTTGCCTGATGGTAAGCAATAAATGGAGTCCAAGAGTGGTGGTCACCATCCTCACTGCATGTCTAGTCAATGCAGCATGGTGACCTACACTACGGCGGCCTGGTGAGATGCTTTTTCACGCCCCGCTTAAAAGACCCGGGATCAAATTGGGAAGGAAACACGTGCGCTGGTAGGGAATTCCAATTTGATAACTTTTTCTTTTTTTTTTGCTGACGGTATCTCGAAATGTTAACTATATACCCTTATCTAAGTCCCACTGTTAAGACGATGCAAATAGCACCTCACATCACGATAACACCTCACAAAAACCTTACGACACGGACGGTTAGAGATAACATAATAATACATGGTAGGTATAATACAATCTACAGTACAGGTTGTTAATATTACTATTTTAGATGCGAAAATTTGGACGGATGGTTGTTACCTACTCAATCACGCCAGAACGGCTGAAAGGATCTGGAACTTCATTCAACACAGATTGAGTATGTAATATAGTCTGGAATAGGATATAGGCTAATCCTTATTTTGGATAAATACCTACACTGTTCAATCATCATTATCAAGAGAACGTCGCAGTCGCAGTCGCGGGCAATACTTATTGTTATTATAAAAAAGATCACCTTTAACCCTTATGTATCCCAAACCGAAGAAGGGGAATTTCTTTATTTTGTTGATTCCAACCAAATTAGGTAACCAGACATTAAGATACCATATCCAACACTGAAGGGATGTTATCCCTTTGCGTGGTGCTTTTAGCGGTGCGATGATACGCACCTGTACACGTTGGGTGACAAATGAGCACTACTGTTAAAAATCGCGCCTCGTTCGCCGCACTCGGCTGAATTAATTCGCCTCGTGCTGTCTCTTACAGCGTCACACCCTCATAAAGACAATGAGCGCGATAGATATGGCAGGGGTTTATGAAAAAAAAAGCATGTTAGTCACTTCTAATTACTGTATTACTATATTCATGACTGCTAGCACTATTGACTTAATGTACCTACCTACTTTCTGAAATATAAGTAAGAATGTTTTTTGTAACTGATGATCTACCAGTAGTTAACAGTTTCTCCTAATCGTATTTAGAAAGAACTTAGTAGTAATCGTTGTTCTTTCTTATACAGACAATTATCATACACATATAAATACATAGTATATTCTGTACACGAAATATTGTAATATCTATCTGGTAATTAAAAAGAGTGGCCATGAGTTTGTTTCCCCGATTTCTTCTCACAGGGCTCAACCATTTGGAAATAGGCGGTTATAGATCAACACAGGCACGTATTTAATTATTTTATCTTTTTAATATTATAGTCACATTTGACAAGATAATATTTGCGGTGACGCACTTTGTATTGATCTATAACTTAAAATATATTTTATTAATGAGACGATTTTAAATAATTGTTGAGCAATTTTATGAAATAAAGATATTTCATTTGAAAATTTTATTAACTACGTAATCTACAAAAACAACGAATGTGCTGTCCTGTCTACGTGTTGTTACGCTGTAGCACGCTCGTAGCTGGCACTTAGCTGGTCGCCCGAGGCGCTCTGATTTATGTGCCCTGTGTCGGCTACACCCAGACGCGACAATTTATTTCAATTAAAGCTCGAAACGCCCCCAGCAGTCTGAGATGTCATATAAGATTAATAATTATTTTGTAAAACCTCTATTATTTGATAACATAATATAGTGACCGTAACATCGTAAGTTCTTATTTTTTTTAACATATACAGTGCATGCAAGTAATTTAAGTTCTTCATGTTTAGCCTTTGCGTCGAACAAAATGTACATTGTTATGTGGGAAGTGTTGTGAGAATAATTATTACATTGACAATCAAATGAAGGTAATATCATAAATTATAATTGATTAATAAAAAACCTTACATTAACAAAACATAATTAAATTAAAATATAAAATAATGTCAAAAGTAAAAGTAAAAAATGTATGTATGTCACAGTTTAAAATAGTCATAATGGTTAGTTACGTGTTTATAATAAAATTGCAGTTCTTGTCAAATTATATATTCCTCGATCAAAATAAAGTATATTATAGTTTATCATGTTAAAAATTCGAGATAAATAAATCATCATCATCATCAGCCTACCGTAGTCCACTGCTACACATAGGCCTCTCCCAGGCGAGGTGGAGTGAAATTTGCGCAAGATGGCTGGCAGGAGCTGGATGCGAGATATCATAATAATGTTCTTAAATTTTATAGTTTAATTCTTCCAACATTCAAGCAATTTGTAATAATTGGTCCCGTACAGATAATATTTTTACGCATTAGTGTTGTCTTCTAACTGTAAATACGTAGTCTATTGTCATCTTGTCAATCACTGAATCTGGTAATTTCAGAAAAATTTGATTTGATTTTGACGAAAGTTGCTACCTCTAACATATAAAGTGACGGCAGCGTCAGTAATTTATGCTTTTAAAGTATGATAGACAGCTTTCCTTTTGATCTAGTCCAAACATAGAATATTATATAATAAGTCCAAAGATAATTATTTATGTCAATTTCATATTTTTGATTATTCTCTAATTTCATTTATTCACTAAATTTACAAGCACGAACGACCTGGTTGGTGCATTTTGGTAGGTGATTTATATAAATTATAAAAATAAGTGGCCCCAAGAGAATTCCTTGTGGTAAGCCGTACCGAACTAGTCTCTCCCCTGATTGATGGACTTTTTATCATAACGAGTGTTTGTATCTATAGCCGATATCTCAGTAAAAGTAAATTATTTCCAGTGACTTAACTATGATTCGACAAGTATTGACACATTACAATGCCATAAGCTTCTAGTTATATGAAGCAGACATAAGCCATAA
Source organism: Tyria jacobaeae (assembly GCA_947561695.1). Classification (NCBI taxonomy): domain Eukaryota; kingdom Metazoa; phylum Arthropoda; class Insecta; order Lepidoptera; family Erebidae; genus Tyria; species Tyria jacobaeae. The sequence goes on from OX387210.1 coordinate 10,531,359, forward strand.
GCTTCTAGTTATATGAAGCAGACACAACACTAGCAGACTCCTACTAAAAATATACTTATATATATATATATATATATATATATATATATATATAAGTATATTTTATATATATATATATATGTATATATAAGTATATTTTTTCTGCTAGTGTCATGTCACACAATATAGTGCAGACTGGTACACTTTTATTTACATTAAGCATTACTTAATACAGAAAATGATATACTGCCATGTTAATTGTCATATTTTTCCTAAATACTTTATGTTCTTTGCAAAGAATATTATATTTCTGTAAGTAAGAATATAACTTTAATAGGTAGTAGAGCCACGCTGATTTATTCAGCAGGAATGGGCCGGCTCGACCGGGGCAGTACTACCCTCTCACAGAAAACCAGCCTAAAGTGACAACATTCGTGGTGTCGCCTTTCGCTGGTGAGAGAGAGACCGGAGGCCCATCGATGCAGGGGTGACAGTTATCGTGGTATGTGTGTGAGCAGTGCTGTAGAGTCATTGTGAGGGTGGCGTGGATCGAACCGTCGGCCAGGGAGACCCGTAGAAACGGTGGTGCCGCTGGCCGCCCGCGGCATAGAGAGGGGCCCAACCACGGCTAACCACCCTGGGAGGCTGCCCCGTCAGGTCACGCATAATCCACGGAGTGGCTCGTCGTGCCGGTTGGTGACCGGATGGTGGGACCCGGCGACCACTTCCGGGAGGGTACGGGGGCCCTTCCGTCCGGCGGTTCGGTCACCGTCATGCTTCACCGATACATGATGACACAGCATTTTCAGTCTCAGTTTACATTGCCACGATGACTGTCATGCCTTTTACGCCCCCTTCCTCTTCTATCATGGCAGCACAAAAAAAGAAAAGTGGTCTTACAGCGGCATCCTCCTCTCCCACCAACCCGCTTTTTGAGGGGGAGTTCACTAACATACGTGGACTTCATGCAAACCTCAGCGCCGTACACCAACACCTCGAGACGGCTTGGCCGGCCATGCTCTTTCTTACGGAGACACAAATAAGCCGCCCTGCCGACACGGCATATCTCCACTATCCCGGCTACGTGCTCGAGGAGTGCTTCCTCGCAAGGGCTGGAGTGTGCCTTTTCATCAGGGCGGATGTTTGTTGTCGCCGTCTGCACTGCCTAGAAGACACCTCCTTCTCCATCCTTTGGCTCCACGTGGATTTTGGCTCTACGAGCCGGATTTACGTGTGCCTCTATCGCTCCCATTCCGGAGACTCCGAGACAACTCGACTCTTTGACCACCTGAGTCAAGCAGCGGATAAAGCGCAGGAGCAGTTTCCGACCGCTGAACTGGTGTTTTTGGGAGATTTTAACGCCCACCATGAGTCCTGGCTGGGATCTTCCAAAATCTTCGTATCGGTTCTCGCCCCTCTAGGATCCTCCGACCACTGCCTGGTGTCGACCTCAGTGCCTCTTGTTACGCCTCCACGACCTGTGGTAACAAGGCGGCGGTTATGGCACTACTCGTCAGCAGACTGGGATGGAATGCGGGAATATTTTGCATCCATCCCGTGGGCTCAACGCTGCTTTAAAGACAGGGATCTGTCGCAAAGTGCGTCTGCCGTGACTGACGAAATCACTGTCGGTATGGAGTATTATATCCCCTACAGTGAAGTCGCCAGCACAAAGACCCGTCCCTGGTTCAATCGCGAGTGCATCCGGGCCGTTGCTCAAAAGCAGTCGGCCTACCGCGCATGGATCAGGGCCCGCGCACATTGTGACCCAGACATTGATCGCCTAAAAGCAGCACTAAACAGAGCCACTAGGGAATGCAAGAGGGCTTACATCAGAGCAGATGCCCAGGATTTTAGGCTGAACCGATCCACGGGTGATCTTCTAGCGTACGTCACACACCTTTGGGGTGAGGCTATGGATAGGCATGGGGAGTCCTTGGCCATCAGCCTCGACATTGCCAAGGCCTTCGATAGGGTGTGGCACCGCTCGCTTCTCTCCAAACTTCCTGCATTTGGTCTGCCACCTAAACTCTGCAACTGGGTTGCTGCCTTCCTCCATAAGCGCCGCATTAGGGTTCTCTGCGACGGCGCGGCCTCAGACTTCCACGAGGAAAGCGCTGGTGTACCTCAGGGCTCCGTCCTATCGCCTACGCTGTTTCTTCTGCATATCAATGACATGTTGGCCCTTGGCAATATACATTGTTATGCAGACGACAGTACAGTGCACGGGCGATATTTCGGGCATCCTACTGCCAAGCTGGCAGACGTTGAGGAAAAACGACAGGAGCTTGTCGCTGAGCTCGACCGGGTCTTGAGCCGCATTTCCCAATGGGGCTGTGAGAATCTGGTCGAGTTCAGCGCCAAGAAAACACAAGCGTGTGTGTTCTCTACCAAAAAGTCTCCATTCCTTCCCCTTCCTACTCTTCAGAGCACTTAACTGCCACTGCAGGATAGGCTTAGTATTCTGGGTATGGATATTCGCCGGGATCTCAATCCGCGCGATTACATCGAGAGTGTCACTAAGGCGGCCTCGCGTAAGCTCGGCGTTTTGAACAAGGTGAGACGGTTCTTCTCGCCCGAGCAACTGTCTTTTGTACAAGACCCAGGTTCGCTCCTGCGTGGAGTACTGCTCTCATCTCTGGGACGGCTATGCGCAGTATTTGCTTGACGCTCTCGATCGGTTGCAGCGGCGCGCAGTCCGCATTATCGACTGTCCTGAGATCACCCAGTCTCTTGAGCCTCTGCAGTTGCGAAGAGATGTCGCCTCTATGGCAGTCCTCTATCGCCTACATCACGGTGAGTGTTCTGATAAGCTCTTCCAATTGGTCCCACCTTCTCCCTTCCTCTACAGGACTACACGTGCTGGCCTGAGGAGTCACCGTTTGTGCGTCGAAAATATACGTACCCGAACTAAACGGTTTGGCTCTTCTTTCCTGTGCCGATCGGTAAAAGCCTGGAATTCTCTACCAGCGCACGTGTTTCCTTTCCACTTTGATCCCGGGTCTTTTAAGCGGGACGTGAAAAAGCATCTCACCAGGCCGCCATAGTATGGGTCACCATGCTGCATTGACTAGACATGCAATGAGGATGGTGACCACCATTCTTTGACTCCACCTATTGCTTTCCATCAGGCAAAGTGGAGTCACTATGGTAGGCTAATATAAAAAAAAAAAAAAAACTGAATAAATATGCTTATCAAACATTTTAGAAAATATACTAATGACAGAAATAGGTCTGTAGAATTCAGTAAGTTCTCGTTTTGTTTCTGAATAATGGTTAATTCTAGCAATTTAAACGCTTCAGGAAAAATTTCATCACTAATACTTTTTAAATTATGAAGCTAAGAGTCAGAAAGTACTATCCTACACTAGTATAGTAGTATTCGGGAACATCATCATCGTATTTTTTTTAACAAGTAAAAAGCTGCTGAGCAATGACTTGTATAACTTAATTGCCTTTCACTGTTATTGTGTTACAGAAGATTGTTAAAGCCAGCATAAAAAAAATATCATTTTTTTTAACTTCGTCATGAAACACTAAACGGTTTACACAGTGAATCCCGATCATTGGTGGGAATTCATTTGTTCGCTAAAAGCGTGACAATTGCGCAATCCGTGGCGGGCCCAACGACGGTGCGCAAACAGAAAACGACGGCGGCTCGCGAAAAAGTCCTTTTAAAAATGTTGCGGCACGTACGGGTGGGAAGGCACCCATTACTGTGAAGTGGCCATTGTTGGTTTAAAGATTTAGTAGCAAACGAGGAAACAGAACGGTGTTAGAGCTACACGGAAGTAAGTTCTACTGGAAGAACCGACTAACCTAATGACACATGACCTTGTAATTAAGATATCTAGTTTGGTACCAAACGTTAAAGAAAGTTCTGTATAGGAGTATTTAAATACCTGCATTAAAATAACTTACTTTCTGGACAAACAAATAAGATCTTACTTGAGAATAATAAAGTAAATATTCTCTTACATTAAAATAGTAGTCGGTAAGTAGTCTTCTCCCTTTCTCTCTTCCATGTAACCTTTAATATATTACAAAATATTACACACATGGCATTTTGATCACTAACTAAGCAGAGCTTTCGAAATGTATGAAGTATTATATAATGTTACCTATAATATAATGATAGTCTTTGAAAACAATTTCATCTTAACTCAAAACTTATGTTTTGAATAGACGTTTGATAAACGTTGATTTATACAAGAAAACTAGCTTCTCTGAATTAGGAATACTATATCACAACTTTTTAGGTTATTATTTGGATATAAGTAAAACGTGCAAATCGTATCTTCGAATATATAACTATAGTATACTTTTTCTACTCTACTTAGTCATACATACATACATATATATATGTATCTATTTTCTTTACATGTAAAACTAGTGAATCTCATTACTGTGGGACCTGCAGACTATAGAGGATCAACCTACTTCAGACACCAACTCCTCACATGTACTAGACAGCGCAAAAAATAACATAAGTTTTATCTCATTTTATATGTATAAATAGTTTTTAAGTTGAGGAGAAATAAACGATTATTATATTGCATTATAATACGTTATGTTCACTCGTGCCTGTATACCAAAAGACTAGGCTGAAGACACCCGTAAACCGTTAAACACACCCCACACCCGTAGGTTGTCATTGTCTAGTTTTACTTACACAATAGGCGTCCGGCTTAGCCTGTGAACATTTAGAGTATATTGAAAGGCAAAGGGAGGATATAAGGAAAGAAAAGATAGATATCCATTAATATTACCGGGACCGTTAGCAATAGCTTGAGCTGATGGCGGTAGCCTTCCAACTTTAATTAAATTATTGTTTTTTTTTTTGTAAGCATACCATAATGACTCCACTTTGCCTGATGGTAAGCAATAAATGGAGTCCAAGAGTGGTGGTCACCATCCTCATTGAATGTCTAGTCAATGCAGCATGGTGACCCACACTATGGCGGCCTGGTGAGATGCTTTTTCACGCCCCGCTTAAAAGACCCGGGATCAAATTGGGAAGGAAACACGTGCGCTGGTAGGGAATTCCAGGCTTTCACTGATCGGCACAGGAAAGAAGAGCCAAACCGTTTCGTTCGGGATCGCATATCTTCGACTCGCAAACTGTGACTCCTCAGGCCAGCACGTGTAGTCCTGTAGAGGAAGAGAGAAGGTAGGACCATTTGAAAGAGCTCGTCAGAACACTCCCCGTGATGTAGGCGATAGAGAACTGCCATAGAGGCGACATCTCTTCGCAACTGAAGAGACTGGGTGATCTCAGGACAGTCTATAATACGGACTGCGCGTCGCTACAACCGATTGAGAGCGTCAAGCAGATACTGCGCATAGCCATCCCAAAGATGAGAGCAGTACTCCACGCAGGAGCGAACCTGGGTCTTATATAAACGACACAGATGCTCGGGCGAGAAGAACCGTCTCAACTTGTTCAATACACCGAGCTTCCGCGAGGCCGCCTTAGTGACGCTCTCGATGTAATCACGCGGATTGAGATCCCGACAGATGTCCATAAATATGTTTATCAATCCGTCCATATTTCACCAGTATTGAAACCTCTTAATAGATACGTAGTACTTCCAGCACATTTGTTCCTTGTTACGCCTTTATACCTAATTGCTTACTCGCGACCTCTCATAATGCCGCATTTAGACGTCGGCGTACCGAGCGACGCCCACGCTATGTTTAAATAAATAAAATATAAAGACTTCCCTTAAGCACGATCTTTGTTGTATTTTCAAATTTAGGAGCTTAGAATACAAAGCCGAAGGATTTCGTACAATTGTTAGTTAAATTGACAATTTTGATGACCCCTAATACAGAATATTCACAGAACTTTCGTAAGGTGAAACAGAAGTGATGGAACTTGCCCTTTACAGCTTTTCCTATCATCCGAAGAAAGTATTAGTATTATATTAGTAGCTTAATAACAACAATACGCCGGTCGTGTTGCCCAATAAGGGGTTTTTCCAGGCTCAAGGAGCTTTAAGTCGGAAGAATCCAATTGGAGCAGAAATTTGCTTGTTCTAAATCGTTCAACATAACATGATTAAACATATTTACCTTAGTAATTAATGTTTCTAAATACATTAATAACTTGATATATTATCATAAGAATTTAGATCACATATAGATGTTATTGAGATAAAAAGTAAACAAAAACTAAAAAAATGCTTGGAAAACAAATAAACAATTCGACAGACTGCATGGATGGCACAGAGGTTTAAATGATCGCCTTGCCACTACACTGTACCGCCGTGTGTTGTTGGTTCGATCCCCACAGTAGTTTATACAAAATTTTATAGGATGGCGAACGCAATTAAACAAAGTCTGAAAAGAGACGAAAGAGATCTTGATTATTGTCGGTAGACAACAAAAACGTTACAATGAAATACCCTTAACTAACAATATATACCATTATCACCCTCTATTTCAAAATCATTTTTTATTATTATTATTATCAGTTAATACTACTTGCCTCCACCCGAAGTTTGAAACTACCAGAATATATAATACTATATATAAATCGAGAAAGTTCCTTCCGCTTACGCATAAAACTAACATATAAATTAATACAGACATCTCAAAAAATAGGCACAAGATGAATCACTTGATGACACAACTTTATATTTTTGAACTAAAGGCTACGGTTATACAAAAACAAAAACACACATTTGTATCTACTGATAAGTATATGTAATATATATATGAATATATTATAATATATTATGACATTTTCAAGAACGTGTGGCCTTTATCTATTTCAAAATTAAACCTTTCCGGTACTCCCTTCTTTTCACTAAAAATTATGTGTGACTAAAATAAATTCTCTGCCATAAATATAATCATGAATTTTGTAACCAAAAACCAAAAAGGATAGCTAAACCTTCACGACAGATCTGTGCATAGTTCTTTTGGGCGTCAGAAAGTGTTTGCGAAGCGGTCGCTCGGTGACGTCTACGGCGCTCTGCGACAGCACGGCCGCCCCCCGACGCGTCGCAAGTCTAAAACGTAGTCACCTTAAGATTTTTTTTCGAAATTCGCTAAAACTGACGCATTTTTAAGTGCACTTTTTACTCGTTCGAAAGCGGCCTAACATGCGTCAGTCCAATAATAATTTCTCCCTTTTCTAAGTAGATCGTATAGGGGACATGACCAGTCCAAGAAAAGCTTTTAACTCCTTGGTGTTTTTGAAACTGCATCTATTTTATTTATATCAGTATGATCCCTTCCCATCAAATAAAAAAATGATCTTTGAAATAACTGCATTTTCTGGGGCCACACGCAAGCCGCAGTCTGATAATATCTTGATAATCTACCCCACATACTGTCAAATCATCTAAATAGTAAGCTACATTTGATATTTTAAACAATTTGTACATAACTTTCACGACGGTTCGTCTACCAAAAATTGTAAGTATGCGTTACTTAGGTCGATTTTTACAAAGTATTTGCCCCCTTGGAGTGAGGCAAATTCATCATCTATCCTAGGTATCGGATACTTATTGTTCATTAAACACGGGTTGACTGTAGTTAGTTAAGTCGCCACAAAGACGTACCGGGCCGTTTTTCTCAAGCACGGGGACGACGGGTGTGCCCCTTGCGCTCCACTCGACAGGCGATATGGCCCCCTCGAGCTGCAGCCGCGCCAGCTCCTCCTCCACGGCCGGCCACATCGCGTGAGGCACTTCGCACTGCACCCCCCACTATCTCTAATTTTATTAGAGACTTATCAAATGTACCCATGCCTTGTTAGAAAAGATTGGGAAATTTCTTTTTTAAGACAGCTAAGGCAATTTCGGAATCGTTAGGGACAACATTTTCGACAGAGATAATTGCTGTTAAGCGGGGTTAAGCGACACCAAATAAACGCATCCAATCGCGTCATAATAACGAAGGGCTATACTCATTGTCGATAACAATTAGTTCTGAATTATTTAATACAGAGTTGTTTAGAGAAACTGTGCAAATAATTTTATACCTCGGCTTAACTTGTTGACCACTATACATTTTTAACTTCGACAAGTATTATGAGATCTAAGGCATCAGTACCTATCGCCACAACCAGATATTTTGCCTGATCGGCCGGTTTAATGTCTTTAATTGAAAACCAAGCTTTGAGTCTTCTGATATATGTCGACCACCGGTCCACTTTCATCTTGAATTCTTTTAACCCAGTAATATCAGCCATTACGGTGAACACACTTTACTCGCAGCTTCTTTCTGTTATTTTAAATGTAGACACTAATTTTAGCACTTCTAATCTCAAAACTAAATTTTATAGGATGACGAACGCAATTAAACAAAGTATGAAAAGAGACTGATCTTTATTATTGTCGGTGGACAAAAAAAAAACGTTACAATTAAATACCCTTAACTAACAATATATACCACACGAGACAACTCTTTGTGTAATCCTTAAATTGATTTACTGAGTTTGGATGTTCTTTGTTTTTGTTTATTACGTCCCCTGCGATACAGGAAATAATCATAGTTCGGTAGTTGTAAAAAAAAAAAAAGAATATGGAACTAAGAGACACAGATATTTTGATTTTGATCCAAAGATTTATTCATAAATTATTATTCCAATTATATGTATCCTTTTAATATATAGGTACATATTTGCAAGAACTCCTAATTCTAAAAAATAACTTCTTAAATAACCATTAAGGTCTACTGACTAGCACATTTCACTATATAGAGACTGTGCTATTTCCATATCACTTTGGACCCCTTATACGTGGGTACTACAACAATACCTACAAAATTAGTTTCTATGATAGAGATTACATTGCGGTTAATCTAGGATAATACAGAAAAGTTTTATTATAAGTTATTTCATCTCGTCTGCAGTTGCTAAACTTAATAAGTTTTAATGTATTATAAAATAGAACTAAATTATTTTACAAACTTTCACAGTGGTCAAGATAAAACAGATCCAATATTGATTTACCGCGTTTAACCCACACAATTGTTAATTTTTTAATCCAAAACAAAAATGACAGATCATATACAAAAGGTACAGGGTAATAATTAAAATAATATTTAATTGATATATTAATTATTGTCTTGAAACATAACAATTTTAGTTTTATTTCTTTATGTTTACTGAGTTTTCTTCAGGTACGTTGCCTAAATTGTTTATAAGTTCTGTATATATCTCTATGCCTTTGAGAAATATTTCCACATTTTGGTATTCATCTTTGCCATGCACTCGGGATATCGTCCTCCTCTTCGTTGAGAAGCCAATCGCAGGTATGCCTAAATTACGAACCACGAGCATGTCAGACGTGGCTGGACACACAACTGGATTGATCTTTAGACCCCTGAAATAATAATGATACTCTGCTAACACAAAACATAGCTTGTAGTATTACAGAGCAAACCATCTGACATACAGAGAAAAAAAACGTACGTACGAACACTACAAAGTGCAGTACCTTCGTGAACGCACTCCTAATACAATCACTCAGCTGAAGGGATTTACAAGAATAATAGTAATGTGTAACCCTTCTCGCTAGTATTCTTTTTAGAAAAGTAATATAAACTCACATTCCATTTAAAGTGTTTCTCATAGTTACCCAGTACGGGTTTGTGTCGTCTACAGAAGTTACGGCTGATTCAGTTTCTTTGCGTAGGTATGTGAGATCAGTTGTATTGCCGGTTGCTGTAATCCAAGAATTCACCTGTAAATTGAAAAAAGTGTACTTTTTTTATAATTAATAACGACTTCCTAAATGACAAAAGGAAGAATTCAATTTAAATTACTTCAAATATATAAAAAACGCGTTTGCCAATAACCATGTCGCTATGTAATTTAGAGTTTTTTTTTAAAGACAGCTTTCGCCTTAGGAATAATTTCTGTGTCACGGGATACTGTACATTCACACAACAGACACAAATAGCACCCAGACCCGGGACAACTCATTGTAAATCACACAAACTTTCGTCCCGGATGGGAATCGAACCCATGACCTCCGGCTCAGCAGTCAGGTTCACTGTTCACTAACCACTACCCCAACAAGCTAGTCGTTGTTGATGCCGACGCCCATAGATACAGTACATACGACAGGAAATATAGAACATTTGTAATCTGTTCTATTTAAGAAATTTTAGCACCAGTATGGACTAACGGTGAGAATACCTACCGGTAATATTACAGACTAAATATTCTAAGATTTGAGAAACTTTTCAACGTATTGTTAAAAGTAGAATTTTGAACCATATTTGGAAACATACACTACCAAAAATAACCTCTGTCCCTGACTTTATATAAATAATAGCCTTTCGTCACTATAAAAAATATACTTACAATATCGTCCATCTGTGTTACATCAGCGTCTGTAGATAGTCTCATATCAACGGAGAGCACTACTTTCGTAGGTATTATATTTATGCCTAGTCCGCCCTGGAAAACAATGACAATTTGGTCCTGTTAGAAAAGAAATACAATAATTTAAGTATTTCAAATTTCATTTTACATCAAAACATAAGTATTAATATATAAATAACAAATTTTAGGTGCTCAATAATAATTGGAAACAAAGTTATAAACTATTTGCAATCTTTAAATTATTCTAAAAAATACCTTAGCAAATAATAATTAAAATATAATAAATGTATCCAATAAAATAAAAAAGGAAAAATAAAAGAATATTCGATATACATATTCCCTGCACTTGACATAATTATCTTTTAATAAAAGTTAAGAGTATAAACTTGATTATTCTCTAACCTCGTTTTGATATCAATTGTTTCACGTTTTGTATAAAATAGTTACTATGAACTTAATAAAATACTACAGTAAAACACTTATATTTACATTGATGAAACTCTTTTGACTCTGGCTACCCCGATGGGTGAAAGGCGTGAACTTATGTATGTATGTATGAATAAACTATCAATTTTTTTTTATATACCCATATACCGATATAATATTTTTAATCGACTTCTCTATTGTTACAAAGTATTGGCCAGATTTACCTAATATTATTATCATATGTAAATATATAATATATATATGTATATTTAAAAGCGATAGATCCTTCCATACACATTTAATGAATTTTTTTATACTTGACACCTAAAATTTACAAGATAGGTTAAATAATAGGTAGATCACATCAGTTAAGAACGTACTGAACGGCAACGTTGTATAAAAGTCCTTGGTTTTTTAAACCAGAGACCTGAAATTTTGCAGATAGGTAGTTTATAGATCGAGTACGTCAGTTTAAAATAGATCTTTGGTACAGGGCCAGTGTAAGGCACTGGTATACGGCTCTGTTCCTAGCAGGGAAGCCTCGCTAGGGCTCGCCTCATCCTCGCACCCGCGCGGATTCTAGTCCGTTGTGTAGTCACTCACTCACTCACTCGGCACTGAGACCATCTATAGGTATGTCTGTCGAGTTGACTGTCAACTTTGAATACTGACTGTCGATTTTCGAATCAAATCTCAAAACGCAATTGTTGTTTTTTCGACGATCTTATAAATTGCCAAATTGTTTTTTTAACAATGTGTACTTTTATTATCTAGAAACTTAAGATAAGTTTTTAGTTAACTTTACTTTGTCGCAAAGCAGCAATTTAAAGTTTGGACTTTGTCTTTATTGATAAGTCATTAAACTGGTAAGATTGTCATTAAATAATAGAGTTTCTTTATCAATAGGTAGTTCAAGTCACATTTGACCCCTGATCTGGCGCAAGTACTTATTCGTAATTATCAGAATCATATTTCATTTGTAGCTATAAAATATGTGTGGACGTAAAAGACAATATACAATAGTTACTCTGTCTGAACTATTTCTTTATCTCTAAAATAAATATATTTTCTTTCTTTCTTTCTTTCTATCTCTACTAACTGATGCTACTCTTCTAATTCAAGAAAATAAGTGTAAATACGATACTAAATGGCCCAAATAAGTAAAAAAAGGTTTAGATACCATAAAATAAGCTTTTAGTATTCTATTTCAGATAAATACTAAACGTTTCTATGGTATAACACCCAATGTTCGAAAGAGAAGCTATGTCCGACATTAAATAAGTTCACTAAGAATAATAGGAGTAGATTTACATTTCGCAACGCTTGTGAAACAAAAACTTATCTATCTATCTATTGCGCAGGGACTTATATAGAGAACAAAAATAGCGGTGTTGCACGTATTCGCCGATTAAGATATCTTTTGGTAAACAAATTTTGTTAGAGAATTCACTAAGAAGGTGAGTAACAAATATTCACATAATTTTCGTTACTTTTATATACGTTTTATATATGATACGTTTATCCATAAGCTCATTACTATTTAGTAATTTCTTTACAAGTTATAATAAATATCCTGTGAAAACACGCTTGTGTTGATATTTGGATTTTTTTTTCGCATGTTTCTGTAATCGACAAATGTCCAAACATTTTTTTTACAAAAAACTACATATTTATTTATTGTGTAGCTAAGTGTTTTAATCACCTTGAAAATAAAGTACTTGTATTGATATCGTCTATCTGCTTATCAACAGTAGTGTCGATGATTGAGTACAATGCTCCACTAATCGATATGTATCTTGTTTTAGCAGAAATGGCACTAAAAAGCAAAGAAGAACGAGAAGCTGAGGAAATAAAAATGAAATAAAAAAATGTATTTTACATAAGGTGAACACAGATACAATATGGAAAAAAAGAATAACAGACAATGATACAATAAAAATCTAAGCTGATAATCCGACGATGTTACAAATTCTATAAGATAGGATAAAATATTACAAAAGAGATATATGAATTCCCAGGTGTGGTATAAAGTTTAAAAGGAAGAAAGAACAGCGACAGCCCCAGTAACATAGCCAGACGTTCTAAAGAAGTTACCTGGGAAAGACTAGATGCGAAAAGCGGTCCATTTACTATAGCGCACATTAGAAGATTCCTTGTCCAGTGGACTGCAACATACTGAATGATGACTGTGATGAGATAGAAGGGTTTTATTATAATGAATTTGAAATTAGCATATTTAGCGTTTCAATAGACAACAAATTTAAGTAGCCGGAAAGTGGAAAGCCTTCTTACCAAAAGTTTGATCTCGTTGAGACAATATCCAAACCAAACAGTGCTATCCATTAGAAAAAGGGTTTCTTTACGATAACCAAAATGCAAAACGTGTGTAATGCACGTGTATTTGTGTAATGTATGGTCTAATGTCATAATTGGTTGTGATAATTAGTCTAAATTATGTCAACTAAAAAAATACCATTATACAATGTAATTTAAAATGATTAATATGAAGAATTATTTTTTTTTATACCTAAATAATCATAGTTATGTACTACTTGAATAATGTCCTCATCCCTCCTCTCTTCTTTGCGCTTACTGCATCCCCCATCCAGAGATGGGCTCTCATCAGCCTCAAAGGCGGGCAGCGCACTTGCGACTCTTGAGTTGCAAGTGTCCATGGACGGCGGTGTCACTTACCATCAGGTGACCCACCTGTTCGTCTGTCCCCCTATAGTATAAAAAAAAGACAAAATATTTAAAAGAAAAGTTCGTAATCGTACCTAATGTGTCGATAATTGGTCGAGTCAACCCCAAATTTACTGTGATGGTATAGTTGTTCCATTCAAGACACATTTAAAAACCTTGGAATACTTATATATATTGACAAATACCTATCCTGAGGTACGCAGTTGAAAAAAAAAAATTAGGAAACTTTTTACTTCTGCAGGATCTCTTAGAAGATTGCAGAACTTTCTTCCTATTGCCACACAGTTGCACTAGCAGAATCCTTTCTTTTTCCTATTCTTAACTACACGGACGCCAGCTATCCGATCGCACCGAAGACTAACTTTATAAGCTTGAGTGACTTCAAAGGGTTTGTAGCAGGTTCATCTTCGAGTAAACCTTGTGGAGACGCAGCTAAACTTGACTGGGATTCAATTTTCAATTCTAGTTCTATTGACGAAAAGGTGAAAATTTTAACAACTAATTCGGTTTCTCTTTACGATGTACATCTGTCTCACTGGCCGTATTGGTCCAATAAAAATGAAACATTTACCAGCACCATGGCTTACAAATATTAGGATGGCCATGGAAAATGGAAATCTCACATTACTTATACTACTACACTTGAGCAACGCGTTCAATACAGAGGATTCCCATATTCTGCTTGGCATATCTCAAACAGTGATTGACTGGTTTCATAGTTACCTGTCTGGCCGCTGACAACACATTTACATCGAGGACTCAGCCTCTTCGTGGTGTGATATTTCGGTTGGCGTGCCGCAGGTTGGCATTTTGTCTCCTTTATTTTTCACTATATTCATAAAATCTATAACTAAAACTTTTGTTTCATTCGACCACCTTTATACAGATGACCTTCAAATTTGCTTCAATTTGCAAGATTCACTTAATACAATATACGAAGCCTTCTCAACTATAAATAACGATTTGGAACGCATTTGTGAGTGGGTATCAATTATTGTCTTTAGGTTAATCCCACAAAAACTCAAGTAGCCATAATGGGCAGTCCGGAAAAGATTTCCCTCATTGATTTTGCACAACTGCCAGAAATATTTTTTAATGGTATGCCATTACCGCTAAGTAATACTGTAAAAAAATAAGGGATAATCATAGACAGAACTTTGTCCTGGGGCTTACAACTGCAAGAGGTTAGTCGTAAACTCTTTGCTGGTGCGGGGTGCTTACGAAGATTTCGGAACTTTCTTCCAACCACTAAGAAGATTTCGCTTGCTCAGTCGCTTTACTTCCAATACTAGACTATGTTGATGCTAGTTATCTTGATCTCACGAAGGAGCAACTCGATAAACTTTAACGACTTCAATTTTTTTGCATAAGTTTCCTATTTGGTTTACGCAAATATGATCACGTGTTAGAATATCGCAACTCGCTCAAGTGTCTCCCGATTTGCCTTCGACGGAATACTCATATCCTTTCCTTCAACCTCCTCACGGCATCTTATCTCAAGGAAAGTTTTATGTGAATATGTGACACACATTCGAAGGGAATGATAGAACTTGCAACTACAGATTCCAGTGCATTCTACAAAGTTCGCTGGTTAATCGTTCAGTGTTGAAGCATCACGCCTCTGGAATGTACTACCATTCACTTTTAGACAAGCTCAAACATTAGTATTGTTCAAAAAAGTGGTCATAGATTACTATCTGACGAATTAAAGTTAAATAAACCACTTGCCTATCAATTAACAAACGATTAATTATTTATTCGTATCCTATCAATATATATATATACATATATGTTTAAATGTATACCTACATATGGCTATGTATCTATGTATGAATGTACACAAGTACTGAATATTATATATTATACATTTAAGATACGAATATATTGACTTTTATACGGTTACTAATTAACTACTTTGTCTTTTTGGCACCAAAACTACCGACTTTAACCAATACACTCCAGTCTATCCAAAGGCTGCCTGGTAGAAATTGCTGTTAGCGATAAGGCCGCCCATTGTGAATTTTCTTGATTATCCTCCTTCTGATATTTTATTTTTCTTTTGTGCATAATAAAGAGTATTTATTATTATTATTATTATCTTTGGACTACGCAAATATGACCGCGTCTCTGAATATCGTCTTGAGCTCAAGTGGAATACCTTCGCCGGAATACTCATATCCTATCACTTCTCTACAATATTCTGTTCAACCGAAGCGCTTCACCCTATCTTACAAATGGTTTTGAATTTCTGCCAGACTCCCATTCAGGGTGTCTGACGTCGTCAGAGAATCTTAAAAATGCCGATACATACCAAAAAATTTATGGACAAGTCATTCACAGTGAGCCAGCAATCAGACGACAGACAGACAAACTTTGACAAATTTTAATAAATTAGTAAAAGAGAACTATATTTCTTTGTGAGATACTTGATAGTATTATGTTTATACTTATTATATACCCGTATCAATTTATTATGTATATATATTTTTATTCATATATGTATTTGTGTATGAATGTGTAATCGTATGTATGTGTTTACTTTATTTTAGGTGTACCTATTAAATGTGTATGTACAATGCAGCCCCTATTTTAAATCACATCTCTCTCACCATCCAAAAGTTACCTGGAATAGATTGCTAATTGCGATAAGGCCGCCAATTGTACATATTGTTAGTTTATTATTTATAAGCTATAATTGTATCTGACTGCACAATAAAGAGTCAATCAATCCATCAATTAATAATTGGTGGTGTTACCTTAGCACTAGGCTCAAAAATGTAGCTTTTGAACATAACGTATACGTGATTAAGGTTAATAAAGTTTATAAATTGATATTTATAAATTTTTCTATGCTGAAATCATTAATGACATAAATCCTGTAAAGATTGTACATATGTATATCATGGTTATCTAAATAATTTTAACAAATGATTGCGAAGGTAGGTCACCATTTCAGTTTCCCTTCTATACATACAAGATATGATAACGTTATCTATAATACTTAATTTCAGACAAACTTACATTTATGATATTAATGTTTAAACTGGTATGAGCACCGTAGTCAGTATTGTTCGTATTCACGATCCGTTTTTGGGTGTCTCTGTATGTCATCACGGCGTTTA
The DNA here is from genome assembly GCA_947561695.1 of Tyria jacobaeae. Lineage (NCBI taxonomy): Eukaryota > Metazoa > Arthropoda > Insecta > Lepidoptera > Erebidae > Tyria > Tyria jacobaeae. The sequence goes on from OX387210.1 coordinate 10,547,934, forward strand.
TGAATTTGTGGGCCTAGAAAAGTAGTTGCATTCCTGAAGTGTGTAGATAACTCATAAATAACTTGAAAACTATGTTATTTAAGTATATCAAATATAAACGAAAATTTATTACTTTATACAACATGTCCATTGTCATAATAGGCTTAAGTCTCTCAGACTCTGTAAGGTCAGTTAAGGTGGTAGAAAAATATAAAAAAAAAGTATATTACCTTGGCCATTGCAGAGTTATCTGGCATTTTTAATCCGTGACCGCCATCTCCCTGAATGTCAAACTGCATTTCTAAAATATGCAATTATGAGTAATTTTGCTCTATTATTATATCTCATACATATATACATGAAAGAAAATTGTGCGTCATCACAAAATTTTAGTATAAAGTAATATAAAAAATATCATAAGTGAAATTAAGCGAAGCATTTAATTTCGTGTGTTGGTATATATCTCTATCTTCAGACATCTCACACACGGCCGTCTGATCCCAAACTAAGCAGAGCTTGTACTATGATTCGGACAATAATAGTATGTAACATAAGAATAATAATGAGGAATAATGAATTATACATGATCACGTGAGAAACTGTGATTCAAATTGGAATAAACTTCTTTGTAATTACTGTAACTACCATTCTGTAATTATTACAAAATTTCGAAATTAAATATTGACATGAAAATCTACACTGTCCTACGTAGAACTTTCCTCAATTTACTTATTAAGGAATTTTTGAATATACTGACGCCAGGGTCTTCTATCCACAAAAGTTCCAAGAAGCACATCTTCTGTGTTGGTTAACCCTTCATCAAGAGCAAATCCAATGTTCAACATTTTGAATTCTAAGGTCTTTACGAAAGCCTTCATGCCACACATGCCTCCTGATTCTTCATCTGTAACAAGCACAAAATCTTCTCACTAACAGCATATATTATGTTGGTGCTACGAATAGTAGAAATAAGTAATAAAAAAAGTTTACTAACGCTGTAGACTTTTTAACAGTGGTAGAGCCATGCTTAGGCACGAATGGGCCGGCTCGACCGGTGCGATACCACGGCCTCACAGAAAACCGGTTGTGAAGTAACGCTTGCGTTGCATTTCCCCGAACTGAGTGAGGTTTCCGGAGGCCCAATTCCCCCTCCCCCCTTTTCTCTCCCCTCTTCTCCTTTCTCCTGTTTACCATCTCCTCATCCCTCCTCTCTTTTTTCCACTAGCTGCATTCCCCATACCTCATCACCCTCAAAGGCGGGCAGCGCACTTGAGTTGCAAGTGTCCATGGACGGAGGTGTCACTTACCATCAGGTGACCCGTCTGTTCGTCTTCCCTATAGTATAAAATAAAAAAAAAAAAAACGCTTACAACGCTAGATACTTTATTAGGCTAGTCGCTAAGGAGCCGCGCCGTGACGTCTGCATGTGCCTGTACGCTGCCTAATTCAAAGGTAAAAGAAGGGCATTTGCAGGCAGGTCCAAGGCACTCACACGGTGCAAAACAACGCATCATTGCTTAACATTCGGTTTTCTATAAGGCCGTGGTAATACTCCGGCTGAAGCGGCCTATACGTGCCTTAGCATAGCTCTCCCACATCCCAAGTATTTTCTTAAAATTAAAAATTGTCAGTCCAACATCTTGAGCTATATGAAAATGTACAATTATAATCCTGGAACCGTGGCTATACCGTAACTTAGAAGTTTTTTTAAATTATCAATAAACAAAATGTTGATACCTACCCGGCATCAAAGTCATATGTAATGTCCTTGACAAAGTGATATTATCCTTTTTGAGCTTTCTAATAGCTTCCAGGTATTGAACAGAAACGTCTTTGGTGTCCTGTGTACCTCGGCCATAAATGTCGCCGTTTTCATCCATATACGCATCGAAAGGAGGATATTTCCATTCTGTCTATAGTAAATAAAAAAGGATAGCTATGTGAAGTCGGTACTAGATGTCTACTGTGTTGACCTAATTACCATTATGTGAAATTCTATATTAAATATAACCTTCAGCTTCAATTCTCCGGCCCTGCGGTCTATTTGTTAAACTTGCCTAATTCAGGGTAAAAGCATTTCTTTTATTCTCATGTTTATACATATTATGTGCTCATGTGTTTTACATGATCTCAAGAGAGAAGATCGGTAACGTGCATAATAATAATCTTTTAGTCATTTTTATCCCGACCACTTTATCGTGTACAGACACGGCTTAATAAGGAAATTATTTTTTTAGTTTAAATCATCTCATCAAAATTTCTAATGCAAGCCAGTTTAATATAATAAAAAATAGTATGGTCCGTATTTTGGATCTCTTTATATCCAACGTCGATTGTCAAATTAATAGCTGCACAGCGCTATTGCCCCCAGATAATTATCAATCCATTTTCTTAGCAGGTAAGCCTTTAGATACTAAATTTACTATAATTAAACGTCACATAAAGAACAAGCATAACTTCTTTAAAGCGAACTATGAGACAATTAACAGCAAACTTTCTGATCTCGACTGCCACCGTCTACTTGGTAATATTCCTGCTGAACAGTGTGTGAATACTTTTTATGATATCTTGTACGGTATAGTTAAGTTACATGTTCCGCTCAGACAACCAAAAAAATCTAGTTTCCCCGTTTGGTTTACACCTGTCTTAATTTACATTATTAATCAAAGAGAAAATGCGTGGATTAAATGAATTCTCAATTCATCGTAAGAGATTTAAAACAGTATCAGATTAATGTTTTAAAATGCATATCAACTCAATTGAGATATCCTTTCAATATTAAGCACTTTTGGACTTATATCTCGAAACGTAAAGGCAACGCTAACATACCTTCGAACATGTTTCTTAATAACTCTAACTCAAATGAGCCACATGAAATATATAATATGTTTTCTGGGTTCTTCACGTCTGTATACGAACCTGCCTCGCTCGACCCAGAATAATGGCAAACATCTGATGCCTATGCTCTAAACTCATCTCGCATTTCTGATTTATATCTAACCATAGATACAGCACTTGTAAAATTAGACGTATGCAAAGGGCCCGACTCTGATGACTCCCTATTTTTCTGAAGAATACTTCTAAATATATCTGCCTTCCACTGCACATTATTTTCAATAAGTCTTTGACAGAGGCGTTTTTCCCAGTGTCTGGAAACGAGTATTCATAACTCTTATTCATAAAAGTGGTTATAAAACCCACATCGAAAATTATCCATACTGTTCACCTTGTCCAAGTTATAGTTGAAGCCTATAACACATATTTACTGACTTTGAATTTTTTTTTCTGTATTTAACTTTAAAGATTAGCACGTGATGTTTTGGAAATAAATTCTAAATTACTTTGATTCACCTATTGGGATATTTTTGTCAAACAGTCTAAATTCCATATCTGTGCGTATGTACAATTGCTAATTCACTCTAATTACTAAATCCGAGGACATTGGTATGGGTTATACGTTTACCTTACATATGTCTGTAGCAAAATTTTCTTTATGTTAAGACACAACGTGTAACCGTTTTATGTCCCTTTATAAGTAAATAAGATACGTGAAAATCTTACCGGGTCAACCTTAACTACGTCCATATGCGAGTTGAGCATGATACTCGGCAGAGTGGGATCGGAGCCTTTTACCGTTGCGACGAATATTGGCTTGCCAGCTGGCTCTAAGATCGTATACGGTATTCCCAAGTCTGACATTTGACGGATCCAAAAATCAACTGCATGTTCTATAAAACATTAATAAATATTAACTACAACAGATTACATAGAAGAGGTTTAAAAGCTTGACTCTTTAACGTTTTATAATATTCCCTTTCCTAAAACAAAAATTACCTGACGTAATATTAGTTGCAGAAAGACCTTAACAATTCAATGTTGAACTTTTTCTACTATTTTGTAAAACAACTACACGCTCTACTTGATTGGTAGAAAGGGCTGCCGGCTGTAATACACGTTGTATTACTAACTATCTAGTGGTTAGTGTGGTTAGTAGGTTCAAATCCATCACGGAACAAAAAACTGTGATGCACAAAAAGTTTTGTCTGGATGATTTTGTGTACGTTGTTTTATTGTTTGTCGATCCCCCGCGACACAGTAATCGTTTCTAATAGGTACGAGAGTTGTGTTTAATAAAAAAATAGAGTCCCTAATGGGTACTCTCTCAGTCTCTCTACTGTCTCCCTAGCATAGACATGCATTACTGAAACGAAATTCCTTACTGCAAGTTTGATAGATTAAAAACTCTTTGACTAAATAAAATATCAGAAGTATTTTATACAAACTTATGTTTTCTTGCTTGCTCGTGTCTATCCGTAAATATTCTCGAAAAACGTCAACTGAATGTAGGCCTAAGTAGTGCTGATACTTATTCCACAATGGTCCGGCAACGCTCTTCTGCACTTGCGATGCGATAAACACAAAAAATAATGTCTTCAACATTTTAAATATAATCATATTAAGCTGAAAACAATAATATTAAAAAGCAAGTGGAAATTAACATTCTAGATACAAAGAGGTAAAGGCATAAGAGTTTAGTGCCTCTACTAGGCACTAGGTACCCTTTTATTAAAGAAAGGGAATAGGAATAGTAGTACTGATTGTTCTCTTTCTTCGCGCCGCTTGTGGGTCAGATCCCCACACATAACAACACTTTGTGAAATCCTCAAATTGTTGTTTTGAGTCCTTTCTTGGTTCTCTTTTTTGTTCTTTGTGTCCATTATTTGAATGTTTGGAAGTCCCCCACGATACAGAAATTAATTGTAGTGCGGGAGTTGTCTTTTTTAAAGCTAAAGAAAGGTCGGGTAAATCTGGCAATACAAAAACGTTTTTATGTGTCTTTTCCGTTAATAGATAACACTAATGAAAGGTTCACTCGTAGATAAGAAAATCAAAGATAACCATCAACTTTACTTATATTCTACTTTATCAAAGTAGGTAAATATGTTTTTATTTTCTTGTGGAAACCCTAGAGCCATGTTCCTATCGGGAAATTGGGTAGGACAGTGTATCAGAATCAGTATGCCATACTGCGCCTAAAACAGGAGGAACCCTATAAATAAAATATGACAATTCTGACTTACATTTATTTTCTTCAAGTAAATATTCTTTTCTATTAGAATATAGCTTATGACCATACATACACCAGAAAAAAAAAAGTATAATAAAATTACACTCACCCTTCGACTATTCCTAAACATAGACAGTTTATATTTTATTATATTATTTATATGTATAATAAATAACTTGTATCTTCAGAATAACAGAAAAAATAATAATACGACATTCTCTATCACTATTGTAACATATGATTTAAAATTGTGTAATAATTCATGATATTTTAATCATAATTTAATTCACCTAATGACAAAACACGAAATACTCTTCCAGACTCACAAAAATACACTCTTAAAACAAAATATTACAAACAAAACATTGCGAGACACGTTCGTGTGAGACTGTGTGTGGACTTTATCTGTGTCTGTTGTTCTTTAACCTACTTTAAATAGGAAACAGACCTCGTCAAGTAAATCAATTCAACCGTGTTGTACAGCATGTTTGTTTTTATGTTTGTTTTACATACTAGATAGATTTGTGACTCTCTTCTGTATCGATGGTACATAAATACATGTACTATGTATTTATGTACTATTGTACTACTAGCATGGTGTAAAGGGGGGGCCTCAATCGTTAGAACGTAACTAGAAACTTTTTTTTTGGTATGAAGCAATAGGAAACCTAAAAGATGGAACAAAAACATATCTTTTATTGATCATATTTCAATATTTTTTATTAAGTTTCATTTTTTTATAATTATTATCCTCCAATGCAAAATTTTTAAAGGATATATTTATCATAGCTTCTAAACGGCATGAGTTACATATAACAAATACGACTTATTTTCAAATTCGTTCCTTTTCCTCTAATAGGAAACAAAATAATAAAGATAGTTTCACTTCAATAAAAACGTTAAATAAGTACAATAAATCAGATAGTTTACTGTACGTAGGCCTCCCCCAATTGTACACCATAGCAAACGGTCTTACGCCTTCCGCATCTAATCTATCCCAGCTACCTTCTTTAGGTCGTCGGTTCATCTGGGTGGGAGCAACATCGAGGCCCCATTTAACAAAGGATCAACATATTTTTTTTTTAATTTTTGTTTTAATCTTTTAAGAAGTAGTGACATAGACAAAAAGTAAAGTTTAAGAAATGTCTAAGTACTTCTATGTCACATACGATTTTAACACCAAAAGGATCACAATACTCAAAAGAGTAAAAGATTATAAGGATTGATACAGATGTAGGTACAGCTACATTCTTTTGTTTTTTAGCAGAGAATGTATATACCTACTATTTCTTGTGTCTCCAGGAGTTTAAATTCGACAAAGTAACCCTTAATTTTGGAAAATTATTTTTTTCTATTTCGAACCCAGTTCATCAGTAACCTTATTACAGCTCAATGTATGTTGTTTAAATGTATACGTGTTGTTTAAGGGCTTCTATCTATATACGTATACAGCCTGGCCTAAAAGTCACAGCAGTAAATGACATTTCAGATTATGCATGCCAATATATATTTGCAATTTGCTGGCTTGGCAGCAGGATGTCCAAAATATCGCCCGTGTATTGTGCTGTCGTCTACATAACAATGTATATTGCCATTGTCATTGATATGCAGAAGAAACAGCGTGGGCGATAGGACGGAGCCCTAAGGTACACCAGTAACCTCCTGGAAGTTAGAGGCCGCGCCGTCACAGAGAACCCTAATGCGGCGTTTGTGGAGGAAGGCAGCAACCCAGTTGCATAGCTTGGACGGCAGACCAAATGCAGGAAGTTTGGAGAGAAGCGAGCGATGCCAGACCCTATGTCTTGTCAATGTCGAGGCTGATGGCCAAGGACTCCCCATGCCTATCCATAGCCCCATCCCAAAGGTGTGTGACGTACGCTAGAAGATCACCCGTGGATCGGTTCGGCCTAAAACCATATTGCCGATCATTAAACAAGGAGTGATCCTCTAGGTGTCGTGCAGCAGCCACCACTGCCACAGGCTCATAGCCTGCGTGCGCTGCGGCGGTGAACACCCCGCTGCCAGTTGCCCGCGCCCGCAACGTGTGCCAACTACGGGGGGGATCACCCTGCTAACAACACCCACTGCCCCGTCTTCCAAAGGGAAGCACGAAATAGAAAGGCGGGAACGGTCGCCATCACCGGCGAGCCGCGCCAAGGGCCGGCACCGGTGAACAGCCCACAAGCGAGAAGTCGCGGGGGGCATCGCTAATGGCGGAAGCGAATGCCCCAAAACAACAAGGAGCAACCACCTCCTCCAAAAGGGGGCGGAGGAAGAGGGGCATGCGGGGAAGGAAACCCGCCGCCCCTAAACAAGACCACCAGGACCTTGCTGCGGAAGAGCCGTCTGAGAATCAGCCGGCTACCACCGCCACCTCCATTGCTGCCATCACAAAGGCGAACATCACGCCTGCCACTCCAAGAAAGCCGGCTGAAGATGTCAACAGCTCAATCGACATCCAGGCCGTCATCCAGGTCTTTAAGAATATCCTTATGGCCATCCGCGAAAAACAAAGCACGGAGGCCATAACGAAGATCGTCTTCAAGGGCATGAAAGACCTCCTGTCACCTACACAGGAGGCCCTTGAAGAAGAAGAATGAAGACCTGTGGCCTGGACAGCGAGGTCGCACCCCTCCGCCCATAACAACAGCCTCTATAGGCTCCGCTTCGACGCAAAGGCAAGCGTCGTCGCGGAGCGCCTCGCTACAACCCCCGCAACTTGTCTCAGTTTCTGCGACCACCCTCTTACCTGCGGACACCTATGCCTACACTTTAGTAGGCGTATCATGTGCGGACGCGGATGGCCGCCGAAACTGAGACCACAGAAGAAGACGTCTCACAGACCGCGCTGCGGTGTGGGCCTACCACCAGACATGACGCCGAGGGGTCGCACGTAAGTCGCCGCCTGTGTCGCCCGGAGCTGGACCTCCCCAGGTGTCACCTGTTGTCTCACCTGGCTCGGGCAGACCGCCTAGTCGGCGTGAAGACTGAAGCGGCCCCTCAAACAAGACTACCACTACCATGGGTCACCCCACGACCCGCTCTTATTTAGGGGCGGCGGAAGATACTGACTGAATTATGGTCTAATATCGACCCCACAGGCGATCTCTATTCTAATACGTCTAGAAACAATTTCAATACTGCAATGACGATTCTAACAGTCGGATTGTACTTCACTCTTCTTTAGAGGGGTCATTGAACATGCTTTTTTTTATTCGACATACAAATGAAATTGAAACAACAGAAGGGATTTTACAATAGTGATTTATTTTTAAAACTAGACACATAAAGTAGCATCTAATTTAGATATTTAACAATTTTACAAGAACATCGATTCCTTTGTGAATGTGACTTAGGGACAAGGAGTGAGTCAATGTCACGGTGAGGTGTAATAAGTTTATACAACTTGGCACGATAGCATCTTGTAAGCGTCTAAGAAAGCCTAGAACCGACTATGGTAAGAAAAATATATTATATGAAGGTGTAAAACTTTATAATGAAATACCGGATGACATTACCAAAAGTGATAACTTGTTTAAATTTAAGCAGAGTTTAGAAGATTACATTTGAAAAAATACTAACACCAATGACATTGCCCTCACATCTTTACTTTTATATTACCGTATAGTGTATTGTGATCACAGAGTTACTTAATTTATTATACGTTATTACATTTTCTCATTTGCAAGTGAACTGCGTTGTTCTATTTTTAAACCGAAGCAATAAGCTACAAGATAACATACAAACAATATAGTAATAAACATATTTACAACAGAGTAGAACGCAACCTTTTTGACGATTTTTCAGTACATATGTAAGAGGAAATAAAATTTACTGCAGTTTCCAGCCTATATTTTGACAGCCTATTTATTACTTTTATTTTCTTACAATATTCTCTAATACAATTGATATATGTAGTAGTATAAGTAAATACAGTCAACATCTAGAAACATGGAAAGTTTTGCAGGGTTTTGACTGCACTGTGTTTACTGTATTTTTGACTGCACTCTAAATCATTTCATTTTCGTGTTCTGGTCAGAAAACCCTCTCATTTGATATTTATATAATGGGAGTGAACTAAAATAACATAGGTGATGTCATTCTGAATGGGGTTGGGGTATTAACCATGCATTTTCATCCAACTAAACGTATATGCAAAAATTCATCTCAATTAGTCTCTTTAAAATTCAGTTGCAAGATTTAACCTCAACATAGCTGCATTCTTACATACAAACATTGCAAGTAGAACAAAAGCTTGTAATAAAAAAACTGTATTTTGTAATTTGTAATTAGTATTTTATTCGAAAATAGTCAAAATACTGTATTTCGTATTTTATATTTCAAATTATAGTAATTTGTATTTTAATTAAAGCAAAGCATATATTTTGTCCAGGTCTGTCCATAGGTTAATTTCACAACCTCCAAGTTTAGATAATTATAAAAAGAAAACATAACTTTCACGGTTCTCTGTGTACCTAATTTTCAGTTGTCTATAGAAGTTGCTGAGCTGCTAACTGTAAATATGTATTATTTAAATTTTGATACTTTCTTTTTAAACATACCTATTTACAAAAACACTTTCGTTCCGTCAAGTTTTATTTCATGATATATCTTTCGAGAGCTAAAAAATCACCTTATTTTCTTCTCAAAACAATACAATGTTCACCTGCGGACTACAAATAATTTTCTTATATCGTTTTCAGAGAATTATACTTTTAAAATTTCTATTCCCAATTACGGCTCAACGTGTAATGGCAAAAATTTAAGTAACATAAACGATAAGTAAATCCTTTTAATTACGAGCATAACGCTTGAAACACATTGCAAAGAGCGATATATCAATGTATGTAATCTATATAACCCGTTCTCCAATATTAACATTAAAATTAGGTAAAAAGGAAAAGAACAGTTCAATAAAATTTGAATAGAAAACGAATTTTTGACATGTCCCCACAGTGTCAGCTTGAGTCACAGCGGATCTCAAAAAGGCCACGACGTCACTACGAATTGATATTGACACTAAGGCATTGTTGAGAATCACAGCGGACAGATGTCTATGTAGCTAGCTACTCTTTGCACATGCATAGTTCTGCAACATTTAAGTCAATATAAAAAATGTATTGCAAATATAAGCAACTTTACTATTTATAATTAACAGTAATGAAATCGATTCATAACTAATATTGTCTTACGAGTTCTTATCTTCAACTTCTGTATTATTTTTGTCATCAACACGTTCGTCAAATTGTTCGAGCGATATGAACCCTTCAGTTTCTACTGACATCTCAATATCCTCATTAGTCTTGTTGTTCTCTTTCGCTTCATTATTCTCCTTCTCTTTGTAACATTCAACCTCTTCTATTGCAGAGTATATTGCTTTCTTCTCTATCTTAGACAATATTTTTTTATCGTGAAAAGCGTGGTTGTGGAGGTTTGCCCTGTAATGAATATTATTTTTTATTTGAACATTTTTGTTTATCTATATGTTCCGGCTACTCTAAAGAACTGGTAGACCCATTTTATCGGGACTTTTCACTGGCAGATAGCTGATATTATAAGGATTAACTTAGGATACTTCTATTTTGAAAAAAGAACTATGGTTCCGCCAAACAAATAAAAATTAAAAATGTATACGCGTGCGAAAGAATGGTGGACGAAACTAGTTTTTTTAAATAAATAATAATATTTATGTCACTTTAAATACGAGTATTAAAACCTTTCTTGAAACTTTGAACTTTGACAGTATCCGATTTTGAAATTCTGGTACATAAATTCAAAGGCACTAAATTTCATGGCTGTACATAACTTAATATCTAGTACCTTTAAACGAGCAATTCTTGTATAGCTATAATCTGAATCTCGGAAACGGCTCAACCGATTTTCATGAAATTTAGTATGCAGGGGGTTTCGGGACGATAAATCGATCTAGCTACGTTCATAACTTTAGGTATTGTTTTTTTTTTTATAAAGTGTCTTATTACAATTTCATAACCCAGTATATTTAATAAAATAGTACAATTAATTCAAATCAATCGTTAAATAGATAATTCTATAACTGTATCGTCTAAGAACGGTTATTCTACTTGGATCTAAAAAAATGTGATAACATTTTTTTGGAAGCTTGTATACCATCTTGGCAAAACGCGGACGTCGCTATAATAAACCTTGACATGAAAAACTTTTTTACTTGAATCACTAAATCATAGCTTTGATTATAACTTAGAATCTTTGACTTTGAATAAAAGTCACATAACAATATCATCATCAATAACAGCTATCATTTCTATTAACCTGTCATGTGCTACCTAATTTATACAAGCTAAAAACTATAATACAGACCTATTAAGCACAACATTGCCCTTTGTAGTGACGTAAGCTGAACATTTATTATTTCTATAATCAACGCACCGCCAACGTCGAAGACCAGACCGTGTTGTCGAATGTAGGTTATATATGTATCTGTTTAAAATTACTTGTAACGAGCCGCGGATTGATACAGTGAACTGCAATTTTGATGATGCTGAAATTAAGATATCAATTCTTTAAGTCAAACCAATTAGGTATTTCCACTGGGGCCACTACGAGACAATATTAGAAATTGGAAATTCAGTGTTGCCATGTGGTTCTTTGTGGAGTAGCATAGAGCCATCCCATTTCTACCCATGGATGTTGTAAAAGGTGGCTAAGGGAACGGACTGCTAACTATCAGACAGTAAAATATACAGGACAGATGTGAGTATATGTATATAGGAAACTTCAGTTCGGGGCTACAGAATGAATGATATTGTGATATTTTATTAAGTTAGAACTTCTATCCGGTTTGTTAGTATTAAATTTTCTAAACAAATTGAACAAATTGAATGATACAATTCACTTGAAGTAATACAACACTACACTAAAAAGTTCTTAGAGTAGAGTTCTTAGTAAGTATAGTACTTCCCTGCAGCCATTTGTATGATGGAGAAGAAATCTACATTCTAAGGATGAGTATAATAAATACGGGAACATTTCCGCTATGCTGTTCAGTCTAGTCGGTACTCAAGATTTATTTAAGACTATAGTCTAACATGTCTATCATATTGTGTTTAGAAACATCAAGAAAACCAGCCCTTTCCTGCAGGTATCCTACAGCATAAAAAAAATAACTTACGTTTTTCTTGACTTGTTGTATCTTTATTATCTTCCATTTTAAATCCATCATCAGAATCCTGTGTGGTCGAATCGTCCATCAAATCCGGGTAATCATGCATATTGTCTTTTGGTGTAGATGTGTTTGATGCAGTTTGGTTTGACCTAAAAAATAAAAAATCTATTAAAATGAAGACAAAATTATTTATACAAAACCATGGAATTTCTACAAAAAAAAACTACAGATTCAAATGCATTTTCCCTTTAAATCTCTTTTTTATAATGTGTAGAAAATACTTACAAAGAAGGACCACGTTTTATAAAAATCTTTCTTGCATTTACTGGCAGGCTAACCTGTGGATATGAAAATCTTTTTAGACCTTTTTAGATTTCTACTTTTAACACTAGTAATTGAATGTTCTAATGATTGCCTTACTTCATCTAGTTTATCAGAGGCAGATACTACAATCTGTTTAGTTCCACTGACTGGGCAGAGTTCCCCATCTTCAAAATGACGAATCACTCCCGACATCTTAACAGGTAAAGCACTGGCGGGTCCCTAAAAAATAATAATAAATTATTATTAACTACTAAAGACACACACATCACATACATGTACCGAAAAAGTAGTTAAAAATCTATAAACACTTATTTAAAAATGTTTATACACTTAAAATATTTGTTGTTATGGATTTTGATTGAATAATTGCAAAACACCAAAATATGTAAGATTTACAATATTTAACTTTGCACATTCCACCTGCATTTATGAGAAATTGAGGTCAATACCTTGATATTAAAATGGTCATAATTTTTACAAGGGTTTTTTTTGACATTTTTTTTTGCAACTACATCTAAATATTCTGGGACACATAAAATAATACAATTAAAACAATTTTGTTTATAACAATAAATCAATTTATATCTTCTAAGCTTCATAAATAATTAATAGATAATAATAATAAGATTAAACAACTTACAATGTTCTCAAGACCTCTTATATAAAGAGACTTTGCAGTTTCTGCAAAAGAGGAGAGATATTCTGCAGGAACAACAACCTCTCCAGTGTATATATATTCCAGAAGTAAACATAACACTCTATGTGATACATTCTGAAAATAGTGTACTTAATGTGTTAGTATGACACAGAGTTTTACAAAAGATTATATTTGGTCTGAATAGGAGAAAATAAAATGGTGTCATAATGATGGGTGTTTAATGTATATGTACAGTATTTATACTTCATCTTCACAATAAGGCTAATAAAATTATTCAGTTTAGTTATGTACTCATCCTAATACACATAATAATTTCAACAAGGCAATTTTCAGAGCAAAATGAATATAAAATGTTGTCAATGAGGGCACCACAAAGTGCCTATTTGCCCTCATCCAGATATAATTATCTATATATACTAATAAACTACAAAATTTGATGTTATTTAATTTTACTATATTGCATTAAAGTTATAACTTTAAATTTGAACAACTTTTGCACAAAAATCACAAAACAAACAATAATTATTATAATTGACATCTATAAGTGGATATTAAGATACAACTGTACTTACATTTAAGAATATAATGGGATGTTGACAAGCCGCAGATGTAATGAGGTCCTTGATGTAAGGACTAGCCAGTGCTACCAACATCTGGTGAACTTTTACGAAATGGCCATCTGCAGCTATAGTCATATCAACAAATTCACCATTCTGAAAGAAATAAATATGTTTGAATTATATTTAGATTGTCAGGTCTTCTAGATGGCTAGAGCAAAATTAACTAGAATATTTTTTCTAACAAAATGAATGGTAGCCAATAGGACAAACTAAAAAACACTAATATGTTAGTTCAAGAAGTGAACCTGATATCAGCCTAATTTTTTCCACCAACATCAACATTGGTGAAAAAATATCAATAGATGTATGTGGGTGAATTCTAAATTAATATAATTTTATTAATGAATATTAGTTTTTATTTAATCACTTCACACAATGATTCCATAAACTTCTAAATAATTGCCTTACAATTATTTATTGCCTCAAAATCATTATGATAGGTCTTGTAACATGAATATGTTTAATATAAGTTTCTGAAGTATTCCTAGGCAAAGTTCAATTGCTAGTGAAATTAATAGCATTTCATTAATAAGTCCTTGTTTCTTCTTATCAACACAGCTTAGCTAGCATAAGAGTTTAATTTTTTGCACACTCAATAATGAACAACGTATATAAATATAACATACCTGAAAATCGGCACCTTCGATTTTAAAAGACATTAAATAAAAACTAAGCTCAATAAGTATAGATTAATTTAAAGTTAAAAAGTCTTTTCATAATTATTAACACATTGAATTTAAGATTTTAAAAGATTGTTGGGCGTTATTACTTTTAACAGCACAAGAATACCAACCTGCTGTAAGGAACTAAATCCATTACATATATTTGATTTATAAGAATCCCAAGTAAGAGTAAATTGAGATTGCACCATTCTTATGTCAATTGTTTAGATCTAGTTATTATACCTATAGTAAACTTTTCAACACTCCTCGTTATAAACTCCTGTTGTTTGATTTATATGAATCCCGAAACAATCATATTTTTCATTCCTAGCGTTGACTTTTGACACACAGATGAAACAAAAGAGCTCGTTCAAAAATTAAACATATGTCAAAAAAGTAAAACTATCTGTTGTAAACTGTTGCAGCACACTTACCACTCCGAGTTGCAGATACCTATCGTAAAAAAAAGAACGTGAGGGCTCTATGGACCCCCGACCGGAACGAAGTTCATACACGGCTGTAACTATAGCAAACAGTCTGGGAAGAAAATCTTATTACACACTTTCGGTTTCGCTTCCATCCGCTCAGAGCGTATAACGCGAGATAAGGAACTTCGTTCCAATATATAAGTTAGATTTGTCATAGTTTAGTTTCAGATTGGGGTCGACTTAACCTAGTCCAATTTAACCCCACGAAGACACAGGTTTGCGCGTTCACCGCTAAAAAGATGCCATTGGTCGTATCACCTCAATTTGAGAGCACTTCCCTAACTGCATCAGCCAGTATCGGAATCCTTGGCGTCGATATATCAAGCGAAGTCCAGTTTCGCGGTCACTTAGAGAGTAAGGCCATATTAGCCTCGAAGAAGCTTGGTGTGCTAAACAGATCGAGACAGTATTTTACTCCGGCCCACCGCCTGCAACTTTCTAAGGCGCAGGTTCGGCCGCACATGGAATACTGTTCTCATCTCTATGCAGGTGCACCCCAGTACCAACTTCTCCCTCTTGACCGCATGCAACGGAGAGCGACTCGCATCATTGACTGCCAAGATATTTCTGATCGACTTGACACCTTGGCGTTGCGTAGAGATGTAGCTTCACTCTGCATCCTCTATCGCTTGTATCATGGGGAGTGTTCAGAGGAATTGTTCGGACTTATACCGGCTGCTGGTTTCCGCCATCGTCCTACGCGACAAAATATCCATCCCCATCACCTGGACGATTGGCACTCCACCACTGTGTGCTTCTCGAGCTTTTTGCCTCGCACAACCAGCTTATGGAACAAATTGTCGCCTGCCGTATTTCCGAACCGATATGACTTTCAAACCTTCAAGAAGAGAGCGTACCTCTACCTAAAAGGCCGGCAACGCACTTGTGACTCTTGAGTTGCGGGTGTCCATGGGCGGCGGTAGTCACTTACCATCAGGTGACCCATCTGCTCGTTTGCCCCCTATCGCATAAAAAAAAAAAAAAAGTTCTTCTCGGCTTTGTAACCGACTTCAAAAAGGAGGAGGTTCTCAATTCGACTGTATTTTTTTTTTATTTTTGTTACCTCAGAACGAACGATTGCGTGAACCGCTTTCGAAATTGGCATCAGTGAAAAAACCATATAAGTCTTAAATTTGCATTAGGCATGTGCGTGACAAATGGACGAATAACTCAACGTCACGCCAACCGATTTCGATGATACTTTTTTATTGGAAACGATGTACTTCAAAAGTAGTTAGATGAGAGTTTGGTCCAGTTGTGACAATGGCATCTATGAGAAAATCATATTAGTCACAAATTCTATGATAGACGCATTGAAGTCGGTTGTCTACTTTTTTAAAGTCCCATTATTCCTAGTTTATTTGGTGTCGAGTCCTTTTACATCTGCGACAGGCGTCGTATGTTGGAGAAGGCTCCGGAGTTCATCGACGCGGGCTCTCTGATTCGGAGCTCGATAGGCCGCGTAGAGGCGCATCTCCCGCCTGCCGATTTGGACATCGATACCAAGCGCATACATGGTATCGAGTCTCTTCGGTTCGACGGCTTGATGCACTACTGTCCTCTTCACTAGGATAGCGAGTCCACGATATGCTTCGCCTCTTGGCGAGACCTCATCTTGGCGGTACACAATGTACCCTGGGATCTTGAGTGGCCTGTTGGCCTTCAGGTGGGTCTCGCTTATCAGCATGATATCGACCCGCTGTTCCTTGAGAAATAGGCGTAGTAGGCCTATCTTGGATTTCAGTGTCTCCGCGTTCCAATGAACCACCCTGAGCGGCTTATACATTGGTAGTGAGGTTTTGCAGCAGTCCTGTCGTATTTATCTCGCCTGCCTTAACACGCTGTGCGAACAGCATGAGTAAGGCAGCGAGTTGGTCCCTCTCCGGGTCCTTGGCTACTGGGCTGCAGTTTTTGGGTGCCGCCGCAGGTGTGGGTGGCTTCTCCTGGGCAGATTTCTTTCTTCGGTGCCTTCTCTTCTTTTTTGTGGAGCTTGACCCCGGGTTTGCTTCGGCCATCAGCGTGGTGGGTGCCGAGTCGACGACCACGTTTGGTTGGTCGATGACCTTGGGCGGGCCTGTTCTCGGCATGAGTCCCGCCTTCTTGTTGCGGGCTTCCCGCTTGTAGACGGGGCATGCCGCACTGCAGGCTGGGTGTGGGCCTTGGCAGTTGGCGCACGTGGGTGGCTCCTCTTTTGGTCGAGGGCAGTTGTGCGCCTGGTGCTCACCACCGCATCGCACACAGGCTAGGCGCCTGTGACAGTTCTGTGAACTGTGGAGGAAGCCTTGGCAGCGGTGGCATTGAAAGGGTCCTTTCTTGCCCCTCCAGGCCTCTATGACGACGCCTGGCATGAGCAAGACCTCGTCAATGTTGTAGGCCTTGGCTGCAGTCGGGCTCTTCTCCACTTCTGCGAAGAAGATGCATCCGGGTCTGCTAGTGCGAGCACGGATATGCTTCGCGAACTTGACTGGCACTACCTTGCTAGTCAAGTCCTCCACTATTTCCTCTGTGGGAGTGTCAGCGGGTAAGCCCCGGATAGCCATTTTCAGGGTCTTCTGGTGCGGTGGGGCGATGGCGTAATAAGGCGCCTTGTCCTGTCCGAGGTCATCCAGGTGAGCCTGAATGATTCGGAATTCAGCGTCTTCTTTGGGAGTGAATTTAAATCCCTTCCCAAAGGGCCTCACGCTGGGTGGGTGACCGATTTTGGCGGTCAACTCCTTCATGTGGGTCGTCCAGTTCTCCAGACGGTCCACTACAAGGATTGGTTGTCTCCTTGTGGACGTCTGGGTAGTGGCCGCCTTGGAAGGGCCTTGTGTTGTTATGGGCCTTTTAGTTGTTATGGGCCTCTGAGTTGTTATGGGTTTCTGGGGTGGTGGTGCGGCAAGTACAGCTGCTGCTGTCCTTGGCCTGGGTGTAGGCGTAGGTGCCCGTTCGAATTCCAGTGTTACTGGAGTCGGTTCGGGCGAGGTGGAGAGGACTTGGACGTCCATCTCCTCGCTATCCCCTTCCTCGGAGTCCGAGGTTAGGGAAGCCCCTATGGTTGTCCGCTTCGCCGTTTGCGGCTCCGGGTCTTCTTTCCGCCTCCGTTTGCCTGGTATAGGCGTTGCGGTAGACGGCAGTGCTGACCCCACCGCTGTCAGGATGTGTACATCCTGCGCAGTGAGGTCTTCCTTTTTCTTCGCTGCTGGTTTTCTTGCTGCTGGTGGATCCGTCCTCGTGGCGCCTTGGCATGTTTGCCATCACCGTTGAAGTTAGGGTCGGAGACCCCACCCCGCGGCGAAGGTTTACACGCTGGCCTTCTCGGGGAAGGTATTCGCCTCCGAATGTACAAGTACAATTTGGGTGCAAATAATAATATTTAACAAATATTAAATATTAAAATAAGCAGTGTTAGGGGCGCCCGTATGATGGCCGAAACATTCTTCTCGAACGCGATCCGAGCGACACCGCGCTTTTCACCCAGACAAAGAAAACAGCAACGTAATCTGATTGGTTGCGTACACATTGATTATTGTAAATATAGAATTAGAAATGTTATTGGTTAATCCATATATTGTGCGGTAAACTAACTACGTTACTTAATGGTCAAAAATGTAAATATAACTGGCATACTTTTAATGAAATATAAGTCGATTCCAACCATTCCCTGGTGTTTCACTTCAGTAGCTACGGTTCAAGGACTAACCAGTCGGGCCGGCTAACATAGACACCTTTCCTTGCCCGGCCACGGCTTATACAGCCTGGCCGGCTAAGTAGATATCCTCACCTCGATCAGCCAGCTGGCACAGAGGTAGGGAAAGTATTTTAACAAATTACCGGGTCAGCTACCCCAACAGCTGATCCCGAAAAGTCCATTCCCTTGGCCACGTTTTATCCCTCCGTGGCCCTATTGTGTTCCAACGATAACCACACGGCTTGTAATAGTAACAATATTTTTCTGTTGCAAATAAAAATTACTTACATTATAGAACACTGTTAATTAGAATTACTCCCCATCCCACATTCCCCCCTCATCTAACATTCACTCATCACCCTCAAAGGCGGTCAACGCACTCGCGACTCTTGAATTGTAGGTGTCCATTGACTAGGTGACAGTCTGTTCGTTTCCTCCTATACTAAAAAAAAACAGTGGGAACTTCTAAAATTTTTTTTTTAACTCAAACTAGCAGTTCCCCACAGGTCCGTTTCAGGTCATTACTTCGTTCATGATGATGCGCGTGATATTTATTAGCCCCTATACCTTTCAGTCTGTAATCTTAATTAAAAATTGAGTTACCCATTACATTTTCTTAAATTGTCTTGAATTAAGACTGCCTATGCTTACAGATGACAAGTAAGCATAGGCTAATAATTTTAGTCAGTAGAAAATTATTTTATTTATATCCAATAATTCAAAATAACATGTCATTTAGTAACGACTAGAATACATACATACATACATAACTGTATTCTTTGTAGTGGCGGGTGACAACTAGATTTTGCCAAGGAAGAATATTATATCAATACAAGGTTCATCTAGTTTAATATCTGATCGTTAATTGAATTTATTATGTTTATGGACTCTCTCTCACATGTAGATTTTCAACGCAGAGTTTCCGCCGATGTCAAGTATTTCGAGCAGAGTATAAAAATATTATATATTATCTAAAAATGTAGCTTTCTATTCTTACTTATTGCTATATACTTAATAATATAATAATAATAATAATAATATAATATAGCCTTTTATTCAGATCACTTGGTACATTTGATTCTTATGTAAGGAACTAACATTGAAATCTTATATTGAATAAACAATTTAAACTAATATTTGTTGCTTCGTTATCTTTCCTAGATCTGTTTGCCAGTCGGCATAGGCCTCCTCCAGCCTTTTCCATTCCTTTCTTTCTTGAGCCACTCTGTTCCATGTGACTCCTGCCACTTGCCTAACATCATCGTCCCACCTTTTCTGTGGTCGACCTCTCTTTCTCTTGCCTTCCCTTGGGTACCACCATGTCACCTTTTTGCTCCATTTTTCGTGTCCTCTTGCCATGTGACCAGCCCATCGCCATTTGAGTCTTTTGATTTTGTTTATTACATCAGTAGTTTTTGTTTTGTTTCTAATGAGGACTTTTTTTACTCTGTCAGACTTTCTAATATTTAGCATACTCCTTTCCATGGCATACTGGCAAGTTGCTAGTTTGTTTGTGGTCTCCTGATTTAGGGACCATGATTGACACCCATATGTAAGGACAGGTAGTATGCAGGTATTAAACAGTTTGCTTTTTAGGTTTATATGGAGCTCTTTATCTTTCATAGTACTTAATAATATACTTAATTTAATTTAGACAAAGACTTGCTACATGGCACACTCATAACTCATAATGTAATTACTATTGTTTACCTACAATAGACTAGATATTAAATATAATCATGGCTTTCTGCCACCCGTATTGAGAACTGTCTAAATTCTAAAATGGTTTGCTATCCATCCTTCTCGATATGAAGAAGAAATTATTCTACTATTGTATATTCCTCTTTGTAACGGTTCATTTTTTAGGAGTGTCCTTTAAGTAAGCATTAACACTGTGTAAAGCGTTTGACAGCGATGTAAATACTAAATTATTTTTTATTTTTCTTCTTATTTGACTGTCGTGGTTCGAATGACTGTGATTTTCGGACCTGTAAGGCAAAAAAAAAGAATCAACAATTAGTTCTTAGAAGAAAATGTAGCATAAACATCAAGTTTGATATAAAACGATGGAATAAATAACGTAACCAGCGAAAACTATTCGTACACGCACACTTATGTTAAAAGTACATTCAAGGAGGTACACATTGGTCATCTTGATTGATGCATCACATTTATTGTTTTATTTTCTTATAATTGATGATAAATGTACTTACACAGCGATTATTTCTTCATTGTCAGAGTCAATATACGCCGGACAATGCATTTTACGGTAGTCTATGCATCGCCACCGTATTTTTCGCCCGCCATTAGAATGATGATGAGAGTTGTAAAGATAGCAATGTAGTAACAGCTGTAGTGACCCTCTGTTAGATATTGTATAATGTGCTACTTTATCTGAAAACATTAATTTAATTAAGTACACATTTAAAAACACTGAATAATTACTTCGTCTAGCAATAGACGGTGATAGGCCGATAATAATTACTATAAAAGTTACTCTCTATCAGCTTGACAGGGAGGGGAGGTGGATATTGAGTAGTTCAAGTGGGATGAACTATGATCTTTTATATTCGGATAAGCAGAACAACTGCTATGGCAACTGTGTCTGAAAACTTGTCAAAGAGATGCACATTAAATACATATGTATTTTTTCTCGTTCTTAGGTGTCGCAACACGTAAAAATGTATGTAGAGCCGCGACTGTATATATTACATAGGTTACGGCTGCCAAATTACGTTAGGTATTCATTTTTTACAGTAAGATTCAAATTAAATAAGCCAAGTCTGATAGACATCTATGCCATTAGACTCCATATTAGTCATTAAATTGATGATAAAAATTAGCAACTTACCCATTTCCGTTCTGATTAGTTTATTTAATGTAATCTTAGCTTGGCCTTCTGCACGGTTAGTGGCCTTTATATAAGATAAAACATTTTTAGGCCTTTTCTTTAATTTTCTTTTATTTACTGTTTTAAGTATAATTGGTTCTAATCTGTCGGTATCTATCTCGGAAACACTTTGACTAAGTTGCGATTGTAAGTCTTGAGTACTATAAGTAATATTAACTGGATGTAAAATTGGGTTTGCATTCAATTCTATACTTGTAGGGTTCCCACTGGAATCATGCCAGGCATTGGTATCTAATGTTACATTTACCGTGTTTCCTGTTAGATCCTTATTTAAATTCATAAATGCACTGTTAGACTTAGTATCCAAATGTTTGGTGACTATTGTTTCATCACTGAGTATTTTGATCGTTTTCTCTGTATTATTTGTGCTCATTTCTGTATTATCACAAGACGTTTTCGCTTTTAGTATTACAAAGTCATGAATACTGCTAATGTCAATGTTATTTTTACTAACAGTTGGGTGGTCATTTACAAGGCTACTGCAGATTTCAGATTCCATTTGTTCACTATTATCATTGAAAGTGGAAATATGAGGGGGTGGGAGTTGTTCTTCATCATTGTGAGAATTTGCATTGTTTTCATTAGACATTAATTCTAAGTCGTAATTGTTATTATTGTTATTAATTGTTATATGTGCTGCAAAATTATTTTCTGGTGGTTTATCAACTCTGAAAAAAAAAAAAAAACTTTTTAACTCTTTCCCAAATCTACAACTCTTTCACTCATCTCTTGTATGATTTGTTTTAAACAATTACTATGGGTGCTACATACCTTTCAATTGGAGGCTCTGTTTGATTTACAGGTGTAATCTAAATATAAAGAATTTTATTAATACATAATTTAAAATATCTTAAATAGTTATTTATAGGTTTAACATCAAAATCTGCAAGCTGGAGCAACACTCCTAAGCTTTTTAAGCTTTATGTTGCCTTACTTGTATCATGATTTTTAATATAGACAGCACACTTTCTTACTTTGAATTTGCAAATCAAATTAAAATAAAATATCAGTTTTGTAGCATTAAGTAACAAGTTGACATCTTCCTATTCTAGGGGAATGCACATTAATCACTAAACTAACGCTATATGCTGCAACATGTGCGATTTTGAGGCCGTTTCTGGTCCAAGACAGACTAATCGACAGGAACTGCTGTGACTACAGACAGCTCATCTCTAACATTTACTATTAAAGCTACTACTTGTTCCTTTCATTGTGATATGGTTTTATAACTGGTCTGTTAGTTTAGTGAATAGTGACACTAAATGCTGAGACAGAGTTTGTGGGTTCTATTCCCACTGGATAAAAAATAGCGTAATCAACAAATAGGTATCCCAAGTCCAGGTGCTCTTTGTATTCATTGTTGATAATTTGTAACTACATATATAGAGAAAAAAAATCTTATTTAATTACATTAATTACCTTAGAGGATGTAATACCTTCAACTCCTCGTATGCATAGTGATTTACATGATTCTATAAAGGTGTCTAATACATCTGATGGTATCTTCACTTCTCCAGTATAAATGTATTCCAATATATACCCAAGTATTTTGTGATTTACATTCTGCAAATAAATTTTTGAATTAAATTTAACACTTGTGTTTCGGCTGTAGGGCTTGAACTACAAGTTCAGAAGTTGGACGCAATCCAGCTCAATATGAATATTTTTGTGCATACATAAGTCTATTTGCATTGGTCTTAGTGTTTGTATAGTCTAATCCTACCATATACAATATGATAAGAATGTGAGGTTTTTGTTTATTATGCTTTCACACTTTGACTACACAACCAAAATAACCCATGTTTCAATTCAATATGCTATTAAGAAATTCCATAAAAATTAACATACATTTATATTTTCACAATGGTAGACTGAATGATTGCAAAACAAGAAAATATGTATTATTTAACTTTAACATTACACATTGCATCTGCATTTATGAGAAATGGAGATGAAAATACCAACCAGATGGAAATTAATTAATTTTCAATTTTTTATCAGTAGGTAAACTAAAATATTAAGAAACAACAATAAAGAACACAAAACCATTGATATATTAAGAAATAAAAGATGTATTTATAATAGTTGTTATTAGTTTGATGGTGTCATCAAAACTGAAGCTAGACAAAGAGTGCAAAAAAGAAGTCCCTGATCCAAAGTTATTAACATTTTATAGGGAGAACTTAAACCTAAAGAACATATATTTAAAAAAATAAGACTTAGGCAGTAACATGCAGGTTGGGCAAAACACAAAATCAAACAAATGTATTTAGGTAACATGTCTTCTGAAGAATGTGTAACAATATTTCTTTTTGTATACCTACTAAAACATACAGTACACTGTATGCATACATTAAAACAACTTACATTGAGAAATATTACTGGATGCCGACAAGGAGCTGATTGTAACATAGCTCTTAGATATGGGCTAGCAAGTGCCACTATATTTCGATGTACTTTTACCAAGTGACCCTCTGCAGCCAACGTCATGTCAACAAATTCCGAATTCTGCATTGAAAAAACCAATTATATGGTCATTCAAATTTATAGGTTTATAACGTAAAACACAAAAGAAAACATTACTTGGAAATGAAATAATGAGTAAAATAATTACAGAACCTGTTGCAAGCAAGAGAATCCTTTAGATATATTGTTGGAATATGCGTCCCAACTAATACAGATTTCAGTTTTGTTCATCGTCAAGAATTTTTTAATTAAGGTAATTCAAGCTAAATGCACAAAATAACAAAAGTATTAGTAGTAGACTTTTTATATAAAAAAAAATGTATTATTAGCTGTTTGTGGACTTTCACGTGTAGACTCAAGGTATAAGACAAGAATAGATTTGATAAGTTTATTTAATGGCTTCGGAAATAACCATTATTAAAAGTTGTGTATGGACTCTCCTTCGCGTGTAAATTCAACGCAGATTCCGCCAATGTCAATTGCCAAGATTGTCAAGTAATAAGCTCGCTGTACACATTGGGGTAAGGCATTAGTTGGCGCCAACTTTGGCCGGCCAAACGAATAGTGTCGGTTTTTCGAGCACAAATCAAAGGATATTATCGCACTTATTAACACAGTGTTCACACGTTGGTTTTCAGTTTGTTGTAATTCGTCAGCAAAGACAGTCGTGTTGCGCGTTGAGGTGTTGTGCAACATCCTTGAATGAGGTATTTATGGTAACAGTGACAACTCCGGTCATACGTTTTTCACAGCGCTGCCTATCAATATTTTTGTTATTGCGGCATAAGGTCATTTAAGCTAAATGCACAAAATAAACAAACGTATTAGTCTGATTTTTTTATAAAAAGTTTATTTATTATTATATATATTATATAGCATAGTTTAAAACAAAAAGGATTTTTCAAACTATTATTCTTCCAAAGCCATGGTTTTTAAAAAGAAAATGCTCCCTAAAAGAACGGTTTTTGTGTTGTACCGTTTGATACTTGGTCACAGTTACACTCCAGTGTTTCTCTACACAATTCACGTTCGTGATAGCTCTATTTGTGAACGCGGACTTGAAGAGGGTTCACTAGATCATATTTTCTTTGTCGTGAAATGTCTCCTGTATGCGGATGACCAAGTAATACTTGCGTCATCAGCTGAGGAGTTACAGGAGATGGTAACAAGCTTGCATGGGGCATTAGAAAGAAAGGGTAAGGGTAGGGTACGAAAACGATGGTTTTTGAAAGAGATGAAAATTGAACGTTTTGTGAAATTATAATAGCTGACGGAAAGTGTGATGGTGATATAGAACGAAGAGTGAGTGCGGGTAATGCGATCAATGGCGCAATGCATACTTTTATGACCAGTCACAGAGTCTTAATAAAGGCTCGCGTGGCTGTGCATAGAGGTGTGTGAGTGCCACCACTTATTTATGGCAGTGAAAGTTGGGTATGGCAGAAGAAGCACGAAAGTAGAATTAATGCGATAGAAATGAGAGCATTGCGGAGTATAGCTGATATGAAATTGAGTGACAGATTGAGGAATAGTGTGATAAGGGATCAGTGGGGTGTGAAAGAGAGAATTAAGAGAAGAATTAGGAGAGAATTAAGAAAAAAAGGAATAATTAATGACAACATTCCGAATGCACCGCAAAAAAAAAAATCAATTAATATAATTACGAATGGGTGGAGACGAACACTATAATGTTTGGCCATTTAACGAGCCTCTTGAGGCATTTTTAAAGGACGTATATAACCGCAGCATTGAGGCATTTTTAAAGAACATATATAATGAAGATGGAGGAAAATACAGCGATGATAAGTGAAACAAAATTTTTACTTAATAAAATTTTGATGTGCCTATTTCTAGATAAGTAATTCATAAAATCCAATCTAATTTGTGTCGCAGTACGCGATGGCCTTCGCGGTGTACTTTATAATGGCGTAAAGGAATTATTATCATATCTCTAGGAACCTGGCTGCACTAGATCTCTGTTTTGATAAACGTCGAATGAACCTGAGGTGAATAAGTTCTCCGAAAAGAAGTAATTTTTATCAACTTATTGTGTAAATAAAGACATATCATTGTAACAATGGAAGCTATTATAGGTTCTAAAGATTTTTTAAAGATCCTGAACCTGGCGGAGAGTATTTCGAAAGTATTTTCTACTTTTAATCGAGAACGTGACAACAGTTGATTGAATATTCTTTCCGGGGACCCTAGTGCGTGATGACCGGGAAACGGTTTCATTAAATGTACCCATACAATGCGGTTCTTCTGCTGTTTGCATGCTGAAATAAAAAAAAAATAACTCAACTCACTTTTTCTGCTACAGTATTCGTCATCGTGACAACGAAACAAGCATGGTAAACGACTCAAATAGTTATGTTATTAAAAGTAGCAACTCCGAAAATACGACTTCTAATTCAAAAGTTCCTGTTATAAAGCGCCGTTCAAAGAACCCATCAAAACCAGTAGAGGCTAGTATGGAGATAATAGCAATAGGTAATGCTTTTGGCAAATTGAACAGAGCCCTTGATATGATGATCATTGTGACCTGTTTGCTAAACTTCTTGCACAATATTAAGAACATTTTCAGAAAATAACATAAGATATTATGTTAGAAAATGATAGCATGTTGGTGAACAGACGTCGAAATTAAGAAAATGCTGTTACTCATTTATCCTCCTCAGAAAGTTCTTACCAGTCTGAATGGTCAGACTCATCTTCACCATACAACCGGCCTCACTCAGCACAGTCTATCCCTTCAACTTACGCTAATCTAATCAATCTCCAAAAACCCCCCCTCAGCACACTATGTTCTTAAAAAACCACAAACTCAACGTATTCAGATACTTTCTAATGATATACTCACACAATCATACTTATCACAGTCTTCATCTGCTCAAATCCAATAAGCATCATCTCAGAACAACCTGTTGAACTTCATATATCAGAATCTAGCGAAATGTGTGATCTCGATCGAAAGCGGCTCAAAACATGATATATCAGGCTATTCAAAATTCCTAAAACTTTAAGAAACACATTCATTTATTCTTACATTTTTATGTTATTATAATTATGTTTGTTGTATTACTATTAAAAAAAATGATTCATTAAAATGAAGTTTTTTTATTATAATACATTAGTTTTACTTACCTTAATCATCCTTCAGAACATCATTGAGTGCCATACAGACTCCAATTATTATATGTAAGCTTCTGTAATCGTCTCCACTAGCTAAAAATCTTTTACTGCAAGTCGTATTTTTGCTAGTACAGCTTTCTCCAGGTAGCATCTTGCTTAGAAATCATCGGAGAATTCTTTTGTAAGAGGTGCACAAAATCAATTTATGACATACGAACGAAATTATCGAACTCCCCAGATGGTTATGCAAGAAGCTCCGCAAGCTGTTGTTTTATATTTCGATCTATGTTCCTTAGAGAAAGTTTTTCAGTTTCATGGACATGTTCACCCCTTAAAAGGAATGCAGTAGTTTTCCTAACACCATGTATACAGGGTGCTTACCGAAAAAAAGTGCACAAACGAGAGGGGATGAAACTAGACCAAAATTTCCATATAATAAAAAAAATAAAAAAACAGTGTTCTTTTTACAAGTTTAAGACAAGTAAAATGCACCTAAACTACTAACATTCATTTTACATTGATATCGAGTATTCAACGTGTATTTGTTATAAAAGTCTGAGATAACTGCTATAGGAGATATCGTGTTTTCAACTTAAGAGAATAGTGGACCATAACTTTTTGAAATCTGAATAAATAATTGAATTGTATTAAACAACTGTCATTTACCTCGTTCTATTCGCAGCTCTAGCGCAATCTTGGAGCTAGCTGAATAGCCAACTTCCACCAACTTCTTTTGAGCCATGTCTATCTAGTGACTCTATTTTGTATAAATAAATTGGCACAGCTGAAAAATATTCCACGTCCATCTTTACAAAAGACCCATACCGAATAATCAGTACCAATGTGTAAACAGCGACATTTGGAATTCATTACTTTGGCCCAATGTGTACAGCGGCCTTTATACGACGAACGAAACGAAATAACCATACGGCCAACATTAATCTGACATCTGACACTGACAGACAGACTGATCACTGCTGATCACAGATGTCCCCAGATTTAACAGGTACTATTCACAAAGGTTGACATGTCCGTCTTTTTATTGTATGAAAATACTTACAGAAAGACGTGTAGTAGTGTTTAGCAATTAGTATAAGAAATTTTAAATTTTCTAAACTGCTCTTAGTTAATTTTTATTTTTATTTTTTTTTATTTTAATAACTTATACATTTCTAATTACTTATACTTCTTCCCCATGTCGTCTAGCAACACTATTGTTTGGGCAAGTGATAAGTTTTTAATTCCAAAAGTCGTATTGGCACAGAGAATCCACTTAGGTAAATGTTTTCGAACTGGTGTATTTATTAAGCCTAGCAGATTGATTAACATACGATATTTGCATATTTTTATCTTAATTAAACTTATCAGTGGTCCACTAGAATATTAGACTCATTTGAGTAAATAACTAAAGGAGTAAGTCGTTTAATATTATTTTATTACATACCAGTATACGATAATCATTTAATTAAATAATGGATTATATATTATCATTTTTAATGTAATAATTCTTAATTATATATAATCATCTGGTTATTGTTTGTGTATTAAAATTTAAATAAATAATTAAATTATTTTCCTTATATGATGTACATATTTCCAGATGTTGGAACAACATGGAAATTACTAAAATGTCTAGAGCTATTTGTTTTAAGCCCCTATTGCCTGCAATAGTAAACGGAATATTGACTAAACGAAGGTATGTGAACAGTTTTAAAGGATTTGATATAATACTACTAGAAAATACTAAATTTGTTAAGACTAACAAAATCAGATTTACTGAGCTTGTTCTACCAAAAAGTTTATATTCATTAAATTTGGAACTGTTCTGAATTCTATTATAATACAAAATATATTTTCAGTCTAAACTTTTTAGGAATAGTTAGACTTTTTCAAATTTTGTACTCTAGCTATGATTGTTCTTTTTTTTATTTATAAGAACACAATAAGTGCGGCTGATTATCAGGTTATCAGATACTAGGGGAAACTTGAAAACATTGTCATTTTATTTGTTAAAATGTAGGACATATACGAAATACATTCTATTAAACACTTTAAATTGGTAGAGGGTAGAGTTTAGGCATTAATTAGGATAATTTATGGAGTTCCCTTTTTAAAAATGTAGTCATTCCTGTTTACTAAGTCTGTAAATTAAACAAAGGCTAAACTGATAAGGGTGTAAAATCTGTACTTCTTTTTAGGCTGCCACTATATTTCAGCATATGTACATAAATTAAAAACAAATACCCCTTAAAATTGCCAAAGTTACATAACAATATGATAATGTTATGCAATGCAGTAGATAATAATACCACAGTAACAGGAATATGGATTTTGTTAAGTGGAAAAACCTTACACAACTTAAACCTAAAACCATTAGTTTAATGACTCTGTAGTCTAAACTTAGCTTCTTTTTACTTAATTAACCTGTCATAAGGAACCAACTTTTGATAACAGGGGCAGTTACAGAGTTACTAATATTTTTACACATTACTTACAGCACCTCAAGCTTACAATCTTATGATGTCGCAGTTGTCGGTGGTGGTATTGTTGGATCTGCATCAGCTAGAGAAATACTCAAAAGACATACAAATCTAAAACTAGCAATTATTGAAAAAGAAGGTGATTTTGCTGCCCATCAAAGTGGAAATAACAGTGGTGTGATTCATGCAGGTATCTACTACAAGCCGGGCTCATTAAAAGCCAAATTGTGTGTAGAAGGCTTGGACCTAATGTACAAATTTTGTGAAGACAAAGGTATACCATACAAAAAAAGTGGCAAGTTAATTGTTGCCACTAGTCAGCATGAGATACCCCGTTTATTAGAGTTATATGATAGAGCTCGAAAAAATGGAGTAAAGGATATAAAGCTAATTGATAATAAAGGTATACATGAGATTGAACCTCTTTGCAATGGTATAAAAGGAATTTGGTCCCCTCATACAGGAATAACTGATTATAGGGAAGTTACACAACAACTTGTTAAAGATATTGTTGATCGTGGAGGAACCAAACATCTAAACTTTGAAGTAAAGAAGTTTTCAGACTCGGGCAATCCAGATTATCCAGTGCATATATCAGATGGAAAAAACAATTCTATTACTGCGAAATATGTACTCACATGCTGTGGGCTACATTCAGATACAGTAGCTGTATTAAGTGGGTGCTCCCCTAATCCTAAGATAATACCATTTAGAGGTGAATATTTATATTTAAAAGAAAACAAAAATAATCTGTGCAAAACCAACATATATCCTGTACCTGATCCAAGATTTCCCTTTTTGGGAGTACATGTGACTCCTACAGTGGGTGGACGAATTATATTGGGACCAAATGCAGTATTAGCATTAAGCAGAGAAGGATATAGGTAATATGTAAATACCTACTGTGATATAATATATTTCATAGCTTGTTAAATTATGCAAACTATGTATTATCAAAGCAAGTTGATTTACATATTGTAGTGGTTACACAAAGGTCAAATACATCTGTGTCAAATACAATTAACTGTTTAGACTAGAGAGATAACAAGTTTGATAAAGATCTAGAGAAATATTTATTATAGACCCAATGCTTATATTGTAATTGTTAACCTTTTCTTTTTTTTACAGATGGACTGATGTTAATATAACAGATTTATTAGAAATATTGAAACATTCTGGTTTCCGAAAATTGGCATTAAAATATACTGCTTTTGGGTTGAAAGAGATGGCTAAATCACTCATCACTCCACTTCAAATTAAAGGCATACAGAGGTTTATTAAAGAAATTCATTATAAAGATATTGAGATAGGACCATCTGGTGTAAGGGCACAAGCAATGGCAGAAGATGGTAAGTATTTCATATTTATAGACTTACTAGGCCCCTTATCACTCAGTTGCAAAAATTTACTGATCTCGGACTGATTATGTAATAATTAGAGATCCTACTGTGATCCAATTTAAATTGAAATTGGGTAGATGACTATGCTTAAATTAAATTATTTCACTAAGCCGGGCAATAAGATTACTAAAAACAGTTTATAACTATCCTTTTTTCCTCTTTTTGTTTTAATTTATTATTTATTCTTCAAATTAACATTAAAACGGAATGATTTGACACTACATACCTGTGACGTCACAACTTCAAATATGAAGCACACAGGAGTGGTACATATATTTGTATATAGACAGAAGGTCTACTGTTTTGATGTTTATTAAAAAGATGCAGATTTGATATATACAAATATGTACCACACAAGTGTGCTTCACATATTTGTATATAGACAGAAGGTCTAGGTACTGTTTTGATGCTCACTAAAAAGATGCAGATTTGACTTGACAGTCACCTAGGTAGCCTATTTTGCTATCTGTCTAAGGAGACTTTCTAACTTATGGCCCCTTAACACAAACAATACTATTTTATTTGTAGATAACTGTTAATGATTATTAAGAATGTTGTTTAATATTTTTATATCATTTGCTTGTAAGTTATTCAAAGGATTAATGATTAACTATATGTATGACAAAAGCACTGTGCTTAATTCTCAACACAATTGTTAACAATGAATAAAAGTTACGTTTTTACAAAATGTAGGTAAGAAAAGTATTTAAAGCACTCCTACATTTCTTTTGCTTTAATAAGGGCTATACATATAGCTGAATTTTGAAAAATATAAAAGAAAAGAATGAGCTAGAACTCAGTGGTTTGGGAACCAAAACCAGCCAAAACTCATCAAAATCTTACATTTTGAAGTGAATGTGTAACAAGTGTATAATTATGTGAATTTATTGATTGAAGGAACTCTGATAGAAGACTTCGTCTTTGATTCTCAACCTGGATCTAGTGCAGTTGGAAGTAGAGTGCTACATTGTAGAAATGCTCCCTCCCCGGGGGCCACTTCATCCCTAGCTATAGCAATGATGATAGCAGATAAGATGGAAAGCCAATTTAAATTATAATAATAATATAAGGTGCTTGTTTTGCTAACTATACTGTTTATAACATAAACTGTTTAAGTAGGAGAGATGATAAAATCGTCTCTTCTTTCCCCATCCTTAGTTTAATAAATACCAGCCATACCAGCTACATATATTGTCCTTATATGTAAATCAATGCGGGATCAATGGGTTTGGAGATGAATGACCACTTTGCTAGTTTCAAAATTATTTAAAGCTTACTATTTTCCTAAATGTCTACTTTAAAATAAAAATATTAGCATCATCATCATGATGATCACATTGCAAAAAGGTCAACTCATGTCAATAAGATCTAGTAATTTTGCAAAAAATTGTAAATATATATAAATGTATGTAAATATATATACGAGTATATATAGAGAAAGAATGTAAAAAAAAAATTGTTTTCAATTACTATGTATAGATAGTACTGTTTTTTATGAATGAATCTTCACATATTTCCCGATATTTTTATATAATATTATTATAATTTATATATAAGGTTAGTCAGAATAATTAACATTAATTCAAATAATTGTTGTCATATTTTTAATTGTTTTTTTTTCATGCGATAGGGGGCAAACAAGCAGACAGGTCACCTGATGGTAAGTGACTACCGCCGCCCATGGACACCCGCAACTCAAGAGTCACAAGTGCGTTGCTGGCCTTTTAGGTAGGAGTACGCTCTTTTCTTGAAGGTTTGAAGGTCGTATCGGTTCGGAAATACGGCAGGCGACAATTTGTTCCATAGGCTGGTTGTGCGAGGTAAAAGGCTTCTGGAGAAGCGCACAGTGGTGGAGTGCCAATCGTCTAGGTCAGGGGTGCTCAAACTTGAACTGCTGGCGATCTACCTCAATATTTTTAGACTACTTACGATCGACTTGAGAGGCTGCAAGTATGTGTGATGCAGGGTTGTCGTACATACACGATACACCCTACCTACCTAGGTAGGGTGTACCGTAGCATATATAGATATTAGCTTTCCGCACAATTTACATTATCTTAGTCAAGGTTTGGGTTAGGTTTACTTAAGTTCTTCTCTACAATATCAATGAAAAAACTCCTAGTTATTCAAAATTGCGAGTTTATTCGTTGTTACAAAACAAAAGAGTTACATATGGTGTTAAACTCAACTAAGGAGTGACTTTGGATCTTGAAGCGTGGCACTGCATGTCCTCAGCATACTTTTCATAAGATGGTGCGTAACCACTGAGTGCCAATCGCAAGCATGATGACATATGATCGTCAGTTAGTCGATTGCGATATTTTGACTTAATTATCTTCATTTCAGAAAATGCAGACTCGCACAAGTAAGTTGACCCAAACATTGCCGTCAGTTGAAGGGCGATTTGCCTTAGAATCGGATATTTATCTTCAGATATAAAACACCAGAAATTTGTATCAGATGCTGTAGCTTTGAGATGTATATCTGATATAATCTGCACCAACTCATTTTCAACAGAACATGAGTTCATATTAAACTGACTTGCTACTTCAGTGGTTAATTCCTCAATGTTTTTACATGAAAAAGGATAACTCATAAACGATGCTATATTTGCCAATTTACTGCAATCATAAAAACGCATTTCGAATTGTCCCAAAATATTTGATAATTCAGCCTCATACGTATCATAATTCAACTGAGGAATCCTTGCTTTCAAAGACGGAAAATGTTTCAGATCCTTTCTTTTCAGTAGTGGTAGAGCCATGCTTAAGCACGAATGGGCCGGCTCGACCGGTGCGATACCACGGCCTCACAGAAAACCGGTTGTGAAGTAACGCTTGCGTTGCATTTCCCCGAAATGAGTGAGGTCTCCGGAGGCCCAAATCCCCCACCCCCCC
Organism: Tyria jacobaeae; assembly: GCA_947561695.1. Lineage (NCBI taxonomy): Eukaryota > Metazoa > Arthropoda > Insecta > Lepidoptera > Erebidae > Tyria > Tyria jacobaeae. Next base: position 10,581,833 of record OX387210.1, read on the forward strand.
CTAATGATAGCGCTGTTAACAAAAAGGATACCCCAGGGGGGTACCAGCGCTAGCGTTGGAGAATCCCCCCCTGGACGTCCACCCTCAGTACGGATTATGCCTGAGCGTGGACGCCCAGGCTGCCCCTCGTACTCTGGGGGGGGCTCAACTGCGCTCTCAAAATCTGCTCGGGGCAAGAGAAGGCATACCATGGCACCCCCTGTCACGTTTACCTTCGCTACATTCAATCGAATTTAATTCGAATTACAATCGGCTTACATTCGAACCTCGACAGTGGTCCACCACCACCTTGAGACAGCAAAGCCGGCCTTGCTCTTTTTAACCGAGACGCAGATATCATCTCCAGCGGACACATCCTACCTCTGCTACCCTGGGTACGGACTGGAACACTCCTTTGTTCCTAAGGCTGGTGTATGCGTGTACGTTAGAGATGATATCACTTCTTGCCGCCTCGGCAATCTTGAAGGTCGGGACCTCTCCAGCTTATGGCTACGTGTACACTGCGACGACCATCCCCGCATCTACCTATGCCTCTACAGGTCCCATAGCGGTGATGCCGAAACGGACCGACTCATCGACCACGTCCAAATGGCTACAGACTCAGTGCTCCAGCAGATCCCATCCGCAGAGATTGTGATTCTTGGCGACTTTAACGCCCATCACGCCGAATGGCTTGGTTCGCGCAAAACTGATCATGCGGGAAGATCTGTTCACGATTTCGCCTTGGCATATGGCTTGACGCAGCTGGTAGCAACGCCTACGCGAATCCCAGATGCAGAAAGCCACGTGCCTTCACTGTTGGATCTTCTGCTGACCTCACATCCTGACGGCTACAAAGTATCCGTTGAGGCCCCTCTTGGCTCTTCGGACCATTCGGACCACTGATTAGGAGCATGGTGCCACTCGTTCACTCGCTGCGGCCGCGAGTTACAGGCAGTCGCCGCGTATGGCACTATAGGTCAGCAGACTGGGATGGAATGAGAACATTCTTTGCATCCTACCCATGGAGGCAGGTTTGCTTCTCGCCGGATGATCCCAATGTTGAATGCTGACTCTTTCGCGGATGTTGTGCTTCAGGGTATGGAACTTTTCATTCCATTCTCCCTGATTCCCACAGGTGGCAAGTCCCAGCCTTGGTTTGGTCGAACCTGTAAAGCGGCGTCCCGCCGAAAGCAGGAATGTTACCAAGCATGGGCTAATGCAGCGACAGCACGGGATGTAAAGACCAGCACATTAAAGAAGCAATTTAACTTTGCCTCCAGGTCCCTCAAAAGAGTAATTGCTGGGGCGAAGTCGGCTCACATCGGCAGAATTGGCGAGAGACTAGTGAGTCTCCCCTCCGGAACTCGTGCATTCTGGTCTCTTGCCAAAGCTGTCCAGGGGAACTTTTGTAAGCCATCCCTTCCACCTCTGCGCATAGGAGATAATTCGTTGGCCCACGACGCTAAAGAAAAAGCCGATCTTCTGGGTAAACTCTTTGCGTCCAACTCGACCCTGGACGACGGGGGAAACGCATCGCCGACCATACCGCAGTGCGAGACCCGCATGCCGGAAGTCCGGTTTACACAAAGGGCAGTGCGTAAAGCGCTTCTTTCCCTCGACGTTCATAAGCCGAGTGGGCCCGATAGAATCTCTCCTATCGTGCTGAAGACGTGTGCTCCAGAGTTAGCTCCGGTTTTAACGCGCCTTTATCGGCTTTCCTACTCTCTTGGCGTAGTCCCGAACTTATGGAAGACAGCTCTAGTGCACCCAATCCCTAAAAAAGGAGATCGCTCGGATCCGTCCAACTACAGACCCATAGCCATCACCTCCTTGTTCTCCAAGATAATGGAATCCATTGTTAACTGCCAGCTCCTCCGGTACTTAGAAGACCACCAGCTCCTCAATGATCGACAATACGGCTTCCGTCGGGGTCGTTCAGCTGGTGATCTTCTCATATACTTGACTCACCGGTGGGCACAGGTGATCGAAACCAAGGGGGAAGCGTTGGCCGTTAGTTTGGACGTGGCGAAGGCCTTCGATCGGGTCTGGCACAAAGCGCTCCTTGCGAAGCTTCCTTCCTATGGGCTTCCCGAGAAACTGTGCAATTGGCTCACCAGTTTTCTTACAGACAGAAGCATCAAGGTCGTTGTTGACGGTGCATGCTCCGACTCCAAGTCTGTTAATTCTGGTGTCCCACAAGGCTGTGTGCTATCACCCACGCTGTTTCTTCTGCATATCAACGACATGCTGCAGATTAGCAGCATCCATTGCTATGCGGACGATAGCACGAGTGATGCCCTTTACACCGGCCGCGCTAACATTTCTCGGGTAAACGTCATCGAAAGCCGATCCAAACTTGTGTCTGAAATCGAAACTTCTTTATCAAAAGTTTCAGATTGGGGTCGACTTAACCTAGTCCAGTTTAACCCCACGAAGACACAGGTTTGCGCGTTCACCGCTAAAAAGATGCCATTGGTCGTATCACCTCAATTTGAGAGCACTTCCCTAACTGCATCAGCCAGTATCGGAATCCTTGGCGTCGATATATCAAGCGAAGTCCAGTTTCGCGGTCACTTAGAGAGTAAGGCCATATTAGCCTCGAAGAAGCTTGGTGTGCTAAACAGATCGAGACAGTATTTTACTCCGGCCCACCGCCTGCAACTTTATAAGGCGCAGGTTCGGCCGCACATGGAATACTGTTCTCATCTCTATGCAGGTGCACCCCAGTACCAACTTCTCCCTCTTGACCGCATTCAACGGAGAGCGACTCGCATCATTGACTACCAAGATATTTCTGATCGACTTGGTTTCCGCCATCGTTCTACGCGACAAATTATCCATCCCCATCACCTGGACGATTGGCACTCCACCACTGTGCGCTTCTCCAGAAGCATTTTGCCTCGCACAACCAGCTTATGGAACAAATTGTCGCCTGCCGTATTTCCGAACCGATACGACCTTCAAACCTTCAAGAAGAGAGCGTACCTCTACCTAAAAGGCCGGCAAAGCACTTGTGACTCTTGAGTTGCGGGTGTCCATGGGCGGCGGTAGTCATTTACCATCAGGTGACCCGTCTGCTCGTTTGCCCCCTATCGCATAAAAAAAAAAAAAAAAAAGTTGCAATTTACTTTTGAATGCGTTTACTGCGCTAATCATCTCAATAATAGTTTTTCCTTTACCTTGAAGCTCCAAGTTAATGGTGTTTAAGTGCATTGTGATGTCAGTCAAAAATGCCAAATCAGTCAGCCATTTTTCGTTTTTCAACATCTCAGTGTCATCACCTCTTTCGTCTAGAAAAGCTGTTATTTCGGGCAATAATTCTTGAAACCTTTCTAGGAATTTTCCGCGACTCAACCACCTGACGTCCGTGTGAAGAACTAAATCAGTGTGTTCAGCTGACTCCCTATCTTCCAACTGCAACTTTAAGAGCCGCCGTTGCAAGCTACGTGCACGGATGGAATTCACAATTTTTGTTGCAATGCCCATAATTTCCTCCGTGTTTAAAACTTTTGAACACAAAACTTGTTGATGTATAATGCAATGGAATGAAAAAAATGAAGGGAATTCTTCATTAGCTCGACACAATGCCACAAAACCGTTCTTGTTTCCAGTCATTGCTAGTGCTCCATCGGTTGTAATACACACTAATTTATATATTGGTAGCTTGTAGTTTTTTACAAAATTGATGAAAACGTCATATATATCTTCGCCACGGGTCTTCCCCTTCAGAGGAATGATTGTCAAAAATTCTTCCTTAGCCAACATGTCATTGAATACCATCCGAATAAAAATACACAGCTGGGCAGTGTCTGTCATATCGGTGGATTCGTCGAACTGTAAAGAAAAGTATGTACATTCCATGATATCATGTTTTAGTTTATCTGCGATGTCCTGACTCATGACTTCAATACGCCTTGTGACAGTCGGACGAGATAACTGAAGTTCTCTAATAGCAGACATGATTTCTGTTTTATTTTTAAAATCTCCAAATAAAGTCTCACCCGCTTCAATAAATGCTTCCTTCACAACCGATCCATCTTCGAATGGTTTCTTGTGTTTCGCCAATATGTGAGATATTTTGAAGGACGCGATCGTAGCAGCTTTTGATTGTTTGGCTGGTCTTGTGAACATGGTTTGTTCTTTTTTCAAACAAGATATCAAATTACTTACTTTTCGTTTTCTTAATTCACTCTATGGCGGAAAATCCTTTTCATAGTTTTTATGAACCGTTTTATGATGCCTCTCTAAGTTACCACGCTTAGGTATTGCAACTGACGCACGACAAATAACACAAATGCACTTATCCTTCACCATACAAAAGAAAAATTCTTCCTCCCAATCGTTATTAAAATAATACGTTTTAGATTTCTTCACTGCACTCATTTCGCACTATTTAATAATAAACTTTGTATCGACGTAGTATCGCCTTCAAGTTACAATTCAGAATGACTCCAATTCCTGCAGGCGCAACATTTATATCGGCGTGAACGAAAGTCTCGAATGTTCCCGTCAAACGCGCCGCCCGAAATGGTTTAGTACAGTCTAGTCTAGAAAGTCTTCTTTGACAAGTACCGCGCGTTCCTTTGATAAAGCCGCCTTTTGCCGCAAGCAGTGTTATTACGTAATAATTTTTTGTAGTTTAGTTACCTACTTATTAAAATTTTTTTTCTTCTCAAGATCTACTCAAAAAGCACTCGCGATCGACTGGTCGATCGCGATCGACCGTTTGAGCACCCCTGGTCTAGGTGATGGGGATGGATATTTTGTCACGTAGGACGGTGGCGGAAACATGCAGCCGGTATAAGTCCGAACAATTCCTCTGAACACTCCCCATGATACAAGCGATAGAGGATGCAGAGTGAAGCTATATCTCTACGCAATGCCAAGGTGTAAAGCCGATCAGAAATATCTTGGCAGTCGATGATGCGAGTCGCTCTCCGCGTGAACTGACTTCTTCAGAATTGCCTTCTGCGTTAGTTCCTTGATCCAACCATCTTACGATAGCCTCTCAAGGTGTTGGTCGAGTGAGCATCCGCAGTGAGCAGATATTATTATTATTTTTGAGTAACGTCGGTTTTCTAATAACGCTTTGAGGCAGCTCCCAATATCCCGGCCCTGTTGATATTGTGAGAGATAATAAAGAGAAATGCTTCCAGAATAGCAAAACACTGTAGACTCAGAAGACTCTTTCGGACATTTGAATTTTAAGACAATTTTAGAACTCACATAGAGCTTTCCCCGGCTTCCCACAAAGCATTAGTAAAGATTTTTTTATAACTCTTCCATTGTTATTCTACCAATGCGTTAAAGGTCGAGTTAACATGAATGGAACCTTTTAGCGATTCTTGAATCTAACATTACATATGTTTTAAAACAGTATATTATATTCGAAGCACAAGAGAGGGAGTTCAAATTTTAAGGCACTACTTATAACAGTTTTTTAGTCACGGAAGGATTGAAGTATCACTGGAATTTTCTTATGTGTCCAATACCTAGAAGAATGACAGATATTACCTAAGTCAGAAATCATTATGGAGACAGGGTGACCGGATTTACACACCATTTTTATTAAAAAGCGTTCAAACAAGAGTTGTCTCCTTATTGCTCAGGGAGGTTCAAAATATTCTTATTGCAGAGGACTTAATGCGACCAGGTACAATGCGCAGGCACTTTAGCTTGAACGTGTCAAGTGTTGCTCGTGCCCCCTTATTATAAGGAATTGTTTATTTATTTATATATGTATTTATCTGTTTCAGGTTAGCCAACAATTGTTTACATATTACATTTACTATTTATCAACTAAACAACATTTTTCTGGTGTAACAATTACTTATAGGCTAACACCGTATGCACAACAAACAGCAGAAATTAAAAATAATAACAACAATAGCAATAATAAATAATAAAAATTATAACAATTCTAATATTATAATAAAAATTATGGAAGATGAACAACTTAAGATACTTAGTGGCAGTAAAACATGCAATTAAATCAAAATAAGACATTAAACAAATCGGTACAACACATTTATGATGCACTTACAACGAAATAAGTGACACTTGCTTAAAATTAAATTGTACAGTTTTGTTACGAGCTGGGTATTTAATAAATTAAAGTAGTCGATTGATTACCAAAAAAAAAACAACACAATATTTATTAATACCACTCTTTACAATTACAAATCACTATATCATTCGTTAGTCGCACTAGAAGATCGCTTCAATATTTATTCGCTGTATCTTGAATCAATACTGCCCGTACGGCTAACACGATCCGCTTTTATATTGCTGTCGAGATAACTAGAATGTACGATAATATTCGATCGATGGCTCTAGACTAAATGGATTATTCTAGAGCTACTTGTAGCGCCATCTAGCGTCATAATGTCCACAGTTGCGCGCTATCCGACACTAGATGGCGTTGTCCCTTCGTTCTCGCGTCTTGTAGATTGTTCCAGACTATTTTTCTCGATGGCGCAACAGTATAATCAAACATTTGATTTTGATTTCATTAAATTATTACTAGACTAGACGTTACTGTTACTTATAATTATTTTACAGAAATCACGAATCTTGTCATGGTGTATGTCTAACAAGTCACTACACCTGTTAATGAGCTTGCTTAACCTGGCTGTAGATGAATGTGAACCGAGTATAGTTCGGCGCAAAGGTGGGCACAACTGTGTAATACTATTCCTTCGATATCTAGACGGGGCTCGAAATCTGATGAGACTTAATAAATGGCGACAGTCAATTTTATTTCTCAGTAATATGTATAGGAATACAGCATCGATAACATTTCTACGTGTGGATAAAGGTTGGACTTTGAAGTACTGCAGACGAGTATTGTAGGATGCAAGTTCTTACATTTACCTTCACTGAACGCTAGGTACCACACAAAACAGAAATGATGTGTTTTGATACTGTGATTTGGGACGAGATTCTACCTATGCCGGTATTTTTAATTTTGAACCGGCTTCGTCGCTGCTTAACCTTAATGCTTAATGCGGTCAAGAAGGAGGAGCTGGTACTGGGGTGCACCTGCATAGAGATGAGAACAGTATTCCATGTGCGGCCGACCCTGCGCCTTATAAAGTTGCAGGCGGTGGGCCGGAGTAAAATACTGTCTCGATCTGTTTAGCACACCAAGCTTCTTCGAGGCTTATATGGCCTTACTCTCTATGTAATCGCGAAACTGGACTTCGCTTGATATATCGACGCCAAGGATTCCAATACTGGCTGATGCAGTTAGGGAAGTGCTGTCAAATGGAGGTGAAACGACCAATGGCATCTTTTTAGCGGTGAACGCGCAAACCTGTGTCTTCGTGGGGTTAAACTGGACTAGGTTAAGTCGACCCCAATCTGAAACTATTATTTTTTAATAAGTTAGGATCGGCTTTCAATGACGTTTACCCGAGAAATGTTAGCGCTATCTTCCGCATAGCAATGGATGCTGCTAATCTGCAGCATGTCATTGAGATGCAGAAGAAACAGCGTGGATGATAACACACAGCCTTGTGGGACACCAGAATTAACAGACTTGGAGTCGGAGCATGCACCGTCAACAACGACCTTGATGCTTCTGTCTGTAAGAAAACTGGTGAGCCTAGTACACCAGATGATGGTGAGGTGATCAAAATTCTCTTGCGTAATAAGATTACTTGAAAGGTGGAACAGTTATTTGTATAGTATTTACCTAGTCTTATTTACATAAATGACTTGGTGAGACCCCAGACATAATTATTTCATGATGTGGCCAACCACTTCATAAAATGGTCATATTTGGAAATGGTTGATCACAGCATGATATGATCAGACCAAATCATTGAACAATCAGCGTTTAACAATATGAACACCTAAACGCAGGACCATTTTATGATATTGTCAAACGTTAGTGATATCATGAAATAGTTGCATTATCTACTGTCAGAGGAGCTGATGTCGTTTGGTTTTTAAGATGCATCATGGCGGCTAATAATTATTTTCTTTTGTGAAAAAGTGAAACTGAAAAGTGCGGTGATATATCGTTACGAAAACTTAGACATTGAGAATTTGTATTAAACCTATACTATGATGGAAATCCTAAAGTACTGATATGGCCAAACGTGGAGTGACATATCATTTTAACGTATTTGACTTTTAATGATATGGTCAGTTAAAGCTGACCTCTTCATGAAATGATTGGCCACAACATGAAGTGGCCAATTCTATGATCTGGCCAAGACTTATACCTCTTTATTTGCTAGAAAATAAATATGCTATATTTATATGAGTGATTGTGATATAGAAGATAAGAAATGGTACTTTAGGTAGAAGTCTTACAAAACACACAACATCAAACATCTGACAAAGATTTTGTTTTATTGTTGATACTGCTATGATCGTTAACCGCAATGAACTTGCCCATGTTTGTTTGTTACTTTATTTTTAGATGTAATTAAGGTTTGTGCTTATTATTTCGATGTATATTATGCAAGTATTTTATATTAAAATAATATATTATTAATATAAGCTGTGTGGTTCTCAGTGGAGTGGAATAGGGCCTACATATGTCTGAAAGTTTGTGTATTAAAAGGCGACTTAGGGATTAGACTGTTATCTATCAGACAGTAGATATGCACTCATACAGTGCCCGGATAAACGCAATAGGCTTGCTGGGCATGATGGCTCATACAAGTAACTATGTATGTACTTGCACCAGTATACATTTTAAAGTCACTGAAATATGAACATTAATTTCAAATGTTTTGATTGCTCGAATGGCACAGTTGTTTAAGTGTTCACCTCGACACTACGCTGCCTCGCTGAGTGTTGTGGGTTTGATCCTCACGCGGACAACACTTTGTGTATTTCTCAAATTGTTGTCCTGAGTTTTATTGTTCTTTGTGGTCGTTATTTGAGGCGATAACTAAATAGAAGCAATGAAATCAAATATCAATTATTTTGATTTGTTAGATTAAGACTGTTTTTATGAAAAATATACCTGTATATCGGAGAAATTATAAAATAGAGACATAAATATACCTACCTAGATGATGACTGGAGTAAGATTTTATAATAATAATTCACGTGTATGTAGTTCTTATTGATTGTTATGTTTATAGTTTAAATAACCATATATATATAATTTCTGATTTGAATTACACTTTTAATCCCTTTATTTCAAAACTGTGTGACTGTTATCTATTGTCATAAATTCAAGTCAATAAATTGTCCTTCAAAAATTATGGATACTCACACTGTCATTTAGTTTAAACGGCTAGAATGTTTATAAATTTAACTGAAATCTCTGTAACAACCTAAGTAATAGATGTCCTACACTGTTCAAACTTAGTTTTTTGTTATTGTTACACAGCCGTAGACGTCCAATATATTACAAAATATTGTCCTGGCAATAATATTGTCACAACAGCCGATTGTTGAAGATTGTATGTGCAGTTGTTACTTGATAATTTGAAAAGATAAGAGAGCAGTACAGATGTACTGCTCTCTTATCTTAATAATAGTCTTGCATAGATATGCAAGACTATTACTGATCATCATTTAGTGTGGCAGTGTCTTGTTCTAATAAAGACCCTATATATTAATTTTTCTTCAATAGGTATCCATGATATACAGACATCAGCCTGTTACAATTTTATTAGATGTATAGACAAAGTGTTTTGCTACTGTATATTATAAGAATTCTTGGCTACTATTTTAATCGTGCTATGAATATGTTGTATATATATTGTATATTTTAATAATATTCATTATTTAATACAAAATATATTTTATTGACCATTTGTTGTATTTTTTACCCTTTAACGGTTTTTATGAGGTTGTGATGTTTTAGGAAGAACAGTAACTAAAAATAGCTCTTTTCCTAGTACTTTATATAGTTAGATAAGTTTGTTGTATAAAGAAAATGTGTATATTTATGTTTATTAGTAATAGTTTTAAAAAGAAATGAACCTTCAACTATCACCATCTCCATATCATTTTGGTTCATCCTAAGGTTGCCTGGTAGAAATGTTTTTAGTAATAAGGCAACCCTTTGTATATTATCCTTTTGACACATGTACCAATGTATGATACTGTAAAGTGGTGTATATCTATCTAGCATAAGTATTATCTATCTACTTTCTGTATCTCGAGTTACGCAATTCTTCAAATCGTCATTTCAATACCAGTACGTCGCAACATAGGTATTCGTAGCTAGTATAGGTAATGTTTGTAATATTACTTATTAATTCTTTGTTTGTATATCATTCCATAAATTTATGTTAAGAAAATAAATGTAGAGAATGTTACAATAGGTATATTAATGATTTTTAACCTGAAATCATTAATTTAGCATTTTTTTTAAGGTGTTACTTTTATTATGATAATTATCTGCATGCATTTTATTTTATATTATTTTATTTAACATATGCACAAGCTTATAAAAAAACCCTTATAAACTTTAGCTAAGGGTATTAATAAAAAAAGGGGGTATAATAAAATTGTTTCGTAAAATATTCACAAATAAATTATATTTATTTAAATTTACTACTATACAACTTTTACATGTACCTACCTATTCAAAATGTAAAAAACAGTAGTAAAAACATTTTTTTTCTGTTTTTATTCCAGAATAAGTCCTTTGCTAGTTAGACAAATATAATTGAACTGAAGATCATATGCTGTTGTTAAATGGAATAGAATATTGCTAATAACCACAATATATTCTGCTAGACCAAACATGGAATACACTGAAAATAAAATGATTACATATATATTTTTGGTAAGGTTTATACCTAATGCCTAGATTTTGGCTCAATGAATACTCTATTATTATTATTAGTTGTTTATGGACTCTCTGTCGCATGTACATTCAACAAACAGATTTCACCAATGTCAAGTGTTTCAAGAGAAAAATGTGTCAAAATAATCAATGTTTTCTTTAAATTATGTAAAAAATCTAAATATAAATCATAAATACTCTATCCATTATAGAAATAATCCTTCAAATTTAATTGATAGTTCTAAATATTAGCATGTTTAAACAAACAAAGAAACTCCTGCTTTATTAATATTTGCATTCACACACTACAAAAAAAAAAATCATCAACTTTGGTCTACAAGAATGAGTGTAATGTTTATCACTGTTGCCAATAATTATTTTTATTGATAGTTAGTTAGTTAGTTGTTGTTTATGGACTCTCTTTTTATTGATACACAAATAGACAGTTGCTGCAACAGATACTGTGTTGTTGATATACAGATAATAGAATTATTTATTGAGTGTCACAATACTCTATACTACAATAACTTTTCATAGTTCACACTAATCATGATACTAAGTTTCTTATGAAAATGTTGAACATTTTGTTTTGAACTGTAGAAATGTCAACTATTATAATTTATTTCAACACCATTTATCTTATACAAAAGGTAGGTTAGATTATCCTACATAATATTTATCAATCTAAATGAATCTACAAAAAATATTTAATAATTTATGGTGAATTGATATTTAGAAAAACATGCACTATGGCAGTGTGCTTTTTAGAAAATTGCAATAAAATAATACCATCAAGAATAAAATTTAAGGAATCAAATATATTTAAGGGAAATTCTACAACTTAATTGTAACTAATCTTTCTAGCTTTTTAGGAGTTACATGATATGGTACTTTGTAAACAAAAATAAATAAAGTTTAATATTTACCAGCAAAGTACTTACTATAAGGCTCACATAGACTGTTATGTCGCAGGAAGAAATAAGCAGCAAAAGCAAAGGAAGTTACATTTGTAATGAATGCTCTCCATTTTAGCTTCACAGAGTGTTCTTCCCTGGATGTAATATTAGGTCTTCTTCTATACTTAGTAAGAATTATACATATAAATAACATGTAGAATACTGAGGTACCAATAAATGTTTTGAAGCACAACTCATGATACTCTGCAACAAGGAATATTAATACTGTTAGATTAAACAGGAACACTGTAAAAAAAATACTTTTTCTATAAGACTTACTGTAATTTTCTGATGATGTCCAATGAGTCAGCCCAATTAAAGTTAAGTTTTCTATAACATTTAAAAATACTGCTAAATTTACAACAATGAGACAGTTCTCTCGAATTATGCTTGTATAATATTTCCATCTTAAATACACTATGTAAAATCGAACAGGCGCGTGACAGTATATTGCTGTTTTCCATAAGGTATTCTGTGGCTCATAAGTTCCTATAGATGCTGAAATGGACGGGAAAACATTGGGAACTTTACAATGTGTATTGTTGGCGCTTTCAAAATCTTTATACATAGTTACCAATACACATGTTATAAAAGCATATAATGGTAATGCCACAGCTGAGAAACATAATTTAAATGGTATTTTAAAACAATATCTCTTTTGAGGTACATTGTAAAGGGGTAGATACATTTAGAATATTTAATAAACACTTCATGAATTCCACAAATAAACTTTGACCGCTACTATCTTGCAACTTCCGAAACGTCCAGGATCGGCGAGATTGTTGTCATTTATAATAGGCTGACAGCAGTGACAGCTGACAATTTACAGAAAATAATTTGTCAAAACACTCGGTTTTGCACGTGGATTAGAATTATGTCACCAGTAAATTGTCAATATATTCAAAGAAAACTTACAACAAAATATATGATATAATAAATCACAATAAACAAATATTAGTATAATAACTAATTTATTTTAATGTAAAATTACTCCGAAACCACAAACATATAAAGGAATTTTGTTGCGTTTCGTTATTTTATCGATAAGTTCATAGCAACTATTTATTAAACTTTATTTTAGGTAATATGCCTGAAATAAACAATTAAGCGTTTTGATCCATTATGTAAGTGCTAGAGTATGGAGAATATCCTAAATAAAAATATATTCGAAGAACGTGACTTAAAGAAACTGTCTCCGGAATATACGCCTCATAATGTTGTTTTACGAATGCACATGAGAAGAGCTTTGGTATGTTAACAGTTTTGAGTGTTGTAGTTAGCTTTTTTTGTATTAATATATTATAGCAAGGGTCCAAGATAAGGCTACCACAGATACAGTTTTTTTATTGACTGTGTGAAATAAGTAATCGTCAATTTTGGAATTGTTTACTGTATCTAAATATACAAATGCCTCAACATAAATATTTATACAACCCCTTCTCAGATTGCAAAAACCCGTATTAAGCTCTATTTTATCTCTTTTAACACCAAAATCCGCGTATATCATCACACTCATGTCCATCCTAAGCCTACCTGGAAGATATTGCTTCTTAGCGATAAGGCCGCACATTGTGCCTTTTTTTTATAATATCTGTTTCTGTGTGCCTACTTGCTTGGTGTACAATAAAGAATATATTATTTTCCCATGTTAAATGCCACTTTTTAGAAGTCCCTGGAATTAAAAATGTCTCTTATTTTTGTATCTCTTGAATGCTTTGGTTTTTGTATTGCAGGTGAAAGATACCCATAAGCACCAAACGCAAACACAAAGAAGCACTGCTTCGACAAGGTATGTTGGAATATTAAACTGAGTATTGTTTAGGGCCGGGGTAAACTGGGGTAGTACTCGTATCTGTAAGGACGCACCGGTTTTAAAAGAATAGCCCTAGACAGTGCGACAGCTGGTGTGTTCTCATACAGGAGAAAGAGGAAGGAGGGTGTTCCAATACGAATAAACGTCTGTTTGTCATACCATGGCTTAATATAACACAAACAGTACTTAATCTTCTGTTTAGTTGGTTTAACATATACCTACTTTGGCACATATGAATCGCTGTGCATGAGAATGTTTCATAAACGTGTGGATGTCACATATTAGATGTGTTACTCGAGACCTAATCGCGATAATATTGAAAAGGTACAATACCTTTTCCTGACCAGACGAAAGGATTCCACCGACATGTAGACCAAATGCTACAATAGTATAATATACTATTATGTTCAGTTACTTTACACAATTATAATATAAACAGTAAGAGACCCAAGACAGTACCCTGCCCTACGCCATATTTAACTGTTCGCATACAAGAGATATAGATCTTTTTTTGTTTTATTTGATATGACAACTTAAATTTAAAATTTAATTATAGAAATTCGTCCCCCCGACCAAACTTACCCATGAGGCTGGCGGAGTTTCCCCGTTGTATGCATATAGCGATGTTTTGAACATACCTACTTACACAGATAGATACATATGTATCTATGTAAGTAGGTATTTACGTATGCATAGTTGTTTTTCACGCCCTAGAAGCCTAAACGACATCATGAATTTTGACATGTCAGATGTCATTTAAATCGACTAAATAGTTTAACTTAACATTTCAAGTCTTAACATTTCGACTTTTTAACCGACTTCAGAAGAAGGAGGTTCTATATTCGATTGTATTTTTGTTTTTTATGTATGTTAACTAATTTTATTGCCATTTTTTTTTGTCCAAAGTGTATTCGGTGATTCCATTGTAACCATATCAAAATTTGATCATGGGATCACAGGGAAATCCAGGCAAACAATCGCATATATTTGCATCTCATGTTGGCAACATGAGCTGATGGTGAACGGTCCTCTGTAGCGGTTAGGCTACGTTACAATATAATGAGCCTTAAATAGCACGTTTTTATGATTTTTAAACGAATTGCGCGAGGGAATTTGAAGGGCGCTTTGATAGCGGTTACCAGTTTTTCGGTATAAGATCTAAAATATACTAAAATCAAATCAAATTTGACGGACAAGATGGGTTGGTATGTGATTATTTTTACATTCAAATTATAGTGACCGAAATTATATCAAATTAATACAACAACAAGGTCTTAAGGTAAAATTGTACGGTGCAAAATCACAATTTTGCGTGACTTTGCAGGCCCCTCGATTTCACTGACTTTAGAATGTGGACACCCGAGTCATATTAATATATGAATAAATAAATCGGCCAAGTGAGTGTCGACCATCATATTATACCGGTATATCATAGTATAAAATAATAATATTAAAATCTGTACTAGGAGTGTGCCGGAAGTATAAATAATCTAGGAGTGTGCCGGAAGTTTAAACTATAAAGTAAAATAATAAATAAAAAATCAAAGAACGTCAACTTTTAAACAATGCACTAAAAAGACCAATTAAGATGAAGAACAGAAAACAAGTTTAAAATAAACTAATAACAAAGTACACCCTACTGCGGTTTAGCAAACTTTATTACTCGCTGAAAGCCTAAGTTAAATTCACACATTAAGTTTGGTAGCAGGCTCGACCCATTTATTTTATCTGGGTTTATAATTTGCAATATATAAAAAAGTAAGATTGCCTGTAATAATGAAAAGTCAAAGTCAAAGCATTTATTTTAAATAGGCGCAAAAAGCAACATTTACATTGAAATAGAACTGATTCTAGTCGCCCCTCCAAAATGTAGTTTCGTATGGAGAAAATGGGCAAGAAACTCCACCGTTATTATTTTAAAATGTTTTGTTTAAATACAATCATTATATATAATTATGTGTTAAAATGATGCAATATTATGCATGAAAAAAATCATTTACCTCTTACGTATTATTTTAGGCAATCTATTAAGAAAACTAAAGACAGTTATAATATCAATAAGGAAGTCGTGAAATTGCGCCACAGTTTTAATAAAAATAATTTAAGAAATCGATTGACATTAAAATCGCAGCTAGCCACATTAAAAATTAAATCTGAAATTTATGACGATGAGTTATTAATCACCGGAGGTATGGAAGCAAAATTACATAATGAAGTCGAGGAAGATCTATTATTACCTTCGTTACCTGATGAGAATGAGCTGGAAATACGGAATGATAACGAATTCAAATTAAATACGAAAACAAAACCTAAGCGCATTAGTTTCACTAAAGAAACTCTTATAGAAAAGAAATTAAAACATTTGAAAGGTCAATTAATGGATTTAAACAAAGATATAAACGAGAATAATGAAGATATATTTAGAGTGTCATGTAATAATAAGCTCGATAATCTACAGGAAAATGAGGAATACAATGAAACATCACGCAAAAGTAATTACAAAAATGTTGTTCCTTTCTCACCTACACCTGTTGGTGACTTACAAAAACTATTGGTTATGATGGCCCTAACTTCTAAAACAACTAACGATGACGAACATAGCGACGAAATTAAGTCATGCGAAACACCTCGAAATGATTTTTATTATATCAACTATGGTGAAAATGAAAATATTGTATCAAACAGGACAGATTGCAAAAGAATCGATGATATTTTAAATATAACACCTTTAAGAGGAAAAATAAGAGATAGGGAAAAATATTTCATGGAGAAGTACGTAAAGAAATGGAGAAATTATGTAAATAAAAGAAAAAAATATGTAGAAGAACAAAGGCAAGCTACTTTAAATAACTTTTTTGATAAGATTACAAAAAAGAAGATGGACATACACCAATCACATGAACTTCAAAATAAAGCTCAGCAGCATCTTACAGATTACAACACTTACCACCATAGGTAAGTTTTAATCACGGTAAAGCGATCGCCCTATTGTGTTATAAATACTTAGGGAGATACGTACCTATTTCCTTAACTTTATTTATTTAATGAATGAAATCTTTCTGCACTATTAACTTACAAATATTCAACATTTTGTCAAACTGAATTACAATCATGTCAGACTTAGCAGCTATTTGAAAAGGTTACCCTCAATCAGAAAGGATTACTGTTGACTTTTAGGTACAAAGTGCAGAAACACATAATTGCTCTGCAAAAAGCAAAGCTTGAAGAACAAAATCGGCTTATTGAAGAATTAAAATACAATAAGATTATAGAAGCTTCACGTCAGTCTGTTGACGAAATAAGAGAAGATGTTCGTAAAAGTTATTATGACATAGATCGCCAGTTAAAACCTAAAATAAAAAGCTTGACTAAAGAGTTGAAGATCCCCGATATTGAAGGCAAGTAAGTGAAAGAGCAGCCGTAAGATTCAGAATACTTGAAGCTAATTTTTATTCTTTTTTAGAGCCGGCTCTCGTACTACATTGTCTCAAAATGCCACAGTTTTTACAAAGGATGGAAAAACGAGCTCGTGAGCGAGACGAAAAGCATGCTATGATTCGTGAGAGAAGGCGTCAGATTGAAGAAGAACGTATTCGAATAAAACAACAAGTTAGTATGTACAAGTTCGTATAAAACAATAATGTATTTCTTGAGATAATAAACTTCATTTATTTGAATTTTAGGCGGAATTGGCAAGAGCTGAAATGGATAAAGAAGAAAAAAATAGACGAATGAAAGAATTAAAAGAAAAGAGGAAAAAGGAAAGGATTGAGCACATAAGAAAGAAACAATGGGCTGAACGATTGCGAGGGCTTATTGTAATGGCGGACTTACATTATGAGAAAACATTGGTGACCAAGTATGGTATAGCTCCCTTACGAAAATTGATAGAAATCAAACAAGACAACATTGAAAAGGCGAGAGCACATTATAGATTTCAGCTGAAGAAAAATGTATTTTTACACTGGATGTGGTATACAGAAGACATGTGGTTTGAAAGAAATTTTAAGGCTGAAGATTTTTACCGAAAAACATTGCTACGTAAAGCTTTTAAAGGTTTTAAAACGGTCTGTATTTGATTATAATGCTAGTCTGTTTTAGCAAATGTTTGCTTAGTAACAATTTTTTAGGGTGTCCAGTCAAGATTTATTTTGAATGTCAAGGGATTTATGAGAATCTATTCAGAAAAACTTATATTCAACCATGTACTCGAGTTTAATTCTGTATAGAGTCTAGATACGTTACGTGGTTAAAGTATCCAAAAAACGTAGATAACATTCTTTATTTTTGCAGATGAACGGACAAGCTATTTCAATACATATTTTGTTTATATTCAGATTCATCATAACGTCACTCTAAAGAAGCAAGTAGCTGATGACTACTACGATTTATACATTACACAGCTGGGTTTCAGAATGTTACGTGCAGGTGTCATGGCAATCAGAAAAGAACAAGAGTCTAAATGTCAAAAAGCAGTAATTTATCATAACAGGTAAGACATATTAAGTATATCGTATTGGCATTGTGAAGGTAATTAATGTCTTACTTAGAAAAAAAGGCACATTTTCTCGGGCTTCGCTTAGTATGCGATAGGGGGCAAAAACTATTATTACCTTTCCTGCATAATCGTTGCATTCTTCTCGAATTTTTACTACGATTTGTTTGTTCGCCCTTTTGTGATTATTTCTTATTATTATTACAGCAATTTGCTTTTTAAAGCATTTACATGCTGGAGGACTTTGCCAGCTCTAAACGCATTGAAAAGGGAACAGGAGGCCAGGAAAGCAAGATGGCGAGAAAAAGTGCTGCAAGTGGTCCCCGATTATTCTCCGCCGGACGATTAATTATATTAACAGATAGTTTTCAATAGATTTTGAGGAATATGTACCTAAATGATATCGAAGAAATGTGACGTGGTATCAATAGACACTTGCATTTTACTGTTGTTAACTATTATTTTACGCTGTGATTGTCTGTCTCAAACTTAATTCTATTTTACTAATCTTTTCATCGTTTGCAATTTTCAAAAAATATACATTCATACAATGCCATGCGTTTCGATTTCATTTGCCCAAAGATGTTCATAGCTAAATCAAATCGAAATACCTTGGTACAGAATTACTTAGTCCCAATAAAATGATTAGCTTCATTAATGAATTAATAATTGACTTGATTGTAAACTGACATGACTTTAGTTATGTTTATACTAAGTTGCCTGTAAGATATGCTGTTGTTATGCTTATGCTCATGCTTAGGAAAGGGGCAACTGCTTCTAAGGGTCACAGTGTGATGTTTCATAGCCTATATTATTTTTAAATCTCTACTCAAAATATATCAAATACAAAAAGAATCAGAGTAATGGTTCCTGAGATTAGCGTGTTTAAACAAGGAATAACGCTTTATACATATGTTTTATTATATAGGAACACGACGCACAGACCGGTCATCTGATAGTACGTGACAAAAGCTGCCCACTGACACACCTTCTATAACTCGGGTCATCAGTTTGCTAGAGAGGGAGGATGAGGGAGGGGAAATGAGAAAGAGGAAAGAGGAGCGGGGGTGAGGGAAGTGGAAACAGGGAGAGGGGAAAGGAAAGGGGAAGATGGGCCTCGTTTGTTTTAAGGTTATCTGTCAGGCTGTGGTATTACTTAGGTCGAGCCGACCTATTTGCCAAGCATGGCACTCCCTCTTACAAATATTAATTGGAATTAATAAATTTAGATTGGAAACCCAATACACTAGGTAGGTTTCCGATTTTGCATTTAGAAATTACGAAATACTACAGCTGCAACTTCTAAATACTATAACTGTACATTCGTTTTAACATTCTTAAATACCGTTAGTAAAAGGTTTTAAAAGTAGTAAAATTTAAAACAAATGAAAACCGGTAAAGTGCCGTGTGTGTTTTACTCGCTATTTTAATTTAGTGGCGATCAATGTCTGCAGGGGTTCCTTAAAATTTCTTTCCTAAAGTACACCCAGGTCTCTTGCAATAGCCTTGTGTAGTGGACACTTGGTCGTTTTTAATATTATAATTACGAAATTTGACAAGAACTTGAAAAGTAATATTTCTTCTTTATCTGCCCATTCTGATACTTTAGATACAGTTTGCTGACAGACAGACGCTCGGACAGTGGAAGAATTTTTGGAGTGATAACAATAACAGATAAATTTTGACATAAATTATAAAATGTTTATAAAGTATATAAAAAAACTACAGCTCATACACTGATTTAAATTAAAAAAAGCAAATTAAGCAGCGTCACAAAAAGGCAAGGGTGTAAATGAACTCTGCTTCGGCAATGAAGAAAACTAAAAAAAAAATTAAAGATAGAATTTGATCTGTAGATCAATTTAGATACGATTTCCGTGCAGAGAGAGCTTATTCAAATGAACGTGTCATTTTAGAGTATAGGACTGTAAACAAATTATTGTATTAGGTTGGCAACTAATAAACCCGCCACTTTTTTCAAACAGTTTCTAAAACGTTATAGAACTATCTCGAATTTCTTGGAGTAGTATGTAAATAAAGCAAGAGTTGTATGTCAGATCAGTTGACAACTGGATCTCGAATAGTAAAACTACAGTAAATTATGGATATTTCTCGTAGAGAACTTCGGCTGCTTTTATTTCACGAATTTCGCTTAGGTCGAAAAACGACTGAAGAAATGCGCAATATATATGCAATGATGGGCGAAGGCGTGCTCTCTTATGATACCGAAGATTTAAGGATGGAAATTATGACCTATCTGATGAACCTCATCCAGGACAACCTCCTACAATAGATGTAGATAAGGTAAAAAGACTCATAGAAATGGATCCCAGGTTCACTTTACGTTGTCTGGCAGAGCAGCTTCAGTGTTCTCATACTGCAGTAGAAAAACAACTCCACGCTTTAAAAAAGACCTGGAAATATTCAGTTTGGTTGCCACATGAGTTGACGCCGTTTCAACTTCAGAAGAGAGCTAACGTGCGCATGGAACTACTTAGTCATCATTGCACCAATGAGTGGCTGAGGGATGTAATTAAGGGGGATGAAAAGTGGGTTATGTACATAAATTTTTCACGTAAGCGCCACGGACCTGAAGAAGCAAGAGTACTGACGCCAAAATCTGACACGACTAAAAAAGTTTTTTTAAGTGTGTGGTGGGGAATAAACGTAATTATATACTGGGAGCTGTTGCCATCTAACATTACAACCACGGCCAATATTTATTGTGACCAACTGGATAAAGTAGCAGCGAGAATACCGAAAAATCAAAATAAAGTATACTTTTTGCACGATATTGCTCGACCACATGTAGCAAACGCGACTCGTGAAAAATTACTTTCGCTTGGCTGGGCTGTCCTTCCTCACCCACCGTACTCTCCAGTCATTATGCCCTCAGATTATCATCTATTTCCCACTACTTAGCAGATAAAAAAATTTAAAATGAAGACGAGCTTAAAAGTGACCTTACCACCTTTTTTGATCAAAAGCTTAAAACTTCTATGAGGAAAGCATTATGTCTCTGCCAGCGCGTTGGCGACGTGTGATAGAAAACGACGGTGCTTATATAGTTGAGAAATAATTTGTTTTTGTATACTCAAAAAATTAAATAAATTTGTGTACAAAAATCGTGGGTTTATTAGGTGCCAACCTAATAGTAAATTAATTCACGTAAAAATTAATTAATGTAGTTTTAAATATAATTTTTCAAAAGAATTTAGGTAAGTAAGTATATTACAATAAGAAAAAAAAAGTGAAAATCGTAGTTATCGGATTTATTTTAAATGTAATATCAAATGTAGGTATTTCAATGTTTAACATATTTTAAAATTCAGAAATAGAATTGACTGTAATTTAACTGCCACATATGACAATTAATATACAACTGTTTAATAACTAAAAAAATATCTTGGAATGATTAAGGTAATTTATATGAGAGTTAAGATTAATTTGTAAAACATTATTTGTCTAGACTACGTCAATTCTAAATCTCGATTCACAAATATTATATGTTACAGAATTTTCATTAAATATGCAAGTAGATAAATTTAAGATACGTAATTTACTGACACATTATAATGTAATGATATAATTATAAACCAGAAAATAGTAAATAAAAAACGTGCCTATATGTAACCTTGTACCAGCTACGCTATGTAGCCCTTACACGGTTTGTATCGAGAGGTTACAAGAGTGCTGAATGGCTATCCACACTCTCAATTTATTTAGTTTCTTCACTCCTCTCTGGGAGGTGAGTCAAGATTACACAAATGCGATTACACTCTTGTCAATCAGCGTTAAGTAATTTATAAATAGCCTCATATACTAAGTATATTAACACTTTCGTTCGATCATTATAAAATATTTCACCCTAACTTTCTATTAACAGTATTCCTTTTGAATTGTAGGTTTACTAGCTATTAATTAGAGATATAAGATTTTACTCATGTGGGGTGAAGTACGTAACCCACGGTACACACCACGTAAACTAGACTGGTATCTTACACTGTATATTTACACTCAAAGATTTTTTATTATATTTTTTATACAATATAGGGGGACCTGATGGTAAGTAGCAACTGCTGATGCTATTGCTGATGCAATACTGTGATGAGGGATGGGGGTATGTGTAATGTCAGGGAAATGCAACTGCAACAAATGTCAGGGTTACTTAACAACCGGATTATATATTATACCAATGTCTTAAAATCTTAATATAAACTATTAAACAGTATTAGGTAAGTTAGGATATGTTTACACACGATAATAAGAATTTATCGAGAAATTGTCCATGACTAGTCGTTCCGAGAAGACGGCTCTATGTAAAACCATAGTAACACTTCGTGATATGAAAATTCATTCCCACAAACTTAGCAAAGATTTTATAATGTTCCTATTTAAACTCTTTGTTCCGTTCATACATTTAGTATGTTCACCAATTTCCTCCATTGTGGTTCTAAAAAAATAAATTGTCATGATATATTAAAGAAATTGAATGCTACATATAATGGATCCTATTTAATTGTAATTTTGTGGTACAAATAATCGGAAAGTTTGCTAATGGTTATAAAAAGAAGTATTGTCATTACAATATAAAATAAAACTATGTTTACTCACCACTGTACTTTGGTATATAGACTAGAAGTTGTCTAATTAAAACCAGTGTGATAACAAATAAATACCCAACTCCATAAACACAGCCGACAAAGGATATTGCATCACTAAAAGTAAAATTATATAGATATAAAAAATAAGTACAGTTTTTCTACAAAACTACTTGTTGCTGAATTTATCTGCCATTACTTTTATTTAAAACACTGAACAAATCTTAAAGTTTTAGAAGCTCTATCAGATGGATGAATTTCTTTTGAACGACTAAGTCATCATCGCCTGATAAAGTAAATAATGTTGTATAAAAAATTCTGATCTGTCAAAAGTAGGTACATTTTCTGTCTCACATATTACTTCTGGGAATAAATGCTGTTACAATTAAAAAAAACATTATTACATTTGAATTTGGAATCTGTCCTTCACATATAAATATTCATTGTTTTCTCATTTTCGCGTCAATCGGTATTCAATATTTTTGTGATATTAAAATAGAGTGGGGTGATAAAGAGAACCGATTTGCTGTGATAGCATTACACAAAGTACAATTTTTGAAACTCCATGCGCTTGGTATTAGTCAAATGATTGTGTACAGAGCTACTGATAGGGACAATAAATCTTTGTGTTAGTGTCTGGCGGTTGACTTAGTATTCTTACGAAAATGGCGATCAAAGCAGTGAAGGAAAGAATTTTGAGGAAAAGAATTTATATAGCATATTTTAAAAGATAACTTAGGGCTTGCAGTCCATAAGAGATGCACTGGTCATTTATTATTTGAGAAGCATGAAGAATGGTCCTTTCAATAATCGGGTCATAAAGCTCTCGAACCACCCGTGGTTTTTCCTTGTAACAATATTTATGGCAATTCTAGGTATAAAGAGCTGTAAAAGTCACAATAGGCAAGTAGAAAAATCTTTCCAGCTGCTGCCGGCCTGCATTAATTAAAGAGGAACCTAAAAAAGTAGAAGTGCTCATAGTATTTAATATGCATAATAAGGAGATAGAAAATGATCTAAAGTGAACACTTATTTTATAACTTGAAGCAGCGGTAGCGTAATGGCTAAGGCGTCGGAGTTGCAATCAAGTGGTTTCGGGTGTTCGGGTGTACAAGCATTCTCATATAAAAATCTAACTTCACAGCCATACTTACCCATATGTATCATAAACATAATCACAGTTTTCAGGAACAAGTATAGCACCAAATAATATTACTGGTTGGCACACTGTTGTTAAGGATATAATGGATCCAAAGAGAGCTGTTACAAATGCAAACATTTGGCCTGTGAGGAAATAAATATAGTTAGGTCTCAATACACAGCAATCCCACCTGAAAGAAGAAAACACATGATTAATCACGTCTGTTCTTGTCTTTCCTGAACAAGTGATTTTTTGTGTACTGTTATAGTATCTCTTCCTACGCTAAAATTTTTTCAACAACCAAAATTGCTAAAATAAGGAAGATACTACAAAGTATTATTTCTACTATTTTAACTATTTCTTGCATCTTTGTCCACACAAAAGGTAACTTCACAATCTTAAATGACAGCTACGAGGCATGCCTTTTAAGTTCTATTGTTTCCATATTTCCCGGCAATTTTGAATTGTGAACTGTTCTATATTCGAATGTGTTTAAATTTTGAATCTCAAAACAGTTGAAAGCATTAGGATTAATGCTATTGTTTAGTCACAGCGCCGATTGGAATCTGTCAGGTTAAGTACGAAAATGAATTTTTCTAAGGAAAATGTTCGTGCAATAATTTTCTACAACTTTAGAAGAGGCCTGACACGGCTTCAGTGTTTTGAAGAGCTAACATCTATGTGTTCAGTGATGAAGCCCCATGTCTGCGGACTGTCGAACGCTGGTATTTAGAATTCCAGCGTGGATTTACTAGTGTTAGTGACAAATCTCGCGAAGGACACCTGAAATCCGCCTACACTGAAGATGACATCATTGCTGTGAGACAACTAATTCTCGAAGATCGTCATGTGACGTATCGAGAGATAGAGGCTCTATTAGGCATCTCAGGGACAACCATTCAGAAGATCTTGCGTGAAGCGCTTGGTGTGAGAAAGCTAGTTTGCCGTTGGATACCGCATCTGCTTTCCGATCACAAGGCGGCGCCCGCGTCAGATAGTGTATATATTCATCCCCATCACCTGGACGATTGGCACTCCACCACTGTGCGCTTCTCCAGAAGATTTTTGCCTCGCACAACCAGCTTATGGAACAAATTGTCGCCTGCCGTATTTCCGAACCGATACGACCTTCAAACCTTCAAGAAGAGAGCGTACCTCTACCTAAAAGGCCGGCAACGCACTTGTGACTCTTGAGTTGCGGGTGTCCATGGGCGGCGGTAGTCACTTACCATCAGGTGACCCGTCTGCTCGTTTGCCCCCTATCGCATAAAAAAAAAATAGTGTAAGAAAACACTGCAAAGGTTCAACCGAGGACATTCAAATCACGTGTACGACATCATCAGTGGTGACGAATCTTGGATTTATGCTTACGATCCTGATTCCAAACAACAATCTACAATCTGGGTCTTTCAAGACGAGCCAAAGCCGACTAAAGTTGTTCGTTCTCAAAGCACTTCAAAGAAGATGGTGGCCACGTTGCGACTATTGCACTTGAAGATCGTAGAACGGTTAACGCAGAGTGGTATACCACAGTTGGTTTACCACAAGTTATCGCCGGACTTTGAAAATCTAACTCAAAGCGATGCATCATCCTGCACCACGACAACGCAAGCTCACTCTGCGCTCGTCAAACGTTTGAGTATTTGAAGCAGGAAAAAGTAGAAATTCTTGACCATCCTCCATACAGCCCTGACTTAAGCCGTAATGATTTCTTTACATTTCCTAAAATTAAGAAAAGTCTTGTAGTCAAAGGTTCCAGTCCGGTGAAGAAGCAGTCGACGCTTTCAAGTCAGCCATTTTGAACCCCCACTTTAGAGTGGAATAAATGTTATAATAACTGGTTTGAGCGAATTTAAACGTGTATTAAGCTACGCGGTGAATACTTTGAAAAACAATAAAAAGTACTATAAGGTTCTAGTTGTGTTTTTTTCTTCAAACAACAAAACTTAAAAGGCATGCCTCATATGAATTTCAAAATAATGTTCTTATAACACTCACCATATTGAGTGAAAGAACCTTTCATTAACTTCAATTTGACATATTTGGCAATAATGCGAATCAGAAGTCAGGACAGGGCTGAAACAAAATATATAATTACAAAATGTTGTTGACTAAACCAAAAAGCTGAACATTATTTATTCAAGATTTAATTACACATTTAACAATGTGTGCAATTATGTGATGAACAAGAAATGTAAAACATTTTTTTCATTATTCCACGATTATAAATTTCTTTCAGTTTTATACAAGTTTATGAATTTGTTTGTACCAACTAAAACCACTGTATGTTCTGTAACCAGTACATATACATATTTTTATATGTATATACCCATGGTTACAGAATATATTTTGTACGGGAGGGCAAACAAGTAAATGGGTCACCAATGGCAAGTGATTCCCTCTGTCCATATACACCTGCAAACTCAAAGAGTCACATGTGCTGAATGTGAGTAGAGGCATTAAGAGAGGCTTGAGCTTCTGGCAAACTCTCACACTATTTACAACACAACACAAGCATTGCTTAACCACCAGGTGCCTATTAGTACCTACATATGATATGAAAAAATATAGGCTAGTGAGGCTATTTTATTACTCCGGTCGAGCTGGTCCATTCATGACAAAGCATGGCTCTCCTTTATAAGCTGGTCCGTTCATGACAAAGCATGGCTCTCCTTTATAAGCTCTCTCCCATTATTGTGTTATACAATATATACAACTTAGACCCCTTAATATAATCTCATTCAATGTACAATATTTCTTATTACCTGTACTCTTTCCCTTTTGAAGAA
The DNA here is from genome assembly GCA_947561695.1 of Tyria jacobaeae. Taxonomy (NCBI): domain Eukaryota; kingdom Metazoa; phylum Arthropoda; class Insecta; order Lepidoptera; family Erebidae; genus Tyria; species Tyria jacobaeae. Next base: position 10,608,375 of record OX387210.1, read on the forward strand.
CCAGTTGCTAGTTCAAAGTCAGCCACAGTTTTCATTTTGTAAAAGAAATAAAAGGTACAGGCCAGAAGAAGTAATAATATGAAATGTTCACTTTGTGTTATTTGATAATATTCTAGAACACCAAACTCAAACACTAGGAACAAAGATATACACGATGATACTGTCCACGAGTAGAAAAATGAAGACCTGCAATCAGTAATAATTTTATACATAAATGAGAAACATATGAGTGTAGGTTGTGTATGTACTACAGATTATTTCACACTGCAAAACTGCAATTGCCTGATGTGTATAAGTATTGCCTGATGGTAAGCACTCATAAATCACTCAATGAATTTTATGATTTATCAAAAATACATTTAAAAAACTTATAAGTGAAATGCATTAAACACAGTGTTTCGAAAACACCTACAATTATGTTATTTAATAAGTGCTATGTTCAGTCACACGCTTAATAATTCAAATAATACTCAGAGAAATTAACCTGTTTTTCTGCTTAGGTCTGGAATGTACATAAAGCGCTCCCATGCCTATCACAACCATAACAATTATAGTAACTATACGTGATATAGCAGCTATTAAGAATAAGCCAGGAAGTAAGATAAAAGGCAAAACGGCATCCGTATCTATTTTTTTTGAGGTCGATTTACTAAATCTACTTGGTAGTAAATCTTGAACTGTAAGTGTCGAATTTCCCATTCTTGTATGGAAAACTTGCAGCTTCACTAGATTAACAATATCTTCGACGATTTACAATTTCAACAGAAGATTCGTAGCAGCTGTATATTAATTATTTGTTTTGCTACGTTTCTTTCTTTCATATTCTTCTTACTGAATTATTATGACAACAATTGACAATTTAGGCCAGAGTTGCCAGATTACTTAGAACTAAAAACTAAATCCCAGTTCCAAGTACCTATAATTTCATAACTATATTCTCGTAAGTTTAAGGAAAACACTTTTTAAAAGCGAAGATATGCATTATTAGTCAGTAAAATAAAGAGTTTTGGTGCTAAAGCTAAATAAAGGCGAGTAGATTAGATTACTATTGATGGAAAAGTTATTACAATCTTGAATGCCCTTCAAATTAAAGATATAATAACATTGATAACTCATTGCTCTATTATTTCTATGCTTATTTCAATTATTCGGGGTGCATTCGTTTATCTGGTAACCATCATATTTATCTGTAATTACTTACAAATATTGTGTGGTGTAAATATAACAAAAAAATATATTAGTAGACTGTTCGTATTTGTCAGTTCGTTTCTTTTTATTCTATAAAATTCAATTACTAATAAAAAAAATATATATATTTACATATATAGGCATATATAGGCATAAGTGGCGATCCTTCGTCCAAGAGTGGGCGTTGACAGGCTGATGATGATGATGATGATAAAACTTAATATTAACAAAAACCTACAGATGACTACAAATATGTTACATAGTATATGTAGAATAAAAACATATTAAAGTAAAATTGATTGTAAAGATTAATGTGAAGCTCTCTCCAGCTCCAGCTCCAACAAGCTGCTAAAACTTCTAAACTAATTAGTTAGATAAAAGAAACAGAGCATTGCGCTTCCATGGTGATGCCTAATAAAGGAAGCTGATCTTAAAATAGGAAACTAATCGTACTGAATGAATGAAAACTTAAACAAGCTATACGCTTTCAAACGTAACTGGTCTATTAGTTTATCTAGTATATAGTAAGTGATAGATAGTAAGTGATAGTTTGTTTGTGATTTTATCTGCTACTTTTGAAATGACATATAGAATAGAGAAAGCTCTATAGTTATTGACACAGGCTTTGTCGCCACTCTTATAGACAGGAATTACTTCAGCAAGCTTAAAGTCTTTTGGAAAGACCCCCCCTACTAACAGTGAGATTAAAAAAATACGTTAGAGGAGATACTTTACACGACACACACACGACAAGGAGATGTTCCTTTTACGTTATTTTTGGTAAGTAATTGTTTTGTATTTTATCAGCTATGTTTTTAACAATAGGTGCGAAACCTTTTATATAATGAATATTGTTTGCTGAGGATAATGGGTTTGTAGATGATAGTAGATGTCGAGAATCAAATGTGGATCCTCGACATCGCGGTGGGCCGGCATTTTGTACCGGCTGAGCAACTAGCGAGCGGCGCCGAGCAGGTGACCGAGAGGCAAGGAAGGGCGCGGGCGCGGGCGCAAAAGCTCCCACTCCTTATAAAACGATCACAGGCTATGACACGGCACTCACTTTACCGTCTCGATCGGGTATACCGCCTTAAACAGTTGTACCTACTTGCAACAATATATACCAATTATTTGGTCACCAACATCGAGACCTTAAAATAGATCTACAGCAACAATGAATACGCAGTCGTGGTTAGTTACAGAAGTTTCAGCTATATAGCAAAATGCAGAAATTGTAAAAACTACATTATGAACATACTCTCTTATTTGCTGATATTTTCTCGAAATGTTACTACACGTAAATCCCACTTTCAATCTCTACGATACTTCACATGACGAAATTTATAAAGCCCAGCGTCGCCACAAGACGGCTGTACACCGGGTTTGTCCGGTCAATGGCACTGTATGGTGCTCCGTCCACACGGCGGAGGCTCTGTCCGCCCAGAATAGAGCTCGCCTCTGGCAGCCTCAGAGGATCAAGGCGGTCAGAGCCATACGCGGTTACCGCACCGTATCCACGGAGGCGGCGCGTTGGTCGGAACTCCCCAGTTGGATTTGAAGGTGGAAGTGCTCGTCGAACTTTACGCTCCATATACGGTGGCGGCGGCGGCGGGCGCAAGCTTCTGCCAGATGACATCCTTGACGAGGCCGCGGAACGGGCCCTGGAGGACGATCTCCATTCGGACCTAATCTGCCGCCGGCGAACCGGGCGCAGGAAGCGCGCCTACCAGCGCCACATGCCGCCCTGAGTGTGGCCGCTGGTGGGCGGTACGGATTTTCCCCCCACCCGCTATAATGGCCACCCGCGAGGAGGCGACGGCTACGTGTGTCCGGACGTCGCCTTATTGAGAGTCACACGAACTGGATGCCCGCGTTTTGAGGGCAGGTACCAGGAGGGGTAAAAAAAATGAAAAAAAAAGGAGGAAAGTTGGTTTAATATAATAATAATTAACTTGATTGAATTTACAAACTTATATTTACAGTTACAGATCAACTGTAATAAATATTTTTAAGAGCGCCTTAATACGAAATCCAAAAAAAGATTGTAGATCTCATGAAGATTCGTATGCTATATTAATATTTGTAGGAGGAGTAAAAAATGATTGAATTCTATTTACTAAAGGGAAATCTCAAATATAAATGTTGTATGATAAATAACATTGCACACAATCATATTGCACAGGCAATCATTTATAATAAAATTTAGCAGATTAAATAATGCAGATTATGACGGTAAATGCTGAAAACAATAACTGCATACATTCCTACGCTCAAGCCTCAATCCCTGAAGCGATAGGCAAAGGTGTATTATAATATTAATGTACGACAGTTATGTTTTTTCAACGTAAAACGTATATATTATGGTTTTACTACAATATATTGCTGATAAAAACCAATCATATTTAAATAAGTACTAACTATGCCTGCTACGAAAGAAAAAAATAACGTTAGTTAATCCATATTGCGAAATTATGTGACATGACGTTTGAAACGCACGCATAGACGTTTGAAACGTCATGTCTTTCAAAACATAAAAATTGAAGAAAACACAACTACTATGATAACGAGATCCAGGACAAAGAAAGCACTCACACCATCCTCGGACTCATCGCTTAGTTCCGCTTCCCTGCCCCCAGAAACCGCATCATGCATTTCGGCTGTTGGTGAGGTGTCGAGCTTAACTTTAAGCGATTAGTACTTTTCAACGCCGACGTCACCAATACTTGTATGTCGGCAGGGGAGAGGCAGACCACCGACATGCTTGGGACCCCGAGGCCCACCGGCTTCGAATAGGGTCCCCGCTACCGGTGGTAATGTGCGTCGCATGAGATGAACAACATCGGCAAATGAGAACGTCATGCGAGCATATTTTGTGGCTAGATAGGGAGGAACTAACCTCACTGCGTACCGTGATCGTATGCTGCCTTTGTTTCAGGAACTTGAACCAGCTATTAACGTTTCGACTCAAAGACTGTCGGATCAAGTACAGTAAGTACAGATTCAGACATGTCATCAGTTGGATAGCACCGGGCTTGAGAGGCTACGCTTGGACTTGCAGATCAGCCCTGTCATTCCTTCTCCAGTACAAATAGGGAGTCCACCATCTAGTAATGTTGCTGGAGTGGAGGATGACACTGTTTTATCTGCAAGTATGTAGTATATTGATAAATAAGGAACACTCTGGAACTATTTGTGATTATCGGTACATACATTTTGAGGATAAACCTTGTATACCGCGTTTGCCTATGCATATATCCCTTCCTACTCTACAGAGCACTCAACTGCCACTGCAGGATAGGCTTAGTATCCTGGGTATGGATATTTGCCGGGATCTCAATCCGCGCGATTACATCGAGTGTCACTAAGGCCTATCGCCTACATCACGGGAAGTGTTCTGATGAGCTCTTCCAATTGGTCCCACCTTCTCCCTTCCTCTACAGGACTACACGTGCTGGCCTGAGGAGTCACCGTTTGTGCGTCGAAAATATACGTACCCGAACTAAACGGTTTGGCTCTTCTTTCCTGTGCCGATCGGTAAAAGCCTGGAATTCTCTACCAGCGCACGTGTTTCCTTCCCACTTTGATCCCGGGTCTTTTAAGCGGGGCGTGAAAAAGCATCTCACCAGGCCGCCATAGTGTGGGTCACCATGCTGCATTGACTAGACATGCAATGAGGATGGTGACCACCACTTTTTGACTCCTATTGCTTTCCATCAGGCAAAGTGGAGTCACTATGGTAGACTAATATAAACAAAAAAAAAATGAAATAAAGCGCTAGTGTGTGCCCTGGACACTTTATTACCTATTTATTTAGAAAAAAGTGAAAACCTCAGTGATACGCATTAGATTATTTTTGTGCGGCGGTTGCAGCTTCTCGAGTAGCTGGTGTTAAATTCCCAGGAGTTGACACTACTCCTCGACAAAAGCTTTGTGTTCCGGCGTGGAAATGTAGGATTGAGCGACGTAACGCTGAGGCGAGTGCACTCATTGGCAAGCTTATCTGTTTCAGATCGGGCAACACACGCCCGAGAGTAATGCGTTTTGTGACTCGGGATTTTGCGGGAACTGATATCGGTTCCTGTGATTATGCAGCATGAGTCAAGGAGCGCATTGACTTTCTGAAGCAGAAAGTTTATGCGTGGGCGATATATTCAGAATCGTACTTTCCAAAGGGACGAGAGAGGTGGGTATATAGAAGATGGGAGCAACCTGATTTAGTGAGTGATGATGAACCCAGAGGTAGCAACACTGTTGACAAAATTGTTGAAGTAACAACACTGAAGACGAATGGATACGGGATTTTGAACGTTCATGTGAGTAAATTAATACTATGGAGCCAGTATCAATAACAAGGGTAGATGTAGCTAATGCAATTCGTCCGCTGCCGAACTGGAAATCAGCGGGACCGGATGGACTGCATAACTTTTGGTTAAAATGGCTCCGTAGCTCACATGAATATTTGGCATCTCAATTTCATTCATGCTTAGAATCAGTTTCGTTGCCAACTCACGTCTTCAAGTCTGGTAGTGGTATGGATCCCAAAAATGCAGACCCATTACCTGTTTTCCCACAGTGTACAAATTATTTACGTCCATACTGATAGTTAAAATAACAAAACACATAAGTAATAACAATATCATGGCTTACTCTCAGAATGGATGTAAAAGTGGGGCACGTGGCACTAAAGAGTTCTGTATTATTGACACGACTTTTAACCAACAAGTTCGCTGCAACCGAAAAGATTTGACTACATGTTGGATAGATTATAAAAAAGCATGATTCTGTGCTGCATACGTGGCTCTTGACAGTGATGGAGTTGTATAAAATTGATACAACTCTATGCACTTTCTTGGAGGCATGTATGCAGCAATGAAGAACGGTTTTATACTATCCAGGATGTCGACAATCTCAAAGTGACAGCGATATAAAGATATAGAAGCGATATAAAGATATAAAGATATAGAAGACGATAGCCTTGGCTCTCAATACTATTTTGAAGGGCTCAGGGCTACGGAATCGTTTGCGGAGGTGAGGTCAGGTAATTTCCTACCATTTAAAATTAATTAAGTTACTAGAGGTAACTGAAACCTTTATAAAGGTATTAATATGAAATTTGGTATAGATAAATGTGTAGTCATGCATGTAAAGAAAGAAAGAAGGGATTAAACTTTCAGATTCCACAGACCTAAGACGTCTTTCCGCAAATGAAACGTACAAGTATCTAGGTTTATCACAGGCGTTGGGTAGAAATGAATTGACCATTAAGCAATCGCTAAAGGAACGTTTCTTTGGCCGCCTGAAAAAAGGATGAAAAAGTCTCTCTAAAAGGTGCGGGCCTATAGCGTACTTAGATGGACTCAGACTAAATTGGTTGCCCTGGATAGTAGAGTCCGCACACTGTTAACCGCATATCGAATGCACTATCCACGTTCATCAATGATGAGATTGTATATCCCGCGGAAATGTGGGGGTCGTGGTTTCTTAAATGCCAGGACCCTCCATAACAGCGACATATGCAATCTTAGAGAGTACTTTCTCTCTATTAACGTCTTCCACGTTGCACCGGGATGTGGTAGCAGTTGATAACGTAGGCTTTACGCAGGTAAAGAGAATTGGCGCAAACCTGCAGTGATTAATGTTACAGATCGTAGGGATATATGGAAGAGCAAAGATCTGCATGGACGTTTTTATAGGGTCTTAAACGGGCCCGATGTCTGATCTATTATCATTTATGTCTTGGCTACGTTTCGGTGATCTCTTCGGAGAAACTGAAGGTTTTATCTGTGCAATTACAGATGAAGTTGTTATGACGAACAACTATAGGAGACATATCCTGCAGAACGGCACAATTGACATTTGTCCGGCATGTCATCGTCCCGGAGAAACTCAGGCATATAACTTCCGGTTGTTCCCGTCTTGCCAACGGCGAGTACTTGCATATATACATAACTTGTAGCCAGGATAGTCCATCAGCAAATTGCTCTTAGATATAACCTTGTGATTGTCGAGTTACTGTATTACAGGTATATGCCCGATCCAGTTCTTGAAAAAAGTCGTGCAACATTATACTGGGATGGATCTAACATCACTAAGAGAACTATTATTGCCAATAAACCTGACATAGTGGTTATAGATCGTTTAGCGCCAAGCAATGATTGTTGATATTACTGTTCCCCATGGCGACAATCTCATATAAGCTGAAAAAGAAAAACAATTAAAATATTTGGATCTGACCATGAGGTTGTCGATATGTGGGATGTGGATTCAGCAGTCATTGTGCCTATAGTCATATCTGCACATGGGTTGCTACGAGCCTTGACAAACACCTTCAGAGGCTCAGGTTAGGTAGCTAGGTTAAGGGCCTCATGCAAAAGGCGGTCCTTCTTGATACGGCACGTACTGTAAGGAGGTTCCTGTCTCTGGAGCCTTAACCACCGGTAGCTTGGCCCCTGTACCCGATACCGGTGGGACACTATTTTTCATATTTTAAATATATTTTGTTTATATTTATATTTAAAAATATAATTTAGATGCTTGTTTAATTAAATAAAGAGTATAATAATAATATTCATTTATTTATTCTCTCACACAGAATTTGTTACACAAATCTGTAAATCAAATTGTCAAATTGTTACACAATTGACATGAATACTTACTTTGTTAGGTATTATATTGTTTTTTTTTTATTGTTTTAATCTTTGTACTTTTTGACATGAATACTTTGTTAAGTATAATATATTATATATTTGTTTATTTTTTTTAAATTTATAAATTTAATTATTGTAAATGTGAGGACTATGTAGGTTATTTCTTTTTTTTCTCTTTTCTCCTGTAAGTTTGTTTTTTAACGATGTCTGACTGTTTGAGTACTTTTGCGGCCTACCCAAATGTCCTTGCTTTGGTACTGTTCGTCGGTCCATTGAGCTCCTTGAAGTTCTAAGTTGAGCTACACGATAACTGACAAATGCTTGCACTGTTTGGACGGGTCCACTCAAATGAGCGTGGTGCTTTCTTCAAAAGCTCATCTCAGACGTTAGCGTGCATGGTTCTCATATGTTTTTGACCAGTACATCTGTATGGACTTTAAAACAGACTTTGACCTCTGAGTTTGTGTCGGTGTTTCTTCTCAGGGTAGTCAGCTAGGAAACACCGGCCTCATCTAACATAAACTAACAGATAAAAATATATATTGACGTGTAAAAGTGTTGTTATAACCTATTTACAAAATAAAGATCATTTATCATTTATCATTATCATAATCAATTATAGCCCATGTATACATCTCAAAATAGTCATAACTGTGTGAGAGACTGGCTTCAATACTAGGCAGGGCCTGTATGACAGACAACCAGCCTCTAAATAAGTAGGTGCTAGTGTACCTGTAATTCGTAGTTTAGTTACCGTGTAGTTTTTACATGTGAGATGAATAAATGAACGGTATCTAAAGTGTCGTATTACTGAGTATATAACTGTTGCTATAATTAATATAATCGAATAAGTGTGGATGGGTATGTTTATGTTGTGTGTGCGTAAGCGTGGGTGTGTGTGTGCATGAGTGAGTGTGACTGTGGGTGTGCATGTGTGAGTGTGACTGTGGGTGTGCATGTGTGAGTGAGATTGTGTGTGTGTAAGAATGTTCCAATGTCTAACTATTGTTGCAGCCTGCTACTGCTTTTTATTAAGATTTTTGCTTGAATATGAGTAGCTCGAATAAAGGAGTTCAAAATAGTTAGTTTTAGTAGAGAGGATACGGTGTTACGATGTTGATGTAAAAAAATGAAGAACATCGAGTAATGTTTTTTAAAGCTGAATCAGACTTATTTCAGTCTATTATACCTAGTTTATTTTCTATATGGGATTAGTTTTGCATTAATATGTGGCAATTATCTACGTGGATAGTAATTTCACATTACTGACTGTCGAGGTATGCCCCGTTTTACTGGTTACAGTAGTAAGGCAGGGGTCGCGGCATTCGACACACATGCGCGATGTCAGTCAACAACAGATTGCGCGCGCACGCGTAACTAACATTGTGTTTTTTTACGTTATCCGCCGGCAACGACAAACCGACCGACAGTATTGATCGGGTCTCCGCCACGTAACGGCGTCTCTAAAATGCGACACGAATATTTCCGCGATTAATCTGTTCGATACAAAAAAATGTTAAGGGCCATAAAAAAATCGATAGAAATGGAAACGTGAGTTACTAAGTTTACAGTGAATATTGTATACAGATCCCGAAATGTCCAAGGTAAGCGTTATCGCTCATAAACTATTGTTAAGTCTTAGATTGAAGCCTGTACGGGTAGGTAGTTGCAAAAATCATTGCCAAGGACGTTGTGAAATTAAAATGAAAATTTCGATCCTTATATCAACACCAAATTATGCCTGCTCATTTGGCTAGAGACTAGGTACCTATTTATTTTGTCATTTTTTTTTGTATAAAACGGCGTGACCACTAAAATTGGCAATATAATTTTCTATAACGATACCTGCCGAGCTAACTTTCAAAAAGCAATGATTTTCTTCTATTATAACGTAACCGTGCTGAAATAATAGATCGTAACCGCATTGCCCTGTTGACCTGTCTTACGACTGTTTTTCAAAGCCTTTGTATTCGTTACGCAGCTGTAAATGTAGTACTTACTAACTATACCTATATATATATAACCTATATATACATATATAACTATAGGATAGATAACGCTTAATTTTCTAATGATAGGTATTGTATTCTATTGACGACGTACCTGATTATTGTTTAAAGTTTAACAGCATTGTACGAATAGTATTGCAGGAGGTCGGTTGAGTTTAATTACATCATGAAATATTCAACTTTCTTGGATTGTTGGCTTATAAAATTTAAATGCTAAAGTAGGTACAGTCATTTACAGAAACTGTATAACAAATCCAGGTTTAGAGATACATAAAATAACTTTAGAGATATATAAAAGGCTTTTTGTATACTTAGTCTGTCCGATTCTAAGGATCTAGTAAATGCTTAGATTGGAATCAATGTACTCGTAGTTTTTGTTACTGACCATTGACCAATTGTTAACAGTTTGTGATTGTGATTAAGCATCCGTTCATACGGATAGTCGTGACTTCATGTAAAATAGAAAAAAGTACAATACAAACGTCGTCGTGACTAAAAGAAACGAACGTATTTAATTATAGTAAGTAAATTTTATACATTTTAACTTACCTACATATTGTTTTTCCTATAATATATTATCATAATATGTTTATAAACGTGTGGATTCTTTAACATTAAAATGAAATATAGGAAGGCGACTTGACACATTGACTTGATTATAAGAACATATGATTTTGTATATAGGTATCCCAATAGTAGGTAGGTATCTTTTTTTTTTATGCGATAGGGGGCAAACGAGCAGACGGGTCACCTGATGTTAAATGACTACCGCCGTCCATGGACACCCGCAACTCAAGAGTCACATCCGCAGAGATCGTGATTCTTGGCGACTTTAACGCCCATCACGCCGAAGGGCTTGGTTCGCGCAAAACCGATCATGCGGGAAGATCTGTTCACGATTTCGCCTTGGCATATGGCTTGACGCAGCTGGTAGCAACGCCTACGCGAATCCCAGATGCAGAGAGCCACGTGCCTTCACTGTTTGATCTTCTGCTGACGCAAAGTATCCGTTGAGGCCCCTCTTGGCTCTTCGGATCATTGCCTGATTAGGAGTATGGTGCCACTCGTTCACTCGCTGCGGCCGCGAGTTACAGGCAGTCGCCGCGTATGGCACTATAGGTCAGCAGACTGGGATGGATGCGAACATTCTTTGCATCCTACCCATGGAGGCAGGTTTGCTTCTCGCCGGATGATCCCAATGTCGTTGCCGACTCTGTCGCGGATGTTGTGCTTCAGGGTATGGAACTTTTCATTTCATTCTCCCTGATTCCCACAGGTGGCAAGTCCCAGCCCTGGTTTGGTCGAACCTGCAAAGCGGCGTCCCGCCGAAAGCAGGAATGTTACCAAGCATGGGCTAATGCAGCGACAGCACGGGATGTAAAGACCAGCACATTAAAGAAGCAATTTAACTTTGCCTCCAGGTCCCTCAAAAGAGTAATTGCTGGGGCGAAGTCGGCTAACATCGGCAGAATTGGCGAGAGACTAGTGAGTCTCCCTTCCGGAACTCGTGCATTCTGGTCTCTTGCCAAAGCTGTCCAGGGGAACTTTTGTAAGCCATCCCTTCCACCTCTGCACATAGGAGATAATTCGTTGGCCCACGACGCTAAAGAAAACGCCGATCTTCTGGGCAAACTCTTTGCGTCCAACTCGACCCTGGACGACGGGGGAAACGCACCGCCGACCATACCGCAGTGCGAGAGCCACATGCCGGAAATCCGGTTTACACAAAGGGCAGTGCGTAAAGCGCTTCTTTCCCTCGACGTTCTTAAGTCGAGTGGGCCCAATAAAATCTCTCCTATCGTGCTGAAGACGTGTGCTCCTGAGTTGGCACCGGTTTTAACGCTCCTTTATCGGCTTTCCTATTCTCTTGGTGTAGTCCCGAACTCATGGAAGACAGCTCTAGTGCACCCAATCCCTAAAAAAGGAGATCACTCGGATCCGTCCAACTACAGACCCATAGCCATCACCTCCTTGTTTTCCAAGATAATGGAATCCATTATTAACTGACAGCTCCTCCGGTACTTAGAAGACCACCAGCTCCTCAATGATCGACTCGATCGACAAGCTTTGGCCGTTAGTTTGGACGTGGCGAAGGCCTTCGATCGGGTCTGGCACAAAGCGCTCCTTGCGAAGCTTTCTTCCTATGGGCTTCCCGAGAAACTGTGCAATTGGCTCACCAGTTTTCTTACAGACAGAAGCATCAAGGTCGTTGTTGACGGTGCATGCTCCGACTCCAAGTCTGTTAATTCTGGTGTCCCACAAGGCTGTGTGCTATCACCCACGCTGTTTCTTCTGCATATCAATGACATGCTGCAGATTAGCAGCATCCATTGCTATGCGGACGATAGCACGAGTGATGCCCTTTACACCGGCCGCGCTAACATTTCTCGGGTAAACGTCATCGAAAGCCGATCCAAACTTGTGTCTGAAATCGAAACTTCTTTATTAAAAGTTTCAGTTTGGGGTCGACTTAACCAAGTCCAGTTTAACCCCACGAAGACACAGGTTTGCGCGTTCACCGCTAAAAACATGCCATTGGTCGTATCACCTCAAGCAGCACAGAGAGCACTTCCCTAACTGCATCAGCCAGTATCGGAATCCTTGGCATCGATATATCAAGCGAAGTCCAGTTTCGCGGTCACTTAGAGAGTAAGGCCATATTAGCCTCGAAGAAGCTTGGTGTGCTAAACAGATCGAGACAGTATTTTAGTCCGGCCCACCGCCTGCAATTTTATAAGGCGCAGGTTCGGCCGCACATGGAATACTGTTCTCATCTCTATGCAGGTGCACCCCAGTACCAACTTCTTCCTCTTGACCGCATTCAACGGAGAGCGACTCGCATCATCGACTGCCAAGATATTTCTGATCGACTTGACACCTTGGCGTTGCGTAGAGATGTAGCTTCACTCTGCATTCTCTATCGCTTGTATCATGGGGAGTGTTCAGAGGAATTGTTCGGACTTATACCGGCTGCTGGTTTCCGCCATCGTCCTACGCGACAAAATATCCATCCCCATCACCTGGACGATTGGCACTCCACCACTGTGCGCTTCTCCAGAAGCTTTTTGCCTCGCACAACCAGCTTATGGAACAAATTGTCGCCTGCCGTATTTCCGAACCGATACGACCTTCAAACCTTCAAGAAAAGAGCGTACTCCTACCTAAAAGGCCGGCAACGCACTTGTGACTCTTGAGTTGCGGGTGTCCATGGGCGGCGGTAGTCATTTACCATCAGGTGACCCGTCTGCTCGTTTGCCCCCTATCGCATAAAAAAAAAAAAAAAAAAAGTCACAAGTGCGTTGCCGGCCTTTGACCTACTCTATCTAGGATCTAGGAACTACTACAGTAAGTAATATTTTATGTTTTAATTGTTCCACTATAGTAAAATGAGTACTAACCTCTGTGCAGCTTGCAGTTTTTTATCGACCATTATTTTTTGTACCTTTGACTGGTTTTGGTAGATATTATTACAAATAACTGAATCGCATTTATTCTTGTCGGAAGCCGGTTTACTTGTGCTTGGAGCTTGTTTTTATCGCGAAAACCTGCGTCCTTCTTCCTTCCTTATTAGGAGTGTAAGAAGCTTAAAATAAAATATTAAATATTGTACTTACTTGTCGGAGGGTAAGTACAGCACAATATTACCTGACTTAAATGATTACACTAAGTAATACTGAATGGATATAGTCATTTTAGTCATTTAATAAATGTTGACTGATATAAAATATCTATTGAAATACCTACAGAAAATTGTAAAGTCAGACCCATTTATGACGGAGCACCGTGTGATTTTTGTCGGTTCGGTTCCGACATACCACCATACCGTCAGCTCCGGTGAGGTGATTACCCTTTTTTAAAACGATTTGCAGCATATCATTTTAAGTAAACCAAATCTCAAATTTGTAAATTACCTACATATAAAAACTATAGCAGTAGAAGCCACATTACAAGACATGTTCTTTCTGTTGTGTAGATTTTTATTGAGATGATACTAGTTACATACTACTCTGTAATTTAACTAATGTACTGGTTATAGCTTTCATGACATCATTTACAGCTTCGTTTTTTTTATTTAACAAACGAAGCTTCCAATTAAAATCAATTGCTTACAAATTGAAATAATCACTTTATTCACGAACCTGCGTACCCATGCGGTGTAAAAATCGAATAATTTTTTTGCTGAATGTATTAAAAATGAGCTAAATGTACCAACACCAAATAGAAACATAAGAACCTGAGAGTTTGTGCTATTTGTGAGACAGAACGGATCTAGTGTAAGAGAATCTGAGAAAAAGTGTAGAAATATAGAGGTAGGTACACAATACGACTACTACTGTTATACTACATACAGTATTTTACGGCCTTACAGAAAACCGGTAGACAAACAATGCTTGCATTGTAGTGCCGAGTGAGTGAGGGTACCGCAGGCCCAACTCCCTCTCTCCTCTTTCCCCTCCCCACATCCCCTTCCCCTATCCTCATTCCCCCTCCCCTCATCACCCTTAAAGGCGGACAGCGCACTTACGACTCTTGAGGTATACACGGGCTTTACCACTTACTTAGCATCAGGTGACCCAACTGATCTTTTGTCCCCCGATATCATAAAAAAGAGACAAGCAAAGTAATGATTGATGATAATGATTACTATTGTAGTCGTCCATCATATAAAAGCAATCATTTTCGATGACTTATTATTGTTAGTTTGTAATCACAGCCGTAACTACTTTTAATACTGTTCGCCTCTTCCTTCCTGTGACGATCGGTTAAAGCCTGGAATTCACTACCAGTACACGTCATTCCCTCCCATTTTAACCATGGATCTTTTAAGCGGGGCTTGAAAAAGCATGTCACCAGGCCACCATAGTGTGGGTCACCATGCTGCATTGACTGCAGTTGCAATGAGGATGGTGATCACCACTCTTAGACTCCTGTTATTGCTTTCCATCAGACAGACTAGAGTCATTTTACTACATACATTTTACTTACAGTTTACTTACCTATAAAAAACATAGCAAAAGGAATAGTGTAGAAAATTACCTTTGTGTGTAGTAAATTGTCATTATTTCAGCTTTCTGATCGATTTTAAAAAAGGCTTTATTTTAATTACCCATTTTTGAGGATTTAAAGGCTTAAACAGTCATACTAGTTTGTGCGCAGTTCGTATATCATGATTATAATAGGCAACGTTACGTACCATAACATGATAACAACAAAGTCGGTTCTCACGTCTTTTATTTACCTATTCGCATTTATCCTGTGAAAACTGTGTTTGTCCAAGTACTAACATAGTTTTACCTAACCTAACAACTTACTCTCGTTCAATAAAACATCCTCAACCTCAACAGTCTCAATTCGGTGTCATGTTAATCTACTATCGTAAAATTATTTCTTATTTATTGTAAACAAATTATTATCACTCTGAACCACACGTATGTATATGGTTTACTTTTCCAGGCGCCCGTGTATGAAGCGTATGAAGATATTATTATAATGCAACTATGTTTAAATCTTTGAATAAAACAATGCATGTAAACTACATATGTGGAAAAAATATCAAAGCGATTGCAGGCTAAAACTATACCTTGGCCTACGTAAGTAATAATTATTAGTTGTTTAAAAAAACCAGATATTTTCAATGTTTAGTTTTATCTTAGGATGAAGATATTAATTAATGTGATGAATATAACGTAAGTTATGAATATTATTATATTTATAACACGAATTAACATGGCATTAATAAAATCGAATAGAGTTTTATTATAGTCTTTAATAGAGTACCTGTGAATTAATTGTGTTAATTTTCAATAATAGAATGTGCGTAACATGTTTTAGATGATTATTGTCGAAATCATTTTTGCAACTATCAGTACATATACATATACTTACGTGGTTTCAAACAAAACTTGTTACAAAAAACCTTGAATTTTAGTAATTTATGGATAATTCGAGTTTTGAATACGTTGATTAAACTTTTATTGAGGGTTAACACGACATTTTACCGATTTAGGTTCAACGTTTTAATTCAAAGTATAGTTTGACTATTATGTATTATGTGTAAAGGCACATTGCCTGGTGGGTCGACTCGTGTGGGTTATACAATTGTAATGTTCTTTAACAAAAAATGCATAAAATAAGGGTTGCCTCTGACGGAATAAAGAGATGTTTCATATAGTATCAAAAAAATATAAGGCATATCAACATCGGAAAGTGGACGATTCTTTATGAACATTATTTTATACAGATTATCACCGTTCTGTATAAAAGATTACCCTAAGAAACATATACAATTATACATAGGTATGTACATACTAAAAAAATAAATCTTTAAAATTCGGGATCTTAAGAATTTCAATCGATTAATTTGTATAACCTTCCTATGTCAAGTTATATACTACTTTATTCAATATACTATATTTTTCATCATTTGAACAGCAACATTTGAATCTCGCTGCCTCTGCCGTAGTTATCAGACGTTCGTACTTCGATAAGTCTTAATAAAATCAATAACTTCGCATTGAATTTGGCAGATGATAGCGTACATAAACCCTAAATGGTATAATTGAAAGCGTCATCTTTTAAATTATACCAAATAGAATTTACCGTACAAGGTATACACCACCTATTTATAAGTTACCGATATTAACGTTACATACGCCAGAGATATACCACCAGAAGTCAATTGGATTCAATTGCAGCAGAATATTTATTTGCTGTACTTCCTACAATTCGTCATTTCTGTACTATTTCAATCTATCTAAATGAATGATTTTCTAGCATGCAATAGACACTAAAATCAGAAAATTCTATCTTCAATACACTTTCATGTTAGTCATACATTCAAAGTAAACTTTCTTTTGACAATTGCACTTGGTCATGAAATTTACATGTCTTTACACGTTGACTTTTAGGTAGGTGGATAGTAGAAAAAGCAATGTGTGCCTAGTCGTATAACCACTGCCTTCTTAGACATAAAAACGACTACATTTGTGGGCACTCACAACCACTATTTTTTTGTGTTTCCTTTCTGTATTCTTAGGTGGCAAAATAAACATCATTTGCAAGAATATTCTCAAAGTTTAGTGAAGTCCGTCACTAGCCTATGTTTACAAGTTCAAGGAGTACAGCCATAAACTGTCCTACTGCTGGAGCAATAGGGCAGTTCATATACAGGCGTATATTTATCATATTTATTACAATTGTCATTTTTCGCGTTCGTTTCGTTACTGTGAATGATAGAATACGCACAATAAGACATCGCAACCCTATTTCTTGTTACGTCATTGCAAAAACTTTGTGTCAGGTCGTTGACAGTGTTTGAGGTTTTTTTGCCGATGAGATGAGCTATTTAGTGAACTTACCTAACGGCATTAACGTAGTTTTTTTCACAATTTGAAAAAGTCAAATAATTGCTGGAAGTCTATATTTAGTTAGCAGCGCATTACACAAATAATTTTATTGATGTGTGCTTTTGTTATCACTGAACGACTGTTTTTTACTCGTGCAGAAACCCCTATGGATTTTGTCGGGTTTCAAGTGGGTCTATCGTAAAGGCATACCTTAAAATACCATAGGAGCGCCCAGGAACCTTTCAAAGTACACTTACGAATGTGTATTAAGAAAAGCAGGAAACATAATCAAAAACGTAATGTTAAAGCTAATCAAACAGTGAAATGTATTATTCCATGAATAAATAGATTCCATAAAACCCAACGTACACTTTTTTCACAGATTTCGACATAAATTATTGTGTTAAGTTTCTTAGAGGACGTTACGAATTATACCGCCTTGCAAAAAAAAATCTACGTAATGTTTATAGCTTCGTGTAATTGCATACTTTATGTAGTTCAAGTCAATAAACTTCCTAACAGGAAATATGAGGAGGCTCATTAGAAAATTTCTTTTGTTACTAAGTATGTTACGCCAAATACCTTACATTTCTAATTATTATCATTCCATTCTTTTTAAACACACTTTTTTTAGCTTTACTTGTAAGTAACTAACTAACGGAAAAGGAATTTTAAAATGATTACTTGTAAACCTCTAGAGATTTTGGACTCTAATGATTTGTTACGGCTAGTCAAACAGATTGGGCTAGGTAACTTGGCTTTTGACCGTGGGAGAGCCATGCTAAGGCACGAATGGGCCGGCTCGAACGGATTATACCACGGGCTCACAGAAAAGCGGTAGACAAAAAAATGCTTGCATTGTATTCAGTGGCGGATTAAACCTAAACAGCGCCCTAGGCTATCACCTCATTGACGGCCCTCTATAATAATAATAATAACTCCACACATCTCACACACGGCCGTCTGATCCCAAACTAAACGGTGCTTGTATTATGGTAACCAGACTGCTCAGCAGTGCTGATAAACATGTTTATGTAAACTACTAAACACATACCTATATTTTATAGATAAATTACACCCAGTCAGAACAAATGATCGTGCTCATAACACAAATATTTGTCTTGGGTGGAACTTGAACCCAAGACCTTTGGCAGTCAGGATCGCTGATCGCTAAACCAAGAGGCTAGTCTATCGGCCATCCGTATAATATTAGGTAGAATAGTGAAAGTGATTCCGGCTATCTGTCGCTTAGGCGAATAAGTTTACGCGTTAGGCGTAAAGTTAATATTTTTTAATTATTTTTACTGTTTACGTACCATAATTAGGAAGGCCAAAGTACGTGTTCCCTTATGCATAAATATTATGCAAAGAAAAAAGCAAGATTGGTATTCTATGGAAATTCGTAATAAAATCGTAATCTTTGTGTTTGCCCTGGGAAATGATGTGACCACAGCAATTGGCAGATGCTGACTGCAGACTGCTTTTCGTAATCATAATGAGAATACAGACTATCGTGAGTATTTCCATTTCCATTGATTAAATAATATCGTAAATCTATACACACATAATAAAGCCATAAATATAATAATTTAATAGGGGTTATTTCTAAATAAATAATCAATAACACTTTTGTTAAATATACGTGACGGCAAGATGTCGGAATCTGTATTCGTTTCGTGTTTTGCGGGAAAGGAAAATTGATCGCTAACCCAAAATCTCAGGAAATCCCTTTTCAAAGTACAAACTTCAAACGAGCTTTGTATAAAATTTGGTATAGACACAAGTCACTTTTGCTTGTGTAAGGAAAAAAGTTAGCTTAGTTATTCCCATGATAGCACGTTATTTAAAACTCCACATGAATTGGCAGAACTCCTTAAGGAAGTGATGGGCGAAAACTACTCAGTTCGTTTTTAAATCTACACATTTTTTTTAGAAAAAAAAAAGAAAACAACAACATGTCATATGCATTTATAGAGGAGTACATCAAGAAATTAGTGTATCTTGGATGAATGTGCTGATTATTATGATCATCACCAGGGAGGATGTGACAGGGAGATTTTACGACGAATTTCCCTGACACCTGAAGTACTAATCAGATAGTTCACAGTCTTCAAATGCTTTAGAGGCTGAGACCGGTGTGAAGTTTAGACTTCTCAAGTTCCTTGTATCGATCCGAGTTATAAACGGTCGACATTGCAAGTAGGATGCAGAGCGATGCATTCGAAATGCCGCCGTGCCATGCCGGAGGAGAATGGCGCGCACACCGTGGACATCTTTTACCATCCCTATTAAATAAGATGTATCCATATATCAGTCCACAAAGCCCCGCCATATTTGCACGCTAGTAATTTAGACATTGTATTAAGTAACACTTACATTACAATGAGGTCATAAAGAAGTAATGAAGTTAACGGTAAAAACTTTAAAAGCCTTAATTTTTTTTTCATATACATTGAAAGTAGTAACTAAACGAAACTTAGCCGTGTGGTTCTCAGGAGATTAGAATAGAGCCACCCCCTCTTCCCATGGTTTTGGACAGTTTTTTTATCAGACATTATGTATACAGTTATATAGGGCCTGGTTGATGGCAATAGGCTTGTCCCCTACTACGTTAGTGGGACCAAATTCTAATTGGCAAAATGTGGATGTTTAATACAACTCTGCCGACTCCTTGGGGGATGCGTGAGCGTATGTATGTATGTATGTGGTAACGAAATGAATGTTACTTTTTTCATCGTTTAAAACCTTGTTTTGCACCCCTTGGGAGCCTTGGGCCTTATGCAAGTGCCTAATTTTCCTTAGGGATAATCCGCCTCTGATTGTATTGCCGAGTGCAAAACTAATCAGCACCACCAATCAACTATACTAGTCCACGAATATGTAACAGGTTTTTGACAGTCGAATGCATGTACGCAAGCAACTCAAAAAATCCTTGGATAAATATTAATGTAACTATATACTATAATCGAGAACCGGAGTATAAACTGGTATTATATACTTATTTAGAGGTATCACGTGTCGTCTAGTAGGCATCGTGGCGGATCGGTAAGTTTGGATTGCACGTTTCAGCAGTTGCGTAGCGCGATGTTGGCAATCGACAATAATTTATTAACTTTTTACCTTCTTAACTAACAGTGATACGAGGGAAAGTGTAACACTACCGTGTTAATGCTCTACTCTATTCTATTCTTGAAGATAGGTACTAAATAAACACAACGTTTTTTTGTAGTGGTTTTAAATTTTCGACGTCAGAATAACCTGTAACTTTGCAAAGGAATTTCAAAATCTGAAAGTTACAGATCCTGTAAAGTTATAAAGTGATTAAGATTTAGGTTGTACATCCCTATTCCCATGGCTGAGAAGATGATGATGATTAAAAGAAATCAAAGTCAAAGTCAAAGCATTTATTTCAAATATTCCCAAAAGGCACTTATGAATGACAACATTGTATACAATTTCTTGTTCTGTACCGAATTGTTGTTGTAACAACGGCAATGCGATATTGATCTTATCCTACGCTCGCGATGCTAGCATACTTCGCAATATTGCAATAACCTTTGGCTAAATTAATAAAATTTCGCTTTAGTTCGAATTTTGTGAGACAAGTTAAATATGAACTTGCATGACTTGCCATTTAACGTAAAATTAGTACAATTTGTTGTATCTAGAAATAATAAAGACTATTTTGATATGACTTGAACGCATTCTATGTGTTATATCAAGTCAAATCATCAGCCTGTCGCCGCCGTCCATTGCTGGACGAAGGCCTCCTCAATATATGTATGTGGTCTAGTGGTTAGTGACCCTGACTGCGAAGCCAGAGATCGTGGGTTCGACTCCCACCAAGGACAAACATTTGTGTGATAAGTATGACCATTAGTTCTGTGTCTGGGTGTAATTGATCTATTAAAGGTATGTATTTAGAAGTATATGAGTATGATTATCAGTAGTCTGGTTGCCTTAGTTCAAGCTCTGCTTAGTTTAGGATCAGACGGCCGAGTGTAAGATGTCTATATTTATTATTAATATAATCTTCTGTTAGTGGAACATGGGTTATAATGAATAAGATTTAAATACAGCACGAGATGTACAAATTTATGAATCTATGAAATACTTCGTGTGCAGAAAAAAAATGTGTTATATATTGAGGTTATATTTTTATAAGATCGCAAAAAATAAAAATATTGTCAAAATGTCAGAATTATTTAATAACGTATATGCAGGGGTGGCAATAACCCAAGTGCTCCTTTTCAATGTTACGTCTATAAATAAATAGGTAGTAAATATACTTCAACTTCAACTTTTGTGGAATTGCTACAATTTTGTTAATGTCATGTATCCGAAGGACCAGCCGTCAAAGAATTTTATGTAGATTGATAAGAGTCAAAGAAAAATGATTTCAGGAATAACAGTAATAAATAAACTGAAAAGAATAAAACAAATCTAAGCAGCGCTTGCACTATGGTAACTAGACCAGACAAAGATTCAATTCTTTTCTGAACAGAGATTAGGACTGAATTTTCCATAATCGAATTTATGTTCCTTGTCCAATACACGGAAAATCGAAAGTAGAAGTAAAAATAATATTCCGCCTAGTAGAATCTGGGAATAGCGAGTTACCAATCAAATAACTCTGTTCAGATCAATTACAAATTACATGATATCTGCCCATATGTTATTGGCATAAGGTTTACTTTAATGCTTGTTGTATTTAAACTGATTCCAACATGGACCTCTAATCTTAATCATGTTTTAGATCACCTGAATATAGTCCTTGGTAAAGCTTTATTGACCTTTCGTTTATTTTTTAACTGTGATAAAAAATGCGGAACGTTAATGCGGAAATACTTGGCTGGTAATACATACTGTTGCTAATTTAAAAAAAAATGTAAGTAATGAAATGAATTAATTATCCTACTAATACACAACACAAGACTCTATGAAATACTTCGTATGCAGAAAAAAATTGTATGTTGTATATAATATAAGTCTTCTTCAGTTATTTCCTTTCCATTTTAAAGAGTCGTCCTGTGACTCCGTAAAGAAATGCTAAAACATATTAGAGTATTGTATTTAAAAAAGTATTTCTAGAGGGTTATAAGACGGTCGATCGATTAGTAATTATGAACTATTTAGTATTTAGATTAGTCACACCACCCAATACCTTTGTGTACAAACAGTTATTTCTTTTACTTAAAAAATAAATCTAAACCATAATAATCAACCTGTTTCGGTAATAGTATCCCTATAGGGTAAATAAAATACAAAGGTCTACCGGTCACTACATACAAGCATGACGCATATAGTATCCATCGCCCCTCTGAAAAGTTAGCCTTGATCCATGCGGCACCTGACATTTAGGGGAGCATGACGATCCTTATTGTGCACTGACTGAATAAAATAAATAAGTGTGACAATAGTTATGGGCGCTGTCCACATAACAACAAAAGCAAGGTAAAATGCCTTTGTGTACAAATGAGTTGGTATATACTCAATCATATACAAAAACATAATAGGTACCTAATGTAATTAATAATATAAGGCAATATACTAAACATGCAGTGGTGACAGACCGATTAAAGCGTCCGCACACTGATTGCCGATATAATAACTTGGATTTGTCTCTCGAGATTGTCGTCCATATTTGGATTGTCGATTCGGCGGATTGTTAGCGAAGAGTCTATCAACATCTGAAGAGGCTCTCGTTAAAGGGCTGCATCAAGGGACCGGTGCAGAAGACTGTTCTCCTCGACTCGACGACTTCTAAGCACCGGTGTCACCGATGTCTCTATACCCGATGTTGGTATATTTAAATATAATTCGTCTTTATAATGTTTTTTAGTTAAATATGATTTTATATATTCAAAATTAAAAAAAAATGTATTAAAGTGAATAAAGGAAATATTAATAATATCTTCAGACATGTTACACACGGCCGTCTGATCCCAAAACAAGCAGAGCTTGTACTGTGGTGACCGGATTGCTAATAAACATACTTACATATTTCTAGATACATACATGTTATAAAAAAATACAATGGGATAGTGTTGTGGGACAGTGAAATGTAATTTAATAAATGCAGCGCTTCTGCGCATATTTGTGACATATGAACCAATGTCACGTGACGCTTTCTCGCGTTTGATTCTATACAATAGTCTGATGTCTTTGTCATATCTACCTCGTAACTAAAAAATAAAATGAAAGCGACTATAATGCATTTTAATAATTTAAGTGCAAAATTTAGTATGACCCTTGGCAGACCTTGCACAGTTTATTGTTCAAAAACAGGTAACCACAACATGGACTCTGCGAGGAGAACTTGGTTGGTTGGTATGGTATTAAAAAAACTCACTAAAGAAAGCGGCGGTACGGGAACGGGAAAGGACAATCACTTTCCCGTTCCGCAGTCTAATCTCCGGCCTCCATGAGCGCTGGCATGGGGGTAGCAGGTCGAGCTGACCGCTACCTAGCAGAAAATCTGAAGACGTGGTAAGGTCCCTAAAAGTCCCCAAATGGTGGTTTCTGGAGGCTCCCTTCGTAGTGTCCCGGGTCTCCTGCAATAACTACACTTGGGATTAATTATTAATATATAAATAAAAAATCTTCATACTAGTAATAGTAATCTTGACATAATAGTAATCTTGACTCATCACACTCACGGCCGTCTGATCCCAAACTAAGCAGAGCTTGTATTATGGTAACCAGACAGCTGATAAACATATTTAAATACTTCTAAATACATACATATTATAGATAAATTACACACAGACATAGAACAAATGGTCATGCTCATCACACAAATATTTGTTATGGGTAGGAATCGAATCCATGACCTCTGGCTTAGCAGTCAGGGTCACTAACCACTAGACCAACAGGCCAGTCATATCGGGAAATATTTCATGGTGCAAGCACCATACGAGTTTTGACCTTTAAATAGGCATGTTTATTAGCATATTATGTTTAAGGACGAATGGGTTGGCTCAATCGGAGTACCACCACGGCCTCATAGAAAACTGGTAGTCGAACAATTCTTGCGTAGTGCTGAGTGAACGAGGGTACTGGATGCCTAACTTCCCATCATCGCGCTCTCCTCTTTCTTCTTCCCTCATCCCTCGTCATCACCCTCAAAGATAGAGATGGAGAGCGCATTTATAACCCTTGCGTTACCCTCAGTTACAATGTCCATGGGTGGCGGTTGTCACTTATAATTAGATAAGATGTAGATATAGATTTTAAATACTTTTCGAAATTTTAAATCGTTCTGAGAATTCTTTAAACTACCTAAGTATTTATTGCTCATACGCAACACGGTTGTGCATTGTTCAAAGTATATGCTAGTTTTTGATTATGGATTTTTTGACAATGAAAACGAGAAAAGAATGTAACTTAATATTCTTAAAAAGCCAAGCCTTACATGCGTACAATGTTCTCAGGGTTTTTATACTTTTATCACCCCTAAGGGTAGAACTACCGGCAGGGTTATTTTGATTCCAACATACCATTGCACAGTAAACTCCCCTGATAATCCTTAAGGGGTTTCAGACATAGATACATACACATATATACACTCACGCCGGTGTCCCCAAAGGGGTAGGCAGGGGCGTAATGAATGCCCACATTTTGCCGATAATAATTTAGTCCCATTTAAGTCAAATGGTGCAAGCCTATAGCTGTCATTCGGACATTTTTGGGAATAAGATGAGAAAATTTAAAGGAAAGGGAGGATAGAAAGGGAAGAAATTATATATTACTTATATTGCCTTTACAGATACATTGGTGTGTATAAGCAATAGCTGAAGCAAGTCAAGGTCGCATACGTATCACTTTATCTTACTTTAGGGTTTTCTACACCTAAAATTATTTTTTGAGATGATTTACCAAAGCAGGGTACTTTTAACTATTACAATAAAACACACGAAACCTTAAGACAACATTCTATGACATTAGATGACTTTATTTTTTTATATACTACACGTATATTAACTACATGCTCGATTGCAAATTATGGTTTGGCGACTAATTAGCGAATCAAAAGGACTTGTAGTTGGTGGTTTCTTAGTTTTTTTTTAATGAACTGTTTTTTTATTTCGACGATTTTGTTTTCGAAATGTTTTGGAATTTAATACACTTAGTTATAACGAGGTTTACTCAGATACATGTTTAAAAACAAGTCGTGACTTCCTGCAAACTTAAGTAGCAGCAGGGATTTAATGTTTGCCTTGTGTTTATGGAAAGTCACGATAAGTACATTAGCAAAAACAGGAAAATTATAATGTATGTCTTTCTTCGAACAGTGTTATAAATGTTATAATAATAATAGGAACTAAGTCTTTTCGTTTTTTGCATGTATCAAATTGAAGAAAAAGTTTGTATCTGGCTGATTTTAATACCAATAAATAAAGAAAAAAATAAAAACTAAAAGTAATAAACTCTTTGTGCTACTGTCAAATATGCAGCTCGCTCTGGTCGCCCTCATATGGATAAAGTCGATGCCATTTAAAATAAGTTGTGTTAGATTGGTATGTTAGTAATTACGACGTAGTCGAAGAATTCAGGATTGACCACATAACAGTTTTGACCCATTTGCAATAGTCTGGCCATACAAAAAAACTGGATACTTGGGTGCCACACAAGCCCAGTGAAAGAAACCTAATGAATCGTGTACTCATTCGAGATTCTCTGTCGAAACTAATGAATCTCAACTATTTTTCAAAAGATTCAAAGAAGAAGAAAAGTGGATCACCTACGACAAGAACATGCGAAAATGGTCATGGTCAAATTGTAGTCAAACTCCACAGACTGCAGCGAAGCCTGGATTAACACTCAATAAGGTGAATTATGTGTATGGTGGGATTGGACAGGCATGGTTCATTATAAGTTTTTAACGCCTGGCAAAAATATCGATTCGGTTCTCTATTGCCAAAACTAATTAGACTCAAGCAAGAAAGTTTGGTTCGTATTCTTTTGCTCAAAATTCACAAGAACCCTACGGCGACGGGAATATGTCACTATCTACAAGATGGCAACAAGTTATCCAACAATGTCAGATATATATTATAAATAATTGTAATTAAACTTAAATAACATGTCTTGAATTTCTTTATAAAATACAGAAATTCAAGACATTTTGTACAAAGTTCTTAGACAAAATTTGATAATCTAAAACAAACCAAAAAAAATATAGTATTTTTATACACATACATCTATCCAAAATTAAATAATCTAATAAAGTAGATCCATAATATACATATTATTATTTTTTTAAATAATTCCTGTGTCGCGGGGTCTTTACAAACATACAAACAACAGACACAAAGAACACCCAGACTCGTGACAACTATTTGTGGAATACACAAAGTTTTGTCCCGTGTGGGAATCGAACTCCAGACCTCCGGCTTTTCAGTCAGAGTCACTAACCACTAGACCAATACGCCAGTCAATGTTTTCTCTTAGTTATTTTAGTTCTATTAGATATTATTAGAAGTTTTACAGGAATGAAATCCGAAACAAGAAGTTACCCAGCAATAAATCACACTGTCGGAACGTGTTCTAGTTTCGATCAAGTTTACCATGTTAATGTTCTCGGTTTAAGACCCTAAATGGTTTTTAGTGCAATTGGTGCTGAGCGGAAAAGTATAAGGTTGGTACTAGAACAAAGCACAATAGGCACATAATATATACTAGCCGTTCGTCCGCAGTTTCACAGTTTCGGTTTCGATGTGAATCGAGTTTAATTTAGTTCCTGGTGTCATTGAATTTAGTTAATATATAAAAATAGTTTACATTAACTTAAAAAAAATGTGTGTACTTATCGTATACCGATACAATACTACACACTTTACTACTATTACTATTTATTATATAATATATACTATTTATGTTATGACTTTATTCTGTACCGGTGGCCAAAGTTCATTCATAATATAATAAATGCTGTTTGTTTATTGATTTGGTCACATCATTTATGATGATTGTCGATTCTAAGAATGTTTATAAAATTTAATGAGTGAAAAAAACAACAGATGAATTAAAAAAAAAAGTTAAAAGTATCAATTGATGCTTTTAAGTTTTAACTTATAAAAACTTTTTATTATCATTTGATTCCTCGTAAAAATTGTCATTTGTTAGTTTGGACTAGCTAATAAACATATTTTCTATTTCCACATTTTAATGTAGAACTAGTTCATAATTGTTTATACATTTTTACCTAATTACGTTAGGTATATCTCTATTAACAAACACCATATGAGTTGTAAATTCCGGAGATGAATTAAAGTTTAAAAAAAAAACTGTTTTGATTCATCTCAATAACTATAATTATAAAGATACAGACTTATTACTTTTCTTACCAGTTCATTAAAAAATAAATTGAAAGCAGTATTATACAGGTACAACTGTGTTTCTATGCTCACAAACGAGCAGATATATACTCTTGGCTATCAACGCAAAGTACAAGGTTCGTAGCTTGTCACAATCAAGGCATTCCAACATTTCAATCGCAAATGATGGTCGCCGATTGATTCTGTATGAGGAAAAAAAACTGGTTTTATGTACCGCCAAGAAGAAGTTTGTTTTTATGTTTTATGTACAAATAAGTTAAACATGTCGCATATGATAAATTGTGTATTTTTCGTATTTTCAACCGACTTCAAAAAAGGAGGAGATTCTTAATTCGACTATTTTTTTTTATTATTTGGTCTAGTTCTGACAATGCTATCCGAGAGAATACCATAAAAGTCTTAAATTAAATGATAGACGCACTGAAGTCGGTTGTCTACTTTCTTAAAGTGAATTATGTGAATTTCGTTTCTGGCCACCCCATCTGTTCCCGTGGGTATTGTAAAAGACGATTAATAGATGCGATTGTTATCTGTCTGATGATGAAGGCAGTAGGGTTGACCCTGTTGCGAAAGTTGGACTAAATTATGGTTTGAGACTGAGCTATGAGCATACGTACGTAGTAATAATAGCTCAATGTATATAGGGATGTGTAATATGTATATTATTCTAGATCTAGAATCATGCCTTATCAAAAGGTTAGCCGAAAAGAGGTAGATACCTATCTTTTCGGCTAACCTTGCTTAGCTTAACTTTTGTAGTGTAAAAATAACACTATCAGCTGTTGTAATCTAAATACAAATTAAGAATTAAAATAAAATTATGTAACTACGTAAGTAACATTAGTCTTTGATTTTGATGCCTGTCATACAAGTCACTATTCACTTCCTTTACAATGAACTCGTAACACGAACCTGTAAGAGTAGAATGTCAAAAGCCTGAACATGACCACCTAGTGTACCATACATAGTCACATATGTTATGAAAACAAACTTCTCGGCTAGTTATCACAGGATGTCACTATATTAAAAATGTTACAATGTTTTTTAATCATACTTTTTTCCTTCGTAAATTAAAAACATTATCACATAGTCTGTCAGTCGTCAGTGTAGATCAGTGAAAGTATGTATCTATGTTTACACACCCTATGAAATAAAAGAAACAAGTAAAATGTTTAAAAACCAAAAGCCGACTGTATTGTCAACTTTATCTCGTCCTTTGTTGATTTTACCTCGAATTGTTATCCCAATGGCATGATTCGAACTGTTACCTCACCTGTCAAAATCTATAAAGGCGCTTAGGCTGGAGACCGTCGTACAACCTATATACATACACGTGAAATACATAACCAAGGAGGGTTAAAAGTCTGGTAAAAATGTGCAGTCGGGTAAGGTTAGTATTTAGGCAAAAATTTCTTTGTGTCCGTTGTTTCAATGTGTGTAAAGTCCCCCGTGGCACAGGAATTAATCCTAGTGCGGGAGGTATCTTTTTTTTTAAGACTGACTTGTTATTGTGTTTTATGGATAACAACTCAAATCATTTATATTAGACTGGGCCAAAAAAACTACTATTTTTTTTAACGATACTGTGAAAATATCATTCATGATGATGAAAAAAAAATATTGTGAAAGTTTGAGTCCTTAATAATATTATTAAGGGGTGTGTATCTTTACGACTATTGATTTTTCGACAGTAATCGCATTTTTTACTCAAAACTCGTCAATTATCAATCTGAAAAATTTTAGCGATGCGTATTCTTTTAGGAAATTAAATTTCCTAGAAAAAAGGTCTCTTAGTAAAAATAATTTATATAACAAGAGTTGTGAGAGTATGATGACAAGCATTTAAAGTGGTTACGATGATGTTTGACTTTACAATGAACCTCATCGTCACTGTGTACATAGACAGGCTTTCTATTCCACGTTATCACTTTCGTTTACTTACGAATATCTGATTGCAGAGTAGGTAAATACACTACAGAAATGCCATGCTATGCTGCATTTTTCTTCATAAAATATGTATGTATGTATTTTAATTTTAATATGATAGTCCGCTCGTCTCTTTAGACTCTTTATGTGCACGTAAGTAATAATAGGCTAATGATTTCTTGAGAAAACATTACAATTGGTTTTAATTAGACAGACAGGTATGCCTGTAATATGAAAGGCTACCGCAATGTATCACTAACTAGTGCGTAATTACTATTTTTCAAGAGAAAAGCAATTATTATTTATTAAATATCATACTGATAGCTTATAATAAATTATAACATTTTTTTAAATACCTTTATTTGGGGTCTCTCTCTCTCTCTCTCTCTCTCTCTCTCTAATATAGAATATAAAGTTAATCTTTTCGTATTCTCCTCAACACAAAAACGAAAATTATTAACAATATTTTTCAATAATTTTCTAGTACAGAACAGTACAGTAGTTTATCAGAACTTTTAACGAAACCGTGAAAACTAATAGGTAATTTATGAAGCCAACCTCAGAATACAGATTGCATTATGTGGTCGGGCGACTGCTGTTATTTTTAATCTACTATTAATATAAATATTATTCTAATGAAACGTGTAAAATAGAATCTGACACGCAGAGTAAAACAAAAATGTATATAACTAGTAATTTCTAAAAAGTATCAAAAATACTGAATTCTTTTTCAATACTTCGCACTTGTAGTCGCTATGGGCCGGCCATAAAAACGTAACCCAAATTTTATGGTTTTTTGACCCGCCCCAATTCTTGTGTCAGGTGCTTACATTAGTACATATTTTTCAATTTTATATAGCATCATTTGGACAGGCTGTAGATGAAGTTAGTAGTTTTATGATTTTGGTTTACATATAACATACACATTAAACATTAACATGTGACGTCATAAAGCTTTTGACCCCCCTGTCCCTTGTCACACAACGTCACATTTCCCTAGCCCCCTTAACGTGTGACGTAATTTCACGTGGCACGTCGGCTCGTCTGACTACTATCACATAAAAAATAATAAAAATAATAAATAAAAAATATTTGGATGTAAGCTATAAGTAATATACTTTTTCCTACAGGCTTGTAAGGCCTGTTCGATTTTTGTGAACTTCATTAATAACTGATTAGGTTAGGTAGGTTAACAGAATTACAAAATGTAGTCTTCATGTTAAATGATGGTACCAGGTTATCAGAGTAGAGTAATGCATATTGAACTAGCATGAATAGCAAATATTTTTATACTATATATTTCAGTATTTTAAAAGGTATAATGGTTGTTTTTTTTGTTGCTGGAACCTGTTTTATTACATTAACAATTATTAATCCACATATGACATCCACATCTGTTTTTTTATACTTTTGTACAATGACCTGGATCAGGTCATTAATTATTATTAGTTAAATTAATTTCGTTTTGTCAGATCCTTAGTGTATTTTTATTTTGTGAACAAATATGCAATAATAGGCAAATATATACATATATTTAATTATTTAATACATCTCTCTTTACCCCATATGGGATACAAGCGTTAGCGTATGTATGAACGCATAACGTACATGTGTATGAACAAGTGGTATGTTTGTTACTACTACTAGTACTATTCCGGATCCTCATGAAATGGATACTAGTTGGCAGGGACTCGGAAAAGGACATGGGCTGTAGGTGTGGGGACAGAAAAAAGTATGTATACATAAAAAAGAAATATCTTTATTAAGGGCCTACTCTATTTTAATTTTTTGCCTTAATATTACGTCTTTCGGAAATGTGACTTATTTTCATTTTAAATTTAATGCGATGCATAAATATATATAAGATTCGGTTCAACAAAACCACAAATTGAATTTTATACCTGCAAGGCCAAAACCTGTCGTTGTAAATTATTAGTAATAGCTAGCTTATTTTTAACATTTAATTTGTTAAGAACACGTTTTTGAATAATATTTGTACATTTACAAAATTTACATATTTCGAAAAAACTATTTCGTGGTGTGTAAAAAGCTTGTCTACCAACAGAATTGACACCCAGTTTTATTTAATTTCTAACGTTTTCTTGAAATTATGAAACCTGATAAAGCCAGTCAAGTGAACTTCTCAACGGTTTACAGGAGCAATTTCGATTTGTATAATATATCCTTATATATATATATATATGTAGTATATATATATCTTTTTGGTTGGTCACAGAATGTTACCGAAACAGCCGTGTCCTGTGAGAACCTGTGTCAACCGGTAGGAGGGGCTCCCATGTCGCCTCTCTAAGCAATGCTCCTTAATGGGTCTTACCCCCGAAATTGTGGCGTGCCTTAGTCGCGTCGCCGCTGCCATCACTTAATTTTATACATAATATTTTTTTCCTTATTTGTTTGGCGTGGAATAAAAATTGTGTATGTATTTATTTCTGTAGTGTAGAATTTTAGTAGTAATTTTTTTTAGCTTTTCAGTTCTTTTCTTCTTTCGTCTGTTTTTTTTTTTGTTACAAATGATCGTCTTTCAAATACATACGTATGTTCGTAATATGTATGTTCTTTAGTAGAAGGTGCTACAAGCTTTTAATAGCTATGCTACCTAGACACGAACTAGGTGTAGATGTGTTTTGTATTCTTGGGAACATCCATTGTGTATTCTTGCAATCACAAAGTATTTTTCGCACGATCTTAAATTCTGAATCTTAGCGATACTAACGGATGAAAAGTTTTTATTATTCGTATACTAATTGAACATTCTCACGAAAGATACACATGAATGTGTTGCTCAATTTCTACTTTTATGCCTATCTCTAGACATAAAATAGATTTTTTTATATAGTACAACCACGAATGATAGCATGTAGAAAATACATTATCACAATATCAAAGTGGAGAAAATAAATGCATTTTTTTTAAAGAGTAGGTATAATATACGTAGTTGACCACAAGATCGCAGTGTCCATTTTAGCAATACTATTCGAATAAAAATAAACAATTTTTTAGCACAAGTTATTTATATGTATAATCCTATGTGCATTGCGTTTGCCAAAAACATACTTCTTACCGATGGATCCTATGGATGCACACCAAGCTAGGAGTGTAATTTTTAACAAGATGGTAATAATGTTCTAATTTTGGTACCTACAGATCGTGATATAATCTTAAAAAAAAATACTTATATATAGTAAACATATATGTATTTAAAGTTAATTTATGACACATGTTTGGGATTTTATTTGGTTTTAGGATATTTATACTATTATGATCTCTTTCTCTTGTTAAATTTTGATGTTTGACAACACAAGAAAGAGACATGGTAAACTCTAATCACTGTAATTTCTGTAGGTGAGTAAAGAATGGTGTGTAGGTACAATACGAGTATATGGAAAGTATAAGTATATGGAAAGCAAATGGACAGAACAATTCGTCATATGTACATATTGTACATATAAAATGATTCATAAAAGTATATGAGGATATCTTGATTGTCATCTTGACATTTAGACCCAGAACTACAGCAATGTTAATAGAATATGGTAAAGATTTTTTTAAATATTTTAAAGTAACAAAACAATTTATAAGTACTAAACATTTATTCATTTTATCGTCTCGTTTATCCACATATAATATGTTTTAATTTATTATTTTTAGAAAAGATAAATTACAAAAGATTAATGTGGTATTTTGTTCAGTCTTCAAAAAATAAAATAACATTAAAATATTAGAATTTCTTTCGTACCATTAGGTTTATTAATAATTACTCAAGATTCTAAACGAGTTTATTACATCCCATTATCTACATTATTACAATATAATAAGAGTATTAATCGAGACAATTTTTCCTTTAATCTTATCTTTGCGTTCATTTTTTTTTGTTATTTGAATTAATAACGATCACGATTTAAAGAACATACAGTTTGTATACATATATGGTTGCAATAGGATTCATAGGAATGAAAAAAGTTGCCTTTTCTTAATACCTACATTTTTTTTTAATTTGAAATTATATACTCACTAGTCGCTATTACCTGTTTCTTCGGCATTGTATTTTCAATGTTTGAAATGTATCACAGACTAATCATATAAATATTTTTGTTGATTGTTCATTATTTAAAAATCGTTTGCTTTATCTCTCTTTACACAAAAGTCTTCGTCATCATCTACATCGTATACTATATTTCTTTCTCTCAGCAGCGTCAGGTAAATTGTTAGAGATTCAATTAGATGCATTAGCAGTATCCGCTGTTATTAGATCACCTGGTAAGGTCAAATGTGGCTAAGTAAATGTCGTAATGTGTGCTGAATTAGACGGCCAGTTTTAACCTGCAACACGCAGCTCGGTGTGGGATTAGAATAGATAATATTTGTTACACTTATGAATACTATTGTATCTTTTGTAGAAACGCTTCGTGTATTTTAAAGTCATTAGAACTGTTAAGTAGTTTAACCGGAAAAAGATAAGTTCGTACATACATGAAGTCGTTTCTACGGCTTGTCCACTACTAAGGGGCACTAAATAATGGTTGACAAAATGTGGTCGTCGGATTCGGGGACACAGGCGTGAGTATATTTATGTATGTAAAATGTGATCGTTTTATACGCTTCTGCCCCCGTAAGTATCATACTGTGAGTAATCTTTCCGATTGTTTCACATAGAGGACAACACCTGTCAATAGTTATCGATTTTATTCGCAGCGAATGAATGCGTCTGTAGGTTGTAGGTCAATGTGGCTTGTAATTGACTTAATTGTATTTGTTTCTTTGTCCTTGTCTTTAATCGACATTGTTACTTAGCAGTTGGCTCTTCACGCCATTATCTTTGTATCTGGGGGCCGTTAATTAAATTTCTGCGTGACAAGTACAAAGCATATTGAAATTAACGAAACTTAATTTGTTCGATGATTGAATGTTAGTGGCATTGAACGTTAGCTCTATTGCTTACGGAGCTAAGTATAACCCTTTATTTAGATATGTTATGGATCTTATTGGATTACCATTGTCGAATCACCAAGCTTAAAATTATGGATTGGAGGATGCAGGTAAGACAGAATTGTGAACAGATTTCAACATATCTGAAAATTTTCGTATACGTATTTGTAAATATATGTTTAGATCTTATTTGATGGTTGTCACCAAAACCTGCAATAGACGTGGCACCAAGTTTTTAATAAAGTCATTGAAGTCTGTTGTTGAATGTGAAATGATGACAATAAAAACTAAATATGAATAGACTTTAGCCAATAGAATTAGTATTTATGAATGATATAGTGATCACAGCGCTATTGTGATTTGAGTCTCTAACACGGTATGCAATGCTTAGTGCATATAATATACGTTTTACTTCAATTAAATCATATCATAATCTTTACAATTCGGACGGTGAAAGTTTAAAAACACTTGTACGAAAATATTAATTGTATCGGTACTTCAGATAAGACTTTATTACAAAAATCGCCTTTTAAATCTGACTCAGTCTGTTTCTAAGCCTTAAGTTATCCGCTATAATTTACATTGACACAGCATTTCATCTATCAAGACGTTCCGAGGAGCGACAGCTGATTATTGATGCGCCTTCGTCGCTATATTAAGTTCCTTAATGGCAGGTTCGGTTTAGATCTAGCTCGAGGTTTTATACATGCGATATTGCAATTAACAAATTACCTATTTTTTTATCGTTTGGAAACCCCCTCGGGTCGTCATCAAACCGGGGTTTTCGGTGAAATGGTGTGTCGGAATCGGACCGACTAAAACCATACGGTACGCCACACTGCGCCTACAAATTACTACATCAGCCCCTAATAAGTTCGGACCATATGCAACGCATCAGTTTATTTGAGTGAATTCATAAATATATAACTGTAGCATGGTTCAGTTCTACAAACATATACTACAATAACTAAAAATTATTTTATGCTTTATTTTAAAGGTTTTGTAATTCAATTGAGCCAACATTTACAAAAATAAATCTACTGAAGCTAGAGAGAGGGCTAGTTAAAAGAAGACTGTATTTACTACTCTGTATATTTACTTACGGTAAAAAAAAATTAAGTCTAAATGCCCTAGTGAAAATTACAATCACTTTCAGCGTTAGAGGTCGAACTGGCACCAGCCAGTTCCAGTTAAACGTATGCGACCCTTAGCATGATTGCTCCTGCTCTATTGCTTATACTCCCCGGTACATCCGTATAAGCAATATCCATTTTATTCCCTATCTACATTCTCTTTCCTTTTCTAGAGACTCCCAATAATTATTCCCAAAGGTATGATGACGGCAATAGGCTTGGACCTATTAGGGTAACCTTTGCTACTGTCAGTGTCCGATATATACCATTCTTTATATCTAATATTTTTATTGTTGTAATACATAAAGTTTGAAATTAATATAACCGCTATAAACTCAGTGTCTCTTTTAGAAAGTTCAATTTCCAATTCCTTTATAAGGTGACATACAAAAAGTAAAAAACGTGTGAAGAATATTAGCAAATAACTCAGGACATTTATATTTCTATTTGCGGTTTGGGGATCAGACAAAACATATAGCCTATATTAAAAACAAAACATATATTAAATGATCAGAAATATGGAATTGTGAACAAATCCAAAAGGAAGCTGTTTTGGACATAGCTTGTACAATTACATTTTTTTTTATGCGATAGGGGGCAAACGAGCAGACGGGTCACCTGATGGTAAGTGACTACCGCCGCCCATGGACACCCGCAACTCAAGAGTCACAAGTGCGTTGCCGGCCTTTTAGGTAGAGGTACGCTCTCTTCTTGAAGGTTTGAAGGTCGTATCGGTTCGGAAATACGGCAGGCGACAATTTGTTCCATAAGCTGGTTGTGCGAGGCAAAAAGCTTCTGGAGAAGCGCACAGTGGTGGAGTGCCAATCGTCCTGGTGATGGGGATGGATATTTTGTCGCGTAGGACGATGGCGGAAACCAGCAGCCGGTATAAGTCCGAACAATTCCTCTGAACACTCCCCATGATACAAGCGATAGAGGATGCAGAGTGAAGCTACATCTCTACGCAACGCCAAGGTGTCAAGTCGATCAGAAATATCTTGGCAGTCGATGATGCGAGTCGCTCTCCGTTGAATGCGGTCAAGAGGCAGAAGTTGGTACTGGGGTGCACCTGCATAGAGATGAGAACAGTATTCCATGTGCGGCCGAACCTGCGCCTTATAAAGTTGCAGGCGGTGGGCCGGAGTAAAATACTGTCTCGATCTGTTTAGCACACCAAGCTTCTTCGAGGCTAATATGGCCTTACCCTCTAAGTGACCGCGAAACTGGACTTCGCTTGATATATCGACGCCAAGGACTCCGATACTGGCTGATGCAGTTAGGGAAGTGCTCTCAAATTGAGGTGATACGACCAATGGCATCTTTTTAGCGGTGAACGCGCAAACCTGTGTCTTCGTGGGGTTAAACTGGACTAGGTTAAGTCGAACCCAACCTGAAACTTTTGATAAAGAAGTTTCGATTTCAGACACAAGTTAGGATCGGCTTTCGATGACGTGTACTCGAGAAATGTTAGCGCGGCCGGTGTAAAGGGCATCATTCGTGCTATCGTCCGCATAGCATTGGATGCTGCTAATCTGCAGCATGTCGTTGATATGCAGAAGAAACAGCGTGGGTGATAGCACACAGCCTTGTGGGACACCAGAATTAACAGACTTGGAGTCGGAGCATGCACCGTCAACAACGACCTTGATGCTTCTGTCTGTAAGAAAACTGGTGAGCCAATTGCACAGTTTCTCGGGAAGCCCATAGGAAGGAAGCATCGCAAGGAGCGCTTTGTGCCAGACCCGATCGAAGGTCTTCGCCACATCCAAACTCGGCCTTGGTCTCGATCGCCTGTGCCCACCGGTGAGTCAAGTATATGAGAAGATCACCAGCTGAACGACCCTGACGGAAGCCGTATTGTCGATCATTGAGGAGCTGGTGGTCTTCTAAGTACCGGAGGAGCTGGCAGTTAACAATGGATTCCATTATCTTGGAGAACAAGGAGGTGATGGCTATGGGTCTGTAGTTAGACGGATCCGAGCGATCTCCTTTTTTAGGGATTGGGTGCACTAGAGCTGTCTTCCATGAGTTCGGGACTACGCCAAGAGAGTAGGAAAGTCGATAAAGGCGCGTTAAAACCGGTGCTAACTCTGGAGCACACGTCTTCAGCACGATAGGAGAGATTCCCCCTGACAACGGATAATCGGTGAGAAGTAAGTTCGTCATAGAGTAACAAAAAAACAAGCTCATATTATTATTTATTTCAGAGAGAAATCATAAGAGGAAAAAATAATAAATAAAATTTTGATGTGTAAGTAAGTGCGTTTAGATATTTAAATTAAACTTTCGGGAACATATGTATATACATAATATACGCTTATGCCTGAATCCCCAATGATATTGCCAACCATCATATATTTTGGGATATTATTGACTATAAAGATGCAACAATAGAACAGTTTCTAAAGAGCGATGTACTTCCTTCATTTTACTTTTAGTTTCAATGCGAACCTGGCGATACTCGGCAAAGATACTGAGGATATAACAATAAAAGAAAAAAATATCACACTAAATCGATTAAAAAGGTACCAAATGTAATAATATACACGCCGCCCGCTATAGTTTAGCTTTTGTACTTTTGGTGGTAGTACAGCTGCGTTTGACGACAAGGAACTGCGTTCTTTGACACGTTATATAATACGTTAACGTAGAACCTTAATAGCATAATAATTGATTACGTATTTGAAAGGCGGCTTAGGAATGAGTTTATAAGTAAACATATTTCAAATTCCGAGACTAATCTATATCAAGAAGAAAAAGAAAAGAAAGTTCAAAGAAGTTTTCTAACTGGAATACCGAGTGTACGGTTTTTTGAGAATTCATAAACCTTTAAATTAAAAGTGGAATGATTTCCAATGATCTATAAATAAGGAAATAACATCGACAATATTAGCATTGAATGCACATAGATGCCATACATGTTTTATTTATTAGGCTTGCAATCAATTGGTTACGATCGTGAATATATCAGTTGTGCAATATGTATATACAAACATAGTGATGTCTGTATCTAATCTTTGAGACGTTAATGTTGATTCAGTGAAACGGTTAAAAGATAAAGCACATTGCAAAGTGAACCTATTAAAAGATACTGTGGAATGAATGGTTATTCGCCGTTTATTCTACACGCGATATTAAGAAATAACTTAATAATTTCAACTTGATATATATATATATATATATATATACATATATATATATAATTCAAGATTTAAACATACATAGCTTTTGTCTGGATAGACGAGTTCTGGACTGGTGACCGTGTCTAGGGAGTGTAGGATGCGATAAT
Source organism: Tyria jacobaeae (assembly GCA_947561695.1). NCBI lineage: Eukaryota > Metazoa > Arthropoda > Insecta > Lepidoptera > Erebidae > Tyria > Tyria jacobaeae. Next base: position 10,647,200 of record OX387210.1, read on the forward strand.
AAGGGATTTATGGTGCATTTAAAAGTAGCAGCACTAAATGTACTTGCTGTACATTGTGTTATTATAAAAGTCAATAGGATAAGAAGCAATTCATTGAATGACAGATTATTTGGGCAACTTTGTAGTGAAAACGATGACTCTCACAAGGTGTCTGTCTGAATTGTTTTCGTAATCTACCTATTTGACTCAGTATGGGACTTCCTTGAAAACAGAGACGACGAACTGCGCGGAAAATTGGTTGCGTCCAAAAATAACAAATTAAATGACGTTAATTTACAAGGTGATGAGTTGAATTTAATAAAAACGTCATAGCTGTTTTTGTCGAAATCTTTTTCTATTCAAACAAAATCTAGGAAGAGGTGAATACAGTCACTTGCCGACATTATCAGCATTATCGGTTAAACAGGAAGATTTACTTACTACCAACACCGGGACGTTCTTCATGCTGATTTTACAGAGCTATTCCACGATTCTTTTAATATAAATATACCAAGCTAGGTTTCAGACCCTTTCACAAATGCAGATACAGCAAAATCATCAAATGTAGAATTCAGAAATAGATACATAGAGGTGTGGCTCCAAAAATCAATATCAGCTCTCTTTTTTGTTTTATATATTTTTTTACTATTTTTGATTAATCCTCTTGTCTTTCCCATTATGTCCCAGTTGCGTGGTGCTACAGCTTTGCATTTGTTGGTTAAGTATTTTTTTTCTAATACATTTTATGGTCCTCATCTGAAAAATGTTTTGATTATATTATTTTTTTGTATTTTTAATGAATTAATATACACGCCCCTCTGTCACGACCACGAGGAACACGATAAGAGAGAGAAAGTAAAAGTAAGTTTGTAAATAGGTCTTAAAAGGCTTGGAACCTATGGTCTAATTACATTTACATAGATATAACATTTTCTATGATAACAGTCCGCTTCTGTTTGTTTTGATTGCTCTCGTAACTCGTAATATGCGAATTGTTATTAAGTTACTATCAAGGTTTTCATTTACACTTGTTTAATACTGAATTATCAACACTATCAAAATTGAAATTACCAAAATTATTAACGTTATCAAAATTGTAACTTAAGTAATAAAACATTGGGGGTTTTACTTTTCATATGGATTATTTCTACTAAATCGATGTAGAAACCAATTTAGGTCCTGACCTGACATAAATACTAATTTTATACCAATTTTATTTAAAATCTTGAATTTAAAAATTAATTAATAGCTTTGATATTACATACTTATAAACAAAGTGTAGTAGTAGTAACAATAACAGGCAAAGATAATTAGTTGATCATAATATTCATAATAACAGCAAGTTACGAAAACTTAATTCCTTTGTTAGGCAATACATATTTTGTTGCTCACATTCTTGCAACAGTGCTCTAACTTACTATTATTAATTCAAATAAAACTTGGTTTCAATTATTTTGACGTTTTCAAGGGACTATTAGCTTTTTAACAGGAGGATTGGGGTCAGGATTGTAATATAAAATCTGTTACTTTATAACCCAAACATTTTTACCAGTCTTAAGACTGAAATAAGTATTTCAGAAATCTACAATACATACAATTATGAAGAATCAATAATAATTAATGGACATTATAAATTATCGAAATTTCTAAGTAGCTGCATTAAAAGGTTAACAATAGGGGGATATGCTTGTCAGTTGTGTCGGCGGCAGAACACCGTGACACATATCATGGCAATATCTATAAATGGCAATTAGTAGTGTGAGAGCCTTAGACTAAACCCGGTTGTTGCGAGTGGCTATAGCATCGATAACCACTTAAGACCATGTTGGCCTTGTGCATCCAGCTTCATTATGTTAAATATCAAATATGTATATAGTAAAAAATAACTTTATTGAAACATTGTTATTTTTTCTTAATATCTTAATAAGAGCCTTTTCGTGTAGATTCCATGGGATTAGGTACGTTACCTATGCTTCTATACATAACAAGTAATATGTAGACCGGTGACAAAGATTCTCGGTATAACTGTGTTCATTCGTGACTTTGCGCTCCAATAACATGCAGTTCGAATCAGACGTTTTTGCCCTCGTTTGTGTGGTGATAAATGATGATCGACCTCTTTCTTCTTTATTACATATATGTGTTATACTTTACTCAACTAGCTTTTTTTAAGTAGTTAATATTCGTTAACTTGTGAAATAGAGAAGTGTAAAGTGACCTCAGTGTAGCGAAGGAAACAATTCATTGCAATGTTCCTGCACGTACTTGCAGCGACAGTACGTGTATTGGGCATGGAGAGCACCATGCGTGACAGTCCTCTGAACCGTGATGAGCAGACAATAGTGACCTCATACAGACTCAGCTCCAAAGCTTGAGGCAGACGCACACCAATTATTATTTATAAATTCGTTCGATTGTGTAACAAGTCTTAATTGCATTAAAAATAGCTTATTAACAATTTAAGTCATACTTTACATTCCGGTCGTTCTTTATAGGTTCTAGGTTTTTTTTATTATACATTAAGCAAACAAGCCAACCAAAAATGGTGTTCAATTGTTCAGTCGGAAAAAATAGACTATAAAACTAATTTACTTTTTGTTCTTTTCAGATCCCTGTCGATAAGAATGCCAAGTTAAGAACACTAGAACTTCGAGGAATTTACACAGCCTCAAAAGTAAAAAATGTCGATACCTCCAACTCCTATGATCTAACAAGAACTACAGATCTCACAAATAAATTTCAAAACGTCGATACTAAAACTAAAAACAACGTTAAAGAAGGAGTTTTTTCCAAGACTTACGCTTCATTTATACCTAAAATGAGTTTAAACTTAGAAAAGGTAATTGAGCAAAATCCACGTATATTAGATTTGCGTGAGAAATTAAATCAAATAACTAAAAAGCAAGATTGTAATGTTGATAAAAAAACAAAGGGACTACTTAATGATATTACACAACAACTTGTAGATAAGAAAGATGAGGATGAATCTGGACCGTATAGCTTATTGTTCGATTTACAATCTGATGCATCTACATCGTACAATGAGAGTGCAGAGGTTAAGATATGGAATAGACCAAAATCCGAGATCATTAGCGATGAAAATTCGTTGAAGTTTAAGAAAAATCTTATGTCTACCAATAAGAGTACAGATCGATTACCGAATTTATTAAATTTCGACGATAAGCCTATGCGAGAATTTGAATACTCTTGTGAAAATGAATTAAATTTCCCTTCAAAAAATATATTTAATACACATTCCAGATCCGATTTAAGTCTACAGTTGAAATCGCATCACGCGCACACTAGGTTGCTTGATTCAAACTTAAGTCCCAACGATAATTCACTGAGCAGGACTAATGAAGAGAATTCATTAGATGATAGTTTAGGTATTTTGACACCTGATCAAATGGACGACATATGCTATTTGGAAAGCGCCTTTTCTCCTACAGTAGAGGGTCTACCAATTTTTTGTGACCCTAACGAAAGTAAAATATCTCCAGATAATGGTGATACCCCGTCAACCGACAAGACTGAAAGTAATTCTGCGGCATCGACTATACAGAACGATGGTTTTGATAGTATAGGCATGGATAATAAAAGGTGCAATTTTGGAGGGCAGTTAGCTCCATTGGTAAGCTTGGAAAACATTTTAACAAATGAAGAACACGATTCTCTTCTTTCATATTCTCCCGCTCACAAATATAACGAAACATTATATTCAGAAGAACCTTTATCGATCGCTACAAGAACTCTAGACTCAATGTCTTTACATGAAAATACAATAGGCAAGGACGAACTGACATCGAATTTGATAGACGATGAGTTTATGCCTTCTATTCACAGCAGTATTTTAGAACCTGTTAGCTCCATTGCTGAAAATGTTGTTAATTTAGAAATAGCTTTGGATTGTAAGCATGAAAACTTGTTGATCACAAATAGAATAGAACAAACACCTTCTCCAGAAGATCTCCCGCTAGACAGTTCAGAAATAAATGGAGAAATAAGTACATATTCTCAATTTTCCGCGTCAACTTTGCATGATTCGCAAACTTATTCAGATGGAAAAAATGATTACCCAAAATCAATGGAAACGTCAAAAGTTTCAAATAGTTTTATTACAAGTATCACGAGTATTACTAGCTTAGATGGTTATCAAGGTGATGGTGAGATGTCGAGGCCGGTGAGCAGAGGGGCCGATCATTCCATTGAAAATCGTGAAGATGCTATAGAAATGGACTGGCAAAATGTTCCTGTGGCTAGAAGAGCAGATCCCATGACAGATTCGGACTTTTTTACGGAAAGTGATGCTGATGGCTTAGATGATCATATGCAAAGAGGTGATCGAAGAGCACAAGTTATAGATGGGGCTTTATATGGTGGAAAGAAAGTAAATGGAAACCCTCCTCTCATTGTTAACAGAAACGAAGATTCTTGCATGGAATCAAGTGGAGTGTACACGGACTTTGAAAATCACAGGACTTCACCCGTTTTTCTCAACGTGATTGATGATATGTCTCCCGATGGTTCAACACCTTCTACGCGTTCTGAATGTAGTCAGAAAAATGCTAGTACAGGAAACTTGAATGCCTTTTTATCTCCATTACAAGATCCTTTGGAAGAACATAAATTGGATACATCGCCTATTATTGATGATGACGAGACACCAAAAAATACTAGTAAGAGGAACTCTTTAAATAGTGTTAAAGATGTGAAATGTAGTGAGAAAAACAAGGATGAGAAGAGAAGTTTTACTCTAAAAAAATACAAAATGCCTAAACGTGATGTGCCGAGTAAGTTAAAGAGTATGTTGGCAAACAGGAAAACGGATGCTGACAATAGTGTACAAGGTAGTCCAAAAACGGCAAAAAAGACTGACAGGAGAGAAAATCTGGCTAAAAAGAACTTGTTAGACCCAAAGAATGACTACAAAAAGTCATTTAAGGATATAAAATCAAAAGTTGATTGCTCTTTTTCCTTACAACGATCTCAAACTTCATGTAGCGTCAGCAGAATGTTAAGTTCAAAATCTACGAATAACAATATTAAACCTAAGAGGTAAGTGTGTCTTTTCAAGTTCAATTAAAGCATTCACTTGTTTCGAGTGTCCTTATGAGTAAAACTTCGATTACGCTCATAGAACTATGCGTTCTGTAAAGTGCTATGAAATTCTTATAAATCAAGGCTATCTACTATTATTTCATCATCTGTATTGATCCAACATGCCTAGTCCACTTATTTATTCCGCTGTAATTTAAAAAGTTTACATTAAACAAAGACATGATCCGTATTCAATAAGCATAGGTTCGACGTGGCCGATAACATACATAAATTAACCTAGTGCTTTAAGATTCGAAGTTTGGTCGAACTACATAATAATGAAATATCCTTTAAGTGTATGCATGAATTAAAAGTCACGACCAAATCGAGTGTTAAAATCAACTGCGCTCAAGGCCTCATTAATATCACTTTTATTATTTAATAAATTGTTGAAAACTAACTAAAAGTTTAAAAAAATGTAAGAAAGTGATTTATGGAGGGAGAGAAAATAAATGTAAACCTACATCACTGCATGAATATAAAATACTAAAGCTATTCTCAGACTAGATTTTTGCCGTATCAATGAGTTAATCTCCCATTGAAAACTTGTGGGCTAGGCATGGCATCGCAGAAGAGACTATAGTGTACTTATCCCGGCCATCACATTCATACTACTATATATAATTTGACTTAGATTTTCTTAAACTCATACTATAATACCATGGTTCATATAAATATTTTCTACCTCATTAGTGTTCAAACGTACACAAACAAACATGTAATTTATTAAATAAATATTTCAGTATAGGACAAATCTAGTAGCCAGTTCTATTGTTAGTGTTAATATTATGCATATTGTAATGTTTCTTCTAGTCGACATATGCGCATGCGTATGGAGCTTGGTTCAGCCGCCGGTAGTGGCAAGAGCAGTCTTCATAGTTCCCAGAGCGACATCAGCGCTAGCAGCACTCCTCTTGGCAAGCATTCCACCAGCCGCTTCCCTCTGCTAAGTAAGTAGTAAGCAAATATATTAATATAAAACATAAATACGGGTAAACTTATTCCCTAACTGTCGCTTGAAGAATGGTTATGAAAATAATAGAAATTTGCTTAGTAATATCTTCTCTTTTGTTTTCTTCTATTCGAATTATATTTTATGATACTCGTAACGTAAATAAAGTTAATCTTTGAAGGTTAATGCTAGTCACTGACTGACTGTGCAGGCACGCAGTTATTTCATTATGTTATGGTTTATATACTATCAATCTAAAGGTATAATATTTATCACGCACACTGTTTACACTGTACTTAATAAAAAATATATAGAACCTAATAATATAACATATTAACAATAATGGAAGCACTTACCGCAGTCTGCGATCTGTCACAGATATCCTTGGGATGTACTATATTTTATATCTAGTTACATTACATAGTTACATATATCACGCTTTATACCCATAAAGCGTGACAGAGGTGTATTGAACACCCACATCTTGCCAATTCGAATTTGGTTCCACTAACGTAATAGGAGGCAGCCTACTGCCGTCAAAAGGGCACTTGATGACTGTATACATACTGTGAGATAGAAAACAGTCTCATCTCCGTTTACGACACCCATTAGAAAAGAGGTTGTGACTCTTTTACTTTACCGCGAACCACACTCCTATAAACGCTGTCAAGTGGATTTTATATGAACAACGAAGCTATACTTTAAACGGACATTTAAACAAAGTGATATCAATCGACAAAATCTAAAAAAAAACTCCCAGCAATGAACAACTGTTTTTTCGTGTGACAGACTCCATTTCAGACTTTAAGAGAATTGCACTGCGTAAGTTTGCGTCACACTTTTAACTAAGAGGTTCATAAGTATGAAAAAATATTATATTGTTTAATCCCTTATTAGTTGGTTTAGTAAGAACCTAATGCTTAAGATGTCTATTAACGCTTTTTTCTGAATAGTCAGAGCCCAATATCAGATGATTACGAAAAACGCCGTTTTAAGTGGAACATATTTATGAATTCTCTATATAAAATATTGACGTGTAGTAACTTTGGTAGTTCAATTACAGTATTTGGAATAACATACTGGCTATTGTACCAATGTATGTAATTGGAGCCAGGATAGTAATGTCTATTAGATTCAAATTTCCATCATCCTTTATGGATTGTATAAACTACGTAGTGAAATTGAAAGTGTCTGAGGGAAGTATGAGGTTACCCTAGTTGAGGTAAACCCTAGGTCATAAACTGTATTTTCTTATTGAATCAGTTTGCTTTTATAGGATTTTTTGTTCAACTATATATAAATTAAGGAAAGAAAATAGTGAATATATTATAATATTCAAGAGTATCGAATAATTGTTACTCGTGTGCGAATATTAGATATTTATAGAGTTATCCATTATGACAAAACCTACTATTGAAATAAAATTTCTTATTCGTACTAACTTAACTTCTAAAACTAATTTCAATCCTTTGTGTGAGTACTGGAGTACTTCGCAGGTTTAAAAAATGTTAAGTACATCATTATGTACTTAACATTTTTTAAACCTGTGGAGGAGAAAGTTTTATGTCATCAATGATCAAAAGGGTTTCCAATATATCGTTCGAATATATTCTCGGTCTTAGCTTACTGAACAAGTAATAATATACCATGTAGATATAACGATGTTAACGTTAACTTCTTATCAGTATCGTTTAAGACAAAAGTTAAGTTCCTGCGCTTCTACACATACGTATACATAGATGAAGGTTACGTACATAGATTCACCTCAGAACAGCGTGATAACGCAATTCTAGCTAGTGTAGGTATTTTGACATTCCACTTTACGTCAAGGTTACGCTAGTTTATATGTTTTTAACAGACGATTGATGCTAACTTAGATTTTTATTCAAAATATTGATGTTATGATTTTGTTGTTATGGTTGGATATTAAACTGGTTATTTTATTAATATTTTGTGATAATTATTTGTGTTAATTATATGTCCAATGTATATCTAAATTTTAATAATACTTTATATTATTTTATTAATGTGGCTTTTTAAAATGTGTATCGTATGTTCTGCAAGCTTATTTCACATGTATGTTTGTACATAGATATCGGGATGATGACGATGATGAAACTATTTTTGATATCTGTTTGATAGATCACATCTAGAACATTCTCTAAGGAAAAATAATACAAAAGTCTGTGCTTGTATAACCAAAATCATTATAATTTGATCGCTCCAGTTATATTAAATAATATTATTCTCCTTATCGAAAAACTGGAGGGTTAGATAGGTTTATTAGGATGTTTATTTAAAGTCTGTTTTTTTCGTTATACATGTTACCGCATAAGTAAAGTTCATCGTAATATGTTTGACTTTTTCTTTTACGTGTAGAAACCCCCGGGGTTTTCGGTGGAACGGTGTGTCGGAATCGGACCGACTAAAACCACACGGTGTGCGGGTACTGTATAGTGACATACTGAGCCTGACATAGAAGGAATCCGGGAACAGCTTTGGTAAGACATCCGGATAATTTTTGCCTTTGTTCTAAGGTATCACATGTCTTTGTGTTAAACTTTAAATATTGATCATAGCAAATATCAAATGTGTGCGTAACTACAGTTATTTACATACGAAATCGCAATGTCGACAATTTTTTATTTTATTTTATTTTGTCAATCATAGTGATTATAATGGTTAATGGTTACGTTTTGTTTTACTACTGTATATGCTTTTATAACTATGATGTTACGGGGTATTGCCAAATTGTCATATGCTTTTATATCAGGCAAGAGGTTATTCTGCCCAGCTACTGCGTACTAGTATTTCTTTTGCGGTGGTGATTGGTATCAGGTGGTCCTCAATTGGAAGGCCTAAAGAGATGCCTTTTCACGCCTCGCTTAACGGACCCGCGGTTATAAGTCCTACGGAACACGTGGGCTGGTAATGAGTTCCATATTTTAATGGTGACGCAAAGAAAGAAGGTGCTGAACCGTTTGGTTCTTGATGGGATAGTATGTACTGTATAGGGGTGACACCTCACCCCTATACAGTACATACTATCCCGCCCGAGGGGTGACACCGCCTCGTATTGTTCTGAGAAGCAAAGGAGACGATGGGATCAATTGAAAGAGCTCGTCGAAATACTTGCCATGGTAGAGACGATAGAATAGTACCAACGAGGCTACGTTTCTAGCATCTGTAAGGGTTCAAGGATGTTAGTGACTTCAGGAATCCCATTATACGAACAGCACGACGCTGCAAACTATCGAGAGCATCTAATAGGTACTGTGCAGAGCCATCCCAGAGATGAGAACCGTACTTCACGGAACGGAACTGTGTTTTGTACAACAAACAACACAGCTCCGGCGTGAAACACCACCTCACCCTATTCAAGACTCTGAGTTTCTGCGATGACACTTTTATGACATTCATGATCTAGTTTTTATTGTTCAGTTTACAGTGGGTATCTACTCCAAGTATATAGCAGTGGTAGTGGTGTGTCCCAAAGAGTAGGAAGGGGAAGAAAGGGAGATATCTTAGCTGTAAATGTGCAAGCCTGTGTTTTCTTGTAAGAGCCTGTCTATCCAGTTGAATACTCGAGGGGCAGGCCAAACTCCGGGAGCTTGGTAAGAAGCGATTTATGCTAAACTTTAAGGTGAGTGACGTATTCCAGAAGATCACCATTTGACCTTTTTTATTGTTGTACGAAGTTGTACAAAGTTGCTAGATAAGAATACGTAGCTTCAAAAAATTTAATCCAAACTTGTGATTATCCAGTTAAACGTCCAGCAAAGATAGAGAAGTTGCGTATAACATAGAGTAAATCGTTAATGTAGTCGAAGAGAACGCCTACAGAAATTACTATCGCTAATAATAAGATGAACTAGCTTGTTGCCCGAAAACTTTTATCAGGCGCTTTATTCAGTAAATGGACAGTTTGGAATTTTATTTCATTATAAAGCTGCGCTGTTACTACGTCTGTGTTATTTTGATTTAACTTGTAATCGAATATAGTTTTATGCCACTTCTTTAAACACGTGTTTAAATCAGCTTTATTAACTTCTCATTACTTTACCTGTTAAAGCTGTTCGTTATCAACATGTTTGTCTTTGAATACTTAACCCTCTATATCATGATGTAGACTGTACGCAACATACCGTTCGTCCTTCCACCAAATTCATACCATATTTTTTTTTGTCATTATATTGCACTGTACACCGTAGTCTACAAACAGAAGTAACGAACTAGTACTAAAAAAATTCACTAGATGGCAATATCTGTCACAAGTCGAAGTTCTTTCACACAGCTGGTTTGAATAAGTTCGCGCGTGCTCCGAAGTGAAAATTATGTAAAAATGGTTTTTTTTCGTGTTTAAAGGGTTTATTTTGATGATATGGGACAGGCAAGTTCGTCAATTTTTATGTTTGACGTTATAGATAATAATTATTTTTATTATTATTCTTTATTAAAAAAAAAGTGTTTTTTTATACTATAGGGGGACAGACGAACAGACGGGTGACTTGATGGTAAGTGACAACCGCCGTCCATGGACACCTGCAACTCAAGTCGTAAGTGCGCTGATTTTGTACCTGAATTAGAAACATTTGAATGCAATACTTCCGAATTAGATATCGACGTGGATTCTATTATAGAAACCTTAGAAAACAATCATAACCCAAGCCGTACTCACTGTCATCACCATTCTTCAGCTCTGAGGTAATTTCCTCGTCTAAAAGGACTCGAAGAGGCCGCTTACGAGCTGCCCTGGAACTTGATACAACAACCATGTTCACAACATAACATATAAAACGACCCAATGTTGTAGAGAGTACAATCGCCATATGGGTGGTGTTGAACTAATCGACAGCATCATGGGGATTTACAAGATACAGTTGTGTAGCAAACGACTGCAAATACGTGTGTTTTACCATTACTTGGATCTCACAATAGCAAATGCATGGTTGTTTTATAAAAGAGTCTCTAATGCCAAAGTCCTTTCATGTCGTTTATCGTCAGCAGATTTTTTTCTGGATGTTGAAGTAAATCTTTGTAAATTGGGCATAAAGTATATAGATGCCGCTGGAGAACGAGATACAAGCAAAAAAAAACACAAAGGACCTGCCCAACATGCCCAATGGCCTGATAAAAAAAAATTAATGCAAGTTCCCAAATTGTAATGGATATACTCACAATATTTGCGAAAAATGTGTTGTTGTATTGTGCTATACTAAAACCAAGAACTGCTTCAGAAACTTCCACCTTTCATAACGTCCACCTACATATAGTTTTTAAGCTTATAACTCAGTGTTGCCCACAGGAAGTTTTTCTATTTTTTTTTTGGAAAATAATTGAATAATAAAAAAAAAAAAATACCCGTACGGAAAAAAAATAGATAATCTATGTTCTTGAGTTCTAGAGGGTTAATCACGAAATCACTTGCACTTGAACTGAAGGAAAAATTATATTTCGGACATAAGAAGTTTAAATGATTAATTACAAAATTCAAGACGTTCTAGCTACAGTTAGTCTGTAAAAATAAATAAAAGAGAAAACATTTTTATAATTTTTTCATTTCCCTGTTGTATGAGTCACCGCAAGGGCGTTATGGAAGGGGGTTTCCGCAGGCAAATAGAGGGTTACTTGCTTGTAATGGGCTTGTTTCGAGTTATGTAGCATCTATTTATGTACTTAAGAATAAGAAAAGGTAATAATTGTGTCCTTTTAAATATAACATTTTAATACAAAAATAATATATGTTTACAATCGCAATACATTATAATCAATACTTAGGTAGAAAAGAATATGTTATAGACTAGACTAGACTTAGAATTAGGTAGAAAAGAATATGTTATAGAGGAAACATTATTATAAATGATTTCCGAAATAAAAACACGATCCTCGCATGTTGAAATTTTATTGTTACTAGCTCGTATTGATGCAGCAAGCGGTAAAACTAACCATTAAATGTATTCTCTCGATTTTCACCTTCAAGCTTTTATTAAATTAAAGGTGCCTGATTTAAAGTCAATTGGCTGTAAGACAGGAACAAATCGATGCGGAAGGTCAACATTGCCGCTGTCGAACTGGTATAGGCGCCAGGGAGCAAGCAAAGCAAGTAGAGACCGCATGGCAACTAGCGTTTCCTCTCGGCTGGTCTGGTTTAGTTTGCCAGTCGCCGGTGAGACGCGAGCCGGCGCGCGCCGTTAGCTAGTCGTATTCGTGACGTCAACTTGCAACGCGAAAAATCAATGGATTCCCTTCTGTCACTAAGGTTACCCGCATACCGCATTTTCTAAAAGAAAATGTGTCATATGTCTGTGAAGTGTTGAGGATATTTGCACCTGGGATGTTTTTCATTGATAATGATAAAGACATTACGATGTAAAATGCAACGCGTCACGTGAACGGTTTACTTTCAAGTTTTGTTTTGTGTGGTGTCACATTTTAAGTTATTACTATTTTTAAATTTAAAACTTTTATTTAATTTACGAATTAATTGTACACGTGACATTTTTTTGGTTTTTAATGCAGAAGTGGTTTACTTTGTTCGTTTACATTTAGGACGAAAATAATTCCCGTTGATTTGAAAGGATCTCCATCATGAAACTATTCAAAACCAATTGGGTTTTTTCCAAGTGTAAGTGAGCGGATTTTTGCTTCGCACTTATTTGTACCAATCACTCAACTGTCCTCCATTAGTTAATGCCTGTCGCCAACTGGTTAAACAAGTTAACTTAAAGGACGTAAATTTTTAAGTAAACAAGTTCATATCTACGCTATAAGAATGGAAATTTAAATTCCTTATGCTGATAAAAATAATTTAAAGACCACCTATGCTACGTTTAGACCAAAATGCCTTAGTATAATTTTAGAAGTTGGGAGTACCTATCTTGCGATAATTTTTGCTTACGATTATAAACACGTATAGTTTACTTTCAAAAAACTTAACGAAAAGATATACCTTTTCGACATACCTGTTAGCAAAAACAATGTCTAATTTTAAATCGATTATTTAATGTATTATAGGTGGGTGTTACATAACTCATTTTTATATGGTTGGCATCAGACAGCAAAAAGTAATGGTCTAAATAGAAAGTACATCGACGTATATATGCTCGGTTCACATGCGACGAGGCACCAACAAGATAATCAAAAAGTGATTTATATACATACATATAAGCATAACTTACATTGTCTTTACCAAGACTTGCTTTTTATTTTCTTTCGCACGAAACTTTGCACGCACAGCTTTCTCAAGCTCAAACTTTGATTTGAATCACTTAGTGCTGAACTTGCCTGAGAACTTGTTTTCATAGTTTTCCGATTACTATTTTGAGCTTAAAAGATGATTGGATTTAATTTAAGGTTCTTAATAAGTTTTATAGTAGTAAATATATTTTTTATATGGAAAGGTAATTGATGTCTTCTTTATGAATCTATAAAAAATACAAGTCCACTAAATCCATACGTAATCTGAATCATGTTTCACTGTATCAGTGTCATTTTACTAACAATAGGTACCTATCTGGCGGTATCCATACTTATTCAACATGAAAAAAGTAATTGTACGAAATCGTTAATTGACAGTGCTAACTCGATTTGAAAGCATAAAATTGGAGTAGCAGTCATCATAATGAAATGATTTTACTTCTCTCTTTTCTTATTTATTTTTTCTTGTAAATCATAATAAAGGATGTAAACACTAGAAACACAAAAATAGATTATATTGTATAACCAAATTTTTATGTTGTTTTAGCTTTACTTCTATTCATCTTAGCGTGAAATTGTTCAGCCTATTGTCTTCTGCAGTAAACGGATTACACTTAGCAAACCAATTTTAAGTTGAAATTGGACTTCTAGAACCAAACATTTCGGTGCTTATTACATATACTTTGAATAAACAGATCTGATGCAGTGTCCGTGATCTATTATGTTTCTTATACTACACCATGTTTATTTGCTTTGTTATTATAAATGCACCGGTACATCTTTATTCCTGTGACTTATAAATAAATAAACATTGTTTGTTTGTTTTGCAGTCGATCGCTGGCTTGCTGGCAGTTGATATTTCATTGATAGCTTACATTAGCGGCTTCGTTTACATTGCTAGCTTAGAAGACTAGCTATAATATCGTAAGATGATATTGTGTCCATCCACCGTGAGCGTTATTAGGAGTTAGAATATTAGTATTCACAGACTTTATTAGCTTTCCAATAATTTCAAGTAAAGTAATTTGTTCAGCATTAGATTTAAAGACTTGACTGGCCTGTTGGTCTAGTTGAGTTAGTGACCTTGACTGCTGAGCAGCTGTAGGTCGTGGGTTCGATTCTCACACGTTACTAAAACTTGTTTGATTCACATATAGTATGTATGTTTAGTAGTGTGTTAGATTGACCTCTGCTACACAGGAATAATGCCTGGCGTGGGAGTTGTCTTTTTTAAGAACAAAGTCTATTCTGACGCGGTGAAATTTGTAGGTAGGTGCCTTACCAATTCTATACCCTATATTTTAATATGATTTTGCATGTTTTAAATGTTCTGACCTAAAACAAATGTACTTTAAACTATAGACACACAAACGGTTTAATACATACAGATAAACATAAATTTGCAACACCTGAAGTCATTTACTATTGCATCTATTAATGCAATAACATATCTCGTTTTTAACAAATGACATGTCGACTCAGTTTTATACAATCAATATATCTAAGCTGCTTTTACAAAATAATAAATCGCCGCAAATGGCAGAATCTATCATGCGATGACTGGCAATAACTCTAGATATCTATAAGCCTATATCAAATCTAATCTTTACTTGTATTGAGATGATGTCTTGGGAATGATAAATTTCTCTTTATCACTCACTATTTGCCAGAACTCATGTAATTTCCAGTAAACCATATGTTAGCGATGCCGTTGCAAGCGTGTTCATTTTACGTCACACGAGTTTAATTGTAACGTAAAAGATTCTTGCGCAACTTGGTTTTTATTCTCTTTGAACACGTTTTCTAGAAGGTCTTCTGTAACAAATTTTCCGAAAGCATAAATTCACAATTGTTTAGTTTACATTTAACATTGACCCACCATTGTAAAGTTTTATTAATAAGTTATAAGCTGATGATTTGATGTGGGGGATTTGTCTGTTTTTCATGCTTTGCATTTTTTAGACCAGGTCAGGTTTTGCAACATAAATGTATACAATAAATACATTATTGACAGAAAAGTTTCAATACTAATTTGCTCAGTAACTAGTAATCTACTTATTAGTCTTTCTTCTATTTTAACTGATAAGAAATCAGACTAGTACGAATCACTTTCAGTACAACACAAACATCTCAAAGAAACTACAACTTTAAACTTCGGAACAAATGTACGGATAGATCTTAAAAAAAAAATGATAACGACAGTCCTTAAGATAAATCTAAAACGAACTACTTAAGTAATTACTTATGTATTCTCCTTAGCGTTCATTATAATTAAATATTTTATAGCTATTTTAATAAAATTTACATAACGATAAAATTATATCTCGTATGTAGACATTCATAGCTGGGCTGACAGAGGTATAGTGGACGTGACAACCCATCACCACCCATTAGAGATACGTAGTTCGCACTTATTTTGCTGGTTCAGGTGTCCATAAGTAGACTGTAAAGGTTAATCCTTAAAATACGAAAAAAGTAGAGACATAGACAGCATAAAATGGTCTAGGCGATACTTACGAGTGAAATCCGCGGGCATCCGATGTAGTGTAACGGGTTATTCTCGTCGATGGATTTGTTGACGAGTCGAGAATCGTTGACCCCGTCGGTGAAGGCGAAACTGAGTGCGAACTGTTCCATCTATGTTTTCAAGTTAAAGACTAAGTTCATTTTAGGTAGGGTTCTAACATGGTGTCATTTTCCTATGTCTGCAATAGGCTGCATAGAAGACAAATTGATACAAACCATCACTCCACACGAAATACAGCCATGAAAATGATAGATAAATGGAAAATATTACGAATTTAATGTCTTTAAAATCGAAGTATGTGCTTAGGCCGGTTACTCCACCAAGAAGTACAACTTGATGAAATCTGAACGAATTGTTACAGTTGAGTTGTGAAGTCGTTCTATTGAATTTATCATATCTACATACTCGTATATTTATTTTTGTAGAATCTTTACTTACAAATAATTACAGCAGAAATTACTTGTACTAGACTTGTGGAACAATCAACATTTAATGTAATTACCGTTATTATGGTAGGTATTCCTCGATAACCTGGTTCTGTTCGTAAGGTTAGTTAAACTGTTTGATGACAAACAAATAATCGTAGCTAATATTCCATGAATATAATATTGAAATTGTCGTCCCGTTTTTGTAGGAATCGATTCTTTGATAACCCGGTGGCTACTCATTGGAACTTTGAAACTTCAATTGACCTACATTAAACAAACTAGACCATGGTCTAAAAGCTTACGTGTCCTGACAGTTAGATATTATATATGTACCGTCATTATTCACATCAATGGTTCTATCTAAACTATATAAGTCTGCCCACTGGACGCCATGTTAACTGCCCACTAGTGCCCACTGCAACTAATCACTAACCATAAAATGCTATCTGACATGCCTCAAGTTTTCACTTCTTAAAATGTTTACAAGAAAATTTATGCATATAAAGAAACAATTAAAATTTCGAATATGGTAAAATGATATCTTCGGTCAATCAATTATCCATATCCAACAATTACAACAATTTTCCAGTTTGCTGTCATACTTTGTGAATCTTTGGTATTAAGGCATCTTAGTAATATTTAAACCTCCGAAGAAGTATGTACGTACGATACGTACGTACGTCAGATTTGGTATTCAACTAAAATACTTTTGTTTTAAATGATATTCATTATGTGAATCATCTGGGTGATTCATTTCATGTTTTTAATTTACAAATTCTTTGCATACAATAGAAATTGGAGATGCAAGTAATGAATGTTGATTTGTGGACGAAGTCAGAAGCCGGTAGCCTAGCTGCTAATGGTACGCTGTACGTCCTATCGATTTAGACATCACACTACCACTTAGTCCAGTTACAAAAAGGCAAACCGTTTTAATGCGTACCAGTTACGATTTACAGTTCCCGGTAAGGTTTCCCGTTGATTGTTTGGTGCTAAGTTAGCTCCAGCCTCCCACGAGCCGTTTGTTTCGTTTGTAAACTGTACCGTTTCTAAGAAATAACATTACGATCGTGTGTATGATGGATGTCTGCTTTATTGTTATTTTGTATTGGACACTGTTGCTTTTGAAATGACTTTACACCATATATAGAATGGCATTGAATAATAATTTATTTCAGGAATTCAGAAGGTACATGTAAATAAATTATTAGCATGCATAGCACATGGTATTTTACTCATTGAAGAATGCAGTTTATTTAGTACATTGCTTTTTAATGACATTACTTACAGTGGAAGAGCCTTGCATGTTCATGCAGTTCCAAACCACCTACCTTTCCTCTTTCCCCTCCCCTTGTCCGCCCAACCCCCTCCCTCATTGCCACTCTTGTGTTGGAGGTGTCCATGGGCGGTGGTTGTCTCTTACCATCAGGGGACCGGTCTGCTCGTTCGCTTCCCATTAATAAGCCATTAAAAAAAGGACATTTAGTGGTCATTGCCTATTGGTGGTTATTTTTGCCAATGTTCTCTAACAATAAATTTCAAACCGTGAAGAAATATTTGAATCTTTTTATGAAAAAACACTGTTGTTGAGTTCTTCAAAAAATTAGTATCCATTACGAAGTAATACTCCGGTACCAGAGCCCAGAAGCTTATTTTCTAATTTATTGTCAGTTGCTAATAAAGGATTGCTTACGTATTTGGAACTTAATGTTTTATCTCACGTGTTTGCACATAGACAAATGCTTATTTCAGAACAATCAATTTTTATGTAGTATGTACTAGAATTGCTCGGCTGAATTTAACACCTACCGTGTTAACAGTAATAAAAATGTGAAAAGTATCCCGATGTCGCATAGACATGTTCCTAGCTGTTGAAAGTGTTACGAGGACTTTTGTCGTTTCGTGACCGCAACAAACCGGTCCCAATGCAGAAGATATTTACAGGTGATTCTTATAGAGAACAGGTTTTTATATTGTTGTAACTCCACTTCTTTGTACAGTGATTGAACGAACCGATATTACTACTATACTTTTACACCAGTAATTATACAACCGTCAAATCACCATTAATTATACAACCTGGAAAAGGCGTTTATTAGTCTGGCGAAATCTGATTTTATTTATCGTTAGTATATACTGCACGTCGTAGTTGTGGGTTTATAAATACAATACGAATTGTTCGGCTGAAGGTATTTTTATCAATGCTTCTTAAATGTTAGCCGAGACTTGGAGCCTTTGAGCCGGTTTTAAATGTTATCATTACTGTCGAAATAAATTACTATTTACGTATATGTTTTGAGGATAATATTTAAATTAGTCAGTACAATATTAATCTCCTGTTAGTTACCTGTTTAGTCATACTATATGTAAAGAAAGAAATAAGCAAATTACACTACATATATGTATATGTACATAATAAATATGTTGTAATAGGTATATGATACCTCTGCCGGGGTGACAGGGTCTCCCTTTTTAGGGTATACCTGAGGTCCTGGTCACAAGACGCGATGACGGAATACTGTGTGGTTTTAGTCAGTTCTAGTCTAACATATCACCTTACCGGCCCCTGTAAGTGACGTCCACACACAAAAAAAAAATAGTTACATGATACCAGTTCGAATGGTACAGAGATTTCCTAGAAATCGATAATCAAGTAAGTCTTATCGAGATATAAGATTATTGATCAGACCAGACCTGCAAAAAAACAAAATAAATATTTTGAAAGGTGTCATCAATGAACCATTACAATTACCTTCTATTAGGAGGTTTGCGGAGTTGTTTATAAAGTGTCTTCTACTTTCGAATTAAAATTAAAAACAGAAGACAGGAAATAAAATGTCTTAAACACTTCTAAGTTACATCTGCTGCTATTTTGAATATTCTAATACATTTCTAAACAAAATTATTACTACACAAACGAAACATGTGATAGTTATGCTTTTTCGTTTTTTATTTAATTATTTGGTACAATTATTTTTTTGTACATTGCTGTTATCCAACTAGTGGACGAACGAGTTCTTTTCGATTTGTACATAATTATGTTCATTATTCATTTTCTTTTCTTTTTTACACTTGCAACAAGTACATGTTCCCCAATAGCAAGATTTTACCGGTTAATCGACGATGTTAATCGCGAATATCCAACCAGTCCACTCCGATTACCATGATAGCACTTCTACTTTATGCTTTTTATTTAGGGAAAACAAAAGTTACACAATTTCCTTAACATGAGGTAATTAAGTTAGTTGTTAATTATGATTTCTGTGATCGTTTAGCTCACAACGTTTTCTAGACATGCGAGCGAAAGATATACATACTTAACTAAAAAAAGTTTTTTTTGTTTTTGATCGAAGCGAGTTTTTTTTTGTCAGCGATGTCTAAATAACCACGGTCATCTGTCTCTTATTCTTCGCCAATCTATTATATAAAAATATATTATAAAATTTTGCTGTATTAACCACACGTTAACGTTGTACACCGCTCTTTTACGATAATTCATATAAGCCCACTATCGTGAGATTAAACGGATGAAAGCATAGTCATTACTTCGAAAGCAAAGTAATTGCCACCTACGTGTCGTTTTTACTTACAGCAACCTGTCGTCTACTAAGTAGTTACTAGTAACCATCTCGCCTATTGATATACCTGTCACAAACTCCATTACCGTACGAACGTGTTGATGCGTTCAAAAGTGTGCTCTACTGTCCAAGAAACTGGTTCTATCGCAACGTCTTTAATGTTATTTCGTTTTGCAACCGGTTGTTATATTAATGTTATTTAAAGGCGATCAATATTGTTTTTCTTTTCGCAATAGTCTTTAATTGATTAAAAATTTGCTCATTAGGAATTCCTATCAAAATATGTGATTGCAGTTGGAGATAAACGCTGCGATGATATACGGTGCTAGTTTTCTAGAGAAAGTTGTTTCAAATAATTGCATAAATCTTCCATTTTACATATGATACATTATTTCCTATAAACAAATAACCTAACTTGGAAAAAAGTATACTAAAGTCCCCATTTTCATATTTAGTATTTTCATGTGACTGGCACTATACGTTACTTATTTCACTTTACTACTTTTGAGTAAGATATATAATAAATAACAATATTAAGGAAAACAAATATAAAGGTTGCATAAGACTATTATATATTGTATACTTACATTAACAGGACACATAAAATTAATAAATTTAAATTACATTTATGTGGATGTTACGTGACGGCAACGATACCTACCAGTCAAAGTTACGGATTAAAAAGTGAATGGGTCGTGTATTACTGTGTTGTATGCGTGTCTGTATGTGCGTAAGGTTGCGACTGATTCGGGTCGACAACTCGCGGAACTAATGGGAACACGATGTGACTTCATAATTCGACGTTACGTGACATTCATAATTATTTTGCTTTCGATCGCTCATAGGCTGTGAGCGACGGGACGTGTGCGACAAACATGAGGGCTAAAACTGATATTTTATGGGGACAGCACAGAAAATAAATGAATGTCAAAATTGTTTCACATCAAAGAAAGTTAATAACTTTTTTTATTGGCATACCAATGCGTTACGTCTTGTGATAAGAACTTATATTGTCTTTTGCCGAGAGGTTAGGAATTCTTTCCCTTGAATTAACTGCGGTTAATTTAAACTGTATTACGTTACGTACTGTATATATTTTTACGTACACAACACACGAAGACAACACGGACACGCGTACTGACGTACTTACATAAGTACTGCGGTATTAAAAAACAATAAAATAGGTAAATAATACAGCTCGAAAAAAGTAAATAACTAAGGAAGCAGAGGCAACGGTAGCACTTACCATATTTAAGAAAATCCTCAAACAGCAGGGAAACCACTGTCAAAGTGAAAAGGGAAGAGGCAATAGTAAAGAGGGCCCTGGCAGTATTTCTTAACAAAAGATGAATGGATGAGTTTTTAAGTAAACAATATAAAATTCCAAAATTTGGTAATTCTTTATGAGTCAACAGCTTTCTATTTAGTAACTACAGCATTTCAATTGTGTAATACACGTTCAATTAATAAAAAAAATGATAAACATACCTTTGACATTACAATAGATTACTTTACATATACGAGTATTCTTGTCTTTTTCTTTGTTATACATTTTTTTTACATCGGCTAACATCTTTTGTAAGACCCAAAATGGTTTACTATATTTTATCTTTCTCTGTCTGCCTGTGGGTTTATCATTTATTATATTGTTTAGTTTTATTAATTATCATAACAGTAACTCATCTAAGTTATACGAGTCCAAATGAATAAATCGGCCTTTTTACCAAAGGCCAACTAGTATTTCCGTCGGTGCACCAGTAATATTTGTCACGGTAGGTGTAATAACCATTTGAACGTTAACTCAAATTTCAGTGTAGACTGTCCTTCTAGTGATTGCTGTGCAAAATTCATTTTGGTTTTAAAAACTAAACTGTTACATAGTCGCATATTGGATAGCCCTGTCTGATGAAATATACAATATATTTTGCTTCGAATGAATAAAATAAGTATAATGCTTGTCTAAATTTCTTGTGTAAATTGCTTAAGTAAATTTCTGTAACCTTATAATAAAAACTTGTGTGAGTTACATTCTTATTTATTTAAATATACGGTTTTACTCACGTGTGTATTTCAGGGATGCCCGACTAGTTTCGGTCTCGTCAGGAGACCTTTCTCAAGGAGTAAGTTGTCCAGCCGCGCCGGTATCGGACGTCCCTTATATAACTAGTTTTTTTTTAGGTATCTATCACGTTAATTCTACGTGCATGGCATATTTTACTTTGAATTTCTGACCATCATTCATGTTTATAAGTCCTATCATAAACATGAAGATTACCTTTGTAACTACAATATTTTTTTTCGTTTACACTAATAGATCTCATATACGTATTTTCTAGAGTACCGGAATGATCGAAGAGGATCTATATCGGTCAATATAGCAACATTTTAGTCGCCGAAGTCAATCATGTACCGGATGTTAATCTGTGCATGTCCTCTGTCCTCACGCAGTGATTTAATCTCAACGACCCGGTATCCATGATGGGTGCTAGTAACCAATTTGCTATTTAAAACGTACATGCATATATAGTGTAACATACGCTACAGAAGATTACAAGACGAGCATATAATTTATAAGAGACGAGCATAATATCATAAATGGAACTAACGGAGTTGACCTTACTGGCTTTCTGATCTCGGCACACGTAATAACTGTTAACATACATTTTGTAGTCACATAAGGTAATTCTAAGGGGTAGAATTGTTACTAATGATTTTCAAAACAGTCATTGTCTTGAGTATAGTTGCTAACATAGTTGGTTGTTTTCTATACTACTTCGTACTAAGTACTAAGTGTTTGAGTTGATCGCTTATAGAGCAATGGTATCACAAAACAAACTTAACAAGGCAAGTAATAACTAATTGTTTGAGTGCTGGATTGTGTCGAGGTCTCATATCTTGTTTCTTTGCAAAAATCAGGAGGATTGAATTCTACTATCTAAACGGATTCCAAAGTTAGCAATGCTCTTTATCTATACACTAAATTGTTTCCAGATATTCTCTTGTGCAAGTAGTTTCAATGCTATATTGTTAGTGTCACTGGCTGTCGTGAGCTGTAATTACATGTCAATTTACAAAGCCATTGATTTGAGATTTCTCTTTAAGCAATAAAACGGGTTTTTTATATGAAGTAATTTTACCGTTGTTCTAGAAGACGTTTTACCATCCGAATCAATGTTCCCCTAAAGTCGACTTCGTTGGCAGAGGGCCAGGAATGGTCGCAGCGATGTTTTGTATATTACGAAATTCTGCCAAAACTGTTGCAGTAGGCAAGAATGACCCCATTTTCAGAAGCCACTATGATATGACATGTTATTTATTAGGAACTCGTATTTTGCTCACAATTGTTTACTTATAGCCAAAGAATATTAAATACAAGTAAGAATATTAGACACTTAGAGTCAGCAGGTCACATACTAAAATGTGTTCACTATTGTTAACTGAAGTGCGTGAAGCTTAAAACGTGAAATTTAAAATAGGAAAACCTGAATTCAAGGACATCTGCAGAACTTATCTTACAGACAAATTTTAATATTCAACTAATCTACATTTTATGTGTACATTTATGATTTAGTAATTCACTTCTAGCTTTAAAATCAGTTGTATTATCTGATCGTGGATGCCACGCTAGCAGTTAGCGCCACCATGTTTCACCATGACTCGGCCGTTGACCCAAATTGCTTGCTACCTTTATATTTAATAGCAGGCTATTTAACAAATAGCAGATATACTTAATATTTCATATTACACGGTTCGTTAGAACCAAGTTTCTCGTATAATGTTTAAATATAACTTTTGTAAAACATATTTATAGAACTCGCCTATTAGACGAACGATCATTTTTGACTTTGATCCAGTTATTGGCGTATCTCATTATCATTATTAGGCCTATTCAATCTTCCGCATGGCCGAGTTTTCTGTTCTATTAACCAAGTGTTCGGGAGACGATATTGTCAACTGTGCACTTGGAACAAATACCTGAACCTTTTAATTTATTGAGGTCGTAGTCCCTCTATAATCAGACGTGAAACCAGTCGCTCTGTATTCTTTTATGGGTGAGTTCGTATCACTCAGTAATTTTATGTAGGGCTGGCCTATTCTTAGATATGTATATCTCAAGCAAGCATTTTGTGATAGTTGTTTAAATTAACGCTTGTTCCCCAAAAGAATGTGCGTCTTATAGTATTGTGCGTTGTGTAATCAGTACCGGGACCATACGGATTATTACAAAGATAAATGTTTTAGCCCAAATAGCTGAAAAGTTATTTGAAAACAGATGTCTTCAGGGGTACCACGGTAAAATTTAACTGATGATTCTGAGTGATGGTGTTTATACCTAATGAACGCGGTGTATTTGGGTTATTTGTTGCTTATACATGGTGGCAAATATATGACAGAAGTAACACTCTTTATGCTGCATATATCTAAACTGACATGCTGAATCTATTGGTCGTAAGTAACATTCTGAATTCCTGAGTTTACTACACTACACTACTGCTGAGAGCTACAAATTTTTTAGATAAAAAATTACAATACTTTAGTGAATCTTCAGTTGATGTTTGACTACATAGTTAGAAGAAAGTTGTGATCGTTAAACACTTTTGTTTTTCGTGTAGAAACCCCCACGGGTTGTCACCTCATCGGAGCTGACGGTGAGATGGTATGTCGGACTCGAACCAACTAAAACCACACGGTGTTTCGTCACGAGAGCGTCTATTGCTAGGGACCCGGGATACCCTCCGTAAGAAGCATCCGGGAACCCCATCAGATCTTGGCCACCTGACTAGCAGGCATTGGAGTATGGGGGCCTTACGCCCCCCACATCAGATAGGCGCGCGTGGAATACTGCTGGGCTAACGGTCAGACCGGCAAGTTACCCCCAGGCCAGCGCTTATGGAGGTTGGAGATCAGGGTTTGCTCTCCGAGAACCATGGTCTCTAGCTAGAGGCTTCCCATACCAGTGATTGTTAAACTAAGGTTATTGGATAAGTTAACTTATTTTAATTGGCTCGATTTCAGGTAGGTCATATACTTTAAAGCACGCTTAAAAATTCATTCCTGTAATTAGCTACGCTAAGATGGGCCACTACAAATGTCACTAGCCAACGAAGGATGACATGTTTAGTTTCTATGGTTACGATTTCAATACTAGCACCGAGTGACCAACATGTATTCCTTCTTTAACTGAATAGTTTTCAATATTCCACATTTCTTCAGTTATATAAAATATATACAAAAATAAAAGTAATTTTGAGGTACAGTATTGGGTTGTATTATATATGAAGGTGTAATATACATATCTTTACATTAAAAGTCGCTGCTACATGTTGCTGACTCTGATTTTTGGTTTCGGTGTCATCTTCGGTTGATACAGTTAATTTTTTTTTTATACAACAATATGTTTCAAGGGCCAAACAAATCTAAATAAGGTCAGTACCCAAAAATTATTTGAGATTGTTATTTTTTTAAAGCTTAATTACTTTATTTATCATTAAATCGGATATTCTGATTGACTGATCTCTTTCTCGGCAATTCACGTTGTATAGTTTAAATTTAATTTCACCAACACTTTTACCCACATTTTTAGTTTTTTTTTTTTGTACCATTCTGATGCTCATATTGATAAGTCACTTTTACTTTGATTTAACTAAGACATACATATTTTGCTGATTCCCTTATTTTCTTAGAACATTAGCTAATTCTCGACTGAATAAGAAGTCAGTTTCCGTCAAAAATTTAGAATATCTAGCTGTGAATCAATCCAAATGATTGCATCTGGTGGCACTGCTGTTAACTAATCTAACGTTCAGTGCGCAAAGGTCAAATGTTTTAACATAGGAATGAGGAAAATAGCAAAAAAAATGATTTTTATCACCTTATTTATATTAACAGCATAGTTTTTTATCTCCATAATTAGCTATTAGCTATTGGTCTAGTGGTTAGTGACCCTAGCTGCTGAGCCGGAGGTAGTGGGTTCGATTCCCACATACTTTGGCTTTTTTTTTGTGGGGAAACCCCCACGGGTCGTCACCTTACCGGGGTCGTAAGGTTGTATGTCGGACTCGAACCGACTAAAACCACACAGTGTTCCGTCATCGCGTCTTGTAACCGGGACCTCAGGTATAACCTAGAAAGGAAAACCCTGTGACCTCGGCAGACTTGGCTGCCACATACTTTGGCATACCTATTTTGGCATATTTTTCTTAGTATAATAATACTTTGCCATAATTGTTTTTTGCATACAGTTTATGTTGACATAATTATCTTTTAGGCTAATTTGTGTAGGCACACGTAGTTAGTTAGGTTAGTTTAATTTTAGTTTTATTTTAAGCTTTATATAAAAAAAAACTAACCTAACCTAACCTATTATGTGAAAAGAAGGGATTTTGGCTGGTGCTAGTCACATCATTAGAATGTTATGCTCTAACATTGTTTTGATTAGACAAGTAATGCGTAATTGATTAGGATAAAAAAATGTATGCCATGTTATATTATGTATGTATCTTAAACTTGTATGAAAATGCATAGGGGGACTTATAATATGGATTACATAAATTCTAAGGTTTGCAATACAGCGTGTAGAATCTTATTATCTTATATACCTGAAGTTATGAACGCTCAAGATCATGGGATCAATGTACAGCATTGACTCTTTAAGTTGTTAAGTTATTTTAATGTGTATTCAACTATATTTTATTATTTATATTTTTTATTTTACATAGCACTTTTTTACTAGTAGTTGTGTCTCACACCCAGTGTTGCAAACGTCCAAAGGTCATTCGAGCTATTCGGCGCTTGTCTACGATCGTTTCGTAATAATAGGACGAAGTACACAATCAAAATTACTTTTTTTTTTCATGCAGTGGTTTATCTCGATGAGTTATTTTAACGAAATCTCAGTTTTTAGTGCAGTTTATAGCCCGATATTAATTGGAAGAGCAATCAACATCGAAATCAACTTTACTCCGCAGTATAAGTATAAGAGTTTGGTTTCGTAGCCCAAAAAATATTGTCATATAACTACCTAACAATATTTAGTTTTTAAATTCACTTGAAAGATTCAGTCTTAAAATATATATTTTTTTCTTGAAAGTTTGTGAATGTTGTTAAATTGTCATACGACTGTATTAAAAACATATGTATTTTTAATTTCTGTATTTCGTGCCACTGGGTTGTGGGAAATAACTATTGGTAGGTATAAAATATGGTATATGGAATACAGTAATTAATATAAAAATAAAACCTGACCAGCAAATTCATTGAATGTATGAATTTGTTGGTCAGGTTTTATTTTTAAATCGTCGTATTGCAAAAATAAGCAATTGTTGTACAGTAGGTGTATAGTTAGAATTATCTTTTTACTATTCATTAACACCAGAACGTTTTCATAGTGATTTGTAAATAGTATTAACCTTATGTGGCCTTTAAGACAGAATGTCAGAACGATGTGTCTATTGTAACTTCTTTAAGGTAAACCTACATATTTCAGAGTATACCATATTTATTTCATTTTTGTATACTTTCATTTACATTTACATTCATGTAAGTTTTAGGCATAATCAAGTACGTCATATATTACGCATGTAGGTGATAACGATTGTTTTAAATACATTTTAAAAAAATCTTTAATTATAATAGCAATTTTAATATTCTTTAGAATTATCAAGTTAGTTCAATAAATTCCTATTCTCTAGTCTACAGAAGAAGCAAAACGAGCAGTTGTAGGTAATTTCCTTGACTGAATCTTAGGCAAAGGTAGTAAATACAGAGTGCAAGTGTTCATAGGCAACCATCACTACTTAACACTCATAGTATAGCTGTATAGCTGTATATAAGTAACATTGTAGTTGGACTAAGTAAAATACATTGCTGCTTAATTGGGTTTTTAACATATTTGTCTAAAATTATGTATTATCTAGACTAATATAATAGAGAGAGAAGAGTTTGTTTGTTTGTTTGACAGCACTAATCTCAGGAACTACTGATTCAATTGGAAAAAAATATTTTTGCTTTAGATAGCCGGTTTATTATGAAAGGCTTAAGGCTCCTAAGAGTCCCAGCAGTGAGCATAAGCGGAAGTGAAACTGTGGGGAACTGCTGGTGATATATGTATGTATTAATAACATATAAAAACCTTAGTTAGGAATATTTTACTAATGTGTGTGTGTGTGTTTTTGTGCGTTTATGTGTATATACATATATCTGTGAACATAACACATAATATTAGTAATTAAAAAAAAAGGTTATTAGGTGTATATGTTAACATAGTTTGAGTTTGTGAGTAGTCCTATTTAAGAAGCCATGTACTCATATTAAATTTTAGTATGTTCCTAAGTTAGTGACTTTGTTTGTACATATGTGTACTCAGTATGAAATATTGATGCTTCGCGAACGTAGTTCTTTGGCGAGTAACTGGATAGTTAGTCTGTTAAGATCTGAAGGAAGGACGGTCTTGTATCTCCTTAGAAGAGGTTGTAAGAGCTTTGCCGTATCTTGACGATGTTCAGAAATCTTTACTTACTCATTCAGAGGAAAAATCTATCAATTATTAATATTTAATTAAACATTCTTTGGAGTAGGTAATGTAGTAAATATGTATTATCGTTTCTAGAATAAATCACTCTCACCGCCTATTTTAATCTCTTATGTTATGAGACAAACATATTAACGAAGTGTCCATTGTATTGCGCCTAGGTAATAATCATACCTGTGTTTGCTGTTTTAATGGCATCATCTGAAGGCTATTTTTGTCGATGTTGTAATTGTTGTTGCCGTACAAGGTGACTTTAGAGTTTTCAAATCACGTTCCAAATCGAAATATTTACTTATATGACATTTTTGTGTCCAGTGTTTAACTAGATACGAATGGGATATACTGACAAGGAGTGAATTTGTTAAAATGCTGACGTGCAGCAAACATACGTGTATAATCCTCTTTGGAAGATCAGCTTCAAAACAATTAAATTATTGCTTTTTAACTAAATCCGGAATTAAACAGTTATTAAAATGCCCTGAAAAGCAATATACCTATTTTTTTTTTGCGAAACGACAATTAATGTATTATTGTAACAAGTATTTTTTACAAGCAAGTGATAAATTTCACTTGGTCGACTACCTGTAACGGAACATCTATTATATACTCAACAACAATTTATATTTCTTATAACTCGAATTCGAAACAATGAGTTAAATGTGTAGGTTACACTTAAAATAAACAGGGATAGGAAATATCTCTGACCTGAATCTACAAATACTGGCTGACTAACCAATAAGCACGCTCTAGATTGAAAACATTATTAAGGATGTGAGATTCGTTGTTAATGAATTTCCTAATAATATATTAATTCACTAACAATATAATATAATGATGTAAAGGTGTTTGTTACTTAATCATAAAGAAAAAATATGACACAACGATATATGTACATTTTTTAAATTCTGAATCACGTTAAAAAGGTGATCGTCTTAAAAATATACGTCGAAGAGACTAGTAAAATATTATTAAAACCATCATAATATATAAAAAAAAACATACAGTTAACAGGTTTTATTTATTTACACACACTTCCTGCATTTTACATTTCAAGAGACAGGCACTAATGAACTAGTCAACTTCTGGTGGTTCAGTTTTACATAGACAAGCATGATCCACCTGATGGTAAGCGGTTAGCAATGCCTATAAACACTCGTAACACATGTAGCTCTGGCCATTATATTCACTTAATAAGCTTTCGTATATGCTGTTAATTACATTTTGGAGCACATGTGTACATGTAGTGACAACTCTACCGGTAAATTTAATGCGTCACCGTG
This sequence comes from Tyria jacobaeae, assembly GCA_947561695.1. Taxonomy (NCBI): domain Eukaryota; kingdom Metazoa; phylum Arthropoda; class Insecta; order Lepidoptera; family Erebidae; genus Tyria; species Tyria jacobaeae. The sequence continues at coordinate 10,676,768 of OX387210.1, forward strand.
GTTGACTGCAGTTTTTTGTAGAGTTAAGTCCTTCATTGGTCATGAGGGTCAAATGTTAGAAGAAACCTGGGTGTTCTTTGTGTCCGTTGTTTGTACGTTTGTCAAGTCTTCCGCTACACAGGAATCTTTCTCTTACAGGAGTGGTTTAAAAAAAGTTGTAACGCAACTATTCCCAAAATAAAATACTTAAGTTAAGCCTTAGAACATCTTCATAAAAGTCTATTAGCATAAGCGAACTCTGTATTGGTTTATAACTTACAAAACCGGTTATGCACTGTCGTATACCCTCTTGAGCATTTAGCATGCACTTCGGCTAGACTTTAAGTTGCTGTACACAGGCATATCTTTTATGTCTCTGTATATTGTGCCACGTGAACTCTACTAAAAGGTGTCGTTTAGTCTCGCGTTTGCACTGTCACCTTAATATCTGATCGAAAATCAACGATATATTAGTAGCTGGCGCCATTTGCCTCATGCCTGTAAATATTTGGTCCAATGGTTTTTCTCTTTTTATCGCGACGGTGATCATTGCATAGGGAATAGACCGTCCATAATAAATTATGTAACACATGGAACTGGCTTATAACAAAACGAAAAATTAAATACTTTTTTGGTTACAAAATCCTAAAACAAGGTTATAGTAATTAAATCGGTAAGTTAATGTAATTATTATGATAATTCAAGTTTATCTTTATGATTAATGTAATATATGGGCAATGCGTTCTTATACATATTACATACATGCATATATACTCGCACGCTATTATCCCCGACGGGGTAGGTAGAAGCATCATATATGTAGCCTTCATCCAGGCGCTTGTGCTAATTAGATGGGAAAATTTTGATGGGAATAAGGGGAGGGGAAAGAGGAGAAGGGGAGTTGGGTCTCCGGAAACCTCACTAATATCGGGGAAATACAACCCAAGCTTTGCTTCGCAACCGGTTTTCTGAGGTATCGCACCGTACTAGCCGGCCCATTCGCGCCTAAGCATGGCTCTACCAGTGTAAAACTAGCTGGATATGTTGCGTATAAACAGTGCAAGTCGGGCGCTAACTGAGAACTTTACCAGCATTGTATATAACCGTATTACTTATTATACTTAAGAGATACCACCATACTTGTGATTTCATAGGACGTCAGGTTCCGTTTGGACCTATACAAAACGAAATAGAACCTCTTTTATTTATGACTTTTTTATAATAAATGGAACAATATGATTGGCAACTATAGCATACCATTTATTTTCATACTAGTTATGGAAAGAACGATAAATTATATAATTGAAAACTTTTTATGATTGGTATTCAAATAAAGAGATTATTATTGTGTTTTTACCCTTATTTTGCTTGTAAGGTTTATTTTCAGACTCTGTCTTTAGCCATTATACAATATTACATATAATAATGTAACTCGCATTTTAAGCAGCATATTACTCAAGCGTCTGGGTGGGGTGTGAATACGCTACCATACTTACGTAGACATAGACAGCGCTCATTCGAGGCCTCTGAGAATTGTTTTTGACGTATGATCCGCGTCACATGCCTTTTGTTTTCGAACCAGTAGGTTAAATCTAATGTTTGCGTTTAACTTATGACTTTAGTGTCGCCAGTGATAGTGAGTTGCTATGGACATTTTGCTGTATTTTTTCCTAATTATTTTTATAAGGTCCGTATTTTAACACGCTTTTATAAGTTTCACTTGTTACTACATATGTTAACACTTAAAATTCAGTTTTATCCGACTTATAATTGTAGTATCAAAATGGAACTGTATGTACATATATGTGGGGATGATAATACTATAATTTGACATCTTATAGCAAATAAGAGGGTGAATAGTCTACCTCTTCAATAGCAACTAAAAGTACATGCCTTTTTAACCTAGAAATGTAACATAAAAGATTTCAAGCTTGCTAGCTTAAAAATACCATTCTACGAATATAGCGGGTAGAAACAGGTCCGCTGCCGTTGTTTGGTTCACAAAACAACTCATTTCAAACTTCATTTAAAATTCTATATGTATATAACGTCATTCACCAGACGTAAAGCAGACGGGATTAAATAATATTTGAATTATTAAATATTTCTATATTCCTCGTCTTAGCATAATATTCAACAAAAAGTTTTAAAACCAATGTAGACGAATAACACTACGCCTGCATGCATCTTTTACAATACTAACGTTTAATCCGTTGCAAAAACTTCAATCTTTCACGCGCGGTTGATCTTTATAAAGTCAGTAATCTGAACTAATGCTTGCCGACAGCCAGTTGCGTTCGGATAATTAACTGTTATAAAAATAAGCACAAAATATTTTTTATTTTTATTGTAGAAATACAGAAAACATTTATTAGTTCGCCCCGATTTCCATATATATTTTTAATCAACTAAACTAGCAAAACACGCAGTATCAGATATTCTGTCTTAGTTACTGTGTAGTGCTAATTAATACAAAAAAATGTGACCCACTTCCAATATCTCATTATAGAGATGCTACTTATTACTGTAGGAAGATTAGTGCTTACTATTTATTCAACTTGTTCTGTTTTGTATTCTGTGTATGTTTAACTATGTAACAATTCAAATAATAAAACTTGATTAACAGTTGTTCTAAATTTAAACCAACAACGTGTATGTCTAAAATATCTTCTTTAGCGGCACTAGAGGACACAAGTGCGCCTTTAAGTTATTTAACCCTGAAAGCATTTCGTACTAAAATAGCAACAAATCTGAGAGAACTGGTAACACTTGCTTATATTTTGCTGTGACTAATGCGATCTATTATGCTTAAACTTGAAAGCTTTTTGTAGCAGTTCAATTTTTTTTTTCTTGTCTTTTATAACCGCTATTGGCACGCAAATTTGTGTGTGATATTCGCAAACATTTATTTTTAAAATAAACAAAATATCCCCTTAAATTCAGTAGGACGTTTTCGTTAATTTGATGAATTATGTTTGTAAGCTACCTTCTAAATTGGGATCAATTAGCCAGGAGCTAATTATAAAAATATATAAATTTAAAAAAGAAATCTTGCATCAAACATGCAAGTGTTGAGTGATTCATTGAAGTATATTAGTTTAACCTATTAATAGGCGATGCTACTTTTGGTTCAGTCCGTCAGTTTGGTGTTTACTATGACGTTATTTTTATTTATGGAATCAGATAGTAATTTATTTTCTGATACGAATGTGCTATCTCCGGTGGGACATGAAGCGTCTCGTCAGTTAACATAATTTTGTTCTCATAACGTTTTTAATGTTTTCGATTTGTGTCAAAAAATATAAACACGTTTGCACAACACACGTTTGTATGTATACGGTAATACCCCGGACTTACGCGATAGGTGGGCCCAAGCGATAGCCGTGTAAGTCGAATTCGCGTAAGTCGGCGTTCAACTTTGTATATAAATACGTATAAAGTTTGTGTAATCGGGACCAGTCTAAAGAATAAAAATAATTTAGAAGATACATGTTTAATAAAATGTTAGATACTAAGAAAAATTAATTTAATATGAATGAATAATAAACCGTAGTTGTTTTGATGTCGAAAGTCTTCATATAATCTAACAATGTCGCCTGACGAGTTTTTCTTCTTTTAACTACTAAACTAACTAAATTTTTTTTTGTAGCATGCTAGTAAATTTTTTATTTTCCGTTTTGTAGCAGAAACGCGCTCTTCATTGGAATCTAATTTTTTTTACGGAACGGAATACGTTCGAAGTTGTAAACCGAAAAAGACGATGCGCGCGGGGTTGAAAAAGAAAAACCGCGTAACTCCGAATTCGCGTAAAACGGGGTAGCGTAAGTCGGGGTATTACTGTATTTAATAGTTAATAGTGGTGCCAGAAACACATCATCACTTGCTTCATACCATTTTACGCAGTGAACATGCTTCTTGCAATAATGTAAAGTCGAATGACAAATGTGTAACTCTTTAGAGAGATCCTTTAAACACAGTGAGTCAATTACCACTTCTTTAAGAGCTCCCAGATTTTGCTTAATATAATCTCATTAGATGTCCATAAAAGAATTGTGAACAAGAGGCAGGGCTCGGCTTACACTGGTGTAGTGAGTCGTCTACAGAAATAGATTAAAGCATTGCAATAATTATATCAGCGAATGGGCTTTGTTGACCACCGTACGCCGAACATGTGCGAGCTTTTATACCTTTCTTATGTAGAACTTCGTTAAGTTTATTTTGTTCTTCAATAATGCTGAAAAAATAACAATCTTAAGTTTTAAATATTACATATGCTTAAAGTGTGACACTGTATATATTTAGAACTTCACTTAAAGCTTAAGTTGTTAAGTTGGTTTTGTATCTATTATAGAGATGCAATTAACTACAGATGACGACTTATACGTACAAAATGTTACAAAAATAAAACTATGATGTGACTTAGAAGTGATATCAAAAATATGAGGAAGTTCCTAAAAGTGGCCTATCTAATAAAATGGCTGAATAACAAAATGTTTTGACTATTGATGAAGAATTTGAAGATGGGGGCACACGGGTCCAAAGAGAAGTTATACAGAAGTGGGTCCGAGAAGTATCCGTCGAAATTGCCTGTTCCGAACGACAAAAAGTATAAGATAGCGGTAAATCGTGAGAGATTTGGATCTTTCGGAACAAGAGGTAAGTAAATTTGTTGAAAAAATAACTTTGATCCATTATACTACTTACTATTGGATAGTATACCTTTCTTCGCCCTGTTCAATGTGATTTTAAGACTTTCTCTTCGTCATATGGATAAATTACATTGACATTGCTTTACCCAGGCCAATAGTAATGGTACTGGACTAGAAAAACCCAACATATTAAATTGCTAACCAACACGTGTCAATGGATTTGTTTCTTTATTTGCAAATGAAGTATTTAGGTTTCTGGTTTCAAATCTAAAAGCGCTTAACCTGTTCTTTCAAAAATCTAATTTTGTATAGGACCAAATACCTAGCAATCTAAGCATAGCGTGTGAATGTTATTTCCAGGATTTTGACTTTGTTGTTTGTATCTGTACAACACAGACAGTCATTTATGATTTCTAAGCTATGTGTTCCACCACGAATTGTAAAATGGGTGTCACAATTTTAGAAACTTTGAGCCACCTTGAGTTAATAGTGTCGGACTTTTAAGTTGAAACAATTGAATAAAGCGAATCAAACTGTGGAGTTCTTTTACCCGTTTCGTCAAAACGGGTAGGTACTAGTAGTAGGTAGTACCTCTCAAACTTTTCGATTGTATTCTATTGCTAGAGTGACCTTACGAACGCACTTAACGTAAAAGTTAATTTTAAAAATGATGAAGAAAAACGATGACTGACAGAAACGTGATGATACTAGCAATAACAAGCAGCTAAACATTTTTTTTATTAATGTCAAAATAGCAAAAAGCTTTAGGTACATCTTAAAATGATGTTGCATATAAATTATCTGTTTTTTTTTAATTTCCATTACTAGGATGGATCCTTGGTGAAAAAAATGGCTAGACGGACTTTCATCTAGGTCTTCATTGCAATTTCTATAAACCAAAAGGTTTGAGAAATAAAAAAAAAATATTCAAGGGGATATACAATATTCATTCCGGGAGCAAAACTAGCGTAACGTAGATTATATCTTATTATTATCAATGCAAGGTTATCAGTCGTTTATAACAAGGTTTCTTATAGCTATCTCACAATCAAAGACCTCCACAAATGAATCCATTATTAGGTATTATTTTCCATTGCATACTAAGAGACCTTATGCTAAATCAACATCTACAAGTTTTTATAGCGTATATAACAACAATTTTCTTGGTAGAACTACTAATGTAAATATGTATATATATTATTCGCGAATGCTTGCAATGGTATATTAAAACTTTTACACTTTTTTTTTAAGATTTAAGCAGTAAGCATGTTGTATGTTAGCACTTACAATTCCTTGGTTGACCAAACTTCTACACAATAATGTATGTTATACTTATACATAACATAAGTATATAATGGAGCTATTTCTTAAGTTTCTTTCATGTATCACTCAATTGAGGTCCTTGTACACGAACATGCAACAGTACAATATTGCCGACTATTTATCCGTGTACAAAGTGTTTACACACGGATAAATAGTCGGCACATATAACACGCTTTTACATTAGCTTCACCTTTAACCTTAAACTGATCCAGGAAGTCTGAATAGATTTAACTTCTAATTTTCGATTATTTTTATTTTATTTTTTATAATTAATTATATGTATTAATACCATATGTATGTCAAATAAAATATGTATCAATAAGTATGTAAGTATGAACAACGAACTGTATATATACTTTATACCGATTGCCAATTTAAAATTAAATTTCATCGAATCGATGTTATGATCTAATCAGAAGGTGAATAATGGAATCTTCGATAGTTACCACGAGACCCCTCGATTTGGGCTATTTGGTTCGTTTTAACATGTTGAATATTTTACACTAGGTGACAAAAGTCCTTTTAGTTTTAAAAATTAAAACTGTAGTAAATATAACCGTTAATTCATTGTTATTACACAAGTATGTATTTATCACTATATATTGTCTTGTTTAAAAGAGGCGGCAAAGGTTTCCCGGAGTCTTCCTTTTCAATAGAATCCCGGTCCTTATAATAGACCCTTTTGCGACGGAACACCTTGTATTGCTTTTGTTTAAACTGGCTTCAGGCATTAAACTGGCCTACAAATTTGATAAATTGATTGATTGTTTAAACGAATATATAATGGTGTAATAAAATACGTACTAGGTACAATGAAATAGACAAGGCCTGGTAAGGCACAACGGCTCAACGGCTCAATAAAATGTTGTTTGCTCAGATATAAGCCACAAACACGTTTAATTGCGCCTGTAACAATCCATGTATGTTACATCGTTAGCGAGGTAATGATCTAAACCAACTCGTAACACAATAAAAAAACTGCGAACCAGACACCAACGTAACTAATATATCAACATCGTAATGATTCTAAATTTGAAAGAAGCAATCGTAATAGACAATTAATACACATGTGATAGATATGATTTGCCGAAATATAAAATTTGACATTTGTATGGACTACTGGGCCAAATTCAAAAGTATAATATAGAAAGTTGTTTAAATATCGTCTTCTATTATACGTTATAATGTTTTCGCAATACGCGCACTTAAGTATATACATATGTACATATTATAGATGTGATGACTTGTATGTAACATATTAAGTTAGATGTAAAACTCCACTCGAATATGAATAATCCTTCATAAATTAAAATAAGCTATACTTATTCAAGATCTCTTTCAAGAAAATAAAGATAAGTAATGGTACCTAATGCTAAAATCCAGGCTAGATTAAGGCGTGTAGTGTCACACACATGTGCGTCCAATTGAAGCCTTATACGATCCGCACCTATCACGTGTAACCCAATAATAGACTACGGGCATTCTCTTGAATTTCTTGACTTGTAAAATAATTGTTCACTATAATATTTCATGAGACTGAAGAAACTTCCTATCAGAATAGATGCCTACATTGGATGATATGTGGGATAGAATTGTATAATTATAAGAGGAAAGGAAGGCATTTTGATTGATACATTTGAGACAAACGGTATGGTCTCTACGATTTTGGTCTTATTGCAGCGAGATCAAATGATCCTGCGTGAAAGATCCAGCAATCGCCATTAGTTACTACTACGATACTACGAAGTAGTCTAGATCGAGATACGAGGGCCCCGTTTTCTATAACTGTATAAGGGTAATAAACTAGCTTCTCCATCATCACCAGGTGAAATACTTTGTGTGGTGATAAACCGATAATAATAATAATGTACACTGAACATATCTAGCGTACGTACAGATCTAGTGTCTTCTAGCGAGCATTGCCTCATTACGTTACATTCACTTAGATCACTTTTATATTATGTTAATAATGTCGTATATGACTGATAAGTGCACCTCCTTCTTTTGAAGCCTATTACTTGATTAGAGCAATTTTGATTGTATCTGTTGTTATTATAATATTTTACAATAAGTATTGTGTGTTTAATGACCTCTAATGCCATTGGGAATATTTTAAACAAAGCCTCATTGTTAAAGAGTTAGAGCTAACGACATATAAATGTTAGTTTAAGTTATGTTCTATTTGAGAAAAACTAATCAAACAAAAAATCTAAAAACATTATTTGCATGTTCTGAATTGTTTGTTAGTAAGTAAAAGTTTACACGCACTATCGAATAATGATATATAGGAAGTGTATATGAAATGTACAATGTTTTATGTAACTAACTATATAGCATACACTACTATTATTTCTGTTTTCTGTAGCTGTTAAAAATATTTTCAATAATTGCCAAGTTTATTATGAAATGTACTCTATATAGTTTTTAGTTTTCTTATTATAAACCGTTCTTTACATTATCAATACTAAGAAGCCATTCTAATTGCCCTTACGAAGATAACTTTTGTGTGATGTGTGTGTATGAAATCATTTTCTATGCGTGCTTTACTTTAAATAATCGTAAAAAAAATATTATAAATATATTTAATTTGCAATCGATAAAAAAGATAGTTGACTACCAATTAGTTGGTCCGTATATTAATGAAGAATGTTGATTTAGAAACCTGGTATTATATGCATATCCTTATAATATCTATTACCTAAACCTTATATTATATATTCTATACAAATATTATAAATGTGAAAGTAACGCTCTCTGTCGGTTATATTTTCACTTCTAAACTGATTTTATAAAAAATATTATGGTGATACTTGGACCCTGCCTATCACCTACTTTTTTTTTAAGTTTTGTGATTTTTGTGAAGATTTCGATAACTACTTACATTTTTTTTTATAAAATTTTTGTTGTTGCCAATGCCAGGGTTACACAAAATTACATAGGGTGCTTTTCATCTATACCAAAAGTTAGTTCTTAAGAGATAAACAAAATAACCTTCACCCTTTCTACCCTTTCGGCACTCGGGGCGAAAGACAGTATATAAATAATTTCTACGCGTGTCAATCACTGATAAATCTCTGTTTGACAATCTAATGATATCGCGTGACTTGTAATCATCTTACCTTGCTCTTAGGCAGTATCGGTTGGGCGCCCCAGAATACTAATTCTAGTTTCCTACACAATCTATATCTCATAAGGTTTGCACCCTATTATGCTATGAATCGGAAGGAGTTGTGAGAATATTGAAATAGGAAGCAAGGATAGAAGGTGGGTAGTAAGGAATATATTCTTATAACGGATGGATGGGTTAAGGAGTGTAAGTAATAGAAGTGATGGCCGCATACCGTGTCCTTGTAACTCAAACTCCCTGATGCCAGGAAGTCCAAGCTTTCTAATTTATATTTATTATTAGAATTTAATTCGGACGATAGCAAATAGTGATACCCCATCATCATACTATAAAAACGACGGTCAGTTTGTTTGTTATGCTAGCACGCCGTGACTACCCAACCAAATAAAATAAAATTAATTGAGTCTATAGTGTCAGGAATACCGAAAAAGTCGTAAGTCGCCTTCACGCCACAATTGCCGAGGAAAAGAGCAGTTCTTACTAGAGAAAATATAATTATAAAATACCTCTCCCAAAACAAATTATAATACTAATATATTTGCACCGAATCTAACATGCTCAGAAGTTAGTTTGTAACATACTGAGTATGCTTTAATATAAGCCAGACATGAAAAATGATATTTCGTTATCAGGTATTTAAAGCACATGTAGAAATTGGAATGGAGACAATCACGTTATATAGTTTAAATATTTTTAGATATTTATTTTGCAGACCGCTTGCATTTTGTTTACTATTTATGGTAGAAGCACTGACACAATATATGTAAATTAATAACTGTTGTATTTGTATACAGCGTACTAGTGATGTGAATACTCTGTTTTCTTCCGGGAAAAGGTAAATTACAAGGGTCACTTAATATAGGAAATGGTTCTTTAGGGTCCGGTTTTCTGAAAACTGTTAATTATTACAGCGATCTGATTCTTAAGGGGAATTTGTGAAGTATCATTATATTGTAGGTATGGATGAACTTATTTTGCTGTATTATAGTACTGTAAATTTGCATGTTTTTAAGAAGATATGTCATAGCATAGTAATGTTGGTTGATATGATAACATTACATGCTACACGATAAGCTGATAAAAAGACTTCTCCCTATTTTATCGCATATTTTTTATTTTACTTCTTCCTTCCCACGATATCTCTTACAAGATATTCGAGATTTGTGTCTCAGATAAACCATTACGAAGCAATGTAAACAGTTTTTTTTTATATCCTAGTGTGACATTGTAATGTATTCTATGAACTACAGTTATATGATATTTTTATTTGTTTGTAAAAAATCGTTTTATTAGTGTTCTATTAATGTCTACATATATGTATATGTAATGTAGTTTTGATAATTCGTATCATGACATTTTCATGTAATTTGGTTAAATGACTAGGACACATTGAGAACTCTGTAACAGCTAAATCAACTTACAGACGTAAAACACTGACCAGCTATTGCAGACACTGTCTAATTTAGCTGTATAATTGATCTCTTTTCTTCCACTGCGTTCTTTTGTTACTTTTGTTTTTATTTGTTATTTTCTTCTATAGATCAATTTTCCTATTTACCCAAGTATTTTATATGTGTTATTGTAATATGAAGCACTAATGTATGACTTTTGTCTATTCCAGGGAACGGCAAGAAAAGGGAGAGCGCCCCTACGCCGACAACACCCGCTCGACCCCCACCAACTCCACCTACACCGCAGTCAGTTCAAGGTGTGTACACCCTTTTAAGTGCATAAAACATTAGTCCTAAAACACTTGAAACATTTCCAGATGAACGAACAGAAAATTAATAAAATAATGATGTGTTTTCTGTTTTTCTTATTTACATAATTGAATGAATAGCTACAGAAGCTTTCCTGTTCTAAGAACTATTGGCCTTTGATTCTGGCAAAGTTCTTCTAGCTAACTAAATATACTTACTTCCTTACTAATATTATAAATACCATGCACTTATATAACATTAGTTATTAGTATATATAACACTTAGTTTGCATAACAATAGTCTGTATAGTTATATTATAATATAACTTAAAAGTAATAAACATTTCAATAAGAACTACAAATTCAATTTTAATCAGGTATTATTACGTATTCCTAGAATTTACTTTCACATGACACTAGGATTTTGTTTATCCAAATGAATAGTTTAGTGGCGAATCGAATTTACATAACGTGAATTAAATAAATGATCATTTGTTAATATTACTTTTAAAATAATTGAGTTTTAATTGAAGTAGAAGTAAATTCATGATAGTACTATAAATCCGAAATGAGTTGGCAGTCGTTCATATTACGGTCCAAAACAAAACGAGTTTAGGTTAGTTAGGTGCAAGATATACTGACTATCGGAAGTAAAATCAATCACCAAGACGAAGTTCACCGTTGCGTTAAGCTTAAGGTCGCTCGAACTAAAACGCTTTGAAGAAATTCTCGTCCCGGCGATAAAATAATACAACACAAATTGAGTCAACGTAAATATGGAATATGGAAGTCGGTTTAGATTTACGTCAGTGTTATAATGCGGCAAAGTAACATTTGAAGAAGTCTTAAAAATATACTTTAAAGTTGATAACACTAAATAAAACCTGTTATATATAAAATTAGTATAATAAAATGAGTTTTTTGTAGAATAGAAAAAAAAACTTTATTGTTAAATAACACCAACATAAATTGCCTTTCAAGAATACACAAAATGAACATTTTTGGAATTGGAAGGATTGCTTTCAACGAAATGGGTTGAAAGCAATCCTTATCTGGCAACCTTTTAATGGACAAGTACGGGTAGTTTTAGTGTGAAAATTATATTTGGGATTACTGTTAAAAGAATCATAATGATAGCTAGTGTCTAATCAAATTAAGATAAGCAAATTACCGTAAGATATTTTGCAACATTATACTAAATGGTATTAAGAAACACGTCCACGGGGCTCTTAATTGGTTTAGTTCTGTTAATCGTTGAACATCCGTCCACACCTGCTTATATTTAAGCGTTCATAGCAGTTCGGTTTAAACAGATTTACTTAACGTTACATAAGCAGAGAGTCAGAAACCTAATAAGCGCTAGATTCAGTAGAGCGGATAAGTAGAAATACTTTACGAAGTCCTGTCATTCATCGCGCACATTGGACACAGTCAGGAAACAGCTGTCTACGTTTAGTACCTAAAGATTGGCCAATACATTAAAACTTTCCTTTAGCTAAGTTTGCTTTTGTAATAAGTACGTGATTAAATGTCTTATACCCTTGGATTCTGGCCATTTTTATAAACAGATAATAGTTTAAATTAGTTGCTGTTGTGTAAACGCAAAGACTTAGATTCTCGTACATAATTTTAGGTATCTGACTGGAATATGATGGACATTTTAGAAGAAAATTAAGCAACTGTGCACACTCAACAATTTGATATACTGTTCGATCATATATTGATCGATTGCTTTCCTAAAATTTCCTATCATGATTAGAAAAGGGGCGATTTAGATGGGATGGGACAAGATTTGACACTTCTTCTACAATTTCTATTTTAAATGTACACATATTCACCTTGGCTTTATATTTCAAATATCTATTTAACACCTTTTTGCAAATATATTTTGTTTGGCAACTTTGTCACGTTAAACGTATAGTAAGAAGAAGACTGAAACAAACAACCTTAAAATGACTTCAACACATGCAAAAGTATGTACTTTACATAGCTGATGTCGTAACACTTCGCTATTCATCTTTGGAGAATAAACAATAGCGCCTTCGCTATGTTTGTCCTTTGAAAAGTGTGTCAGAGAGTAACTGGTTCGATCAGCAGGCTAGTGCAATATATTGCGTGACATTATTCTGAGCTGATTTATTTATTTAATGAACGTGATGCTGTTCTACATAATTTCATAAGTAGGCATGCTTTAAGAATAGTTTCGTTTAAGAATAAGAATAGTTTAGAATTTATTTTAAATTAGAACTGCCAACACTAAGGGCAGATTAGCTACAGAGAGTAGATTATACTATTTAGGTTTTAACACCATTCTTAATCATTTTTACGTGTATCCTAAATTTTTTTATGAATTTTTCTTAACCAAAAAGGTCATTATAAGATAATAATTAGTCTATTGTTATATTTTCAGGAGTTTATGATTACAAGTTAAAGATTTTTAATTTTAAACTTTCACATTTAGAGAAACACAAATTACATTATCTTAACATAACATACATTACCCGCAAAACAAAGAAACGAAATTTAAAATTTATTTGTCGATCTTTCACACTAAACAAAAATAGTTTTTTTTTGTATAATTCAATATTTTAAATGTCAGAAAAAAAAAAACACCATACTCTTTTACCCATCTACGATAGCGAGCGCCATCTATCGAATCAACAAGACAACAGTACTAATCACTGACATTGCAAAAGCGCACCATAATTCAAAATAATATAAAGGGCCCTCCTAAGTATTCCTTTATATTTATAATATATACACATACTCGTCTGTATGTGTTGTATAGGTAAAGATTGTTCCTCTTTATGCAAATGGATGTAAAATTTACAGAATAGCATGGTTATTTAAGAAAATTTTAGTTTAATGAGGTGCGCAGCAGAGTCGGCTCGGCTTAGGTATTTACCAATACATTGCAAAAGCTATATTTATTGCGGACATTTCTATTGACATTGCATTATTGCACAGACTGGGCTTTTGTGCAAGTTTCATTCATACATTTTTCTAAGTTGTAGCTCGGTATTAAATGGGTAGTATTGCTACCGGAATAACCGTATCATACTAAAACATTTATATCTTACAAGGTTCATCGATTTATTCAAACTAAATTATAAATAAGACATCTTTAATATAACGGTTATTTGTGAGTATCGGTTGGAAATCACCTGTTGATTAATAAATTAGCCTTTAAACGCAGTTGCAGTTATTCTCCCTGCTCCGCTGCTAAGGGTCACAGCGTGATAAGTTATATTATTCCTCAATTAATATTTTTGCAATACAAAAAGTATCATTTAAATCCTACTGATAGTTCCATAGATTAGCGCGTATAAACAAACAAACAACCAAAAACACTTCCATTTTATAAATGTAGAAGAAGGTTTATATAGTAGCTTTACTTTTGCCTTTTGTTCGCCTGCGCTAGACTTATTTTCTTAAAAAAACTGTTCACTAGAACAGTATTTATTTCGGATAACGGTTGCAGGTCCTTTTTTTGTGGTTCTATTTTGTATAAGAAAATTCGTCATAATTATAATTATTTGAGTAGTTAATACGTGGGAGCTAACAAACTTTTGAATCTATAATATTAGTTAATAAGAAGGAATTAAAGTCAAAAAAGTTAGGAGAAAAATCTATTTATATCTTATTATTGATAATACCAACAGACACAAAATATTTAATAGATCTGCAAGCAGAGGAGAAAAACTAGTAAACTATCTTAAATATATGTAGATATTCGGTTTACAGCTAAGAAGAATGGAGTGGTGCAGAAACTGTCGTCCTCCCCGGTGGCAGTGCGTGCGCGCACTTCTCTCGCTCCGCCTCCCTCGCCGAGAAAACCTGCACCCCACCGCGTGCCTGCCACAAGGCCTAACACACTGCCTACTAATAAAGGTCAGTTGTTGGTTATGAGTTAAATACTACTAATATATATGTAAACTAAAGCAATAGCTTTCCGTAAAAGATCGTCATTCGCAATAGCGAATGACGATCTTTTAAAGAATGCGAGAAAGAGGATTGTGTGAGTGATATGAATTAAATAATTAAGAATTAAGTTAATTGAAAGACGCTTTTTGCCTCGGTCGCCTTTAAAATAGGTATCGTTATAAAGTTACCACTACCTATTTTGAAGGGAGGTTCAATAAGCTACATATTATATATTATTACTATACTTATTGCGTATAGTAGTGTAGGTATATCACCAACATTGATCAAGGTTTACATAGTCAAAATCTACCAAAAAAATCAATAAAAAATGGCCAGCAATGCATGAACTTGTGATGCCATCTAGTGTATTCTTTCATGTGCACAATTGACGTATTGACGTAGGAGTCGATGTTTGTTTCAATGCCGTATTCTATAAAGTTCGTGATGTATCTAGTAGATGGCGCTTTTATAGTTTTTGGAAAGAAACGAAAACACATTACATTCACAAACACCCCGTTTTTTGAACGAAACCCGACGGGTCATCACCACACCTGAACTGATGGTGAAGTGGCATGTGGGAATTGAAGTTACTAAAACAACACGATGTTTGGTCACAAGTGGGTGTTAGCCAAAGGACATACCATATCTAAAACGGAAGCTTCTAGGATTTTCTGCAGACCTTGACCGCCTCTTTTGTAACAGGCGACCATGCCGTGTAATACGGAGGCCTTGGAGTTTACGAGGAGCGCGCGAAAAACATGGCGCCCCCGTCTCAGGATTTATCTGCTCAGTACACACTGCATCCTAAAACAATGAATTAGCTTGAATAACACTGAAAAACTTTAAATTAACTTAGAAAATAATAGAGCTTATATCAGGAAACTTTTTTTTGCATACAACCAATTTATGGAACTCACGAATAAGTTAATTTTTAAATGATTGTAAATAAACCCATTTGCTCTTGCGATCAAATAAAAAGATAACTTTCCAAAAGTAACTCTTAACAATGTTATTTTTATTGGTTTGAAAATTAAACATTACATATACTGATTGTCTGATGCGGTCTCTGATACTGAATCGACATTCATATACATAGTCATATCATATACGGTAGTTGGGTATGTACCGTACCTAAATGATAACGATAACTGTTTTTTTCTTTTGTGGGGCATATGGCATGGTATAGCTGCAAATATACTGTCTAATACTCTGAGTCCGAGTCCGATCCCCCTGTCGGCTTTTACGACATTTGCGGGAGACCGAGAGTCACACGGCAAACGGTAATTATAACTTCGTTTTTAATAGTAATTTAACAAGAATATAATTAATTAATTCATAATTCTTCCAAATGAAATTTTTAAATTAGGTATTCGTAGGTTATTTTTCTGTTTCTTCCGTTCTAATTAATTGACAGATATCCTATTGTGTTTTGAATAACTTGGTTTTAATTAATTATAGGATAGGTATTTGTCATCAAACAAAGAAAATACCTCATCTGTGAAAATTTCAAAAATAACGTGAAATATATTGAGCTTTGAGGTTAGTAGCAGTTTTCTGTTAAAAAATCGTAAAAATTAACGTGTCCTCCGACTGCTAGAATAAAAATAGAAAACACTGATCATTCTTTTCACCCACAAAAACGTGCATATAAAATAGACTGAAGAAAGCAATAAAACGTAACGGTTTTTAATTACATTCGATGTAACGGTACTATAAAATTTACAGTAGTCTTTAAAAGGAGTTTTATATCTTCTTGGTTGATTTTAGGGGTACTTACTGTCAGGTATTTGTTTATATATAAAAAGTTTGTTAAATGAAGTCCAGTGTTAGCATACATTCCTACAAGAATGTACTTTAACCCTGAACATACACTTTTATGGCCTGTAGTAAGTTTTTATTTTCCTTCTTTTCGTGAGTTAAATATTGTGGTTGGTTCTGTCTCTTGTATTTGCTTGTGGACGCCGATATTATACTTATAATACCGATATTATACTATAGAATTTGAGATATATAAAAAAATCTACACTCATTTCATCTTCACAATTAATTTGATTTGTTTGAAATTGTTCTACTAACCCTAATAAATAATATAGGGGACAGACGAACAAACGCGTCACCTGATGGTAAGTGACAACGTCCTTGGATACCTGCAACTCAAGAGTCGTAAGTGCGCTTGCCCGCTTTTGAGGGTGATCAGGGGTCAAGGAATGCGAGGCGAAAGAAGAGGTGAGATAAGGAGTTGGGAAAAAGGAGATAGGGATGTTGAGGAAAGGAAAGAGGAGAGGGGGATACGGACCTCCGGATACCTCACTTATTTCAGGGAAGTGCAGCGCAAGCGTTGCTTCACAACCGGTTTTCCGTGAGGTCGTGGTATTGCACCGGTCGAGCCCGCCCATTTGTGATTAAGCTCTATGGCTCTATCACTGATAAAAATAGCGCCTGATAGCACCTTTTATCGGCGTTTCTTTTATCCCAATTTAGCAAATACGCTTTTGGCAATATTTAAACAATGATATAAAAAAATATAGGTATATGATGTTCATAAAATAAAAATAAAAACAACCCAACCTGTGTTAACAAATATATCTATTATGAATTTCGGATTTAAAAAACTTAAGATGGAGTTCTTAAGTTGTTTTATAATATAATGTGTACGTTAAAATTTAAATCTAGATATTAATCACGATTTGGTAAGAATTTAGATAGATTGATTAAGTCACACATATGTACGTCAATTTTTGCTTTTAATAAGCACTGTCGAAACTGCTTTTAATTATTAGTTAATCCATACTGCAAGCAGTGGGATATTGTTGTAATTACATCATCCACTTCTTATAATTTACATCTACACTCAAGACGTTTTAATTATATAATGTTAATAATTATAGCATCAAGAAATAACAAATGAATTTTTGTTTCTTGAAGAGTGGGAGAAAATGTGAGCAATTTTGCTCAGAGAGTTGTGCATACGAGTATATTGCATACTGTCCAATATGCAGTGTGACGGTTTAAATGAGTGTTGACGTCAGTTAATCGAGCCAACTAATGTACATTTTTATTGTCCGTAATTAAAGAAAAAGCTAATTCAGATAAAACAATGCCGCGTCGTTACGTATAACACATCTTACATAACAATAGCTGTAAGAGTTTGGAAACGTGGTGTCAAATTGAATGGAGTTCACACTAAGAATTATTTTATGCTATATGTTAGTGTAACATCTACCCACACGTGGAAAGAATTAAACATGTATTGTCTTTATAAAAATGATTATTCATTGTACATTAGATTTCTAAATCAATATACATACTCTCTTTGACTATTATAGTTATGAATTGACTTTATTAAAAAAATACATACATATCTTTATGTGCATTTGTTTAAATAAGTTCGATGTTCGATGTGTGAATTGCTGATGTACATTTTTTTATATACCAACATAAACATATGGCTTAATTTGATGACTTCGTAATTATAATATTACTAATATGTGACCTACTCTTAAATAATACTTAAAAATTACGAATGGTAAAAACTTGAACATTACACTGCTACCGTACTACGCTATAAGAAAATTCAGTGAAAAACATAGAGCGTGACAAATCACCTCAAATAATAGAGGCTAAGCGACGCCCAACGAAAGTCCCTGTTTGTTTGATGAAAGTGCGAGCGAAGCAGTGGCAATAGGTAAAAGAGCGGACGACGACACTGTCGCACGCGCATCTGTGGGGTGACGACAAAAAACTTAGCCGTATTCACAGTTTCACACCAGAGCTCTTCCGTGCTGTGCTCATTATGTGCAATTAGTGCTTACTTAATATATCATTTTATAATTTAGAAAGGAGCATATTTTTGGCCAGTGGTACTTCTACTTTTACAAAATGTTATGGTGTTCTCTCTCTGCTGTATTCCATGTCGATTAACTTATTACCCGGAATTAAATGACAAATAAAAATGAGTCCACTTAACAAATTTGTGTCGTTTTTTCAAACTGAACCAAAGAACAGTAATCGAAGTCTTATTAATCAGAAGCTATTCTCGAGTGAATTAAATATCTGCAGTGGAAGTGTTGACTCCAAGAAGAACCAATGGGCCTCACTTAATAGACATCGGAAACATAAAGGTATTATATTTAATTTATTTTGTAATTTATTTTAATTATAAACTCACACTCATTACCTTTTTATATTAATTTTTTATCAAAATTTGTGTAGTGTGTGTATCTACTTGCGTTGCGCTGACTCCTCCAAGAATAGGAAGCAGACGATAATCATTATTCATATTCACCTTCGAACCTATATATGTTTGTCAACGAAGCCAATTTTGTTGCACAAGTTTTTAACTCAAGTTCAGTGATATAAGGGAATTAATACATTGGTTTTTAAGTATAATCAATAACGTGCAGGCTTTAAGTAGAGACTAATTCAGCGTGTGACCACGACTAATATGTTCAGTCTGGCAGTTCTGACTAAATTTTCAAACCATTGTGCCACATGCCGTTAATCTAATCATCACTTCTTAATAAGTTTAAATGTAAAGATTTCATTGTTTTGTACCTATTTACAAAGCTGTACCTACCTACCTAGATACTTGTGATATAAATATTTATTAAAACATTTATTTACGCATAGAATTGCTTATTTAAAGTCACTAGATATAGTTGAGTTATTATTATCTTGTGCCTTCAAGAATCGTCTTGTAAATGTTAATGTTAGAGCAGTCGAAACTTATCATTTATTCATACACATAGATAATCTGCAGAAGACGTGTGAATGCGATTGTTATTGACATAAATGCATTAAAGTGTCTGCCTTACAACGGACGTACAATGCCATTTATAAACGATAGCTCACCGATGTGGGTGGCATTACCTCTTTCACTATACTTGCTTTGTTCCTTCTTTGTATTCTGTCCTGTTTATGTATGAGGTCAATATATATAACACTACATTTCTATTAAGAGTAAGTATAGAATTGTAACCAAAGAAGTTTGTCAGGGTACTAGAGGTATTGTTTAAAAATTTCTCAGACTAAAAATTTGCAAGAAATAAACCATTATAACACGCAGCAATTGAGTTTGTTGGTAAAACAGTAATGATCGTGAAAGCGCCTACTCTGGGTCTGTGTTTGTTCTGTTGTTGTTCTTATTTTGCGAAAACTTTCTATAGCACTTCAGATTCGCAGCATAATATAGACAAACAAGACTTTAAATTATTTCATTTCTGTTGTATATACACATATGTGAATAATTTATAAAGTTCTACTTAGCGCTCACTGTAATTAATAATAACTATTTTTATATTACCTTTTAAATTACTTTTGGCAAAACTTTTTTTTTTACTTTGATTTTAGTCGGCCGAGTAGTTAGTTCATAGTTGCCAGTACAATATCAGTACTTGAAAAAGTTCGTTAGCCTTGTTTGGTAACGTATTGGAATAACATACATAAAATTTAATTAAATATTATTCTAAGAGATAGCATTTTCTTACCAATTCAGTAGAAGTCAAGTGACTTCGGATGTATCAGGTATTTGAATAGGTCTATTAAATGTGTCTTGTGACCAGTAATCTTCGCAATTAGACACACTTCGGTATATACCTATAAACGTTTTCAACTTCAAAAAAACTTTCTTGCCTATTAATTAATTTCAACATCAATCATTTATGTTTGAGTTCGCGAGACCTAAAATATGAAAACATAAGGCCTTATTACATTAATAGTTAACGTAATATAATTCATACCTAAGCATTATGTATTTAGGATACATTAGCAACGTGATATAACGAATCAAAACACCGAAATTTCCGTCTTTTTATTATGAAACCGGTACAAATTGTGTCAATACACTGTGTAGGCGGTTCATTCTTACAATTGAAGAAAGTATATCCTATGCGCGGAGTGTGGGAGAATGTTCTTGCAATTGGCCAATTTGCATCCTTACTTTTTACCGTGTGTAGGTTTCAAAAAGAGAGATTCAAAAAGTTTAAAACCGCTTTCGTAAAGCATTATTTATCCATTTAATTTGTCAAATGCCACCTACATTGCATTAAGTTGATATGTAAATGAATCGTTGTATGTTTTCTGACGATTTGATAGATCTCTCATCGAGTCATCTAATCTTCCTCTTTTAAGATTGTTTCAAAGCGCATCTCCCGGAATGCCATCGTTGAAGATTCTCCTACAGTATATTTATCACTTCCTTTAGTTTCACATTGTTATTTTACATAAGTTTTGTATACTAATTGGCCGTTATTTAGAATTTCGTCTGGTCAGTCGGTTTCATTCATATTTAATAGATACAAAGTGGTCTTATTATAAGCTATTGCTAGTGAGTTCGCAGTTATTAATTATATGACTACTATTTCCTATTACATAATGTATAAAAACATTTTGCAAATTTGTTAAGATGTCGTTTTA
The DNA here is from genome assembly GCA_947561695.1 of Tyria jacobaeae. Lineage (NCBI taxonomy): Eukaryota > Metazoa > Arthropoda > Insecta > Lepidoptera > Erebidae > Tyria > Tyria jacobaeae. The sequence goes on from OX387210.1 coordinate 10,697,883, forward strand.
TATAAAAATCTTAGATAATCCACTATACATTTGCCTAGACATTTAAAGTAATTATTAGAAAATATAGAACGAAGGCCATACATTTGGAAATGTAAAATGAATGTTACTTAATTACTTAAAGATCTCATAAGTACATACATAAATATTCTGGTTCGCCCATTAGCACTTCGGCTCCGCTTTGAACTTTGTATAAGCTTACATCCATTTTGGGATTTCTCGTTTTAGCCACGTCACCAATTAATGCATTTTTTACTTGTCGACGTCCTTTGAATCTTTTTTATCTTCGATACTTCCTTTGTTCCGCCCAATTTTAAATGAGATTTGGTATTATTTATTCTACTGTATTCTTCTAGTGTTTTTCAGTTAAATACTTATCATATGTATGTACTTAACATACAATGTTATAATACTTCGATGTTTGTAACCATACTTTGAGTCACGGTTTCATTATTTTACCTACTTAGACGCTTTATTTTTATTTTGTTCTAAAGATTCGTGATACGATAAGCAAGTATTTGAAGCAAGTATCTGTTATAATTTTTGCCTCGTATTGGAAATTATTTTCTACTATTATACAATTTCCGCTTCCTAGTTATGAAATAAAAATCTAGCGATTGTGTAGTATATAATATGTTTATTTTAATTCTGGCTCAGCATTTCAGTATAAGAAAAACTGTGATATATCATAATAACACTGCTCGTTAAATCATAATAGATACGTTATGTGCCTTTATAATTCACTTTCTTTTATTATTGATTCATAGATATGTACGTGTGTTTCACTATACACTGTTTTTTTTCTGTTTCTGAAAGTGGAACAGTAATAATTGCGAAAAAGATTACCAGCTTATGTTAATTGAGGATTTTTGCATTTTATATCGTCATGCGTTGTAAGCGTTTTTTATTTGGGTGAACTGGTATGGACCTTTATTATTATAAGCCTAGTTTTTGAGTTAGTTGTGTTACTGCACAGTTTACTTTTAAACCCGGTATGACTACTGTTTGTATGAAGATGCGGAGTGTAAAACGGTCTTAAAATTGTCATGCACTTAGGGAAACCCCCCTAGACAAATAACCGCCAGTTATAACCCACTACTATGCCATTTGGATGTTTTCACCTAGGTGTTCCTCTCAACTTTTTTTCTTGCTGTTGCTGGTAATGATATGATAAACTAATTAGAATGTGGAATGTGAGACGGTGTGCAGTGTTTGCTTTCGCTTTAACTAGTAATTGTGGTTTTATTTACGTATTGACGGATTTTAATACGAAACGAATGTTATAAAATCGATTTAATCTAAAATCTTTAGGTTTAATCTGAAACCAATCACCACGGATATTTATAACAATCCTGGTATCTTGCCATAATATATTTTATTGGCCTATATGTATGTCAAATTATGTAGTAAACTTATACTCTCTTACGCCCACCCTTTGCCAACCATAATTTAGTCCTACTTACAATTACTCAGTCTCTGTTCCCCCATCTTACCTTCAAAGGCGAGAAGTGCACTAACGATTCTTAAGTTGCAAATGTCCATTCGGTTGTCACGTACTCACATACAAAAATACAAAACTGCTATGGGATAACCGCGGTCCGCGACCTGTAGTGTAGTGCGTGTAGTGTAGTGAGTGCTGGTGTTTCTATACTGGAGTGGCCATAACCAAGAAAGTGGCTAATTTTCGTATAGGAATCTGCTGTCCTTTAAATTATAGTAGTTATTGACCCCTTGATAGTTTTCGTAGCGTGGTGATGGCCAACATTTGCTCTTAAAATCCACACATCCATCACAAGCCTTGTACATCCGCAATAGTTCAGGTGGTTTACGTTATACAAATTATAAAATTTTCTTATGCGTGTAATCACCAATATGGATATATTAAGCGAACGTAGATTTATCATATGTAACAAATGTGTATGTTATACTTTAATATTCATTCTAACAATGATGGAACTGTTGGAGCTGCTCCTTAAAGAAAGTATCTGCTCACAGGTCATAGGTCTTTCGACCTTCTGCTCGATTATGCAACATGTAAAATAGCATAAGCGATTGTTTGGGAAGGCGTAAACTACATGTTTAATAAATATTAATATTCCATTGTTTCTTTGTCTCGACTGATATATTTCAATGGTACACCAATTTTACACAGAGCGAATGAAATCGAGTTTAATTGGGTGAGTGATGTGTGCACGATTCCGTGAGAAAATATATGAATCAATTACTATATATTAACATTGTTTGGACAAGTGCTAGTGTACCTTTTTTTTTTAACGTGTGGAAACCCCCTCGTGCCGTCATCCCACCGGGGTTTTCGGTGGAACGGTGTGTCGGAATCGGCGCCTAAAATAGGAGGAATCCGGGAACAGCTTTGGTAAGACATCCGGAAAGTGCTAGTGTACCTATACTAACTTGAAACATGAGTGGTGCAATGTTAGTGTAAAATACCCATATGCCTATCCTTGCGGGGATAACCAAGTGAGAGTATATATGATATTAGACGGAAGAGGTGGTGAATGATATAACACCTAATTGTGTTTTTGTTATTATCTTTCTAGTTTACGTTATTATTATATTTTCTTCTTTTCCTGTAACAATTTAAGTGTGCTCTTTTGTTTTTTAAATAAATCTTTTCGTGGCAAGCGTTAAAGTGAGTCACATACATTTCTTTCAATTACTAGTTCTTCTAGACCTAACTAGAAAATGTACCATCATGTTCCCACAAGCTTCTTTCCTGGGTTATACCCGGGACTCGTGCAGTGGACCCACTCATGACTGAACACCGTGTGGTTTTAAGTTGATATGATCCCATGAGGGTTGAAACACAAAATATCATCATTGATCGATCGAAAGAAAAAACTATTTTAAAATCTGAATCACACAGTCATGACCGTGAACAGAAATAACAAAATTAATGATAGTGATATCCGTTCTCAAATTATGAAGGCCGCAGTAAAAACTCATTTTGATTGATATTCGATTTTGCGTCAATAATTTTATATCCTTTCCTTTCCCTCCTTCACCTCTCATCATAGAGTTCTAGTACCTAGATCTCTAGAGTTGCAGGTGTCCATAGGCGGCGGTTGTCACTTACCCATAGGGTACCCGTCTGTTCGTCTGTCCAACAAATTATAATATAAATAATAAAATTCATATGTATATGTAATAAGATAAACGACGAGTTGACGTCGAATAGAGAAGAATGAGTTCTGTGATAAACGCAAATTTATGTTGAACCTAAGTATGATGTGAAGACTAGAATTTAAGTATGTTTAATATAATGACTATGATTTAGTGATATAACTTGGTGAACTGCGATTCTCTTTTGTAATTAGGTTTTTCTGCCAGAAATTAAGCATCTATTAGTTTACTGTCATATTCGGAGTCTTACAAAGCAGATGGCAATAGGCTTCGATCACGTCAAACAGACATCTAGTTGTACGTAGCGGTTTGTAAAATACCTTGATCCATCTCTCTGAAAATGTTCTCTGATCATTGAAAGTCATATTACATTTATTTTTATATTGACTTCTGATTGTAAATTAAAAAAAAAAGGGGAATAGGAGAGAAAATATAAAAGTAAGCAAAGAACTCTGAAGAGACCAGTTAATATTTGCCACCAAATTTAAACATTGAAGTGAGGCAATATATCAATATGGACGTGCCTGAGAAGCCAGATGCGCATTTTATCGTTTCTGGCTAGTTTTCAAGTGCCGAAATCCCATTAGAGGTATATTAGTAACGGGAATAACCTCCCGATAACACATCTTTGCACAGCAGAGATTTTGTTTGATCATATTTTGTCTTGAGGTGCAAATATTTGTAAATAATCTTATATTGGACGCTATTTAATTTATCTTTAAGTTTTTGTAAATCTTTTTTTTTCGTGGGGAACTTGTTTTAAGCAATTTTGGCCTGACTGCGCAAATCGAATAAAATGTTTAAGTGGGTTCAATAACCTGCAAAATACCAGTTTAATATGTATCCATTATATTTTTTTTCTAGACGCTGTCTCTATCATTAAAGAATATAAATTAGTCGTTTAATGTTAACTTAATTTAATGTATTTATATGTATAGTATCATGTTTATGCCAAAAAAGTTACCTAAGGACAATATTTCACATGATAATGAAGCAAGATAGTCTTACTAAAATGGTATTGCTACAATTAAATTACTTACTACTATACATTTTTTAGTAGGTACATACCACTGACCACGTCCACAGCTACATTTTAAACATATGAGTGTGTTTTTGCGAAAATAAATAGAGCATAGAGTTCATAGAACAAAAAGGGTTGTAAAGGATTTTACCTTGTTGTTATTGTGTTTTGTCACCCTAGATGCGTAAAACCTTGTTAGTTTACGTAGGTATATAAATTAATGTAATGGACGTCCTGCAAAGTTTAGCTGTTCTTACAGAATATAAAACTCTCCTAAGTCATTTAAATGTTAAGTGGTACCATCATATCATAATTACATAACACGTAATATTAACGAACCATTTCAGTGTATAGTAACATAAATTGCACACCCAATATAATCGTAAATCGTAATTGGTGCCAAGTACTATTTCATTTCAAATGGATGGAGTAAAACAAGTCCATTCGTTTCTTATTTTCCGGATGTTATCGAAGCTGCCAGACAAGTCGTTTCGGTTTTTATTTTGTACTTATCTGTGGTAATTTACAGATACATGAACAAACTTTTTTAAAGCAAATTTCTACAGTTACTAAGTCGCTTTGCGGTTTAAATTAACTTGTACATATAATATAAGTTTTATTATATTTTTTTATCTCTCGGGAATAGTACTTTTCTCTGAATGAAAGATACCGTTTTCTCTAACCGGACGACATGTTTGCACAATTTCAGAATTTCATTTTTGCATTTACTATCTACTGGAACGGAAGGATTTGCATGTATTGTGTACAGATGGCCTATCAAAAAAGTTCAGAAAATAATAGTTCATTGTGGTTGCCAATAAATGACGTCCAGACACAAGATTATTCTATTAGAGTTGTTCTCCAAAGTATCTTTTAGTATTAAATGCGTTTGCATATGGCCTAACTTTAGACCAATTGACTCAGCGCTCCAAAGTAAACATTGCTTGAGTAATACTACAGCCCCTTGTTTGTCCCAGCTTTCTTAGCGCATATACATTAATTTAACCGCGAATAGTCGTGCATCGTGCTAATACTAATTGACATAGACAAATGATATCGCTACCCAGCCATCGTAATTAAACATAATTGTTTACGAAAGTCTAAGTTAAGTATTTTACTCCCTGCCAGTTTGTAATCAAAGCAAACTACATGGATTACACAACATCACGTTGTTTGTTAAGTCTATAGAGTGACACCAAAATCTAAATATTAAAGAAAAAACATTGAGACACCGTTAGATAGAACTAAACGCCTGTAATATCAAATATGTATAAGAATATGTATTAAAACGATATTATCGTGTCAACTTTCTGTAGTAGTTTTATGGGTTGCAAGTGCATATATCATCATTATATAGCGAAATAGTATACTGCTGGTATATAAGAAGTAACATTTCAAGTTTCAATGCGAAGATTATGGACTAATTAGGCAGGTAATTGAATGTATTATGGCACGGTATCTCGCTTCTTTTAGTTTTTGTGTGTTGGCTTGGTAATAATAATTATTGGTGTACCACACTTTATTTATGGTAGGTACAGCGGTTTTGACATAGTGATGTTGAACTTTATTTTTAAAAGTCGTTGTTTTAATTTCTTCACTTAAGAGTTCTCAAAATCACCCCCCTTCGTGATGACAGATCGCCATATTCCTACATTATTTGTGGTTTATTAAATCAATGGGTCTAACTGGAGCGGCTGCTATATCATAAATATTTAAATCTATTCTGTCAGTAAAACGGGGCTCCTATATCTAGCATAGAAAACTAAGTTGAATTTATTATTGATTAGTTGCCCCGACAGACTTCGTACTGTGTGAAGTTATTGGCCTGTCGTAGCTGTCGTAGCAGTAGTAGGAATATATAAATAAATACATAGGTATATATTCCTTGCAATTTTTTCCGTTTTTTTTCTCTCTATAAAAACTCGCCTCGTGTTTTAACGATAATATAAATTTTTGCGCTTCACAACACATTTGTCTATTCATTTTATTTATATAGATTACATGTAAATGTCGGTATTTTTTGTATGTTAAGTAGTAGCTATACCAGTGACTTTTAGCTATAAACAGACTAACGTTTGAATTTACTACTGATCAATGAAATAACATTTTCTATAAATATTTATACCGCATAAATAGCTAGGGTTGTCACAAAAAGTTGTTTTTAATAAAGCTGTCCTTAAATAAATTTCTTAATATTAAGTAAACGGATATCCTTTATAGTCGCGTATCGGCATTTTCAATGTCATCCCAATCAATCATTAGTCCGTCTAGCACTGCATTTGGGAGGCGACGCGCGGTTCCGTCCTACGATGTACTATTTATGTACCTTTCATTAGTTCTCAGAAGCAAATGTGTGGAAGTGAGGAGCTTTTTGTATCGGAAGTCGACGTTTTAGTTTCTTTTACATCGACTTAGAGCTTTTGTGCCAAGGTGCTTCTGTTTAAACGGCACCTAAATGGTACGTTATTTGGAATTAAGTTGTGAACATTCAAAGCGTTTTATGTTCAAACAGAAATTTGTATAAGTTTATTAAATACTTTATCAACACCTTAATATTATTTTAATAAAGTTTAAAAAAAAGGGTATTGGTGTACTTTGTTTTTAGACAGAAACTGTAAACGATTTAAGTTGCGGTAATAAAGAGGTATGTAAGAAGTTTCGTAACAGTTCCTTACAACACTACCTTGCCCTTTTTGATGTGGTTACATAAAAACGATATCGCTTCTAGCTTTAATGTTGCCGTACCCAGAATGTATTCCTAGTGTTCTTTGATCTCACCTTAGCGCAAAGACGCCGAGAGGAGAAAGATTTATAAAGTTGCTGAATGTATTTTGATTTCAGTATCAACATATTATTTTAATTTGTGTTTGAAAAAGCGAAGTTGACATAATTTTGCAGTAAGAACACGGAACATAAGAGTTCAGCTTTGATTTCGTTGCTATTATTTCTCAGAAAATTGAGAATCATACTATTTTTGTGATGTATTCAAGTTTTGTACGTGTTCGGCTTCGTAGTTTCAGTGATGTTTAGACTTGCCAGTTCCTTTATTCGGTTTTCAGTGAGAATTACTCTGAGTTATGGAGCGTGTGAGGCCAATTCTGTTAGGCATTCGTACACATCCGTCGAGAAACGTGCGTCGATCTTAAATTATATTGTGTTGACTATATAATTCACTACTTTATAGCATCTTGTTTATTGGACTTGAGAGTTTATAAAATGTATTTGGAGGCATGTAAATTACACACAACGTAATAGCCATATGGTATACTACATAAGTGGGAATATTTTAACTATGTTGGTAAACTAAAAGAAATATTTTGGAAGGTCTATAACATAACATAAGACGTGCATAACCCAATAATTTGGGTACACCACCATTTACCATAGTACAGGAATCCGCAGTAACCTAAAAAAGCTATGAATTTACTATACTTACTGGGCTGATGGATTGTAGAATGTTATTTATTGGATGGCCAGGAATACAGTATAGTCCAGCAATAATTATGAAACTGTTATTATATCTTTATTGTGTTGAGACTTTATTGGACGACCCACATTCCCATTTGTTCGTAGAAGCACGTCTGAAAACGATGCCAATAGTGAGCGGGATATGAAATAAATATAGCGGATATTTCGTTTGACTTTGTTGTGACTCTGTTGTGTTTATAACAATACTAACAGGACTCAACAGGATTGGATTTATTATTATTTTAGGATTTAATATTATATAGTATATTATTGTTATATGTATGTATATATATATATATATATTAATGTTTTATAGTAGATTAGAATATATACAGAAAGCACTATTATGAAACATAAACCAACGAAAAGGCGTGAGGAACGAAGTATCAGAATTAAGTCTTAATACATAATTTTCGGTCTCGCTCCCATCCGCTCAGAGCTTGTAACGCGAGGAAGTGAGTATGATGAGGAATTTAAGGAATTTAGTTGCAAAATGTACTTTTTGTCCACATTATCCTATCTCAAATCGATAGGAAACTGAGTGTCGCTGAGATTCTTTATATGAGTGTTTATCTCAAATATATCAATATACAACCACACGTGGTAGACCCATGCTTAGCCACTAATAGGCCGGCTCGACCTTTGCTATACCACGGCATCACAAAAAACGGGATTTGAAGTTTGCATTTCTGCAAAATTTGTAAAGTTTCTGGAGGCCCAACTACCCTCACCTCCCCTGTCCTCTTCCCATCTCCCCATCCCTCCTCTCTTCTTTCCCCTCCCCGTATCCTCCCGTACCTCATTACCCTCCAAGGCGGGCAGCGCACTTACGACTCTTGAGTTGCATTTGTCCATGGACGGTGGTTGTCACTTACCATCACTTACCATCTGTTCGTCTGTCCCCTATATTATATAAAAAAAAACAATACATGTAGGTATGATCATTAAAATTGGAGTTAAACTCATATATCTACCTTCGTACTATGAGCTTGCATCACGTAGTCGTGTTGCAAGGATATTGTTTTGTTGATGATCTAAATTTGATTAAACTGTGTGAACCGCCGGCAAGGATGGCCGAGAAAAAATACGACTCTATTTTTATTTTCAACGCTATTATAGGACCGTCCCACGCTAGTTGCGATTGCGAAGTTCTTTCTAAAGCTATTTATACAATATTAGATATGTTGGTATGTTGTGTGCCTAGAGTGCACTCGTTATCGAAACAAACACAGGTGTGAGTCAAGCATTGGATAACTAGTAATGGTTACTGAAATTTAAATCAAATATTTCTGTTTATAGCAGCAATGATTCATCATTTAATTTATTTGATATTGGGAGTTATGGTCGCGGTGTAGTTTTTGACAACTCACGCACGGCATTGCTAAATCTTTGATCTCTATGGGCGGTCACGCAATAGAAAGTATTTTTGCCGGATATTCAACAAGGTACGTTAGAATAGAGAAATATAAATAAGAGTTAAAAGTAATTCTACGAACGTTACAGATGTTAGTTTATGATTGTTCAGGTCACGTTATATAACTTGAAATGATACGTTACAGTTAACTTCAAAACTATAGATCCTATTGTTTTTATGCGCAGAATTCTTATCTCTTTTTAAATAAGTCTATTTGTAAGTATAAGTATCATTTATTATAATGTTCTGATTATTATGAAAGGTATTGTATTCTGCAAGTCTGAAACTACTCGATGTACACGTAACACGGATATAAATACATATTATACGCACCTACCATTATCTACATTTTATTTACATAGATATATTTCATCAGAATCTGACGATAAATATCTGGACGATTCGCAATTTTTTGTGCTACATCATGGGAGTTTTCTTAACAGCCTTATATTTCGGAAAAACGAAAATTAGTTAGGTATCAAACAATTTAATAACATTATTAATGTAATGTTTTTACTTAAATACATACACTCACGCCTGTATCTCCGAAGGGGTAGGCAGAGGCGTAATTAACGCCCATTTTGCCGATTCTAATATAGTCCCATTCTCTTGCAGCAAGCTCATTGCCGTCATACGGACACTTTTTGGGAAGAAGATGGTAAAATTTTGAATATTTTAACAGGAAACGGAGGATAGAGAGGGGAGAGGGAAGGAAAGGGATATTGCCTATGCAGAACGATTGGAGGAGTATAAACAATAGCTCAAGCAAGTCCGGGTCGCATACCTACAACGCGAAGTGGCCGGTGCCGGTGCCTCTAACTAAATGTTTTCAGGTCTGAAATATAAATTTATTGAATGAAACTTACTATCAAAATTATTGACGTGGACACTTAACATATCTATATCTACTTAATGTATTTGTTCAGTGTTGGAAGCACGTCAATTAATACATATTGATAACACTCCACGTGCTTATAAGCAGGCTAGAATGTTAAGTAGCCCTCGTTTGTAACGATAACCTGTTAAAATGTCATGAGGCACCATACATATATATGTAGATACTGTCTAGACGTGTCGTACATTGAAATCACGATATATATATATATATATATGTATATAGATAATTTGGATAAGATTTCGCTGTCTTTATTTCATAATAAGTGATTGAAATTTGGAAGGCAAGTTTTTGCTTACTCTCTTGCATAGTATCAATTTTCAACTTTAATAACATTTCACTTTAATAACATCTTTCTATTCAGACAATTTTTGTTTACAAACATATATATCACGGACAGCGAACAGGTTATAAGTCAAGTCTATAAGTCTAAGGACTAAAGGCCTTAGAACCTTCGATAGTAGTATTTTGCATTCTTAGTTACTTGTATAAATAATAATACTAACTTCAGACATCTCGCACACGGCCGTCTCATCCCAAACTAAACAGAGCTTGAACTGTGGTAACCAGACGACAGATAAACATACTCATATATATCTAAATACATACATATAATAGGAATAAATCACACCCAGGCAGAACAAATACTCGTGATCATCACACAAATATTTGTAATGGGTACGAAACGAGCCCACGACCTCTGGCTTAGCAGGCAGGATCACTAACACTACACTAATTTATAAAACGTATCAGACAAAACCAGTTACCAAGCTATGTTATAGGTTGTCGTCGATTGAGTGAGGTTATCGGAGGACCAAGGGGAGGGGGTGTGGTTGATCTGTATTGCGGTAGTCACTTATAATCAGGTGAAACGTCCGCTCGTTTGCCCTCTATACGACTTATGTATATCTTGGCTACTGTGCATTTTTCGGAAAAGAAAGTTTTCTGTAGCATCGTTGCATAATAAGTCTGAATAAGGAAGTCTGTAGAAATCGTACTATACTATGCCTACGTCATTTATAGTTACACACGTATGTCCTGTCAATTTCTACAGCAAATGGAAGGTTCGCAGAGCAAGTGAGTAAACAGGGAGTTAAATAACTTACTTTTAACTCAGTACAAAAGATTTTTCTATTTGTATTTTGTTGAAGTAATGATGATCAACATCGATACAAGTGCAACAATTGAATGAATAACACATTACCTTTTTAAGAAAACGACGTTTACTTCGGACTGTGTTGTTTTTTGTTTCATGCATAATTTTGTTGTCTTGCAGTAATCATAAGTAATACAGTAATCATCACTTACAAGCGATGCGTGTTGGAAAGCATGATGAATTACATCAATATGATGAGTAGGTTGGATACTGTCAAAATATTAGATCTTAAAATCTGAAGTTGTAAATAACATGGACGGATTTGTCACTTATCATCAGGTGGACTGTCTCTTCGTCTGTCCGTCTATTAAATAAAAAAAACAGATATATGTATATTATGTATATTTACCTAGTCTTGTAATGTTTACAGAGGATTGCGTGTTTGTAAGTACTTATTACCCCGGGAATTGCAAAGTACAGTTGCAGCAAACATGACTGTTACGCCAGTTTCCGCCGTCCGTTGATAGCACACTCGAGAAAGGCCTTTAACCGTTAATGGGATGTAATTAAGCAGTTATTCTATCTTGTTGCTACACTTTTACTCCATGTCAACGCATAGAAAATCTCGATTGAACTTCAGGTTACACTTGATGATGAGAAAGCGGTGGTATAATATTAATTGCTTAAGATTATGTACATTTTCTCATAAAGATGATTGAGTGGGTAGTAAAAAATTATGAGAGAAAAGTAATATTTAATTTAAGTGACGTTCTTATTAGTTAAAAGCAATTTTATACACGTATAAGATATATTGAGTAAAGTCTTAATATACTCGTAGCTCGTCTCGTAAGAAGACATAATTTCTATTCAAACAAAAACCGGCGTTTATTTGTGTGTGAACAATTCAGTTACCTGTAAAATATGTAAATTTATGTATAGAAACCGTCATGGCCCTTTGTGCTTCAGATGTGGATATTTTAATTCGTCTAAATTAAATTGCATTTTATGGTTTGAACAACTTTTATCTTTTCTTTCTGTGAGCCCATAATACGTGTATTCCCGTAGTTATCTGTACCTACTTCTATTTGCAGGCGGCCTAATGTATAAAAGCACTGATGTACATTGTGCAAAAAAAGCAACGCAAATCGAATGTAATTTTATATTTAAAGTAGGCTTTAGAGTAACAAGTACAAGGACTCTTAGTTATTTTTATAAAGTTTATCATTGCCAAAGTGATGTAGCTATAGGAAACCATACGTGTAGAGTAGTAATGATGGCACACGGCCATTATATTTGTAAATATAGTTTGTGATTCAGTAGCTACATGAACAACTTTTTCAAAGGTTATTTGTTTTATTAAGATCCTAAAATTATTGACGTAGAGAAGGTAGATAGGGTATATGGCTTTTAGAACTGAAACTTTAAAACATGCCAATTGGCCTTTTTTGTATGTGGGAACCATCTCCAGCTGTCATTCCATCAGGGTTTTCGGTGGAACGGTGTGTCGAAATCGAACCGACTACAACTACAGCGTGGCATACTGCGGCTCAAAAAGGAGGAATCCGAGAATGGTTCTAGTTCTATTTACCACATATCAGGGATAAATATTATTGATAACTATATTTTCGTACTACAGACAGTTTTGTGGTATATTTTTGGCCCCGTTACAGTGACATAAGTCTATACAAACTCATTATCTTTTTAAAAAAAATAGTAAACCTTTGTTTGTTTTGCGTGGAAACCTAGATAATGAACTATGGCAGTACAAAGACGCAGTATTATCTATGTACGCAATCTTATAAGCCATGGGAACGACGCAGCCTCTTTTAGCATACAACGACCTATTGATTTGATTAGATTCTAAATGATTTGCATATAACTAATGACGTCAACTTCGTCGAATCGAACATTCGTTTATTAAGATGTATTATATAAATAGGAATAGCTTCCCCAAAACAGTTTTGTTTTGTAATGATAAGTTTATTCATCTCCCTTGTGTACATAATTTAATTGATAAGTAAAATCATATAAATCTCTGTAATACTACCTGTTTTCTGTATTTGAACAACATTTGATCGCTAGCTATTAACTGTGTTGTCCGTTGCTTACATTAGTTGATCTCCATATACGTTGATCTTGTTATATTGTTTACAGCAGTAATAAATGTCAAGCCAATTCAATTTCTACTAAAACTTATACTCCTAACTATGAGTACTTATATAATTCTTACCAAAAACTTTTTGCGAAACATTCACTGAACAGCAATGTTTTCCCAAAAGCGGCTACTTTCATGCACTGATGACCGGGTACGAGGTTATGCTGCTCGTGTGTACGTGTACACTTCAGTAGATAGTCGGGTATGATAGCTTCAGTCTTTGCGGTGCTTTGGCTGTACATACAAACGGTTTAATTAATGCTATGTATGTTTTCGAAAGGCGTAAGGTGCTTTTAGTTGTGAGGTTTCAACAGACATCTGATCTGCGACTTTTTTTTTCCGTGTGGAAACCCCCACGGGTTATTACCTCACCGGAGCTGACGGTGAAGTGGTATGTCGGACTCGAACCGACTAAAACCACACGGTGTTCCGGCAAAAGTGGTCCGGTCTGATCTGACTTGGATTAACACTTAAGAATATTTATTATATTTATACCTTAAACATATACTAATAATATTATAAATATTCGAAAAGAGAAAAAAAAATATATATTAGTGCACGTTGTCTGCAGTGTATGTGTTCATGTAGTGCTTTGACGCATATTGCGTTCACTTTAAGAAGGGTACACATTTCGTGTGATAATGAAACTTAATAGATTGCACGCCTTACACGCACGGGTGCGCGTATATGGAAAGAGATTGCATCTGCGAAATGCTAATAAACATTCTAAGTATAAAGAAAGTTAGTTTTTCAAGCCATACATATGCATGGTAGACGTAGGCGAGGGCGCCGGACCGAGACACAACCATTTGTAAAGTTTTACTTAGGGTGTTACAAAATTACTGTTCCAATTGTGTTTCATTATATTTCCGTAGAAAGTCTCTTTCGTAAAAAGGTAAAGTAGCAACGCCGTCATATAAAATACAAATAGAAAATTGTTAAAGAAGAGCGTGCGAGCGTGGGTTACAATTTGATAACAGCATTGAGATACATGTAACAAAAGGTAGAGTTGTACTTCTCTCTAAAATAAACGAAGACTTGTCAAGTTGTACGACAACTGTCAACGTAATGTATGGCTATTAAAACCTTGATTACGTTCACGGGAATGCAATCACACCGCTATTTTACCGTAATGTGTTTTATCATCTTTATATCTGCTATCATTAGATTGACATTGCTTTGTTATTTCACTAGTAGTAGAGTAGAATGAGAGAGTAGAACTTGGAGTAGAATGTATTGTATGCGTAGACGGAACTAACGGATGCACCAACCAAAGTATTCACAACGCATCACAAATAGTTTCCGCTACGATTGTCGAGGTCTAGAGCCTTGTATACGTTAATTGTTCGTCGTTAACAGAACATTATTAGTGACACGCGATAACTGAGATCGTACAGGTTGAATAGTAAAGCTGAATAAAATGGTTGTTCTCATCACTTGGTCGTTAGACAATGGAGCTTCTTGAGAAAGTCGGATAAGACTGTTCTAAATCGTAGATTGACCATGACGCTACTACTCGCTGTTGGCATTTTTTTTTATTGTACCATGCAGTTTCATTGGTCTATCCGGCCAGTATTTTTTTTGTTGTATTAATTTGTCTGATGAGAAACAGATACCATTAAACCATAGTGTTTATATGTTATAAAATTGATTTTGTGAATATTCCTTAAGTCCTGTTTAGTACTTTCACTAATCGATAGAATAGCTTTTGATTAAGCTAGGTCTCCCTAGTGTAGCTTTTAAAATAGTGATTTATTTGAATTCGAAGCCTTCTTTGTGTTTGGGATGGACGGGAGTTATAATTAATGCCTTATTACGTAAGTGTTATGTAGTTAGTATTAATTATCAGGGTTGCTATTTAGTGCCTTTGCACGTATTCTTAGATCAGACTTGTTGCTGGGGTACAGTTTGTTCGAATTTTTAACATATTCATTTGGTGATAGTGACGTTAGAGTTATATTGGTCTAGTATTTTTTGACAATTTGCATTTAAATATAATAATATAATATTTACAGAGATGACAGACAACGTAGGATGGAGGAAGGTACTTGCTTTTAAAGTCAACTCTCAGTGGGATCTCAATGATGTCTTAAAAATTAAGATTTTGTACCAGATAACCTTTTTTTCATTCTAAAGTCACAATGGGTTTTGGGTCACAATATTTGAAAGTTCATTCATAAAAACTTTCAAATATTCAAAGATTACATTTATTGAAAACACTCAGCTCATTAACAAATAAGAGTAAAATATTGCAGAAATCTGATAAGCGCGCAAGCTAGCAATTAAGAAATATACATTTACGGCATGAGTTGCGAGAAAAAAAGCAGTTATAATAAAATGTCAAGTTTATGTTAGTGCTTGTGTCGAAGGCCTATCTCGTTCCTCAACTTTCCTCCGACAGCGACAGGTGCAATGAACCGTCACTTCAAAAGGAAAAGTTTCACATATGCATGTACGCGTTGTTAATACAAATAAATAATAATACTAATACAAAACGCACCACAACTTTCAGTTTGTATTGTTCCAAATGATTTTTGTCATGAAAAGACGATTCATGCACCTCGGTATAATAACTACACACGAATATCAGATTTACAATTCATTTAGATTGAGATATCAATTCAGGATAGATAAATATAAATAAACGAATTCGTATCCGTCACTAAACAAAAATATTTTATTCTATATTTTATTATATATGTGTCCGGTAATTTTATTTGTGTTACATGGTTACTGCTCTATGAACTGAACTGAACATGAGAAGATTCATTTGTGTTTATTAATGAAAATGGAATGGTCGTTTGTTGTGTGTAAAATGAAACATTTAAATTGATCAGCGTAATGTGTACCTTTACCTTGGAGTACTATTACAGGAATAGTATACTATAAGATTTTCTGCAACTTTTTATCGTTTACTAATGAATACTATTTCCGCATCGTTGAGTGCTACTCTACTGATTGTGCTTGATCGGAGTTAATGAAGAAGACCGTTCGAATACCGCAACGGACTCAAAACGTCAGTTCAAGACATAGCGTGACTCGGAACGCACGTACGGAACGTCCCTTGTTACGTCTATTTACGTTGTTCGCGCCTTGGCGAATGTTTGGGCCAATATTTGCACTGCAGGATGGGTTCACGTATCGGTGAAGTGTGGAAGTGTAGTGAATTAAGTGTACAATACATTATGAGTTAGTTGTAAGTGGAACTTCACAAATGTTTGTGGACGGACGAGGTTAGTACTGCTTGCCCTTAAGACATAAGAATTCTGTTAATTTAGTGTTAACGGTGCACAACGGCTTAGCTCAGGGATTAACACATTCATTTATTCTTTTAAACATGCTTCCCCGATTAGTACGTAACGGTCGAAAAGTCTCCTACAGTGTTGCGTGTTTGAATGCAATGGCATTTAGAAATTAAGGTTGGTCGGTGCGTATGTGATGAAGATGTCATTTACAAATCAAAACGTAGTTACGATTTTGCACGTAGCTTTCCTTTGTACTTCTGTAATATAATAATACATAATATCATGGCATAATAATGATACTTTCAGAAGAGTAATAACAGGGACATGACATTTATGCAATAAATTAAATTTGATCACATATTGTGAGATATTAAACACGTCAATATCTCACAATATTTTACATGATCTAGAAATCAATCTCAAAATCACAGGGAATACTATTATATATTTATATTATAATAATGCAAGTAAGTGTTTAAAAATATCAAGAGTACTTTTACTGACTATAATGGATGCGTATCGATTTATAACAGTATATTTCATTTCTTGATATAAAACATCTTGCCCCTTAAAAAGGTTGTTGCCTAGTGACCTTGACGGCGGGAGTCAAAGCGTTGAACTACCGGAGGGCTTAAATACGAAAGTTACCGATCGGCCTTGCCCTCAACAAGGTTACAGTTTTCCATGAATAATTTTTACCGCATTGCACACTAACAGTACAAACCATTGTTTACTGCACAGTTTCAATTGCAAACTTACTGTCAGCAACTTATGTAGTTAATACATTCTATCGTTGCAAGTGAAATCCAAGGCATTGGTTTCTAATTTCCAAGCCTACTTTAATAATAAGTTTTGAAATTATTTACATTAATTACATTAAGTTAGAAATTAAATATAGATCAATAAAATAAAATTGTAATAGACAAATAATCGCTATTTTATAATACTGAACGTCATGAATTTAATAAACATGCCTTGATTTATTTATTTATATTTTACTTTAAAAGACAACTCCGCACTCTGAAGTATTCCTGTGTCGAGGGGATGACTCTACAAACATACAAACATCGCCAAAAATAATACCTAGGCTCGTCACAACTGTTTCTAGGTAGCACAAATTCTGGTCACGTGTGGGAACAGTCAGCCAGTCAATACAGTCAATTGCATTGAAAGTTCAAGTACTAGTAGTAAGTGTTGAATCACATAGAACTGAGACTTGGTGTTTCTGTGAACACAGGAGGTACGAGATAGATAGTATGAAGTGTCTCGCATTTAAATGTCTTGTAAAAAGTTGTAAACAGACAAATAAACATAAAGGTTTAATGTATTTTATTGCATTTGTGTGTGTGTTTTATTGTTTTGTTTGCCTTAATGTCTCTTATAAGATTTTGGTTGACGATTTGATTATACGTCGTTGCTATATACCTATATTATCTTAATTACTTAGTTGCCGTGTGGTTTTCGGTGGAGTAGAATAGGTCCGCACCATCTCTTCCTGCTGCGGCTGTCTTTAAAAGCGATGAAGGAGACACTATATATCATCATCATCATCATCATCAGCCTATCGCAGTCCACTGGACATAGACCTCTCGCATTGCACGCCACTTTGATCTATTTTCGGTTGACGGCAATAGGCTTGCCCGGTATTATGTTAGTGAGACATGATTATAATTAGTAAAATGTGTGTTTAGTACACCTCTACCTATCCCTTCGGGCATACAGGCGTGAGCGTAAATATGTATGAGTTGTTAATACTAAAGTAATGATAATGCAGTGTTGTCAAGAAAATATCTTTAGTCATATTTTTCAGGGCGTATACTAAGGTGTTTTGTTGTTGTCATTATTATTACATTTAATTGTTTATAATTCAGTAAATAGAAATATAGCTTAACGGCCAGGTAAATAAACGTGGCAATGTTATATATATAAATCTAATGCTCAAATCCTTTTTATTTTCGCTAAAGCTCCGCCCAACGCGATTACGTCAGGATTTAGTCGACAAACCAGTCACATAAACCTCTTCATATGTTGCTTGCAAGTTGTGTTTAATAAGCAATTCTTCAAATTTATTGCTATTTAACAAGTCGTATTATAAACCTTGTATAATTCATTGTAACTATGAATTTGATGGACACAACGAATTGACTTTTCTTTACCTCCGAAATTTATCAGACGTCTTGTCTCCCTGGTACCGAGAGGCCGTTTATTTAAAAAAAAAAAAAAAGATTTGGCGGCTTTTTGCAGTACGTTTTTATACTAACATTGGACTCTTGCCAACACATGCACAATACCCGGTGTTCGTCACAAGTTCCGAGGTCGGCTAATGTATTCTATGATTTAATAAATAGATAAGTTGGCATCGCTATGAGAGGATTACCTAAGCAGGTGTTCATAGTTGAGACATAGATTATGAAGTACGTAAAACTAAAAGAAGTACGTAAGTAAAAGAACTCAGTACAACTGAGGAGAAACAACCTTATTTGAAGTGGCTCTGAGTTCTTTTGTTAGATTTTTATTCATTACCAAATTTTAGTATTAATTCCACAAAAAAAAAGAAAATGTCTGTACACCGGGCGCCACCTATCTATTCAATTTCGAGTAAATTGGAGAATCCCTCAAAAATAGCCAAAATTGAGGATTTGCCAAGAAAAAAAAAGTTGAGATCTAAGGCAAGCATAATTTTCATGTATTTTGATCTGTTAAATACTAATTTCGATCGTACTTTAATCATAAACTTTTTTAATTCAAAAAAAGTGGAAGAAGAGGTATCCACGTCTTAGATAATTTGAGAATGAAACAGTACTATACCCTCGAAAAACCATTTTGTGTACTTATACGAATATACGAATCTTAATCTTGTATTTTAGAAATAAAATATATAAGAAATTTATTTAATTGTGTTTAAAAGATTTTTTTCCATTTTTTCAGCAGCAATTTTCTGCTATTTTATCGATTTTTTGCAATTTTATGAATGTTTGAGGGGACAATGGGCCAAATTTATTGCAGAATCAGATCAAGCAGATTAAATTACATGAAGATCTTCGTCAATCTGGTCCACAAAATTTTTTGTACCTAGATAATCCCAATTTTCGTCGATTTTTGCAATTTTTTTACATTTTTTTTTAGATTTAAAACGGCTTATGATTAAAGTACGAACGAAATTAGTATTTAACAGATCAAAATACATGAAAATTATGGTTGCCTTAGATCATAAAATTGAAGGCTGGACGGCCTAAACTGACTTGAAATTCGTATTCAGCGGGTGGCAAAACATGCCCGTAGATAGGTGGCGCCCGGTGTACAGACAATTTTTTTTTTGTGTGCCGGTGTTCTCAGCAAACCTGAATAATATACCATACAGTAGTATCATTAATTAGAAATAGCGACTCCGTCAGTTACGCAATGCATGGTTAAAAAATATTTGCATATCGTAAGCACATCGTACGAGAGCTTCTTTTGTTTGGACAAACTGAGTAAGTTGTCATTAAAGTATTACGTGAAGATATAATTTGCAAGGCAATCAAATGATACTTAGAGCTGGACTATACATTAATTGCATGACCAAAATGAAGTTAAAACTTTCTTCCAAACTTGAAACATTTGATTCAGCAATCATTAACGTAGTAGTATTATATGTATTTATATGGGAAGACTTCGTGTACCTTTCTACCCAAGCGCCCCCTGAAATCTAACATCTTTTCTCTACGTAAGTAGTAGTGATACTACTAAACACAATGTCTGTCTGTCTGTTTTTCTTGGTTAATCATTTGAAAGGAAAAATGTATTTATTTGGGGTTTGATATATAGTTCATACGATTTGAGCAATCGTAAACACATAATCTGTGAATTTCTAGACTTCATGATGTGCAAAAGACTATAAATGACGTGGGATACATTATAAGATAATACAATAACTAAACTTACAAACCAGAACCTGAGCAGATTTTTTCTAAAAATATTACCAACCATTGATATACTAGTAAATAAACTGTTTTTATTTACTAAATAGTATTTCAATGGGACCACCAATATTTACTGAAGAAATTTTTTTTTTTTTTCTGCGAAGTAATTGCTGCTCTCCGGCGTTTTTTTTTTGGATTTGAGAACTTTGCATAGTTCGTAAGTAAGTTGA
This sequence comes from Tyria jacobaeae, assembly GCA_947561695.1. Classification (NCBI taxonomy): domain Eukaryota; kingdom Metazoa; phylum Arthropoda; class Insecta; order Lepidoptera; family Erebidae; genus Tyria; species Tyria jacobaeae. Next base: position 10,718,447 of record OX387210.1, read on the forward strand.
GAAAGTAAACCGCAATATTTGACATTTGAACGATTGCAATAGTATAGTATTGGTTCATAATGGTCAAGCACATTTTAATGATATTATTGACACATGCGGCCTTAATTAAAGAAAGAGTCGCTATCAATTTGCATAGGTGTCATAGAAAGCTAATGAGTGGTAGATTTGACTTGTAAAGTGTAACTTACGAGTATGACTTCTCTTATTAACATGATAGTTTATTACATCTAATAATTTTAGACACGTATTACACATTTTGGAGACACATAGATATGTGTAATGTAACTATAGGATCTGATAATTATTATGCTCCTGCGTTTTTCGTCAGTTTTTGTTCCGTAAATAAAATCATCCACCACGGAATATTGCTAATTTTGTTTTTGATTCGTATGAGAAATAAAATAAGTTTAACCATAAACACTGTCTTCTTAATTATGATATAGAAAACGCAGACGTGTATTGAGAAACCCATTAAATCTAATAGCAGACGCAATGCAACTATTTTATTAATATGTTGTTTCGTAATTAAAGATTTTTGATCGTCACCTACATTTTACTCGTGAAGTAAGTATAATGTTAATTGCAATATGCATGAACACGTTCAATTTGATTATAAGTTCTGCTATGTTATGAGGACTATGAAGTGTTAACTCATAAGAAATATTGTAATGAAATCTTCATATCAGACTATTCAAAGCAATACTAGACGTATCTAGATGAAGATGAACGAAATGTGTTGATCTTCGTTTTTGGTATGCGTCTCTTAGGTTTAGAATGAACTGCGTTCATCTATTTTTTCGTCGGATTATAATCTTGGAACTTTCTTCAAAGGTATAGTGGTTAGAAACAACAGGTGAGTTAGAATACCCCAAAGATTTTTTTTTAAAGTACTCGGTGATCATGGTTATGGTACCTGTAGTTCAAATAAAAACAACGCGGGTTGAATAATACTTTTAATGGCGATCTTTAGAGTCCTAACCTCGGGGTGATAAATAGAGATGGAAAATGTTTGTTTAAATAAATCGATATCGGTATTAATATCGATCGAATCGGTAAATTTAATCGATATAAATAATACAATTTAAAAAAAGATTTAAACCGGTTAAAGATGTAAAAAAAGAGCAGAGCAGAGATATATGTTTGTAGCTATATGTTTTTTTAATAGAAAGTAACTGTAATGGATGTCCAGCAGTGGACTGCACTAATTGATTGCTTGATGTTTGTAGCACACGTACTAAGTTAATCCAAAGATCAAAAAAGGTTACACTTAGATCGTAATGTTGATTAGGTTGAGTGATGAGATGAGGACTTAGTAGGAAATTTTGGTAAATTTATATGGGATCAGTATGGCAAGTATGAGTACGCTACGGCGTGTACTACGAGTAGCTTGTACCAAGCGTGACTTGTACCTTGTTTATTCTCTGTAGAGACCCCTAAAACTGCTAAAGGAGCGTTTTAATGCAAAGGTTTGATGAGTGTTAATATTATTTGCTGTTTAAAATTTTGTAGGAAAATTAGGCTTTATTTCGCTTTTCTAGTGTTGATGGTTGTATATTTCCTGTAATCAAAGTTTTTAAAAAGAACAGGTAGGTCGGTAGTAGTCGTAGGTCAACATATTACTAGTATTTGTGCTAACCACTCCATCTATATCAGATGCTAGTGTTAGGAGAGAGTTCACAACGGGCGACGGTAGTTTATTTGGTGGAATTCAAACCCGCGTTCATTAAAAAAAGCCATTTGAATTAAAACAAAAATTTCCGTAAAACTACAAATGTATAACTGGTTCTCGAAAACAGCTCTAATGATTCGAATGCAAAGATAATACGAATATATTTAACGTTTAGATAAAGTTGTCACTTACGTTAACGCATATTGATAATATGAGTGCATACGTGTATTAGGTTTAAAACGACTGACGTTCAAACTGTATCTAATTATCTCGTTGTTCGAGCTCACGTATGAACGTATGTATGATTGTCTTTTCCCATTCAAAGCTATTGTTTCATTATTTCAATAACACTTTACTGTTGTGTGCAACGGAAATTACGAAAATGTTGTGTTACCTGGTTGTTTTGTTTAGACACAAGTGGTGCAACATTTGACTATAGTTCAATTTCAGTATTAGATACTCGTAGGTACTAGTCTATTGCGACAATCAGTCCTCGTTTTAACCATAAGCCCAATTCATCAAGTTTACCCCACCCCCTTCCTCTTAAGGTATAAAGATGTGAGCGTATGCATGTACATATGTATATATGTTAGGTATCTGTCTAATTTAAATGAAATCTTTTTGGTTATATTTAAATACAAAATGAATAAGTAGAGTATCTTTCAACAAAACTGCAACAGCTATAAGGATATCCAACTAATAAAGAGGCCCCTGAGATATGGAATTTTGTTTAAAATATACAGTCCGTATAACCAGACGACTAGACGAGTCACCTGTTACATTCTATTATTTAATATATTTATTATTTTATATATTATTTTTACTATTATCTTACAGCAATGAGGATGGTGACCACCACTCTTGGACTCCATTTATTGCTTACCATCAGGCAAAGTGGAGTCATTATGGTAGGCTTACGAATAAAAAAAAAAAAAAAAAAACAGAGAAGTACTAAGTACAATGTTGTTTCTGAAAGTCAAATTTTAATAACGATCAAGACAAGTTCTACTATCTATTTTTAATTCGGAAACATTCTTTAGGAAATACCATCACTGCATCATATGGTGGGTTGTTGATGACCCTAACATCTATTAGTATAGTACTCGTGTAGAAATTATGCCTATTAAAAGTTAATTAGTGGGAGCACACAGGATGCTGCTGTCGCATTGTCGTAAACCAAACTAAGACTACGTTTATTTCATGTTTAAGTAGAACTATATTAATTTGGCAAGAGGGAGGGCCGCTTGATGACACGTCGGGTCTGTCATCACTTTTAAATGTAAATATAACTTGACATATGACAAATTTAATAGAGGGCTGCGGGGAAATTCGTCGCAATGACTAATTTATGATTCTGTTATTTTCAGCATGTTAGAATTTTGTGAACGTTGACAGCAGTCAAACTATTGAGAGGTTTTTTGAATCTTTTGTTATGTTATATTCAAGTATCCGCGATTCATATTTTATCGTTGTAAATATTTGGGAAACAAGCTTCAGCTATCAGAGTATCTTAATATCTTATCTATAATACTACAATACTCTACTAATAATGTCAGATGTCAAAGTAACGCTGTCTGTTACGTTTTCATGGGTGAGCATCTGAACCGATTTCGACGAAATGTTGTATGGTGATACTTCGAATCCCAGGGAAAGACATTGGCTACTTTTGTGTCTAGTTATATACTTCTTGATCGATTTATAAACAACTAATGGAAGAAGAAGGAAAGCTGTTACAAGTAATAAGTTGCGTTATTAGAAGTAGTTATACAGAAGATGTTTGAGGTTCCTTACCTTAAAAAAAGGAACCTATATAGGATCACTCTGATATCCGTCGCCCTAAATTTTACAAATTATATTTTTCAACCAATTAATATAAATGTACATACGTCAATGTATATATAGAGAGAGAGCTGCTAAAATAAGAAAAAATGGTAACAAATTTTGAAGATCGATTCCCGAGGCAGACTGAATTGTGTTAGCTTACGGAATCCTCGGTGCGCGATGCAAACTCGCATTTCTAATTGTTTTATTTACTAAAGTATACAAGTGCAAAATATACTGCAATGCATTTTAATATTTATTTTAAATTTACCTATCATGGGTTCAGTTTTACGATAGTGAGTATCGTAAAACTGAACCCATGATAGGTAAATTTATAAGTTTCAACATAATTATATAGTTTATATAGTTTCACCTTATTTTTGAAGGGCCTTAAAATAGCAGAAGCGAATCATTAAGTGGAATGTAAAATTGATGTACTTACTTTCCTTGCTATTACATACTTTTTGCTGCAGGACTTTGGCAGTAAAGAAAGTTACGTAAACACCATGAAATACTTTCCAGTCAGTTAATTTGTATAATTTTAAGTAAATATTAAATTAACGATCATATCGCGACCCAGATTGCGAAACAAAATAAGGAAGTTGTGAGTGTCCTTAAATATTCATACTTCCTGTAAGCGTGTCTTTTTTATTCCGATCATGAGAACAAAAGTGCCGTCTGGCCGCATTGAATCTTAAAAGCAGGTGACAGACGTACAAGCTTTAAAATTGCGGTTTAAAAGAACCTTACTTGCTTAGCTCGGTGTCGACAACGCACCACAAACTTACTAGTACGGTTCTGAGATTTCGAACACCGATAAGATAATAAAAAAAAAAAACATATTAATTAGCAATATATTTGTTTCTACATAGTAAATAATATTCCCACGGTTACATGATTATTAGTCTTAATAAAGGCATACACATGTTTAACCATTGTTGGTGTTCAGGCATTAGTGGTTACAGCCAATTATAAAAATATTTACCCTGTCAACCTTATTTAATAAAGAGATTAATTTACATTTACGATATTATTTATAAATATCGTTTATAAAGTTTAATCATAAAGAACATCTAGTTACACTATAATAACAGTTGTTGATGAACTAATATGTTTTTTTTTTAAGTTTTCTTCATGCATTTATTCTATACAGTAGTGAAGTTTTAGCTGGATTAAGCCTAGTATTATCACAACTAATTCGGCTCAAACTTGCTCAGCGATGTTAAAGCTGCGCTTACTTAAGATGACACACGGGCGAAAAAGGTCTTCGAATCACAAGTTCGCGTACTTACTCGCACGTCCGTCACCCGCTATACGTGTAACGAGTGAGTTTTAAGAACATTGTTAGTCCAAGTTGACAGATTTACTTGTCGTGAGCAGTGTATTTGCCAAACCATTGTTTGCATATTGAGCCCATTAGTGGTTTCTGTGACCATGAACAGTGAAAATAATTTGTAGGTGTCATTGTGCCGTGATTGGTTCCCCTGAAGAATTCAATTTACTGTTTAAATCTTATCTTCCGTTCATCGGTCTACCCAGTTATTAAATATAGATAAAATTTTCCAAACACATTGTCAACGAGTTTTCTGGTTTTTAAAAAAACCAGAAAACTCGGTGACAATGTCAAACAGAATTGACAGTGTTTATTTGGTTTGTTCAGCAGTTTCATTCCAAATGTATTTCAAACGTGATGATTCTCCAGAGTGCCCATCCTGTCCCTGAGTCACTGAAGAAGTGGAGCACGTGTTCTTTTCGCGTCCTCGTTTCAACTCACTACGCAATGACCTGGAGATAGATCTGGGACAGACCATTCAGCCAGAGTCATTAGTCGACGCAATGCTCTCATCGAAGACCGCCTGGAACGCAATCAGTAGTCATGCAACAATAGTACTCCAAGATCTCCGTTCTATCGAAAGGAAGCGAAGTAACAAAATAAGGCTTAGAAGACAGGAAGCAACAATCTCACCTATCTGAAGGAAGAGCGAGAACAGCTAGATCCTGCCCCGTGAAGTAATGCCTAAAGGCGGTTCCGCAGGGTAAACAGTGGCATGAGACAGGGGAGGTTTTTAGTCGTTATTGGAATATCCGAGTCCGACATACCAACTCAAACAACTATACCTGATGATACGCAAAAGTATTTTCCTACCTGTATAAATAAAAAACACACATACATACATATATAAATACGTACATACATACATATATACATACATAGTATATATATCAATTCGAAAATACAGATGATATTTCAGCTATCTCTATCATCTAGATCTATCTCTGGTATGGATTAAAGACTGAAATAGCACACAAGGGACTTTTTTCCGGAAAAAGGTACGGTTAAAAATTTCGTAATTGTAAAAAATGTTAAGTAAAAGAAGAGAAAAGTAACTGGTGAAGAACATTCATGTATAGCTTTTTTGTATGTAACATTTAACTTATTTAAAACGATAACTTCGGCCTGTTTGTTGGTGCATTTCGAATTCGAACTAAAAAAACTTTCCAGCTATTTACAATACAAATTCTTGGAAATAGTCGATTCGAAAGTGAATTGTGGTTTTACTTGGAATAACATCTGATCTGAAATAAGATTATGAATAAAATAGCCTTAAAACGTCGGTTGCGTATACATAATAAAAATGAAAGCAATCCGTTCAATAAATACATTTTCTAAACGTAAAAACGCCTAGAAATGTTTAATTTATAGTAATACAATTTTATCCTAAGTAATAAATACTTGATTTTTTCTCTTATTTTGGAAAGGTAACTCTTATTAAAGCTGATTTCGAACGCTAGAAAATAATCGACTACAATTATTTGCTGATATACGAACAAAATATCTATTAACTGTTGAAAAATCGGTGCTTTGATCTAGTATAAAAATCTCCAAATACTACACTGTATTGTTGCATAGCACCTAAATGACTTTGTAGGTATCCCGTTTCTCAACCAGACGCACGAGATTCCACATCTTGACTGAAAGATAAAAACCACTAATTGCGTAAGTGATTTGTGCTAATCTGTATAAAAATATCTAGTGTAAACACTGCTAATCTTCTCACACATTCGAGTCATCGTGAAAAATGGGGTCACTATGGTGTTGGTAGCAAGTAACAAAGTGACAGTCCATCAGTTTATTATTACTATAGAGCTATGTTACTCACGGTAACTGGCCGTAAATCTTTGAGGTTATTGCGTTCTCCTTCTAACTAACTATATTTAGACGGTTTTGACTACGCTTACGCCAGTTGCCTATAACACTAATCATTGCAAAAATGAACTATTTATATGTCATATATTTGGCCAACTTTATCTTCTATGATCTTCTGTCTTTTTTTTTTTGTATAATTGCCAATGTCATGTATTCGAAGCATAAGCCGTCATATCTCTTATTTTAAAATTTACTGCAAAATCTTATGTCAAATGCCATTCGAATAAACTTGATCATAGATTATTATATTTTTTTTTATAGTTATTTTTGAAACTTGACTAATTTGGCTCTCTTATTGACTTGTTGACACAAAGAACACCCAGACTCAGAACAACAATTTGAGGATTACACAAAGTGTTGTTCTGTGCGGGGATTGAAACCACAACACTCGGCGTGGCAGCGTATTGGCGAGGTGACCACTTAAACCGCTACGCCATCCGTGCAGTCAATAATGTGCTTTCCATATACTGTACGTTTAAATTATACAATTAAATGACCTTGACATAATAAAATCTGTTTTGTGGTTTGAATTCAGGAAGAATTAAATTAATATTATTGAAGACTACCCTCGTCGTTAGAATCTAAAAAAGTACCTATGTTTGTAACGTAAGTAGATAATATTTTATTAAGTACGTGTTATGAGAAAAAGTTCTGAAAGATGTTTATGGTTTTGTTATAATTTGCTATGCCGTTTAAACAAGAATCGAGAACACAATATCGTTTGGCATTATAAGCTGCCAAAAGGAGGAGGGTTGATAAGAGGCTTTTTTCGCCCATCACAAACTCGAAAAAAAAACATTTTCGATTTTCATCTATTTATTAATGCACTTTTACAGTTGAAGATATATATTTTTTAATTCAATAAGTTTTACGTGATAAATAATATAGTAAGTCATACCTATTGTTGCCCAAAAAGAGAGTATTTTGTCTTTTTTGTATATTTTTGACGTTTAAATTAATATTTCTTAAAGAAGCGTTCTTTGAAACAAATTATTAATAATAGACTGGATACGATTAAAATAAACGATGAACTAAATAATAATGAATGAAATAATAATAGTTAATAACCTTCTTTTATCTTAATTTTGCATTTAGTGTTCTAATAACAATTGTTTTTTGTGCTAAAATGAATAACAATAACGTTTATATTAATAAATGTTCACAATAGATACATAAATATTTATTTTACTTATCCCATAAATTACAGGTTTTTTTTTTAAATAATTGTTTTTTATATTTGTCATGATGATAAAATTCAATTCACATCAAGTGGCTGATGGACGTAAAATGCCTCTTATCAACCATCCTCCTTTAAATAAAGACCGATGTAGGGTGATTTCAAATTCGTAAATGTCATGCGGTGTACGCAATGCGTGTGAAATAGTAATTAAGGCAAATATCGGTCGTATATCCGTTATACAGGATTTGTTGGCAATCTATGAGACCCGGATTTAGTGTTAACTCCCGTTTGTATTGCGATTGTGTCACTATGGACCAACTTTCTTAGACCTTAATGACGCACCGAGCGACACCTGCTCGTTCAGTGGCTGGGTCAAGCATTCACATTCAGTTGGGATATATTCCAAGAAAGGTTTAATTTTGAAAGTAACGTATATCAAGATTTTTGAGTCATATAGTTGACCACAAATCTCAGAACATATTGCATTGTACAGTTAGGAAAGAAACATTTTCAAGATATTTTAACTTACGGACAACTGTAACATTGATATCTTTTTAAATTTTGGATGGAGTATACAAATGATTAATAGTTTTATTAAAAACATTATTTAAATAATGAAATCAGTCTAACACTTAGGGGGGAAACAGAATATTTTTAAACGTCTATTGTTGTGTAAGTATCTGACACTAAAATTGTTGTTTTGAGTTTAATATTCTTTTGAAAAGAACAACACCACCATCATAAGGGACAGTTTACAGTATTTGCTAAAACAAATATTATACCATATAATGGTACAAACGGCGATCTTACAGCTCGATGCTGTTTCTTACAGACAAGCACCTAAAGGTTGTCTGTAAGAAATACACAAATCCATTGCACCTAAAAGGTCAGGTGCAATGGATTTGTGTATTGGACAGTTAATAGGAGCTAATTGATCATAAAACTCATAAATTATATTTATATATCATAGATTCTAATGTAAATGAATAAAATACGAAACTATGTATGTTTTTACTTACCTTCACATATTTTTTATTGATTATACGGAGCCTTTATGCTATTCATCCGGTCTGAAGTTATTACTATAGAGAATCATCACAGTTACAAAAGATTAGCAGCCCATTGTCTTAATCTAAATGACCTCATCGTTTTAAAAAACTCATTCATTTCAATTGACTTGTTACATTACTTTGCTTACACGAAATATGAAGTAAGCGAGACAAATTTAATATCTACAAAATTAAGTGACTTGTATTTCAATTGTTTGTATCTGAACTTACACTTTACTAAGTGCAATGTACATACATATATGAAATGTCAACATTATAGGCTAGATGAGTGTAAAGTCAAATTAGCATATTTATTGTAAACGTCTAAATAAATACCCAGGCATGACGTCTTTAATGTGAAAAATAGAATCACAACTATCAACTAGTTTTAAGTAATATTATTTAACAACTTTAATTTACCATCATCGTCATCAGCCTGTCGCCGTCCACTGCTGGACGAAGGCCTCCCTCGAGGAGCGCCAACCATCCTGGTCTTGGGCAGTCCAGGTCTCCACTCTAATTTACTATGCTTTAATTTTATTACTTCACTACCCACTCACCCCCACAAATCTATCCTATTATACATGTACTACCCAATTCTGTGGTGTTTTATATATTCTTCATTTCGATTCAGATTTGTATCAAATGGCTTTCATTCTTTATTCTGAATGGTAATATATTATAGAACTCTTAACATAGATGTAGGAAATAGGCTTTCCCATTGTGTCTTCTTCAGTTGCATTGCATTGTGATACAGCCGTATTCAGTTTTGTATTGTATGTGGCTACGATATCATGTTTCAGATGGGTGAAAGATGCGTTTATTAGCATCACTGTGGAAATATCTAAGCTAGAAACTTCTTTAACTACAATACTTAGATTCCTTTAACCGGATTTATATAGAAGAGGATTTTTATTTATAATTGTTTTTTTCTAACACTTGCTAGAATAAACAAACGCCAATGTGCAATCCATATCGTGTTGGTTTCTACTTTGCAAACAGTCTGTTGTTTCTCTATTTGTTATTATTTGATACCAGGAAGAGTAAAGCGTGTTTAAATTACTTTTTTCTACTGTTTTTTCACGATATGACCGAAATATGTTGAGGGAGCTAAATTTCTTTACATACTATGAAGCAAAGTTAAACAACGCAACGGATTTTAATGCGGTTTTCATCATTAAACAGAGCGATTCAAGAGGAAGGTTTATATGTATAATACATGTACATTTCAGTAGCAAAAGCCGAGCATGTCAAATATTTGAAATGTGATATCGTGAAATAATATTTTTGTGCGCTTACATTGCATAAGCTGCTGGCTATAAATTACGATATGGACCCAAATAATGTAGTACAGAATTGTATATCATATAAAATACAATGTACAAAATACAAATAACAGAATTGTATATCATATAAAAGGATATAAAATCTACAAAAAAGTTTGCGATGGCATATGTCTATCTCTTTTTATAATATTATTTATCAGTCCACAGTGACACCCCACAAGTATCTACATTACACCCGTGCGAAACCGGGGCGGATCGTATTCGAGGCTAGTATTTATATAATTAAATGTTATATCATATAGAATTATTTATGAGTTGCAGAGTGTAATATTTTTTCCACAGTGAATCATAACAGTTTTTCTGAAATGTAGGTTTTTAAATGCGTTGTGATAAGATCAAACGAGTTGTGATTTCACTAAGATGTAATCTTTGTGGCTCCACAATGGCAGTCGCACGGTACGATTTCATGGAAACAATTTTGCAATATAACTCCCACTTTATAGGTTTTTGTAAATATCGTTCTAGTAGGTGTTATTTTTTTTAAGTGAAAACTTCTTTAGGCGCGTTGACCATTTTTTGGGTGAACAATAATCATGGAACTCGCGTCTTCTTCACCGAATGCTTTCCATTACCTATATGTATACTGTGTATATATGTGTACTTTTTGGGTAAACAGAAAACGTGAAACTCGCGTCTTCCGCACCGCACGCTTCCCATGAGCTATATGTATACTGTGTATAATCTAATAGCTCGACGATACAATTCACAAGTTACTTAGTTTTCACTTCTATCGGCAGTCCCCAAAGATTGCCCGTATATTTTTATTTGTTTATATGGACACCCAGCCACACAGAAGTTAAGTAGACAGTAGTACATTTGCGCTATATAGAATTATATGTTGTAAACAGAAGAGACATTATACTTTAACACAGAGGCATTAAGTCATATTTAAGATTTTATTTTAAATATGACGTTGATGATTGAATTATTAAGACCACTAAATACTAAGCAACTTTCTTATCGTGCACAACTTCTATTTCACAACACGCTTGTTCGAAATTTAAATAAGTTAAGGTTAAAATATCTACGCTCAATCTAACTAAAGACTATCACGGCTCAATCTATTTTACATTTTTGATAATTTGGAAAAGACGGTTTACTGTTTTAATTTTTTTCCTAAATTTGTTCATGCAAGAGGCTGATATAGTAATCCAGATGCTAAAACATTTCTTGGCACACGACGCATTACATCTGATAAAAAAGCCGAACATTCTAACCCATTTCTGAGTATTTTATATAAAAAGGTCATATCGTGGAATTGTGTCAAAAGGCTGTCAATTTTAAAATGATGTAATTTGTCCCTATATGAATGAATGATACTAGTGAATACTAGATGTGTAAAGAATCTTCTTTGATTTCGCTCTATTCTCAGCTGATGTACTTTATAACTAGGTGACCATACTGCACTACAATACTCGACATTGCTTCGAACATAGGCATTACAAACTTATACTTCAGTTTTTGCATTACGGAAAAAATAGTTTTTTGGATTACTTGATGGTAGTGAAGAACAAATACTAACATTTAAATGATTTTTAATTAAAAATATCTAAATGTGGTATAAATGTTAGTTTGCTATCCAAGAATATTTCTAGAACCCTTAGGTCAGCTGTTCTTTAAGCACTACACCTTTAATACGGTAATCAGTATGGATGGTTGCATTTATTTACGTTTAAGGTTATTTTATTCATACAATACTAGTTAGAAATACTGTTTAAGTCTTCCTGAAACAAATTGGGAATCTGAATGAGATTTTATAACTTTAATTACCTTCATATCAACAGCAAATAGAATAGGTTTTACTATATTTAAGACAGGAGGCTATGTCATTAATCTGGCCCAGCCTTATTTAGTTTAAATACTGATTTAAGCTTTTTTGCTGTATACATATGTTTTCAAAACTTTTTGAGCATAATATACTTTTGGGATGGGACGGTTTTTTTTTTTTTTTTTTTATGCGATAGGGGGCAAACGAGCAGACGGGTCACCTGATGGTAAGTGACTACCGCCGCCCATGGACACCCGCAACTCAAGAGTCACAATCGTTTTATGCTATATTTTTTTTATTTTTTGTACTAAAATTTTGTAATAAAACATGTACCCAACATTATGAGCACAAAGCGTAAGTTTTCCAATCAGATTTAAAAACTTCTATTTCCTTAGATGGCCTCTTTAGTGAGAAAACTGTTTAATATTGCGTTATAGCATACCTACCTGCCTATCTTAAACAGTCAAGGCATAAACGGATTATCGAGAGAAATATGTATTTCTATCTTGCTAGTATTCGAATAATGTTTATTTGATAATAAGAACCATAAGAAAATAGCAAAAAAATATTAGTGCCCTACAATTGTTGTTATGTCTTACTTTTCTCATAATATTTAGATTTATTACGGTATTATCGACAGATGACCCTTCTAGGGCGGACGGACGACGCGCCGCGGCCCCCTGACACACATACAAACACAACTAAAATTAGATTTGTGATTCTCTTACTACCACTACGCACTACTAGACGCAAACGAATGGATTATAATATTATTACAGTGAGTACACGTTAAAATTACAGTGTAAATGAACTAATGCGGTCAGATTTGTTGCTATCCGGAACACATAGAATAATCATCGTTTGATAAATGCAATCAATGTTGCCACCTTAGGGATTTTCCTCCAAAGTCGGAAAGAAAGCAAACTAGCTCCCAGAAATTCGATAGGACGGATTTTAGAAAAGTAGTAAGGGACATTTATAACACAATTAGCTAAATGGTCCTTGAAAAGTTTATTTAATCTCTAAGTTATTTCTAGGATAATTGATGTTTTTTAGATGTTGGTGAATCTATCGGCTTGGCGAAATTAGTCTTGCAAGATCAACAGACTATTCAGTCTTATATACATATATCTTCGTATTATAGATTATATTTTCTACCTTGTTAATAGTGCCTATCGAAACCGTTTGACGAACGTAGTTATGTGTAATGTTGGATTGTTGGAACGTTCATTAGAAATACACGAACTCTACAAAGTCAGTGAATAAAGGTGTCGTTCAACATCTGTATAATTATTTTTGAAAAGTTTCGTGGACAATACAAAACAGTTTGATGCCGATTGCTTGTTGTGGGAACTATGTCGTGGAAATAAATCGTAAACGGGGTTTTTGAAGTCAGTTCATTTTTTTTTTCAAGATTTTATACTAGTTTGCAAGATTTTGGTTATATACAAGTTGGGCCCTCCTCGTTTGTACATCTTTATATTTTTGACAGGAATCTTTATTATATAGAAGAAAGTAACCTAAATTAATGGCTATAACATATTTAATGAATTTTGATATTTCAGAAAGACATATACATAATAGATAGTAGTAGATTTCTTTTTATTTGTGGAGATAAACATAAAGGGTTAAGTACTTTTTTGTCTTTGAGTAACATTACGGAATAATACACGTCTTGGCGAATACCGTCATTTATATAGGCCTTTCGTAATTCATATCATTATCAGCAACATCTTATCACACATTACTAGTATTCTTTTGTTAACCCCCCCAGCTAAGCTGAATGCTTGTGTTAGGGGTGGGTTTAAGGGGCGGTGTTTGAACCCGCAACCACTTGATCTTGATCACAAGTCCGACGCCTCAGACATCACGCTACCGCCGCCCGCTTCTCTTACTTTTGGTAACGTAAAATATGTTTAATAAGTCCTACTGCATATTTAATTTAAAAATAACCAGCAAGATTATATATTATTTACATTTATCTATTCACTGAAAACTCGATACGTTTCCATAAAACTAGTTCATTGATCAGTTGATTATTTTTCTCCGAACAGGAAATTAGTGTTACTTTATCCGTCAATACGTATTTCAAATAGTGTTATATTTACTAAAAAACGTTTGAACGCTTTGATGAGGAACTTCGGTTACATAAAATTTGGGTCGAACAAACATTTGTATCCTCTTGATACTGTTTACGCAAAACACTTTTATTGATTTTGAATAAAAATCTTTGGTTCTGATGAGAATACAACCTTAATATACCTTAATATATTCAATATCATTGTACAAAATGTTGGATTACATATTTTTATACTACTCCATATGGGTATCAAATGAAAGGGCTTGACTAGGAGAATACTTTCTTATTTTTTAAGAGACATCTCCCGCATTACGATTAATTCCTGTTTCGCGGGGGACTTTCCCAACATTCAAGCAACGGACGCATAGAATACCCATACTAAGACAACACACACAACAATTTGAGAATTACGCAAAGTGTTGTCCCGTGCGGGGATCGAACCCACAACATTCGGAGATCACATAGAGCTCACATAAAAATTCCAAGTGCCAAAAAAAAAATACTTTTTCTTACTTATTTTATTTAAAGGTTACCAATTTTTTTTAACCGACTTCTTATACATACTTATATGATATATTATATGATTTCTAGAATATTTTTTTTATTGGAAAGCTACCCTTGGTTCCGGATCGGAGATTGAAAGAAACCCTCAAACGTTGTAGTCACTAACAATGTTTTTTCATATGATGAATGAATCTAAAGGTGTTATAATATTAGCGTGGCAACAACGCTGATGGTGGAAGGTACAACTAATTGACGGTTAGGAGTTCGGGAATATTTTTTAGGTTCCCAATAAGTCTTTAAATTGCATTTTCACATTTTACTATTTATTATGATGAGCATTTAAGAGCGGATATATTTTTTTTTTTAAAGTCCATTATTCGATTAATCATCATGATATTGTACTCATTAAAAAGTGTTATTTTTAACGAAGTCAGCGCTAGAATTAATATCTTCTCATGTCGGTTGAGTGAACTCGCAAAAGTTCATGTGGAATACGGATTGAGCAATGTAGCACGTGTTTAGTCGGTATACAATGTTGTAAAGATAATGTTTTTACCTGTACTCTATTTTATTTTGCTTTTTATTTGTTAATTGTGTATGAATCAGTATTCATGGTTAGTTTTATATCATTTAGTTTGGTATTTAGGTGTAATTTTAGATTTAACCCTACGATTGCATTGGGTATAACAACCTGTATTAATTGTGGAATGTGTATGTAAAATAAATAAATAAATCTTTAACATAAGACGTATAAAATTATAGGAAGTGATAACATATTTTCATAAATTGTAGAGTGTAAAAATATAAGCGAAGGAAAAGGTTACTGCTTTTGTTCGAAGGGAAAGGTTAGTGCGTTTTTTCACTCTGCTTTTAAATTTTATAGCCAATATATTACGTAAATTGATGTATTACGATTACATGGATTGGAAAATATAGAACCACTGGACAAGAGTCGAATCACCTGTCCATTTCTGCATATAAAGTATTGATGGATGGATGTATGCGTTCTGGTCCTCCACACCTATTTTAGGTCATAAAGATTACTTTTCTTGTCTGAGTGTTTCATATCGAATGGAAATCTAGTTTACCTAAGTCCTGCTAAGCTAATAAACTCATCAAACACGTTGAAGCATTGAAATTTTAAAAGGAAGTTACACTTATTCATTGTTGATATACTGCAGGAAATCATACAACACAGGAACTGAAAAAAAAAAAATAGATATAATTCTGACACTTGTGTTGTCTAGTCCTATATAGTATTCAAAACACGATCGTCCCGAGAACCCGTTACCCTACTCTGTAAGTAGAATACTGATACAAAACAGTTAATTGGTTGCATCCATCTTAGGAATTACTGTCTTTGTGATTTGTATGTGATGTTTTTAAATTGCTAAATTTGTAATCTGTTTTCCATATAGTTCGTAGTATAGTTTTCGAATTACAATTGAATATTGAATATAGTATTATTTTCATAAATTCATTATTATTTTCCATTTAAATGACTTACATTTCTTTTTTTATCTAACATAAATAGAATGATACCATTTAAAGTCTAAATAAGAGTCAAAATTAACATTTATGTTAGTGCGATACGCAGTCCCTAGTTGCTTATTTTTTCTTTGTTCTTTTTTTTAAAGTCACTCGACTATGAAAGGTACATTCGATTTTACTCTGCGTAGAATAGTGGTAAGCCGTGAAAGCCGGCCTGAAATCCTTAGTATTGCGTTGAAAGGTGATAATTGCTTTGTATTATTAGCAATTACAATTACTATTAATATAAATTCTAAAGTTTAGATGGATGTTTGTTATTCACACATCAGAAGCTGAACGAATCGGGTTGCAATTTGGCACAGAGATAGATTATAGTCTGAAATAGCACATAGGCTACTTTTTATCCCTGCCAAATATAATAATCAAATGTAATATAGTGTGTCAGTAATATAATGTAACACTCTTGGCAGATTGGTCGTCAATTTACGTGTGGTTGTAATCTTGACAATCTTGACAATGACAATATGGTGTTTTATAACTCGTAAAGACAAAGAGGTTCCAATTCACAATCAATATATTTTAATTACATATATCGTGCACAGTAGGTACTTACCAGTTTGTTAATAACATCACATTGTTTTTAGTTTGAAGACATTACTGATTTTAGGTACCCTTAACAAATTTGTTAAGGGTACCTAAAATCAGTAATGTCTTGCTGTGACAAAGGGTTCCCATTCAAAATCAATATATTTTAATTACATATATCGTGCACAGTAGGTACTTACCAGTTTGTTAATACCATCACATTGTTTTTAGTTTTAAGACATTACTGATTTTAGGTACCCTTAACAAATTGAAATATGATTTCATTGTTTTATTTATAGTCCGACATATTCTCACCCTTGATTCTGATTATATCAATATTAAGTAGTAACGCAAAAACAATGCAGCTGCGGCATTATGTTTTTTAAATATTTTTAATAGTTTGACAGCCCTAACGTATGTTAATTTTACGTTTCAACGGTCACAATTGATGCCCACGCGCTGGCTTGACCCTCTCTAACCGGCCATTCACAAAATTACTATTAGGCCATCATCCGTAATAATTATGCTTTATGAGCGCAATTACTAGTACATAATTTATGTTTATTGAGATGGATTTTAAATAAGTATTATCTAATAATGTTAAGCAACATAATTATCTATATTGTTTTTAGCCTCTTATACAACACTACAAACATTGTCTTTTAGATGCTATTGAGTTTGAAAACAAGTAACAGATCACTTGGCACTAAACAAAGTAGTTAAAAAAAAAAAAAACAAAATATCACCTTTCGCCTAGCAATACAAATGTTTGTTCTGAAGTTTCTAGATAAAAAATAATGTTGGGTATCTGAATAGCCTAAATAATAAAATTACAGTAGTGGTGGCAAAACATTCAACAGCAAAAAGCTATTGAACAAGTGAATTTTAACCGCAAATAAGAAGTATAAACTTTTGTAGGACCACGTGGCGGAAATGGGCGCTGTCCGTAGCTTCAGCTCTAATGACGCGTGAACACTGACAGCATGCAATGGACCGCGTGGGAACAGTTATGGATTTATAAGCAACCGACTTTTTTTGTTTTTTCTGCTTCATCTTTATATTTCAGTTTTTTAGTTTGAATTTTAAATATCTCTTATGTTGCAGTATCTTTCTTTCTTTTCTAATGTTTTATATAAGAAGCAGAACTATATTTATATTTAAAAGTAAATTGCTAAACTCCTTGCAACGCTCGTAAATTCAGGAGACCCTAGTCATTGCCAAAAATTAGCAGTACTGTCCTTGGTATCTCTGAAATTATTTGACATGAAGATGTTAATGCTCATCTCATTTTTTTTTTAACTGTGAGAAGGCTATATTAAAAATATTGGGTGATCGACTTTGAGATAATAAAATTGAATATTAACAAGGTTATTTTTGTAAATTTTCGTAATGTAAATAATCCTGATCCATCTGAAACATCGAATGCTGTACGTAACATCTAATGCTGTACGTAACAAATGTAAAAAATTTCAAAGCACATTTTTTTAAATCGGTTAACAAATGATTTGCTACATCACCACTTACAGGAAACCGGTTTCACGGATAATTTGATCGATAGCGTTGTTTATTGATTCTCTTTGAACATAGATCTTAGTGAATAGGACGAACTTCGCATAACAATAAAACTAATAAAGAATACTTGTAACAATAAAAGCAATAGCATTTCAATTTGATGTTCGGAGCGTCCCCAATAATACTGTTTGATATATTCATATCAAAGAAGCCTACTAGTTATGACCAATGTACGGTACTGTACGTATTCGGAACAACGACAATTTCACTGCTCATTAATAAGTCGGTTATAAGGGCTCAGTGTTTAAGTTTAGAAAGTACGTACAATTTTATATAACATTTACAAGTTGGTGTACGTAAAGATGCCGTTGATAATGTTTTAGTTTTGTGTTTGACGAAACTCACTATGGTTGTTTTAGAAAATATTAGTTGTATAATTCATAAAACATTGAAACAAATCTGAATCAGTCGAAGTTTATTTCCTCTAAGTCCTTATCAAAGTCACTGTGCTATTGCTATTGTAGCGTAGGAAAAAGGAAATATCAATTTGCAGTTTTTCATAATGCTGTATCTAAATTGATATAATTTATTAAATATCTCTTGTTTAAATCATTATTGATTTCGAAATATGTTTCGTCTTTTTGGCGCCTCAAAGATATATGTGTATTTCCATAGCTTGGGAGATTAGTGGTACCTACCAATCACAATGGTGGTATGTCGATTCAGATTTGTTACTGTATTACGTGAAAATGTGGCCTTTTATTGCTAGTTTAAACTGAAACGTACTGAACATTTAGCAAAGTGGTATCAAATCCATTAAACTCAAAACCCCATAATGTCCAAGATCCGAGTCTAACATCGGCAACAAGGTCCTTTACGTGTCACCATGTGCCGCTATGTAATATACGTATATGAACACGTAACACGATTAAGTACATAATTAAAGACACGTACATTCATAGTCTAACGCCTATATCATGGCGGGGGCAAGCAAAGGCGTCTCGGACGCCCACTTTTGACGATCAAAATTTGATTATAATTACGTAATTATAATTAAATATTTACAAAAAATACGTTTTATCATAAAGTGAAAACGTTATTATTAGAGTTTACCACCACTTTTAGACCCACTTGTTGCTTTCCATCAAGCAGAGTGGAGTCATTATGGTAGGCTTATGTAAAAAAAAAAAAAACTAAATACGTTGTTAAAATTAAGGCAATATTTGGTGTTCCATGACATCTTTTTAGACATTATTACAAGACTCACGACTATTCATCTTCTTAAGTATAAAGAGTTGTTGGATAATAATATGTAACTATAATAATAAGCAACGGTGTGAAAATTACCTAAATTTTGTGAATTGTCTCCCTTTTTATTATTCTTTTTGTCTGTATGAGAACGTTGTTCTATCGAGCAAATATAAAAGGAATTAAGAAAACACTATTACTACAAAAGGCGATTACGTAGCACGATAAAAAAGCCCTTGTTTATATATTTGCACAGTGTGTCTTTAACATCCATAGGCCCCTAGTCAATGGGGGTTTACACTTGTGTTACGCTATTTTATTGCTTTGAATGTTTGATCCGATGTTTTTCTTTTTTTTTCATAGAGTCTACATCATGCAATGTTTTTTTTATGATATAGAGGGACAGACGAACAGACGGGTCACCTGATGGTGAGTGAAAACCGGCCATGGACACCTGCAACTCGAGTCTAAGTGCGCTGCCCGCCTTTGAGGGTGATGAGGGATGGGGGATGCGGGGAGGGGAAAGAAGAAATTATATCTTCAGACAAAATAATATATGCAGTGCCTTAAAACTCTTTGGGATTAGTCAAACCTGACTTTATGGAAAATAATATGTTGATCGAAGAAAGTCTCTTTTTTGCGAACCCATTGTTGTACTTATCTATACGTTCATGACTTTATTTAAAAGCAATAATTAAATTGTATGCATCTGCGTAGTCATTAGAAACAATAAATTACTGTGTAATAGATTAACATCACTTAACACATGAGAGGGCCTTTCAGAGGTCGATTAACTGATTAGTCGATTCGTGACAATGAGTTGTCATCGTGGTTAGGAATACAAAACAATAAAACAGTAAGCCTTGTATATTTTTAAAGGCCATACATTTTCATGTTGTTCTGGGAATCGGCCAAACTCAGTCTATATTAAACAAGTATTCATCTGACACAGATACCGACTAGTTGAGATTTAGGTAAATCTCAACTAGTCGAATCAACAAATAGTCAAACAAAATCACAACCACTAGTAGTCATATTTTTCTCGTGAGTGTATTTAAAGAGGTGAGACAGCTTAATTATGTTATGTTAAACGCTCTTTGATAAGTTCAAATAAACAAATTTAGTATGCCCTTTACATAACGCAGACCGATGCAAATACCTTGCACTACTAGTGCCAGGTATTTGCAGTTTTCTATTCGTCCTCAATTTACGAACGTGGGAACATCACTTAGTACTAAATAAGTGTTGGTCATCGTAAGGAAATTGTTTGAGTATCATCGAAGGGAAATGGATTATTCTGGCGTTGTGGGCGATAGTGATAGTCTAACAACCTATCACAGCCTACGCACAGCCAGTCACACATGTTACGCTCGTTCGTGACTCCGAATGGTGCCGACACAGTTAGCACTTTCGTAACTGCTCGTAATGCCAGCTAGCAATGGGCCTCGCCCTTAAGTGACACAATATTCTCTGTTAATATGTTAGAAGCGGAATATAAAATAGTTACTAGGGATTTTTATTTGTATTCAAACTTTTTTAGACAAAGCCCGAATTCCAAAATATCACAAGCAACCTGAAAGAAAGCGTCTTTTCTCTTATGAAGGCATACCTTTGGTCTGTAACGTAACTGATGGAATTTGTACAGTACTCATTTTCTATTTATCAATCTTTTTTTTTTAGAGCCACCACGTGTGACAGCACCGGTGGGACCGCGAAGTAAGCGGGTGCAAACGCCACAGCCGGTGCGTACGCCACCAGTAGCGCTTGTCCCGCAAGCTGTGCCCCCGCGCGAGCATACGGCTGCGCTCGCGCACGCTGCCAAGGGTGTTGAAGCTCTGGGCGTTTTAGTCCAGTATTTAGTGTTTCGAGTAAGTATTTCTTTATATACTCTAAAAAATCCTAGAGTAAATAGTAGTTTGTTTCAGTGGTAGAGCCATGCTTTTGCACGAATGGGCCGGCTCGACCGGTGCGATACCACGGCCTCACAGAAAACCGGTTGTGAAGTAACGCTTGCGTTGCATTTCCCCGAATTGAGTGAGGTTTCCGGAGGCCCAATTCCTCCTCCCCCCTTTTCTCTCCCATATCTCCTTTCTCCTTTTTTCCATCTCCTCATCCCTCCTCTCTTCTTTCCGCTCCCTGCATCCCCCATCCCTCATCACCCTCAAAGGCGGGCAGCGCACTTGCGACTCTTGAGTTGCAAGTGTCCATGGACGGCGGTGTCACTTACCATCAGGTGACCCGTCTGTTCGTCTGTCCCCCTATAGTATAAAAAAAAAAAAAAAAAAGAATAGGACCACCCCTTCTCGTCCCATAGGTGTCAAAGGCGGTGTCTAAACTGAATTAATTAAATATTGTCAGTAATGTTGTCTTGTGCAAAAAGCACTTCTGCAGTGGTATATTATTCAGTTCTCGGTGAATCCGCCCAGCGTTTAACTTTTCATGTCACTATTTTTCTAAAACAGGGGACCTAAATCCTATAGTAAGTACGTACATCGTCTTTTATGAGAGAGTTAAGCTTGCCCCTTGGTATAGTTTAAATCCAGGTTTAAAACGGACTTAAAGGAATATATCATTTTAAATTTCCAGTTAGACGCTCTAAATGGCAGCACGTGGCGAGTGGAAGCGGAGCGATGGCGCGGTGTGGCAGCAGCAGAGCGCAGCAGCGCCGCACGCGCCGATCGCGACCGGCAGCAGCGTGCGCAAAAAGATCTGGATACCAGTAAGTTAAATCTTAATATTGATTTTTAGATTCTTAAAATAAAAAACTTTTAGAAGTTTTTGTAAAATCATTTGGTGTTTCTTATTAATTCCGTATATTTATTCTCAATCATAGGAATATTGTTAATAGAATACAAATAGAAACTTCCACAAGGTGTGAACAATAAAAAGCAAATAAATATTAAATAGCAGTTTATACAATAAAACAAACAAAACAAATAATGTATTGGAAATGACATACAGAACTTCTCACGCAATTTATATTTTTTCTTAAAACTATTTTTGTCAAGCTCGTTTTGGTTTAAAAGAAACGAAAGTAAACAATTTTGTGTGCGATGTACTTGTAGAGCTGCTTAAACGTTGCTAAAGCTGGTAGTACTGGTTGGTGCGAATTATTTACTTTTTTATTCGAACGTGCTATTAAAAGGAGCTGTTGTCTTATTTCCAGTCGCAGAATGCCTGAGCAAGATCTCAGAGCTGGAGATGGAGGTCTCGTCGAAAGAAGAGGCGAATGCGCGTCTCCAGGCTAAGCACATCGAGGAGGTTGCAGGCCTTGCCAATGACATCAAGGGACTCAAGGTAACGTTAATGTAATAGCTTCCTTTTTAATTATGAATAACGACGTTTAATATACATGTACTGTAGAATAACATATACAATATTTACTGTATGATGTTCCTTATTTATAAGCTATCGATTATGTTTGTAGGATACAATCGAGTCCTTGAAACACGAAGTTGCCGAAAGTAGAGCGCGGCTTCACGCGCATAGCGAAATAGAGCGCACCCTTCGAGCTCAACTAGAAGCTGCGCGATTGGAGTTAGATCATAGCAAGTTTTATAACTCTTCAATCGCCAGTTCGGCCGATACGTCCTGCAACATGTGCGACGCGGCGTGCGACCCGGTGCGCTGTGAGGCGGATGATTGCGAACTGCGATTAGCTGCAAATGAAGAATTGAGCACAGATGCTAATGAATTGGCAGCTGAGGTTAGTACCTGTTATATTTTTCTTATGATATAGGGGACAGACGAACAAATGGGTTACTTGATGGTAAGTGACAACTGCCAACTATGGACACCTACAACTCAAGAGTCGTAAGTACGCTGTCTGCCTTCGAGGATGATGAGGGGGGCGGGATGTAAGGTGTGGGGGAGGGTAGTTGGGCCTTCGGTACCCTGACTTACTCGGTAATACAATGCAAGCTCTGTATTGCTCTGTAGTGCATGGTGGCTATTAATGCTTATATAAGTGTGTAAGTAGTGGTAGAGCCATGCTTAGGCACGAATGGGCCGGCTCGACCGGTGCGATACCACGGCCTCACAGAAAACCGGTTGTGAAGTAACGCTTGCGTTGCATTTCCCCGAAATGAGTGAGGTTTCCGGAGGCCCACTTCCCCCTCCCCCCTTTTCTCTCCCCTCATCTCCTTTTTCCTCTTTCCCATCTCCTCATCCCTCCTCTCTTCTTTCCGCTCCCTGCATCCCCCATCCCTCATCACCCTCAAAGGCGGGCAGCGCACTTGCGACTCTTGAGTTGCAAGTGTCCATGGACGGCGGTGTCACTTACCATCAGGTGACCCGTCTGTTCGTCTGTCCCCCTATAGTATAAAAAAAAAAAAGTATTAAAAGCTTAGAGTAGAAAATTTAAAAGTGTTTGATAAGTATATACTTTACATAACGTTAAAACTTTTACGTGAAATGATTTTATTGAATACAAAAATGCTTCTTATAGTTCTTATTATTAAAACTTGTTTTTCTCGCAGGTGCGGTCACTTCGAGCAGTAATTGAACTGAAACAGGCGGAAGTCGCTTCCTTGCGCGACGCACGGTCTGAGCTGACCGCGGAGCGGGAACGACGTACAGCCGCCGAGCGAGACGCTCGAACGGCACGGCACGCTGCCGAGGAGCTTAGAGAGCGAGCAGCCGCTCGTCAACGTGACACTGATCGGTTGCGTGACGACAACCGTCGATTGCGTGACGCCGCGGCGCGCGACCGTGACCACGCTGCGCGACTTGCTGCACTCAACGAAGAACTGCGATACAAGCTTCGACAGAAGTCACAGGTCACAGAATATTTTCTTTTGTCTCTAAAATGTAGTAAGACAGCGATAGAGCCATGCTAAGGCACGAATGGGCTAGCTCGACCGGTGCGATACCCCGGCCTCGCAGAAAACCACAGACAAAAAACAGAAATTAGTGAGGTTTCCGGAGGCCCATCTCCCTCTCACCTGTTTCCTCTCTCCTCATCATTCCTCTCCTCACCTCCCCTCTTTTATTTCCTATTCCGCATCCCCCCTGCCCTTAAGGCGGGAAGTGCACTTACGACTCTTGAGTTGTTGAAGGTGTCTATGAAAGGCGGTTGTCATTTTTGATGGTAAGTAATAACCGCCGTCCGTCCATTTCCGTCCGTTATGTCCCCCTTATATTATAAAAAATAAAACAAATCTTTGAGTGCCTTTATGTTGATAGTAATTCCGCAGACGTTGTAATGCCAAATTCAATTTCTCAATTCAGGTAGTGTCTCTACTTGCGGGTGGCGGCTACATAGAGCGACCACCAATGCGTGCGAGAACGTCGTCGGGTGACTCTGGGCGCTCAGCGTCTCCAGAGCCTGATTCACCACCTTCACCGGCTTCCTCACCTGCACTTGATTCACCGCCCCTACCCGCCGTTAAGGGGGTAGTAGAAAAACATGACTCCGTCAGCTGGGTGCTCGAAATTGAAGAAACGCCCGAGGAAGTAGCTTCGAGGTAAGAACATATTTTATGCAAAAGGCCGGCAAGAACAAGAAACACGAAATTACACGCAAAAAATATAATACCTTTATTATACTGAAACCTTGCTGAGTTTATCATTTTAAGAAGTTAAGATATTGTTATTATACCGAACATTAATTAACACAACACCTAAGAGTAATTCTGAAATTGCTTTACAGAGATAAAGACATTTTTGTACTAGATGTACATAAATGTCTTATAACCATTTCATGTCTTATGAAATTAATTTCACGTGTTTTCTAAGTTATCTCTGTCACAGGCTGGCCCGTCGGTCGTCGTTTCGTACGGCGGCGTCCCCCAGCGGTGTGAAGCGGCGCGGCGGCGGGTCGCCGGGCAGCGGGTCCCCTGCGCCCGCGTCGCCGGCGCCCAACGCCTCGAAGCTGTTCCGTCCCGGCGATCTTGACTTCCCACCGGTGCCGCCCCCGCTGAAAGAGTCCGCCGGGGAGGCTATCTACATCTACGACGATCGTCAGTATTGAACTCGAGGGCTCCGCAGCTCGTGATCGACTTGTCTCGTTGTGAAGAGTGCGGGCCCGCTCGCGTCTCGGCCGCGTGTCTCGGGGCCTCCACCTGATATGATGTTCTTGCCGGATTATATTTTATTATACGGTTTGCAGGCGTAGACTTAATGAAAATTTTGGGACCCGACCGGAGTGCTTGTCTATAATACGAGTATCATAAAGTTGAATACGTATGTACCTTGAATAAAAAAATGGTGAACGATGATATTGCTCGCACGATATTTATCTGTAACTTATTCTGAGGATCACCATTATTTTAGTGGTTTTGCAAGTAAATAATTTATGAGCTTGGAAATTTTATTTTAGGTAGTAGATTTAATACGAGTTTGCTCTTTCTCAATAGAATTTAGCTTGAAGTGATAATGATATGTTATTCTCATAAACGATATTAAACAATACATTAGATGTTTCATGAGTATTGAATATCTTAGATGAACGGTGTTACCTAATTATCTTATTTCAATTATTGTAAACTTAATACCTTCCTAAAGTTCAAACCTTTAGTGGATAACATGAATGAAATAAGGTAGTAAGTAGTCCCAGACTCGAGTATTTATAAGTATTGCTTTCCCCTACATTCTGGCCTTGGAACGTGTCTATTTGAATTAGGATGCATTTGAAGGAAAGTGTTTATGTACCTGTGGATTGCACCAGTGAACAAAACACTATCTTCTTACACTATGTTTACCTACTTTTAATGAACTTATCATTTCTGTAGTATTTTTATCTACATTTGACTTACTTTTTCAGCTATTTACAATCTTTTTAACTGTCTTTCTATAAATATCTTCAATTATTTTTATATCTTTCTTGTTTTTTGTTTGTTGGTGCAATCGTTCTTGTTTCTGATTGTTTATAAAATAAAAGTGCTTTGAAAATGTTATTCTGATCAGTCCTGTTAGTTCTAGCAGGTTGTTATACGCATTACTTAGCAATAGATTGATCGTAATTAGGTATTTATATTGTTTTGTATTGTATTTTTAACTTAATAATTATATTTTATCACACTCGTTGAATTATTTTGTACAAATAACAATTTTAATAATGGAAAAAATAACATAGTTTTAAGTGAAAGTGTAATAATGACGTTTTTATTCTGTCTGCTAAGGATTTTGACGCTTTCATTAGTTTGAGCTCGGACACTTCTCTTCTATTTGAATGTTATTACTCGATTTAATTTTCATGTTTCCTTTTAGTTTAAAATAGTTTACTAAAAGAAACTATTAAACCAAAGAGTCGCGTTCATCTGCTCTTTGCCATGTTCTTTATTTCAATAACAACGGTGTTGCATGATGGATAACGTTGTATAATATCCAGTTTATATTTTTATTTATTTTTAAGCTTATCGTTATATTATATTAAATACCATTCCAAAATTAAACTGTAATCATAAATATTATAACGTGATTGCGAAGGATATTAATATAAAAAATAAAATAGTATGTTAAATATTTTGTTGTTTCCTTTCTCGTTTCTTTTGGTACTTTAAATTTGTTCTTGAGACTGCCAATTTTATGGACGTATTAGGAAATAAATACTCTCGTGATGTATAATATTACCACCAGATTGTGGAAAAAAAAGTTCAACTACTTACTATTAAAAATTGGACAACAGCCGCTGAATATGGCGTTTCACTAAACATTTTTTTCTATCCACATAAGAAAGAAGTAATTAATTTTGTTTTAAAAGACAACTTTCCCATTACGACTATACAGACATTCATACAACGGACACAAATGACATCCAAGCATTGGAAAACTAATTGTGGCTTAAACCAATTTTAAACCAATGTGTGAATGAAACCCATGAGCAATAGACCTTTTATGATTACCGCCCCCATTACGAGAGAAAAATAAATCTTTTGAATAATAGTTAAATATACAAATTGTGTATGTCTGTCTATTATCTATTAATAGTCACAAATAAAAAAAAACTCTCTCTAAAACGTGATTATTAAATAATATAAAATTCATTTTTTTTTATAATGAAACCATTTAATTCAGACAAAGACCATATAACATTTTAGAACAAAATTATAACATAACCAACAAAAGTAAGATAATACACAAAGCTTGAGCATACCGCACCTGGGGCACCGCATAAAGGCAAAGATAAGACGATTAATCAAAATTAGTCAAAAAAATATGTAATAAAATAATAAAATAGAAACATGAGTGAAATATTAATGAGATCGTTGAGGTTCGTAGAAAATAAAAAATTTGGTAATGTTTGGTTTTAATTAACTTAGTTAACATTCGCAAATCACCCACCGCTTTGCTCGCGCTCGAACTCGCGCTCATCCAAATATGATGAAGGAAAGTAGTTAACATTTTCTGTACTATTTCGTAGCTGATATTGACATTTGGAGCGCGAACTCTCGGTAACTGTTTCTGAATTTTACTTTTAATTCTTCATTGCTTGTGAGTTCTACGAGTTCTTCTAATTTTTCTTGATTTAGCTATATCTATCTGCATTTGCAAAAGGGTCTATAACCCAGCTTGGTATATTATTATTTTAAATATAATGGAATCGTTCTGTAAAATCAGCATGAAGTGCGTGCGTGTGTTGGCAGTAAGTAAGTAAATCTTTTTGTGTTACCGATAATGCTGATAATGTCGGAATGTGACTGTATTCTTGTTCTTCGTCTCGATTTTCAAGGACGTCCGGTACTGAGTCAAATATAATAGTTGACTCAGTACCGGACGTCCGTCAGGCATAAGCTATAGTCTTAATTATTTTTAAAGTGTGCAGTGTAAGCTATAGTCTTCATCATTTTTAAAGTGTGCAGTGTAAGCTATAGTCTTCATCATTTTTACTACAAAGTTGCCCGAATAATTTGTCATTGAATTAATTGATTTTTATCGTCGACTGTTCTAATAATGTAATGAAGCGAAGTATACAGGTGTTCAAAAAATAAAATGCGCTTTGAAATTATTTACCCTTAACCGTCATTGCTGGAACACCATCCATAGTAAATGATAAAATAAGAATTTCTTTCTCTTGAAAAAAAAAAAAAAAAACGTTTTTTTTTGCAAATAACAACTCTCCATACAGTTTTTCCTCTTATATGAATCGGACGTAAGCCAAAAGTAGTGCTTCGTTATTTAACAAAGTTGATTCAGTGAGTTGAATGGAAAATTTTGAAGTTTTATGTAATCACATAATGATAGTTCAACGTCTTTAGCCATCTATTCTTTTTTGCACTGTATTATTGCTCAAAGGATTTTTTTAAGACATCTGATGGCATCTTCTGATAAAGAACAGTTTTGATTACCTCTTTGACTGTAGGCATAATTAATTCCTCACCAATTGTGTTTCGTTTTCCTGCTTTTGCGAATAATAAATGAAAAATTATACGAATCATCTTGTTTATAACTCGACGCAAAAAGGTTTTGATATAATTGGCTGTTTTAAATATTTCTTTTCAAATCCTAGTCTTTTTTATCAGCATGTATTCTATTCAAATGCTCTTGGAGCCTAGAAGGCTTCATTTGAGAAAAACTTTTTGCCAAATTAAAAATATAGGTAACAATTGGTTTGTTCGAGATTGCGTAAATCCATATTTTAAACACTCAATATTATACTGAAACAATTTTTACTTAGGTTTAGACATTTTTGAATTCACAATTTGTTATGATTTGTTACAATACATTAACTTTTCAACCGATTTACCTATAGACAGTTGTGAAACTAATGGCTAGAATGAGTTCTTTACTTTATAAGTCACGCATGAGTATGAATGACGAAGCACCCAAAAACAATAAGACATTAGAAGAGCTATCCCCGCCTATTAAAGGTTTGATTTCGAGCACGCAACAACTTGTATCTACACCATTGTTCGTATGTAGTGCCCCGGTTTGTTAATCATTGGGTTGTTACAAGTTCCCGTATATTTGTTGAAACATGCTTAATTGAGTAAATCACGTCTTTGCTTACCAAATAAAGCGATACAATTAGTTTATACTTAATGCCTATTTAAATATTTTAACGCATATTTTGTTTTCTAATAAAAAACAAGTAAAATGAATTTTAATAGTCATATATAAGAATAAAAAAAAATACAAGAAAACGAACTAATATTTTTTAGACTATACATTGCACCATATTACTGCTTCGAGTGATAAGTCAAAAAACAGTTTCTGCCATTGACATAACATAAATGTACTTCACATTTAGTGCACCCGCATTGAGCTCGCTTGACCTCCTTTACAATATTTACATCTTTGGCTCCCAATTTACTGAGGCCAATAACCATATTTTATCATACCGTACATCAGCAAGAGGCCTCTCGGCCACTGGTTTCTGTATCTTTTGCCTTTCTGGTACAGATTCTATGTATTTTACAGGCATGGTTCAGAAGTCCAGGGTAGATTTCGAAGTCTTTCAAACGCTCTTTTCTCTTCCAGACATACTAAACATATGTCCAACAGTTGGGAAAAAAAGTCATGTAAAATCTGTTAGAATTTATATCTGTGTGGTATAATGTTATTAAACCAAACCACACCACCCATGTGACGTGACAATTTGTAGGTATTTTATGTCTACGCGGCTTTTTAACTCTGCTGAAACGTTTGAATTCTCAAACGGAAAAGTGTCAGCATAGGAGCTTACTAGCTTGACATGCTTATTATCTTGACTATACACTATTTTCATTACCGACCACATGAGTAAAGGCTCCTCTCCCTCTCTTTTTTTTTAGAGATTTTTGGGCAATCGTTTTACACTGCATATTTTAGTCTAGTTTTCCTAACAGCCCCTAACCTAAATATTCCATAGATTTCTTGTAATATATTATTAATAGATATAAATAGTTTTCAAAGTAAACGACACTACATGTTTGGTTTCTTATAGTTTTGAATAACGCAAAAAACATTTTTTCCTCCAACACCCAAGAATTCTTCTTCATTGGTAAATTTGACACCTCTAAATGTATGATCCAGAAACACCAGCTCGAATCAACATTTTCAAAACCCTTTTTTACCTGGCTTGTTTAGGTTATACCGACGATGACTGCCTGATCTTATCTATACGGATAGCATTTTCTTCGACGGATAAACGTCGAGACTGAGTGCATTCAATTAGGGGTCGTACTTTATAATATCTGTTAGAAATATTAGTTTGGGTGTTGTCAGTGGAATGTAAGTATCTTCTTAGTTGCTGAATTGACTTGAAATACATGACATCGGCCATTTTTGAATACTTAAACGACGATTTCCAATAGTCTTTGCAAGAAGGAAATACTACTATACATAAGAATGTTGATGTTTAAAAAACAAAATATTATCTCTGCTGTAACTTTCATTCATTATATCGCTCACAACAACTCTGGGAGAAAAACTATAAAAAGATTCTAAGGTTGACCAATCAGGCAACTGCATCAGTAAAAAGAAATAAATAAAAAAGTAGAATTATAATAGAATTATATATATCAGCCTGTGTTCAAATGACACTTTCTTCCAACGGAAACTTAAGTTTACATTGTTTATGTAGCGTCTTTTGACTCTATTAATGGCATAGAAGATTTGCCATGGAGGAAGAAGGTTGCAGAAGGTATAGAACTAATCAAAGAAATCGAAGGGATTGCGTCATAGTTACATTGCGTTTAGTAGCAAGCAATGTATAATATTCTATACAAATACAAAAAGTGGTTAATAGTAGCGATTGTGGTGTTGTACAGTATACGAAACAAACAAAAATCGTGATAAATATTAAAAATTGTAGCATTCTATAGTATACTATAGTATACATAGAAATATCGCTCGCTCTCCAGGTTGTTTAAACAGCACAATGATTAGTTGCAATATATGCATTAGAAAACTATAATTTACAATAAAAATAGGATAAAACCAAAACTATCTTCAGCAATAATTTCTCGCAGCGACTCGTTCGTTAATGTTTTCACAACTGATTTATTATTATTCTCTTTGTTCAAGTTAATACATACATATAAATTTCATTTTTAAATATACCATATAAATAAAAAATACATTTAAAAATATAAAAAAATAGTAGACCACTGACATCGGGTACAGGGATCAAGACACCTGTGGTTAGGGCTCCAAAGATAGGAACCTCCTAAATGTGGGCCCTGTCAAGGAGAACTGCCTTCTGCGTGAGTTACTTGATCCAACCATCTTACGAGAGCCTCTCAAGGTGTTGGCTGAGACCCTTAGCAATTAATCCGTGAGTAGATATTATTATTATTATTTTTGAGTAACGTCGGTTTTCTAATGACGCTTTGAGGCAGCTCCCGGCCCTGTTGATATTGTGAGAGATAATAAAGAGAAATGCTTCCAGAATGGCAAAACACTGTAGAATCAGAAGACTTTTTCGGACATTTGAATTTTATAACTCACACAGACCTCTCCCCGGCTTCCCACAAGCATTAATAAAGATTTTTTTATAACTCTTATTATTTTTATTCTACCAATGCATTGAAGGTCGAGTTAACATGAATGGAATCTTTTGGCGATTCTTGAATCTAACATTACATATGTTTTAAAACAGTATATTATATTCGAAGCAGAAGAGAGGAGAGTTTCAAATTTTAAAGCACTACTTATAACGTTAACGTTAAACGTTTTGTAGTCACGGAAGGATTGAAATATCACTGGTATTTTCTTGTGTGTCCAATACCAAGTAAATGACAGATATTACCTAAGTCAGAAATCAATATGGAAAAATGGTGTGTAAATCCGGTCACCCGACCGGATTTACACACCATTTTTATTAAAAAGCGTGCAAACAAGATTGTCTCCTTATTGCTCAGGGAGGTTCAAAATATTCTTATTGCAGAGGACTTAATGCGACCAGGTACAATGCGCAGGCACTTTAGCTTGAACGTGTCAAGTGTTGCTCGTGCACCCTTATTATAAGAAAGTATTTATTTATTTATATATTTATCTATTTCAGGTTAGCCAACAATTGTGTGTATTTATGAACTAAACAACATTTTGCTGGTGTAACAATTACTTATAGGCTAACACCGCATGCACAACAAACAGCAGAAATTAAAAATAATAACAACAATAGTAATAATTAATAATAAAAATTATAACATTTCTAATATTATAATAAAAATAATGGAAGATGAACAACTTAAGATACTTAGTGGCAGTAAAACATACAATTAAATCAAAATAAGACATTAAACAAATCGGTACAACACATTTATGATGCACTTACAACGAAATAATTAAATGAAATTGAAGCATATTATGACAGGAATAACACTTGCTTAAAATTAAATTGTACAGTAAAATCAAACGTTTGATTTTGATTTCATTAAATTATTAATATCCAACTAGACTATACTGTTACTTATAATTATTTTACAGAAATCACGAATCTTGTCATGGTGTATGTCTAACAAGTCGCTACAACTGTTAATGATCTTGCTTAACCTGGCTGTAGGTGACCGAGTATAGTTCGGCGCAAATAAACTAATAATTTCTAACTAAACTGTGTAATGCTATTCCTTCGATATCTAGACGGGACTAGTCAATTTTATTTCTCAGTAATATGTATAGGAATACAGGATCGATTAAATTTATACGTGTGGATAAAGGCTGAACTTTGAAGTACTGCAGACGAGTATTGTAGGATTCACTGAACGCTATGTGCCACACAAACAGAAATGATGTGTTTTGATACTGTGAGTGATTTGTGACGAGATTCTACCTCTGCTGGTATTTTTAATTTTGAACCGGCTTCAAGCAATAAGGTTAAGCAGCGACGAATCCAATCTATAATCATGCACATGGTAGCAATCATCATAAGTTAAGTTTCTGTGTTAAGGTGTTTACTTTTTCTTCTAGCAAAAAAGGAATTTTTGAGACTGGTTTTGAAAGATCGTATTTTAAAAGGTGAGGAAGAGCTTGTGCTATGTTATATGTATATACTTGGTAAGGAAATGATAATTGGATAACGATCGCCACCATGTGACGAGCTTGTTCACTGCACAGCAAAAGGTCAAATCTACTAAGCTTTTATGCTACCTGCTAAGAATTCTACATGTGCAGGATCCATCATTCTAAGGTAGTATGCTAAGGCTTAAGTCGTCTAAAAGTTCTACTAGGTCTGTGCCAGAGGAGTCACATCAGTCAGGAACCCCATATATAATGGTCAGTTAAAGTCACCCATAACCAATACGGGACCATGTACATTTTCCAGAGTGTTTCTTAATATTGGAAGGAAGCTTTGGTTGTGGTAAGCAATTTATATAGACAGGAATATCAAACCATTGACTTTTGCGCTGATGATATTCATATCATCTCTGAAAGATGGAATGGAGAGGGTTGGTAAGGGAACATGATTATTAATTAGGAAGGCCGAATCTCCATATCCATCAGGCTTGACACATCTAAGGATATTGTAATGGGGAATATAAAAGTTAGGACTTGGTATTAGCCAGATCTCTACGATAGAACAAACTAATGGCTGATATTTGTTTAGTAGGAATATGAGGTTGTATTTTTTATTAAAGTTATTTGATATCAAAAATTATTTTGAAAGGGCCATTGTCACTTGTGTTGTATTTAGCGCGGCTTACTTGGCTTTTCAATTGCTTCGGCGTATGTTTTAGGGTTATTGATACATTCATTAGCATAATCGTCATCAACAGGCCCGCACTTATGGTTATGCGTTTACATTAACCATAAGTGCGGGGGATGACATTTTCAGGTTCTGAAATACTACAGACGACGTTCACGAACTGCGTAAGAGAATTTGAAGGAGTACCGGGTTGATCGGGGTCGTTTTCTCAGGAGGGTCAGGAGGTTTGTCTTTATACATAAAATAACACAAATATAAAGTTTCCATTATAACACAAATATAAATGCAAAAATAATCACAAAATTACTTGAAACTATGAAGGTTAGTAACCACACACGTGCTAACCAATGGTACACCGTTATTTTATTCTGTTTTCGTGTCGAAACCCCCACGGTTCATCACCTCACCGGAGCTGACGGTGAAGTGGTATGTCGGACTCGAACCGACTAAAACCACACGGAGTTCCGTCACAAGTGGGTCTAATGCAAGGCTGGGTATACGCTAGGGGGGATGCTTCCAGGAACCCTGCAGACCTGGGGCCCTCTCTTTTGCAAGAGGCACCGCCACCATGGAATACGGGGGGCCTTGCCTCGCTCCACTTTGAGAGGCGAGCGTGGAACACATCGCACCTCCGTCTCAGACCTGCTTATGCTAGGGTAAGGGCAGCCCTACCCGTTATCCCCAGGCCAGCGTTCATGGAGGCCATCAAAAATCAAAAACTGATATAAATTTACCACAGTTTACAAGTGCTGTCATTTTGACTTAAAAAAAAAGTTTGGAAATGTGGTTTATTATATAAGATGTAATAAAATTACCATTTCTTTTTAAGTTAGATATATATTATATTATACAAAGTTCATGTGTTTTTTATGCGATAGGGGGCAAACGAGCAGATGGGTCACCTGATGGTAAGTGACTACCGCGCCCATGGACACCCAACTCATAAGTGTTAAGAGTCACAAGTGCGTTGCCGGCCGTTTAGGTAAGAGTACGTTCTTTTCTTGAAGGTTTGAAAGGTTGTTTATTTACGTCATAATATTTTAGAGCTATGCCACACCAACAGTCCAGTCGACATTTTGGTCATGATCGACTTATAGAAGGTAACTGTAGCACTAGAAACAGAAACAAAAATAATACTTATAATATTAAAAGAAAATCTAAATACACGGTGCTGATATTTTATAATTTCTACGTCTGTAGAAGGTAAAACATTAGTACAACGGGATGGATAAAGATGTCAAATGTGAAGGTAGACTGAGGACAGAAGATTCACCCCAGTTCTCCGTCCATCCTCACATCTTCATATTTCTGGATATATATTATACGGGCACATACCTATTACATAAAACAGAAAAATTCTGAAGAGAGAGTGCCAACTTCTAATAACCAGGTCAGTTAACATATTATTATTATCATGTC
This sequence comes from Tyria jacobaeae, assembly GCA_947561695.1. Lineage (NCBI taxonomy): Eukaryota > Metazoa > Arthropoda > Insecta > Lepidoptera > Erebidae > Tyria > Tyria jacobaeae. The sequence goes on from OX387210.1 coordinate 10,753,893, forward strand.
CTACTATGGAGAGTACAGTTGAGCAGTTTTTATTTAAATTATGTCATTGAAGACTTCTGGCTGTCTTTTGAATCAGCATTTTATTACTAACAATTTGATTTTAATCATGCGTGATAAATATCATTAAGGCACAGTTGTAAATCTTGTGTAAAGGTGTCCATAGGCAACAGTAGTCAAAAAAGAGTCATTTTATTAGTGTGGTTCTGTCCTGTTTAAAATTTCATCAAAATTCAACTAGCAACTAGTACCTAACTAAATTTAGAAAGCCTAAACAAAATGGTATTGTAGGTGCTGATCGTTTTATGACTTTATCCACATAGTATATAAAATGCCTCACAGTCTCAAAAAAACTTAAACTTGAATAAAACCTTATTAACATATTAACGATAACTTGAAATTACGGACAGACACTTCAAAAATATTTTTGTATAAAATTATATTGGTGAGTGCATTTAAAATTGAGTATTATGGGATACTTTAAGGGCTTAAGAGCAAAAGAAAATGAGCTTTGTTATCTAACCCTTTTTAAAAGTGGGACTATTGAAGATACGGTCTTGGTATTTAAACAGTTTTTGTGTACAAAGATATAGATACTCTTTTACAAATTCAAATAAGGTGAAATCCTTGAGTACACGCAAAAACACATGTTGATTCATCATTATCATGTTACAAATTTGTTAAAATCGCGACCTTAATAAGACTAATTAATTATTATTAAGAATCATTATTTGCCTATGTTTATAGGGTGCTTAGGCGTAGATAATTTTCAAAACCGTATAGCTGCTGTCACGTCCAGTATTGTGTATAATCCATGGTTGTCACACCGCAATCGGGAATTACTATATATTTATACTCTTTTGTCAAGCGAATGTACATATTACTTTGCTTCCTTCACTTCGTGCCAACCATTCACCGTCGGTGGGGTAATATTTTTTATAATAAATAGCGAGGGCTTTTGGCTTATAAAAAAAATCCGTTTCGTGCCATTCACTTTATCAACGTGAGACGATCACTGAAACCGGATTATGGCGATATCAACAACATATAATGTACATACGATGCGAAAATATATGTACACATTCAGATGCCTACCCTACATCCTCTGGCATTACTGTACTAATCAGTAATTTGTTTATATTTCCTACATATATATAAGGGTCCGTGAGCATTTTATAATCGGGTTCGTAAATTTAAAATTGAATATCAAATAAAATACTATACCATGTTAGTCGAGGTTATCCATCCAAGCCATGTTTTTATTCGACTGCGCAAGGAGGAGGGTTATACCTTTCAAGTGTATAAACAACCTAAACAACTTATATAACAAAGTATTATTTGAATTAGGGATGGATATGCAACTTCCGTAACGGTTACAGATTTATTAATAAAATTATTACGATTGTTTGGTTACGGATATGAAATTATTTCGGATTATCTCATAGTTTAGGGTAGTTTCGGATGCGGATATTGGATTTTTAAGGAACTGTAAAAGGAAAATTCAATGGTGTTCATTTGATACGGCAATTATAGAAAAAATCATGATAAATAAAATTGGCTACACGAACACAGAAAGTTTTGTTTTCAAGACCCATAAATATAAAAAAATTGTAAATGTGTGTCTGAAGATGTCATAACATATTTGTACATATTTCTAAACAGTAACTACTTACAGGTGTGGTTTTTCTATTGGGTTTCGTACAGAATTAGAGCCACTTTTTTTTTTGAAAACCCCCTCGGGCCTTCATCCCACCGAGGTTATCGGTGGAAAGGTGTGTCGGAATCGGACCGACTAAAACCACACGGTATGCCATACTGCGCTTAAAATAGGAGGAATCCGGGAACAGCTTTAGTAAAACATCCGGATCCGGTTCGGCGCAAAAGCGCGGGCACCACCTTTGAGTAACTCTCAATTAGGCAAACTCCAGGCACGCCAGGACGTCGCCTCCTCGCCAGGTTGGTCACTATAGCGGGTGGAGGGAAAAACGCGTTCCGACTATCCGCGGCCACACTCAGGGCGGCAGAACAAGATTCGCCTATGGTAACGCCTGAATCAAACGCTGCTCTGTGCAGGTATGGGTTCCATGCTGCTTTCTTGCTCACTTTAATATAGTCACTTCCATTACCTTCAAGACAGTGACGTTAGCTCGAGGAGCTGCTGGGACGGCCATTTCTCGATGGCTTCAAAACGACCACTCGTCCACGTTCTCCGCTCCTCGGGCGTAATCTGCCCGCTACTCCATAAATATCTTTACATAAAGCCGTAAGGAGGAATTTTGCCCGGTTTTATCTTAATTAGCTGAAGATTAAAATTCAATGCATTGGCAGGTTTTGACTTTAGGTTTTCGGTGCAAACATGAATTACATAACAGTACTTATTTTCCAAGTCTATAAACTTTGGAAACTCATTTTCATTATTTTTGTACATTATCCCGACTCAAAAGTTGAAATACCTACCTAGCATTACCACATTGAATTCACTTGTTTAAACAGCCTTTTAATGAAATTTCAGTACAATCGTTTACTCTACAAACAATAAGATAAAGGAAATGAGTACATACGCACGAGGTAATATTTCCAAAAGATTTACCAGCATATGTACGTTGGCGCTCCATTTGTAATCAGTTACGATGATGTCAAGGAAAGTACTAAATGGTGCAATAGTGTGATACCGGCCCGTATATATAAACATTGCGAAACTGGAAACGGACATTCGTGAAAAATTTGCAAAATGTTCACCTGTGTTTACGCTACTTTAATTATATTTGGCACTGGTAAGCATCCCTTTATAATTAATTTCTTTACGTAGAACTTGTGTCAATCTCACTGCGTTAATTTAAAATTATTATGAAATCGAAGCTTTGCAAACAGTTAAATTCTTTCTATAATACAGTTCCGTTTACCTTGTTTAACCTTTTTAAAATGGTCAAAGTGAAGGGAACCGGTTTCTTTTAAGATTTGTACAACTTGATTAAACATCCCCCTTTCACCAGCGGACAAACTGTTTTACGGAAGATAATACGAGAAACCCTTTTTTTTTGAGATTATAGTCACATTATCAATTAACAAATTGAAAAAGAATGAACTAGAGCTTTATCAGATATTGCGGGATGACGTAATATCCACAAGTGACGTAGTGTTTTACGTGGTAGCGTCGCTGGTGTTGTGGGCTCGATGGGTACACGGGATAACACTTTGTGTAATACTCAGTGTTGTTCTGAGCCTGGGTGTTCTTTGTGTATGTTATTCGAATGACTGTATAGTTCCCCGCGACACGAATTAAACCTGTCTGTCTTTTCTAACTAAAAATATATATATATACATATATTTATTATAGAAACGATATTATTAAATATACATATATATATATATATATATATAAAGGTACTTTTTATACATTTAAAATATTGTTAAAAAAACCTGAACTTTTAATTCTAAAAATATAATTTATGTTCACATTTCGAGCCTAAGATATTCTAACGCGGTCATAATATACAAAAACAACAGGCGTAAATAAGAGAAACTGATTTGATCATCATAAGATGATGAGAGTTTCTCTTATTTTTGTAAACTGCATCTATTAGTATAATAGGTATCAACCCATTATACTAATAGATGCAGTTTACAAGTTTAGATAGTAGTGGGGTCACGATTAATATACAGGAGGTTTTGTACAGGTATATTAATATATGAAATTGTTATCTTAAAAAAACACTAACTTCAATGTTCCTTACTCATGATATTTTCAAATAAGCTGTGCCTTTGATTTTTTTATCTTTCTAAGGCTTAACTATTTTCTATACGATTAAGTGATATATTTTTATATCTTGCTCTTCAACAGGTCGGCATGTAATAAAAAAAAGTTAAAATAGGGTATTTTCAATTTCTGATCACATTTTACTAATTATTGCTTAACTAGATTTGGGGACCTTAATTGTTGAGGAGTTCTTTGCTAAGCAACGCTATTAGTGTAATCAATTTGCAACACGCAAGTGGCTTTAGTGGCCACCTATGATTTTCAATGTGGAAACCCCCTCGGGTCATCACCTCACCGGAGCTGAGGGTGAGATGGTATGTCGGACTCGAACCGACTAAAACCATACAGTGTTCCGTCACAGTGGCTATATCGCAGGGGACCCGGGATACCCTAACAAGGAAGCCTTCGGAAACCGCTGCAAGCCTTGGCCACCTGATTAGAAGGTGACCACTCTATGGAATATGGGAGGTCTTACCCGCCTCCAAATCGAAAAGGGAACAAGTAGCGCCGCCGTCTCCGGTCTGCTTCTGCTAACCTAAAGCTGGCCTAGGGGAACGGTCAGCTCGACCCGTTACCCCTAGGCCAACGCTCATGGCGGCCGGAGATCATTTTGCACTCTCCAGCGCCTGCTGCGTCCTCTGAGGGTCGGGAGAGTATTTGTCCACTCCCGTTCTCGTTGGACCATAGACATGACCATGGTTTCCAGTAGGGATGTTGCGAATATTCTTACATCTGCATCTGCATCCGCATACGCAATAATCAATTGAAGAAAAAAGGAGGAGCCGGCGACCTCAGCGAGCGCTTTGCACGTGTGTATTACCAATAGTAACGATAATTTCGATCGGTGACAAGATTTTACGCGTTTGTTATTGTGTATGTATCATTTTTTTTTTTGTAAATAATTCATAATGTGTTCAGCTAGATACGCTTATCACATTTGCTGTCGTTTCGTGTGTTACTGTGAAATTGTGAATATACTCTGATTATTTGAAAGTGAATCCAAAAAAAATTTAATGTCACCACAAACGCAAAGTGAAATTTGAAATTATTTTAAACCTTATAAACAAAGCCAGGATAAGGATGATTATAAAATATGCAATAAAACTTATTTACCCAAGGGCCGTACCATCCCGTCTTTGAAAAATCATCTATGCACAAAGAAGAGTACAGCTTTTATGAAAGTTCGAATAATGAAAAGCAATTGAGATAGACAATTGAAATAGCAGACTTAGGGCCCAGGTTTCTGTGGGATCGTTAGCGTGAGCGTGTGAGTGCATCTCCCGCATCCGCAGATGTTGGATGGATGGATCACTGGTTTCCAGTGAGAGGCTAAACACTCCCGTAGCTGCCACGAGGTCGGCACGCTGCTTAGTAGATGCAAAGCACTTCATCAAGGTGTGGTGCGGTATCCTCGCAGCAACCCCCCCAGTGGTGGCACGCAGACGTTGGCTCCCGGCCTATGCGACACAGGTACTTCCCGAAACAGCCGTGCCCGGTGAGCCTGCGTCAGCCGGTAAGAAAATGCACCATGCTGTTTCTAGAACAAATACAACAATTGCGGCAAATCCCGCCGAAAGCAGGAATGTTACCAAGCATGGGTTGGCATGGCAGCGACAGCACGGGATGTAAAGACCAGCACATTAAAGAAGCAATTTAACTTTGCCTCCAGGTCCCTCAAAAGAGTAATTGCTGGGGCGAAGTCGGTTCACATCGGCAGAATTGGTGAGAGACTAGTGATTCTCCCTTCCGGAACTTGTGCATTCTAGTCTCTTGCCAAAGCTGTTCAGGGGAGCTTTTGTAAGCCATCCCTTCCACCTCTGCACATAGGAGATAATTCATTGGCTCACGACGCTGAAGAAAAAGCAGATCTTCTGGGCAAACTGCGTCCAACTCGACCCTGGACGACGGGGCAAACGCACCGCCGACCATACCGCAGTGCGAGAGCCGCATGCCGGAAGTCCGGTTTACACAAAGGGCAGTGCGTAAAGCGCTTCTTTCCCTCGACGTTCTTAAGTCGAGTGGGCCCGATAGAACCTCTCCTATCGTGCTGAACACGTGTGCTCCAGAGTTGGCACCGGTTTTAACGCGCCTTTATCGGCTTTCCTATTCTCTTGGCGTAGTCCCGAACTCATGGAAGACGGCTCTAGTGCACCCAATCCCTAAAAAAGGAGATCACTCGGATCCGTCCAACTACAGACCCATAGCCATCACCTCCTTGTTCTCCAAGATAATGGAATCCATTATTAACTGCCAGCTCCTCCGGTACTTAGAAGACCACCAGCTCCTCAATGATCGACAATACGGCTTCCGTCGGGGTCGCTCAGCTTGTGATCTTCTTGTTTACTTGACTCACCGGTGGGCAGAGGCGATCGAGACCAAGGGGGAAGCGTTGGCTGTTAGTTTGGACGTGGCGAAGGCCTTCGATCTGGTCTGGCACAAAGCGCTCCTGGCGAAACTTCCTTCCTATGGGCTTCCCGAGAAACAGTGCAAATGGCTCACTAGTTTTCTTACAGACAGAAGCATCAAGGTCGTTGTTGACGGTGCATGCTCCGACTCCAAGTCTGTTAATTCTGGTGTCCCACAAGGCTGTGTGCTATCACCTACGCTGTTTCTTCTGCATATCAATGACATGCTGCAGATTAGCTGCATCCATTGCTATGCAGACGATAGCACGAGTGATGCCCTTTACCCCGGCCGCGCTAACATTTCTCGGGTAAACGTCATCGAAAGCCAATCCAAACTTGTGTCTGAAATCGAAACTTCTTTATCAAAAGTTTCAGATTGGGGTCGACTTAACCTAGTCCAGTTTAACCCCACGAAGACATAGGTTTGCGCGTTTACCGCTAAAAAGATTGCATTGTTCGTATCACCTCAATTTGAGAGCACTTCTCTAACTGCATCAGCCAGTATCGGAATCCTTGGCGTCGGTATATCAAGGGAAGTCCAGTTTCGCGGTCACATAGAGAGTAAGGCCATATTAGCCTCGAAGAAGCCTGGCGTGCTAAACAGATCGAGACAGTATTTTACTCCGGCCCACCGCCTGCAACTTTATAAGGCGCAGGTTCGGAAGCACATGGAATACTGTTCTCATCTCTATGCAGGTGCACCCGAGTACCAGCTTCTCCCTCTTGACCGCATTCAACGGAGAGCGACTCCCATCATCGACTGCCAAGATATTTCTGATCGACTTGACACCTTGGCATTGTGTAGAGATGTAGCTTCACTCTGCATCCTCTATCGCTTGTATCATGGGGAGGGTTCAGAGGAATTGTTCGAACTTATACCGGCTGCAGGTTTCCGCCATCGTCCCACGCGACAAAATATCCATCCCCATCACCTGAACGATTGGCACTCCACCACTGTGCGCTTCTCCAGAAGCTTTTTGCCTCGCACAACCAGATTATGGAACAACTTGTTCCAGATTATGGAACAAGTTGTTCCATAATCTATAAAATCTATAAAAACAGTAATTTATATCTCCACATACGAAATGAGCAACCGCTACCTACACAACATTTATTCTTGGAGTCTGTATCTGCAGTACTTTAACAAATATTAGATTTTTGTTTTTAGCTTTTTTTTTTCTTTTAACCCAGCACTGCTCGGTAATACAGTTCTTATTACGACACTTCATGCAAAACAACTTTATTTTAGATTTGCTGGTTGTTTTTAGCTTGGTACTCTTGTAAAATCTTTTATTTTAAGATCCTCAGAACTAGGCAACTGATTTCTGCTAGCTACATTCGATAATTTTCGAATCCCTTTACGATTCGAAAATTATCGAATGTAGCTAGAAAGCATTATACTGAGTAACTCTAATGGAATATTGATGTCTTTTTTATTCTAATCATCGTTCTCTCTTTCTACTTCCCGCATTCCCCTATCCATAGCAGGTGTCCATGGACGGAGTTTGTCACTTACCATCACTCCGTCCCGTCTGGTCGTCTGTCCCCCTATAATATAAAAAAAAATGTATTATTATTAGTTATTTATGGGCTCAGAAATTCAATGCAGAGATACCGTCAATGTTTAAATATCACCTTTTACTTTCCTGCGACTACAAGGTGCAAGTTTGGGCACGCGCAGTCGTACACTGTCAAGAGTCTGTATTAAACACTCACATTTTGCTAGTTAGAATGAACTCCCACTAGAGCTAAAACTAAAAAACTAAAAGAGATGGGGACAACGACAACCACAGAGTGTAATGAAAAGCATTATACATAATATTTAAGGTGTTTTTTTTGAGACACTAAGGGTTAAACTAGAAAAGAAACCCTTAAAAACCCAAATCGGCCCAGCTATCTTTGAGTAATCGGTTAACATATATACAAATATAAAGGATCCAAAGAATGAATTGAGGATGTCCACTTTTTTTTTGAGTCAGTTAATAAGAAATCAATAAACGAAATTCATCATTCATACCACAGGTATTCCAGTGTTTAATACCTAATTTGAAACTTATACCATAAAACAAAACTTGACCTAACTAACTTATTGACAACATATGTTTCACCGAAAGAGTGAGGTTTCTCTTGCTTCCCCTGCTCCCACCTTCTTCCTTCTCCCTTATTTTCCCTAAGCGCTTCATCCCCTGACGTTGTTGCATCCTCATAGATGGGCAGCGCATTACGACTCCTGAGTTGCAGATGTCCATCGGAGGCGGTAATCATTTACCAGGTGACCGTCTGTTTGTTTGCCCCCAAAATAATACAGAGACAATAATAACAAAAAAAACAACTGTGTAACACAGTGAGATCTTAATTTAAATCGATCTAATATCCACCCATTCTTAGTGAAAGTCTTTTAGAATAAAATAAATTTTTTGTACATTAAAATCTGTTTATTTTGTAGCCTAGATCAACCGTATTTAATGTTAATGATAAAGGTCGTAAAATCGCTGTTTGTTTTGTTTTAATAATGACAATCGGTTTTTTCCTATGATCATCTGAATAAATAATAATCCTAATTTCCTTGACATTACTTCATGATATTTTCTTTTTTGGTAACAACGATAATTCCTTTATTTTATAATTTAGTAGTATACTCTGTATAGTCATAAAACTTGTTAAAGGACAATCACGCTTGACGTTTAGAAACGTGATAAACATAAATATTTATAGATATTTCTAAATCGTAATTAAAATATTTTTTTAATGGTACAGGTATATATGTATATATACATAATATATATATATTATGTATATTGTTATCATAGCAGTATATGTACGAGTATGTTTTTAATTTTTACGTTTTAAAAACCAATAGTAAGTTTCATTTAAAGCAGCATGCTAGTTTGAGCTACATGAGAGTGATAAGTGGTAAAACTTTGTCAATAACAGGGAAAAATTAAAATTAAATTAAATTATAGATAAATTTGGTATTAAAAAGAGTTGTTTCATTAAGGACTGCGGGACTACCATTGACATGAGTCATAAAAGTTTTTTAGTCGGAAGATAACTGTAGAATCTATACATTGTTGGTTTCTTTTGTTTCAAATTGTTCTAATATAAGTGGGAAACCGTGCTGTTATTTCAGATATAGAAGCGCTAAATCTTTTAGGAAAGATACAAATAGGTAACTTAACGGTGGGTTTATTTAGAATATGTTAAACAGGCTTAATTTAGATATAAATATGTATACGAATTGATACCAATTGATTGGTTTTTTATTATTACATTTCTTAAAAATACTTATGTACGAAGTTAGACCAATAATTTCGTTCAAAACGCAGTCACTCTCATACGCAGTCACGTAATTTGTGACAATTTAATTACAATATTTTCTTTCAATCTTTTTGTTTTCTTCACCATTATAAATGCGACAGAACAAATTTATATTTCTCTTTCAGATTTTTAATTTTCTGCCTTTCAATTATTACACTTAAGTTTCTAAATATTGATGGAAATTATTGTTTTACAGTTTTTGGAGAGGATGAAAATCAGGCGAAGCTCAGATATTATTACAAGTAAGTATTTAACTATCCTTCATAACATGAAAAATGTTATCAATTATCGTATCTATTATTGGAATTACAAAATCTATTCCTCTCCTTTTTCACACGGTCAGGTATAGGAGATCGAATACATGTATAAATATAATTCTATGGCATCGAAAAATCGATAATTTTATTAAATTATTTTAGTTAACTGTTGTCTCCTCTTACAGTTCATTTGAAGACTACACTGAGTTATCGTTTGATAAGGCAACGGAATTTTTTTCTAAAACCTGGTACAATTCAAGTAGATCGACGACAATTTTCTGTCATGGATTTACAGGTAATGTTAGGATACAAAATACTTTTTTTAATAAATACAAACTTAGAAAAAATACATATAATGAATTTATTGGTTAACGAAAAACAGTAATTCGATTGAAAGTAATTAATTTCTGGGGCAATTCAAAGGCGAATTGTACCTAGAGCGTACGATTACGGCTGATCACATTCAGATTACACTACTACTGATAATAACTCATTCTCTTCTTCGTTTTGCCCCATTAGACATATCAGAGCTTATTGCATCTCCTTAAGGTCGATCTATTCCGGATTTTTTTGTTATTTTAGAAGAAATTTAAATATTACCTAAAATGTAACCATATTCATGTTAATAAATTCTTTGAGAATAATACATGGGTGATTACGTATACTGGATTACTGTGTAGAATAAGATTATCATGTGTAGAATGAGACCAATAGAGAGCTAAACTTTTAACAGTGGTAGAGCCATGCTTAGGTACGAATGGGGCGGCTCCACCGGTGCGATACCACGGCCTCACAGAAAACCGGTTGTGAAGTAACGCTAACGTTGCATTTCCCCGAAATTAGTGGAGTTTACGGAGGCCAAACTCCCCCTCCCCTCTTTCTCCTGCCCTCATCCCTCCTCTTCTCTTTCCCAGCCCTCATCCACCTCTCTTTTTTCCCCTACCCGCATCTCCCTATTCCTCATTACCCTCGAAGGCGGGCAGCGCACTTATGACTCTTGAGTTACAAGTGTCCATGGACGACAGTTGTCACTTACCATCAGGTGACCCGTCTGTTCGTCTTTCCCCTCGTAGTATAAAAAAAGAAAAAAAACTTTTGTCTTTCTGTCCCGTGTACTTGCTGAAAATTAACGGTCCCGGATGCAGTGGTTTTAAGTACCAACTAACATATTGACATGTCTATTTCTAGTTATTCAACCGCGTTATTCCTTTGTTTGCATGGCTATAACTGCTCTACAGTCTCAGAAAGTATCAAAACATAAATTCATAGATTTGAGTTTATCAATGATGTCTACACTTCTTTGGGTTGAATACTAATATAGAACAATTAAAAATACTGGATAGATTTCTCATGATTTCTAAGCGTGTAGCGAAAGTAGAGCAAAAACCTGATAGTTGACATATTCGATACGTAGATAATGTTATATGTTGTTTACCATTATTGCATCTGTTATTATAGTGCCTTCAACAACAATAACTGGCTACTAATATTTTTGTTAGAAAAATATTCTTAGATGAGGATTTTGTTGTGCCAAATACTTGTTCTTATTTTTGTAATGAACATCCTTGAAGGTTATTTTAGAAGTAGATATAAATATATATTTTTTTTAAATATTTATGTATTTCTAAAGCTTTCTAGAGTCCATTTTGTTTGTGAAATATATGCATATATTCAGATAAAAAGTGTATTTATATATTTTGTGTAGTTTCTTTTTTAGAAACAAATATCCATGTTAGATGTGTATCCAATTTGAATAGTCTCATAATTTGCTTACAGATTTTTTTTATATTTTTACGCTTTGATATAACGTAATGGGCAATTCAAAAATAACTTATGGTAGCTTTTTTAAGACGTATTACGGTTGTCACCATTACATAACAATGCATATTACTATGTCGGTCTTAAAGAAACGGAAACAATAAAAATAATTTTACTCAGGTTATCCCAAAGGACCTGCGGTGACTGCTATAATAAAGGCGTATCTAGAGCAAGGCCAAAGTAACGTTGTTCTTTTAAACTGGGACCGTCTTGCCGCTTCGATATATAATTCTATTCCGCAATCGTATTTATCTTCGGCTGTTCCGAACTCTGTAAAGGTAAACTGTAAACATTTATTTTGCATTAATGTATTAAAAGTAATGAAGTTATGAATTTGATAAGAGCTTCCTCGCAATGTCAAATCAATGTTGAAAGTTGTGTATCATGTACCTATATCATGTATTTATAAACATTAAAAAAAAAACTTGAATTTCTTAACAACTTTAAGCTAAAACACATTATAAAGTACCTATTTTAAATTTAAATTTATATTAGATAGGGAAACGGTAGCTTCAACGATAGTTCAATTCAATTCAATTGGATTGAGGTCAACGAAACGACTTTATTTTCTTGAAGACAAGACTTTCCGACCAAATTGAATGGAACGCTTACATTGTTTTATTTTAGTTACTAGTTATGATCTTTTATAAGCAAAACCCGTATCGTTGTTATTTAATACCAGTTGTAATTCTGCCTTTAACAGGTTGGTTCCGATTTCGCTGCTATTCTCATCAAGTTGTCTCAGGCTGGGTTGGATTTGAATAAAACGCATTTAGTGGGACATTCTCTTGGAGCTCATATAATGGGGATAGCTGGTAACCTAATTGCTAAGACTGGAGTACTCTTGCCGTGGTAAGTACATTAAGATACATTTATTTCTGCATTATCTATCGCTTGTACCATAGTGAGTGTCCAGAGGCCTTTTTCAGACTTATATCGGCCGCTGGTTTCCACCATAGTCCTACGCAAGAAAATTTCGACGTCGTCTGCTCGTTTGACTACTATCTCATGCAATAAATTGAATATCTCTATTTTCCTCTACTAATGTACATTTAACAGAGATAATGTTTTCACAGGATCACGGGCTTAGATCCTGCTGGAATCAGTTTCGACTCCAAGTCTAAACAAGAAAAACTAAATCCCAACTCTGCTCGCTTTGTTGACGTCATACATTCGGATCCAAATAAATATGGCACTATTAGATCCTTAGGTACTGTGGACTTTTGGCCTAACTACAGGAATATTGGGAAAGTTATACAGCCTGGATGTGATCAACGGATAAGCCCTCCCTTCTCCCCCGAAGGTAAGATACTATTGTGTACATGTATTACATTCTTAGGCTACATTATTTACTAAATAATAGATATACTTAGTCTGACCAAAACACCATATTACATTTGAATTTGGTATGTCATTCTTATATGAATATTCATTGGGTCTTCATTGGGTTTCTTTCTTGAACCGAATGGCTGTGATAGCATTACACAAAGTAGGTATGAAGCCAAATGCAATTTTTGAAACTCTCCATCTGCTTGGTATAAATAATTCATAAGTAAAATGGAACGTAGTATTTGTACAAAAAAGACGATTAAAACAGTAAAAGAAAAAAATCGAAGAAATCTTGCCAGAAATAAAAATATTTTATCTCGGGAAATTAATATAGCACCTACAACAAGGTCGCGTAGTTTGTAAGATGACTTAGGACTTGCAGCCTATAAAAGATGTACTGGCCAATATTTAACTGATCATTTAAATATGAATAGGGTGGTAAAATCAAAATAACTTCAGTGGTATGAAAATTGACGAAACGACGAAAATTTATTTACTCACGAGAATTTTTATACTGTTGAGCAATATATTAAGAAGCAGAATGACTGAGTATATATTCCAAGCTTAATAGCAGCTTCCCAATTAGTCAGCAGAGTATGATGTGGGCATTATCCGATTTCAGTAATGGTTTTGTGGTATTTTAGCTATTAAGGAGTGACTCAGTCACATTTTTGTGAAAATGGTTTCAAAACATCGGCACAAATGTATCAAGATACGAATCATGAGAAGGTAGTTATGCCTCTTAACAACACCATATTCTATAAACAAGAATGGTCCTTTCAGCAAGACTCAACACCGGGTTGGTAGCACGACCCACCCAAGCGTGGTTGGAAACAGACGTTTCTGACTTAATTCGAGATAAAGACTGTCCGTCATCTAGACCCGATCTTAATCTGCTGGGTATATATGATTTATGGTCGGTACTAGAGAGTATGTTATGCTATAAACGCCATGATTATTTGGAGTCCTTAAAACAATACATAAGATTGGCAGTAAAAAATTCTCCTACGGAGAGTTAAATTAAACGGTTAAAGGACTGTATTGTAGTCAGTGCCATATGTCACATGCCAATAAAGCTATTTAGAATGAGCTTCATATGTTTCTAATGCTATTATATGAATGCATAAACTAAGACATTACAGTAATAAATGTTTTATTGATTTTTGCTTGTAACAATATTAATGGCAAGACTAGGTATTGTTAATCAATGTAAACCGATTACAGTAACTCAATAAACTAAATAATATATAATAGTTTTCCTTCATAAAAAGCGAAGATGTACGCGAAAAAACACGCCGTAAACTTTAAACTATTTTTTCCTCGTTGCATTAACTCTTAAGATTTTTTATATTATAACTCCCCACTTCTTGCTATTGATTAAATTGTTAAATTATATTGACAACAGTCATGTGGTTGAAACCATAAAAGTGGTAATAAAACACACTGACAGAAATGTCTCATGTTTGTGTGTCATATTATTTTTATTTTCATATTTTCCGTGCAGAAAAATATTGCATAAGGTTCTATGTCGAAATTAAATAAAAAATATTGGTTTGGCTTTTAAGTAAGAGAAAGTTAAAAATGACATACATACATATATACTTGCAATATGTGTGTGTTTGTTTTATAATTATTTAAACAAATATTTGCCTATAAATTATTAATTAAAACGCGTGAATTCTGTGAAACTAAATTCAATTATAATAAATTTAATAATTAAAGTGTTTCCATTCTGAGTTTTGAGACAAGTTCAATTTAGACATAAATTGACTCAAGGACTGGCGTATTTTACGGAATGTCTAAACTATAAATGTAAATTAGGTACTTATGGTTCTGCTCAAATAGTGTCTTGTATGGTACCTCTACTGTGCGACAAATGTTTAACTATGATACGATGTAAGCATCCTCCAATTAACTTGTTGTGATGTTAACAAGTCGTCGATTACTTCGAACGCATTTGGAACCGAGTATGTCAGCCGTAATATGATCAGCCGTTTTTACAGCTGCATGGAAAGATGCCCAAATCATTCCTATTCCCAAAAATAATGATACACGTCTTTTTTTGAGGTCTAAGTTCTAAGGTCCTTGAACCCTTTTTATCTAACCATCTATATAATTTCCTTTCTATCAATCTACTCCTAAACCCTCACCAATCTGGATTTCGTGCGGTTTACAATACTATAACTACCTAAGTTTAAATTACGGATGACAAGAACCACATTTTACACACACTATATACAACAGTGGTAGTCATGAGAGTGGGGCGATACCATAGCGTCACAGAAAACCGGTTGTGAAGCAACACTTGCGTTGCACTTCGAAGTCCTCTCCTTTTTGTCCTCACCCTTGCCCCCTCTTCCCCTTTTACCATCTCTTCATCCCCTTCTCTTCTTTCCACTCCCCACATCACTCATCACGACTCTTGAGTTGCAGGTGTCCATGGACGGTGGTTGTCACTTACCATCAGGTGACCCGCCTGTTCATCTGTCCCCCTATAGAATAAAAATATATTCTATATATACCTAGTCGTGTGGTGCATGTATCTTTGACATACAAATACATATGTACATTCTTTGTTCGTGAAAGAGAGGTTTTTTTTTAAAGAATACTAGCAACGTGGGTCGCACATTACTAGTGTTCTTGTTAACCCCCCCCAGCTAAGCTAAATGCTTGTGTTAGGGGTTTACGACGGTACGCAAGTCCTAAATTGTACAATAAAGAGTATTATTATTATTTCCCAGATCTATGCAATCATAACAGATGCTGGGAATATTACCTCGATGCAATGAGGCGTCCAGGTACCATAATAGGAAGCCATGCGAAAAATTTCAGAGTATGGAAAAACTACAATAAGGAACAAAGAACCGCAACGGTGCTAGAAATCGGGAAATACGAACCTAATGCGTGAGTATAATTTATAATATATACATTTTTGTTATTTATATACCTATTAAGTATCTATAAATAGAGGTGTAGGTTTGTTTTCGATAAAATATCATTTTCAACTTCCTAAACTGCTAACAATTTTAAAAATAGTTTATGTGCTTCTCCATTCTCCAAGTTATTACTTGACTAAAAGAATAACCATGATATTCACAATAATAAGCCCATTCTTATTTCATTAAATCTAAAAAAAAAACATCATCATCAGGTTCTTATAAAGAACCTTGATAATTTTCGCATGTAATAATATCTAATAGGGAACGGATATTTCAATCCGGTTTATAGAGAATTGCTTATGTGGGCTGAACCAGCTTTCGAAACATTAAAAAAAATGTATCTTTTAAAAGTCGCAAAATTGCAGCCAAATTCTTGGATGGCATCTTCTGCAGTGCCACGACTAATTTTTTTACTGTAGGAATAAAGAAAATAACATAGAGCTAAATCTGGGCTGTATGGAGGATGGGGTAATATGCGTACCCCTGAAGTACAAATAGTCCATTTTTTTACTAACGCTCCGACGTAACGGCGAACAACTTTTGAGGGCAACTTGACGTCGTGGATCTCTCACCTGACTCTCTGTAAGAGGATCGTAGCTGTAGATCTAAGTTTCATCAGTTGTAAGGATATAGAATAAGTTTCGTAAAGTTCCTCTTTCAAACTTTTCTAGTATTTTGCACCATTCAACAAGATGAGCTTTATGCTCTTCGGTGAGAGATTGAGGTTTTCGTCGCTAATAATCCAAAACAGGAAGTAGGTGCGTTTAAACAAAAATAAAAAATGTTTCAGAAAATGTCTTTTTACTTTTGTTTAAAATATATAATTTGTTATAGAGCTTCAAACACACATACATTTGTAGTTACTTGTAGATAGTAAGGTGCACTAAAGATGGTTGAAATTGAGTGTAAAAGTCGGTCTGAGATAAAATACTAATAAACTTAATGTTCGTACTACATTACATAATTGGCCTATATTTTACATTGGTACTCTATAGTTCTACACCAGGCTCTAAATAGTAAACTTTCGCCTTCATTTGAGTGACACTTCATCAAAATGACACTTTACATAAATTAAATATTGCTGTAGGTTTAGAAATTCTTCTTTATAGCTTAGCTTAGCTTGACATATCAGTCGGTTTGTTGATTTATTATGAGAAAACTTCTGAATGACAATAATAAACAATAAGTCTTTTTTATCAATATTAGGATTATGTGATTGATATAGGAAGGGTAGCTAAATACGTTAACTTCGGTACAATTAGTGAATACATAAATGAAATGTTTTTGTTCCCTTTAAATTGTTTTGGTAATAAGTATCAATTGAAATGAAAACGTCTTCGGCTTTTGAAACATCTTTAAAATTAACATTATGCATATGTATAAATCATCAAACGAAATGAAATACAGAAATTGGCCAGTTAGTGAAAAAATAAAAAAATAAAGAATACTTCGGAATTTAATAACTATTGTAAAAACTTATGTAACGCAATACAATTTATTGGTTCAAGGGTCCCTGGAAACTACTACCTCTTGACGGTAGCTACGGCACCATTCGGGCTCGGCGAGGACGGCCTTTAGACACAGAAGTACATGTAATTATTTATTTATGGCTGTGATTGTATGTAATATTACGGTACTACATTGCCTGTGGGCAGTAAAACTGTGGTTATAAGTAGTAATGTGCGTTTTTATCAAAAGAAATGGTTAACAATAAACTTAATTACGTTAAGAGATTTATTTTTATTTTGTAATACGTCACACAAGTAATCAAAACCTGGTTAATTAGTTTCTAATAATTTTGTCTATAATAATATATAATAATGTCCTACTAGGAAAACATAATAAAAAATATGAAGTTACAATTTTTTGTGTCCAGCAGTATTTATATATACTACTATAAATCAGTAAATCGTAAAAAAATATCTTTCTGTATTTAAATAAGGGAAGAGCAACATTTTATTAACCCTCCTTATTCTGCCTCTTCCGACATTCTTCGTTTCGCTTTAATAAATGATGGTTGTCGATATTTTTTATTACGTGGAGGTCGCCACAAACGTCTATATTTTTAAGGATTTTTTTTGTCGATGTGGATCTTTAGACTTTTACTTGTCGTACACGCGTACGATGTCGTTAACCAAGTACATGGTTTAATAGCTACTTCTACAACTGTTTCTTTTAAAATAATATATGAAAGTAAACGAAGTCTATAATTTCATATTGATAAAACTCGTCCTACTCGGAGTATAAATGTTAATAATGCATATTATGGGCTGTAATTAAATTATTTATAAAATCATAATTGGAGTTGTACAAAATAACGTTTTTTTTTACTCCCCTATAATATAAAAAAACGTTTTATTTTATATTTTTAAATTCGTTTAAATTATAAACAATGCTTTTCTATTACAAAATTTTATATTCTGACAGACGAACAGACGTGTCACCTGATAGTGAGTGACAACCGCCGTTCATGGACACCTGCAACTCGAGAGTCGTGTCGAGTGCGCTGCCAGCCTTGGGTGATGAGGAATGAGGGGAGGGAAAAGAAGAGAGGGGGATGAGGAGATGGGAAAAGCGGAGGAGGGACAGGAGTGAAGAAAAAGGACAGGGGGAGTTGGGCCTCCGGAAACCTCATTAATTTCACGCTATTTTGAATTTTTAAATAAATTATAGGAATTGAATACTAATCAGGTAATTTGATGTGAAAATTCAATGATATCCTATATGAGTATCCAAATTTGTTCCAACATTTTTAGTTCCGATGGAATAAATACATACTAGCACGAATGTTACAAACATTCATACATAAACTCACGCCTATACCCGCGAAATGTTAAATAGAGGTGTAAATTAATATGATCTCCATGCTCCTATTCGAAAGGTAAAATTGAAGCGTCAGCCAGCACCGTCGATGACGGAGGAGGTAAGGGCGGCGATGAGAAGGAGAGATCGGACTTTCCTTAAATTCAAAAATGATCGCTGTGAGCCCAAGGGGAACACTTTTAAAGCGGCAAGAAATCGGTGTAACATGGTTATACGTAACGCCAAACGCTGACATATTCTGCAAAATATAGAAGCTTCATGACCTTCCAGTATCTGGAACTTCCTTGGCACATTGGGTATTGGCAGACAGCAACACACTGAGTTTCAGAAGACAATTGGTTTAAACGATATCAACCGTCATTTCTCCTCTTCGATTGAGCTGGATCGTCAAACCAAATGTCGGACCCTGGACCATATCGCTACTCTGACCAGACCCAATTTAGACAGCTTCAATTTTTTTCAAAAAGATTATCCTTTCCATTCGTTCGAATGCTGTGGGCTGTGATGGTGTTAGTCGTAGAATGATTGTTAACATTCTCGATCATATTCTTCCAGTAATAGCTCATATTATTAACTTTTCTTTTGACTCAGGAACCTTTCCTTCTCTCTGGCGTAAAGCTTATATTATACCTTTACCAAAAAAAAGTAATCCTACTCTTCCTGAACATTTCCGTCCAATCTCTATTCTTCCCTTTCTCTCTAAAGTTCTGGAAGCTTGTGTACATAAACAGCTATCTCATTTTGTCTTCCAACATAATCTCCTAAGTCCTCTACAATCTGGCTTCAGACCCGACCACAGCACCATTACTGCGCTCCTTAAACTGACTGGCGATATTAGGGAGGGGATGGAAAGCACCAAAGTTACTATTCTAGTCTTGATGACTTTTCCAATGTTTTCAATACCATCAGTGACGACGTCCTGCTATCCATCCTATCATATCTTATGATCTCTTCAGAAGCATTGGATTGTTTCCCCACTTATCTTCAGGGACGTCAACAGTGTGTACGTGTGGATAATTCGTTTTCGAATTGGTGTCATCTCTGCACCGGCGTCCCTCAAGGCGGTATTCTTTCTCCATTATTGTTCTCAATGTATATAAATCTCATAACTCAAGATCTTTAGTGTGCGTATCACCTGTATGCCGATGACTTGCAGCTGTATACACAGACCAGCGTTGAAGACATATCGCAAGCGATCAATAAAATAAACAAAGACTTGGAGCACATAAAATGCTGGTCGATGAGGTTTGGTTTATCCGTTAACCCTGCCAAGTGTCAAGCGATAATCGTATCTTATCGCTAAGAAGCGATATCGCATTCTTATCGCTAAGAAGCAATATCTTCCAGGCAACCTTAGGATCGACAGGAACGTGATGAAAGACGTGGGTTTTGGTGTTAAAATATAAAGTGGAGCTTCATGGATTGCATAAATATAATCACATTTATATATTTAGGTGTATTATATATATATATATATATATATATATATATATATATATATATATATATATGTATATATATATATATATATATATATATATATATATATATATATATGTATATATATATATATATATACCTACATACTTAAACATTTACATAGATTACTTAATTATATCTATAATAAATTAAAAATCTACATATGATTGATGTGCTGGATTATTTTAACAGATAATATTGTATTACCATTTTTTGAATGATGCTAAAGTGTGTGATAACTCATAAAGCTTTCTAGTTTCTAGTTCTTAGTGAGAACTAAATTAAAGTGCAAAATTTTCGAACTTCGCGCAAGAAGTTTTAGTGGTCTTGACATCAGCACAAACGTGAACGTTATTATGTTGCTAAACTAAAGCTTATAAAAAAATGCTCAGCCTGTACTTACTGTTACTGTTTGTCAGTTTATAAGTTTTGTTTAGCACTCGATAATTACTGCTACTCAGGATAATGATTCGTCAAATATCAAGAAAATTAATCATCCAAGACTAGAAATTTTTGCACAAATCATTAAAGCACTTAAAAGGCAAATGGATTCTCCGATGAGAATGCCAAATGGATTCTTAACATTTTATAGATAGCCTACCTGTTTTATTGTTCCTTAAATAATTCATAACTTATCGCAAAATGTGGTAGTTTAGATTTTTATTCGAATTATGTGGATTAAAATGCTGCTAGGAGTTAATACAGGAGAAAGGACGGACAATAAACTGCTTTGCTAATTACTAACATCCCACGCAAGGTACATTCTCACCATATTTGGGAACTTTTTGTTACACTATAGAAATAAATATTTAGTTTCAATATAAATCACATCGTCCAGAAATCAAAAGTTTAAGTTAAGTAATATGTTTGGAAATAAAAAGAAAAGTGTGAAAACGCCATATTGTCCTGATGCAGCTTAACTTAGAAGTGTATAGTTAAACAAAAAGTAATATTAGAATAAAAACTTCAACAGAGACAGTGGGTGGTCACTGCATGTTTCAGTGCCGGTCGCTAGGCGGGACCTGGGGACAGGCACTGAAACTTGCTAAATAAAAACAGATCCCATTAAAAAAAACGACTTGGTCAGTTGTTGTTGTTGTTGTTGACGCTACAGCGCCTGGTTATAACAGTACCGCCACATATAGTGAAACAGCAACGCAACCGTCTTCGTCTGCTAGGTCCGAAAGACATTAAAAAAGATGCCAACGTCGATTACTCAGTGTATCGTTCGGTACCGTCGGGCTGGACGACTTACTCCTTGAAAAGGGTCTCCTGTCGAGACCGAAACTAAACGAAAACAATAACTAAACTTAACTAAATTCCCGAAATACACACGTTAGTAAAACCGTATATTTAAATTAAAAGTTTATTAAAGTAAAGTAAAGTAAAGTAAAGTAGTATTAAAGTAGAATAATTTAAACAATTACTTTAAAATATCAAACAAAAACGACAATTTGCAGGCACAAGATTTGTTATTCATATATTTTATAAGGTTTTGTATATATATATATATATAGGTACTTTTTTTAAAGTCTTAAATCAAGTTGACGATTGCCATTGATTCCTATTTGAATGGCATTAAATTACTATTTGGAATAAGGAATACTCTGTGTCATTCTTCTCGCTACACTTAAATAATAGTCCTGTTAAATAGCTATAAAAGGCAAACAGTCCATCCGAGGAAGTCCGAAAGGAAAATTCCTTTGGGCAAGGACGGACCCGTTACACTGTTTAAATATGGCACTGAAAACCGTTTTTAAATGCACTCCCTGCGGGTGGAACTTTCTGCAAGGTAGCGTTCAAAGTGTTTCACGTTTTAATATTGTAATTGAAGGTAAAGTGTAATGGTTAGATGTTGTCCAAATGTGTAAAAGGCATATGTTTCGTTTATGTACATCATGAATTTAACAATAGGCAACTTAACACTTTTTAAAAGAAATTCATAAGGCATATTATTGTTCTGGGAAACCAAAAACAAATATTTATAAATGTTTTTGAGACTTTGAATAAGAAAAGGACTTCGTTCTGGATAACAGTGGGGTGAGAAAAATGTAAGTAATTGCATGTCAGTATATCTATGAAAACTTAAAATAATTTCATAAAAATAAAGGTCAGTTTATTAAAAAGTGATATACACTATTATAACACACGTAATAAACATAAATTTGTTGTACCTGCCTCCAGGCTCCAAAAAACTAACAATTCGTTTCTAGGTTGATGCGTGCTATTTTATAATAAAATCCGTGATAATATACAAGTTTTTAGTTTAAACAAATGTAAGTCCGCTGTAAAAAGCAAGTTGTACTTTCAAAATTATTCAGTGGTGGATTACTCGTAAGATAGAACCTTGGATTGAACGGTTAGATGTATTCTTCCTTTTTAACTTCTTTTTCCCTGCCTAACTACATTACTTTAATAGCCTAATTTTAGTTTATTTATTTTTAGCAAAATAATAGCATACAATAAAATAATGTTTTATTGAATAATATATGTTGTGCCCAAAGTATTGTAATATTTATCTGATAATTTAAAAGAGTGGTCATGAGTTTGTTTGCCCTATTTATCTCATAAGGCTCAACCATTTGGAAACGGGCGGTTACAGATCAACACAGGCAGGTATTTAGTTATTTTATATTTTTAATATTACTTTTACATTTGACAAGGCAACCTATAGTTGCTGTGACGCTGTTTGTATTGATCTATAACTTGATTGATTTTTTAAAGAAGACGATTTCAAAAAGCTTGAGAAATTTTATAAAATAAAGATATTTTATTTCAATTTGAATATTTATACGCAATAAATACCATAAACTGATTAAGAGGGATCCCGAGTGTTGTTCATCATAGTTTTGATAAATGTTTTGTTTTTCTAGACCAAATACCTTAGGATTTAATAACATAATATTTGATATAAGTCATGTAGGCTATTTATCAACATTAAATATTAATTTACTTATCTTTATTTCTTTAGACAGGCACTACTATTCCCGTCGCAAATTGCTGTCTCTTTCTATTCTACACAACTGACTCTTTCTCACCGCCACCTGGCAGTGCGGACGTTATTATATAAATCCGTCCGCAATCTATGTTGAACCATTGAGTCGAAAATATACAGGGCATAGATGAATCAATGAAGCTTGAGCTTGAAAAATGAAGCTTAAAAAAAGGGAAGTAAATTAATAAACGTTTTATTTTTAGGTAAAACTCCGATATTGACTTGAACGTTATTCGAACCGTATTTATTGAGACTTGTATGTTGACCTATTGGTACGGTGGTGATATTCGATACTAATTCAGTCGTTACTTAGCAGTCTATCTATCTATTAAATAGATAGACTGCTAAGTAACGACTAAATCAATTAAAATGTTGCTAAAGCTAAAATAAAACAAACTTTCACATTATATAAAAGGAAAAATAAGCTCAAATGAAGGCATGATTTCAAATTTGTAGAAACTGCCAAAAGGAGTTCGTTGAACGCCAGTTACCCCTTGACAGTATATACCTAACAGAAGTAAGCTGCCATGATCTGCTGCTGACCCAACATACAATAAGCGTTTGAGGGCCGACTTAAGTTTTCTTTTCCAAGTTTCAATAATGAATTACATATTTGATTCATTAAGGGAATCAATTAAATTCTATTTTTCAATAAAATAAGGAAACCCGAGAGGACCATGGTTGCTTGGAATCAAACTAAAATCCGATTATACTATATAATCTTCAGAGTCAGTTTTAAATACAAAACAGATATAGCATAGCGTAATTAGATTGGAGCAATGATCAGAAACCAAGTAAGTTTTAACGTAAGAGAGCCATTCTTAGGCACAAATGGGCCGGCTCTACTGGAGTACTACCACGGCCTCACAAAAAACTGGTAGAGAAACAATGCTAGCATTGTATTGCCGAGTGATTGAGGGTACTGGAGGCCCAACTTCCCCTTTCTTCTTTAAGCCACTTCGCTGTTACTATTGAAAAGGATTAAATTAATCAATTTAATGCCTTTCGAAACAACGAAGTCATCTTAAGCACGATCACAAGTGAAGGAATTAGAAGGGTTTTAAATGGATTTATATCTGGAGATTTCGTTTTTACTTCCAACACTACATTTCCGCACTTCCAAATGTCAGTTAGTAATTTATGGGTGGAAGTGGTCCTCGCTATATACACAAAAAAAACTTGATGAAAAATGTGAATTGAGATGTTATTACACGTGCTTTCACTTCTTTGATTAAGATAATGACTAAACACTCAACACCCTAGGTAGGTTCATCGATATTAATTAAGATATATAGTTAAAAGAAGCAAACAACGAGGATAGGTTTTAACTAACGATTTCTGATCCTTTAGGCTCAAAGGACATGGAAAAGATCACTACCTGACCACAATGGGATGCAAACAAATTGATTTCAGGATATTCTATATGAGAAGGGACCTTTGCATACCTCTGGAGCATATGCTATTCTGGGAATTGTAATACACCGATGATCCATATATCCATTGTAAATCAATAGAACACATGGTCCATTTTTTATTGATAGCTGCTGCTTTCCGTGTGGTCCCACTTTAATTTCGTCCAGTTCTGACAATGGCATCCATGAGAAAAACCATATATGTCCTAAATTTGCATTAAGCATGGGCGCCACAAATGGACGAATAACTCAATATCACGCCTACCGATTTCGATGATTATTTTTTATTGGAATGGATGTAGTTCTCGGTTAGTTAGATGAGAGTTTGTTGTTTGAGTTTGGTCCAATTGTGACAATGTCACAATTGGACCATGTGTGTAGGTTCATGTAGAATAGTATCAGAGAAGTGAATACACTTATGCTTATATCCCCGGAGGGGAAGGTGCCCGAAACGTCCACTTTTTGACAATATGAAATAAAAAATCAAGAAGACTTACAGGTCAGTCAGACTTACTCAGTTTCGTTATCAGAGCTTTTGCTTCTTTAGCTTTGATGCCTTGGTTGAGGTGTGTAAAGTCGACGGTCCCATGAACGACAAAAAAAAAACAGTACTGTTTGAGATAGCCTGCTCTAACAGTTTCTGAGATCAGATCAGATCAGATCTAACAGTTTTGAGTTTGAGTATTTGTAACGGAGTCAGTAGTGTGTTGTTCGGAGCTAACCGTTTGTCATGTTTTAAATAGTTCGAAAGATAGAAAGAAACTTGTATTTTGTTTCGTTTAGTTTGTTAGTATTGTGCTACTTCGTGATCAGCAGCGCTGGTATTATGCTAAACAGATAAAGTGAAAATCACAGGAAGGAAAGTATTTTCCTAAAATTCAGATTTATGCGAATCATGAGCATGCTCATTATTTACTAACTCCGAATTAGAGGTCACTTTCTTAATTGTTCGTATCCCCTTCGTCACTTATTTATATTTACTATTTTCAGGAGGATTTTTTATACACTTCTACTTCTCTTTCTTCTTACTTTAAAAACTGCTCTTCCTTATTCAGGACCTGTGGCTGTTAGTAACGGCTGTACTGAGGACAAGAGGATACATATGATTAGGGAACGCTACATGTTTGTGATTTTATACATATTTTTAACATCTGTAACAGTGGTAGAGCCATGCTTTGGCACGAATAGGCCGGTTCGATCGGTGCGATACCACGGCCTCACAGAAAACCAGTTGTGAAGTAACGCTTGCGTTGTATTTCCCCGAAATAAGTGAGGTTTCCGGAGGCCCAACTCCCTCTCTTCTCTTTCATATCCCTTCACCCCCTCTCATCTTTCCCATCTCCTCATCCACCTCTCTTCTTGCCCCACCCCCATACCCCTATCTCTCATCACCCTTGAAGGCGGGCAGTGCACTTACGACTCTTGAGTTTCAGGTGTCCATGGATGGCGGTTGTGACTTACCATCAGGTTACCCGTTTGTTCGTCAGTCTCCCAATAGCATAAAAAAAAGTTTGAATTAATAAAAATAAAGTAACATATGTATTTTAATAAGGCATATCTATCCGAAATCCAAGTAAACCATATGTACGTATGTTTAACGAAAAGATAGGCAGAGGCACATCAAAGGCCCAACTTTGCAACCTATAATTCAGTCCCACTTACGTCGGCAAACCTATCGTCACCAACCGGACACTATATAATATAATACTGTCTGATACGTTATTCACGGGCAGAGATACTCCAATCAATATTGAAAATATCGTGTGGGTAGAAACAATAGGTATAAATATATAATAGGTAATTGTAAATAATTATTTGTAATTTAAACCGCTCGTTTATGACCATTTCTTTTACAACAAAAAGAAGGGCTTTGCTTGTAAGAAACCAAAAGCAGTTTATTATTTTAGATGTAATTAAACTTTTTTTTTAATTGGATATGGACACAAATAGTATCAGACAATGATTTCAATTACTCAAGTTATAATCTTTCTTTGAATAGGGTTCTTTGAATAGCTTTTGATTATTTTTCAAATAAAAATATATTTTAACGGTCCATATTTTCTTCTTCTTTGAATTCAAATATCATCTGTAGACTGCAATATCTCGTTTAAGAACGTCTGAACCAGGCGGAAATAAACACGCCAATGGTTCACATCCACACAAAAGAACGTTCGCACTGCTAGGTAGCGGTGAGAAAGAGAGAGCAACATGCATCGGGATAAGTAGTGACTATCTCAATAAATAAGCTTCAAAAGTAAAAAATAAAAAAAAAAATATATAACTTCTATTTATGGCGAATTTATCAAATTACCAGAATAGATACTGTAGGTGTATCTAATGTTTCTTACAACCTCGTGTACATGCCTCGTACACATGTCATAAATCCAGATACATCTTTGCGAAACTATGAAATATCATGTATCGCGTGTGTTTTAATGTAGTTTTTTTTTTAATATAAAATAGGCTACGCCGGACAATATCCAGATAGTATCTTCGAGCAACAAGAACTATTCTGTGTAAAGAGTTTTATTGTTCTTAAAGGCAGGTACGTATTAAACGAAGACTTAGATGATGGACCATATTATTAGTACCATTACCAAATATTTATAACAATCTTCTATAGTTTCCTAATTTAAATTTGTTAGCTCATTGGTTAAGTTAATTGCCGTGTGATTCTCGGTAGAGTAGAATAGGGCCACAAACTGTCTTATGCCCCATGCCCATGCAACCGGGCATGATGATGATGAGCAGCAGATGGCAATACTACAAGGAGTTTTCGGTCCCACTAATGTAATAGAAGGCAAGCCTATTGCCGCAATAGGCTTGCCTTCTATTACATTAGTTTGACCGAAAACTCCTTGTCAGATTGTGGGTGTTCAATACACAGCAAGTTCAGCAGATCTTGAGTTTCAACCAAATTATTTAGATATAAATAAATGTTGCACGGAGTTCTTAATATTACGTGTACGCTTTTATATGCCATTACCGTTTAATGACCATATTAAAAATATTAGAAAAATGTCACATCTACTTTTACTATTACTTTATAAATGAATGTAATTTGTATACATTTAATATTACAATTATCTTGTCTTGGAAGAATGTTTAAGTCCGGAACGAGTCCTCTTGCATGATTGCGTATACGAAGTTTATGTAAAACCGTTTAGTTAATTGTTCTGTACTAATTCTTAGTGCGTAAATAAGTCTTCCGCCTTATTGTAGTAGACTACCTCGAGAACCGAACAATTGACTATATCGTCAAGGTTCTCCGAAGGAGAAGGTCATAAGTAGCCACAACTCTACTTTTCCCAATGTAACAAATAATTTGAAATAATAATGTTATTTTTTTGTTCTGAATTAATGTTTTGTTCTGACTTTATGTCGCTTGCTAACAAACACCGATCAATACTTCTTACAATGACAAAATATGATGTTACCTTCTCAATAAAAAAAGAAAAAAGAAATTAAAGATTGTATGAAAATAGCTTCTATAAATCTTTGGTCTCATAAAGTTCATTTTTTTAGAGATTGGTATTTACAAAAATAAATAGGCATTACAAGAAGCTTCAAACTCACGGCAGTTGGTATGTTATACTTAAATCACGTGCATTTAATCATACGAACTTCTCCGATTGCGTTAAGTGTTCTTCTCAGTTGCCTACATAATTACGTGACATTATGACTGTACTCCTCATACAGCTAAAGTTAAGCCTCATACAGTTGCTAGTCACGCTCCAATAAAATTTTTATCAAAGCTTTACCGTCTTAACCGATTTCAAAAAACGAGTATTTGTTCTGTGTCTGGTTTACCAGTCTCGTTACTAGTACAAGTTCTGCTTAGTTTGGGATCAGGGGACCGTGTGTTAGATGTCTGGAGTTTTTTTTTTTGCTGTAACAATATCTCAAGAATTGTAATATAGAATTACTTACGTACATACTACATACGTTAACGCACACATTTTGCAGATTGTAATTTAGTCCACTTTTACGTAACTTAACTTTTGGGAATGGGATAGGAAAATGTGGAGTATCTTGACAGAGAAGGGAGGATAGTAAGGGATGGAAATGCATGTTACTTATACAGATGGATTGGGGAGTATAGGCAATAGCTCAAGCAATTATTAATTTATTTATAAAACACTAATTATAACATGTCGGCAAAGAATCAATACAATAATGACATTTAACATAAAATATAATAATAAACAATAATACATAGACTACACATAGAAAACACACTGACATGGAATACACAATTTGTTAAATATGCAAAAAAATAAACTAATGTGCTTATGCTTGTGCTCTTCATTAATTAAACAAAAGTGCAAATAAAACAACGTTACTTACAGCACTTTTTTTTTTTTCGTGTGGAAACCCTCTCGGGCCGTCATCCCACCGGGGTTTTGGGTGGAACAGTGTGTCGGAATCGAACCGACTAAAACCACACGATGTGCCAGTCTGCGCTTAAAATAGAAGGAATCCGGGAACAGCTTTATTAGGACATCCGGACCCCTCCTAGCGCCTGCCCGCACTATGCGGGCACGACCTGCTGGAAACCTATTAAAAGGTGGCGTCCAGACACACGCGGACGTCACCCCCTCGTGGCTGGCCACTAAAGCGAGTGGAAGGGAAAACCCGTCCCGACCACCCGCGGCCACATTCAGGGCGGCATGAGGCGCTGGTAGGCGCGCCTCCTCCGCCCGGTTCACCGGCGGCGACTTGAGTCCGAGTAGAGGTCATCTTCCCGGGCTCGTTCCGCCACCTCCTTCTGCGAGATGACCTCCTCACAGAAGGTTGCGACCGCGGTAAAATTCCTGTCACTACCGGCCATGGAGCGTATGACGGCCGGTAGTGACAGATCCTCTCCAATTACTGCAGTGAGGGCCCGACGCTGAGCCGCCCAAGATGGGCAATCCGCGAGTGTATGCTGGGCCGAGTACTCACTGCAGTCGCAGTGGTGTCATGCGGGACTCAATTCCCTCCTTGCGACCGAGTGCAGGTACTTTCCGAAGCAGCCGTGCCCGGAGAGAACCTGCGTCAGTCGGAAAGAAAGGGTCCCGTGCTGCCGCCCTGCTCACTCGACGATGACCGGCTGGAGCGCCTCCACGGTGGATAAGCCAGCACGTGGAGCCTCCAGCCGGGACGACCAATGAGCCATCGTGGCTCGGCGAGAGGCCTCACGCCACTCGCGCACCTCTTCGGGTGGGGGCCGATTGCCGCTACCCGCCCGGAAATCAGTCGTCCGCCGATAAACTTCGGCGAGCACTTCCGCCTCCAAATCCCACGGGGGAGTTCCGGCCAACGCACACGCCGCCTCAGTCGACACGGTGCGGTAACCACGTATGGCTCTAACCGCCATTACCCTCTGAGGGCGCCAGAGGCGTGCCCTATTGTGGGCCCGAACCGGTACGAGGATCGAGTTGACCAATATGGAAGCGCCAGGGGGTGGACCTCGACGGGGCCCATGGAATAGAAGGGCCTCTGTCTTATCCATTGCCACCTGCAAGCCTAGCGCCTCGATCCGCCTGACCACCAGTGAGGCCCGTCTCTCTGGCCGTCTGTCCGTCCGGCCCAGGGGCGGTGTTCTTGGAGCGGATCCGTAGAACCGCCGCCCCTATCTCCGCCTCCGTGACGGGTGGAACATCCTCCACTTCCAACTCCCCGTCGTCTCTAGCCAAGGGGGCCATCAACGGGGGTGAGTGCTCCACTCGTTGCGGAAAAAGACCCTCAACCACTCCCTGCAGGAAGCTGGGCTGGAGAGTCTCCATAAGGGGGGGCCCAGCGCGCGGAGCTTTTGTTGCGCCGCACGATAAGGGTGACCCCAGGGGTCACGATTGAGACCCTCCAGCATCTCCTTTCCTTTCTCCTCTTTGGCGCGGCAAATGGCCAGCTTCAAAGTTTTCCGGACCTCTCGGTACTCCTCTTGAAGCCGTTCCTCTTCCCCTTCTTCGCGGCGACGCCGCCGGCAGCGGGTGTAGGATCTCCGGGCACGAATACACGCCGCACGGAGATCCGCCAACTCCTGCGAACACCAGTAGACCTCCTTCCTTCGAGGCCGACGACTTGCAACGCGGGGCATGGCCGCATCGCAGATTTGCGTGATTGCATCACGAAAGCGGCCCGCCCCCATGTCTACCTACTCGGTTGGAGGCTGCGGAGACAGCCAAGAGTAAATGATAGCTGCCTCCTCCAGTAGATCCCGGTCGAGCTTCGAGACAGCCCACCGCGGAAAGCGGGAAGGTCGCCGCGCCATGTGACCCCTTCTGGGGTCCTGGGTCCGGGAGAGCTGAAATCGGATGTATAGGTGATCCGAGAGCGTCTCAACCTCTTCCAGGACACGCCAGTTCCTTACTCGTGCGGCAAGAGCAGGGGTAGCGAACGAAATGTCCAATTTGATGCGGGTGTGTCCTGTTGCCAGGCATTTATAGCATCTCGTCGGTCTCGCAGCCAGAATAGTTACTTTAGCGTTCACGAAACCGACGAGGATACTGCCGGCATCGCCTAGAATTTTGGCGGTTGTCACAGGGCAACTGACCCACACCGCACCAAGACCACCTTGACCGGGGTGGATGGTGCCGATCCTAATATTATCCGAGGTGCAACCCGTCTTTTGTTAGATTGCTACTCGGACATCGTCGACAGTGACGGAGTCATCCAGGCCCGATATGCGCATCTCCGCACACTTGGTGGGCCTGGCGATTCGTACTCCATCCGTTTCTGCGAACACTCCCCGCAGCTTCTCAGCGAAGATGTCTGCCGTCTTAGCACCCTCGGCCCCGGGAAACTCGAGAACTCGAGCTCCCGTCTGGGCGAGGCGTAATCGAGCACCAGCGCTCCCAAATTCGGAGGTGAGACAGTCTCGAGCCTTCTTAAAGACGGCAGCATAATTAAGGCCGCTATTTACCGCCTCTGGAAGCACCGTCAAAACTACGGCTGCCGTTTTCGGTGGCTGGAGTTTCCTTGCCTTCGTCGATGCCGCTGATCCAGACGGTGCTTGGGGCTAAGAGGGAGCGCTTTTAGTACCCTTTTTCCTCCTCGCTCGGGACCTCTCCTTGCCAGCTTCGACTCTTTGCCACCCGCCATTAGAAGGACCAGACGTGGAGACGCCAGAGCCGGAGGAGGCAGAGTTGGAGGGGCCTGGCTAAGGTTCAGCCTGCGAGTGAACCTTTGGTACGCCCACTTTGGGTGCCGGTGCTGGAAGTGGAGGGAATTCCTTCGCCACTTTTGTTGGGGCCCTATTAGTTCGCCCAGCTTTGGATGCTGGTGCGGCCGTCACTGCCGCCCACGGCGGCCTCCAGAGACGGGAAGCGGACTCGGCACTGATACTACACTGATACTAGGTTGCTGTGCTGAACTCGACTGCACGGGACCATCAGAGAGCGCTCCTGCCCGAAATTGGGCGAATTGAGCACTCAACTCTGCAACCTGCTCCGTCAAGCGTTGGTTTGCCGCGGTAAGGCGATCGTTGGCCTCTTGAAGGCGCGAGACGTCCTCAATGAGGCTTTCCATAGCCCCCGACACGGCAGAGGAGGAGTCCTTTAGGGCTCTAACAAAGGAACCCTTCAGGTTAGTGGACTTGGTGGCCACTTTATGTATGATGGCCACCGCCGCATTTGTTCTCTCCTTCAAATCAACCGGTGTAGGAGGGACAGAACCCCCTTCCACCGGTACACGGATCTTAAGAAGAAGATCCGCGATCTCCTCCTCTGCAACGACTTCGCCCTCCGCACGCGTCCGGGCGTAATCTTTAGCCCTGGAAAAGACGGAACCCGACCCCGTCGGGGCCGTGATAGGCGTGCGCGACTTCCCACGTTTGCTGCTCACCACCTTCGGTGGCAACATTTCTAGCGATATGTCGCCATCCTCATCTCGACCCCGTTTGCGACTTTCTGTGTCTCGGGAATCGAGCTCCATCTCTTCCGCAGAATCAGCCGCTGAGCTCGCTGCCCTAGAACGTACTCGTTCTGACCTTCTGCTCCCAGAAGACGCAGTTACTTCTGGGAGCTCCTGCGATATAGGCATTCCAAGCAGAACATCCTCGTCTTTAGACGAGATATTTTCCTCCTTGCTAAACTTCTCCTGAACCTTCTCCTTCTGTTCGTCCTTAGTTTTATTCATTTTGTTAGAGTAATCCATAATATATCCTAGGAGTGGGGAAGAAATAAAGGTTCACCCGGGCAGAGATCCCCCAGTACCCGGGCAAGCGTAGATTTGTTCCCAACCGAGGGGTCCGCAGTTGACCCGGCTGGGAGTGCGCTTGCGACTGAACCACCCATCAGCCATGCATCCCATGGTCACGCACCAGAACTCGAGATTGGGGGTAATTTTTTATAGAGGTATTCTTCTTCGCAATCCGGGCGGTTAAGCCAAGACCCTCGCCCCGATCAGAGCCGCGAGACTTAACCACGACACTCCTTTCAGGATTACGATATGCCGACGGTGGCATCGAGACAAATCTCCAGATGCCTGCTCAGTGGCAGTGCGAGTGCACGCCGAGCCCGTCCCCTTTCTCCACTGTAGACAGTGGAGAAACACCGACCCGTGAAAGGGTCCCACCTTGGTGATTTTTTATTGAGGTTTCCTTCCTCAGAGCTCCGAGGAGCGAAGAGCCAACAGAGGGATCGGCATGCAAGCCCACTCTGTTGGGCCAAGCCTCGACCGAGTGGCCGAAGAAAGATGGCCACCTCTTCTAGCCAGAAGATTAGCCGTTGGCGATGACTCCCTCCTCAAAGCAGAGGAGACGGCGTTATCGCCGACGTTGCCCAGTATGCACCACGTGGAGGTTTTCTAGCCAGCACCCCAACGTTACTTACAGCATACCACAAGCTAGTAACCTCAACACTCCTCAGTGTGGTATAATGTTCTGGTGTAATGCTACCGGTATTGATATGATGATAAAGACTCAAAAAAGCTACATACGACTTTTTACGTAGTAGAGACATGCTTAGACACGAATGGGGCGGCTCGACCGGTGATCACACGGCCTCACAGAAAACCGGTTGTGAAGTAACCTTTGAGTTGCATTTCCCCGAAATGAGGGAGGTCTCCGGAGGCCCAAAATCCCCCACCCCCTCTAATGATAGCGCTGTTAACAAAAAGGATACCCTAGGGGGGTACCAGCGCTAGCGTTGGAGAATCCCCGCTGGAAGTCCATCCTCAGTAAGGAATAAGGCTCAACTGCGTTCTCAAAATCTGCTCGGGGCAAGAGAAGGCATACCATGACACCCCCTGTCACGTTTACCGTGGATTTTTGTAACATCAGGGGCTTACATTCTAACCTCGACACTGTCCACCACCACCTGGAGACAGCAAAGCTGGCCTTGCTCTTTTTAACCAGGACGCAGATATCATCTCCAGCGGACACATCCTACCTCTGCTACCCTGGGTACGGACTGGAACACTCCTTTGTGCCTAAGGCTGGTGTGTACGTTAGAGACGATATCGCTTCTCGCCGCCTCGGCAATCTTGAAGGTAGACCTTTCCATCTTATGGCTACGTGTAGACTGCGACGACCATCTACGCATCTACGTATGCCTCTACAGGTCCCATAGCGGTGATGCCGAAACGGACCGACTCATCGACCACGTCCAAATGGCTACAGACTCACTGCTCCAGTAGACCCATCCGCAGAGATCGTGGTTCTTGGCGACTTTAACGCCCATCACGCCGAATGGCTTGGTTCACGCAAAACCGATCATGCGGGAAGATCTGTTTACGATTTCGCCTTGGCATATGGCTTGACGCAGCTGGTAACAACGTCTACGCGAATCCCAGATGCAAAAAGCCACGTGCCTTCACTGTTGGACCTTCTGCTGACCTCACATCCTGACCGCTACAAAGTATCCGTTGAGGCCCTTCTTGGCTCTTCGGACCATTGCCTGATTAGGAGTATGGCGCCACTCGTTCACTCGCTGCGGCCGCTAGTTACAGGCAGTCGCCGCGTATGGCACTATAGGTCAGCAGACTGGGATGGAATGCGAACATTCTTTGCATCCTACCCATGTAGGCAGGTTTGCTTCTCGCCGGATGATCCCAATGTCGTTGCCGACTCTGTCGCGGATGTTGTGCTTCAGGGTATGGAACTTTTCATTCCATTCTCCCTGATTCCCACAGGTGGCAAGTCCCAGCCTAGGTTTCGTCGAACCTGCAAAGCGGCGTCCCGCCGGAAGCAGCAATGTTACCAAGCATGGGCTAATGCAGCGACAGCACGGAATGTAAAGACCAGCACATTAAAGAAACAATTTAACTTTGCCTCCAGGTCCCTCAAAAGAGTAATTGCTGGAGCGAAGTCGGCTCACATCGGCAGAATTGGCGATCTTCTAGGCAAACTCTTTGCGTCCAACTCGATCCTGGACGACGGGGGAAACGCACCACCAACCATACCGCAGTGCGAGAGCCGCATGCCGGAAGTCCAGTTTACACAAAGGGCAGCGCTCCTTTCCCTCGACGTTCTTAAGTCGAGTGGGCCCGATAGAATCTCTCCTATCGTGCTGAAGACGTGTGCTCCAGAGTTGGCACCGGTTTTAACGCGCCTTTATCGACTTTCCTACTCTCTTGGCGAAATCCCTAACTCATGGAAGACAGTTCTAGTGCACCAAATCCCTGAAAAAGGAGATCGCTCGGATCCGTCCAACTATAGACCCATAGCCATCACCTCGTTGTTCTCCAAGATAATGGTATACTTTGTTAACTGCCAGCTCCTCCGGTACTTAAAAGACCACCAGCTCCTCAATGATCGACATTACGGCTTCCGTCGGGGTCGCTCAGCTAGTGATCTTCTTGTTTACTTGACTCACCGGTGGGCACAGGCGATCGAGACCAAGGGGGAAGCGTTGGCCGTTAGTTTAGACGTGGCGAAGGCCTTCGATCGGTTCTCGCACAAAGCGCTCCTTGCGAAGCTTCCTTCCTATGGGCTTCCCGAGAAACTGTGTAATTGGCTCACCAGTTTTCTTACAGACAGAAGCATCAAGGTCGTTGTTGACGGTGCATGCTCCGACTCCAAGTCTGTTAATTCTGGTGTCCCACAAGGCTGTGTGCTATCACCCACGCTGTTTCTTCTGCATGTCAATGACATGCTGTAGATTAGCAGCATTCATTGCTATGCGGACGATAGCACGAGTGATGCCCTTTACACCGGCCGCGCTAACATTTCTCGGGTAAACGTCATCGAAAGCCGATCCAAACTTGTGTCTGAAATCGAAACTTCTTTATCAAATGTTTCAGATGGCCATATTAGCCTCGGAGAAGCTTGGTGTGCTAAACAGATCGAGACAGTATTTTACTCCGGCGCACTGCCTGCAACTTTATAAGGCGCAGGTTCGCCAGCACATGGAATACTGTTCTCATCTCTATGCAGGTGCAGCCCAGTACCAGCTTCTCCCTCTTGACCGTATTCAACGGAGAGCGACTCGCATCAGCGACTGCCATGATATTTCTGATTCACTTGACACCTTGTCGTTGCGTAGAGATGTAGCTTCACTCTGCATCCTCTATCGCTTGTATCATGGGGAGTGTTCAGAGGAATTGTTGGGACTTATATCGGCTGCAGGTTTCCGCCATCGTCCTACGCAACAAAATATCTATCCCCACCACCTGGACGATTCCCACTCCACCACTGTGCGCCTAGCCAGAAGCTTTTTGCCTCGTACAACCAGCCTATGGAACAAATTGCCGCCTGCCGTATTTCCGAACCGATACGACCTTCAAACCTTCAAGAAAAGAGCGTACTCCTACCTAAAAGGCCAGCAACGCACTTGCGACTGTTGAGTTACGGGTGTCTATAGGCGGCGGTAGTCACTTACCATCAAGTGACCCGTCTTTTCGTTTGCCCCCTATCGCATATATAAAAAAATGTCGTACGTCAGAATTTAGAAGTTTAAATTAACTTTAGTTTTTTACATGACAAAACTTATTATTCTGTTGTGGATTATAGATAAAAATATAAATTAATGAAATTAACGATTACTCGTTACATTTAATAATTGTATTTAAATCAGTAATCATTGTAATTTTATCTGTATTGAAAATAATTTAAACATTTTAATCATTAATATAATATTTCGTACACTATGTAAATGGTAGAACATAGCGGTACCATATTTATCTGTTTTAAAACCTGTAAAAACCTATGTTCACAAATAACTAAATAAGTGCATTTTCGGTCCCATACCTGTGACTTGAACTGGCTATTGCCGGGAAGTTCGAGCCCTATAACTATTACATAGAGTTCAAAGCAATAAATCTGTAATAAGAAGTATAAAATAGCTGTCGATATTTTGTAATTGTATTATTTAGACTCTAAAGTAAAGACGAAAAGACCCAACTAAAAAGATGTATTACCGTAGTTCCCAAACGGCTGAATCGATTTTGATGCAGTTTTTTTTGTTTGATAGGTAATTAAAATGAGAGTGTTCTTAGCTAAATTATGAAGATCTGTTTAGTCCTTTAATGATCATAAGCTCTTTTCTAAACTTTGGGGGGTTTTCAAATCGGGGGTGCAAATAATTTTTAATTTATGGATTTGTGAAAGCTTTGTCGATTAAACAAAAAAAAATATGGTATGGTCATCATATAGCAAGTTGTATGCGAGCAAATACCTAAAATCAGTAAATTTTTAATACTTTTGAAATATCAACAACCGATTCTGCTTTTGTGACAATAATTTTTTCGCAAGCATTTGCTGGTTTATTCTGGGGTTAGGGATAAATACTTACACAGACGAAATATAGAGAGAGTTGTGCGCCACGACTAATTGAACTAATTTGAATAAGCTTGTCGTCGGCATTTTCACGAACTTAATGACAGTTGCCCAAAAATAAGGTGGATAAATAAAAACTTAAGAAAATGTTTAGCGGTCTTCATTTACTTTTACTAGGCTTACAGATCATTCTTTATTTAACTAAACTAATAAATTAATATTATTTTAATAAACTATATTTATGTACAACCAATCAACAAGGTCATACAATATTGCGAAAGGGCTGAACTGAGCACGGCAATTTTCATTGCGTTTTAACACTAGCGGGACGCAACCAAAGTCGTTCGGTACATCTGTTTGACAATTTACGCTTTTAATAATAGCCGACAGTGCCTTTGAATTGGTCGCGCACGAATTAACAACCGGCTAAATTAGAGCCTTCAAACTTTTTGCAGAGCCAGCAGACCGATAGAGCGCATTCGTTTTACCCTTATTTAGCCGCGGGAGGGATTTCTCTAAATTAGAAATGGCCCATATCGGGTTCGGTGCGTAGTTGTAGCCGCATTAATAGCACTGTTGAGCAAAATATCTAATACACTGCTTTGTTGCTTTTGTATTGAGTTATAGTCAATTTTTTGACGCGGTTATTGTTTAATTTCTTTTTTGTTAGATACATAGTACAATAATAATAAAAATACCGTGGGAGAACCGGGCTTAAGCACAAATCTGCCGTGCAGGCCATAAAACGCAGTAACAGATTTTTTTGGTGTTTTTGAATATTGAGTTTCAACGGGCACGCTATAAGGAACGCAGTGATCCAACCGAACTCTTGATTAGATAACAAACTTGTTTTTTTTTTATCGTGCTAAAAAAAAGCAAGTTTGTGAAAGCAGTAATTCAACATTGCATGTCTATTACAATAGTAATACTAAATAAATACAGTCATAGCACTTACGTCTACAGTGACCAGTCACCAAGTAAAACGCAGTAAATGTCTTTGTAAAAAATAAAAAAATAAAAATATGTCTAAAAAATCTACACCTAAAATATAAATAAGGATATTAAAAAAATATAAATAAGACATAAAGTAAAACGAAAACAGAGAACAGAAGCGTGTGTTTTTGATAGAGATACTGAAGACATTATTACGTGGTAGAGCCATGCTTAGGCCGAATGGGCCGGCTCGACCAGTGCGATACCACGGCCTCACAGAAAAACGGTTGTGAAGTAACGCTTGCGTTGGATTTCCCCAAAAGGAGTGAGGTTTCCGTAAGCCCAACTCCCCTCTCCTCTTTCCTCTCCCCTCATCTCCCCTCTAATCTTTCCCATCTCCTCATCTCAACTCTTTTCTTTCACCACTTTGAGTTTGAGTTGCAGGTGTCTATGGACGGCGGTTGTCACTTACCATCAGGTGACCGTCCGTCTGTCCCCCATTGTATAAAAAAAAAAGAAACTACTCTTTGTGATTTATGTTAAGTTATATTTGGTAATGAATGATAGATATATTATCATTACCATATTAATGCTCTGTTATATTTGAATCCTTACAATTTTGTTTATATTTATTTTTAGGTCTCAAAGATCTCATGTGACTTGCAAAATTACTATTTGTGATCTAAGTAAACTTATAAGTCATTATAAACCATTATTAAATGTGTTCAAAACGCCTAGGTAAACTTAAGTTAGAATAGCGTTAAATTAAACGTTAATCTTGTACATACAAAAATATATATTTTTTATTAACTCCTACCTAAAACATACTGGTAATTTAATACATTTGTCGTATACTACACAGACAATTAGTTCAAGACGCAATTTAAAATACAGTAAGAAAGTCTTATGCTGCCAATTAGTGTGCAAAACATCAAGCAAGCCAAAAGCATTTGTAGTATCCAATATTTTTACTACATCTTATTCTGCATATGTGTATCGTTTTGCGTGCAGTAACTGTTAAGACTTTGAAAAAAAAAAAAAACCATTTATATTTTTTATTATAAAAACTAAATAAACTATTTTTTCGTAAATTAGATCTTTGTTTTACTATAAGATCTCGTGGCAATAAAAAAATACTAATACAAATTTAGTAATACAAAAAATACAGCGTCAAAAAGTTTATCACGGTTTTCTCGAAACCGCTTTTTACTCATACTGCATTTTAGGGCCGAGTGCGTGCGGCAGAATGCGTGCGGCGAAGTACTGCAACCCATCAGAGTTTTCACAAAGAATTGTCATTGAACTTTTAGAGGAAATTTAATACCTACTTTAAATCCTACATATGTACATAAATAAACATTTTTACTTATCATCAGCATCATCATCATTCAGCCTATCGCAGAACACTGCTGGACATAGGAAAAATTAAACGTTTGTCAAAGCAACCGGTCCGCCAGCTTTCGCACCCAGTCTATCGTAGCTTCCTTCCTCGGGTCGGCCGAGAAAGGTAGGATGCCCCCCTAGTCCATCCAGATGGACTAGGGGGGCATCCTACCTTTCTGTTACCTAACACATTTTTACTTAATAAAAGAAAATTTGAATTAAAAAATTAGAAATAACACAAATGTTAGGTAGTGATATATTTTAATTTTTATTTTTTTATTATTTTATGTTAGAGAGTGAACCGATTAAATATCTAGATATTACTCAGATTTACACACAATGTTAGTACATACA
The DNA here is from genome assembly GCA_947561695.1 of Tyria jacobaeae. Classification (NCBI taxonomy): domain Eukaryota; kingdom Metazoa; phylum Arthropoda; class Insecta; order Lepidoptera; family Erebidae; genus Tyria; species Tyria jacobaeae. The sequence goes on from OX387210.1 coordinate 10,793,789, forward strand.
TAAAGAGTTGCTATAAAAATGTCGTATTTGTTCGTCAAGTTTATTAATTTTACAGATTTATAACATATATATTTTTTTTTTCTTAATCTTTTAGCCTTTGTAAGAATATGATACATATTTCTTGAACATTGGTCGTATAATACGATTGTTGCCTAATTTATATGTAGTTGTAAGTGCCGTCATCAATTGTAAAGTAATCGTCATTTATCTTCCACGTGCTTAATACAGTTCCTTGTCTGAGTGACTGACGTCTAACAACTCCTTACGGTAACGTTGCATGATACGCCACAATTATGTTTAGACTAATATATTGATTATTACTGTATGCACTTTCTGGTATTATCAATGAACATTGAATGTTTAATTTAAGGTTATATTCTAAAAATAGGTAGGGAACGGGCTTGAATCGACGTTCTCCACCTATTTCCGTGCCAATCTTCCCTGTCAATACTTTCCAATTTTCCCTTTCTTAGTTCTTAAAATGCTCTATGAACGGCAATAGTCTCGCTTCCAAAGACTTTAATGGAACCAAGTAGTAATTGAAAAAATGTAGGTTTTTAATGCACTTCTGCCTACCCATCTAGGGGAAGATGCTGAGCGGTAGCGTGTAAATGTCTTCTAAAGAGTTTTTAACGAAGTTTGAAGGGCTAAAAGTGAATGCGACAAGAAATAGTATAATGACTAATGATCAATGAATATTAGTGTTTCTTTAAGAAAAAAAAAAACTTACTTAACTCAAACTTATTTTTTGTACTTTTAAGGGTAGAGATGAACAGAACGGACAAAATCGAGACCCTCCTTCTTGTGGCGCCGTCTTCGAGTAAATAAGTAGTTTTTAATCAAAAGTGATAAAAATAACACAATAACACAAAAAATACTGTTTTCGGATCTTCTTAGGTCTTGTTAGTTTTGAGGGATTTATTAAAAATGAAATGCTCTTGTATTATGAAAAAGATAATTTATATTTTAATCAAAATATGCTCCCTTACTAGCTACAACCTTTTGCCATTTTTCGGGCAACAAATGGATTCCCTCATAAAAAATCTGATCATCTTCTGAAGCGATCCATTCATCGATCCATTTTTTGATACATTCGTATGATTTGAAGTGCTGATCTGCAAGGCTGTGTTGCATAGATCGAAATAGGTGGTAATTAGAACTGAAGATCTGAAAGTGTATTTAAAACTATTACAACTTTTGCGATGTGTGGGCGAGCATTGTCATGCAGTAAAATGACCTTTTGTTTTCTATGTGCAATTCTTGGACGTTTTTGGTTCCATGCATGACTCAATTCGATTGATTGATGTTAATAACGCTCAGCTGTGATAGTTTCATTTCCTTTTAACAATTCATAATAAATAACACCTTTCATATCCCACCAAATGCATAACAACACCTTATTTACGTGAATGTTATGTTCAGAGTCGATGTGAGGGGTTGACCAGGATCTACCGATGATTTCCTACGTTTTAGATTATCATAGTATATAGATTTGATACAAAAAAGATTTCTTTTTGTAACGAGACAGTAGTGAAGCACAAATGGTTACTCGATTTTGCATCGCTAATTCTGTTAAAATATGTGGAACCAATTTTCCTTGTTTTTGAATGTTACCCATTGCGTGTAAATGATGAGTAATTGTTGATTTACCTACATTTAATTCTTCAGCCAACTCTTGTATTGTGCGGGCAGAGTTTTCGTCCAATAACGCCTGCTATTCACCGTCTTCAAACTTTTTTGGTTTTCCACTATGTTCTTTATCCTCTAAATGAAAATGGCCACTTTTAAATCGTCGAAACCAGTATTCACATGTTTTAACAGATGGTGCAGATTCTTGATACGGATCTACAATAAGTCTGTGAGCTTCTGCTGCTGTTTTTCTTGAATCGAAAAAGTATAGTAGTAAATGACGAAAATGATATTTATCGCGTTCCCTATTTAATCACACTAAAAAATTGCGTGCTTTTACTGTGAGTTACTTCGAATAATTAAAGTGCAAGCTAAAACACGCCGCATGGAATATCTATGTAACTTGTACCAACGTGTCGCGACAGCTACTTGACAGGTTTCCTCAAAACTAACCGGAATATCTACTTCTTAGTTTTAGGAAGGTATAATCTTCATAACCAACACTGTATGGTTATGTTGTTGAATAAAATGAGTAAAGTGCAATGCAAATTCACATAGTAGGTACCTTTCGAAGAAATATCGACTAGTTGAGTGTATAAAGACGCTTAAATATACATATATAATTATATATCTATATGTACACTTGAGGCCTGAAACGTTCAAAATCGCAGTATGAGTAGGTATGAGTTTCCGCCCCATCACAGGCATGACATATAGGTATAGTGTAAGCGCGAAGTTCTATTTAGCTGTTTTCACGTAATTGCTTTCTCTATATGTAAACCATAAGTATACCAAATTTCACCTTCCTCTGTTGCCGTATTGCACTTAAAATGCTTGAAAATATTTTTTTTTACGTAAGCACTTATATTAGATATAATTTAGTACAATGTCGTGATTAAAACACTTAGCGCCTTTCCGTTTGGTTTAAAGAACTTGCCATACACTCTTATTTGTATAAATCTTCTGTATCTTCGATACTACATAGATACCTCTATCCATAAGACTTACACAGTTACATAGTTCAAACCAACTAAACCCTTATTTTTATACTAGGTTAATATCCGAGACGTTAATCTATCTTATAAGAGATTTTCACCGATATATTGACTCATCACATTATCTCTGGAACCATAAGGCGTAGAGACTTGAAATATGGTAGGAATATTCCTTTCGCCGAGTAGAAGTCAGCTAAGAACGGATTTTACGAAATTCCACCCACAAAGGGTGTTGCGGGGGTGTCAACAGGAGTGCTAGAATTCTTTATTAACAATATTTTCTGTTTACCGGTTTCATCAAGGGTATTCTTTTATTAATCTTTAATAGTGATAACATTTACTCATCGCTACTTAAATTGTACTAAAAAGTAACAGCTACGCGTAAATATCAATACTTAAATATTAATATTTTTATTAGCATAATTCATGAGAATACGAAACTAGTTAGTCTTTTGAATAATAACTTTTTTCATTATTTATTACTAAGTGTACTGTGCTCTGAAGTGTAATGCTAGTGCGCCACCAAGTTCGCTCGCTGTAATTATACCCTAAGACTTACGGAATTATCCACTAGAACTAGTATTTTCATAATTTATGCAAGCCAAAGTGTAGGGTTGAAACGGTAGGCCAAATACATTAGTTCAGTCAATTGCTTCTACAGCACTGTTCACATACAACTTTAATAAGAATCGATAGTATCTTACATCGTTTCATGAGTATTCGATAATAGTTCGTATATCATATGTACGCCCACACTATGTGAGTGGTGACTACATAAAATACACACGTTACCACAGTAGCTTTGTTTCCTGGCAATTAGTCTGCGTGTCGCACGATAGGTACCGCACTGTAATGTGGAAATATCAAAATAATATTCGAATTTATTATTAAAATATAAAACAACGAACACAATTCTATAAATAAAGCAGCTGTTTGCTTATTTACTAGAATCGATTATTTGAAAAGTAATCCGATTTCAAAATGTAAAACAGACGGTCTTTGAGTAACGTCAACATAATTTTCGATGATAGGACAATGTCAAACTGTATTAACTTTCTTCAAAGAGAATATTAAATTTTAAAGTTTTTTAAAGATTAATGATAAGCAAGGCAGTCGTTGAGTATCGTGATATTATGTTCAAAATCAATAAAGTTTATTCTTTCAAGTTACTATATTACTGTATTTGACTTTTATGATAGTCAGAGTAGTGTGACTCTGATGAATCCATAGCCGGATGCCATATCCGGAATGCAATATGCACTAGTCTGCATGATATCCTGTTACTAAATATTATGCTGCTTATACTTAAGATTTTTCAATAAGTGTGCATAGTTTTTTGACTTTTGCTACGCAGTGGTACGGAAAGGATTAGGTCAATTATACTTAAACAGGTACGCTTCCGCTTCTGTAAAATGTAGAAAATATGCTGATTTTAAAATGACTTCAATCTTTACGCAAATATTGAATAATTAATATGTAATTTTAGTTCGAAGGGATAGCTTCTGATGTCAGACACAAAAGTTCTTCGTAAATTTTACTGCCACTTCTTGACAATTGAATAAGGAAAACAAAATTATATATTTTCTAAAAGATGGGATAGGAAAGAACTTCCTGTGAAACGGTTATAAGATTTTGTAAAGAAAGTATAATATTAGTAGATAAAATATTATACAATAAAAAATCAGTATAGAAACTAGCTTTAGTATAGACTAAAGCTAGTTTCTACACTGATTTTTAAGGTTAAGGCATAGGCCTTAACCTTAAAACTACCTGCTTTCTTTACCTTGACAGGCAAAAAAATCATTTATTAAACCTTTCCTCTATCTGCTTCAGTTTGATCATCAAATCAAATGTCGTAATTTACAGTATCTGGCCGGCTAGTTTCATCCCAATATATAGAATCTTTTCAGTTTTCTCCAATTGCACCACGTGAAGTCAAAAAGATAATCTTTTCAATTAATAATAAATCTCTTTCAACGGAGAACGAAACATTACCCGGCGCATGATCACCCTTATCCCCTTTCAGAAAAATATTAAACAAGGATTGTTTAATATTTTTTTTATGAAAAGACATGTATTGTAAGCGTATGTCTGCTTAATATTCAATAATATATTCTTCTTGTACATTTTTTCCTTAAGTTACGAATAAACAGCACTTTTATTAACCTTTTTTGTGCGTTCTGTATCAAGTTAAGCTAACTTTTGGCAGCCTAATCCCAAACTTCGATTAAATAATCGATATGTGGCTTAATGAGCGAATTATATATCATATACTTTATTAGTGAGTGAGTGATAGTAGTTTGGACCTAACCCTGTCAATATGCGGCTTCCAGCTAAGGCGACTATCTAATATTAATCCAAGATATTTTTTATTTGTTTTAATATTAATTGTTACATTAATTATGGAAGGCTCCTTAAATGTACTTATTTTTTTTTGTTTTTAGCACAAAAATATTTTGTATACATAGTCGGTTTTTTCACAATTGATTAAAAGTAAGTTTTACTGAAACCACGTGTTTAACAAGTCAAGATCACTCTGCACATCAGTCATTATATTATTTATTGATTGACCAAAGTAAAAAAGGCTTGTATCATCCGCATACAATGTAATGTGCACTCTGAGGCCATTTTTTATACATATCGTTAATATATTTATTGAAAATAAAAATGGCCCCAAGATTGAACCTTGGGGCACACCGTCCGTTACGAACTTAGAAGTGCTTTGATTATCTTTCATAACATTCTCGTAGGAATCTCGTAGGATAAATGCGAAATTCTGTTGGAAGGCATGTGCGTATGTCGGTTTCTACATATACTTAGGGGCTAGTTGGTAGTCATCTTTGAACTAGGATTATTGTTCGTCGTAGGTACATATATAGGTTTGTCAACCCCTGGCATCAAATAACAAATAATCCGACATTCTGCTCCATGTAGTCGCATTCCTTATTAGTGTATTCACTACAGGAAAACACTCACTGTAATAAGGCACTCACCAGTTCAAAGACGATTTCAATTAATTACTGCAGTAGTTCCTTTAAGGTTTGTAAATGGACTTGAAAAGCCCCATTGACAGGTAAATGAATAAGGGCTAAGACTTGTAAGAACATAGAACTAATGCAACATGTTCAAACTTATTGACCAACGTTAGTCATTCTAATGCGGACATAAATTGCGGATTTCGAGTCGCTTTATTGAGCTTCCATTCGTATTGCATTTCATTATTAAAAGAGTAGGTAAACTTATGAAAGGTGTCAGGGCTGTCCGTATGGGTTAAGAAAGTTATAAGTATTAAATATAACTCTTAGGTGTGTAGGTAATCCCTATGTCATTTTCTTTGACCTTTGAAATATACAAATATGTTTCAACGATTTAAAGTATTGTGTCTAGTCATCTATCAAAAACAAAGAAACAAACAAAATTACTTAATTAATAGTTAGTTCCAAGTAGGGCTGTAAGCTATAATTAATATAATACCGCTGAGACTTTTTCCTTTGTTTTAATACGCGCTAATTTATTAGTCAGATTGAAATATTTTTGTTTTGAATAGAACACATATTGAGGCATGATAGAGACTATAACAGATAACGCTATAACTCTTAGGTGAGGATTACTGACTATAAACGCATTCGAAACTGCGGCAATAGGAAAGTGTCGTAGTAAATAAAGTATCGAACTCATTTTCAAAGGGTTTAATTCAATATAATAATAGGTCTACATAATATAAACACATATTATAATAAATAATAAAAAAGAAAGAAAGAATACAAGCTTTATTTGCAAAACCTTGCTTTAATAGTAATAAATAATTGATAGATAAAGAAGTTCTTGTAGATCCTTATAAATTTTTATTTCATTTAAAAATCCCGTTTTATCCGGTGCGCATATTAAAGTATACATAAATATATTACGCAAGTAGTGTGTAAAAGCTAAGGACTGACAGTTATAAATACATTTTTTTTTTTACTTAATTTTCGTTTTTCTTTTTACAAATATCTAAAGTAGGTAGTTATTACCAAAACATGTATGTTATCTTACTTGATCTCTTTTCTCTAGTAAACTGAAGACCCTTTTTTGTTAGAACACGTTACGGTAGAGGGCTTGACCTTCCTGTCAGGTTACAGGGGTGCGACCCTGACTTGTTATACCTTCCATTCCGTGCGTATAAGCAATATCCATTTCATTCCTTTCCCTTCAACTTCCCAAGTTTCCCATCTAATTCCTGAGTGGGTGGAACGATGAGAGGGGTGAACCACCATCTTTTGCCCCAAGCAACCTCACCTGCACGTGTTGCATCCCGCTAAACGACGAACGAGGCTCAGCGACCGACCGATGGCGGTATATCCATCCCAATAGGCGTAGCTAAATTCGACAGGCCGGTGACGGGCAGCAGCGGCACCGGTACGAGAAGCTACGCCCTGCGATCGCCAACCCACCTGCCCAGCGTGGCGATTATGGGCAAATCTCCTCCCAATGCAGATGCAACATAAGCCACGGCCCCCAGTTCCCGGTGGCCCCGCTATTCCTGATCATGGTGGCGACCACGGTTACAGCGGGGCGGGGGGTGCTAAGAATCTCCGGGTTACGAGAGGCCACCAAAACCCACTGACCCTGGCTACGTATAACGGGCGCACGTTACGGCTAGACTCGCATCTGGCGCAACTTGAGGTTGAACTTGAGAAGATTAGGTGGCATATCCTAGGGCTATTTGAAGTCCGAAGAGAGGGGGAGGACACCGTAACCCTCGAGTCAGGCCACCTGATGTACTTCCGCGAGGGGGACCAACAATCCCAAGGTGGCGTTGGTAAATAAGTCCCTTTCCGACAACGTTGTTGAAATATCCAGTGTGTCGAGCAGGGTAGCGTACCTCATTGTCAAGCTTACTGAGAGGTATAGCCTCAAGGATGTGCAAGTGTACGCACCGACCTCGGCACACTCGGATGACGAGGTGGAGGATATGTTTGATGACATATCGAGGGCCCCCCACTGTACCACTAAGACCCACTACAACGTTGTTATGGGTGACTTCAACGCTAAAGTGGGAGTACAGAATTGTAGTGAATCGGTAGTAGGATCCCATGGATTTGGAAGCAGGAATCATAGGGGGCAAAAGCTCGTTAACTCGCTCCTCGAACGGGAGGGGCTCTTCTTGATGAATTCATTTTTCAAGAAACAGCCCCAGAGAAAGTGGACGTGGCAAAGCCCCGACGCTATGACCAAAAATAAGATCGACTTCATCATGAAGGACAGGAAGCACATATTCAAAGACGTCTCAGTGATCAATAGGTTTAATACCGGTAGTGACCACCGACTTGTCCGAGGCTCTCTGAATATCGACTTTAAGGCTGAACGTGTTCGTTTGATGAAGTCCAGGCTCCGACCAACTGGCTTGAAGCAAGCCATGATAGGATCTGAAACGTTCCAGGCAAAGCTGGAAAACCGATTCGATGCCGTGGAAACCACAAAAGACGTAAACCAGAACCTTGAAAACGTGGTTCGGGTCCTCAGGGAAGAACGTACGAGATTTTGTGAATTGCAGCGTAAGAGCAGGAAGTCGAAGCTTTCGGAAGGGACCCCAGGGTTAATGAAGGAACGACGTTTAAATCCACCAGTCACTTCGTTGGCCAAGCGGACTCTAAACCGAGAGATTAATAAGCTCGTACGACACGACCTCCGATGCTTTAACGCTCTTTCGATTGAAATTGCGATCGAGCAGAATCACGGGTCAAAAGTGTTCGTACAATCTCTTGGAAGAAGCCACCTGACGAAGTTGACCACAGCAACTGGAGAAGTCGTTGTTTCGAAGCCGGCAGTCCTTTCGGAAGTAGAAAGCTTCTATGGCCGGTATACGCTTCGCATGCCACTCGACCGGATCCCGTAAATGAGGACCCCAGAGCCGCATTAACACGCCACTACACCGAAGACCGTCCAGAAGTCAGTAAAAATGAAAAGCCCCTGGACAGGATGGCGTTACAACAGAGCTGCTAAAGGCTGGAGGTAAACCTATATTAAAGGGAGAACTCCGGAGGCGTGGAGTAGGAGTGTGGTCGTCTTGTTCTTCAAAAAGGGTGACAAGACAATGTTTAAAAACTATCGACCAATTTCCCTTCTAAGCCACGTCTACAAGCTGTTTTCAAGAATCATCACGAACCGTCTTGCGCGAACACTCGACGAATTCCAGCCACCGGAGCAGGCTGGATTTCGGAGAGGATATGGCACCATAGACCACATCCACACAGTGCGGCAGATTATACAGAAGACCGAAGAATATAGCCTAGCATTCGTGGACTATGAGAAAGCCTTTAACTCGATCGAGATCTGGTCTGTTATGGAGTCCCTGCAGCGTTGCCAAGTAGATTGGCGATATATCCAAGTGATGAGATGTCTCTACGAAGCCGCCACCATGTCCGTCCAAGTACAGAGCCAGCAAACAAGGCCAATACCATTGCATCGAGGAGTGAGACAAGGGGATGTTATCTCCCCGAAATTGTTCGTAAATGCAATGGAGGACATGTTCAAGACGCTGCACTGGAAAGGGCGTGGCATCAACATCAATGGCGAATACATTTCTCATTTGCGATTTGCAGACGATATCGTCATCATGGCAGAAACGCTGAAGGACCTACAGCAGATGCTGAATGACCTAGCTGACTCTTCTGTACGCATCGGCCTACGTATGAACTTGGATAAAACCAAGATCATGTTTAATAAACATGTACTACCGGAACCGATTGCGGTACACGGGGCCGTTCTGGAAGTTGTTCAAAAATATGTATACCTTGGGCAGACATTGCAGTTAGGTAGAAACAACTTTGAGGACGAGGTGAACAGAAGAATTCAGGTGGGTTGGGCAGCTTTTGGTAAGCTACGCCGAGTCTTCTCATCGTCGATCCCACAGTGCCTTAAGACGAAAGTCTTCAATGAGTGTGTCCTACCCGTCATGACATACGGAGCCGAAACGTGGACACTTACGGTACGGCTGGTCCACAAGCTCAAAGTTGCTCAGCGTGCTATGGAAAGGGCTATGGAATGAGGTGATCCGGCAGAAAACCAGAGTAATCGACATATGCCACCGGATCAGCAGGCTGAAGTGGCAATGGGCTGGCCATATTAGCCGCAGAACCGACGACCGTTGGGGAAAACGAGTTCTAGAGTGGAGACCGCGTCTCGGCAAACGTAGCGTAGGACGCCCACAGGCCAGTTGGAGTGACGATTTGCGCAAGATGGCTGGCAGGAGCTGGATGCGAGAAGCCGAAAATAGTTTGAAGTGGCGTGCAATGGGAGAGGCCTATGTCCAGCAGTGGACTACGATAGGCTGATGATGATGATGATGATGATTGTTAGAAACATTGTTATTCATTAAAAGATCTCAATGTTCACAGCTCGCCGACTGTAGAATACTATATTTCTATAAACAACAGGGTACCCTCAAAATTTGAAGTAAGTACTTATTTATATTCTTATATTTACATGAATGGGTCTTCTCAACCTAAGTAATATCATGGCCTCACAGAAAACCGGTATACAAAGAATTCTTGCAATGTCATGTCGAGTGAGTGAGGCCACCGGAGCCAAAACTCTCCCTTTCATCTTTACCCTAGCATCATTGCTCTCCCCTCATCACCATCAAGGGCGGCAGTGCACTTGTGACTCACTTACTATCAGTGACCTGTTTGTTTGTTTGTCCTTCTATAACATTACAAAAAACATTTTAGGGATTTTTTTTGAATAACTTCCTTTCCTATGATAATAGTCCTTTAGACTAACCAAATATAGTCTATAAACGGTTCATTACCTGAGTAAACTTACATATACTTAGTAAAGAAAACATTGTGTTTATAATCCTAAAATGTTCTGATTATATTCGTATAAAGGTTGTCTGTAAGAAATAAGTCAAACACTTACACTACATGTATGAAATCATGTCTGTATTATTCAATACGGTTATGGTGTATATAAAGATATCAGTAAGATGTTGAACCTTCAGCAATTGCTTAGTTTTAATTAGTAATAGTATTTACTTATAATACCTTCTCAATAATTATATTAAAACATTAAAAGCACCGTAATGCGGTTGGTAACACTGAAATGAACACTCCCCTACTGACGTAAAAGTAACCCTCCAACATCATATTTAAATTGTAATATTGAACATTGAAGGAATTGGTTTTCGTATGACATAACATTTACTTGCTTCAACCCTACACGACCAGGCGGTCGGCGGGTCAGCAACGGTGCGGTCCATCGAACCTTGTCAAATATTAAAAAGAGGACTGAATCGATTTTCAACTTTCTCATGCACATTAATATGAGTATCGTGCTATCATTTATGCATGCTAGGCAAATTAACATGTAAAATAATGTATTCATTGGAACAGGATTTAATTTTTTTTTATACTATAGGTGGACAGACGAACAGACGTCACCTGATGGTAAGTGACAACTGCCGTCCATGGACATGCAACTCAAGAGTCGCATGTGCGCTGCCCGCATTTAAATGTGCTGAGGGATAGGGTTGCGGGGAGGGGAAAAAGAGAGCAGGGATGAGGAGATGGGAAAGAGGAAAGAGGAAGAGTTGGGCGTCCGGAAACCTCACTAATTTCGGGGAAATGCATATATATAACACAAGCGTTGCTTCACAACCGGTTTTCTGTGAGGCCGTGGTATCCCATCGGTGAGCCGGCCCATTCGTGCCTGAGCATGGCTCTACCAATGCACATATCACATAATAATGCAGTGTATTTTTCTGTGGACCTGCTTATTAAAATTTGTTGTCAAATAGAACGATGAGTGTTGTATTATTGCTACTATTAAAAACAGTTTCTATTATTAAACAACAGTGCGCTGAAAGTTGGTGTTAGATTCCACCGCGATACAAAAAGTTACTTTTATGGTACAGGTAGTCATTCCAAGTCAAGGTTTCGTTTTGCCCGTTGGTTGAATAGTTGTATTGTTGCACCTAAGATGGATCCACACCATGACTGGTGTAATTTGACAATTGAGTGTGTTTATTTATTTAAACGATTGGATTTATATCTATATACATACATATTTACATTTTACATTTTACATAAATATACATAGCACAAAATATTACACACATTTCCCACATATTTATTAATTTCCTACTTTATATTTTATTAAGTACCGGACAGTCAAATTACCGTCGACATGAAAGTATCCACAACGGCTTAACCCTATTGCCGCCGCGACCCGACCGGCCAACGCCCTGCGCTCGCGCAGAGGTTAAGTCAGTCGCTCACATATTACGACATGGAGTGCATATCAAAAGCTCTCATTATCTTACGGCCGTCTATGCCATTACTAGCATTCTATATAGTGTATTTCCTTCTTCTTTCGGACTTTATCTTGCCTTCTTTAAACTGTATTGTGCTTGTGTTTCGTTAACTGTTATTTATTCTCGTGCCTTCTACCTTTTGCATATTTTGTATACGGACAATATACTTTTACTATCGCTTTACAAACTATAAGTCTTTAATTTCTCTTAATACCTACTAGTCTATACATTAGTTTGAGACCAGTCTAGGCAAAGGATAACTCGAACGTAAAACGTATAATTCTGTTTTGTTAAGCACATGTATGCTTTAAACTTTGATAAGTGGCACACAGTCCTAAATATCCAGTAAGTAACTATTTTATATGATACTGCTTTGTATGTTTAAGATGAAAATACAGGAATAAATTAATAATTTGATATTTTTGTTTTGCGAGAAGCCGAAAATTTATCGAAGTGGCGTGCAATGGGAGAGGCCTATGTCCAGCAGTGGACTGCGATAGGCTGATGATGATAATGATGATGATGTTTTGTCTGTACATTGTCAGTATACAAATAAATAAAATTGTACGTTTTATCTAAGAATATTAGTATTAAAAATAGGTGGGTTAAGATGTTATTACAATATCATTGCTGGCAAAAAATATTTTCCAATGTACCTTTCCTATGTAACAAATACAATTCAAATAGAAGACTACAATTTTGCCAACACGGATAAACACGCTTTCCTCAATTTGTCAAATCACATAATAAACGTACTCATGTTTTTTTCTTGCTATATGTCTGGAGTTGAGACGAAATGTTTTAAACATTTCATTCCCTATGTCGCGACACAAGAAATCCTGGATATTGGGTTTATAACAATTCATTTCCTGGAGATAGGTATTACAATTGGCAGGCTCCCAAATGGAGGACTTCCGAATTGCATTGCCAAGAAAAAATGCTGGTTTCGTCTCATTTCATTTTGAATCTCTCGACTTACGTTTTGCACTGCAAGTGCTAATTGTGCAGTCTTATATCTAACAGTTCTTAGTTCATTTCATATTTAGTCACTTTGGTGCCAAGTTATATGAGGTTTCTTAGGTATATTTCATTTCTTAGATTAGAATAGATCCCTTATTGTCAAACTACAAAAAAAAGCATCATACATCATACACACACACACACACACACGTCTATGAAGGGGTAAGCAGCACTTACAAGAGTGTGTGAGTATAGAGAAAAAAAAGGTATTGGTTGTTATAGACATGAAAAAATACATTGCTTTGTAAACTAGTTTCTTAAATACTAACTTGTCTTTAACACTTATAATAACTCCTATTTTTTTCTTAATTAATGTTGCGCTTGCGAAGACATGTGCTAAAAATGATGAGAATACGAACCCTGCATTCATGATTGCTGAGTTTCCCATCTGACAGTTAAGGCAAAGAAGTTAATGTGCAATATCCACTAAAAACAACTTAACGTAAAGATTGTTTATACAAATAAGTTTGTAAAGAGGCACACGGTCCGTTTGAACACATGCACACGAGTGGTGCATCTAGCAAAATATCAAACCCTCAGCCATGACAAATCAACCTGGAGGTATACAAGTCTGATATATAACAACCAGTTTCTGCAGATCACAGTGATAATACAAATTGTCGGGGCCTATCTGTCGGATAGAGCAGTAATCTACCCAACACGGGAGGGATACGGAAGGCGAGAGATGTCGTGTGGTATCCCACGGGCCCCGAAAGAGACCACCTTCGGGATCCAGCATAACCATGGGATTGTCCTCGATGGTCGATAGGACTTCTCATATTACTTTCGGAGTCTGGCCCCTAAACTCATATGACTGTGGCTGCTCTATCGCGGCTGCTACCTAACTTAAAGGGGCCCGACACCTCCTGTAGGAGACTCTTTGTCGGAATCGTGCCGTCAATGCCCCTTTATGGGCGGGATTTTACGGCGCCCGCAGCGGGTGATGGCCGTCAGGATTATAAGAGGGTACCGCACGACATCATTCGAAGCGGTGAGTCTCCTAGGCGGATCTGCACCATGGGACCTGAAAGCGAAAGTCCTTGCATCACTTTACAATTGGCGCAAGGGGGCGCTGGAAAACGGTCCCAGCTCCGCCAAGTCTAATTAGTAGACTGGAAAGAACGACTTCAGAGCTGGACGTAGGGCACACCACAATTGTGGTGGTAACGCACATCATGGAGGATTGGCTAGAGAGGCGACTTGGTAGCCTCTCCTACCGGTTGTCGCAGATACTCACCGGACAAGGCTGCTTCGGTAAGTATTCTTATCGTATAGGCCGGGAGCCAACGTCTGCGCGCCATCACTGCAGAGGCTGTCGCGAGGACACTGCACATCACAAACTTGTGTTGTGCACAGCGTGGGCGCACCAGCGTCAAAACTTCGTGGTGGCTTTAGGTGTAGGCAGCCTCTCGCTGGAGACCATGGTTCTGTCCATGGTCCGAAGCGAGAGCGAGTGGGATTCCGCCGCCTCATTCTGCGGGGAAGGTATGTTGACTAAAGAGGCTGCGTAGAGGATACGGAAGAGAACAGATACTCACCCGTCCCACAGAAGACGCATCAGGCGCCGGAGAGAATACAACGATCTCCGGCCTCCATAAGGGCTGGCCTGGGGGTAACGGGTAGGGCTGCCGGTATCCTAGCAGAAGCAGGCCTGGGACGGTGGCGTGACGTGTTCCACGCACGCCTCTCAAACTGGAGAGGGGGCTAGGCCCCCCATATTTCATGGTGTGGCCGCCCTGGAATTTGAAGAAGCAGCAAAGGTCTGCAAGGGTTCCTGGAAGCATCCCTTCTTGGGTATACCCAGGTACGTTGCAATAGATCCACTTATGACACTTATGACCACTTCACCGTCAGCTCCGGTGAGGTGAAGACCGGTGGGGGTTTCCACATGTAAAAAAAAAGTGAAAATAAAAATAAATGTATGTCCATCTGATCCATAACTAAGCAGAGCTTGCAGCAGAATGCTGATATATGTACGTGCTTACTATTTTTAAATACATACATACCTATAATAACAAACACTTATCTAACCCACGCTCTCTGCCTTAGTCAAGATCACTAACTACTAGACCAGCATGTCTAAAATATGGGTACTCACAGAGTAACCCTACTTATATCAAATCTTAGATATGGATTCGAATATTATTACTTTTGACCGAAACCTATGTGTTCAAATATAATTTATTCTCCTAAATACGTTACGTACATACATTTATGTTTTATTACTTGTCAAGTGTGGAAGAAAAAACAATACAAGTACTTAATGAGCTACCTTCCGGATTTATAATAATCCATCTGGTCCATCCATCTTGAGTTAGGATCTTAAAACAAATTAATTTTTTTCTCTCATTCATTCATAATAGTTATAAATAAACATCTTAGTTAACATAAGTGAAGAATTAAAACGACACATTTCAGCGATATATAAGGAAAATAAAAGGCTTATGAAGAAATATTTCATAACAAACATAACTTGTACCCTCAACCTAACCGAAATAATATATGTTATGGAGGTTTCATGATAAATGAAACTAAGGGACCCTACAAATATGTATGTCCGGAATGCACAACTAGGTACTTACACATATGATATAAAATATACTCATGAATGAGTAAAATGATTTTAATTCCCTATAAGAGACTTGGGAAGTAATTCAACAGGCAGACAGGACGCATGCGCCCTTCTTTGCTTCTTACTTCAAAGTTCTCAGTCGGCTAGTTAGCTCTGTATCGGGCGGCAGTTGCCATTGCTGACTTTTTTATCAACATCGCGATCGAATCTAAAGCACGAACATAAACTTAAGCAACACAGAAACTATGGACTATTCGATACATTTCGTGTTCCTGATCTTGTGCTCAAGTTGGTAACCTTGATTTCATTTGAATATTTTATTATGAGTTCTTTCTCTCAATTTTCAGTAGCGTGATTAAAGTTTAGCTCGTGTGTAATTTTCCCGTCATCCTGCTTTCTGATTGGTAATTGTTGTGTCGTGTTTTTGAATAACAATGACGCTTTATATTTTTTTGCTTTCTTGTGTACGCTACGGTACGAAAATAAAAGTTCGGGAAAGGAAAAGTGATCGTAATCGAGGTACTGATTATGCTTCAACGTGAAAAATAAGTCAATAAAAAGTGTACTTAACAACCTCTGCAAATAAAGTTCTGAAGTTTGCTATTTATTGTCTTAATGTTGTTATTGACAGAACTTTTACAAAAATAATGGTTATTTAGGTATCCTATCGAGTTCATTTGAATAATTACTTTCTAGACAGTTAAACCCAAAAATAGTTTCAGGACTAGATTTTTTATGCCGAACAAAATGACTATATAAAATTTCACGGTAATTTTAGTATGTATGTGTAGTAAATTAGTAACGAACAAACAAATTCACAGCATTCTTAAAATTGGAACTTAAGATATATATATATATACAAATTGACTTAAAATATTATTTTTTTCTTCATCAGTGACCACTTCTCCCTTCTATAATGAACCATTATTTTAGCTTGACTTATAAGGATAAAGCCCCTTTATCTAACAAGTTAAGCAAAAATGGTTCATTATAAATATTTCAATGTCAATGTTTACTATTTCTATCACATAAGAATGAAATTGACATTTAAATAACAGATAATATTATAAACTCAAGTAAATCGGTCTTCTAATTAATTCATGTAAGGATCATATATTCTACTCATTTTAAATATAGTCCAAATTTAAAATGAGATGAGACATCAATTTAAACACTATTTTATCTTTTATACCCAAATAAGAAACAGTGTTAATGGTAAAGTAAAGTTTGCTTGGGAAGTGGTGGAGATACCGTGGTGTTGATAAATTACATCGGATATTTATTAAGAAAAAGAAAATGCAAAGTAGAAAGCAACAACTCCATACATTCTTGGGCCCTAGTATTAATTCGATCAAATTAGAATTATATAAAAGATATAGTAATAATTATTTACTGAAAACGTTGTATTGTGATTCTATTTTAGAATCCATTATGAAAATAAAATATACACATACATACGATCACGCCTTTATCTCTTAAGGGGTTGGCAGAGGTGTATGGAAGACCCACATTTTACCAATTACTATTTGGTTCCACTAACGTAATAGGAGACAAGCCTATTGCCGTCAATCGGACACTATATGATTGTTTTCTAGCGGACAGTACATGCGGTCGCTAGAAAACAGTCTGATAAGGGATCACCGCCTGTTACGACACCCATAGGAAGAGAAGGGGTCGCTCTATTCTACCCAATCGAGAAACAATTTTGTAGTGGTAGAGCCATGCTTGCTTAAGCACGAATGGGCCGGCTCGACCGGTGCGATACCACGGCCTCACAGAAAACCGGTTGTGAAGTAACGCTTGCGTTGCATTTCCCCGAAATGAGTGAGGTCTCCGGAGGCCCAAAATCCCCCACCCCCCTAATGATAGCGCTGTTAACGAAAAGGATACCCCAGGGGGGTACCAGCGCTAGCATTGGAGAATCCCCCCCTGGACGTCCACCCTCAGTACGGATTATGCCTGAGCGTGGACGCCCAGGCTGCCCCTCGTACTCTGGGGGGGGCTCAACTGCGCTCTCAAAATCTGCTCGGGGTAAGAGAAGGCATACCATGGCACCCCCTGTCACGCTTACCGTGGATTTTTGCAACATTAGGGGCTTACATTCGAACCTCGACACTGTCCACCACCACCTTGAGACAGCAAAGCCGGCCTTGCTCTTTTTAACCGAGACGCAGATATCATCTCCAGCGGACACATCCTACCTCTGCTACCCTGGGTACGGACTGGAACACTCCTTTGTTCCTAAGGCTGGTGTATGCGTGTACGTTAGAGATGATATCACTTCTCGCCGCCTCGGCAATCTTGAAGGTAGGGACCTCTCCATCTTATGGCTACGTGTAGACTGCGACGACCATCCCCGCATCTACCTATGCCTCTACAGGTCCCATAGCGGTGATGCCGAAACGGACCGACTCATCGACCACGTCCAAATGGCTACAGACTCAGTGCTCCAGCAGGTCCCATCCGCAGAGATCGTGATTCTTGGCGACTTTAACGCCCATCACGCCGAATGGCTTGGTTCGCGCAAAACCGATCATGCGGGAAGATCTGTTCACGATTTCGCCTTGGCACATGGCTTGACGCAGCTGGTAGCAACGCCTACGTGAATCCCAGATGCAGAAAGCCACGTGCCTTCACTGTTGGATCTTCTGCTGACCTCACATCCTGACGGCTACAAATTATCCGTTGAGGCCCCTCTTGGCTCTTCGGACCATTGCCTGATTAGGAGTATGGTGCCACTTGTTCACTCGCTGCGGCCGCGTGTTACAGGCAGTCGCCGCGTATGGCACTATAGGTCAGCAGACTGGGATGGAATGAGAACATTCTTTGCATCCTACCCATGGAGGCAGGTTTGCTTCTCGCCGGATGATCCCAATGTCGTTGCTGACTCTGTCGCGGATGTTGTGCTTCAGGGTATGGAACTTTTCATTCCATTCTCCCTGATTCCCACAGGTGGCAAGTCCCAGCCTTGGTTTGGTCGAACCTGCAAAGCGGCGTCCCGCCGAAAGCAAGAATGTTACCAAGCATTGGCTAATGCAGCGACAGCACGGGATGTAAAGACCAGCACATTAAAGAAGCAATTTAACTTTGCCTCCAGGTCCCTCAAAAGAGTAATTGCTGGGGCGAAGTCGGCTCACATCGGCAGAATTGGCGAGAGACTAGTGAGTCTCCCCTCCGGAACTCGTGCATTCTGGTCTCTTGCCAAAGCTGTCCAGGGGAACTTTTGTAAGCCATCCCTTCCACCTCTGCGCATAGGAGATAATTCGTTGGCCCACGACGCTAAAGAAAAAGCCGATCTCTGGGCAAACTCTTTGCGTCCAACTCGACCCTGGACGACGGGGGAAACGCACCGCCGACCATACCGCAGTGCGAGACCCGCATGCCGGAAGTCCGGTTTACACAAAGGGCAGTGCGTAAAGCGCTTCTTTCCCTCGACGTTCATAAGTCGAGTGGGCCCGATAGAATCTCTCCTATCGTGCTGAAGACGTGTGCTCCAGAGTTAGCACCGGTTTTAACGCGCCTTTATCGGCTTTCCTACTCTCTTGGCGTAGTCCCGAACTCATGGAAGATAGCTCTAGTGCACCCAATCCCTAAAAAAGGAGATCACTCGGATCCGTCCAACTACAGACCCATAGCCATCACCTCCTTGTTCTCCAAGATAATGGAAGCCATTGTTAATTGCCAGCTCCTCAATGATCGACAATACGGCTTCCGTCAGGGTCGTTCAGCTGGTGATCTTCTCGTATACTTGACTCACCGGTGGGCACAGGCGATCGAGACCAAGGGGGAAGCGTTGGCCGTTAGTTTGGACGTGGCGAAGGCCTTCAATCGGGTCTGGCACAAAGCGCTCCTTGCGAAGCTTCCTTCCTATGGGCTTCCCGAGAAACTGTGCAATTGGCTCAGTTTTCTTACAGACAGAAGCATCAAGGTCGTTGTTGACGGTGCATGCTCCGACTCCAAGTCTGTTAATTCTGGTGTCCCACAAGGCTGTGTGCTATCACCCACGCTGTTTCTTCTGCATATCAACGACATGCTGCAGATTAGCAGCATCCATTGCTATGCAGACGATAGCACGAGTGATGCCCTTTACACCGGCCGCGCTAACATTTCTCGGGTAAACGTCATCGAAAGCCGATCCAAACTTGTGTCTGAAATCGAAACTTCTTTATCAAAAGTTTCAGATTGGGGTCGACTTAACCTAGTCCAATTTAACCCCACGAAGACACAGGTTTGCGCGTTCACCGCTAAAAAGATGCCATTGGTCGTATCACCTCAATTTGAGAGCACTTCCCTAACTGCATCAGCCAGTATCGGAATCCTTGGCGTCGATATATCAAGCGAAGTCCAGTTTCGCGGTCACTTAGAGAGTAAGGCCATATTAGCCTCGAAGAAGCTTGGTGTGCTAAACAGATCGAGACAGTATTTTACTCCGGCCCACCGCCTGCAACTTTATAAGGCGCAGGTTCGGCCGCACATGGAATACTGTTCTCATCTCTATGCAGGTGCACCCCAGTACCAACTTCTGCCTCTTGACCGCATTCAACGGAGAGCGACTCGCATCATCGACTGCCAAGATATTTCTGATCGACTTGACACCTTGGCGTTGCGTAGAGATGTAGCTTCACTCTGCATCCTCTATCGCTTGTATCATGGGGAGTGTTCAGAGGAATTGTTCGGACTTATACCGGCTGCTGGTTTCCGCCATCGTCCTACGCGACAAAATATCCATCCCCATCACCTGGACGATTGGCACTCCACCACTGTGCGCTTCTCCAGAAGCTTTTTGCCTCGCACAACCAGCTTATGGAACAAATTGTCGCCTGCCGTATTTCCGAACCGATACGACCTTCAAACCTTCAAGAAGAGAGCGTACCTCTACCTAAAAGGCCGGCAACGCACTTGTAACTCTTGAGTTGCGGGTGTCCATGGGCGGCGGTAGTCACTTACCATCAGGTGACCCGTCTGCTCGTTTGCCCCTATCGCATAAAAAAAAAAAAAAAACCACATGGCTTAAAAAAAAAAAGATAAAATCATTTATACTTTTTATCTAACTGCTGCATTTATCGATCTAATAAACCCATTGTATATAATATATGTGTACGTATATGCATTTTTATATATATAATTGTATGTAGGTATGTTTATTTATATATATATATATATATATATATACATATATATATGTATATATATATATTATAGGTACCTAGTTATAAATTTGATCCTTCTTAAATAAAACGCTTTTTTTTTTCTCTCTTCTTTCTACACCTAAACTACCCGTATGTTCTTTTGCATCTTGTCTTTTTCTGTCCATCCTAAGGTTGCCTGGCAGAAATTGCATTTAGCGATAAGGCCGCCCATTGTACATTTCTATTCTGCATAAGTACTGTAAATTTTTGTTTTAAGGTGTACAATAAAGTATATTCTATTCTATTCTATTCTATTCTAAAATCATCGGTTCAAGTTATACTTACAATAAAATATTGGTGAAGAGTCTGGAATTCCTTATGGTCATACCGAGTTCATCTATACGACACGTTGTCGCTTCGCGATCACAATATCTTATGAAACGATTGCTCACAATTTCATGCTTGACTTTTTACCTGATACATATTAGTAGGTACTTAAGTATTTACGAATATCTGAAAAATTACCTATAGATTTCTTTAATTTCCGCCGTCCTAAAAAGGGGATAGAAAGAAAAATCAGAAAACTATAATGCATCCGTATGTGAATACTTTCTGAATTGCGGTGTTAAGTAATTGTCGTTAATTGTTAGTTAAGTAATGCAATTTTGAATTTCAATAAAATTTTAATTTGATAGTTCTTCTCTTATAACTTTGCAACTCTTGAGAGTATATATATATATATATATCAATAAAAAAATATTTTGTTAACATAGCGGTATAATATACCATGCAACAAATATACTTAAAGTGTAAGCGGTCAGTACTATATGCTAGATTTTGACTAAATTTATATTTCTATCCAATTTTTATTTATTATTTTTTTAGTTGTATTTCTAATACTCACTGGCATACTTTTTAATGCACCTACTTCATTCATCTCTACATCACCCGAAGGTAGACTGGCAGATAATGCCGTTGCGCATAGCGTGCATAAAATATTATACAATATAAAATTACACTAAATAAAACGCTTATAATTTTACAAAATATTTTTATTCATACAAAATTCACAGAAAAGAGGGAGAAAAAAGGTGCGCATATTGACTACAAACACTGGTATGGGCAATTTAGGTGGGTGCACCAATTGGTTTTCTCGTGGGACAACTAGAACCCAGGCCAAATTCTAACATGCTTGGCATACATTATTTTCACTGTTTAACTGCGTTAATTCATCTACATTTTGCCAATTAGAATTCAGTCTCACTAACGTAATAGTAGGCAAGCCTGTTGCGTCAACCTGGCACTATATAACTGTATGTATAGTGTCTGATAAATAAAATTCCATTCCCCGCCGAGAACAGGTGTGATCCTATTCTACTCCATCGAGAACATCATACGAATGCATTAACCGAAACAGATCATGGTCACTTTGTAATTTCCATTACGAAAAATAACTGTTCATACACATTTCAACGAATTAATTGTTGGGCTTACAGTGAATCACTTCAAAATTGGTTGGAATAATTTTTATAAACTTAAAGTCTAAACAGAGACCGTTCATATTCGAGTATTATATCGCCATATATATCATTGTATCGCCTTATAAGGTCATAAGCTCCTATTAGGCAGCATTTGGCAACATGTAAAAATAATATATATCAGGGGGTATTTTTTACTGGACTTATTATTTTAAATAAATATTTTCAAAATCATGTCGATTTTCCCTATTACGGCGGTAAGATTAGAGAGTTCAAAGCCACTTACGGCGATAGTGATTTCCTAATACAGTGGGTGAGAAATGTATTTTTTTTTTCTTTTCCAAAAGACTACTCCCGCACTAGGATTCATTCTGTGTCGCTGTGGACTTTGCAAGACTCAAAAAATGAACACAAAGAATATATAGACTCACAACAACAATTTGAAGATTACACTAAGTGTTGTCCCGTGCGGGGATCGAAACCATAACATGAGCGAGGTGACCACTTCAACCGCTACGCCAACCGTGCAGTCATTGGGTTCTGTACAATAATAAAATCGATCCTTCTAAATAACAATGAAAACAATTATGACGAATATTATTACTTTCTGATTTATCAAATATCAAGCAAATCTAAATGATCCACAAAGAAAAAGATAACTGTAGTTAATTATAAGTAGGTACTTAATATTATGTACTTTGCTACGTACTTTTGCATGATTTTCATAGATATATGATATAGATTGTAAACCTTTTAGTTGTTTTTACGGAAACATAAAATATTTATCAATTTGATATTTTCATAGCTCTGTAATAAGCTCTTTTTTAAATTCTTTTTACTGGTACATTTACACCGTAATAGGAGGTCATAGAGCCTGTCACGGAAGGTTGAAAAATCGATCCCTCTATAATAGGAGACTACTCGTAACTTAATAATCCTAATTCTGAGAATCTTGAACAATGTAAATAGCTTAATCGAAGAATTACAGTTTTTTGGCTATCATATGTTAGACTCAAGTCAACAGATATACAAAATAATAGATTTTTGATCAATTAAAATATAACTCCTCTTTTTGCCTTTCTATGGAATTAACATTCTATTCTCAGTAGTTTACATATTCAAATAGAATTTTTAGCTGATAAAACATCCTTAGAAAAAGGGTTTTATTTTGAACTATAAAAAATTATATCAACTTATTAAATAATATATTACATTAAAAGTTATGAGCTGATAAATACGGCAGAGTATTTCTACCAATACGGACGATACCGGCGTATTAGGTCCCTGTAAACCGTAACCTAATACGGGAGTATTTTATTTTATGTTTTTTATATAACATTCCTGTGAATCCAAACTATTTACTTCAATAACCTAATACTTAAGAACCCAAACTTTTCATCAAAGAAAGAAAAAAGATAAATACGAAGTAAACTAATAGGAAAATGCTATAAATGAGAGTCCCAAACTTGAACGGTAGATTATACTATAAAAAAACTTGACCTTGAATATAGATATGTAAGCACTTACCTAAGGCGCTCTGTGTTCGTATGAGAGGTGTTACCGCAACGCCACCGTTGCTTAAACTGACGAACTTTGATAGTTTGACCATTTGTTAAATTTGCAATCGTCTGATATATGATGAAGTAAAAAACATTGAATGAATTAATTAAATTTTTAGTGTTCTTAAAATTTTCTTAAACGAGAATAAAATACAAAAAGAAAAATACCACCGTAAATGGAGTTCATTCGTGTACCAACTCGTGTAGTTCCGTAGGAGACACTGTTTGGTAGTTTGATTCGCAAAAGTGACAACGCTCGTATTGAAATTGTTTCTAGGAACCTAATTTATAATAATATTATTAAAGATTAGTAGACTGAAGGAAGAATATGTTTCGTATAGACAAGAAATCGGAACAAACGTGGATTGCCCTTAATTTGCTGTGTGTTTGGTTACGATAGCAGCCTACGTTTCCTCATAACGATATAGATTCATGAGCAAACAGAGGGCCTGGTATTGTAGCTGTCCAATTCTGTGTTATACAGTGATACAAAGGAATTGATACGTAATCGGATAAATTTTCCGACTCCTCAGTCAAGATATATTGACGTTTGCTTTGTGTGGTAGGTAGTTGGTGTTGAATATATTATTTATGATGATATTAGCTTTTCTAGATGTTCTACAAAAGAAATATCTAAAAACGTCCATCAAAGCTATCTGAGAAAGAGATTCAAAGAAACAGTCAAGAAAGGAAAACCTATTTCGCCTTTACTAAATTAAGGTAATCCTTAGACTGGCCGTAAATTTTATCGTATATAGTTGAGTTCGCTTAATCCTTTTTTTTCTGATATACATACGTGTAGCTTAAAACAAAACCATTTATTTTAATTATACAAAGCATAGCTATATTTGAATTGACAAGAGAAGAAGTAAGTGGCTGCACGGATTGCGTAGCGGTTTAAGTGGTCACCTCGCTACTACGCTGCCACGCCGAGTGTTGTGGGTTCGATCCCCGCACGGGACAAGACTTTGTGTAATTCCCAAATTGTTGTTCTGAGTCTGGGTGTTCTTTGTGTCCGTTGCTTGAATGTTTGTAAAGTCCCCCGCAACACAGGAATTAATCCCTGTGCGGGAGTTGTCTTTTATAAAAGATAGTCAGTCAGACTAAGGCTGTCGTGAAGCTTGTTGCCTGCCCCACTACGTAGATCCTTTGGAGAAGAACAGCAAGAAAAAAGGACACTCTTTTTCAAATATTTTACAAAATTTACTCGTAATTTACAGTACATAAGGTTTAATATAAGTGTAAGGACAATGCAATACATCAGTCAGAAATATAGACGCCTTCTAATAATTACTATTAAGCAAACTTAAGTAATAGTAGTCCGGAGATGACCAGTCCCAATCAACGGTATTCGTTCACGAGCACGCCGCGCGCGCTAGCCATCGTCCACCTCAACCATATTAGAGAACCATCCAACAGAACTGCCAGGCGACATTGAATATGAATCTTAACAAGAATATACGTTAGTCACCAGTACTACTCAACAATTCTACATAAACAGTGTGAAAGCTTTCACAATGATATAGAAATGAAACACTATTCGTATTACCAAGATATCTACTAGATGTAGATACTACTTGAGTCATGGCCTCAAATACGAACACAACATATATATCTCAGTATCCTATTCCATATGACATAACTACTATTATCTTATCTATAAATGCACCTAATTAAATATTCAGGTGAAATCATTGTTAATACAGTTTAAAATTATTATTTTTTACCTACCTGTCGATAGACATAACCTTATTAGTACCTTTTGAAAATATATATATATATATGTGTAGGTATATACATATGTATGTACATACGTTCCTTTGCTTTATAATTTTACTCACGCCTAACGCGCCTGCCCCCAAGGAGCAGGCAGAGATCAGGCAGGCATCAAACGCAACTATAATATAATTTACACTGTATAAACGGTATATATACCAGCAGGCAGATAACAAACCAATCCAATTAGGTATGTCTGTTTTTTTTTTAAATTACTGCAATGGCGTGTCTCGTCTCATTTCATTGTTGGCTAGTGTTGTTTATCATAATGTTCATGCTTACGCAGACTAATGGGATTTTACATTAGATAGGCATATCCATTTTAATATATAATAAATAGCATGGGGCATATCTGTAACCGTGCACAAGCAACTACGGGAACACTAACTAAAATTAAAAAATCTTACCTAATTCAGTAACAAAATGTATAGAAGCACAATTTTACCGTTCTTAGTATTAAATATTTAGTTTTAGAGATTAAATTAATTATTTGCTTTGTAAATATAAATACGTATGTATGTATCGTCAAGAAATGCTTTACATTGTTTAGGTAAATAATTAGCCAATACCGACATCTTTGTTCATTTTAACAAAATAATTTATCTTCTTCTTGGAATTATTTCTCGGTTTGGTACTAAGAAGTTTTATAGAAAGCAATTACAAAATGTGAGATTAAATATATTGATATTTCTTTTATCTCGCATATATGTATGTAAGTACTATTATAAACAACAATCTGTTTGTTTGAAGTCGTATCAGATTTGTTATAACAACTGAATGTTTTTTAAACGTTGTTTGCACTAAAGCTTATTACAATTTCTTATGATTAAGTATAATGAAGTCGGTATTTTTTATAGTTAATATTTACTATAAAGTTTGAGACTAAAATGTCGTTAGGCAAGTGTAGCATTAATGTCCTGCACACTAACACGTAATATTAGTAGCATATGATAGTACTATTAGTGAATTAATTATGCTATGTTTTATGAAAAAAAATGGATTTACTGAAGGTGACACAATAAATTATAATAGGCGATCAGGCATTTTCCGTTCAGAATTGACTTGATAGTTTGTTAGGCCTAGTGATGTAGTAGTAGGTTTTAGTGACCTAAGACTGATTGAGTCATTATATTTTTATTAATATACTAATAACTTCCCCAATCTAAGCAGAGCTTGTAATAAGGTAACCAGAGAGCTGCTAAAATAGGTACTTATATATTACTTACTACATACATAAAGATAAATTACACACAAAGACAGAGTAAATGGTCGTGCTCATTATACAATTATTTGATGATGATGGTAAATATTTCACTCACCACTTATTCGCTTAAACACACTACATACACTCTAACGGCATTTTATTTCATGGTAGCAGAATTGATTTGTCTTCATGTATTAATAATATATATATGTATATATATATATATATAATATTTATAAGCAATAACGGATTTCACTCGATTGACTGAGCTTATTGAGTGGTAGTCAATTCCGTTAGATAAACAAACATACAATTTAATGTAATAACAATCGGAAGGTTCAATCTACTTGAAAGCCTTTAACTGGCTTACGAATCTCAATGATATGTAATATATTACATTTAACCTTCATTATGTAATGCCAACATTGCATTATTCATGGACTATTTGGGCATGATAAACTACGAAAACAATATCTCCTAACTGTTACGGACGACGCCGACACTATAATAAATTCATATAGGCGAGAGGTTTGTCTGTTATTGTAAAAGAATATTTATTTAACATAAATGCAGATAGCATAGCTATATTAATAACAATAATCTTCCAAAGTAGTGGCCCACTATTATTTGATTAGTTGAATATAAAATATATATAAAAAATAATATATATATAATAGATAGCAAAGTATAATATTCACAGGGATAAAGCCATTGAATGCGTATATAAAGCTTCGTGTTTTTAATGTTGACCATTGGGAAACTCCCCCGTTTGGAGCCTATTCTGGGTTCAGAATCAGGTCATTCTTACAAAAAAATGCATTGTCATCGATACTGAGCATTTCAATTCAGTAGTATAAGAGCAAGTGATATATATTTTTTATATATATTTATTTAGCATTCAATACCAAACCTAACACTAACAAACATTGCAAGTTAAATAAAAGCTTCTTAAAACTATTCGGAATAAGTTCTAATTTATGAATGAGATGTAATGGAAAATTGGTAGGTTAGAAAAATTAGTAGCCGTTAACGTTTGTTAATAGTTTTAGCCGCTTAATTAGATCATTTGGGCTCATCTGGCCCAACAAAACCCTCAGTTACATAGATACCACTCAAGGAGGCCACTCGTTTCATTCAAATGCTCCCTCTTGCAGTAATCAGAAGCCAAGCGAAGCAAACTTTTTGTCTACAGTACACTGAACTGTACACTACATTTTCGAACTTCCATCTAAGTTTTCCGACTACTGACAAAGTTTCCCTGAAATCCTATTTCTAAGAATAGGATCGCGAGAAACTGTAGTTAACTGGCTATGAGCTTTTTAATGTTGATGCAATTTCTTTTAAACAATATCCTTTTATGTGAATATATAACTTAGTTTAGGTTCTTTCTTTCATGCTCAGCCTATGATCCCGCAATATAAATTAATAAGACTTACTTTTAACACGTGAAATTATTAAATATTGTGGTAATTGGTATGGAAGTAATTTGAATTTGAAATACAATAACGTTCTCAAAAAACCAAAGCCAGCTCTATAAAAAATCCGTAATACAGTCAAGTCACTAATAATTTAGCCTGTAATTTTCAAATTATAACTAATATTTCTATATTTTCGGTTTAAGGCCAGACTTTGTAATCTCTGTCGGTATTTGACTATATTTTTTCGTTAGCATGCAAACCATTGAAGTCAATTAAAAGATATGGAGTGCTCGTTGTAAGAATATGTTAATTTATATAAGCTACCATTACAATATGACTAAATTTCTTTTAAAAGGTATTTTTTGCTATCCATTAGCTTTTGAAGAATAAATAAACGTTACTAAATGATTGAAGTTCTGGGTAATCAACATTAAATGTAGAAAATGACGACAAGTTATTTTATTAGAAGTTAGAAATATTTTTTAGATCTGATATTTATAACTTTACTAGTAATTTCCTGTACTTTCGGCCGCGCTTAAGGGTCACTGTATCATTCCTAACTATCATTATCAATGTCAAATATCCTTCCAAAAATATTTTTTAATCAAACTTGTAGAGATCAGTGTGTTCGACCAAAAAGAACGAACTCTTCGGGTTTATGGTACCTATTAATAAAGATAAATGTATGTTTTATCTTATACTGACAACTAAAGTTTAAAATTTATAACATATAATTAATAACATAGTGACTTTCTACTGTTTAAAGCCGATGTGAGATGTCGTACAAACCTGGGATACAAATTTCTCAGCTTACCTCACTTTAGGTCATTAGGTAGGTTTTTGGCTCTTGCTTTTTTATCAGTGTTCAAATATTTTTTTTATTGAATAAAGATGGCTCTCTGACTGGGTGTAATTCCTGTAAAGGAACTTTACAAACATTCAAACAACAGACATAAATAACTCTAAATTGAATGGAGTGAGGCCCCCCGCAGTTCTCGGTGTGGCCGCCTCTTGCAGAAGAGGTGGGTAAAGTCTGCAAGGTTTCCTGGAAGCATCCCTCCTAGGGTATAAACAGGACCCTTGCAATAGCCCCAGATATGACGGAACACCGTATGGTTTTAGTTGGTTCGAGTCCGGATACCACCCCACCGTCAGCTCGGGTGGGGTAATGACCTGTGGGGGTTTCCACACGAAAAAAAAGAAGACAAATAACTCTTAAACACGATACAGCCATTTGCGGATCACACATCGTTTTTATTTCCTGTAGGAATTAAACTTTTAGGACTCGGCGCGGCCAAGTAAATACATATATGAGTAAATTGAAGAATATATAAATAACATAATTATATGCCTGATTGTTTAACCACATTATGAATTACGTATAGCACGTGTGCTTCCAGTAGCTTATCATAATTAATGTTTGGAAAACGTCGAGCATGCTCCTGATTAGGAAAACATATTAAGACAATTTTGTAAGTAAATTTAAATTTATAGCTTTAAACTGGAACTCTCTAAGATTAATGACGTCAGGCTAACCCTTGTCAAGCGGAAACCTAATAGTTCACAATTACTTTAGGCGATTATATTCCATTGTTGAATTTAGTGTCTCAAGGTTTATGAAGTTTCAAGTTATTTAAGGAATATTTTTTTAAATGTAAGATAAGTTGTGTTTATCGTGTGATTCAGCTCTTAGGACTATTTTGAGTTGTAATGTTGTGTAGAGCCAAGGGTTTTGAATAAATATTTTTTTTATATATTCCTCTTATTAGCAAAGGGCAATATATTTTAGGATAGATATGCAGTTGAAGCCTTATTAATCAAATTAAAAATATAATGATGATAATATAATAATAAATATAATATAATAAATAAAATGATAGTGAAATAGAATTTTGTTGCCCTATTCCGAACAGTTTAACCTGCGTTTCTGGTTAGAGCTCCGCTCCTTGGGAGCCCAGTAGAATCTTTTATAGCATATAATATTTCTCAATAAATATTAATAAATTTTCTAACCTAAGACCTAAGTCTAGAAATTAGGCATATTAAACAAACAAATAAAAACTTCAGCTTTATTATACACTCGGCTTCAAAAAAATCGCAACTTTGCAAAAATTCAAATCAATTCGGTTTATGTCATGGTTAATCCTTTATTTTATGCTATTTATTTGAAAGGTTGATAGGTATAATAACAGTTAAATACAAAAATATGCATTCAATTACAACCGTTTTAAAAAAAACAAGGTGCATGCGTAAAGTAAAAAAATATCTTTATTAGAAAAAAAAAAATTCAAAAAAAAACAGGCAATAAAATTACAAAAACAAGAAAGAAATCAATAAAAAGTGCTACTTAAAACCTAGTGCAATCCCCCCCTGATCTAATAACAGCTTCCATTCGTTCTTTCATGGATCCAATCAGCCGTACAACACTTTCTTGAGGAATCTTATTCCATTCTTCAATAACAGCATCATAGAGGTCTTGAAGAGTTGCTGGGGCAGGATCACGTAACCGTACTCATCGTTTTAGTTCATCCCCGAGATGCTCTATTGGATTCAGGTCTGGGCTTCTCGCTGGCCACTGCAAAACTGGAATCCCAACCTCGTGCAGATAATCCTGCACGATTACTGCGGTGTGGGAACGAGCGTGGGTTGTCGTGCATTAAAGTGAACCCATCGCCAACATATCCTGCACAAGGGACTACATGCATGTCCAGCACCTCGGTTATGTACCGATGAGCGGTAAGTAATCCCTGCCCAGGAGCACCTCTAGTCCGGGATACGCAAACGAGTTCCGTCTTGCCGTCGACTGAAATTCCGCCCGAAAACATGCAAGATCCCCCTCCATATTTCACTGTCTCCTCCAAGCAAGCCTACGCCTATCGTTAACGAAGAGACGTGAACGACTCTAGTCTCATCTGAGAACAGTCCTCCAGTGTTCGAGATCCCAGTTGAGATGTTCTCGAGCTAACTGTAATCGCTCTCTACGATGCTGTGGCGTTAATTTCGGACCCTTTGCTGGTATTCGGGTCGCTATACTCCTTTCTCGCAGCTTTCAGCTCAACAGCATTGGAGAAACGGTTCCGCAATGACGTCGTCACAATAAAACGATCATCTCTCTTAGATGTACAGCGCCGTCTTCCTGATCCTCATCTCCGGGTGTAGCCCCCGGTCTCTTGAAACCGTTGGAGCACTCGACGAATGGCAAAACGGCTCAAGTTCAGTTGCCGAGCAACACACACTGTCGCATCCCTGTTTGCAGTAGTGCTATCACTTGAACGGCTTGATCTGCAGTGGTATCCATTTTGTAGGGCTATTTTCTTGTGTTCTGTGTTTTCATGTGTTCTCTGCAACGTCTGGATGTCGAATAACCCAATTTTACCGCTAAAGTCGTCACAACGCCCTGTAGAGGACGTGTGGAGGCTGGATCGGGGCATTGGCCCCCTGCCAGTGGTATCTTCCGCGGCCCTAGATAGAGGCGGGGCGTGGGGGTGATCTGTGGTTGTGGTAGTCTTAGTTTGAGGGGCCACTTCGGTCTTGACGCCGCCTAGGCGGTCTACCCGGCTCGCCGGTGATGGCGACCGCTCCCAGCTTCCTGTTTCTTGCTTCCCTTTCGAAGACGGGGCAGTGGGTGTTGTTTACGGGGTAAATCCCCGGTGTGATGTGTGGAGTACTCTTCATGACTGCGAGGAGAATGCACCCTGCTCGGTCGCCGCGACCCCGAATGTTGCGGATATATTCGGGGTCGTAGCCCATTTCCTTGAGTTCCTGTTCCACCTCCTCCGGTGTCGCGTTGGCCGGCAGCCCTCTGATGGCCACCTTTAGGCTCCGCTCCTGCGGGAGAGTGGAAGGGAACCAGGAGATTCCTTCACTCTTTTCCAGCGCTGTAAGGTAGCGCTGGACGATGCGGAACTCCTTATCCTCCTTCGGCGTGAAGCGCAGGCCCTTCCCGAATGGGCGGGCGTTTGCATCTCTGCCTAGCTGCTTCTTCAGCTCGTTCATGTGCACCGCCCAGTTCGGGAGGTGCTCCACGACGAGCGGCGGGTAGCGTCGCCTAGAGGCGGCGCTCCGTGTGGTGGTGGCGGCGGTGGTTGCGGCAGTGGTGGCAGCGGTGTCAGCACGTTGTGCGGTCGCTGTGGCTGCTGCGTAAGTAGTTGAGTCAATAGAGTCCAAGAGTGGTGGTCACCATCCTCATTGCATGTCTAGTCAATGTAGTATGGTGACCCACACTATGGCGGCCTGGTGAGATGCTTTTTGACGCCCCGCTTAAAAGACCCAGGATCGAAGTGGGAAGGAAACACGTGCGCTGGTAGTGAATTCCAGTCTTTCACCGATCGGCACAGGAAAGAAGAGCCAAACCGTTTCGTTCGGGATCGCATACCTTCGACTCGCAAATGGTGACTCCTCAGGCCAGCACGTGTAGTCCTGAAGAGGAAGAGAGAAGGTGGGACCAATGGGAAGAGCGTGACTCCACGTGATGTAGGCGATAGAGAACTACCATAGAGGCGACATCTCTTCGCAACTGCAGGGGCTCAAGAGACTGGGTGACCTCAGGACAGTCTATAATGCGGTCTGCGAGTCGCTGCAACAAATCGAGAGCGTCAAGGAGATACTGCGCATAGCCATCCCAAATATGAGAGCAGTACTCCACGCAGGAGCGAATCTTGTATAAAAGACACAGATGCTCGGGCGAGAAGAACCGTCTCACATTACACATCACATTAGGCTTTATAACTTAGTTTCTGGGAAGTGCGATTTTTTTGACGCCGAGTGTATTAGCGCAGATATCATTTTTAATTTCCAACATCTACAAGCACTCCGCAAGCTATCCTTAGCGCGGTAGAAGTGTAATATAAACATACTCAAAAAAGCAGCAAAATGTATTTCTATAGTTAATATCACGTAGTTCAAATAAAAGTTTTATCATTATACAACTATAACAGATAATCCACAACTTATATTGGTTATGTGCACATGTTTATTAATTGGGGTTTTTTTTGGGCTGGACAGATTATATATTGAGAAATAATAAAGGCTATAAAACACTACACAATGCAGGTGTTCTACGGAGAACGGCTAGTATTATATAGAAATATTTAAGCGATGATTATTTTTATTATTTATCTTTTGAAAATATATGTATTTCACTATTTAAAAGGTTAGCTCAAGCTATCTACCCATTTGATAAAAACAGTTTATTGTTTGTGTGAAGTGTTTTAAATACAGAATAGATAAAAGTCTATGAAAACGTTCTATTCATAAGTGTGTCACTATCAATGTTTGGTATTTTCAAAGTCAACACACATCGAAATTATTTCATAAAAAAAGTTGTGTGATGCAATAATTTACTAAGAAGAATGGAAAATTCACTAAGATTTATCCTGACGCTAGCTGTGGCTTTATTCTCGTAGATCCGGAAACCAGAAACGGTCATGTTTAAAAGGATGAAGTTAAGTAGGTCTATTGTAAGAGACCCGTATTGACCTAACAACATCCCGAAAACCCTGGTATATCCCAGTTGACTCTTGGATAGGCGGCCACACCGCTGTGTGGCTGTGTCAGCATTCTTCAGAGAGTCGCGGAAATACCCCGAACCTATTTCTAAAGCTAAAATATTAGTTTATCTTCAGTTGCCCTTACCTATCCCATACAGATTTAGGGTATATCACTTCATCACAAAAAAGCTTCTACCAAATGGGGGCCATAAGATGCGTAGTGGTCCCCCCAGCGGTTTAGTATTATTAGCCGCAAAAATGCTCCCGCGAGGCACATGAATTTGTTAGAAGCAATATAACATTAAAATATATATACAATATTTTTTTTATTTTCGGGTGGAAACCCCCACGGGTCATCACCTCACCGGAGCTTACGGAGAGGTGGTATGTCGGACTCGAACCGACTAAAACCACACGGTGTTCCGTCACAAAGAGTCTGTTGCAAGGGACCCGGGAATACCCTAACAAGGAAGCCTCCGGGAACCCCTGTAGACATTGGTCACCTCAACAGGTGGCCACACTGTGTAGGGGGCCTGGCCCCCTCTTCAGTTTAGAGAGGCACGCGCAGAACACGTCGCGCCACCGTCTCAGACCCGCTTCTGCTAAGGTAATGGACAGCTCCCCCGTTACCCTCGGGCATGCGCTCATGGAGGCCGGAGATCGTTCGGCGCTCTCCAGCGCCTGGTGCGTCTTCTGCGGGACGAGAGAGTACTCGTACTTGTACTCTCTCGTATCCTTTCCGCTGCGTCTTTAGCCGGCATCACATCCTCGCAAAATGAAGCGACGGCATCCCACGCACTCTCGCTTTGGACCATGGACAGAACCATGGTCTCAAGCGAGAGGCTACCCACACCGATAGCTGCCACGAGATTGGCACGCTGCTACACCCACGCAGAGCACTCCGTCAGAGTGTGGGGTGCGGTGGTGGCACACAGGCGTTGGCTCCCGGCCTATACGGCACAGGTACTTCCCGAAGCAGCCATGACCGGTCAGTACCTGCGTTAGCCGGTAGGAGAGGCTCACGTGTTTCCTCTCCAGCCAATTCTCCAAGATGGGCCTTACCGCCATAATTGTGGCGTGCCCTGGGCTCGGCCGCTTAAGTCGCTCTTTCCAGTCTGCCAGCAGGATCTGGCGGAGCTGAGACCGATGCCCCTCTATGTCGGGAGGAGTGGACCTCAGCTCTTGCGCCACTGATATAATGACGCAAGGGACTTTGCCTCAAGGTCCCACGGGGCAGTTCCGGCTAGGAGGCTCGCTGCTTCGAAGGAAACCGTGCGGTATTCCCTTATGACTCCACCCAAATAGGGGCACCGTATAGCGCCATCGATCGCACGATTCCTTCGTAGAGCCTCCTAGCAGGAGGTGTCGGGCCCTCTCAAGTTGGGCAGCAGCCGTGAGAGTGCAGCTGCTGCCCTCATAAGCTTGGGGGCCAGATTTCGGAAATGAATTCCGAAATCCCAACGAATATACAATATTTAATATTTATATTGTTTATAACATTAATTATCATTAAGGTCAAATGTCGCATTAATGTTTTATTTATCAGTACTTAGTGTTGTGGATTTCAGTTCAAAAACGAA
Source organism: Tyria jacobaeae (assembly GCA_947561695.1). Lineage (NCBI taxonomy): Eukaryota > Metazoa > Arthropoda > Insecta > Lepidoptera > Erebidae > Tyria > Tyria jacobaeae. The sequence goes on from OX387210.1 coordinate 10,828,933, forward strand.
TTCTACAAAAATATCCTTTAGAAAAATAGAGAGCGCCAATGCTAAAGCAAAAAAAAAAAAAGAAATATTATGATAAAAAAAAAAACAAAAAGTAGACGAATAAAATAACAGACGTTACTGTGTGAAAGGTCCCGCTAATTAATTAGCAGTGACACAAAGAAATGTATTCAGTTTTTGATCGTTCAGCTAAAAAGCTAAAAAGGGGAGAATTATTTCCGTAGGAAAATAATTACCGCTCGCAAACAAAGAGATTAACTTATTCTCGGTTGCCGGCAACTGAAATACGAACGTTATTCCACAAAAGCAACGTGAATCAGATTTTCTTTTATTAGGTACGTGTTGTTCTCTCCATCAATTTGTGTCCTTACGCTCATTAAGATTAATGGTTTATTCATAAATACTTCCAATGGACAATGCTGCTTAACTCCGTTGTTATGTTTACATAAAAACAAGAAGTCGACTATTGATTAAAAGTGAATAGTGATGACAAACAACGTTTTGTTTGTCAGTTTATTATTTGGGACTATTTAAATTGTAACATATTTTATAAACAAGACTAATGGATCTAAATATTTGCTTTCAATCGAATATAAAGTTTATTTGCTGTCTGATAGGAACGATACTTATCCCGGAACATTATCTTATCTGCCTTATTAAGTTCAAAATTATTTTATTATCTTCGTTAATTTACCTATCCAATCTATTTGTACTCGTAGCATATCCTCACTGAAATTAGCTACTAAATTGATCAGCAACTTATCTGTTCTGTTTTTTTTTCTGATGCACAAGATCTATTTATTTGGCGTGACTTCTGCATGCCGCTTATTCGTACTGTTTCCTGCGTTTGTAGTAAAATAATAAGTCAATTCTAGATAATATTATAAATTCAAAAGTGTGCTTGTTCCTTAAATTTCACATTAATTTTTACCGTGAGAGAGCCATGCTTTAGGCACGAATGGGCTGGTGCGACTGGAATATTACCGCAGCCTCACAGAAAACCGGCTGTCAAACAATGCTTGCATTGTTTTGTCGAATGAGTTAGGGTACTGAAGGCCCAACTTCCCCCCTCCTTTTTCCCACATTCACCCAATCCTCTTTCAATTCCTATCATCATTTTCAAAGGCGGGCAACGCAATTACGACTTTTGAGTTACAGGTGTCCATGAGCGGCTGTTGTCACTCACCATCAGGTGACCCGTCTGTTCTTCTGTTTCCACCAATTTCATAAAAAAAAAACGTCTTAACTCCTGAATTGATCGCCTTGATATTTTTGCACACATTACAAAAAACAATCATAAACATTTTATATCCATTGATTTTATTTTACAATGTATCTATGAGTAATATGCTGTTGGCAACAACATTAAAATAGATTCCTATGTCTATACGTCTACTGTCACTCCTTTTTGAAAAGGTTATGCAATTTCGCCATTACAAATGCTGTGGTATTGCATTACGTACGCAAATACGGCGGCTCTCTAAGCTGATTGTACTGCCAACTCTGCAGCACACAAAAGAAACGATAACGTTTTGTATTTACGTGCCTTATGTTCAGCAGTACTTCTGTACGGTGAAACGTGATTAATAGAAAGAAAGATGTATTTCCTGATATTAAACCGTATTGAACGAATCCGTATTATGTGCTTCATTTTACTTTCTTTAACATAAGGGCCACTGAACGAGACGATTTGGATCAAAGGGATTACCTAATAATATATTTTTAATCTCTTTGATTTGCATGAGATCCTCATTCTCAATTCGTTGTAGGAGTATCTTTACCTATGTACGGATGTTGTTGGTTTTTTATGTTTTTTTTTCTGTTTTGCTTCATTACCAACAAAGGATTCTGTTACGATGATGATAAACATATCTGATAATATCTGATATAAGTAGGTATTACGTTGAGATATGTTTTAAGTATTAGGTGCAGTTTATTTCCACCTCTAATAATTAAAAAAAAATTGTCATATTTTTTTTGTATTGGTAATATGCTACAGCAGGTAGGTCGTGTAAAGCGATCTTTACCCCAAATGCAACTACTATTTAAAGTTTTAAAGCGAGTTTAAGAGGAATGCTATTGCTTTCATATCATAAAGATAATGGTACCTAATAATATTAGTATGATTGATCAAAATTTGTTATCATGCTGGATAAAAGAAGCTGGTAATGGTTATACACGTCCTAAGAGTTTATTTGAACCAATCGCTTACCAAGATGTTTAAACTCCAAAATCTGAGAAACAGCAGACATTATATGATTATCCGCGTATGGCTGATCCAAAATATATCGCATCCTTTAAGGTGCTGTAACGCAAAGATATCGACTTATAAATGTAGCATTGACCTTATTAATCTCTTTCTGCAGTAACTAGGCCAAGAGAGTTATTAATATGTATAAAAGCTATTCATTTTTAAAAGAATTGTAAAAGAATTAGTAAAACACGAAAAAACTATAAGTAGAAACTTGAGATAAGTACTATACATGAATATAATCAATGTCAGCTGGAATATTATTTATCAAATCCTTTATCAAATTCTTGATCTTTGATTTGATTTAACCCTCTAACCCAGATAATAACAGTTCCTGGAAGCATCCCTCTTAGGGTATACCCAGGTCCCTTGCAATAGACCCAGTTATGACGGAACATCGTGTGGTTTTAATCGGTTAGAGTCCGACATACCACTCCACCGTCAACTCCGGTGAGGTGATGAAAAAAAAAAGCAATAATATGTTAAAAGTTTTTGTTCAACAGTATGTATAACGTATTATTTATAACGTATTATTCTAATTTCACTAATTTACATACATACGCTCAAGCCTGAAGGGGAAGGCAGACATGTATTAAAGACCTACATTTTGGCATTTAGCGTGTGGTCTTACTAACGTAATTGCAGTCAACCAGGCTCTGTAAGAATAAATGATTTGGAAATTGGGAGTATATTAAAAGAGATGGGTAATGGAGGAAGAAATATTGCTTATATTCCTTCCTTGGATGGATTGGCAAGTTTAAGCAACAGTTAGAGGACGTTGGGTCGCATATCTGCAACTCTAACAGACTGTATGCCGGATAACATTATTAGTATTAATAACATCTTACTAATGTAATAAAAGCAAAGCTGTATCATGTGCTGTGCTCTACAAATATTGAATTCCTTCGTCACGTCTTGTTTGACGACTTTATAAGCAGTTGAACCAATTTTGATCTCACATCGAGGATATGTTAGATCTGATAGATAGCAGTCCGAACCCTTAGTTAGGGTCACAAATTATAACAGCGTAATGTAAGATACGCACAAAAATGTTTCTTTGTAATAAACTAAATATATATTTTAAAAATTGTTAATATGAAAGTTATATATTAGTTATATTTCGTTTAGGCCAATTTTAAATTTATTGTAAAACAAAATCGTGCTAGATTTCTAACAGTATATTGAAAGATATTTAAACATGTAACAACATTCATCATCAGCAAACTAAAGAAGCAATGAGCTTCGAACGTCATATTTGAAAAGATCTCATGTCAGGTTACATTGCTTATTTTTAATTAGAGGCTCACAATATGAAAATAGACAATTTTTTTTTTTGGTGTTTTATGTTGGTAATCGGGGAAGTACCAACACCTTAGTGTAGTTCTGCTTTCGATGACGTTCTCCCGAAAAATGTTGGAGCGGCTACTGCAAAAATAAAAAAAGCAAGACTAAATTAAACTTCGGTTTTATTTAACCCCAGTTCACAAGTTTATAATATTTTTATTAATAACTACTACTAACTTGTTTTTTATATCTGAAAACCCCGCATAGAATCGCTCTTAAATCAGAATTTGTAATGGTTGGAGAAGGAAGTATTTCAGGTACAGAATAGAATAGAATACTCTCTTTTGTACACCATGTAAAGTCAACAGAAAATCTTAAAAATAATTAGTAAAGCTGGGTATAATGGATGGCCTTATCGCTGAAACCGATCGTACGTCGTAGCGACGTTTGGACGCATTTGGTGAGCAGATTTTGGTACGCAGGCTTATTCATATGTATATACCGCTAAAAAGATGCCATTGGTCGTATCACCTCAATTTGAGAGCACTTCCCTAACTGCATCAGCCAGTATCGGAATCCTTGGCGTCGATATATCAAGCGAAGTCCAGTTTCGCGGTCACTTAGAGAGTAAGACCATATTAGCCTCGAAGAAGCTTGGTGTGCTAAACAGATCGAGACAGTATTTTACTCCGGCCCACCGCCTGCAACTTTATAAGGCGCAGGTTCGGCCGCACATGGAATACTGTTCTCATCTCTATGCAGGTGCACCCCAGTACCAACTTCTGCCTCTTGACCGCATTCAACGGAGAGCGACTCTCATCATCGACTGCCAAGATATTTCTGATCGACTTGACACTTTGGCGTTGCGTAGAGATGTAGCTTCACTCTGCATCCTCTATCGCTTGTATCATGGGGAGTGTTCAGAGGAATTGTTCGGACTTATACCGGCTGCTGGTTTCGTTGGTGGTTTGGTGGCCATCGTCCTACGCGACAAAATATCCATCCCCATCACCTGGACGATTGGCACTCCACCAATGTGCGCTTCTCCAGAAGCTTTTTGCCTCGCACAACCAGCTTATGGAACAAATTGTCGCCTGCCGTATTTCCGAACCGATACGACCTTCAAACCTTCAAGAAGAGAGCGTACCTCTACCTGAAAGGCCGGCAACGCACTTGTGACTCTTGAGTTGCGGGTGTCCATGGGCGGCGGTAGTCACTTACCATCAGGTGACCCGTCTGCTCGTTTGCCCCTATCGCATAAAAAAAAAAAAAAAAAAGTGTATACATAAGACGTAGAAGCAATACAAAAAATATAGTTACTACGAGTTACTCGTTACAAGCACGGCGTACTGATTTAACTATAATTTTAGATAGTGACTGTTAGCCTTTGCTATGTATGCATGTATAGTTCGAGCTTTCCTTATTTCTATTGGCAGTGCAATCCACAGCTGAGTTGCAACAATGGTTAAGGATTTATCAAGATACGTTGTGGATAACAAAGTTAGCCTCTAAAATGAAAGCGAAACGAGAAATTTTGTAGAACAAGCAACATGCTCGTAAATACTTAACCTTAGTTATAATTTAAGGGTGTGCAGGCATAGTTTCTTATTTAAATATGTAAAATAAGCGCTTAAATTGATTTATGATTTATATTATTGATAAACACCCGGTATAAACTTAAAATTATAAAACCTTTTTCATATTCTAGTCATCGTTCATACCCGTAGGCGTATCGTATCGAGCCCAAAGAAAGAGTTAAATACAATTTAACGAGGCAACAACGCCTGTGCTACTTTGAATGGTTATTCAAACAATGTGTACAATCGGATTGCTCGCTTTGGTTGATCCGGTTGATCGTTAAAAAAAATGCTTAAAATAAAAGTATTCAGCAGTAAATAAAAATTCTCAAACCATTATTCACATAGCATGAGTTCGGTGACGTGACACCTACTTTATTGTTCACATGAAAATACACTCCGTAAAATGTAGTTTATTATTTAAATAATATATAAGAAATAATCCGCAATCTATGCTGATATTAAAATCTGTTTATTTTATGTTTTCACGTCCATCTTTGACTAATAAAGAACTCTTCGTAACTAAACTACGCCAACTACGTCGCTGTCTTAGTTCAGAAAGCGTTGTCGCGTGAAGACTACAAAAACTCAAAGCTCGTCTCTTGACGCGCGCTCAACGACCGTCATCTGAACATGTCTTGATTGAAAAAGTATGTTATACGTCAAAAATAAAAAATGTTCTAAGAGTGGCGTCTCTAGAAGTTTAATTTATGAGTCCTTAAATTTCTGTTCATCTTAGTTAAACAAGAATATATACATATGTATGTTTATTGTATATTTTAAGGTCGTATGAAAGCCTTCCTGGGCTAGATACTTTAAATCTATAAAGTGCTGAACCCAGCAACGATGAATCTGAAACTATGTAGACATTAATAGCACTTTATATTCATATCTACACAGTTTCAGATTCATCGGTTCTATTGATTGATTTTTAAGTCTCTGCAAAGATCTATTTTTATATTATATTCCCTTTTTCGTATTACCCCCTCTGTTATTCAAAGATTATTAGAATTACAGAGAAAGAATTAAGAAGAAGGCAAAAGAGAGAGGGTTAGATCTCCATTTCGCCAGAAAAGCTCCGTTAGTTTGTTTATATTTGTTTTTTGTTTTTACTCGTAGTACAAAAATGCCACTCTCTATATTCCTATATATATTAATAAATATCTACCTATACCTGTAATGTGTGTATATATATATATATATATATATATATATATATATATATATATATATATACATATAATATATATACATAAATGGATGTTTACAGATGCTTTACAAATTCTAGGGAGTCTCTCAATAAAAGGTGTTTCACCCTGTGTAATCTAATGTGGTCGGTCTTTTGACAATCGGTCTTAAAGTATTTTCGGCCACCGATTGGATATATAGAGTACTACTCTCCAGAGGAAGACATGAGAAGTTTTAAAGTTACTTAAGATAATACTTATAACTAATGCATATACTACAATGAAACTTTACTACAGTGAAAGGTAACAATTGGCCAAAGTGCAGCACTAAAAGCTATTAACACGCATGAAATTGGTTGTCCACTTTGCATATTAACTTTAATGAATATGTTTAATAAATTAATCGGCATAGCAATGTTCTATGGTAATTGTGTCCATTATATATGTAATTACCGTAAATGGTAATCGAATTACGCTCATCATTTAAATACAGTTGAACAACCGCGTGGGTATAATTGTGAACGAGACAGCACGTGTGTAGTTCCACAACTAGATAAATAGCATTATTTCACGAAACACCGTAAGCCATGATAACATTATTTAATAAAAATGGTAGATTTATTTTGTATCACGTGTGGCAAGGTCAAAATAAATATAAAGCCTGAAAACAAACAAGCTTTTATTTAAGCACAATCATGAACTTAAATGTGAAAAAAAAAGTTAGTTAGTGAAATGGCATTTTTCATAACTATTTTTATTAGATATATATAGCAAAAAATATATATAATGAGCGTTTGCATAGGAGCCATAACATTAATTTCGCGATTTGGATGCTTTATACTGACCACATCGTGCTGTAAGCAGTTTCATTTACCTTATGAGCGTTTTAACATGTACATGTTTATATACATATACATATGTATATATAAATATGTATTGTTACGCTTCTATCTTTTCTTTTTCAACAACTATCAACGTTTTGAAAGCCTTATTTAAAACATCAAAAAATTAAAAAATGCCAACATAAAAAAATATCATACTTTAAAAGTAACATAAGAACAAGTTATTTACAGCACCATTTGTATTTCATATATATTCGTGAAATCCAAGAACGTGTATTAAAATATGTAGGTGAAAAATACTGCCAAAACAACATGACTCCTAGGGGCACGGTTATAAAAAATGCTTCGAATATTTTAACATCCTTTTTGCGTAAAAAGCTTTTCTTATCTTTTTGCATGTTTAATTGTAAGCAAAAAATACTACTGGTATGTTTTGAGGTCATAAAAATGAAATACTTAGTGACATAAAAGAATATGTGATATTGTGGAAGAAAATGATATGATTATGGGTAAAGAAGTAAGACACCAGTTACACAGTATACATACATATCTATGTACATCAATTTTCGTCAATCACTTTATGCAGTCGCAGCCGACTGTGAAGTAATTTAGATACTGCAATAACAATTTTAATTCCTACTGTTAAGAAGTGTGCTGTCTATTTGTTTTTATATTATTACATACATTACAGTCAGTCGGTAAGTTTCAATTTAATTTTCTAACTTACCCATAATGAATGGTTTAGCGATCTATTCGTAGCAGCAGTAGTACATATTTTTCTTTGACCTACTTAGAGTGTATAGGATTCTTACGACATCGTTTTAGAAGTCTAACGCTCACTTTTCGTACTGCATGTATAAATCCATCCTACTTGAAAATACACGCATTGGTAATTCGACACTAAAAAGTACTTTAAATAATAATGAAGCTTTGCATCTGCTCGTCTTGCAGGCAGTCATAAAAATTAACTGAAAAATAAAATCAAGATCCTATTTTCACGTTTATATGCACTTTATGTGATAACTGGAGAGGGAAGAGCTAGATTCATATCTCTCCGATGTAGGAGTATGTTTTAAAATAGATATTAATATTTTTTTACATGAAACTGATTACTTAGAAAAAGAAGAATTAAGAAATCAGCTGGAACTCCAATTTAGTAACATGAATTACAAATGCATTTTGCAAAAGCAATTTACGTGGCGACACAGTAGTACTAAACGACAGTACCAGTACTCCTTATTTAAAAAAATACCTTTTCCGGAAACTAACATTAAGCAGTTTTATATAAGGTAATAAATTGCACGAGTTGCAAAGTCAAAAACTCATTTTTCAGCATCGCAGTGCTGACTAGACACTGCGGAAAGCGATGTGAGTTGAGTGCTCACTATTGCCAACAGCAGTGTGTTGAGTGCTATATATATAGAACAAATATTTTTTTAACTTTTCGCTAAGTTGTGTCCCTTGTGTCAACTTGTGTGTTTACATAAGTTATTTATATAATCTTAATAATAATATATAAATAACTAATGACTGAATTATATTTGAAAGACTTATCGTTCAATATTTTCTCTCTTAATAGTTATGAGTTCACTATGGAAGAAATGAATATTTAACGAGTTAACTATTAAAACAGTATAATAATTAAATAATTAAAAAAAAAACAAAGTGCGTGAGCTGGGGAAATGAAAAGAAGGTTTTTAATTAACAACGTTGGGGGTAATATGTGGACCTCCAACTGCAATTATAATTGATATACATATACATATGTATACATATAAAAGGTTGGAACCCTAAACTATTTTTCCCATAATATTATTTCTAATTATATAGTTCACATTTAGCGAAGTCATGCTTTATATTGTTTAAATTGTAACAGGTAGGTAACAAGGCGACGGTTATGGCACTATTCGTTAGTAGACTGGGATGGAATGCGGGATTATTTTGCATCCATCTTGTGGGCTCAATGTTGCTTTAAAGATAGGGATCTGTCGCAAAGTGCGTCTGCCGTGGCTGACGAAATCACTGTCGGTATGGAGTACTATATCCCCTACAGTGAAGTCGCCAGCACAAAGACCCATCCCTGGTTCAATCGCGAGTGCTGTCGCTCAAAAGCAGTCAGCCTATCGCTCATGGATCAGGGCCCGCGCTCATTGTGACCCAGACGTTGATCGCCTAAAAGCAGCGTTTAAGAAAGCCACTAGAGAATGCAAGAGGGCTTACATCAGAGCTGATGCCCAGCGCATTGCACGGTTTGGTCAAGAACTCAAAACTAAGTTTTGGCGATTGGCCAAAGCCGTGCAGTCCAACTACTGCCAGCCTTCGCTGCCACCGCTGAAGTACCCTGACGGATCACTGGCCCACGAACCGCAAGAGAAAGCGAAACTACTTGCTGACCTCTTTGCGGCTAACTCCCGAATCGACGACCGTGGCGCTCACCCGCCCACCATTGTGACTTGCGACTCCGCAATGCGGGATATTCGCATCCGGCAGAGGGATATCCGTGCGGAGCTTCGGTCACTAGATGTCCGGAAAACCAGTGGACCCGACGGTATTCCGGCGGTGGTTCTTGAAAACTGTGCACCAGAGTTGTCTCCTGTACTGACGCGCTTGTATCGCCTGTCCTATTCCTCGGGAATTGTTCCGGAGGCCTGGAGAGAGGCGAACGTCCAACCCATTCCCAAAAAAGGCGACCGCTCCGATCCAGCTAATTACCGTCCTGTAGCCGTCACCTCCATACTCTGTAAGGTTCTCGAGCGGATAATCAACACACAATTAATCCGCCACCTAGAGGATCACTCCTTGTTAAATGACCGGCAATATGGTTTTAGGCCGAACCGATCCACGGGTGATCTTCTAGCGTACGTGACACACCTTTGGGGTGAGGCTATGGATAGGCATGGGGAGTTCTTGGCCATCAGTCTCGATATTGCCAAGGCCTTCGATAGGGTCTGGCATCGCTCGCTTCTCTCCAAACTTCCAGCATTTGGTCTGGCAACCAAGCTATGCAACTGGGTTGCTGCCTTCCTCCACAAGCGCCGCATTAGGGTTCTCTGTGACGGCGCGGCCTCTGACTTCCAGGAGGTTAGCGCTGGTGTACCTCAGAGCTCCGTCCTATCGCCCACGCTGTTCCTTCTGCATATCAATGACATGTTGGCTCTTGGCAACATACATTGTTATGCAGACGACAGCACAGTACACGGTCGATATTTTGGACATCCTGCTGCCAAGCTAACAGACGTTGAGGGAAAACGACAGGAGCTTGTCGCTGAGCTCGACCGGGTCTTGAGCCGCATCTTTCAATGGGCACAGACACAGGCGTGCGCGTTTTCAAACAAAAAGTCTCCATTCCTTCCCCTTCCTACTCTTCAAAACACTTAACTGCCACTACAGGATAGGCTTAGTATACTGGGTATGGACATCTGTCGGGATCTCAATCCGCGTGATTACATCGAGAGCGTCACTAAGGCGGCCATGTGGAAGCTCAGTGTATAGAACGAGGTGAGACGGTTCTTCTCGCCCGAGCATCTGTGTCTTATATACAAGACCCAGGTTCGCTCTTGCGTGGAGTACTGCTCTCATCTTTGGGATGGCTATGCGCAGTATCTTCTTGACGCTCTCGATTGGTTGCAGCGACGCGCAGTCCGCATTATAGACTGTCCTGAGGTCACCCAGTCTCTTGAGCCCCTGAAGTTGCGAAGAGATGTCGCCTCTATGGCAGTTCTCTATCGCCTACATCACGGGGAGTGTTCTGATGAGCTCTTCCAATTGGTCCCACCTTCTCCCTTCCTCTACAGGTGCTGGCCTGAGGAGTCACCGTTTGCGAGTCGAAGGTATGCGATCCCGAACGAAACGGTTTTGCTCTTCTTTCCTGTGCCCATCGGTGAAAGATTGGAATTCACTACCAGCGCACGTTTTTCCTTCCCACTTTGATCCTGGGTCTTTTAAGCGGGGCGTGAAAAAGCATCTCACCAGGCCGCCATAGAGTGGGTTACCCAGGCCGCCATAGAGTGGGTCACCATACTACTTTAAATAGACATGCAATGAGGATGGTGACCACCACTCTTGGACTCCCTTTATTGCTTACCTTCAGGCAAAGTGGAGTCATTATGGTAGGCTTACACATAAACAAAAAAAAATGACTTGCAATTCTGAAAAGAATATTTTTAAGTTACTACGACTCGTATATTAGATAGATAGTGATAAATAGGATAAAAAGGTAAGGTATCTCTCCACGATGTTTCAGTCGAATTGCACCCATCGCGGTCACGCTTGGTCTGAGCTTAGCGTCGACATGTCTCCTTGACTAGCGACTATCCACTACCGGTACTCTATAAAGACTAAGCTAACCAATCAAAGTGTAGATGAATTTTTGATCGATCAATAACTTCAATACTCGTCATTGGATGTGTCTGTATATATACGAGGCATGCCTTTTAAGTTCTGTCGTTTTCATATTTCCCGGCAGCTTTGAATTTGGAACTATTCTATATTTGAATGTGTCTAAATTTTGAATTTTAAAACAGTTGAAAGTATTAGGATTAATGCTATTGTTTTGTTACAGCGTCGATTGGAATCTGACAGGTTACGTATGAAAATGAATCTTTCTAAGGAAAATGTTCCTACAATAATTTAGAAGAGGCCTGACACGGCTTCAGTATTTTGAAGAGCTAATATCTGTATTCAGTGATGAATCCCCATGTCTGCGGACTGTCGAACGCTGGTATTTAGAATTCCAGCGTGGACATACAGTGTTAGTGACAAATCTCGCGAAGGATGCCCAAACTCCGCCTTTACTGAAGATAACATCATTGCTGTGAGACAACTAATTCTCGAAGATCGTCATGTGACATATCGAGAGATAGAGGCTCTATTAGGTATCTCAGGGACAACCATTCAGAAGATCTTGCATGAAGCGCTTGGTGTGAGAAAGTTAGTTTGCCGTTGGATACCGCATCTGCTTTCCAACGATCGCAAAGCGGCCCGCGGCAGATGGTGTAAGAAAACTGCAAAGGTTCAACCGAGGAGTGTTAAATCACATCTACGACATCATCAGTGGTGACAAATCTTGGATCTATGCCTACGATCCTGTTTCCAAACAACAATCTACAATCGGGGTCTTTCAAGACTAGCCAAAGCCGACTAAAGTTGTTCGTTCTCGAAGCACTTCAAAGAAGATGGTGGCCACGTTCGTTGGAAAACCTGACATGTTGCGACTATTACACTTGAAGATCATAAAACGGTTAACGCAGAGTGGTATACCACAGTTTGTTTACCACAAGTCATCGCTGAACTTCGAAAATCTAACTCAAAGCGACGCATCATCCTGCACCACGACAACGCAAACTCACACAGCGCTTGTCAAACGATTGAGTATTTGAAGCAGGAAAAGTACAAATTCTTTACCATCCTCCATGCAGTCCTGACCTAAGCCCTAACGATTTCTTTACATTTCCTAAAAAAACGAAAAGTCTTCGTGGTCAAAGGTTCCAGTCCGGTGAAGAATTTTGTACACCCCCACGAGTGGAATACATGTTATAATAACTGCTAAGCTACGCGGTGAAGAAGTGAATACTTTGAAAAACAATAAAAAGTAATATAAGGTTCTAGTTGTGTTTTTTCGTATGTATAAAATAACCCAAAATTACTTAATCAATTTATTAAAGAACTTGATCCCAAAACTGTTTTAAACTAAACACTATAACCGTTACTTTTGCAAGTACTTTAGGAAGAAGCATAACATTAATTATATAAACATGAAACATTTTATTTTAAGTTTATTTTTCTTAGTGTAACAAAATGATTGAAAACGGTCAATGAACTGTCCAATGCAAGGTTCCTTCTCATACGCTTTGTTTACCGCAGTAATGTTGATGATGCCATTACCACCAATGTTTTCGTTTTCACATCATTTTGACCTTACCTACCCTGTAAGTGTAGTTAAATAAAATAGATCAGATAGATTAAACCGAAAATCTCAATCTCTCTTAAATTTTCTACCAGCTATTTTTCAAAGCTTTCCACATATTATGTGAAAACCTTCCAACTTGAATCTGTATAACTGTGAGTCCATGTTTTTTAACAAATATGCATTTTGAAGATAAAAATACAATTAGAAGAAGAAGTAATAGAAATAGAAAGAAATAGAAGAGTTCTAAATCTTAACCTGTGTATTTTTGTTTACAGAATGTATAGCAGTCAATATAAAGCGCATAGAAGTACCTCCCCTGGTAGAATTAGGCACAGAATCGGTCATTCTTGACTGCGACTACAGTACAGGCGTGAAACCAGGACCTGGACTTGTAATTAAGTGGTTCTTCAATGGCTCTACCGGATTGGTGTATCAATGGATTCCGCCTAGACAGCCGCAAGTGATAGGACTTCTCAAAGGGAAAGTCGATATGACCTTTAAAATTTCGGGTAAGTCGATCCTTTTTAAATTTTGTAATTAAACTGGAGAAATTCAGGTTTTTTTTTTTTTGTGCAGAGGGTCTTCAAAATACATAAAAGGTTTCAAAGGGTCGAAGATCGCTTTTAATATAAACGATGTTCTCGTTAACATCATCATGCATGTAATTGTTTAAACTTAACTTAGAGAGAGACCTGGAGTCACTAAACTTACGAAGTCTTTCTCACAGGTTCAAGTGCTGTCTCGTGGTTCAATCGCTTTAATATTGACAGCTTTGAATTTACAACCAAATAAAATTTAACACGTATTCTTACTTAATCGCACAGTCTCATTTATTTTACTTGTATTGTTTTATAATGTTAAAAGCATATGCATGTTATACAAGCCATTTAATTGTTAGTATTAAATTATATAATGTTATACAATTATACATCATTGGATTTAGATCGTGTACAAGGCAGTCATATGTTTTATTTAAGTTCCAGGATTGAATAATTAGTTTAGAAGGTACAGGTGTTTCATTTAATAGATAATATCGCACCTCTAATAGTGTACGTAATTATGTCATGGCATTTTGAAACAACTTTGCCAAACCGAAAGGTAAAGTCAATGAAAAACACTTCTCTTAATTATGTTCCTTTGTGATGTTTTTTCTTAGCAGAATAGGTGAAAATATGACGAAAACAGTCAAACTTTATGTAGCGTTTACACAATTGAGCGAAAAGCGTGTTTATCATGTGGAATAACTCAGGTAACTGAATTGTGAAATCGTGTGACTATTCCAATGCCATAAGTGAAATACGTATGTACATAAATGCAAACGTTACAAGGGTAACGTCCCCGATAGTTTAATCTAATTTCACTTATTGTTAGGTATGAGAAATAAACTTGGAATTATTACCGTCATACGCACGTCTTGCTTTTAATCTTTAAAATAAAAAAGACTATAATAGTTTCACGAGGACTTTTGCGGCTCCGCAAGAAGCCGTTACGCTATTTGTGTTTTTGAATCACTAACCCTGTGTTTCTTGTTTAGAAGAGCCTCTACAAGCATTTCGCGCTATTAAGATATTAAACCCCAGCACACACCTAAGCGGCAACTACACTTGTGTGGTATCCACCTTTATAGAAGAAGATCGGCAAACGAGATCAATGCTAGTGTATAGTGAGTATAAAATATATTTTTTGTCAGTAGAATAGATACTTTAAAAAAAAAAACTATTTCAATGATTTCAAAAAAGTCATATAAGGTTAATTCTAATGGTTATTTTGAAACCTTTATTGTTAACTAAGATCACATTACATTGTTGATTTCTCGAAGTAATAAAAAATGTAATACTACTTTTGAACGTGGGAGAGCAATGCTTCGGCATGTATGACACTCACAGAATACAGGCTGTTAAACAAAGCTTGCATTGTGTGACCGAGTGAGTTTTGTTGCTGGAGGGCCAACCCCTTAGATTTTAAAACTATAACGATAAAATAAAATAAATAGTTATACCTAAAATACGTATTTTAGTGCGCTTCTGACGACAGGGTGGGTATTGTATAAATAAAGGAAGGAAAATTCATTAATATAAATTAAGTTCGGCAAATGTAAATCAATATAAATTAAGAGCTTTCGCAATATTTGCGAAACCCTTCAATTTAATTTGTAACGGGTATTTTATTAAGAATTCGTTAAAAGTTCCATATTGCACGGAAAGCTGCTACGGCTTCGAAATAGGATTTTTATGAAAGTATGGTATCTTTCTTCTTCTTTCTGTTTTTATAAACTTAAACTACTAACTGCCTGCTTCAAACTTATAAAAATATTCTATTGAATATATTTACTAATTGTAACTTTGTATAAAGGAAATTGCACATGTTGATGTAATAATATATCCATAATATTTTTACTGCAAACAAGTATAAGATTCTATATAAGCATGCTAGATCAACCCTAGATCTGCTTTTATTTAGTGATGACGCCATTTCACCAGAGTAAGTATGTGTAAGTATGTGTATCGTCTTTTAAACAATAGATGAGTTAGTCTTTAGAATAAAAACTTTCGTGAATTAAATTCATATTTATTTAAATATATGGTTTTACTCACGTACAAATACATTGTACATACTTGAATGTAGGTTTTGTCAATCAGTTTAGGTATCCTTAATCGTGTGGTTCATGGTGAAATAGATTAGGGTCACCCCATCTCTTCTAGTAGGGTTCGTAAAAAGCGGCTAAGGGATCGGACTGTTATCTATCAGACAGTATGTATACAGTCATACAGTGCCAGGTTGATAGCAATAGGCTTCCTCCCGTGTTACGTTAGTGGGACCAAATTCAAATTGGCAAAATATGTGTATTTCATTTACAGTTGCCTACCCCTTTAAGGGATACAGGCATGACAGAAAACAATTGTACATTTCAAAGATCTCAGTATATTGTTGTAATACATAGACACTAAAAAAAAATGAACGTTAATGAAATTATTTTATCCCACAGGTCCGGGAAAGAATTTTCATTTCATTCAGGAGAAAAATTACGTGTTTTTAGTAACGTTGATATGTGCAGCCGAAGACTTGTACCCTAGACCTCTCATGACGATATTTTCAAAAGGGTAAGTAGTATTATTCACGTTCCTTTTTAAAATATAGGATTTAAAGCCTTTGCTCCACGTACTCTTAAGAACGCAAAATTAATCAATTGAGTAGTTAAGTCTTGCTGTGTGGAATTAAATGTACATTCTATTTTTAAATGAGGCAGAAATATACTGCTGAGTACAATATTTACCTTACCTCCAAAATATATTTTAGTATTGTTGCTGGGTAAGTTCAAACTTTTTTTAAAAAATGTAATCAAAAGGTACGTCTCTAATTGAATTGTGTTTATTAACGCCTACCATTAGGTGAATCGTGTGCATTATTAATAATTGAGCTGTATAATCCTATTAACTACACAGTTATTACTGGCACACACACACAAGTTAAGGGAAACATAGAATAGGCTAATTGACTTATATCAAAATAACGTAATACATGATTAAATCATACACTGGTCTAAGACACCAGAATATATCTACGTAATTGAACCAAAATTCAAGATTTCTTTATGAATTCAATTTAAAATTTCTGTTATTTCTTTTTAACTTGAAACGTTGAAAACACTGTCGGCCACGATGTGACGTTGCACCATTGACAAACAAAAAAATCGTCATTTGTTTTTATTTCTAAAACTTTCATTTAACGTTAAAAATCACTGCTCTCCCTTATCACAATTATCTTGAAGAAGAATCACGATCCGAAATAATTATTTACATAGTTCTCTGCCATTGTAATCCACAATTTTCTAAGAATCTTTTCAAATATGTTTTACATTCGCAAATGTTGCATAGTGATAAATTACTATATTTTCCGTGCAAACTAATTGAAGTCATGGTTATTAGTCGTCAGTTTTGAAAAGAAATGCTTATTTACATATCGCTTGACAGCAAATGACAGATATGGCACAGTGGTAGAGCTATGCTTAGGCACGAATAGGCTGGCTCAACCGGTGCGATACCACAGCCTAACAGAAAACCGGTTGTGAAGTAACGCTTTCTTCTTTTGAAACTAGTGAGGTTTCTGAAGGCCAAACTACCCCTCTCTTGTTTCCCCACCCGTATCCCTCTCCTCCTCTCCTCTCTCATCGTCTTCAAAGGCGGGCATCGCACCTACGACTTTTGAGTTGCAGATTTCCATGGACGGCGGCTGTCACTTACCATCAGGTGACCCGTCGGTTCCCTTTAGTATAAAAACAATATACATATATTCTATATACTAATATGGCGGACAGCGTTTTTAGTATAATAATAATAATAATAATAATATAGCCTTTTATTCAGATCACTTGGTACATTTGATTCTTATGTAACGAACTAACATTGAAATCTTATATTGAATAAACAATTTAAACTAATATTTGTTGCTTCGTTATCTTTCCTAGATCTGTTTGCCAGTCGGCATAGGCCTCCTCCAGCCTTTTCCATTCCTTTCTTTCTTGAGCCACTCTGTTCCATGTGACTCCTGCCACTTGCCTAACATCATCGTCCCACCTTTTCTGTGGTCGACCTCTCTTTCTCTTGCCTTCCCTTGGGTACCACCATGTCACCTTTTTGCTCCATTTTTCGTGTCCTCTTGCCATGTGACCAGCCCATCGCCATTTGAGTCTTTTGATTTTGTTTATTACATCAGTAGTTTTTGTTTTGTTTCTAATGAGGACTTTTTTTTACTCTGTCAGACTTTCTAATATTTAGCATACTCCTTTCCATGGCATACTGGCAAGTTGCTAGTTTGTTTGTGGTCTCCTGATTTAGGGACCATGATTGACACCCATATGTAAGGACAGGTAGTATGCAGGTATTAAACAGTTTGCTTTTTAGGTTTATATGGAGCTCTTTATCTTTCATAGCCTCTCTTAGATTCCAGTATGTCTTCCAGCCCTTTGTAATTCTTCTGGCCACTTCCTTCTGCATCGGATCCTTTTGAGTTATAAGCTGACCTAGATATATGTACTCGTCTGTATAATTGATTTCAGTGTTTTCTAGATCTATAGTATGTTTGTACCCGTTTGTCATCACTCTAGTTTTTTCCGGATTCATTACCAATCCTACTCTCTCACTTTCTTTCGCAAGATCTTTTATCATTCTGGTTAAGTCCTCTGCTGTTCTTGCCAGTAGCACTATATCATCGGCAAATCTTAAATGCGACAGTAGTACACCGTCTATGTTGATTCCGAGATGTTCCCAGTTAAGCCTTCGGAAGATTGATTCTAGTACTGCGGAGAATAATTTCGGAGATAGTGGGTCTCCCTGCCTGACTCCTTTTTCTACTCTGAAAAAAGCACTTTTCTTTTCTAATTGAATTCTTGCTCTGCTGCTGCTATATATGTTTCTTATTAATCTAATATATTTGAGCTCAACTCCTTGTTCTAGTAATGCCTCCCATATTTTATCATGTTGTAAAGAATCGAATGCTTTGCGATAGTCAATAAATGCAATGTAGTATGTTAGTTGGTATTCGTTGTATTTCTCAAAGATTTGACGCACTACGTGGATGTGGTCGATCACCGAGTAGTCTTTGCGGAATCCTGCTTGCTCTATAGGTTGGTGTTCGTCTAGAGTTCTTTCGACCCGTTTTAATAAGATCTTAGCAAAAATCTTATACACATTGGACATAAGGCTAATAGGGCGATAATTTCCGATATCGTATTTATCCCCTTTCTTATACAGTAGGATGATGTGAGACTCGGTCCATTGCTGGGGGATGGTTTCAGTGTTCATGATGTCATTGAACATGTCTGTGAGGACAGGTATCAGGGTCTCTTTGCTATATCTTAAAATTTCATTGCTTATGCCATCAGGCCCGGGTGCTTTCTCACTTTTTTGTGTATCGATAGCCTTACTGATTTCAGCCTGGAGAATACTGGGGATGTTCGAGGTATCCGCCAGGCTGATTTCAGTTTGCGTAGTATTGATTCGATATAGTTTTTTGTAGTATGACGTAGCTGTTTTTAATATGTTAGTTCTGTGATGGTCCAATTTTCCTCGGTCGTCTTTCATTTTTACGATCCAGGTCTTCGTGTCAGTCAATTCTTTGAGTGCTTTTTTAGTTCCACCGGTTTTCTGTATGTAATTTTCTATCGTTTGCATCCTCCGTTGTTTTCTATCCTTTCTCATGCTTTCATTGATATCTTTGCTAATTTTGGCTAATTTCTGTCTTCTATTTTGAGCACTTCTTTCGTTAATGAGTTGGTTTCTTTCTTCTAGGAGTTTTATAGTGGCTGTTGATAATGTTCCTTTTGCACTAATTTTAGTATCTGCTTTGAGTTTAGTTTGAGTTTTGATAGTATTCTCTATATAATTGTATTTATCTTGGGTTTCTAGTTCCTTAGTGCTCTCTTTAAAGTCTCTAAGTTCAGCTTTTAGCACTATTGCTATTTGTTCCAATTGCTGTTCGTTGAGTTTTCTGTTTCCTGAGTCTAGTCTCGGTCTAGTCGCCTTTGGTTGATTTGTTTTGAGCTCAGTTCTAAGTAGCCTATGATTGGTGTGGAAGTTAAATCTTTTAATGACGGTAAAGTTTGTGAAGTAGCTGTTTCTATTGGTCATAATAAAATCAATTTCGTTTTTTGTTTTTCCATCCGGCGAGATCCAGGTCCACATGCTCGTCCGGTTCTTCTTGAACATAGTATTTAAGATTGTTAGTTTATTTTCTAGTGCGAAGTTTGTAATTTTTTCCCCATTTCTACTTCTGGTCTTGTTACTATATGAGAATTGCCCTAGTATTGCGTTTTCTCCTGCATGCCTTGCTCCAATTTGTCCATTGAAGTCTCCCATGACTATAAGGTTTTTATGGGTGTGCTCTTGAATTGCTTCGTTTAACTTACGGTAGAAGTTGTTCATTGTTTCCAGACTTGATTGCTCTGTAGGTGAATATATTTGTATAATAGACCACGGTTTTTTATATCCTGGTAGTTTTAGATTCATAATCGCTATGCGTTCTGATATTCCTATGAATTCTTCCACATATTGTTTTAAGTGTTGTTTGATAATGAATCCTACCCCATATTGGCCTTGCGTCTCCCCTATGTGGTATAGTAAATAGTCTGGATGACAAGTAATACTTTCGCCCATTCTTCTTACTTCGCTCAACCCAATTATGTCCCATTTGATTTGTTTTAGTGCATGTAACAGTTCCGTAAGATTTTCTTCTTTTCCCAAGGTGAGTACATTGATGGATGCTATGTATATTACTGATTTTCGATAATTGTTGGCTTTAGATTTTGGAGGGTTGTGGTCGCTTTCCCCCTCGAGGACCAGTCGGCTTGGGGGAGTTCGTTGTCTTTTTGTTTGTTTATTAGCAGTTCCTTTGGTTGGTTTTGGTTTCCGTTCGCCATTCCTTAATTGTTATTGGTTTTTATTAGTATTAGGTATGTTCGTAAGGGAGCTGGATCTATTTCGCATTAAATCAAAAGCATTTGTTCTGTTTGTCTTGGTTACGTTTACGGTTTGTTGTCTCTTTGGCTGAATATTACCTGAAGAGGGTGAAGCGGATATTTCCCTTTTCCTTTTCTCTTGGCTGTAGTTGTTCTCTTTCACGATTAATTTATCATATTTTATATATGCTAAATTGCCCTTTTGTCTCTCTTCAGTTAACTTTACTTGCAGCTCTTTTCTTTTTCCTAACACTTCTTTCGAGTAGTCCTCCGAAATGGAAATCGTTTTTAGGTTCTTTTTACTTTTGATAATTTCGGTCTTCTTCCAGTTGTTTATAAACGAACACAAAACCGGTCTCGGTTTGTTGCTCTCGCTCTGTCTATTTCCTAAGCGATAAATTTTGTTGATATCCTGTGCTTCCATTTTGATACTCAAATCCTGATTGAAGGTTTCCTTAAGCTTTAGTATTAGTTCATGAGAGGATTTTTCGTTTTCTTCTAAGCCGAATACTATAATATTATTGTTTCTCTCAGCCCTCTTTAGATAATCTATTTCTTTTTCTAGTTTTTCTACTTTAGTTTTCAAGGTCTTATTTTCTTCTATAATGGGGATTAGTTTATCATCCATCTTTTCCATTATACTCTTTGTTATAGACTCTTTCAATTCAGCATTTTGACTTTGCATCTCTAATTTCATTTTTTCAAATAATATTTGGAATTGACCTTCCATTTTATATTTTTATGTGCGTAACACGAAACGCGATTTTAGATTGTGGTAGAAATATTTTTCTCAATATTGGTAACACTGCTTAATATGTCAGAATTGTTGACGTTTATGACGAGTATCACTGAGTGGACAATTTGTTGGTTTTCGAGTTTCCTAACCTCCAATCCAATAGGTAGTTGTAGATCCACGACGGATTTCATTAATCGCACTTCACTATGTGTTTTTAATCACTTCAAGACGTCCCGATATTGTATATACGAGTACTAACAACCAGAAATTGCGTTTACTATTTTATTTCGTTTATTTCACTCGGAGTTTATTACTACGATGTTGACAGTTCTGATGCCGGAAACGGAACAGAACTGTCAACAGCGTTTTTAGTATATAACCTTACAATACTTTCATTAAAAAGTGTCAACTAGCCTATTGCTAACAATGTTGATCAAATGTTAAACGTAAATTCTGACCTTTATAAGTATTATTGTTAATTAAATACGACTTTTTTTGACCTTTATGAGCATCATTGTTAATTAAATGTAAGATTTTTATCTCTGATATTTTGTAGTATTAATCTTCCTCAATAAGCATGGGTATGTTAGTGTACTTTATCTCGCTTCATTCTAAATATTGTATTATGCACTTCGGAAAATAAAGAAAACTTTATCTTAGTTTATTGCGTCATAAAACTTGAATTCTACGATAAAAGAACATCGTAAGAAAAACCAACTGGGGAGTTCATTGCCCTGTCGGAACTCTTTAACAACTTGTAAAGCAAAAAAGGAACTTATTTACATCTTACATCCCCCTATTCCCGAGCCACCTTGTAAAACAACATTTCCATCTAGAATTTGAAAGATTTCTTTAACAATAAACCGTCTCTTGGATGAGAATTACTAATTCCGGAATGCTTTGTAAAGCAATCGTGGGTAAAGAAAGTCTAAAGTTAAGAAAGACTGGAAATAAAAATTGTTAGGGATATTTATCCAATTATTTCAACCCTCACTCTGTCCTAAGGTATTTTTTAATATGACATTGACTCGATGAGTGATATGATACTTGCGTATAGTCTAAAATTACTATACGATATAGAATAGATCAATTTTGGATAATGCATATAGCAACCCTGATTGTAAACGGCTACTGTATCTGACATGATATTCTTTATTTTATAAGGAATGGGCAATTTGCAGTGCAAAAAAATATTAGAAAATAAACAAAGAATCACACAATGGTGTTTAAAAAAAAAAAGGAATGAGGTGATAAAGAGAACTGAATTGCCAATTTTTGAAACTCTACATCCCCTTGGTATTAATGGAAAGTTTGTTTAGTGCTATTGATAGGTACAGTTAAACCTCCGCTGTTTGTGATAGAAAAAGATCTGGGCGTCCACGTAGTATTCGTACGAAAAAGAGCGATCAAAGCGGTGAAGAAAAGAATTCTCAGAAATCCTGTCCGAAAGCAATATATTTCATCTTGGGAAATTAATATACATAGGACCTGTAGCGCACTTTAAACGATGACTTAGACTTTACAGTCTATAGGGGATGTATTGGTAATTTTTTAAGTGATCATTTTTAAATGAATAGGTTGGTAAAATCAAAACAACTTTTCAAGCGGTACTCAAAGGAAAGTCACAGAAAAAGAAAATACTTGAAGAAAAAAAAATATATTATTGAGGAATACTTTAACAATTAGAATAACCGTGTTTATGCCCCAATCAGACAGCAGAGTACAACGTGGGCATAATCAGACTTCAGCGTGGTTAAGCCATGTTCCATAAAAAGAATGATTCTTTCAGCAAGACTCAGCACCGGGTAATGAAGCTCGACCCACCCAAGCGTGGTAGACTTCATTACAGCTGAAGATTGGCCGTCACCTAGTCCTGATCTTAATGGGCTGGATAATGATGTATGGTCAGTTTTAGAGAGTATGACATGCTTTTAACGTCATGATAATTTGGACTCCCTAAAATAACAATTTCGTACTCTCTTTAAGGATGAGTAGATGCCAACATTCTGTATTTGAGCTGTCCATGCTAAAGTATAGTCAAAATAAATGTCTAAAGTCTTGAGCTGCCGACGACTATGACTTGAGTTTTAGGTGGATCAACCTTAAGTCCTTACATTTTTGTCCACAAGCTTATACTGGTCAGATCTTCATTAATATTAATGACGCTATGAGATAGCTCATTAAGACCCAATTGGCTACTAACTAAATAAGTTCTAATTTAATACTGATATGTTAGATTTTTCTCTGAATCTTTATATCATATATTAACAAGCCTTTGTCCTAGGTCATTGTAAGTATTTTTTTAAAGTAATAAGTTATAAAGCTATGTCACTATTTTCTATCACAAGGTAATTGCATTCTAAGATATTGTCGGTAGAGAGAGATTACAATTAAGAGAAATGCAGCGTGATTTGTGTATATTGGAGTGAAATTGAAGAACCTACCCACCCACCTTCTAACATTGCCCTTCACAGACAACTATACATCTTTTTACCAGCAACTAAAGTTTAAAGACACTTTTTTATCTATTGCATTTGTTTATATTTTGTTGATGTTATTCTTATAACAATTCTTATAACAATTCTACATACTTTGAACTTTACTAGGAATGAGGACAAACTCCGCTCCACTCGGGGGTAATTTCAAGGTGACGTGCTCTTCCTACGTGCCTCAGTTTTTCGCTCTTCGATCCCCCGTGGACCCGCATAAAATTTTATAACCATAAACTTTTCTGATAGATTAAACTTTTGAATGGCAAAAACCTGGGATTAAGCGAATTTTAAAATTTATGTAAGGTGAGGTATGGGCTGCTTTCTGATTTTTATTAAATACTACTGCTATATGTATTATTTTTTAGACTATACTTTAGAGACATCTCTATCTATGCATGTACCTATGAACAATATATTACAGAGACTGAAAACAGAAAATTTTAATATAGTAATTACGGTAGACGGTTAGAAGTTTTTATTGTCTTGTAGATCCTAATCAGAAGTTGCTAATATTTCTTGTTTATTCATTTGTTTGAATCGAATTTGAATACATATCATACAAATTTACAGTATTGGTATAACTTATACCAACAGTAGGTATCTATACTTCAATGAAGCTGGTAGTTGAGCCAAGTACTTAGGATATAAATGTGGAGCATATTTATGTCAAGCATGGCACAACTATTGGATGATGAGTAATTTTAGTAATCCGAAGTCAGCCGAATCACTTTCTAATCTGACAAATAGGGTACAGTAGTCCTACGTCCGGCCCCTTAACAGTTTTAATTTAAATACAGCCTTCTATTGTGTTTACCGCCTCGTTATTTTCCACAATGTTCTTTGTTTGTAGCTGTGAATTTCTTTTGTTTAGTTTTAATTTTAATATCCTAAAGCAATCTGTTTAGTAATAAATCACACGTTTTCATGAAATTACAAAAACTTTTCTTTGACGCGGGATAATGAATGACAATTGCTGTACAAATAAGAGTACATTTTTATACAATTAATGTGTTAAATATGCTGATGGATATATACTGGCAATTAGATTCAATAAATAAATAAATACATACATACATACGCTCACGTCTGTATCCCCTAAGGGGTAGGCAGAGGTGTATAAAAACACCTACATTTGCCTATTACAATAATAAATTATATTTGTTAAGAACTGATTCAGTTTTAGTTGTCAATAGTTTATCGATGTAGATTCTTAATATTTTCAGGCTGTAAATTGTAAATAAAAATATGTTTAATTTAAACTGACTTGTACAGTAGGTAAGAATAAATGGAGCTGGAAAAATAATAAATACACTTACTCCTACTACAAAACAAAAACATTTAGAAAGATAAAGCAATATAAAATAAACAGAAGACCCCATTCTTCTAAGATCGAATTAGATATCACTTTATACAAAATAAAAGTGCTATCACTTACAGTTCAGTATATATTCTCTGTATATATATATGGGCGGAGGTCCACCTGCCAGTTCCTGTCGGTGAAGCCTCAGTTATAACTGCCCTTCCTTACACAACTCCAACGCAAGACTAACTTTACAAAAATTTTCTCCACAACTCAGTAGCAGCAAGCCAAATAAGTAGATTAATAACTCCATAAAAAATCTTTAGAATATTAAACAAAAATATCATCGACAGGTTTTGAAAGGTCTAGATGTCAGGTGCACGTAACATATCAAACAAAGTTATGTGTATTCAATTTAACAAAATATAACAAAATTTTGAAAAACCCTCGAAGGTTAAAAAGTAATTGAAAAAGGATAAAAGCTATTTAAGAACCCTCACTGATCAACCACAAACTGCATCAGAACCGGAGCAGTAGTTTTGGTTTTGCACAAACAAATGTTTACTGGAGCGCCCCCTGGTGAGTTGTCACCGTAACACCTATCTAAGAATATGCACCAATCAAACCCGAACCCTTAACTGAAAATTGCATCAAAATCGGACTAGTAGTTTTGGAGAAAAATGGCAACATGGATTTGCACAAAGAATGTTTACTGCAGCGCCGCCTAGTGAGTCGTCACCGTTACACCTATCCAAGAACCTGCACCAATCAAACCCGAACCCATAACTGAAAATTGCATCAAAATCGGACTAGTAGTTTTGGAGAAAAATGGCAACATGGATTTGCACAAAGAATGTTTGCTGCAGCGCCGCCTAGTGAGTCGTCACCGTTACACCTATCTAAGAACCTGCACCAATTAGATCCGAACCCATAACTGAAAACTGCATCAAAATCGGACAAGTTGTTTTGGAGTAAAATGGCAACATGGATTTACACAAACAAACACCCTCTCACCACAAACCGTCTCCGTTCCGTCGTGGGTAAAAAATAACTTAGTTTAGCCTCCAAAATATGGTATAATATGTTTTTGTAACTAGCTTTTAAAACCTCTCTAAAATAGGCTTAAAAGGGCGATGAAATAAATATAGGCCTTACATGTTCAGCTGTTAGAATTTTCAAAGATATTTGGTTCGGATTTTTTTTAAGTGAAAACTTCTTCAGGCGCGTTGAGCACGTTTTTGGGTGAACAAAAATTATGTAACAAAAATCAAGCTATTTATGTACTGTGTATAATCTAATAGCTGGACAATTCAATTCACAAGTTACTTAGATTGCAATTCTTTCGTCAATCCCTAAAAAGTTTTTTTTTTATTTATTTTTTTTCATTTTGTCATTTGACGTTAGCGTTTAGCGTTATACTTTTTGACATGGATGTCGTTCTTTAAAACAACACTTTTCTCCAGACAGTAAGCATTCGAGGCTTGCTGTAAACACTGCAAACCTTAAATTCATATCCCTGGTGTGGTTCTGGTGACCTTGCTCACTAGAAATCACCTAACAAACTTTATATTACAGTTGTACCTGACACCAGTCGAGTCTGTCAAGGTTTTGGACTCCTCCTATCGGAAAGAATGGCGAAGTGTGTGTTAAAAGTGTGCGTCCCAGACTTGTGTGGATAAGAATGAAAGTTGGACTCATCCGAATGTTCATTTTGGGTGTTTATGCACCAACAGATGTGCGTTCGGGCGGGTCCTTTAATGAGCGCAAAGAAAGGGTTGTATATAATGTTTGGGATGGTGTAAGGGATATATTAAATGAGTGTAAGTATAATGAGAGAGTTGTAATGTTAGGGGATTTTAATGGTTGGGTAGGAATTGAAAGGGACGGTTTTGAAAATGTTTTAGGCAAATTTGGTGACGAAAGAGTGAATGGAAATGGGCACTTTGTTAGAAATTTGTGTAAATAGGAATCTTGTTGTGACAAACAAGTGTGTTTAAACACAAAGAGATTCACATGTACACTAGAGAAGAAGGATGTTCGTGAAGTATGATAGATTATGTAATTGTGGATGAAAGGCTAACAAATAAAGTTATGGATACCAGGGTATACCGGGGTGTTGGTATCGACACAGATCACCATATAGTCATCAGTCGAATACGAGGACTCTCTAATCGATGGCGACACCGAGTGTCAAAAAAACTGTCTTAGAGGTGAAAGTAGAAAACTTACAGAACGAAAGTGTTCAAGAAGAGTTTCGTATGAAGTTGAATGATCGGTTTGATGGTATAGATGAGATACAAGAATTAGAAGGTTTGTGGCATACGTTTAAGGATAAAGTTGTGAATGTTGCTGTTGAAATATGTGGTATATCCAAAAGAAGGAGAGGAAGAATGCAGTAGAGTGAATGGTTTGATAAGGAAGTGCGTAAAGTTGTATCAGAAAAGAAAAAAAGCATGGTTGGACTGGCTAGCAGCAAAAGCTAGCAAAAAATAGGAAAGGTGATGGATGAATGAGTGCAGGATAAAAGAGAGCTTTACTAGTAGTTAAAAGGAAACGTGAAAATAGTCGTGAATAAGAAGAAGAATGAATGGTCAGACGCGTTGGTTGAACAGATCGAAAGTTAACTGATAACTTTAGGTCTAATATAAACTTGTTTTGGAAGTCCATAAGAACTGCTAGGGGAAAGTCAGCCAACTTGGAACTTGGCACAATTAGGAGTGAAAATGGTGATTTGATGAATGAAGAAGGAAGTGTACTAAAGAGATGGAAGGAATATTTTGAAAGTTTATTTGCAAAAGGACAGCACGCTGATTGCAATGAAGTTGTTGAGCACGATGTGAGTGAAAGAGCGAAATTAGTGTAGATGAAATAATGGAAGCAATGAAGAGTTTGAAAGTAGGAAAGGCTGCGGGGTGTGACCGAATTACAACCGAGATGCTCAAAGCTGGAAAAGGTGTAATTATGAACCAACTTAACCGCCTCTTCAACCTTTGTTGGAGGAACGGCCGAGTACGAAGTGATATGTGCAAGGCTGTAATCGTGCCGTTGTTTAAGGAAAAAGGGTCACAGCAAGATTGCAAAAACTACCGGGGTATCAGTCTCCTAAGCGTGGTAGGAAAATTTTATGCAAAGGTATTAATTGAAAGGGTAATGAAAGAAACTGATGAAAGGATATGGGATGTGCAAGCAGGATTTAGAAAAGGAATGGGATGTACGGATTAGGTTTTCTCCTTGCGACGCATAACCGAAAAGTTTTTGACGAAAAGTCAAAAAGTTCCCTGCGTATTCGTGGATTTGGAGAAAGCTTACGATCAAGTGGAGAGAGATGAATTGTGGAGGGTTTTTTCGGTGAATGGGGTGAACATTAAACTGTCCCGAGCACTGAAATCTCTATATGAGAACTCCAGTGCTTGTGTCAGGGTGACCGGCGACTACACTGAATGGTTTAAGATTGAGAAAGGTCTTAGACAGGGATGTGTAGCTTCGCCATGGCTGTTTAACTTATTCATTGATGATTGTCTTAGGGAAATGAAAGGGAAAGAATGTGGTTTGAGAATGAAGGGATTACTCGTCAAATGTCTCCTAAATGTCTCCTACTCGCGTCATCAGCTGAGGAGTTACAGGATATGGTAACAAGCTTGCATGGGGCATTAGAAAGAAAGGGTATGAAAATTTATGTGAGCAAAACGAAAACGATGGTTTTTCAAAGAGATGTAAATATAACGTTTTGTGATATTATAATAGGTGGTAAAAAAGTGGAACAAGTGGATGAATTTGTATATCTGGGATCAAAGTTTACTAGGGACGGAAAGTGTGATGGTGATATAGAACGAAGAGTGAGTGTGGGTACTGCGATCAATGGCGCATTACATATTTTTATGACCAGCCACAGAGTCTCAATGAAGGCTCGCATGGCTGTGCATAGAGGTGTGTTGGTGCCCAACACTTAAGTATGGCAGCAAAAGTTGGGTATGGCAGAAGAAGCACGAAAGTAGGATTAATGCGGTAAAAATGAGAGCATTGCGGAGTATAGCTGATGTGAAATTGAGTGACAGAGGAATAGTGTGATAAGGGATCAGTGTGGTGTAAAAGAGGATGTAGTGACTAAAATAGAAAAAAGTATGCTGTACTGGTTTGGGAAAATCGAAAGGATGAATGAAAGAAGGTTGACAAAAGGTGATAGTAGGATAGATAGTAGGTGATAGTATGTAGATAATGAATAGTTTTGTGATGGTATTCCTATATGTTATATATATGTATGATTATATATATGGCAGAGGTAAATGGAGTTGTCGGAAGAGGAAGACCGAGGCAAATGTTCTTGGACCAAGTCCAAGAAAATGTAAACAAAGGCCAGGTCAAAAGTACCTTTAACCGACGAGCCTGTATGCGGAACGGAATGAAAGTTGAAGAAGCAAGAAAGGTATGTCAGAATCGTACCCCTATGGGAAAGAGGCGTGATATTATGTATGTAAGTATGTATGTAACAGCTCCTTTAGACACCTGCAACGAAAGTCAGAGAGGCAATAGTAATTTAGGGCATTACAAGGTTTGCAGTTGGAGGTTAAAATTGACCACTAAATTATCGATCATTTTGTTCAATTGTACTACCACCGCATCAATATCATATTTCTTACTTAGATTCATACGTGCCTTTCCATCAGTTAAATTGAATCCCCCAATAAGCTCCGTAGCTGCTTATTTTATTTCATTGAAGTCGACTGTGTACTAGCCTACACGCTTTTTTTACCTTGCAATGTTTGTAAGGGTGAATTAAAACCGTATCAAATACGAACTGTGAAAAGTACAGCGACGAAACTTTATCTGAGTGTTGAAAGGACTTGTCTGTTCATATAGCGGTAATGATGTTGACCGCTAAGTCTGAGATGGTGGATTCGATTTCCACGCAGGACAAAAAATTATGTTTTCACAAATAGCTGTCACGAATCTGTTTGCTTGTCAAGTCCCCACTGACATATGAATCATATCAAATGCGAAAGTTGTCTTAAGAAAACTAGAAAAAGAACAAGAAATTATTGTTTTTAACCATTATTTATTATGTTGCTAGGAAGCCTTTAGGGCAAGCAGTTACTGACATGAGAATGGACTCATGGGGTATGTACTCAGTGGAGACAAGAGTAGAAGTACACGACGATGACGTCAGCCATCCCTTTGAAGAGTTCGTGTGTAGGCTGAGTTTGCCTCTCGCAAACTACACAGCAAACAGCACGACTATTTACTATCCAGGTAAGCTGGTGATAGATAGTAGATAGCTAAGTGATAGTACGAAAGTAGATGATATTTATCCACTTTCATACTGTCACTTATTTTGCTGTTGATATAAAAATGCTTAAGCTCGGATTACGGCTATGATTTAGTAGAAAAAAGTAGAGTAAATGAGATAAAGATCGAAGATAATAGAGAGTGAGAAAATGAGAAAAAGAAAAGAAAATGTCGAACTTTGAAATGTTAAATAATATTGCTTAGTTTATACATTGTATACCACGATCGAATTAAGAGTTTATACAATTCTTTTTATTAAACGATAAGTTTTCTAAGATGACTCTTAACTTAAACGATAACGAACGAACTTGTACGAACTTGTAAACTCGATGACTGGTTTGAGTCTACCATATAATTTGCACTGTATATTTAACAACTAAAAATACTAAAGCATATAAGAACTTTGATTATATTGTTAATTTTTATACAATTTTATGCGCTGACATTTAGAAATAACCTATGTCAGTAGGTGCAAATGACATCTCACATGTATAAATCCATATAGCCACCTCAGTCATAAATATTGTACATACACTGCAAATGTAATACAAAGGACACTGCAAAACCTCAACAGTCTTGCGCAGTCAAGTAAAAGAAAAACTATGGTCACTAAATCAGTGTGCGATCGAAGAGGAAATCAAACAAATTTATATTCACTTGACAGCTCGTGGTTAAATCAAAAGGTGAGGAACCTTTTGAATTTACTTTTCTTATCTGATAAAGGTGGATGAACGTGGATGTTCGAGTTATTAGTATATGGGGCGTTCTACTTTTCTACCGACAATGGCGTGTCTCCTCTTGAGAAAAAAATTGGTATTTGTCTAAAATTGCAGTTTCTCAAATTTTATTTGCACAAGATTTTTTTTGGACCATACAGAGATTATAATAATACTAAAATTCCGTTTTTATATTTTTTGCTTTTTACAAAATCGAAATGTGTGACAGAGGTGTTTTACATACAAATAAAACGTGTCTCTTTGCGCCACCTAATGGTACAAAATGATCTCTCTTAAAAAAAAACAAAGAACCCTTTAATAAAAAATATTTATTGAACTTGTGAAATATTATTATTAAATTAATTAGAATATAATAAAATTTCCGACGGGCTACTTTGTAAATAGAGTTCCTATATTTGTGTCACTTACAGGTATTCTGTTTAGAGAGTTAGTGAGTGTTTTGTATCCATAAATTGTGTCTGTTTAAAGCCCATATGAAACAATAATAGAAGTAGTGCTAAAACAGAATCGTGATACACACGTGCCAGATTGTGGATATATTTTTGTTTGCACATCAAAACTAAGGTATGACAAATAGAAGAATTCTATAAACAGCTATGGAGTAACAATTTGGTTGTGTACTGGAAACTGCATCTACTTAAGGATAGTATGTAGATAATGAATAGTTTTGTGATGGTATTCCTATATGTTATATATATGTAATATGATTATTTGATCTTGCTTTTGTATAATGTAGGCTTAAAATATGTACTAATATAAAGAACCTGAAGAGTTTTCTTTATTTAATTGTATGAAACGGCTTATCTCCAGAACTACCAGTTGGATGGTCAAAAATATATGTTAAAATTAAAAAAAAATAAAGGTTATATAACATCACACTCCGACCCTGAGAACGGAACGGAACAGTGACCATAAACGTTGGTGAGTCTGCGGAGAAAGGCTAATATATTTATTAGTTGTACTCCTACACACAAATGTTGAAGTAAATGGCAGCATATTAGGAAAATATTGTGATAGAAATGAATATTAAACAACATTTTTATTTTGGACAATTTTTCTTGTAATCTTATCCGAAGAATCAACTGTACAAACCTTGTCACCCTAATCTTCTAGTTAAGTAAACAATTTGAAGGAAAACAAGTGAGGTAGTGACTTTAGTTTAAGTCACAAATTTAAACTTTATAATGAAAACTAATATTGGAGGTACTTCATGAAAAGTATCAGGATTATCTTATGGGTGTAGCATTACTCCAATAACTTAATTGTTAACACACCTTTCAAATTACCCCATATTTGTAAGTAAAGCAGCTTTTAAGAGTATACCTATTCATTGAAATAGAGGTCAGGCTTCCTTGCGACTGCATCGTTATAAATATAGTTAGCGTTTGAATTACGTGTTATGTGATACTAAAGGAGATCGTAAGTTGCAGCACCTAAAGTTTAATAACACTTCCATACGCTTACAGGTCTTATGCCGACGGCATTCATTGCTGCCATCGAGGTGGAGAAGCCACAGGAACATCAAGCTAACAGTAAGTCTTTCGAATGTGTTTAATTTTAGAACTTGAGTACGGAGTGCGCACTGCTTTGTGTTCGGTCCTTAATATATCCGCCATTTGTGAGATTTACAAACATTTTTTACACGTGTGCTCTAAATACTTTAAACATACATATGTTAGTTAAGTCTCTACCATACGTGGCTAATTAAGTGGCACAAGAGTCCGTTTTTACCTTCAATTATTGCAGATAATATAGAAATGTTTTTGTGGATTGTCATATATCCTATTTTTGAGTATGTAATAATTTTAAATTGCACAAATGAGCTTTTACATGTAACAATAACCCTGATCAAAGTAATCAGTGGGTGTTTAATGCTCCCTTTTTCTTCTCTACTTGTAAACGAGGGAATCAGTTATAATAATGTTCAAATTTATACAAGCAGTCGTTGTAATTCGCTGGGACGATAAAATACAACGATACAATGATAGCGATTACAAAATTTTGTTCTTTCTGGAAAATGTATTAGGTTGGCAACTAATAATCCGGCCATCTTTGTACACAAATTTATTTATTTTTTTAATTAATTTCATTTTAATTTTTTAAATATACAAAATAAAATTATTTCTCAACGATAAAAGCACCGTCATTTTCTATCACCTGTCGCCAACGCGCTGATAGAGACATAATGCCTTCCTCGTAGAAGTTTTTAGTCGGTTCGATTCCGACATATCAGCTCAGCGTTAGCTCCGGTGAGGTGATGACCCGACGGGGTTTTAACACGAAAAAAAAAAGTGTCTATAATATGAACTATCAGGGTCATTGTTCACTGGTAATTTTAAATCAGCTTATATTTTGATTGTTCTCACATTCAGTATGAAAGCTGTATGGTAGAGTGCGCGCATTTGACAATTAAACGACAAATCAAACTATAAGGACTAAACTATAGGGCGATTAAAAATTACCAGTCCACGGATGGTCTTAATATCCCATTATAATTGATATAATAATTCTATATGTTTCATATTCCTTACAAATTTTTTTTTTTTCAAAATGACAGTTTTAAATTCAAATAATGAGCAAAATTGTCATTATAAGATAAAATCCGACTTCGATATTAACTTCTTTCTTTTTTAGCTGACGGTATCTCTAAATGCTTATACATACTTTGCCACTATCACCATTAAGTCGATTTAAATAATACCTCGCACTTCGAAATCCATCAACCAACTTGTCCAACGTGACAAAGACTCGAAAGATATAAATAATCCTTCTTCTTGCTCAGTTGGGGTAAAAATTGTTATGACTTGATTATTTAAATCAGGGAAATGGTGCTGAAAGAAAATAAAATAATTATAATCTTTCATGTTTTTATAGAAAAATTTAAATTTAATAATTAAATTTAAAAATTGGCGACTTTCAAAACGCCGCCTTTTCAGGTCCTAGTCTGTTTCACAGAGGTTCATATATCCAACCTGCGCTACTAAACAACTATTCACTAGGAACACTGCCTGGTGGTAGCGATAAAAATCGGTGTGATTGAAGTGGAGTGGATTTTCATTTGAATCCACTCATCTTTTTATTCCGGTAAGATAGCAATTTCTTCTTGAGTACAACATCAGCGCTGTAATTTTCTGATGTTTCTTTTTTTGTCCAACATCATGGTAAAACTATTTTTAGGCATAGCTCTCTGTCATCACCCGAAATCATCGCTGGTTTGATCGTATCTTTATCGTATGCAAGAGATTTGTTCTATTCGACTACAACACACATATTGTTTGTTTAAAAATTGTTCGGGTTGCATTTTATTTTTTCAGTCAAATGGTAGTCTCTTACGAGAATAGATTTATTTCCTTTTTTTTTTTCAATTAGTCTCATCCTGGTTATCTTTATAAGGTTTAAAATAAATCCATATCTCTATGGAAGTAGGTGGTGACATTGTAAATTAACTTATCCAAATAATATTAACAGCAAAAAACACGTTTAATACACAATAGTAAGTATTCTGAACAATATAGCAACAAAAAATCTGAAATATGATAATCCGAACTAACTATGTTGTCATTTTTTTACTCCTACGAGAAATAAATGATTAAAAATAACAAACATGTCGGATCTATTAACTGATATCTGCTATCCTGTTGGTTCATCAACAAGAACTCGGGACGTGCTACTCCCTGGCTCTGCCCATACGCTTTGATTATTGCGGATACGGATGCAGAATTCCAAATCCATGCGGAAGTTCCGCAATTACGAATGCGGAGGCGAATATTCGCAACATCCCTGATTTAAATTAAACTGAGTCGTTATTAATGCTCAAAAACTGGCGACCATTCAAAAAGTGCGATGAGCAGGCAAGTTGAATCTTATTACAACTTTCACAGTCTTTGACAAAACAACAAAGTTATTATAAGCTTAGTTTGAAATTTCGTAATTAACCTGTTAACAACTGGTGTAATGACTTTAGTAAGTTTGATTATAAACACATTTCACCTATCTGAAGGGTGACAATTCCGCATACTTATATAGCAATGAGATACTTTTCTATATATGTATGTTACAACACCTTCACTTTAATTCACGGGATGTATCATAATAATTCAAAATATAGTCTCTCATTTACTTTTATATTGCATGTTATTATTACAATTAACTGTTTCCTATTAGTTTAACTGCTGGGCACATCTTTTAAATATCACTTTCAGTAAATTTATTCAAAACGTTATTGGAGGTAAAACTTTTAATTGGATTACCATGTCCACCAGCTATGGGTCTCGTAATTGAAGAATCTAGTTCACGAGGCTAAAATCGATGCCAATACGTTTACATTTGTTTGCTAATTTGTTTGCTAACGTAACTAGTGACATTTTATTTGCAGATTGTCCGGTCCGATCGTGGGTCACTCGTGCATCACTTATTTTATTAATAATCTTTAAACTTATTTTTTAAAAGTGTATACTATACGTACGCTGACATTGTACCTAAAATTATAGATTTATTACTAAGAGTAGGAGTGGCATTAGGTTCCATCTCATTTATAGTTATATAAATTTATGAAGTAGGAGTGTAAAGAAGCAAAGCTAGCCGAAAGGAACTATAGAAAACTTTTTCTTATGGTATATTTAATTTCAAACGTTAATGTCAAATGTCAATTTGTATTTGCTTTATTTTTCAATTCCTATAATTAATTAATCATGTTAAATGCTATTGCAAAGACAAAACTAAACTTAGTACAAAAATGGCTTTGACGTAACTGTATATCAAAGCTAGATTCAGCAAATTTTATACTAAATGTTGTGAACTCCAAGGCTCTTTGTGCTACCACACCCCATTTTCTCTACTATGAATCACTTAGTATCAATCAATCAGAGCAATCAATGAGTCCACAGCTGGAAATAGGATTTTGAGAATACCCGAAGTGCACCTTAGCACCCGGTCCTCCGCCTGCGCATTTTGTCCGTTCTAGCAACCTTCATTAGGTCATCGGTCCCTCTGAATGAGGAGCATCCTACCTTGCACTGTTTCAGTTGTTAGAAATATCCCACACTCCATGTCTTTAAGTAATGAATCTATGATTATACATAGTATTAGATAGATAGAGAAATAAACTCTTTACTGTCCAAATAAAAGATTGTACAATATTGTATACACATTTTTTATAAACTACAGAATTTGTACAATTGGGGGCCGCATCGCATCTTGCGATCTGTCCCAGTCAAACGTTTGAATGGAAAAAAAGATTATGTATGGCAGTATGACTATGAGTTGTAATATAAATTAATCGATATTTAATTTGTATGTAATTAAATGTATGTAATTGTATTAAATTATTTTTACCGAAAAGAATATTATGATATTAGTTTTGTAGCCATATTTTGCTACTTATGTTAAAAATGTGATGATTTTCATTATTATTTAAATAAAATCTAATTTAGAATGTTTACAAAATCTGTGATATTTAAGTTAAAATGATGAATTTATAAATATGTGGAAGTATTTTTATGAACATACAAATTTCTTTTGTAATTTTATTACTGGCAGGTAAGTACACATTATAAGTAATGTTAATGTTTTAAAATTGATGATTTAAAATCAGTACTTGCTGTCAATGTATACTTGAGCCAATTTCTACTTATTGAATAGTTAATGTGCAAAATTTACGTTACTTTATGGAATGGCTACAACTGTTGTGAAGTTAGTGGTGTTGGTGATATAAGGAAAATTCAAAGGTTATATATATATATATATATATTCTACCCTGTTATACTTACTCATTAATTTAGGGAATGAAATAACCAAAGAGGACTAAAGTTCTCAAAAGGTTTTATGTACGACTTGATTAGTTTACGGCTCATTGCTTACTGCATCATTAATAGTTTAGATATATTTATTAACTTCAATTTAAAAATAAAATGTATTTTTGACCTATCGATGCAAATGCTCTTTTACTATTTTCTCGTCAATACTGATATACTTGATTAATTTGTACCAACACATTAGTTGTTACCAATACTTAAACAAATTGAATTTGGCTCAAGTGTATAATCACTATTGATGTACGAACTAAAATATTGTCACAATAGGTCTACTACGGTGTGTTGCCTGAGTTCATTGCTCTCACTTGAAAATTCGGGTTCTCCTGACTCGTTTCCCAATGAACCACAAACCTTGTCCACGAACAGTGTATTTAACACATTAAGTAACCACATCCTAGGCATTAAATGTTAATTAAATCTCTTGCACTATAAATCAGTCTTAAGTAGGTTTTATTAATTATACTTTATTTTATTGTCCCAAAATGGTTTTTGATATTATAAACATCTTATTCAGTGACATAGAAAAACCTATTTAATAGAAATTATTTATTTTTAGTATATTTACTAAAAATAAATAATTTTAATGTTTCTTCATTTGAATCATGTTTTATTTTTAAAGAGATTAACAAATAAAAACAACTATTTGATTATTGATTTTATTTCAGTACTGTAGTGTAAAGAATCAATAAAACAGATTTGAGTTACATTAATTTGAGTTACACTTGGCGTAATAAGACATGCGCATTTGTATAAACGAGTACCAATTATTTCTATATCATTGGGTATAATATCCTCTCTATTTCATTCAACCTCACTGCCAGTAACAATTTTTATTGGAAACGTTTATATTTTTTTTTTTCTACATACATAAGTATTTTTCGAAAGGGTTAACTCCCTAAATCTGTCATATGTTTATTCTCGCTGATTTCGGGTACTTCTAATTATCCTTTTAATACCAAAACGACTACCGTCTATTTTATATCGAGATGCCATCATTCAAATTCAAAATTCTTCATTGCAGATGCACGGGATTTCCTATTATACACAAACATATATTTGAAACATTGCCTTCAATGTTAGTAATACACAGAATGTGGGTAGAATTAAATATTATAGCTCACAGAGTTCAGGTCGGTCAGGATATATCACGTGAGACCGATATTCTAATCTGTGACGTGAGCTACAGGAGAGCGCAGACGTTAGGTGGCATATCTATAGAGAGTTGAATTGATCATATGTACGTATTATATTAGTCAACATAACGAAATATTACAAGCAGAACATTACTTTGTTGGGAACTTTTGTGACAAAATATTAGTTTCGAATTCTTTGACCTATATGTAATGTCAATCCATGTGTGTTGGAATTTGTTTAATATAATAGTTATGTATTACAACACTAGCTCAACATAGTTAGTTAGTTAAGTTAGCGCTTTATATTATACAAATTGTAAATAAAACGATTACACGTACATTTAGAGAGTTTTTAATTATATTTATATTATATTTTGTGAGTAGGCAGGCGTCGACATTTCTGTTAACATTTTGATCTGTCACGCGAAAGAGCATTAAACATTTGAAGACTTTTAAAGAAGTGCCTGTGCCTACACTGTGAGATTTACCGCGGAAGTGCCATGTTTAGGTACGAATGGGCCGGCTCGACATGAGCAATACCACGGCCTCACAGAAAACGAGAAGACAAACAATGCTTGCATTGTATTATCGAGTGAGTGAGGGTACCAGAGGTCCCCCTCTTCTCTAACCCTTCCCCTCTTCCCTATTCTCTTCTTTCCCCTCACTCCCCACCCTTAATCACCCTAAAGGCGCACTTAAGGCTCTTAAGTTGCAGGTGCTCTAGACGGCGGTTGTCACTCTGTCCACCTATAAAAAAAAAAAAAATCACAAAAGTTGAAGAAGTGAGATCGGTTGAGGTTATTAGGTTTAAATACCTTTGAAACACTCATTACTACTAAAAATATGACAATGAGGGGTATAATTTATTTTAGGAAGGATAAAAAGATAAGCTATATTGTTACTACTACTAAACTATATTGTAGTTGATCAAACATTAAGTATCCCCAAATTCAATTTTTTTATCAATGTCCAACAGGCAAGCTGTTTAGTGTACGAATATTTTTTTAATCTGAAGGAACTAAAAAAACCGAACAACGTATTAGACTCTTCCATCTTATAGAATAAAGGTGGTTAACATTTTTTCTCAAATATTTTCCAAACAATTTCATCTTATCTAAAACACGTTCACGTCAAACTTAACCTTTTTCTAACGAAGGTACTCGTACTTAGTAATCAGATTGTGTACCCACACACATTTCTGACCA
The DNA here is from genome assembly GCA_947561695.1 of Tyria jacobaeae. NCBI lineage: Eukaryota > Metazoa > Arthropoda > Insecta > Lepidoptera > Erebidae > Tyria > Tyria jacobaeae. Next base: position 10,868,131 of record OX387210.1, read on the forward strand.
GTAAAAACATATTTTCTTTCGCGAAACAAAAAAAGAAAAGTTCTACTAGATGATTCGTCCTCTAGAGGAAACATCGCTCGTAACTTTTGTGATGTTTAAAAATATATTATAAAAAGCTTTTAATGTCTTAGTAATATTATTTACCCTTTTTTTTCAATATATACTTGGTTTATTTAATAAAATGCATCGCTTTCACTGGAACAATCCTGATCTATAATAAATAGCAGTACCTCGTGTAGGTTTCAGAGTTATTTAAGGAAATTTCCTTATTTCAAAAAATATATAATAAATTGCACATGAAAGTTAGAGCATGAAGCAGTTCCATTGTACATAATTGCAATATACGGTCGTATTTAAAAATATGAATAATACCTACATACGGTTTTTTTTTTTTCAAATTTTTAACTATATGTACTTTTTTTTAGTTTTTTATGGTTTTATTCATGTGTATATGTCGAGGCGTTTTGGACCTGACAAGGGTGTTCTATAAAGCTACCTTCCGCGTCGGTGTCAGGTTTATTGTTAACGATCATTTTCAAAAGAGGAGTGCAAAAAAAGGGTCTGACCTGCCACTTTTCGGTACCCTGAACAAGGGTTTGTAGAACCTGAACAAGTTGTCTTATGCATTATATGCTCTATATATATTTGCTCTATATTTAGTTCTGCTCACTCAGATTAAAATGCCAATTTTTTTTTAAAGTGACTTTCAGATTAATAACGTGATTCCCATTCAGTTACAATTAAGGGAAATATAAAAACCTTAAGAACATGCAGAGCTCCAGAAGTAAAACGCAGACAACACGCGCGCAGCATTGGAGGTTCAGTTTTCGCTGCATCCCGACTGATATGACAAAGTACAACTTTGATTTAAAAGAAGCACACTCTCGTCTCTTGGCAAACGGGAACCGGTAGTATAGCTTGTGGATTGCCAAGCTCACCCCAATTATCTTACCACATTAGCCATTTAAAGACAGCTATGGTACCATTTTCCATTTTATTATTCTTTCATCACAACTAAATCGTAAATAGAAGTAAATGTTAACCATAGAATAAGATATTACGAATGGAGGGGAACAAGGGGAGGGGGAATGAGGGGAATTGAAAGAGGAACGCTGGTGGTGGACCTCCTGTACCCTCACCCACTCTACAATACAATGCAAGTATTGTTTTTTTTTTAGTGAAGCTGTGGTATTACTCCGGTCGAGCGGGCCTATTCATGCCGAAGCATGGCTCTCCCAAAATAAATATGATACTTAATTGAACACATAAATAAAACATTATAAGCGGCGGTAGCGTAATGACTCAGGCGTCGGACTTGCGAGCAAGTGGTTGCGGGCTCCAACCCCGCCCAGTACACTACCGTCGTAAACCCACCCCATTTTTTTATAATGGGGAAATCCATCATGGACTGACCTCTACCTGGGGTGTAGCAGAGGGGTGTGCCGGACTCCTACCGGCTAAAACCTCCAGTTAACTCCATCTCACATCTTATGCCGGGGATACGGGACCAAATTCGTCCGCGTCCCAGGCAGTGCTGACCCGCCTGTGCAGGTCCCTGTCTCTGAGGGGGATAAATGTAAACCTCGCTTCATCCTTCCTCCATAAATCCGTCACTCACGGGTCATTTAGGGGAGCCGAAGGAGGGCATTGTCAGCCCTTCTGCGACGCCCGGTGCGCCTGCTGCGGATCGGGAGGGTAGTTGACATTTCCCTTTCCCTTTTCGCAGCCTCCTTCTGTGACATCACTGTTTCATAGTAGGATATCACTGCGTCCCAACAACTCTCGCTGCCATGTCGTTTCCTCCTGGCAAACGATGCAGTGATGACACCGGGCGTCCGGTCCCCTACCTATGCGGTGCAAGTATTTTCCAAAGCACAAATGGCCGGACAACACCTGCGTCGCCCGGAATGTTAGGGAGCCATGTCTCCTTTCGATCCATTCTAACAGTACTGGTCGGACGGCCTCGATGGTATTGAGGCCGGCCGAAGCATGTAAAAGGCGCTCCTGCCATGCTGCAACCAGTGCCTGTCGCAACTCTGACCGGTACCTCTCGAATTCACGTAGCACCGGTCATTCTCCTTCCTCGTACATACTGTTCCGCCATCGTCGTAGAGATGCGACGGCCCTCACCTCAAGGTCCCAGCGTGGTGACCCAACCAGTACGCACGCTGCCTCGAAGGAGATCGTGCGATACCCCCTGATGACTCTGACGGCCATCACCCGTTGTGGCTGTGGCCAAGATGGCGATGTTGTTAGCTGTTAGAGTGTCTACCCATATTGGGGCCCCATAAATAGCCATAGATCGCCCGACCCCGAAGTATAGCCGTTGGCAGGCGACATTCGGCCCCCCTATATTGGGTAGCAGCGATGAAAGCGCTCCCGCGGCGCCCATTTACTTTGGCGCCGGAAATGAGGTTCGAATTTCCATCGGCTTTCGAGGACCAATCCTAGATACTTCATGGTCGACCCGACAGCTCTCCGGGCCCCATCGACGACAATATGTGATTCCGGCGGCGGCTTATTCCAGTCGTAACCGATGTTCCACAGGAGCGGTCCGAGGACCCTCTTCCTCCGCCAAGACCTTCACGCGCGTGATGGCATCAATAGTGGAACGTCCGTGGCTGAAACCGTACTGGCAGTCGTCCAGATCCGGGCCCAAATGTCTGACAAGGCGGTTTGCAATAATGCGCTCGAACAGCCGAACAGCTTACCCAGCTCTAAGGACTCAAGAGCAAGGACCAGGGTTCGGCCAGGTATGCCATCTGGCCCCGGGGCCGTTTTCTTTGACCAACGCCGCAATACTACGGCATTAAATTCCCCCTGCGTCACCTCGGGAACGTGTTCCTCTTCCAACCCCGTTGCGATGGGCAGAGCCATGGACAGTGGTGCGTACTCAGGTCTCTCTGGAAAGAGTGCTGCCACCACTTCCTCCAGCAGCTGTGGCCGGAGAGTCTCCGTCAGAGGAGGAGCCCAAGGACGAAGTTTGCCCCGCACCATACGGTAGGGGTGCCCCCACGGATCTCTGTATATAGTCTCCATCAGCTCTTCCCACGCACGAGTCTTGGCTCTTGAGCACCGATGGCTAGCTGCAGCGACATTTTCGCCTGGCGGTAACCCTCATAGAGGAGCTCCTCCTCTTCAGGTGTCCGCCTACGCCGCCTCCTGTAGCGGGTGTACCGGCGTCTGGCTGCCCAAAGACGACGCGCAACTGCCCGATTTCCGCAGACCACCAATGCACCCGACGCTTCGTTGGTTGTTGGTGAACGCGAGGCATCGCCGAGTCGCAGATACTCGTCATTGCCCTTCAAAACCACTGCGCCTCGTCTTGGACGTCGACGACGACCTTTGCACCACTGCAAAGGGCGTCGTCGACGTCCAAGACGAGGCTCCCGGGACCAGGCCTAAACAATTGCAGCTTCTTTAAGGACCTCCCTGTTGAGGCACTTCAGAGCCCATCGTGGGCCACTCTTCCGTGTTGTTATAGGTCTGAGGTTGCCCAGTAATTGGGTGCCGATGTCGAACCGTATATACCTACGGTCTGACAGTGTCTCAACTCCCTCCATGACAGTCCAACCCCGGACACGGTTCACGAGAGCAGAGTTAGCAAACGATACGTCCACTATGGACTCGCCCCGCTGTCTCACGCACGTGCTGACCGAACCTCGGTTCAGGACTGATAGACCAGTGGTCAGTGCCCACTCTTCGAGTGTCCCCAGCCGCGTGGAACAACAGTGGAACCCCAAGCTGCGGAGTTAGCGTTGAAGTCCCCAATCACTAACACTTAACGAGGCAGGCATCGATTGATTGCAGCACCTACATCCACCAGGAAGTCTTCGAATTCGGCGAGGCTCCTGTTCGGCGAAAAGTACACCCGAAGATGGTATAATTATCTAGAGATGCAGCCACCCAGCCACGGCCCCTGCATACATTCTCAAGAGCCTCGCCGATAATGGCCACTAGGCCGTCTTGGTCACCTGCCCAGTTGTCCCTGGAAGGGACGAAGTAGGGCTCGGCGATTACTGCCACTCTGATCGACCATTCCGCCATGCTCTGGAGAGGAAGATCCTGAGCTCTGCCGCAATGGTTGATATTCCCTTGGAGGAAGTGTAGGGCCATTATTGGCAATCCATTTCCTTTGCCTCCTCTTCCTGGACCACTGATTCAGCTGGTAGGTAACTCGGCTGCGCAGAACCATTTTCTTTCCTGACAGCTTTCTTCCCCCTCTTCTTACTTTTGGCAGTGGTTGACGAGCAGGCTTTACTGCCCACTCTGTGCCCCGCTGATTTATCTACCGCATCACAACAACTTGCCCGCTACTGGCCCCGGGGATCTCTAGTATTCGGGCACCTGTTGCCGGCACCCGAACCTTAAGGCCCGTTATGCCCAGGCTATGCAATACTACTTTGGCTCTGGCCTCGGCCCAATACTGAGGCGTACGTAGTGCCCCTCTCCCCCGCTGCAGGATGTAGTGTGATGACGATGATGAGCGTGGAGCGCGGAGCTTATAGGTCTTCACTTCCTTAGCACGTATCTGACTCGGAGAATGGGCCGTCTTCTCCTTATTGGCATTTTTTTTGTTTGGTTTTTCTGCCCACCACTTTTGACCAGGTCTAGTCTTCAGCCCTGGAGTTTGCCGGTGACGGTAGGTCTCTTCCTGCAGCCGTTGCTTGCTGGGTACGTGTGGTAGTAGGTGCTCTGGTGGTAGTAGGTGTTGCAGCTGCAGACCTCTGTTTTGGATCATCTTTAGGTGCCGTTAGTGTTTTCGAAGGCACCTTTGTTCCCTTTCTAGTCCCCTTTTTGGCTTTGTTCCTAGACTGGGAAGCTAGGGAGATTCCCTTTTCTGCTGCTACGGCTTTTTTATCCATTGCAAGCGGTGGACGGATGTTGATAGGGGGAGGGAGTCTGTCCTCTAAAGCCTCCAGACGGGCATTCACCATGGTCCCTACTGGGACCATGAAATAATCGGGTGAAGCTGAGCTTCTGCTTTGCTTCTACTCGTTTTTGAACTTCCACCTTGGCTTCCTTTTCTGCCATTTGGCGAAGCTCCTCCTGCTTTGAAACTAGGAGTTCAGCTCGGGCTTTACTGGTCCAACATTTTTGACAAGTCACTCGATACCGTCCTCGTCCTCTGTTTGTTGTGCCAACTTTTGCTTGCACAGAAGTGTGATCCGAAGCCGATTCTGACTCCGAATTATTCACCTCGGAGCGAGACCGCTTGCGGCCACCCCTCTTAAATTTGTTTGCACTTGCACTCAAACTCCCAACACTCATTTCCAAACGATCGCTAGCGACAGAGTCGCAGTCGGACTCTTTGCCATCGCCAGCTTCCTGAACTCGACCTTCTCGGCCTGTACCTGAGCAGCTCTCTATAACTATTTTGGAATTCAGGGTATTTTTTTCTATATGAGGTTTTCTTCCTCGGTCCGGGCGACCAAGTCAAGACCAGTGACGGACGTCCCATGCCGACTGGTAGTCCGAGATACACGGACTCCGTCGTGTATCCCTCTTAGTCTGGTCTCTCACTTTGAACCTTCCGGCATGAGTGGCTCTACCGGCATAGCTACAAAGATCATTAAGACCTGCAAGCCCCACCACGACTACAACGTGGGGATACCTCGGGCGGGGGGTGGGGGGGGGGGGGGTTGTTAACAAGAATACCAGTAATGTGTGACAAAGGTTGCTAGTATTCTTTAAAAAAAAATACTTATTTTCTATGTACATATGTGTAAATTGTATTTAAATCAATTCAGAGAATACTCATCATCATTTGATTGTCGTTTAATAATTACCCTTCATGGCGTAGGCTCAACTCTGAATCCTATAGACTTTGGATGTTCGTAGGTTAATGAGAATAATATATTAAATATTTCTAAGGAAATAATTAAATTATATTTTTCTGCTGTAAAATTAAATAACGGAAAAGTAACTATATGACTCTACATTTTCTAATAAAAAAATAGCACCTGCTTCCCTACCCTAACTGTCAACTAATAAACGCGCAAGATCATTTTCATGCTCCTGATTTAAACACAATTAAGAAATAAGAAATTTGACATTACATTACACGATTCCTGAACTGTAAAGTGGAAAGTTGCTACTAACTTCCACTCTTTCTAACAACTCTAATATTAATATGAAATGAAAATATTAATAGACATAGAAATAAAATCTGACGATTTAATGTAATATTTAAATTAAGAATAGTTAATCCAATTTCAAAAAAACCTTCACTCTAATTACATTAAGTACCTACTGTTAAAGGAATAGACTCCTGCCTTAATAGAAAGAAAACTAGATCGAACTCAATAAACAGAACTTAGACACTGTAAGTAATATAATCCCGCCCCGGGTAATGAAATTGTCCCTTACCAGTTAAAACGGCGTAACTACCAAATTTATTGATTGAATTTTCCTTCCTTGGATATGAAACAATTCTAGTAGTGTACTATTTATTTATTCACGAGGTTCCTTAGGTATGAGTTTTTCTAATATTTTTATCACAAAGATTTTCTAAAAAATAATAATAATAATACTAAAGCAAAGCGAAAATTGTTTCAGCTGGCACTACTTAAGAATATGTTTATCTGTGTACGCCGACTTTATGTACATATATCTAGCTAACTAAGTTAACTCGGCATAGAAATATTACAGCAGCAGATAAGGAGGAAAGTGGCATGCTTAAGTAGATATCCTCTCGGTGCAGTATTTTGAAAGAATTCCTCGGAGGTGACCTTCAAGATATATCTGGTAGAGTGCTTGAACCTCTTTTCAACATTACAATAGTAGTGCATTTGCTGTACTCTGGTCAAATCCCATGAAAGTATTCATCAACGATACTGAAATATCACATAAAAATAGTTTTCCCGAGTGTGTAGCTTTAAGAAAGATAATTTTAAAGAAGCTATTTTAATGAACGACCGCGAGTACATCTGGCACCGACTAAAATATCGAAATATCGCATTGAAAAGTTTTATAGAAAACCCAGTAGCAATGTCGTAATAAAAAAATACGGAATGTCGCACCCTTCGGTACTCTCTGATACGCAAGACTTTTAATGACCGGCTACAACGGGTAAAATCAAACTATACATGATTGCTTTTATTGACGTAGCTCTGGTGTAAAACGCATGTTTGAAACTAATGACAAATTGTCCTTAATTGCCAACTTAACTTTATTCCTTAAAAGTGGAAGACTGTTTTGTAGTTTGTGAAGTACTGATAGCGTTTCCAGTAACATCTGACTCCATGTTGGTAAGTGCTAAGTTGCCCCTGTATCTCTGGCGATAAGTTCCTAATTGCACTTCACTGTGCGGAAATGGGGTAATGCGGGCAACGGTGGGTGAACACGTACCGCGCGTACGTGTTCTGAAATGTACTACGCTTTAATGCGTATGACACGCGACTTGATGTTATGTCTAACACTTCGATTTTATGTATTTCAATTCGATATGGAGGCCTATCACGACTCGGTGAAATGAAAGAAAAACTTTTAAGGTGATTTTTGTGACGCGTGGATTACGTCCCTGGCAGCTTTATCTTGGGTGAAAATGTTAAGCTGTCTCAATCTAAAACCTCTCTCGCATGCGTGCTACCTTATTAGTTCAATTTGTGTTTTATCTTCTGAGGAGCGTTCCTCTTAATCCTGAATCCTGCATATATTTTACAAAGTATTCTTATTAGTGTTGGCATGAATAATTTGAATATATATATTATAAAAATCTTAAATTACTTTCTCATCGGCGCGGCATCTAAATAGTACAAATGACCCTTAAAACGAGTTAATTGATCCTTTCGCCTGCAACATTGATTGCTTTAAAGAAATAGAAGCCTGTAATAACTCTATCTATTAGTTATTTTTATCATATATACTATTGTATTGTATGTGTATACTTATCTACACATCCATAAAACGTAATGATACGGATGGAGGGAAGTAATACACAAATTATTTTGCTTATAATAAACATTTACTAGCGAGGCCCGTGAATCAGTCCGCATTCAAATGGTATTTTTAAGCAAATATAGAAATGTAAGTTTGTGTAATGTGTAATACATATAGAGGACTTGGAAATAAGAAAGGCATTAGGGAAAAATATAAACGTTTTTCTAATCGTTCCTCTTCTTTATTCAAAATAAGACAACCGCCTGGACTCGCTAATACTGCTACTTACTGACTAGTACTGTGGCACTGTTTTTGTATTTTTTTTTATTAGTTTTTTTATACAATACTACAATGCTTTGAATTCAAATGCTTTATTTAAAAATACCTATGAAAACTTCATATTAATTATTATAACTTTTGTCCAGTTGATTAGAAAAATAAGCTTCTAAGCTTCTGAAAAAAAACAACACTAATGGAACACAAATCACAAAAAATATAACGAAATGAATATTTGTAACCCATATTACAAATAATCATTTCGTTAGTGAGTGTAGGCGCATGAACACTACTTGGGATTTAATATGTGGGAAGTAAAAGTTATGTCTTTAATAGGATTACGATTGAAACAAAATGAAGACGAACGAACAATATGAAGACGACTCTTTGAACTCATCGGACTCTCCATACATTCGTGGAAACACCTAAAAATCGAACTAAACGCTTCGACAGCTGCTTTTGTGGTTCGAGTCGCTAAGGTCTAGAACGCCTGCTTCAATTTTTCCAAAGGACTACAATCCTGAATTCTTCAAAAGTATAGTGAATAGGCTTCTCTTGGATAGGCGTGGACCACCTTTGTATTCATCGTCACTTAACTTCAGGCAAGTTGAAACACAAACGTCTACGCCAATAAGCAACAATAGAAAAACAGACTGATGTTTTTTTTTTAATTTAGAGATAGGATGTATCATTTTTATATATTTCATATACATAAATACATACATACAGTGTTAAGGTCAGCGGTACATGAGTGAAACGAGAGGTGTAGACAGAGACTGATTTATTATCTTACCAGTATCCATGACTTCTCATAACTTCCAATTACACATATTATAAACATATATCATGACATGACATACAGTAATGCCTATATCTCTATAGGGGTAGGGTAAAGGCGTCTAAACGGCCACTTTTTGCCAACCACAATTAGTCTCACACCGTAAAAATACTGACTGATAGATAACAACCCGATCCCTTATTCGCATTTTACGACACCCACGTCGATACTTGTGTGGCCGTATTCTACTCCATAGACAACAACACGTCTATATATTTCAATAATTTAATTTTATTCAAAGCAGTTAGTTTGTTATAGGGCACAATAAAGTTTAACAGTAGGTAATTTAAAATTTACAAACATACATACGTAAATATGCTCATGCCTTTATCCCCTAAGGGATAGGCAGAGGTGTATAGAACACCCACATTTTGCCAATTACAAGTCCGATCCCTTGGTCATTTTTTACGACATCCATTGGAAGAGAGGGGTTGGCTCTACTCTACTCTACCGACAACCATAAAACACTTTAAAATGTACTTGCATCGAAAGTAGAAGAGGTTTTGTATAAAAATATGGTAGTTTCTGATTTTAAATATACACAGTCTAACAATAGGAGTAAATTAATTAAAATTACACACGCGACTGACCTAACTAGTTTTAAAAGGCTTCTTATTAAATCAAAGTCTCCTCAGAACTTGGGAAACATTTTTAATTAATGCTACATAACGACGCTTTTCAATTCGGTTACTTCATAGGCTTCACTCATACTGCTAAGGTGCTTTTAGTAATTTATAATATGTGTACGTATACCTGAAATTCTTTAGTTGTGTATTGTGATTGATCTGATATTTGGTACATACCTTTAACCTGATGGCATTACACTTTAATAAATCCAGTTCCATTGTAAATTCAAAATGGCCACCGCTACAAAATGGCAGATTATATTTGTTTTTTCCCACCTCTTTCAATGTTGACATCAAAAGAAGGGGCTTGACTAGTAGAATATAATATTTCTCATTTAATATTTGTATCAATCTGGGTAATGGGTATCAAATAAAAGGGCTTTATAATTAGGGCAAGTTGCATGGCGGATCATAGAGTTTTGATAGTCTATAAATATTAAGTATGAAATAAAAAATAAAAACCTGAAAACAAAATAATTAAAAACAAAATTAAGTAAACCAGTTATATTAAAAATTACGTATATAATGTACTGTAATGGATTTTATTTTTGTCTGATTAATGCCCAATATTGATGCGCTGAGGGGTGTAATGACTGGTGCCTAGAACCTACCGATATAGTTAATTATCTACATCATTATTATCTTTATTTTCAATTAAGTTGATTATATGTTTACGAGGTAGAGCCATGCTTCGGCACGAATGGGCCGGCTCGACCGGTGCGATAGCACGGCCGCACAGAAAACCGGTTGTGAAGCAACTTGCCATGCATTTCTAGGCACTAGGTTTCTGTTCATCTCCCCTGACTTCCCACCCGTTTTCCCATTTCCTCATACCAGTCTCTTTTCCCTCCCCGCATACCTTCACCCCTCTTCTCCCTCAAAGGCGGTCAGTGCACTTACGACCCTCCAGTTGCAGGTGTCCATGGACGGTGGTAGTCACTTACCATCAGGTGACCCGCGTATTCGTCCTGATGGTAATGCCCCCCTATTATATAAAAAGAATATATATATAGAATATATATATTCTATATATATATTCTATATATATATATATTTAAATATATATATATATATATATATATTTAAATTTTTCTTACAATTGAAAAAATCACATACACACATATTTACCTTTACATGAACCAAGTACCGATATATGTAACCTAATGAAAATAATTCAAAGACCGGAATTAAAAAAAAAAAAGTTTTAGGTCACACTGAAAGTTTTTAGAAATTAAAATGGAATGATTTTTTAGAGTCAGTTAGAGTTTTTTTTTGTCGGTAGGTGTAGAAAGTCACAAACGTGTCGTAAAGTTTGGGATTTTATTTAAATCATATTTAGTATAGTATCTGCTAGGTTTTATATACTTAGGAACCCATATACAGTTAAAGTACTAGTATTCAAGTTTGAACCGCATTTTAATGTGATAATAAGCTACATAGTCGATACCACCTGCCAGCACATCACTTAACAGCAATCTCTTTACATTCACAACAATAACTAAGGATGTCACAAATCACTAATATATTATCGGCGCAGAAGATCCTTGAAGAGACATTCACAAAGAAGATAAGTGATCTTGGAGCCCAAATCCAGAGTGCAGGTCCTGCTAAAGATACCGTTGCGAAGGTAGCGGAAGAATTCCGGACCTTTCGGGAATTAATGTTCTCAATGCTAGGCTTCCTCCGTAAGCAAATCAGTGAATGCTCCAGAGTGAACGACGCTATCGAAACCAGACAGCGGCGTAAGTCACTGATCTTCTTGGGCGTTGAGGAAGCTGAGAGAGAGGACTGCAAGGGTATCGCACTTCAAATCATCAACAGCAAGTTAGGCAACAAGAATATATCTGCATCCTCTATCAAAGCTTGCCACAGACTTGGTGTGTCGGGCAAGGAACACCAGCGGCCTTTGTTGGTCAAGTTTTCCACTGTGGCTGATAAATCGTCTGTGTGGAGGGCTAAATCGGGTCTAAAGGGCTCCTCCATCACTATTAGGGAGTTCCTGACAAAGAACAGGCAATCCATCTTCGCCAAGGCTAGATTTCATTTTGGTGTCTCTGCTTGCTGGACTCAGGACGGCATCATACTCGTTAAAGTCCCCGGTGGCAGCCGGCACATCTATTACATCCATCGAAGAGTTGAACCCGCTGCTGACGAAATATCCGAAAGCCATAACCACTTCCTCGAAGTCCAGTGATCAGTCTGCAGGAGATAGCAGATCTCGTAAATGATAATTCATAACAACTTATGTTGGTATTGATATTAATTTCTAATACTCAATAGTAATTTTTAACATAAATCGGCGATTACCCCTTTATGTAAACATATTTTTTTACATTTTTGTTTGTTTGAGTTAAGGTTTTTAAAATTTATTTGTTATTCAAACGACACGATTAATGGGCAGCATTTGTAGCATAGACTAAAGATTCTATCATTCAATAAATCGGTCACTGCCGTTCGGATACGCTATTTATTTTTATTGCATTATGGGTGTAGTGGGTATAACACATTACCTTTTGTTCTGTTCCCATGCACTGTATTTCATATTTTTGTTTATTGTATTTTACATTTTTATTTTCTGTTCCTTGTTTTTGTTTTTTCTTTAGTGATGTAAGCTGGCGGGTGGTGCAGAGATACAAACGTTGTACAAAAACTTTTGCACATAAGTAATATATACTTTTTAAATTGCTATTTTATTTATCATATATATATATATATATACATATATATATGATAAATAAAATAGCAATTTAAAAAGTATATATAAAAGTATATATAAATAAACATAAAATAAATAAATATATATATATATACATATATGTATATATATTTATATATAGTTATAGTTTGTTTGTATTTATGTCCTCAGATAGTGAATGTTATGTTCCTGCTTGCGAATCTGAATCCTCTTTGAATAATGAAAGCTTCTCCTCCGCTAGATGCTCTCGGTGATGTTTTGCGATACTACTACGAAATTTAATAATAACAAAAACCGGAAGCTGTTTAACGTGTGTCACCTAAATGCCCAAAGTGTTCCTAGTCACTTCACTGACTTGTACGAGGCGTTCGGTGATGCCAATGTTCATGCCGTTCTGATCTTAGAGACTTGGCTCAAACCACATCTTCCCTCCACCTCTTACCCTCTACCAGGTTTTATTCTTATCCGGAATGACCGGGTAGGGAGGGGGCAGGTTGTGTCAAGGGCGCTAAAACTTTACTTGGTGTCGTCTATTGCCCTCTTAATATTGATTACTTCACTGAATTCGAATCAGTTCTCGAATCTTTGGGTGCAGAGTATGCTCATCACATCATCATGGGTGATTTTAATACTAATTTCCTTGCCCATAACTCCTCTCGTTCCCATAAACTCTATCTCCTTCTTGAGTCGGTCAGTTTTCACGTTTTGCCATTACAAGCCACTCACCACAATAACGTCGGCGAGGACACTTGGCTCGACTAATTATCACTTCCAAACCTTCACTCGTTTCCTCCCATGGTCAACTTGGCGCTCCCGGATTTTCACATCATGACCTAATTTTCCTTTCCTGCGTCCTCAAACCCCCAAAACCCAAACCTAAAATTCTGTACAGCCGTTGCTTTAAGCAAATGGATGTGGACAAACTGAGTGATGCTGCGTCGTGTATTGAATGGGGCAATCTAATTAATTCTACATCTGTTGATGATAAGGTGCACTTATTTACTGAAGCGGTGACCAAGCTGTACGACACTCATGCACCGGTTAAGAAGGTAAAACCGGTTAAGAGGGACCGGGGGGAAGTCAACTGGCAACTGTATAAGACTGCAAGGAATCGGTGTAACCAGATGATACGGAATGCTAAACGCCGCTATATTCTAGATAATATTTTTTCTTCCTCTCCTGCCTCCATCTGGAAGTTCCTCGGAACTCTAGGTATCGGCAAATCACGATATGTAGACTTTCCACAATCTATTAGTCTCGATTCCATAAATCAACATTTCACCACCTCTCTCACGTTAAACAGTGTATCTGAACAAAATACTCTAAATTACATCAATAGTCTGCCGCGCCCTAATTTATGCTATTTTCACTTCGGTCCTGTTACAGAAGGAGAGATCAAGAAATTGATCCTATCTATCAAATCCCAAGCAGTTGGTTGTGATGGTATTAGTCGGAGAATGATCATCATATTGCTAGACCACCTCCTTCCCGTTATCTCCCATATTGTTAACTTCTCCCTTATGTCTGGTACATTTCCTTCCCTATGGCGGAAAGCGTATGTAAGACCGTTACCTAAAACTTCGAATCCGTCTCTTCCCACTCTCTTCCGTCCTATTTCTATTCTTCCTTTTCTTTCGAAAGTGCTAGTCGTAATCGATCGTTAGCAGTCGGTTCGTATTGAAGATTCTTCTTCTAGTTGGTGTGGTATCGCTGCTGGTGTTCCTCAAGGCGGTATTCTTTCACCTCTTCTATTTTCTATCTTCATTAATGTTATCACCCTAAGACTTCAGTGTTCCTACCATCTTTTTGCTGATGACTTGCAGTTATATTATCAAACAGAGTTGTGCAATATATCATCTGCGGTTTCGATTGTGAATAGTGATCTAGCGGCAATTAAACATTGGTCTGATATGTTCGGCGTATCAGTGAACCCAAATAAATGTCTGGCTATCGCTGTCGGAAGTAGCCGTAATATGAGCCAACTTGACCCTGCTTCACTCCCACCACTTACTTACGATGGTATGGTCATTCCATACTGTGAAAGTGTGAAAGACCTCGGATTGTATATTGACACAACACTGAGCTGGCGAAAACATGTCGCTACTATTTGTCAAAAAGTAACAGGATCATTGCGCGCTCTTTATAGGCTAAACTTTCTGCCCTCTAAAACTAAGGTTACTTGTACAGACTCTAATATTCCCTACAATCGACTGTAGTGATCTGTGCTATTTTGACCTGAATGCAGATCTGCTCAATAAGCTTGACCGTCTTCTCAATAATTGCACTCGATTCGTTTTCAATTTACGGAAATATGATCACGTGTCTCAGTACCGCTCCAGCTTGAAGTGACTGCCAATTCGCCAACGTAGACAGACACGATCATTGACTACCCCATATTCTTTACTATTCTCTCCAAGTCCTCTTACCTATCTAACTTCACAATTTCAATATTTAGGTACAAACCATACCGTAAATCTTAGATCTTCAAACAACCGGCTTCCATTGTCCCACTCACCGCTCCGACATTCTACTTTTTTTTGTTCAATCTGTCCTTCTATGGAGCGCGCTCCCTCTCGAGATCAGGATGGCCAAAACTCGGAATACTTTTAAATATATGTTACGGAAACATGCCTTATCAGATTCTTTTAAATCTTAAACTCTCCTCTACGAATTTATAATATATATCATATGTATATACATGTATTTATGAATATTTATGTATTATATGTACACGTGTATGTAAAATATTATATTAGCATGTATATAATAAAGTACTCCTGGTACTAATACAATATTTTATTATAAAAATATATCTACTTGCTATTACTTCTTAACCTCTGTGCATCTACCTTGTTTCGTCTCTGCATCGCCCTAAGGTCGGCTGGTAGAAAATGCCTACGGCATTAAGTCCACCTTTGTCACATATTGTGCATAAAGTATAAATAAAAATAAAAATTAAAAAAAATGATATAGAAGCCCGTCAATATTTTTATTGCTTTTCGACTGAACCATTGACTGAAGCCGTGAGCTGACTCTTCTTTAGCTTTTTCATCCACGCCTTTTTCAATCTCTTCGTGGTTTATAAAACGATCTCCTCTAAGTTTAGCTTTTATTTTTGGAAATAATTAACAGTAACTAGGTGCCAGGACGGAACTGTAAATAGAATGACTCACTAACATCCACATCTTCGATAGACAAATATTCGACAGTCCGTCTGGCCGAGTGAGCTGGAACGTTGTCGCTGCAGTCTAACATATTCCAAACAAGACTAGTAAAGTATAAGTGACATACCAATCTGTAGTAACAATCCTTTATCCTGTGACGATATCATATACAGCATTCGAGTCTCCTCCGTTATACTTACCTACATATTTTGCTTACCTTAATGTTCATTTAAGACTTTTTGTACTTGATTTATATCAATGCCTAAAACTACTCGAATCTGTTGATATGTCATCCTTCTATCAGCTTCTATCCTTGGCCTAGACCTACACCTAAGTTGTCGCCGCAAAAGGACGTATTCAGATGCGTATTTTTTTGTGATAATATCGAACAGACTTACTTACAGCTCATCTGATGGTAAGTGTCAACCAGCGCCCATGGACGCCAGCAACATAAGTGTGCTGCCTGCCTTTTAGAACGATGAGGAGAAGGAGAAGAAGGGTCTTAGGGAACGGAAAAGATATGAGTGGAATGAGGGAGGGAGGTAAGCCTGGAGCTTGTACTTAGAACTAACTTTACACAAGAAAATATATGGATGTCAAACTAATTTGCAATCCTAATTGATCTTTTGAACCCGGCTGGTCCTAGCCTAGCGGTTGATATTTACTGTCAGGAAATGGGACAGTCGGTGCACAAAATTGAGTTTAATTTTTTTTTTTTTGTATTATGTACCTATATCTTTATTTATAATAATAATCTGTGACAGCTTAACTAATTTCGACAGCTTTTTATAAAGCACATCTCTTATAAATAAAGCAACAACAAAGTGTGAGATTCTAGTAATATTTTTTTACGGCAGATTCCTTTTTTGTATGTTTACCAACAAACATCCTATTTATGTATTATATTTTGTAGTAGAATCTCAGGTTTCAGAAGAATTAATTTTTACGACTATATTAAAGCCTTTCAAGTACCGATTGACCTCCACAGAAAAATCTTTGAGTTTTTCATTAGATGCAGGCTTCATGGCTATATCTCCTGAAGATTTTTCCCACGTACGTGGTAGAGCCATGCTTAGACACGAATGGGCCGGCTCGACCGGTGTGATACCACGGCCTCACAGAAAACCGGTTGTGAAGTAACGCTTGCGTTGCATTTCCCCGAAATGAGTGAGGTCTCCGGAGGCCCAAAATCCCCCTCCCCCCCTAATGATAGCGCTGTTAACAAGAAGGATACCCCAGGGGGGTATAAGCGCTAGCGTTGGAGAATCCCCCCCTGGACGTCCACCCTCAGTACGGATTATACCTGAGCGTGGACGCCCAGGCTGCCCCTCGTACTCTGGGGGGGGCTCAACTGCGCTCTCAAAATCAGCTCGGGGCAAGAGAAGGCATACCATGGCACCCCCTGTCACGTTTACCGTGGATTTTTGTAACATCAGGGCTTACATTCGAACCTCGACACTGTCCACCACCACCATGAGACAGCAAAGCCGGCCTTGCTCTTTTCTACCTACACATCCTACCTCTGCTACCCTGGGTACGGACTGGAACACTCTTTTGTGCCTAAGGCTGGTGTATGCGTGTACGTTAGAGATGATATCACCTCTCGCCGCCTCGGCAATCTTGAAGGTAGGGACCTCTCCATCTTATGGCTACGTGTAGACTGCGACGACCATCCCCGCATCTACGTATGCCTCTATAGGTCCCATAGCGGTGATGCCGAAACGGACCGACTCATCGACCACGTCCAAATGGCTACAGATTCAGTGCTCCAGCAGGTCCCATCCGCAGAGATCGTGATTCTTGGCGACTTTAACGCCTATCACGCCGAATGGCTTGGTTCGCGAAAAACCGATCATGCGGGAAGATCTGTTCACGATTTCGCCTTGGCATATGGCTTGACGCAGCTGGTAGCAACGCCTCCGCGAATCCCAGATGCAGAAAGCCACATGCCTTCACTGTTGGATCTTCTGCTGACCTCACATCCTGACGGCTACAAAGTATCCGTTGAGGCCCCTCTTGGCTCTTCGGATCATTGCCTGATTAGGAGTATGGTGCCACTCGTTCACTCGCTGCGGCCGCGAGTTACAGGCAGTCGCCGCGTATGGCACTATAGGTCAGCAGACTGGGATGGAATGCGAACATTCTTTGCATCCTACCCATGGAGGCAGATTTGCTTCTCGCCGGATGATCCCAATGTCGTTGCCGACTCTGTCGCGGATTTTGTGCTTCAGGGTATGGAGCTTTTCATTCCATTCTCCCTGATTCCCACAGGTGGCAAGTCCCAGCCCTGGTTTGGTCGAACCTGCAAAGCGGCGTCCCGCCGAAAGCAGGAATGTTACCAAGCATGGGCTAATGCAGCGACAGCACGGGTTTTAAAGACCAGCACATTAAAGAAGCAATTTAACTTTGCCTCCAGGTCCCTCAAAAGAGTAATTGCTGGAGCGAAGTCGGCTCACATCGGCAGAATTGGCGAGAGACTAGTGAGTCTCCCTTCCGGAACTCGTGCATTCTGGTCTCTTGCCAAAGCTGTCCAGGGGAACTTTTGTAAGCCATCCCTTCCACCTCTGCACATAGGAGATAATTCGTTGGCCCACGACGCTAAAGAAAAAGCCGATCTTCTGGGCAAACTCTTTGCGTCCAACTCGACCCTGGACGACGGGGGAAACGCACCGCCGACCATACCGCAGTGCGAGACCCGCATGCCGGAAGTCCGGTTTACACAAAGGGCAGTGCGTAAAGCGCTTCTTTCCCTCGACGTTCTTAAGTCGAGTGGGCCCGATAAAATCTCTCCTATCGTGCTGAAGACGTGTGCTCCTGAGTTGGCACCGGTTTTAACGCGCCTTTATCGGCTTTCCTATTCTCTTGGTGTAGTCCCGAACTCATGGAAGACAGCTCTAGTGCACCCAATCCCTAAAAAAGGAGATCACTCGGATCCGTCCAACTACAGACCCATAGGCATCACCTCCTTGTTTTCCAAGATAATGGAATCCATTATTAACTGCCAGCTCCTCCGGTACTTAGAAGACCATGATCGACAATACGGCTTCCGTCGGGGTCGTTCAGCTGGTGATCTTCTTGTTTACTTTACTCACCGGTGGGCACAGGCGATCGAGACCAAGGGGGAAGCGTTGGCCGTTAGTTTGGACGTGGCGAAGGCCTTCGATCGGGTCTGGCGAAAATCTGGGTCTCCTTACGAAGCTTCCTTCCTATGGGCTTCCCGAGAAACTGTGCAATTGGCTCACCAGTTTTCTTACAGACAGAAGCATCAAGGTCGTTATTGACGGTGCATGCTCCGACTCCAAGTCTGTTAATTCTGGTGTCCCACAAGGCTGTGTGCTATCACCCACGCTGTTTCTTCTGCATGTCATTGACATGCTGCAGATTAGCAGCATCCATGGCTATGCAGACGATAGCACGAGTGATGCCCTTTACACCGGCCGCGCTAACATTTCTCGGGTAAACTTCATCGAAAGCCGATCCAAACTTGTGTCTGAAATCGAAACTTCTTTATCAAAAGTTTCAGATTGGGGTCGACTTAACCTAGTCCAGTTTAACCCCACGAAGACACAGGTTTGCGCGTTCACCGCTAAAAAGATGCCATTGGTCGTATCACCTCAATTTAAGAGCACTTCCCTATCTGCATCAGCCAGTATCGGAATCCTTGGCGTCGATATATCAAGCGAAGTCCAGTTTCGCGGTCACTTAGAGAGTAAGGCCATATTAGCCTCGAAGAAGCTTGGTGTGCTAAACAGATCGAGACAGTATTTTACTCCGGCCCACCGCCTGCAACTTTATAAGGCGCAGGTTCGGCCGCACATGGAATACTGTTCTCATCTCTATGCAGGTGCACCCCAGTACCAACTTCTCCCTCTTGACCGCATTCAACGGAGAGCGACTCGCATCATCGACTGCCAAGATATTTCTGATCGACTTGACACCTTGGCGTTGCGTAGAGATGTAGCTTCACTCTGCATCCTCTATCGCTTGTATCATGGGGAGTGTTCAGAGGAATTGTTCGGACTTATACCGGCTGCTGGTTTCCGCCATCGTCCTACGCGACAAAATATCCATCCCCATCACTTGGACGATTGGCACTCCACCACTGTGCTCTTTTCCAGAAGCTTTTTGCCTCGCAGAACCAGCTTATGGAACAAATTGTCGCCTGCCGTATTTCCGAACCGATACGACCTTCAAACCTTCAAGAAAAGAGCGTACTCCTACCTAAAAGGCCGGCAACGCACTTGTGACTCTTAAGTTGCGGGTGTCCATGGGCGGCGATAGTCATTTACCATCAGGTGACACGTCTGCTCGTTTGCCCCCTATCGCATAATAAAAAAAATATATATAAAACATATTTGACCACTAAACTCTTGTCAAGTTCCGAATGTAGCAGGCGCAACTGCGCTGCTTGCCTTGAAGGGAGGATCATTCGGTGAAATTAAGTGCAGGTATTGGTTCACAACCGGTTCTCTTTGAAGTTGTGGTATTACGCCGGTCAAACCAGATCAAACGTGAATAAGCATGCTCTCCCGCGACCAAAAAAATGTTTCTTATTAAACTCATTAAGAATAATAACACAGTAAACCCCCACAGCACCACCGTTATATAAAATCACTTTCAACAACTGCCTCACTGTCATACTGAGAGAGGGAAGATATTTATTCCATCGTACCAATGCTGAAATATGGTGATACACATCCAGTATACTCTTGTAAGACCTAATTGATGTTACAGGGGCCGGTATAAATGTCAGACTAAGTAATACTGTCCTCTGATTTCTTGTTAAAAGCAAATCTAATTTTTGTTTCATCTATATACGTACGTGAAGAGAATTGTTTGTACCACTTCTTTTTTCTTTTTTAATAACAGGGAGATGATTGTGTAAAGTACACTTATACTAGCTTAAGTTAGCTTTCTGCACTTCCTCCACATACAAACCCTACCTTTCTACCCTTTTTATTCAATATGTGTTAAAAATAAAAGGTGCTAGTTGACATGCTGCTCCTACGTCTTTCTCATAAGATTGTTAACCATTGTAGCAACGAGGTTGAATAAAAAAGCTCAGATAGTAAATGCTCAAAGCAATATGAAAACATCACAACACATAGAAAAGCATTTTCTGAAGATGATATATATATATATTTTTTTTCAAGACGTTATCAGCTATTTGTTGACTACACATAACGCTTCTAAAATTTGATCACACCTCTTTAAAACACACCCACACCTTTTATGTGTGTATGGGTATATATAGGATGTATATGTATTTATAAGTATGTAAAGTATTGTTTATAAGTATATATGATTCATTCCCCCCCTGTGCGCTTCTCCAGAAGCTTTTGACTCGCACAAGCAGTCTGTGGAACAAATTGTCGCTTGCCGTATTTCCGGACCATATATATAACTAATATACATATGTATATATAAAATGTGTACACTTTTACTAAATCCATGCTAAGGTTGTCTGCTAGAGACCGCGCCCAGTGTACAATACACCATTATAAATAAATATATACAATATGTGTCCAATATAATGTTCTATTCTTTTCTACATATTTCATTTCAGCTACCCTATCCTTTTAAATTGAGTTTCAATTGTAAGAGTCAAATGCTATGATTATTTTAGTTTCAACAATCAGATAATTAGTTACGGACTGTTCATGAAGCAGGAATTTATACACGTGCCCGAAACAAATTGCAGATGAAGTGATGAAATAACGTATCATTTCACTGATATTTTGGCTTTATGACGTATCCATTAGAATCAATACACCGACTGTACCGTGGGGATCAATTAATTAAATTTCCATCAATCAATATGATAAGGCTAGTGACGTAGTGACTACCGCACTGATTGAGCGATCATGGCAGCGACTAAGAAACAAAGAATAAATTAGCACAAAAAATGTCTTCCTTTAAAAGTTGGTAGGTAAAACGGTCAATCTAAGTACCGGAAAAAACCTTTAATGCTACTTTACTAAATATTGTTATACCTTACAAAATATTTACTGCTTTGTTATGCTTTATCATTAATACCCGTTTATTAACCAATTTGAGCACTTATGAAACAAATGAATTAAATACTTAAAGTCTGCAGCCTGAATTTCCCGGCCCCAGCCAGTTCGAGTTATAGGTATGCGACCCTGACTTGCATGAGCTATTGCTGCTATTCCTCTAAATATTTTTAAAAACAACATTTCCCTCCCTTTCTATCCTACCTTTCCTCTCAATATA
Source organism: Tyria jacobaeae (assembly GCA_947561695.1). Taxonomy (NCBI): domain Eukaryota; kingdom Metazoa; phylum Arthropoda; class Insecta; order Lepidoptera; family Erebidae; genus Tyria; species Tyria jacobaeae. The sequence goes on from OX387210.1 coordinate 10,889,845, forward strand.
CTCCAAATGTTCCCATCTAGTCTCCAAAAGTACTCAAATTACGGCAACAGGTTTGCCAACTATTACGTGAATATTACTATATAAATTATAAACGGCAAAATGTGAGCGTTAATGACGCCTCTCCCTGCTCCTTCGTATACGTACACTTGAGTGTACGTGCGGAAAGCTAGCATTATTTATAAATAATTGAATGAAAGTAGATTTAAGTTGTGGAAAGTTATTTCTGCCAATGTTGTACTAGTATAAATGATGCTGACACATGTATTGTCTCATTACAATGTTCATTAAAATTCTAACATCAATATTCTACAATTTTAATGAAGTCTAAACACTTTTAATTACTTTGAAGTCTGTAGATGTATCAAATTTCAATATTTGCTTCACTCTGCTTTACAACAAGGATAAATTTGGAATGTTGAAATGTACTTATAGTGGAATATAGTTTTCAATTGTTTATATTTGAGCATATTTGATATTATTTTGAATATTTCACTCACTATCTATCAGGTATCTATGCCTGATTAATGGTAAGAGCGATAATGATAACTAAAAGCTATAGACCGACATTGTATTTTCTAAATTGTATTTGGCTTTTTCAAATAGTGTGACAATATGACAGCGCGAAATACAAATCACATCTGTCTTGAGGATATGTAAGATTATTTTTCTGTCTGGAAATAAGACAAACTGTCCGAGTCTATTTGTTAGGAATGCGTATTTTGTTATATAAAATGTTATATTTTGTTTCCCTACAACTTATGATCTCTGTTACTATGCACCAGCACCAGTGTGACACCATAGGTCTATCCATTTACCTTATACAATATACATATATTTATTTATGTATATTTTATTACTTACTATATTGAACGCTACTGAAACTGTAACAACTACAATTTCAAAACATTAACAACGGCACAAACAACTTTTTGTCACTCCAACAAATACATACTGTGTAATATACAAAAATAATATTTTTTTAATATTATAGTATACAAAATATATTTTTTTTTTTTTTAATATTCTATATTATTACCGTAAATGATGGCTTCTACATAATTCTGATTTATCAAATGATTCCAAATATTCTTCTTACTCTGTTGAGAAATACTGCCGTTTAATGACACGCGTAACAGAATCTCTCGATAAATACGTAAGCATTTAGTTCTGATTGTATCAGTTTCATTTGTGTTTATAGCAAATTAAAAGGTAAACTAATAGTCGTTTAACAAAGGATCCTTATTTCATGGCTTAAAACGTATTTGTGTATTTTTGAGCTCTTTCGTTCAAGGTACCGTGAAATTGCATGGTGACTGCCGTAGTCTCCACGAAATAATGAAAAAAAAAAATCGGAAATACGAATAATGAGTTCTTTCTGATAGAATCAGATTGGATGCCTTTGTAGGCACTTTCAACAATATATTTATATTTGAAAGCAATTTACTAGCTTGATAATTTAATTTAATTTAGTTTCACTTATAAAATTTACAATGATGTACATACAGGAATATACTTAGTTTTTAAACAAACTACAAATGTTTCAAACAAGCCTAATCTGACTCCTGTGTGCCTAAAAGCTGGTTCAAGATCCAACATCCTCCAGCTGGTAGAGCATACCTACATTTATAAGGTTTATAATGCTTCCTAGAGGCTGTTAGTCGTCCTGATATACATACATATGTGTGGTCATCACCTAAATGCTGAAAGAGTGTCTATACCTTTGTTTCGGGTCATTCGGTTCCCTTAAAATGTTAGATTTTGTCGAACGTCATGCTCGTGAACATATGCTGTTAGTCACTTTAAATTATTGTGTTAGAAATTTGTGTTAGAGAGAATAGATCTTAGAACCATCTTGCATTGGTGATCCGTCGTACATCATCGCAAATTTCATAGGGAATGCCAGAACGAGCAACTTATATCGGGATATATATTTTGACAGTGTAAAGATACGCCGTTGCCCTTAGTACTCAATAAAGAAGGTAGTAGAGCCACGCTGATTTCAGCAGGAATGGGCCGGCTCGACCGGGGCAGTACTACCCTCTCACAGAAAACCAGCCTAAAGCGACAAAATTCGTGCTGTCGTCTTTCGCTGACAGGGGTGACAGTTATCGTGGTATGTGTGTGAGCAGTGGAGTGCTCGTTGAATCATTGTGAGGTTGGCGTGGATCGAACCGTCGGCCAGGGAGACCCGTAGAAACGGTGGTGCCGCTGGCCGCCCGCGGCATAGAGAGGGGCCTAACCACGGCTAACCACCCTGGGAGGCTGCCCCGTCAGGTCGCGCATAATCCACGGAGTGGCTCGTCGTGCCGGTTGGTGACCGGACGGTGGGACCCGGCGTCCATTTCCGGGAGGGTACGGGGGCCCTTCCGTCCGTCGGTTCGGTCTCCGCCATGCCTCACCGTTTCATGATGACACTGTATTTTCAGTCTCAGTTTACACAGTCACGATGACTGTCATGCCTTTTACGCCCCCTTTCCCAACTCTTATCATGGCAGTACAAAGAAAGAAAAATGGTCCAACAGCGGCATCCTCCTCTCCCACCAACCCGCTTTTTGAGGTGGAGTTCACTAACATACGTGGACTCCATGCAAACCTCAGCGCTGTACACCAGCACCTTGAGACGACTCGGCCGGCTATGCTTTTTCTTACGGAGTCACAAATACGCCGCCCTGCCGACACGGCATATCTCTACTATCCCGGCTACGTTCTAGAGGAGTGCTTCCTCGCGAGGGCTGGGGTATGTCTTTTCGTCAGGGCGGATGTTTGTTGTCGCCGTCTGCACTGCCTAGAAGACGCTTCCTTCTCCATCCTTTGGCTTCACGTGGATTTTGGCTCTATGAGCCGGATCTACGTTTGCCTTTATCGGTCCCATTCCGGAGACTCCGAGACAACTCGACTCTTTGACTACATGAGTCACGCAACGGACAAAGCGCAGGAGCAGTTCCCGACCGCCGAACTGGTGTTTTTGGGAGACTTTAATGCCCACCATGACTTCTGGCTGGGATCTTCCAGAACGGACCACGCTGGTCGAACTGCCCACGCATTCGCTCTCACGCATGACCTTACCCAACTGGTACTCCAGCCCACCAGGATACCAGACATATCGGGTCAAGCGCCCTCTTTGCTAGACCTTCTGCTGACGAGTCACCCAGCGCAGTACAGTGTAACGGTTCACGCCCCTCTGGGATCCTCCGACCACTGCCTGGTGTCCACCTCGGTGCCTCTTGTTGCCCCACCACGGCCTGTGGTAACAAGGCGACGGTTATGGCACTACTCGTCAGCAGACTGGGATGGAATGCGGGATTATTTTGCATCTATCCCGTTTGCTCAACGCTGCTTTAAAGACAGGGATCTGTCGCAAAGTGCGTCTGCCGTGGCTGACGAAATCACTGTCGGTATGGAGTATTATACCCCTACAGTGAAGTCGCAGCACAAAGACCCGTCCCTGGTTCAATCGCGAGTGCACCCGTGCTGTCGCTCAAAAGCAGTCAGCCTACCGCGCATGGATCAGGGCGCGCGCTCATTGTGACCCAGACGTTGATCACCTAAAAGCACCGTTTAACAAAGCCACTAAGGAATGCAAGAGGGCTTACATCAGAGCTGATGCCCAGCGCATTGCACGGTTTGGTCAAGAACTCGTCGCATACCCTACGGGTAGCCGTAAGTTTTGGCGATTGGCCAAAGCCGTGCAGTCCAACTACTGCCACCGCTGAAGTACCCTGACGGATCACTGGCCCACGAGCCATAAGAGAAAGCGAAACTACTTGCTGACCTCTTTGCGGCTAACTCCCGAATCGACAACCGTGGCGCTCACCCGCCCACCATTGTGACTTGCGACTCCGCAATGCGGGATATTCGCATCCGGCAGAGGGATGTCCGCGCGAAGCTTCGGTCACTCGATGTTCGGAAAGCCAGTGGACCCGACGGTATTCCGGCGGTGGTTCTTAAAAACTGTGCACCAGAGTTGTCTCCTGTACTGACGCGCTTGTATCGCCTGTCCTATTCCTCGGGAATTGTTCCAGAGGCCTGGAGAGAGGCGAACGTCCAACCCATTCCCAAAAAAGGCGATCGCTCCAATCCAGCTAATTACCGTCCTATAGCCGTCACCTCCATACTCTGTAAGGTGCTCGAGCGGATAATCAACACCCAATTAATGCGCCCCCTAGAGGATCACTCCTTGATAAATGATCGGCAATATGGTTTTAGGCCGAACCGATCCACGGGTGATCTTCTAGCGTACGTCACACACCTTTGGGGTGAGGCTATGGATAGGCATGGGGAGTCCTTGGCCATCAGCCTCGACATTGCCAAGGCATTCGATAGGGTCTGGCATCGCTCGCTTCTCTCCAAACTTCCTGCATTTGGTCTGCCATCTAAGCTATGCAACTAGGTTGCTGCCTTCCTCCACAAGCGCCGCATTAGGGTTCTCTGTGACGGCGCGACTTCCAGGAGGTTAGCGCTGGTGTACCTCAGGGCTCCGTCCTATCCAGCCCACGCTGTTCCTTGTGCATATCAATGATATGTTGGCTCTTGGCAACATGCATTGTTATGCAGACGACAGCATAGTACACGGGCGATACTTTGGACATCCAGCTGCCAAGCTAGCAGACGTTGAGGGAAAACGACAGGAGCTTGTTGCTGAGCTCGACCGGGTCTAGAGTCGCATCTCTCAATGGGGTTGTGAGAATCTGGTCGAGTTCAGCGCCAAGAAAACACAGGCGTGCGCGTTTTCAAACAAAACGTCTCCATTCCTTCCCCTTCCTACTCTTCAGAACACTCAACTGCCACTACAGGATAGGCTTAGTATACTGGGTATGGACATCTGTCGGGACCTCAATCCGCGTGAATACATCGAGAGCGTCACTAAGGCAGCCTCGCGGAAGCTCGGTATATTGAACAAGGCGCCCGAGCATCTGTGTCTTTTATATAAGACCCAGGTTCGCTCCTGCGTGGAGTACTGCTCTCATCTTTGGGATGGCTATGCGCAGTACCTGCTTGACGCTCTCGATCGTTTGCAGCGACGCGCAGTCCGTATTATAGACTGTCCTGAGGTCACCCAGTCTCTTGAGCCCCTGCAGTTGCGAAGAGATGTCGCCTCTATGGCAGTTCTCTATCGCTTATATCACGGGGAGTGTTCTGACGAGCTCTTCCAAATGGTCCCACCTTCTCCCTTCCTCTACAGGACTACACGTGCTGGCCTGAGGAGTCACCGTTTACGAGTCGAAGATATGCGATCCCGAACCAAACGGTTTGGCTCTTCTTTCCTGTGCCGATCAGTGAAAGCCTTTAATTCCCTACCAGCGCACGTGTTTCCTTCCCAATTTGATCCCGGGTCTTTTAAGCGGGCGTGAAAAAGCATCTCACCAGGCCACCATAGTGTGGGTCACCATGCTGCATTGACTAGACATGTAATGAGGATGGTGACCACCACTCTTGGACTCCATTTATTGCTTACCATCAGGCAAAGTGGAGTCATTATGGTAGGCTTACAAATAAAAAAAATAAAAAAAAAACCTTTAAGCAAGTTTATATAGAAAGTCGTAATGTAATTTAGCTTTTAATTATCTTTTAATTAATCGTACTTTGAAATATGCTCAAGTTCTCATTGAAAAATAATAAGCGGAGACTTCTTTGTACAGAATGTTAAAAAAAGCTGGTGTCAAATTGTAAGAGCATTGTGTGTAGCCAAGACTAGTTCTAGCTCAAAAATAAATTCTGAAATTTAAAAAAAATCGTTATAGGAGATAATAAATTTTGAAGTAATTTCAAAGAATTGTATTTTAATTTAATTGTAATTTTAATTTCCAATTTCATAAGAATCTGGTAATTCCAGCAACATCCTTGGAATAAAATAAAAACCCATATTTTAATTTATATATTTACTATACATTTGTCTGAATATCATATATCAATTTTAATTTTTGCACAAACAAACTGTACAATTACAGACATAATGCCATAGACATTTTCTATATTTCTTTTTGGAGATTTTGTTACCTGACATTTTTTTAAAGTCTACTTTAGGGCTGTGAACAGATTAGTTATATTCATTTCAAGTTCGTCCTCTCTCTAACAAAATATTTGCTTAGTCTAGTAATTTTTTATGTTCTATTGTCAGTTTTAACATGTAATAACGAGTTTTCTTAAAATAGTAAGAAATTTACACTATGCGCGTGGTCTTCTATACGATCTAATAATATCACTACTTCTTTTTTTTAACACCCAGTAGGTACAGTAAACCTAACTTGAGTGTACATTTTAATGATGTTCATTTTTTTTATGCGATAGGAGGCAAACGAGCAGACGGGTCACCTGATGGTACGTGATTGCAGCCGCCCATGGGCACCCGCAACTCAAGAGTCACAAGTGCGTTGCCGGCCTTAATTAAATAAATAAATCTATCAATTTTGTTAAATTAGAAAAAAATAAATTAAAACATTATGATTTAAACATTGATTGTTATTGTAAGAAACAATCAGCTATTAACTAAGATTGCTTTCTTGTTGGTATTTTTAATTATTGTTTGAAATGTCTACATTGAACCTACCATAGAATAAGTAGATAGAATGTAAACGTTATAAATGTGTGCAGTAACAGTGTGAGCATTTACACAACACAACAATAAACAAAAATAACTTCATTTTTGAAGTGATGACTTCTTATGGGAGGGTAAACCTCTTACGTAACGACGTAACGCGTTACGGCGCCATTCTGTCTGACTTCCCTTTCTCTCACGCATACGGCGCTATAGTTTAGTTTAAGTTATCACTTCTATCAGGCGTCCTGAGATGTACACATAACTATCCCGTCTCGTATATGATCATCCACAAATATGTATTTAAAAGATCAAAATCTAATAAAGTCAATCGTGAAATAAAATCTTTGTTTACTGAACCTTATATATCTTTTCAGCAAAATAAAGGGACTGTATTTAACTGAATAAATAGATAACCACCCTTCTCAAAAGGGCTTCGTCTGAACACAGCAAAAAGTCAATCCAAAGGGATTTAGCCTAAAATATTGATCATAAAACATGTTATGTAACTCTCAAACTGACTAATGAAAGGGTTTTCTTTATACAGTTGAAAACTCTCGGGGAATAGTATTATATCGAAAATATTTCAATTTCATAAGCCTAAGCCAGATTTGTCCGAAAATGAAAGGAATAAATACGTCTATTATGTCAACTGATTATTCGAAATTGGAAAGACGGGTATTATAACTTTTGTCACAATAAATGAGAATATTCGTGCGATTCAGTATAATAAACAAAGTAAATATTATAAATTATTAAGGAGTATCCCATGTTTCACTTGGCATAACATGTATGATACATATGGGATTTTTTTTAGTTAGTAAATTTATCAATGAAGTCTTTGTTATTCTTATTAAATATTTTTTAGTATTATGTTAAAATTTGTGTCACTTTAAAGGAAGCTGTCCGAAGGCGCCAAATAGTGGTTTGGCAAGTAAATTAAAATAGTAATACGTTTTCAAATATTTATATTGATTTGTAACGTACAATTTAATGAATCTGGCCTAAATTTACAAAAAAAAAGCAGAAAAGTTCAGTAGTGAATATGAAAATTTTTAAAAAAATGTTTCAAAAGTCCCAATATTTTTTAATATTTTCATATTTACTTGCAAAAAATATTTTAAAACGAGGCTTTTTTAAGAATTAATTATTGTGAGAGATAGTAACAGTTATAAACTAATTTTGTTCTGTCTATCACTCAGTTAGGCTGCCATGACAATAAAATGTAATGTTTTCTTTGAATTTATAATTAATTAAACGTCTTTATATTGGGGTAGGTAGCGGTGTTTTAAACGCCTCTTTTTGCCAACCGTAATTCAGTTCTATTTACATACACAAATAAATAAATAAATAAACAACAGTCCGATTTTCTAGTACCTTTTACGACACTCACGCACACACACGCACACAGCCACATGGCTTTTTAAAATAATATATAATTGGAGCATACTGATTACAATATTGACCAATGGCCCTAATCAAGCTGTTGGTGTCATTAATGTAAGCCATGTTAACAATTTATGTAGGTGTACAATATTCTACGTATTTATATTTAAATTACTAATACTATACCATTTTAATTGTAAAGTACTCGATTTAGATATAATTGTATTGCAAGACTGTTTTGTCAGCAAATATGGTTAGGAGATGGTTCACAGATGTAACCAGTTAACAAATTCCGACAAGTGGAAATTCAATCTATGAATAGGGTTGACTGTCTGAGTTATTATAATCTATAGAAAATTGAAACCGGGATAAACCTCAAACGATATCCTTGCCAAAGTTCGTAACAGATCTTCCATAGGGAGGTGTATGAACCATTATTATTGAGATACATTGCTTAGGCGCGTGCATAGATATTTCTTTAGAACATCGGAATTTACCTGATGTATCACCAGAGTAACCAGAGCTTTCAAGCTACAGAGTGTTAACTCCTGTACTTTAAAACAACAGTATGCCACTAATCTGGAATAACACGTACAAATGTAGAAATCTTTCGTCAAAAAGCCCGAACAGATTTTATTGCCAAGCTTGTTGCGATCTGCAACGCGTAAGCTAAAAAGTGACTACTATGTATATTATTCGCGCATTACTGAAACGCTCCTGAAAACGAAAACTGACAATAGCACCAATGTTACATTTGATAATGGTTCAGAAAGTAATTGATTTCGATGAAAAAAAGAATCACCTTTTTATAACGTTTTAATAACATTATTAACGTTCCACAATGTTTGCACAGCTAAATGAAACAACTTCAACTTCAAAAATATCATAAAATTAGTACTATAATTTGTCTGTCTTTGTTTTTACGAGCGTTTTCACCGTGTTTATATAAATGTATTAAATGAAATGCTTCTTGCAGTTGATATCTTTCTCAAGACAAGGAATAAGTTGTTCTTAAAATATGTAGTAGATATTATATTCGACAAATAAATAAGTAAGTAAGTAACATTTATTGAACACCAACAAAACTAAAAAAGAGAGACTGATTTGTTTAGATAAAATGCACCATGATATCTTATCACAAATCAACAATTTCTTTTAGCAACCTTTGGATATACAGGAATGTAGTGATTGCCGAGTGTGGTTCTGGTACAGATATTAAAAAAATAGTTATAAAATCTAATCCTTCTTTTAAATGTATTTTTGTGTTGTGATAGTGTTATTTACATTTATTTAATACTTTTTAAAGTAGGTCATTGGTTTCGTTGACTTCGAAAGCCGAATAATTACGTTCACTATAGCTAAAAACCAGTGTTGTCAATTTAGGGATTTTCTACTAGGAATAGCGACTATTTGCTTAAATCTTAGAGAAAAAAAAAAGACAATTAAAAATATTTAGCGACTTATCTGGCAGTTTTTGGAGTACACTACAGTTTTACGGTGTTTCTTTTAATAATTCAATCGATACTTATGTATATTATGTACATATGTATGGATTTTCCAGTAGGTGTATAATGTTGTCTCCCCCATTACTGGATACGTATATTTTCAACTTTAAGAAAAGGATAGGTAGGTAGGCACCGATTTAAGTGTAAGGTAGTAACTTAGAAAGAGTTTTAAAATAAATCTTAAATTAAAAATTTAATTGAGGGAGCACAAAAATCAGAGCATATAATGTTATGAAAGTTTTTAACGTTTGTTTAAAACAAAGGTCAACATGATTTTTGCATCGCCTAAAACTGTTTTCAAGTTTAATAATAGCTGTCTATTGAGAATTTTAGAACATTTGTTTTGAACCTTTAAAAAGCAGTTGTTTGTATTTAGAATAGCGTTAACCTTAGTTTCGAGGAACAATTTCAACAACATTTTACTTTCAGACTGACTGGTTCTCAGTTCGATGGTTTGTTTGTTTGTTTTTCTTTGTTTATGCCGATTATTCGGAGATTTTTGTACCAATTAGTTTTTATTTTATATATTTTTTTTTTGTTTCTGACTTCAGTTTCTAGGTAAGCACATTGTCCTCAGTTCAGGAATTGATAGTGGGATTTTGGAGAAATTGAGGGCACTGTTCAAATATTATAAGTACTTAGTGATTTGGGTATATTTATTGTTACTGTGCTCACGGAAAACACTACTTGGTTAATAGAAACGGATGATGAGAAGGCCACTATTTTTTAACGTAGGAAAGCCATACTTAAGCTCGAATGGCCACGGTATGTACCTCGGCCGGCCTTTCGGAAAACCATATTTCAAAATTGACAAGTAATGCTTGCGTTATACTTACCGAGTGAGTGCTTGCTCTAAACTCCCTGTTTCCTGACCCCTCTCCTCAACCACCCTCATCACCCTCAAAGTCGGGCAACGTCCATGGGCAGCTGATGTCACTTGGGGGCGTTCATAAAATACGTCACGATAAAATTTAAATCAATTTTAAACTTTAAATGTTCTATGAGTGATTCTTTACGTATCATAATAACAACCATATAAGTTAAAATAAAATATACATATACTGTAATCCTGAACTGAAGCACCGTGCCATCTATCGTCAAAAATTGTTTCAATTTCTTCACCGTTCATCCTTTTGAGCCGTTCTCTTATAGTTTGACAGATAGCTACAATACGTCAAACCGCTCTGAAAGGAAGCAACTAATTCCGACGGTATTTACTAGAGGGCGTGTTCCTGTATTTTACCTAGTAGCGGCTGATAACCTTGACAACTTCGTATGTTTCGTGTTCGTGTTTTGTTTTAATATATTAATTTAAATTTAATTTTAATAATATTATTTAATATATTAAATAATATAATTTTATTTAGGAACGGAAGGAAGACATTTTTTTTATGTTAACCTAACACATTTCGTACTTTGTATTCATTTGTTAAATTGAATAAATAAATTAAATGTTAGTATTGTACATCTGTAACTCACACTGACCTGTTGGTCTAGTGGTGACCACCTGACCTGACTGCTGAGCTGGAGATCGTGGGTTCGATTTCCACACGTGACGAAAATTTGCCTGATCCACAATTAGTTGTCCCGGGTATGGGTTTTGTTTGTATTCGTTGTATGATTGTTTGTGAAGTCACCCGTGACACAGTAATTATTCCTAATGCGAGAGCTGTGTTTCATAAAAATCTCGTTACTTAAGTAACCAAACGGTTTGAAAGTCAAAAATCAAAATCTTACATCTAACAAAATTTATAACTTTTTATTAATGTTCTCTCTTTTTCTCTCTTCTATAATATCTCACACATCTTTGCACCAGTACTGTTTATCTCTGCAACACCCAAAGGTTGACTGGTAGAGAATGCCTTAGGCATTAAGCCCACCCTTGTACAATATTTGCATAAATATTACAGACAGAAATAAATGATTGAATATAAAAATATACAGTTGTTGTATAATAAGTAGTTGTATTACTGGCCTTTTTCATACAATGCAATACGAAATTTGTAACAGAATCATTTACTATTCTACGGATTTTTTTTTTTTTTTTATGCGATAGGGGGCAAACGAGCAGACGGGTCACCTGATGGTAAGTGACTACCGCCGCCCATGGACACCCGCAACTCAAGGGTCACAAGTGCGTTGCCGGCCTTTTAGGTAGAGGTACGCTCTCTTCTTGAAGGTTTGAAGGTCGTATCGGTTCGGAAATACGGCAGGCGACAATTTGTTCCATAAGCTGGTTGTGCGAGGCAAAAAGCTTCTGGAGAAGCGCACAGTGGTGGAGTGCCAATCGTCCAGGTGATGGGGATGGATATTTTGTCGCGTAGGACGATGGCGGAAACCAGCACCCGGTATAAGTCCGAACAATTCCTCTGAACACTCCCCATGATACAAGCGATAGAGGATGCAGAGTGAAGCTACATCTCTACGCAACGCCAAGGTGTCAAGTCGATCAGAAATATCTTGGCAGTCGATGATGCGAGTCGCTCTCCGTTGAATGCGGTCAAGAGGCAGAAGTTGGTACTGGGGTGCACCTGCATAGAGATGAGAACAGTATTCCATGTGCGGCCGAACCTGCGCCTTATAAAGTTGCAGGCGGTGGGCCGGAGTAAAATACTGTCTCGATCTGTTTAGCACACCAAGCTTCTTCGAGGCTAATATGGCCTTACTCTCTAAGTGACCGCGAAACTGGACTTCGCTTGATATATCGACGCCAAGGATTCCGATACTGGCTGATGCAGTTAGGGAAGTGCTCTCAAATTGAGGTGATACGACCAATGGCATCTTTTTAGCGGTGAACGCGCAAACCTGTGTCTTTGTGGGGTTAAATTGGACTAGGTTAAGTCGACCCCAATCTGAAACTTTTGATAAAGAAGTTTCGATTTCAGACACAAGTTTGGATCGGCTTTCGATGACGTTTACCCGAGAAATGTTAGCGCGGCTATTGTAAAGGGCATCACTCGTGCTATCGTCTGCATAGCAATGGATGCTGCTAATCTGCAGCATGTCGTTGATATGCAGAAGAAACAGCGGGGGTGATAGCACACAGCCTTGTGGGACACCAGAATTAACAGACTTCGAGTCGGAGCATGCACCGTCAACAACGACCTTGATGCTTCTGTCTGTAAGAAAACTGGTGAGCCAATTGCACAGTTTCTCGGGAAGCCCATAGGAAGGAAGCTTCGCAAGGAGCGCTTTGTGCCAGACCCGATCGAAGGCCTTCGCCACGTCCAAACTAACGGCCAACGCTTCCCCCTTGGTCTCGATCGCCTGTGCCCACCGGTGAGTCAAGTATACGAGAAGATCACCAGCTGAACGACCCTGACGGAAGCCGTATTGTCGATCATTGGGGAGCTGGTGGTCTTCTAAGTACCGGAGGAGCTGGCAGTTAACAATGGATTCCATTATCTTGGAGAACAAGGAGGTGATGGCTATGGGTCTGTAGTTGGACGGATCCGAGCGATCTCCTTTTTTAGGGATTGGGTGCACTAGAGCTGTCTTCCATGAGTTCGGGACTACGCCAAGAGAGTAGGAAAGCCGATAAAGGCGCGTTAAAACCGGTGCTAACTCTGGAGCACACGTCTTCAGCACGATAGGAGAGATTCTATCGGGCCCACTCGACTTATGAACGTCGAGGGAAAGAAGCGCTTTACGCACTGCCCTTTGTGTAAACCGGACTTCCGGCATGCGGGTCTCGCACTGCGGTATGGTCGGCGGTGCGTTTCCCCCGTCGTCCAGGGTCGAGTTGGACGCAAAGAGTTTGCCCAGAAGATCGGCTTTTTCTTTAGCGTCGTGGGCCAACGAATTATCTCCTATGCGCAGAGGTGGAAGGGATGGCTTACAAAAGTTCCCCTGGACAGCTTTGGCAAGAGACCAGAATGCACGAGTTCCGGAGGGGAGACTAACTAGTCTCTCGCCAATTCTGCCGATGTGAGCCGACTTCGCCCCAGCAATTACTCTTTTGAGGGACCTGGAGGCAAAGTTAAATTGCTTCTTTAATGTGCTGGTCTTTACATCCCGTCTGCTGACCTATAGTGCCGTACGCGGCGACTGCCTGTAACACGCGGCCGCAGCGAGTGAACGAGTGGCACCATACTCCTAATCAGGCAATGGTCCGAAGAGCCAAGAGGGGCCTCAACGGATACTTTGTAGCCGTCAGGATGTGAGGTCATCAGAAGATCCAACAGTGAAGGCACGTGGCTTTCTGCATCTGGGATTCGCGTAGGCGTTGCTACCAGCTGCGTCAAGCCATATGCCAAGGCGAAATCGTGAACAGATCTTCCCGCATGATCGGTTTTGCGCGAACCAAGCCATTCGGCGTGATGGGCGTTAAAGTCGCCAAGAATCACGATCTCTGCGGATGGGACCTGCTGGAGCACTGAGTCTGTAGCCATTTGGACGTGGTCGATGAGTCGGTCCGTTTCGGCATCACCGCTATGGGACCTGTAGAGGCATAGGTAGATGCGGGGATGGTCGTCGCAGTCTACACGTAGCCATAAGATGGAGAGGTCCCTACCTTCAAGATTGCCGAGGCGGCGAGAAGTGATATCATCTCTAACGTACACGCATACACCAGCCTTAGGAACAAAGGAGTGTTCCAGTCCGTACCCAGGGTAGCAGAGGTAGGATGTGTCCGCTGGAGACGATATCTGCGTCTCGGTTAAAAAGAGCAAGGCCGGCTTTGCTGTCTCAAGGTGGTGGTGGACAGTGTCGAGGTTCGAATGTAAGCCCCTAATGTTGCAAAAATCCACGGTAAACGTGACAGGGGGTGCCATGGTATGCCTTCTCTTGCCCCGAGCAGATTTTGAGAGCGCAGTTGAGCCCCCCCCAGAGTACGAGGGGCAGCCTGGGCGTCCACGCTCAGGCATAATCCGTACTGAGGGTGGACGTCCAGGGGGGGATTCTCCAACGCTAGCGCTGGTACCCCCCTGGGGTATCCTTTTCGTTAACAGCGCTATCATTAGGGGGGTGGGGGATTTTGGGCCTCCGGAGACCTCACTCATTTCGGGGAAATGCAACGCAAGCGTTACTTCACAACCGGTTTTCTGTGAGGCCGTGGTATCGCACCGGTCGAGCCGGCCCATTCGTGCTTAAGCAAGCATGGCTCTACCACTACAATAGGATTTTGACCAAGCTAAAGACTAAGATATTTTTATAGGTCCTACGTGCGAGATAGCACTGTATGTTTAAAGTATGTATATATACAGCACTATGTATAAATACTCATAGTCATTTGGATAACATATGAGACACTACATTTGCTAAGACAATATGAAACCATACGAGTGCTATACTATAAATCCGAAATCAAAACGGGGGCCTACACGTAGTATTGGTTAGAAGCTATTTCTAATTTCTAATAAATAGTTTGTAAAAATAAGAAAAAAGAGATAATACAGCTTTTTATTACTATTATTATTCTCGGCTGTTACCCACTGCACGCTGTTAACTCTGTATTTATATATTGGTACGTACAGGTAGGTCATAAATATTCGATTTCGATTCGCGTAACTATTATGTTATTCTAAGTAATATAGTATTTCTTTTACTAAAATGTTATGTATTATATTATTAAATAGTTATTGGCTTCTATTCCCCTCCAGGACAAATATTTGTGTGATGACTCATCACACTGATGAGCATGATCATTTGTTCTATGCCTAGACGTAATTTGTCATTAATGTTTGTATTTACTTTATGTATTTTAATATGTATTTTAATATAAAAAAAACAACTATTACAGGTGTATTACAGTTTTGATAAATAAAAATAATTTAAAAGAATAGGTAACCACTTTTCCTTTAAGGAGTACTACATACATGCTTGGGGTTAATATGACGGCGAAGAAGATTTATGAGGCGCTTTGCCCCGTTATAGAGTAAAATTATACAATCGACAATATTCTAATCTCCTTAGGGTCTAACAATAGTAACTCTTCCCCCTCCCCCGTAGTCTCTTTAGGGACTGATTTAAACGCATCATGTCTATTGATTCATTTTACATTAATTTTATTGGCTTTGAACTTTGCGTGGATAATCACCCTCCTCCTTGTGATATGACCTCTTTTTTGAGTCCTCGCGTGTATTCGTATTCGACCATTGCGTATTTTCCATTCAATCTTCATGCAACGATCAATTTCTTTCCAGGCGATCGACCAAAGTATATAAGGATTCTTTGAAGACATAGAGATGATAGCCGAACTAGGTCCGTGAGGATAGATGCGTTGGTACGGTGACATGTGCAGACAGACAGACATTTGCAGCCTCTTCTTCCAGCACAATATGTCGATAAAGCATTAATGCGTTTTAATATCAGTGCTGATGTTTAGATTCCGTACAAGAAAATGGGGAACCGAGGATTGGAACGAAGAATTGGAAATTCTTAAGATTTTTCTGTCATTCTATATCTTGTTAAGACACTTTTTGACATCCCGATTCTTCTCCTTATCTCTTTCCCGCATGATCCGTTGTTGCTATGTTAGATCGGAAATAGATGAAGTCTTCAACAACTTCTAATTTAAGGGATCCTTTAAGATCTAATTTCCATTATCTGTCTACAACCGTCACTTTTGTCTAACATCTGCAGCTAGAAGAGTCGTGTCATCGTGTATCGAAGATTTTAAAATTTTGATTCCACCAATAGATACACTTTCGTCACAATCCTCGATTACCCGCCTAATGATGTATTCCCCATAGATATTGGAAAGAATTAAGATAGTGGCCCTAGCGTCGAAGAATATCATAGTTAAATATTAATTATATGAAATTATATAAAATGAAAGTCCTACATATAGTAATGTGTTAATTGAAGATCTTAAATTATAATATATCTATTACATATATTTGATCTCAGGAATTTAAACATGTTTGAATTGCCAAAAAATATATTATTATTAAATTACAAAAGTTTCTGTTACCGCGGAAACCTTGCCATAACATTTACACTTTTTTTTTTTTTTTTTTTTTATACTATAGGGGGACAGACGAACAGACGGGTCACCTGATGGTAAGTGACATCGCCGTCCATGGAGACTTGCAACTCAAGAGTCGCAAGTGCGCTGCCCGCCTTTGAGGGTGATGAGGGATGGGGGATGCAGGGAGCGGAAAGAAGAGAGGAGGGATGAGGAGATGGAAAAAAGGATGAAGGAGATGAGGGGAGAGAAAAGGGGGGAGGGGGAATTGGGCCTCCGGAAACCTCACTCAATTCGGGGAAATGCAACGCAAGCGTTACTTCACAACCGGTTTTCTGTGAGGCCGTGGTATCGCACCGGTTGAGCCGGCCCATTCGTGCCTAAGCATGGCTCTACCACTAAAAAAAGTTCTAAACTTCAGTTCAATTACATAAACATAATTATATTACGTACGCATGTGTACAGTAATGTACTTGTACACAACGCTATGTATGTATGTTCGTTTGCCCTTTATACAGTATTGCATTTTATACGGTATTTATTATTTTATTTAACGTTGTTTCCTACAATATTATCTTCGAAATCTGATTAGCAAATTACTTTTTGTCAGCTCTTTGAACCTTTACGAAAAGATAATAAAACATATATTAATTATTTGGACTAAATCTATACCAATCTGATAAATACAAAAAATGCCTTCTATCTAATTGTATTACTTTTTACTTCATAACGGTTAAAAATAGGAAGGAGACGAAGGACATAGGATACTTATAATTAACAAAACACGCGAAGAAAGCCTTTGGCGATAGCTAGTATTTTGATGTTCATCAGTCTGATTTCGTCTACTTGATTTAGAAAGTCTAATTAAAAATGAATGTACACGTATTTCTAATACCGCAATATAAACTACTTCTTTCAATGCTTAAGAAGTACAATCAGAGGTCAAAACTCTAACGGATACCCTGACCTTGCTAAGTATGAGCAAAAAAGAGCAAAGAAATTATTCATCAAAACATCATTAAATTAATATCTATGCTTATATTTACAAAATGGTCTCGGAACCTGTTTAAAAAGTGTGTCTCGAAACGTTATGCAAATAGATATAATTCACTTTAAAAAGTAAACAACCGGCTTCTATGAGTCTATTGTAAAATTTATGACTTATAAAGCTTTCTCATGGATGCCATTGTCAGAACCTAACTAAACTCTAATAACTGTTGAACTACATCCTTTCCAGTAAAAAAAGAATCATCGAAATCGGTTAGCGTGGTATTGAGTTATTCGACCATTTGTTGTGTACAAAGTTAATGCAAATTTAAGACTTATATGGTTTTTTCATGGATTCCATTGTCAGAACTGGCCCAAATGAAATGGAACCACACGAGGAGCACCAGCTTTCAAATAAAAAAAAAAACATCAAAATTGGTTCACCCAGTCAAAAGATATGAGATAACAAACATAAAAAAAAACCATTCAATTGAGAACCTCCTTCTTTTGAAGTCGGTTGAAAATAAAAGCAACCAAATGTGCGACCTACTGGTTCCTACTGGTACCTAAGTGGTTCTGTATACGTATTAAAGTATGATATGTGTGTGGACAAGAGAACGGTAATAAAAAAAAACAAATAAAACAAAACTAGATCTGTAAAAGCGAATATCTGACATAACGTAGTATTTTTGAAAGGTCTTTCAAAAATACTACGTTAAGTAGTTATTATAAAGAACAAAAATTCCAGGTGTTCATTGCGCTGGTAACGGTTTTCTACTATTTGCGAAAAATATAATTGGACAAATATACTGGTACCTATTGAGTGAGTTGCATAAATTTACAAAATTTGCAGCAATTTAGGGCCTTAGGCCTGCCAAGTTTCATTTATATAGTGTAAGTAGCATAACATACCCATAATTTACTAACGTACATATCCATTGTCAGCGATTTCTAATTGTATTTTTCTAGAGAACTCTAAGACAAGTCAAGGCTACAAACGTAGTTACCTTACTTTGAATGTATAGGAAAAGTACAACATAATATTTTCATGGTTATAATAAGTTTTATACATACTAAAAACTAATAACTTTCACTTTATTAGATGTAATTATTATATTAAAATAATATTAAAATTTCCTATCTTCCAACTTTATCAATTAAAAAACAATTCAACACTTTCACGTTTTATGTTATTATAAAAACATAAAACTGTCATAGAATTTATCGATCATGTAGGTACATGGATGTTTGAGTCATGATTGTGTTCTTTATCTATGACTGTTTACTTGTATGTGTTTTTTCTTTGTATTAAATTAAGTAAAGTAACAGCAACAACTGCCTACAATAATATTGTCTGTGACCACGATGTGTATATGATATTATGTATGTTATTCAATCACGTAAGAATGACTGAAATGTTATTGGATGGAAGTTGGGTTACACAGAGACATAGTTTAGAATATCACATAAAGTATTTTACGATACAAAATTTCAATGCCAATGAAATCGCAGGCCAAAGGTAAATTACATTTTAACGGACGCAATGTCTTCACTCATTAACCGATTACCAGTAGCGTAATGACTAACACGTCTGACTTGAGGTCATGTGTTTGCGGGTTTGAACCCCACTTAGTGTACTATCGTCGTGATCCGCCCTTAACAGAAGCATTTATCTTAGCCCCCAGCTAACAAAAATATTAATAATATGTGACCCACGCTGCTAGTATTTTAAAAAATGAAAAAAAAAAACAAAATCAACCTATAAGGTAGAAATGTATGCATAATATTTACACATAAAACTATACTAATAATAATATATACTTCTTCCAAATTACCAGGATAGACGTATTAATGTCAATCAAAAGGAATCTAACGTTGCAAAAGTATAAAGTACATTTTATTTAGACCTTCCTGAGTTGCCAATGGCATGTATATATGTATGTATATACTAACACATACAGAGAATACTATTATATATTCCCATTGTTACGCTAAAAACGCTGATATAGGCACGTGAAGTAGAAACGCTTAAAGTTTATATAAGTATAAAGGAAATGAAGAAAACTTAAATTCTTGAACGATATGTGTATCTTAAAAGTTACCTGAAAATGGCTTCATCGTGCTACTCAAATTTATCTGTTAAGGGACGAAAGTCTATGCAATGACAGTTAACGTTATACTATATATACGACAATAAATAAATGACAGTCGATATTCCACCACGAGGCGATCTTCAGTACAAATAAATACATGGAATTACAGTTTTTTAAATTACAGACAACTGAACAACAGCTCTCGCGAATAAGTGCAAGAACGTATAGTGTACAGCCAGTAAACTCAAAAAAACATTTAGTTTTGTGCAAACCTGTCAAAATAATTTTTCGGAAGTATACCAATTATTATACAAGTCAGGGTCGAATACCATGTATAACTTCTTGTATATTTGTAAGTTTCATGGAGATTATTTGTATATTAAACGAAGAGGCTAATGCCCTTTTCGGAATTTCTTTGTGCATCTTGTGCCGTATATTGCAAGGATCCCATTAACTTGCAAAACTTGTTGAATTCTTGTTACAAAAGTATCAGAACCGGTCGAGCTCTCGCGTTTTGTGGTCAACAAGTTCTGTTGTTTTTATTAAGATTACTGTTTACAATTATTGAAATCCGTTAAGACTGACTTGCACACTTCTTGCCGATGCAATACACCTTTGTTGATGTTCTTAGCACTCAATACGCTTAAGGATTGATCGGACACTTTTCTAAAACTCCATTTAAATCAAGTTCGTGTTTATGCAGAATACAAATTATTGAGTATTTTTTAAGTGATTAAGAAGGTATTTCTATTCCGTTTTGCGTATATTATGAAAATTTTGAATAACATATAATATGATTAAACCAGTATGCAAATAAAATAAAAGAAATTAGAATACAATTAACACACTTGTCTTGTGTGTGCCACTGACATAATTTGTTGGTTTTGCGAGTTAAATTTCTTATATCAAAGATATAATGTATTTTTAGCATAGAGATTGTAGGGTCAGCAGTTTAATGAACTATGGTTATAGTGTCAGTCTACTGCTGGACATACTTTCAGCCAAAGTGTGACATAGACTCTATCCTCCTTCTTCTGTATCAGATACCTACGAGCTACCTTCCTCAGGTCTTTTTGGTGCAAAACTAATAATAAAATCATCTGGAGAAAACTGATTTATGACAATATTTGATACACACACACACATATATATATATATGTATATGTGTGTGTGTATAATATATATATATATATTAAGAAATTTGAAAATATATTGAAAGGGAATGGGAGGATTGCAAGGAAGGAAGGAAAGATATAGTGATTATAAGAGTAGATTGGGAGCATAAGCAATATCTCAAGCAGGTCAGGGTAGCATACCTTTTAACTCGAACGGGCATGTCTAAGTGCATTCTCTGTGATGTAATTTAAATTGTTATCTATTGCACCCATTATATATTAAAATGATGTTCTATTTTACTTTTGATCTTTAGAACCTTTAAAAAATGTATTCTATTAATCTATTGTACTGTTTATACCAGCTTACAAGAACATTTGTGCTGATTTAAGCATGGATATTCTTCTCTTATAAATCTTTAATCCTAGTTGTGTTAAGCCGATGGTTTATAAAGGCAATACATCACAATACGTACATGCGTAACATTTATCTCATGTACGCGCTAGTTATATCGCAATGTAAAATAATACCACTAAAGGATAGTTTCCTTAAGGAATTGATGTCTTTCCTTATAAAGCAGTATTTGTCATTAGTCCTCAGCTGCATCTTTTATCGGTGATGAGTACGTGCGATGCCCTGTAACGGAATATCTAAACAAATAACCTTTACTTTGCTATAGGACAATTCTATAGTGGTACACATATATTTGTTCGGCTTTGTTATTAGCTAACGGGATCTCCTTTAACGGTGTGAGGAATTTAGTCTTCATTTAGATGTTGAACTTGAAATGTATGCTCTCCGTTTTTTTAGTCGTAATATTTGAACGAAATAACAAGTGGACGTAAATGTTATAAGAAGAGTAGTTTTAAAAGAAAAGCGTGATAGTTCTTTTATAGGATATTGAATGGTAGAATGTTGAATGGTATTAGTAGTATTATAAGATAAAATTATTCACTAAGAGTAGTACAAAGAAGTCTGAGATGTTTATAGATAGGCAGAGAGTTCGTCGACGTATTGCTATACCTAAAAAAGGCGCAAAGTTATAAGTAATTTTATAAAACGTAACACCTAAAAATGTACATTTAGCTTACAATAAACGATTCGATTTGAGTTGATTTGGTTTCAAGGAACAAAACTTTTTCAAAAAGTCTGATGTCGGGATCCAAATGTGATTTAATTAGGTTCAACTAAGTGTGTTGATCATTTGTAATCTTAGCAATTTTTAGAAGGTATTTCTATCGAGAGTTATTTAGAGGTATTTTATATTGCACGTTCTAAGTACCGTTTTAAGAAAAATAACTGCACAGACCGAGGGTTCTGTAAGTAAACACTCTTGTTTGTAGATAGTTCATACGTTGCGGGAATTAATAGTCGAAAAATATATAAAACATTGGACGCCTTTGCAGAAGACATACTTAAATATATAAGTCACAATCAATTTTCTAAATATAAATGTGTGCTAAGAGAAGAATGTGTAACCACGCGCCGCCAGTACTCCAGGTTTCGTAGGAGGCGTCGCCGTCCAGATGATGCGCCAGCCCGCGAGGCGGAGCTTCTTCAGGGTTACAGGGATTCCAAAAGATCCTTACAGGCGGCTATAAAGCGGGCCAAGAGGGAGGCTCGTCAGCAGTTGCTAGAGACTCTGGATAGAGATCCGTGGGGGCGCCCCTATCTCTTAGTAAGGGGCAAACTGCGCTCGCCAGCGCCCCCACTTACCCAGAGTCTCCCCCCAGCGCTGCTTGAGAATGTCGTGGGCTCCTTGTTCCCGAAACGGCGGAGCATACCCCTCCACCGATGGCTCCGTCCCAAGCGCCCAACGCTGAAGACGACGACGGCATGCCCGAAGTCACTGAGGTAGAATTAGGGGCGGCGGTGCTAAGGCTTAAATCCAAAAGCACTGCTCCAGGACCCGATGGCATTCCAGGCCGGGCATGGGTCCTTGCCCTGCAGGCTCTAGGGCCCCGACTAAAAGGGCTTTTTAGCGCATGTATCGAACGGGGCCAGTTTCCAGAAATGTGGAAGACGGGTAAACTGGTCCTAATCCGTAAAGAGGGGCGCCCGGTAGACTCACCATCTGCCTACCGGCCTATAGTGCTGCTTGACGAGGTGAATAAGCTCTTTGAGCGAATCATTGCCAATCGCCTCGTTGAGCATCTCTCTAGAGTAGGGCCGGATCTGGCGGATAATCAGTTTGGTTTCCGCAGAGGGCGCTCCACTGTAGATGCGGTCATGCGCGTTAAAGCCTTGGCGGAGGACGCAGTGTCTCGGGGGGAGGTGATGTTGGCGGTGTCTCTTGACATCGCCAATGCTTTCAACACCTTGCCCTGGAGTATTATTAATATTGTATTAAGGAGGCGCTCGTCTATCACGGAGTGCCTCTCTACCTCCGCCGTATTGTCGGGGCAAATTTGACAGAGAGAGCCGTTATCTACCCGACTCGGGCAGGATACGGTCGGCGTAACATGTCGTGCGGTGTTCCACAGGGCTCGGTATTGGGCCCTCTCCTGTGGAACATCGGTTACGACTGGGTACTGCGCGGTGTGCTCTTGGGAGGTGTCGTAGTGACGTGTTACGCCGACGACACCCTCGTGACAGCTCGGGCAAAGACGCACCGCGACGCAACCATAAAGGCCACGGCCGGGGTCGCTCAAGTCGTTACAAGAATCCGGCGATTGGGTCTCCAGGTGGCTCTCAACAAATCTGAGGCCCTCTGCTTCCACGGGCCTCGCAAGGGCCCGCCTGGAGGATCCAGTCTGTTTGTGGGAGGTGTTCGCATCGGCATCGAGTCCTCGATGAGATATCTGGGACTCGTACTCGACAGCCGATGGGACTTCGGACCTCACTTCCGGAGTCTGGTCCCCAAACTTACGAGGGCAGCGGCCGCGCTTTCGAGGCTACTGCCCAATTTGGGGGGGCTCGAGGCCTCCTGCAGGAGACTATACGTTGGGATCGTGCGGTCCATGGCCCTATATGGGGCCCCAATATGGGCGGAGACCCTGACGACCAGTAACGCTGCTATTTTGCGACGGCCACAGCGGGTTATGGCCATCAGGGTCATAAGAGGATACCGCACGGTCTCTTTTGAAGCGGCGAGTCTCCTAGCCGGAACACCGCCATGGGACCTGGAAGCAAAATCTCTCGCTGCACTGTACCAGTGGCGGCGGGAGTTGCAGGAGCCGGACCTCAGACCTGGTCCTCGTGATATCGAGGGGCAACGGTCCCAGCTCCACCAGGCGCTCATGGCTCAGTGGAAAGAACGGCTGGAGCGACCGATCGCGGGGCACGCCACAATTGTGGCGGTAAGACCCATCATGGAGGATTGGCTGGAGAGGCGACATGGAGTTCTCTCCTACCGGCTAGTTCAGGTACTCACCGGACACGGATGCTTTGGTAAGTACCTGTATTGCATAGGCCGGGAGCCAACGCCTGTGTGCCACCACTGCGGGAGTTGTCACGAGGATACCGCACTCCACACATTAGTGGAGTGCTATGCGTGGGTGCAGCAGCGTGCTGACCTCGTGGCAGCTATTGGTGTGGGTAGCCTCTCGCTAGAGACCATGGTTATTGCTATGGTCCAGAGCGAGAGTGCATGGGAGTCCGCCGCTTCGTACTGCGAAGCAGTGATGCTTGCAAAAGAAGCGGCGGAAAGGGAACGGGAGAGAGTTAGTACTCTTCCGTCCCGCAGAAGACGCACAAGGCGCCGGAGAGTGCAAAATGACCTCCGGCCTCCATGAGCGCTGGCCTGGAACGACAGACTGGGCTATCTATCGCCCTAGCAGAAGCAGGCCCGTGACGGCGGCGCGACGTGTTCCACGCGCGCCTGACTAAAATATGAGGGGGGGGGGGGACAGAACCCCACAAATCATATTGGGGTCGCCTTGCTCAAAAGGCGGCTAGGTCTGCCGGGGTACACAGGGATTTCCTTTCTAGGGTACACCTGAGGCCCCGGCCAATAGACCCGTTGACGGAACACTGTGTGGTTTTAGTCGGTTCGAGTCCGACATACCACCTTACCCATTAGCCCCGGTAAGGTGACGACCCGTGGGGGTTTCCACACAAAAAAAAAAAAAAAAAAAATATAAATGTGTAATCGCAAAACATATATTTTTTTTATATATGTATCTATTATTATTATATAGACAATAATAATAATAGATACATGTATTAGAACTTTTGGATTTTTCAAGCCAAAATTTCATGGTTGCCTTGATTATAATAAAGTTCATGATATCATATTTTTGATTTAAATGACAGTATTTCTTTTAGACTTATTTAACGGTATTTTAGAATTTGTAGACTTACATATATGACAGTATTTATTTATTTTTTAATCAGATTTTTTCAGATTTAACTATTTTATGTTAATTTCAACTTGATACCTCTAAGGGTTTCGGATTAAAAAGTTCCTAGCAGAAAGAGGGCCGGACAAAAAAAGTGATCATATAGGGGTTCTTTTTATTTTTGAGCAGCGGAACCCTAAAAATCAATAAGCAGTTCCTGCACTACATTTACATTTTCTTACCTTATCAATTCCTCCTCATTAAACTGAATGCAGGTAAAAACACTACATTTATTAACAAAATATTTTTTGGACAGGATCGGCCCATGGTTGGTGTAGATATTGGTCATTATGTCAAAGTAACTGTAAAATTCAAGTGCGCGGTCAAGGCTTGTATACGTACCATACATTCGAATTTAATGCGATCACTCCTCGTCCACTAGTAGCAGCGACGGGACGTGGTGAACATACAAAAACAATTTTAAAGAAAAACAAAAATTAGCAATAATATTTTCAGGTAAGTGGTAACAATATCAAAACTTTGTTATTGTTTATCGCTTTAATTGCATATTCTACTTTTTTCTATAAGAAATATGTACTTATTTAAGTTATTATTTATATCTTTACCAATCCTTGAATTACACTCGATATAAGCCATTATTTGTATATAATATTTAAATTTTACCGCTCTTAAAACATATTTGTGTGGCTGCAACTTCAGCTACAATTATTATTAAACTTAATTTCTCACAAAAATTTTATTTGCACAACTTTCATTTTATTAATTTATCAAAACTTCAAAGCTCAGATGAAATTTAAAATTTTAATAATACTTACAACACCTACAATAACTCCAAAGATTTTGTGTTATTCTCACTTTAAACCTGTTTAAAAATTACAGTTTTAATAAGAAAACCTTACAACTTAAAAGTTATAACATATATAATGGAGTCGCAACTTTTATAGGTTGTTAAAACTTTACGTGCTAAGTTCAAACAGATAATGAGTTGTTTGTAAGTGGCAAGTAATATTTTGACGGGCTTGTTGGTCCAGTAGTTAGTATTCCTGACTACTGAATCGTAAGTTCGATTCCACACAGGACAAAAATTTTGTGATCCATACTTGCATACTCGTCCGGAGTTTGGGTGTTCTTTTTGTCCGTTGATTGAATGTTTGAAAACCCCTTCGTGGCATAGGAATTCTTCCTAACGCCTGAATTGTCTTTTAAAAAATAAGAAAGTTATTTGAAGGTTTGTATTTCTATTTTCTTCCCTAGGGGTAGGTTCACGACGGTAGTACACTGGGTGCCTATTTTTATAGAATAGGGGTACAAACGAGCTGACGAGTCACCTGATGGTAAGTGACTTCTCCCGCCCATGAACAGTTGTAACTTAAGAGTCACAAGAGTGCTTCGCCTTTTATTGTAGAGGAAAGATGGGCCGAGAAAGGGGGTTGGGCCTCCGGTAACTTCACTTACTCTGTCCGGAATGCAAGCATTGTTTAACAGTTGGTTTTCTGTGAGGCTGATGGCTATTAATACCACGGTATAAATAGCCATAAAATTGTAGGTTAACGACCTTTCATGAAGAATTGACATATGATTTTATTTAATTAAGCTTCGAAATTTTGTTTTTTCTTTTACAAATTTACGTTAAGATATGTATGTCTGCAACTTATACTAATATGTACCTACTATGTTCCCGTTTAAACGTTATCACATAATTTGTGTTATATTAAACAATGGTTAATATATTTTAAATTATCACATATACTTACCTTTCTTCAGAGTAGGCTTTTTTGGCACCTACATGTCTATACTCGTACTATGATTTGATTATTGAACTGCAGTTGAAGAAAGAAAATTGGCTTCGTTTATTTATTTGTGTGTAAGTTTTATGTAGAACGTAATATGACTTGAAAACTAATCTAATGTAGAGCACACAGGTATCTGTAGTAACCAGTCAGCATTATTCTTTTTCAAATTCGGTTGCGCACTCGGTATGGTATATAATTAATAAGCAAAGCATAAAATAAATAATACTTCATGTTAATATAGGTATTTTATACATTGAAAATAATAACAAAAACTTTACACACCTCTCACATGACCGTCTTATCCGGAACTAAGGACTAAGCTTTCCACCTATTGCCTGGGTATTGTATGCAATACCGGATTATACAAATTGTCGTTAACGTTTTTTTTTACATGTACACACACTTAAATTGGTATAAGTAGTGACATAAATAATAAATGTATTTTCGTTCCCCTTCCATGTTCTCCAAATAAAAAATTCTCTGAGCATTTCAAGAGTAACCATCCCATTGCTGTTAAAGGAATAAATAATTTCTGGTTTGAAACCGGTCTCAGTGGAAACATTCTTAACGCCTGCTCCGTAATGGTTATTGCAGTACATTATAAAAAGAGGGTGGTTTTTCTAGCAATTGAGTGTGTCCTTGCGAAAAAACACCTTCTATATTGTTTAAAAACCAATCATTATTATTACTTTTTGTAATAATATAGCTGCCGGCCCAAGCTTCACAAGGGCAGTGCAGTATGAAAAATAGTAGGTATATGTCAATGTTTTTTCGAAATATTTAAAATCTTACCGTCTTCGATCTCACTCACAAAATAGCTTATCATAGTATGAGATTAAAAAAAAAACTCTATTTTTCAGTTATTATTTTTTTTCGTTTATGGTGCAGGTACAACAAAAAAATGGTGCAGTCTTTCGAAAGTTATACCCGCACATAAATTATGTCTAAAACTGGATATTTATTCATATTAGCTATCACGAGTAATTTATCATGAACCCATAAATATAATCATCAATATGACCTGTGTTGTGATATGCGGTTCAGTTTAAATTATAGAAGCATTCGATTTAACTGAACCAACAGTTACGTACAAGTTGACCTTGTGAGAGCGTTTGCATTAATTTTATTAGTATTTATTTTCAAAAATGTTGACAGTCTTACAAGAACACTATCTTTTGCAAGAGTAAATAAAAATAAATCTATGATTTTCTTATCACTGTCTAAGATTTGTTGAAGTTTGAAAGTCAGACAAATAAACACATGCATTTATAATATTAATAATAATTTTTCCTAGATTTAATTTTATTATTTGTTTATCAGCGATATTAGTTTTTTTTTTTTGGGAAAACGTTACGAGAAATAAGAGTTGTAGTTATTAAAGTTCCTAACAAACTAAATGTGGTTATTTTATATTTGAAATATTAAATTTAAAATTTTAAGACTTTTGCTAAGAAATTTCTATCTTCAGACTGTGCTGTGTAATGTGTTCTGCTACTTTCAAACTGTGCGATAATAAATTTCTTCCCTTTGCGTGTACATAAATATATTAGAAACAAACACTTCTAGTGTTTATGTAAAGTATATTTAAACTTTAGACGACATACAACAGCTTACACCAAGAACCGCTTAGAATAATGCAATATTCAATTTAAAACTACATATGAAAGTATAGAACAACATAAAAAATGTCACTGAATTTAGCAAACATTTAGCAAGTATTTTTTAAAGATTTTTTATTTCAGTTACCATGAGACTGACAAAGACTGCAGTCTTTCTTTTAACAACAATTTTATTAGCAAATGCTGTCCAATTTGATGAAGAAGATGAATACGCCAAAGTAGAAGATGTAGAAGATGGTTATATAGATAACAGAGAAAAACGAATACTGTGGCCATATCCACTAAATAAGGATTCTAAGGTTAACAGGGAATCTGGTTCTGTCAATGCAACTGATGAACATCTTGAAGTCACGGATCAAATGAGACAGAAACGCTATATCGGCTACTCTTATCGTCAAAATGCCATAGTGGACATGATGATGCAAAGCCTTCCTCCTGAGTACAGACCAAACAATCCTAATGATCCCTTTGACATTCTGCGAGATTCGTATCCACTGCCTAAAGGTAAGCATACTCTAGTATATTAGTATATTTATATATTTGTGTATTTCAAACAACGATAGTAAATTACAGAGGATATTAATATAAATTTAATAAAATAAGATAATAATAATCTTTATTATACACCAAAGATATATTGCTTAAAATTAAGTATACAAGGTTATATGCACAAGCGATCTCTTACAGGCAACCTTTGTATGGACACAATTGATAGTGGATTTAAAATTATTTTTTAAATGTTAGGTAGCTATGTGCAATGTAAAAATCATTGGCAGTATTTGAAAACATGGTTAAAGAGTATTATTTATCTTGTTTGCTGAATTTAAACAAATTTAACTTAAAAAATCCTTATATGTATATGTTTGTTTGTATGTACGTATGTGTATTTTTCTGTACATTTATGTATACAGTAATGTATGTATATGTATCTGTATGTATGTATGTAAGCAGGTAAGATGTACCTAGTTCTAAACGTTAACGTTGCCATTAATTTTTATTTTCTTCTACTTCTTCTTCTTCACTTCTACATTGCACATAAATTTAATATATTTTTTTATAATTTTAAGTGTCAAGGTTTGACATATTTATAAATATTTTATTAACGATGCTTAAACTCATTGCCTTTCCCTGGAAGCATCCCTCTTAGGGTATACCCAGGTCCCAGTCCATTGCAATAGACTCAGTTGTGTCGGACCACCGTGTGGTTTTAGTCAGTTTAAGTCCGACATACCATCCTCCGTCAGCTCCGGTGGGCTGATGACCCGTGGGGGTTTTTCACACGTAAAAGAACTCAGTGCTTGTGTAATTTGGACATATTAACAGTATTAAGCATCATTGAATTTATTGCTTCTCGCATCTAATCTATTCTAATTGTTCCCCGCATACTGCCTTCGTGTACGGCCCTAAAGTTTTAATTACTTTATTGTTTCTTTGACGATTAAGGTTACGGCCCAACACCTGAACTGATGGCAAATATATACGGTTTGCTTTGTTTTAAAATATGTATTGCGTGCAACCTGTTATGTACAGTAATTACGAATACAAATATCATATCACGCAAAGTCTGGTTGAACAAATATTGATCGGAAGGATCGAAAATGGAAAGGATAGATCTTTTAATAGATTCATTATGGAAGCGAGGAGGTATAACAAATATAGGTTCAGTTTTAGGTGCTCTACTACCGCGGTGCGTGAATAGGGTTGCATTCATCGTAGGGCTGACTTAATTTTTATGTTAGTACGTAGGGGTCTAACTTATTATTTGCTATTAGACAGCCCATTCATTTATTTAATGTCTTAAGTACATAAAATGTTTTTTTTTTTAAACATGTTAAAAATTGTTAAAACATTGCTATTCAGGCCTATAAAGCATTGCCTCTAGGCTTTTATTAGAAGCCTATTAAAAAGAAACTGGACTTTGCACACTAGTTGATAGTCCAGATTGATTTGGTGTTTATTTTTCCATTCGTTGTAGAAATAACATTCCTATTATTATTACATTAGGTTATTCTCAGCCACTTGATGAATACGACTACGTGATTGTGGGCGGTGGCACTGCTGGATCTGTGTTAGCTGCTCGCCTGACAGAAGATAAGCCCCGAGCCATGGTACTAGTCATCGAGGCAGGCAAACCAGAGAGCCTATTGAACGATATTCCCGCTTTAGTTTCATATATGCAACTTACAGACTATGTTTGGCCATATAAAATGGAAAAACAGGAAGGAGTTTGCTTGGGTAAGTTGAGATTAATTGATTATGTTCTTTACTGAAAGGGTACTCTATATGTTTAGAAGATGTGTGCTAAGCTTCTGCGCTTTTTTTCTTGTTAATTAGGTATCTCTATATATTCTTCAAATTTTAAATTGGGAAGAAAGAAAGAAAAGATGAGATGAGATCATGGGTAATATAAGAAAATAGGTTTTAACAAAAAAAAAACGTATATCATGGCTAAGAAAGAAGAGAAGCACAGATGTTACATTTTCCATTATTAATAACAATTTGTTTAATAAATTGACCTGCCTGTTGGTCTAGTGGTTAGTGACCCTGACTGTTTAACCAGAGGTCGTGGGTTCGATTCCCACCCGGGACAGAAATTTTGTGTGATGTTGAATGTTTGCAAAGGTTGTCACGGAGTTCACATATATATTATTAACACATACAAAAAATACACAAAAGAACGCTGTGAAAACTAAAACACAGAGTCTCGTATTGTTGTTGTTGTTATCATTCAGTTAATTCTGCCATCTCATTGAAAAAAAGATTCATTTGAAAAAGAAGGTACGGGATCTATTATTTTTAAATGTGAAATTGGAGATATTTCTTTAATTTATTAATGACACAAAAATATATTTTATCTGTAATAAATTAATATAACATATATCATCTAATATACATTATACACAAACAGATTATTTGATTCCAAGAGACCAAACATTTACATTTCACATTTTATAGTCTAGGTCTCAATGATGTCGTGTAAATGTTTCTAAATACGAATGGATGAGGTGTCCCTCTGCTTACTAAGGGTGTTTTTGATACATAGGGTCAGTGAACCCGAATCATAAAAAGTACCAACTTATGGACAATTATATATAGATTATGCATGCAGTAAAATCACGGCTACTTTTGTTCCGGAGGCTTATGTTCTAACCAAACGCTCCTAGCACACGTAATGTCATTGTACATAATAAAACTGCACAATAATAAAAAAACCAGAACAATAATAATACAGGTTACATCCGACCTTATCGTAGTAATATTAAAGTAATAATGTCGTATTATGATTAGCTAACTTTCGTATTATGATTAGCTAACTCACGAGCTAAAACCTTGCTTTTGGTTCACGATAGAGTAGAATAGGGCCACCCTATCCCTTCCCAGTGGTGTCGTAAAAGGTGACTAAGAGATCGGACTTTTATCTATCTGACAGTATGTATACAGTAATACAGTGCCCGGTTGACGGCAATAGTCTTGCCCCGTACTAAGTTAGTGGGACCACATTCTAATTGACAAAATGTGGGTGATTAAGACACCTCTTCCTATAGGCGTGAGCATCTTACGTATATAATTGATATGTTTACATGATATCTTAAATTGAAAAAAATACACAGCTTATAAATAATGAATATAAGGTATTTCAAATATTATTTATATACATATATAGTTTTTAATTACAGCGGGGGAGGATCAGCGCTGCTTTTGGCCTCGTGGCAAAGCCCTTGGTGGCACCAGCGTCATCAACTATATGCTTTACACCAGAGGTAGACCACAGGACTGGGACAGGATTGCCGCTGATGGAAATTATGGATGGTATATGAAATAAATTTCACTCGTCATTCAAAAATCATTTGTCAGTCAAAGTTTAAATTTTGAGCAAACAGTCCCATTGAGGTTGTAACTTATATACTAAATAACATTTTTTTTTATCTATTTGTTTTATCACATGCATAACTATCTGCTAATAAATATCAATAATATTTGCTTACCTTTCAGGAACTATAATGAAGTATTGCAATATTATATGAAATCTGAAAAATCAGAAGTAAAAAAATACAGAAACTGTACATACCGTGGCCGTGACGGTGAATTAACCGTCTCCAATGTTCCATTTAAGTAAGTTGCCAACTGTTATTAATTTCAACTACTACGGTTTCTTACTTAATAAGAAACTAATATAAACTAAACCTATAATTTTTTTTTTTTATTAAACTTTACTAAAAAAATTCCTTCCAGGACTGGCCTTGTCGAAGCATTTCTAAAAGCTGAACGAGATTTCGGAAACCCCACAGTAGACTATAATTCCCCATATGAACTTGGATTCGGTTATACTCAAGCTATGCTTAGTAAAGGTCACAGAGTAAGCGCTGCGAAGGCGTTCCTGCACAGTCACAAACGACGACGTAATTTACATATACTGACTGACACAAGGGCAACTAAAGTGGTTATAGACCCTCAGACTAAAAGAGCGTACGCTGTTAAATATATAAGGAATGGTGTAGAGCGCACAGTGCGCTGTCGGAGAGAAGTGATTTTATCGGCGGGACCTATAGCTTCACCTCAACTACTAATGCTTTCTGGAATAGGTCCTGAAGAACATTTGAGATCATTAGGCATCCCAGTACTTGTAAACTTGCAAGTTGGAAGGGTTCTTTATGATCACATAGCGTTTCCTGGAGTTATTTTTAAATTGAATACTACTAACGCAAGTTTGTTGGAACCGAAGGTTGCTACATTAGCAAACGTTTTACAATGGCTGCACTATGGTGATGGATTATTAACGACGACCGGTGGAGTCGAAGCTATAGGTTATTTAAAAACTGCAGCATCTCAGGATCCAGAAAATGTTCCAGATATTGAACTGTTGAGTATGGGTGGATCACTCATCTTAGATTCCGGTGGCGCACTTAGACAGAGTTGGAAATTATCTGAAAGTATCTTTCATCAAACATTTAAACCTTTGTATGGATTAGATACATGGTCAGCCGTAATTATGCTAACGCAGCCAAAATCTAAAGGGTACCTTGAGCTTAAAGACACTAATCCATTTTCTCATCCAAAAATGTATGGAAACTACTTTACAGATCCTCAAGATATGGCCGCTATATTAGATGCTGTTAAACATGTTATTCAAATAGGAAATTCAGAAGCATTTAAAAAATATGATCCCAAGCTATACTTAACCGATTTACCAACATGCAAGGATCATTATCCTGGATCGGATCAGTACTGGGAATGTGCTATAAGAACTGAAATAGTAACACTGCATCATCAAATTTCGACCTGCAGAATGGGTCCATCAACAGACCCGTATGCTGTTGTAGATCCCGAGTTAAGGGTTTATGGTGTAGACGGGTTGAGAGTAGTAGACAGTAGTGTTATTCCTCGGCCAACAAACGCACACACCGCAGCACCAGCCATAATGATTGGTGAGAAAGCAGCCGATATGATAAAGAGAACCTGGTCAAACGTACTGTTATAATTCTGTGTGATTAAAATATTTCTAGGTATTTTATTTTTAAAACCAAACCTGTTAGATAAGAAATTTTGTAAATAATAAACGGATACACTGTGGTTTGTGTTTTTATCACTCTCAGCAATGAGTATTGCTACAGATATTATGAATGTATATAACTGTGTATTTATGTGTGTAGGCTTGTCTTATGTAAGAAGGAGGAAGGAAGGAGATCACTCGGATCCGTCCAACTACAGACCCATAGCCATCACCTCCTTGTTCACCAAGATAATGGAATCCATTATTAACTGCCAGCTCCTCCGGTACTTAGAAGACCACCAGCTCCTCAATGATCGACAATACGGCTTCCGTCGGGGTCGTTCAGCTGGTGATCTTCTCGTTTACTTTACTCACCGGTGGGCACAGGCAATTGAGACCAAGGGGGAAGCGGTGGCCGTTAGTTTGGACGTGGCGAAGGCCTTCGATCGGGTCTGGCGAAAATCTGGGTCTTCTTGCGAAGCTTCCTTCCTATGGGCTTCCCGAGAAACTGTGCAATTGGCTCACCAGTTTTCTTACAGACAGAAGCATCAAGGTCGTTGTTGACGGTGCATGCTCCGACTCCAAGTCTGTTAGTTCTGGTGTCCCACAAGGCTGTGTGCTATCACACGCTGTTTCTTCTGCATATCTATGACATGCTGCAGATTAGCAGCATCCATTGCTATGCAGACGATAGCACGAATGATGCCCTTTACACCGGGATATATTTCTCGGGTAAACATCATCGAAAGCCGATCCAAACTTGTGTCTGAAATCGAAACTTCTTTATCAAAAGTTTCAGATTGGGGTCGACTTAACCTAGTCCAGTTTAACCCCACGAAGACACAGGTTTGCGCGTTCACCGCTAAAAAGATGCCATTGGTCGTATCATTCGTTCGGACTTATACCGGCTGCTGGTTTCCGCCATCGTCTTACGCGACAAAATATCCATCCCCATCACCTGGACGATTGGCACTCCACTACTGTGCGCTTCTCCAGAAGCTTTTTGCCTCGCACAACTAGCTTATGGAACAAATTGTCGCCTGCCGTATTTCCGAACCGATACGACCTTCAAACCTTCAAGAAAAGAGCGAACTCCTACCTAAAAGGCCGGCAGCGCACTTGTGACCCTTGAGTTGCGGGTGTCCACGGGCGTTGGTAGTCACTTACCATCAGGTGACCCATCTGCTCGTTTGCATAAAAAAAAAATGTAAATGTATTGTAGAGTATGAACTCGTCTTTCTAGTATACATGTAGGTATACTTTATATATTCTTGCTTTAGGTTTATGTGTGTATATATATATATATGTTTATTACATGCTACTATGTACACACTTTGACTCTTCATTACTATCCTCTCTTCACTCCCAAGGTTTGCTGGAAGAAAACTCAAATATGGGTAAAGCTCGCCTTTGTACATACTATTTTTCTTCTTTTGTATATTTTTTTATTTCTGTATTGTATGTGTATTAAATAAAACATAATCGCTAATGTTCACTCACCTAGATTCGTTGACAACGCTATCCACTAGCGTTCAGCTTCTACAGTAAAACCTTGTGGAATGCAATGGCAACTCCAGTCTCAAATGTTCCAATGAACATAGCCACTTTTTAAAGTTAGACTAATGTCACTAGTTAACTAGCTGTCACATTGTTTTCATATAGATTTTTTTGTAATTTTATCTGAAAAAAGTTAAGAAGAGCGACAGTTGTTTTTGTAAACAAGTGTTTAGGTCGCCCATTTCTATTGTATGGCTATATGATGGAGTTAAAGTTTTTAAAATGTTTCCAAATAAATAAAAGCTTTATACGTGATGAGGGCGAGCAGTAAACATTTTCGTGTGATTAAGTTCCTCTTCCAAATAAAAGATGTTCCCCAGCGCTTGATGGTGAAACATCTCCATCAAGCGCTGGTGAAGCGTCTTAACCGTGTAAAGACGTACTTCAATGTGGTGGAGTCATGTTTTGCACGAATGGGCTGGCTAGACTGATGCGATACCCACAGCAAGCACAGAAAGCCGGATGTAAAACAACGC